>OX424531.1:23212999-24466749 GCA_949152445.1 Cerastis rubricosa | reverse complement strand
CTAACCTAACCTAACCTAACCTAACCTAACCTAACCTAACCTAACCTAACCTAACCTAACCTAACCTAACCTAACCTAACCTAACCTAACCTAACCTAACCTAACCTAACCTAACCTAACCTAACCTAACCTAACCTAACCTAACCTAACCTAACCTAACCTAACCTAACCTAACCTAACCTAACCTAACCTAACCTAACCTAACCTAACCTAACCTAACCTAACCTAACCTAACCTAACCTAACCTAACCTAACCTAACCTAACCTAACCTAACCTAACCTAACCTAACCTAACCTAACCTAACCTAACCTAACCTAACCTAACCTAACCTAACCTAACCTAACCTAACCTAACCTAACCTAACCTAACCTAACCTAACCTAACCTAACCTAACCTAACCTAACCTAACCTAACCTAACCTAACCTAACCTAACCTAACCTAACCTAACCTAACCTAACCTAACCTAACCTAACCTAACCTAACCTAACCTAACCTAACCTAACCTAACCTAACCTAACCTAACCTAACCTAACCTAACCTAACCTAACCTAACCTAACCTAACCTAACCTAACCTAACCTAACCTAACCTAACCTAACCTAACCTAACCTAACCTAACCTAACCTAACCTAACCTAACCTAACCTAACCTAACCTAACCTAACCTAACCTAACCTAACCTAACCTAACCTAACCTAACCTAACCTAACCTAACCTAACCTAACCTAACCTAACCTAACCTAACCTAACCTAACCTAACCTAACCTAACCTAACCTAACCTAACCTAACCTAACCTAACCTAACCTAACCTAACCTAACCTAACCTAACCTAACCTAACCTAACCTAACCTAACCTAACCTAACCTAACCTAACCTAACCTAACCTAACCTAACCTAACCTAACCTAACCTAACCTAACCTAACCTAACCTAACCTAACCTAACCTAACCTAACCTAACCTAACCTAACCTAACCTAACCTAACCTAACCTAACCTAACCTAACCTAACCTAACCTAACCTAACCTAACCTAACCTAACCTAACCTAACCTAACCTAACCTAACCTAACCTAACCTAACCTAACCTAACCTAACCTAACCTAACCTAACCTAACCTAACCTAACCTAACCTAACCTAACCTAACCTAACCTAACCTAACCTAACCTAACCTAACCTAACCTAACCTAACCTAACCTAACCTAACCTAACCTAACCTAACCTAACCTAACCTAACCTAACCTAACCTAACCTAACCTAACCTAACCTAACCTAACCTAACCTAACCTAACCTAACCTAACCTAACCTAACCTAACCTAACCTAACCTAACCTAACCTAACCTAACCTAACCTAACCTAACCTAACCTAACCTAACCTAACCTAACCTAACCTAACCTAACCTAACCTAACCTAACCTAACCTAACCTAACCTAACCTAACCTAACCTAACCTAACCTAACCTAACCTAACCTAACCTAACCTAACCTAACCTAACCTAACCTAACCTAACCTAACCTAACCTAACCTAACCTAACCTAACCTAACCTAACCTAACCTAACCTAACCTAACCTAACCTAACCTAACCTAACCTAACCTAACCTAACCTAACCTAACCTAACCTAACCTAACCTAACCTAACCTAACCTAACCTAACCTAACCTAACCTAACCTAACCTAACCTAACCTAACCTAACCTAACCTAACCTAACCTAACCTAACCTAACCTAACCTAACCTAACCTAACCTAACCTAACCTAACCTAACCTAACCTAACCTAACCTAACCTAACCTAACCTAACCTAACCTAACCTAACCTAACCTAACCTAACCTAACCTAACCTAACCTAACCTAACCTAACCTAACCTAACCTAACCTAACCTAACCTAACCTAACCTAACCTAACCTAACCTAACCTAACCTAACCTAACCTAACCTAACCTAACCTAACCTAACCTAACCTAACCTAACCTAACCTAACCTAACCTAACCTAACCTAACCTAACCTAACCTAACCTAACCTAACCTAACCTAACCTAACCTAACCTAACCTAACCTAACCTAACCTAACCTAACCTAACCTAACCTAACCTAACCTAACCTAACCTAACCTAACCTAACCTAACCTAACCTAACCTAACCTAACCTAACCTAACCTAACCTAACCTAACCTAACCTAACCTAACCTAACCTAACCTAACCTAACCTAACCTAACCTAACCTAACCTAACCTAACCTAACCTAACCTAACCTAACCTAACCTAACCTAACCTAACCTAACCTAACCTAACCTAACCTAACCTAACCTAACCTAACCTAACCTAACCTAACCTAACCTAACCTAACCTAACCTAACCTAACCTAACCTAACCTAACCTAACCTAACCTAACCTAACCTAACCTAACCTAACCTAACCTAACCTAACCTAACCTAACCTAACCTAACCTAACCTAACCTAACCTAACCTAACCTAACCTAACCTAACCTAACCTAACCTAACCTAACCTAACCTAACCTAACCTAACCTAACCTAACCTAACCTAACCTAACCTAACCTAACCTAACCTAACCTAACCTAACCTAACCTAACCTAACCTAACCTAACCTAACCTAACCTAACCTAACCTAACCTAACCTAACCTAACCTAACCTAACCTAACCTAACCTAACCTAACCTAACCTAACCTAACCTAACCTAACCTAACCTAACCTAACCTAACCTAACCTAACCTAACCTAACCTAACCTAACCTAACCTAACCTAACCTAACCTAACCTAACCTAACCTAACCTAACCTAACCTAACCTAACCTAACCTAACCTAACCTAACCTAACCTAACCTAACCTAACCTAACCTAACCTAACCTAACCTAACCTAACCTAACCTAACCTAACCTAACCTAACCTAACCTAACCTAACCTAACCTAACCTAACCTAACCTAACCTAACCTAACCTAACCTAACCTAACCTAACCTAACCTAACCTAACCTAACCTAACCTAACCTAACCTAACCTAACCTAACCTAACCTAACCTAACCTAACCTAACCTAACCTAACCTAACCTAACCTAACCTAACCTAACCTAACCTAACCTAACCTAACCTAACCTAACCTAACCTAACCTAACCTAACCTAACCTAACCTAACCTAACCTAACCTAACCTAACCTAACCTAACCTAACCTAACCTAACCTAACCTAACCTAACCTAACCTAACCTAACCTAACCTAACCTAACCTAACCTAACCTAACCTAACCTAACCTAACCTAACCTAACCTAACCTAACCTAACCTAACCTAACCTAACCTAACCTAACCTAACCTAACCTAACCTAACCTAACCTAACCTAACCTAACCTAACCTAACCTAACCTAACCTAACCTAACCTAACCTAACCTAACCTAACCTAACCTAACCTAACCTAACCTAACCTAACCTAACCTAACCTAACCTAACCTAACCTAACCTAACCTAACCTAACCTAACCTAACCTAACCTAACCTAACCTAACCTAACCTAACCTAACCTAACCTAACCTAACCTAACCTAACCTAACCTAACCTAACCTAACCTAACCTAACCTAACCTAACCTAACCTAACCTAACCTAACCTAACCTAACCTAACCTAACCTAACCTAACCTAACCTAACCTAACCTAACCTAACCTAACCTAACCTAACCTAACCTAACCTAACCTAACCTAACCTAACCTAACCTAACCTAACCTAACCTAACCTAACCTAACCTAACCTAACCTAACCTAACCTAACCTAACCTAACCTAACCTAACCTAACCTAACCTAACCTAACCTAACCTAACCTAACCTAACCTAACCTAACCTAACCTAACCTAACCTAACCTAACCTAACCTAACCTAACCTAACCTAACCTAACCTAACCTAACCTAACCTAACCTAACCTAACCTAACCTAACCTAACCTAACCTAACCTAACCTAACCTAACCTAACCTAACCTAACCTAACCTAACCTAACCTAACCTAACCTAACCTAACCTAACCTAACCTAACCTAACCTAACCTAACCTAACCTAACCTAACCTAACCTAACCTAACCTAACCTAACCTAACCTAACCTAACCTAACCTAACCTAACCTAACCTAACCTAACCTAACCTAACCTAACCTAACCTAACCTAACCTAACCTAACCTAACCTAACCTAACCTAACCTAACCTAACCTAACCTAACCTAACCTAACCTAACCTAACCTAACCTAACCTAACCTAACCTAACCTAACCTAACCTAACCTAACCTAACCTAACCTAACCTAACCTAACCTAACCTAACCTAACCTAACCTAACCTAACCTAACCTAACCTAACCTAACCTAACCTAACCTAACCTAACCTAACCTAACCTAACCTAACCTAACCTAACCTAACCTAACCTAACCTAACCTAACCTAACCTAACCTAACCTAACCTAACCTAACCTAACCTAACCTAACCTAACCTAACCTAACCTAACCTAACCTAACCTAACCTAACCTAACCTAACCTAACCTAACCTAACCTAACCTAACCTAACCTAACCTAACTAACCTAACCTAACCTAACCTAACCTAACCTAACCTAACCTAACCTAACCTAACCTAACCTAACCTAACCTAACCTAACCTAACCTAACCTAACCTAACCTAACCTAACCTAACCTAACCTAACCTAACCTAACCTAACCTAACCTAACCTAACCTAACCTAACCTAACCTAACCTAACCTAACCTAACCTAACCTAACCTAACCTAACCTAACCTAACCTAACCTAACCTAACCTAACCTAACCTAACCTAACCTAACCTAACCTAACCTAACCTAACCTAACCTAACCTAACCTAACCTAACCTAACCTAACCTAACCTAACCTAACCTAACCTAACCTAACCTAACCTAACCTAACCTAACCTAACCTAACCTAACCTAACCTAACCTAACCTAACCTAACCTAACCTAACCTAACCTAACCTAACCTAACCTAACCTAACCTAACCTAACCTAACCTAACCTAACCTAACCTAACCTAACCTAACCTAACCTAACCTAACCTAACCTAACCTAACCTAACCTAACCTAACCTAACCTAACCTAACCTAACCTAACCTAACCTAACCTAACCTAACCTAACCTAACCTAACCTAACCTAACCTAACCTAACCTAACCTAACCTAACCTAACCTAACCTAACCTAACCTAACCTAACCTAACCTAACCTAACCTAACCTAACCTAACCTAACCTAACCTAACCTAACCTAACCTAACCTAACCTAACCTAACCTAACCTAACCTAACCTAACCTAACCTAACCTAACCTAACCTAACCTAACCTAACCTAACCTAACCTAACCTAACCTAACCTAACCTAACCTAACCTAACCTAACCTAACCTAACCTAACCTAACCTAACCTAACCTAACCTAACCTAACCTAACCTAACCTAACCTAACCTAACCTAACCTAACCTAACCTAACCTAACCTAACCTAACCTAACCTAACCTAACCTAACCTAACCTAACCTAACCTAACCTAACCTAACCTAACCTAACCTAACCTAACCTAACCTAACCTAACCTAACCTAACCTAACCTAACCTAACCTAACCTAACCTAACCTAACCTAACCTAACCTAACCTAACCTAACCTAACCTAACCTAACCTAACCTAACCTAACCTAACCTAACCTAACCTAACCTAACCTAACCTAACCTAACCTAACCTAACCTAACCTAACCTAACCTAACCTAACCTAACCTAACCTAACCTAACCTAACCTAACCTAACCTAACCTAACCTAACCTAACCTAACCTAACCTAACCTAACCTAACCTAACCTAACCTAACCTAACCTAACCTAACCTAACCTAACCTAACCTAACCTAACCTAACCTAACCTAACCTAACCTAACCTAACCTAACCTAACCTAACCTAACCTAACCTAACCTAACCTAACCTAACCTAACCTAACCTAACCTAACCTAACCTAACCTAACCTAACCTAACCTAACCTAACCTAACCTAACCTAACCTAACCTAACCTAACCTAACCTAACCTAACCTAACCTAACCTAACCTAACCTAACCTAACCTAACCTAACCTAACCTAACCTAACCTAACCTAACCTAACCTAACCTAACCTAACCTAACCTAACCTAACCTAACCTAACCTAACCTAACCTAACCTAACCTAACCTAACCTAACCTAACCTAACCTAACCTAACCTAACCTAACCTAACCTAACCTAACCTAACCTAACCTAACCTAACCTAACCTAACCTAACCTAACCTAACCTAACCTAACCTAACCTAACCTAACCTAACCTAACCTAACCTAACCTAACCTAACCTAACCTAACCTAACCTAACCTAACCTAACCTAACCTAACCTAACCTAACCTAACCTAACCTAACCTAACCTAACCTAACCTAACCTAACCTAACCTAACCTAACCTAACCTAACCTAACCTAACCTAACCTAACCTAACCTAACCTAACCTAACCTAACCTAACCTAACCTAACCTAACCTAACCTAACCTAACCTAACCTAACCTAACCTAACCTAACCTAACCTAACCTAACCTAACCTAACCTAACCTAACCTAACCTAACCTAACCTAACCTAACCTAACCTAACCTAACCTAACCTAACCTAACCTAACCTAACCTAACCTAACCTAACCTAACCTAACCTAACCTAACCTAACCTAACCTAACCTAACCTAACCTAACCTAACCTAACCTAACCTAACCTAACCTAACCTAACCTAACCTAACCTAACCTAACCTAACCTAACCTAACCTAACCTAACCTAACCTAACCTAACCTAACCTAACCTAACCTAACCTAACCTAACCTAACCTAACCTAACCTAACCTAACCTAACCTAACCTAACCTAACCTAACCTAACCTAACCTAACCTAACCTAACCTAACCTAACCTAACCTAACCTAACCTAACCTAACCTAACCTAACCTAACCTAACCTAACCTAACCTAACCTAACCTAACCTAACCTAACCTAACCTAACCTAACCTAACCTAACCTAACCTAACCTAACCTAACCTAACCTAACCTAACCTAACCTAACCTAACCTAACCTAACCTAACCTAACCTAACCTAACCTAACCTAACCTAACCTAACCTAACCTAACCTAACCTAACCTAACCTAACCTAACCTAACCTAACCTAACCTAACCTAACCTAACCTAACCTAACCTAACCTAACCTAACCTAACCTAACCTAACCTAACCTAACCTAACCTAACCTAACCTAACCTAACCTAACCTAACCTAACCTAACCTAACCTAACCTAACCTAACCTAACCTAACCTAACCTAACCTAACCTAACCTAACCTAACCTAACCTAACCTAACCTAACCTAACCTAACCTAACCTAACCTAACCTAACCTAACCTAACCTAACCTAACCTAACCTAACCTAACCTAACCTAACCTAACCTAACCTAACCTAACCTAACCTAACCTAACCTAACCTAACCTAACCTAACCTAACCTAACCTAACCTAACCTAACCTAACCTAACCTAACCCGATATCTTCGACATTAAGGGTGCGTTTTTGACGCTGTTTTCAGCTTTTTAAGACTTTAGTAGGCCTCCGCTTACGTACTGACCACTTTGCACCACCCTGCAAGCGTTTTGAAAAAATTTTCCTTCAACCCTTACAACATTTTTAAAAAATTTCGATAAAATCTTCCAAATTTAGTGTTATTTCAAATTTTCCCACAGATTTGACGTTAGTTTATAGTTGCAATAGTACTCACCTACCATCCCTGTGTTCCGGTGCGCGTTTCGTGTCCCGGAGTCCAGGTTGGAGGTTGAAAACCTAAATTTTTTGAGTCAAAAACTGGTTTTTTGACCAAAACTCAAAATTTTTATTCGGCACCTACCTTGTTTTGTTTCGTAGTAAGCTAGCCCGCGCGAAGACGCGTCTCTGGACACCTCACTCGCGGGTCTAGCTCAAATAAAATTTTGCCCTCCCACCCGCCCTATTGTGTATAGGAAGGCCGGAGTGGGATTTTCAGCAAAGTTTTTATTTTTCGATTTTACCTTTTTCGGATAAGTTTAGGCCTGTGGGAAGGGTTTTGTAGGGAAAAAACGCATTTTACACCTTTTGACTGAGTCTGCAAAGGCTCATTTTAATTATATTAGAGTATTTATATTATTAAATTATTAATCAAATAAGTGTGACCGTGGACGATTTTAATTAGATTAAATTATTTACTTACTTTTGTGTGTTCCCCTCTGTACAGGGACACAAAGGTACCAGTGTTTTTAGAATCTCTCCTCTCGAGTAGAAACGGTGTATCTGACCTCCTCTTTACAGGGGTCAGCCCGATCATTCTCTCAGAACGAAAAATGTTTCGCACCCCATCCAGCACTGTGATGACTCAACGATCCAGCGGCTCGCCGCGATCGGCGGAGAAGGTAGGGCAGTCGTCTGCTAATGCGAGGAGGAGAATCTCCTTTGGAGACAACACTCCTCCCGATTCACGGGCGGCCCCTGCCACTACGGGGACGCGCCGAGCTGCTGTGGACACTTCAGCACCGCTCAAAAAGCCTGAGGCCGGGTACCCCAGTCGCACCGCGGAGGCGAGAGCTTGCCTAAATAAGGCAAAGCTTAATTTGGGCAACTCTCGCAACCTGAAAACCGAAATAAAGACTGCGGTACTTGGGGCCATTAACAGGCTTTTTGAGCTCGTGAAGGAGTCGGAGCGCGACCGAGTTCCCCTCGCACCTACAGCCGTACCGGTTGCCGCACCCGCTGCTGACTGCTGTCCGCAGTCCATTTCCGATAGTCTCGCTAGCCAGACTGAGCTCATCACCACCCTTAAGGAGCACATCTCGATAGTTAAGGAAAATTCCGAGCATGTGGAAAAGCTCCGAGACAGTCTGGCAGGCTGGGAAAATGGCGGGGAGAAGACCTATGCTGGTGTAGCGGCCGCGAGCAAGCGCTACACTGGGGGACAGGCCCCGGAGCGAGCGACGCTCCACTCGGTGGTCGTCTCCTCGACACAGGAAATGGACACGGCGGGCGAAGTCCTCGAGCGGGTGCGAAAAGCGGTGGACGCGAAGGAGGGCTGGGTGCGAGTGGAAAAAGTTCGAAAGGCCAAGGACCAAAAGGTCATCATGGGTTGCGAAACAGAGGAAGAGCGGGACAAGCTTAAAACGCGACTACAATTGGCCGGAGAGAACCTCGTCGTCGAGGCAGTGAAAAACCGGGACCCGCTTCTGGTTCTTAGGGACGTGCTTTTAGTACACAGTGATGAAGAAGTATTGCGAGCCCTTAAGAACCAGAACCGGGAGATCTTTCAAGGCCTCGGGGACGAGGACAAGAAAATTTCTCTTAAATTTAGAAAAAAGTCGCGAAACCCGCACGTGAATAGCATTGTGTTGAGTGTGTCACCCGCGATCTGGAGACGTGCACTCGATGTAGGCAAGCTTCGTATTGACCTGCAGAGAGTGCGCGTCGAGGACCAGACGCCTTTGGTGCAGTGCACCCGTTGCTTGGCTTACGGGCACAGCAAACGCCTGTGCACAGAGCCAGCTGATCTGTGCAGCCACTGTGGCAGTGAACACCTTAGGGTGGACTGCCCGGTTAAACAGATTGGCGAGGCAGCGGTGTGTATTAACTGCACCAGAGCCAAGCTGGAGACACACTCGCACAATGCATTCAGTGGTGAATGCCCAGTACGTAGGAAGTGGGACGCATTCGCGAGAGCAGCTATAGCATACTGCTAAAGTTGGCGGTGCGCCCACTTCCGAGTACACAAAGACGACCAGTTCGACACAACCAGATTGCAGTCGCATTGAGCGAACCACTAGGGTTGGCTTAATGGAGAACGTAAATTGGAGCCACTTTCATGAGAAAGTGGCTGGAATTATGCAGGACCTTAAGTCAATTCTAGTGGAATCGTCAAGTTGTGTCGAATCTGGCGCAAATTTCTGCTGCTATTTCGTTAAAACAGAAACATTACTTTGTACTAGTTCTAGACTCAAAACTTTAGGCATTACGATAAATAACTTAGCCAAAAATAAACACAATGATATTTAATTGTATTCTAAGAATATTCAGCAAATATCATACATAATCCAACCTAAAATATAAAAATTAAAACAAAAATAATATAAGAAGCACAGAAAATTATATTTGAGGGCATCAATTAGAAGGGTTAGTGATGGATAAATATTGTAACTATAGTTAATTGAGTTAAGGGATAAAGATAGAAAATTGACAGGGATAAAAGGCTTCATATTTAGAAAATTTGAAAATTAATAAATAATATTAAGATTAAACAGAATTATTAGTAAATTAGTAAATTGTAGTTAAATAGTAAAAATATTTAAAAAGTAAAAGATTTATAGTAATTCATAGCGTATACTCATGGAATGCAAATCACAGAATAAAAATGAGCATACAGCATGGTCTCTTCGGCCCCCTATAAATATCAGTCGCAAAGCAAGGCACACACACAGCTTAAAAGGTCTCTGATAATGTTAGAGGAACACTGGCAAGGCAGGAGTGGTTTTTAGCCGGTTCGAGTCCGGCACTACCTCGACTGTCTCACAAATCGTGAGATAGTCGAGGTGTCCGTGGGGATTTCCCACTCCTGCCCAAACAAAAAAAAAAAAAAAAAAAAAAAAACCTAACCTAACCTAACCTAACCTAACCTAACCTAACCTAACCTAACCTAACCTAACCTAACCTAACCTAACCTAACCTAACCTAACCTAACCTAACCTAACCTAACCTAACCTAACCTAACCTAACCTAACCTAACCTAACCTAACCTAACCTAACCTAACCTAACCTAACCTAACCTAACCTAACCTAACCTAACCTAACCTAACCTAACCTAACCTAACCTAACCTAACCTAACCTAACCTAACCTAACCTAACCTAACCTAACCTAACCTAACCTAACCTAACCTAACCTAACCTAACCTAACCTAACCTAACCTAACCTAACCTAACCTAACCTAACCTAACCTAACCTAACCTAACCTAACCTAACCTAACCTAACCTAACCTAACCTAACCTAACCTAACCTAACCTAACCTAACCTAACCTAACCTAACCTAACCTAACCTAACCTAACCTAACCTAACCTAACCTAACCTAACCTAACCTAACCTAACCTAACCTAACCTAACCTAACCTAACCTAACCTAACCTAACCTAACCTAACCTAACCTAACCTAACCTAACCTAACCTAACCTAACCTAACCTAACCTAACCTAACCTAACCTAACCTAACCTAACCTAACCTAACCTAACCTAACCTAACCTAACCTAACCTAACCTAACCTAACCTAACCTAACCTAACCTAACCTAACCTAACCTAACCTAACCTAACCTAACCTAACCTAACCTAACCTAACCTAACCTAACCTAACCTAACCTAACCTAACCTAACCTAACCTAACCTAACCTAACCTAACCTAACCTAACCTAACCTAACCTAACCTAACCTAACCTAACCTAACCTAACCTAACCTAACCTAACCTAACCTAACCTAACCTAACCTAACCTAACCTAACCTAACCTAACCTAACCTAACCTAACCTAACCTAACCTAACCTAACCTAACCTAACCTAACCTAACCTAACCTAACCTAACCTAACCTAACCTAACCTAACCTAACCTAACCTAACCTAACCTAACCTAACCTAACCTAACCTAACCTAACCTAACCTAACCTAACCTAACCTAACCTAACCTAACCTAACCTAACCTAACCTAACCTAACCTAACCTAACCTAACCTAACCTAACCTAACCTAACCTAACCTAACCTAACCTAACCTAACCTAACCTAACCTAACCTAACCTAACCTAACCTAACCTAACCTAACCTAACCTAACCTAACCTAACCTAACCTAACCTAACCTAACCTAACCTAACCTAACCTAACCTAACCTAACCTAACCTAACCTAACCTAACCTAACCTAACCTAACCTAACCTAACCTAACCTAACCTAACCTAACCTAACCTAACCTAACCTAACCTAACCTAACCTAACCTAACCTAACCTAACCTAACCTAACCTAACCTAACCTAACCTAACCTAACCTAACCTAACCTAACCTAACCTAACCTAACCTAACCTAACCTAACCTAACCTAACCTAACCTAACCTAACCTAACCTAACCTAACCTAACCTAACCTAACCTAACCTAACCTAACCTAACCTAACCTAACCTAACCTAACCTAACCTAACCTAACCTAACCTAACCTAACCTAACCTAACCTAACCTAACCTAACCTAACCTAACCTAACCTAACCTAACCTAACCTAACCTAACCTAACCTAACCTAACCTAACCTAACCTAACCTAACCTAACCTAACCTAACCTAACCTAACCTAACCTAACCTAACCTAACCTAACCTAACCTAACCTAACCTAACCTAACCTAACCTAACCTAACCTAACCTAACCTAACCTAACCTAACCTAACCTAACCTAACCTAACCTAACCTAACCTAACCTAACCTAACCTAACCTAACCTAACCTAACCTAACCTAACCTAACCTAACCTAACCTAACCTAACCTAACCTAACCTAACCTAACCTAACCTAACCTAACCTAACCTAACCTAACCTAACCTAACCTAACCTAACCTAACCTAACCTAACCTAACCTAACCTAACCTAACCTAACCTAACCTAACCTAACCTAACCTAACCTAACCTAACCTAACCTAACCTAACCTAACCTAACCTAACCTAACCTAACCTAACCTAACCTAACCTAACCTAACCTAACCTAACCTAACCTAACCTAACCTAACCTAACCTAACCTAACCTAACCTAACCTAACCTAACCTAACCTAACCTAACCTAACCTAACCTAACCTAACCTAACCTAACCTAACCTAACCTAACCTAACCTAACCTAACCTAACCTAACCTAACCTAACCTAACCTAACCTAACCTAACCTAACCTAACCTAACCTAACCTAACCTAACCTAACCTAACCTAACCTAACCTAACCTAACCTAACCTAACCTAACCTAACCTAACCTAACCTAACCTAACCTTTTTTTTTTTTTTTTTTTTTTTTGTTGTCGCTGGGAAAAAATGCATTACGCACACCCTCCCATCGGGGGATGGAAGGGTAGTGTGGGACTCCCCGGTCTGAGACCGGTATACCCACTAAAACGACCCAGCGGCATTCCCGCTTCGTCCTAGTGGCGGGGGACTGGGAAACCGGCACAGCCTTTACTTCCAGTCCTCCGCCGACGATGACCCGCACAGCGGACCTCACGCCCCCCCCGTGGGGAGGGGGACGGGCCCGGGAATGACAGACGAAGGTGGTGACGGGTGCAATGCGGGCGAAGGCACCCCCGCACCTGTCGCCCGCCCGTCGCCACCATGAAGAGGGAGACCGCGTCTTCTCCGACCTCTTCTTCTTCTGCGGAGCGGCGCTGCGAGAGGGTCTTCCTCCCGTGCGCGCTCCGCCACCTCCTTTTGCGAGACTACGTCCTCGCAAAAGGAGGCGACCGCTGACAAGGCCCCCTCGGCGTCCAGGGCCATGTCCCCCCACGCGGCGGCCACGTATCCCGGTCCCCTCTCTAAGAGCGAGAGGGGAGGGGAGTCCGTGGAAGACCGCGCCACCAACGCCACCAGGCCGTCCCGGTCACCCAGCCAACGGCCAGGGACCGAGTAAGGCTCGGCGACCACCGCCAAGTCCACCAACCACTCAGCCATCGTCTGCATCAGCAGATCTTGGCCTGCCCTGCAGTGGTTGGCGTTCGCCTGAAGGATGCGATGTTCGACTATATCCATCAGTCGGACATCGCACCCCCCTCCGCAGCCGCCGCAGGAACGGCGGTACCAGCAGCCGCAACAGGCCCGGTTGGCGCCAGTACTTTGCCACGCTTAGGGGGAGGATTGCAGTTCCTCCCCTTCATCACGTGGTCCGCTTGGCTGCCACTGGCAGCACAGACCGAGCAGTGCGGCGTGGCGACCTTACAGGAGGCGGCTTGGTGGCCCCCCATGCCGCAGCGGTAGCAGGTGTCTGACCTGTCCACCGCGGACGGACACAGCGGCCGGGTGTGGCCGATGCCGAAGCACCGGAAACACCTCAGCGGCTGGTCCTCGAGTGCCCTGACCGCACCCGAGCTGAATCCGACCGTCAGCCGGCCCTTCGCCAGGGCGGCTCTGGCAGCGGAAACCGGGCACCCAAGGCGGACGGTGCCCATGCCACCGCGGCCGGGCCTTATGTCCCGACTCTGAACCGCCGCGACGTCGCAGCCCCCTAACGCTGCGACCGCCTCCACCACCTCCTCCTTGGTGACGGAATCGTCGAGATCCGTCACCTCGAGTGTCACCAACTTTACCGGTCGGGCCACCTTGGCGGAGTCCGCGATGACCTCCCGCAGCTTAGCTGCAAAGAGGTCCGCGCGGGCTCCCCCCTCTGCCCCCGGGAACTCGAATAATCGAGCCCCGGCTTGGGTCCGCCGGCAAGACACACTACCGATCCCCAATTGAGTGGGATCGGCATTGCTACGCGCCCGCACTAAAATTGACATGTACGTCTCCCCTCGCTCCGCCGCCTCCGCGGTGAGGGTCACCACGACGGCCGCGGTTTTTGGGGAGACTAGCTGCCCCTTTCCCCTCGCTCTACCTCTACCTCCCTGCTTCCCTCTGCCGGTCGTCTGCGACTGGCTGGGAGCGGGGACGGCTGGGGCGGCAGCCGCCGACTTTTTGGCTTTGCCCTTCCCCCTCCCGACCACTTCCGTCCATTCATTGGACGGGGTGGTTGAGGGGAGAAGGGCGTCCTCCTGGACCTGGGATGAGGAGGACGGCCCCGGCTCGGAGCGCCCCTTATCCGCCGCAAGCTGCGGTCGGAGGCGCTTTTCCGGCAGGAGTCGGTCCTCTATTCCTGCCAGGCAGGCTCGCGTGAAGGCCCGCTCCTCCATTACCACCCTGCGGATTATGTCCTCAAGGTTGGAGTTGGAGGAGGGGCCGTCTGCCGCAGGACTCGTCTTCTTAGACGTCGACGTCGAAGGCGTTGATGACGTCCTCGTCGTCTCGGCAGGGGCCGTGGCTTCAGCCAGCTTGCGATGAAGCTCACTGACTTCCACCTGCAGGCGATCCACCCTCGCCTGCAGTTGCCGTGTCTCGTCAGTGGCCTTCCGCTGCACCAGCTCCTTGACCACACCAAGCAAGCTCGTGGCCCGACATTTGAGGGCCTTCTGGAAGGTCCCCTTCAAGTTTGAGGACTTTGAGGCAACCTCCAAAATTTCCTCCTCGTCCTCCTCCGCCATTTGTTCCAGCTCCAGCAGGGAGTGGTCCGCGTAGAGCACACGGGACGCACCGTACCCGGACTTTGCCCGGGTGACGTGCGCCCGCCTCTCCCTCGCGGCAACCCGCTCCTCAAGCTCCTGCTGGAGCTGCGCCCGCTGCGCAAGATCCAACTTACGTTGGGCGTCCGCGAGCCCAACGACGTGGGTGTCCGCGGCCGTCGGCTTTTTAGCCTTTGTCAGCCTCGCCGACCCTGACGCCGAAGAGCCCTCGGACCCATCCCGCAGGAAGGCCCGCTTTCGCGACTGCGAGTCGCCTGCACCCGAGACGCCAACCAGTGACTCATCGTCGGAGTCAGACAAATCCGACAAGTCCGTCCTTCCGAAGAAGCTAGCCGCAGACGGCGCGCGGCTAGCCTCTGACGCCGAAGCGTCGGTTTGGCCCTGAGAAGGGCCTTTGGGTTGGCCCTGAGAAGGGCCTTTGGGTTGGCCCTGAGAAGGGCCTTTGGGTTGGCCCTGAGAAGGGCCTTTGGGTTGGCCCTGAAAAGGGCCTTTGGGTTTAAAATACCGCCCGCAGGCATCCCGCGTTGGTTTAGGCATATCCTCCGCAGGTTCGTACTCTCAAGGCAAGATGAGCTACGATAATCACAGTGCACTTTGGCCGAGCCCAGTCTGCCACTCCGTTACGGTGGTCAAATTGGGTCGTTTCCAGGGGACGCGACGTGGACGCAAGCACTGTGGGGTGGTCCCCCAACCTAACCTAACCTAACCTAACCTAACCTTTTTTTTTTTTTTTTTGTTGCGGGGTGGAAAATCCGCCCGGATGTCCTCCGCCTGGGGAGGGCGGAGGGGTCTGTCAGACTCCAACTGACTAAAAACCACCCCGGTGTTCCATCTCTCACCTACACCAGGGGTCGCGGGAACGTACGACTCTTCCGCAACCCCCGGCTGGTGCCGGCCCGCTATGGCGGGCCTCATCTCGGGTTGAGGGGGGAGTGAGGTGTTTGACTCTCCCCGCGACGTCTCAGAGGGGCGCGCGTGGAACACTACGCGCCGCCACCTCGGGTCCGATGTATAGGGGGCGACGGACGTCCCCACGTCCGTTGCCCCTGGACCCATTTAGGGGGGCTGGAAGAGGGCGTTGTCCGCCCTCCGCCGACGCCCGGTGCGCCTGCTGCGGACTGGATGAGAGGTCGTGATCTCCCTCTCTCTTTCCGCAGCCTCCTTCTGCGAGATGACTGTTTCACAGAAGGAAACCACTGCGTCCCAGGACTCCCCGCTACCGACCATCGAGTTCACGACGGCCGGCAGCGAAAGGTCGTTGCCTACTCCAGAGATGAGAGCACGGCGCGGCTCCTCCCAAGCGGCACACTCTACCAGCGTATGCCGCGCCGTGTCCTCCCGACAGTCAACGCAGTGGTGGCACCGAGCGTCCGGCTCCCTGTTTATGCGACACAGGTACTTCCCGAAGCAACCATGCCCCGAGAGCACCTGCGTCACCCGAAACGACAGGGAGCCGTGCCTCCTCCCGAGCCAGAGGTCGAGCACTGGCCGGATCGCCTCGATGATGTTGAGGCCGGCGGTAGGGCGTGAAAGCCTGTCCCGCCATTCCGCCACCAGGACCTCGCGAAGCTGTGACCGACGCTGCTCCAGCTGTCGCTGCATCGGTCGCTCGCCTCGCGCCCGCATTTCCTCGCGCCACCGATACAGCGACGCGAGAACTTTCGCCTCCAGGTCCCAGGGCGGGGATCCGGCCAGTGCGCAAGCCGCCTCGTAGGAGATCGTGCGATATCCCCTGATGACTCTGACGGCCATCGCCCGCTGCGGTCTCCGCAGGACTGCGATGCTGCCGGCCGTCAGGTCAGCCGCCCAGATCGGGGCCCCGTACAGGGCCATCGATCGCACGATCCCCACGTAGAGCCGCCTACAGACGGCGCTCGGGCCCCCCAGATTGGGAAGCAGCGTTGACAGCGCCCCAGCCGCGCCCAACAACTTGGGCGCCAGCCGCCGGAAGTGGGGTCCGAAGTCCCACCGGCTGTCGAGTACCAGTCCTAGGTACTTCATGGTAGCCTCGACAGCGATCCGAACCCCCCCGACCACTATGTGTGATTCGGCCGGCGGCGCCCGCCGGGGACCATGGAACACCATGGCCTCCGACTTGTTGAGGGCCACCTCCAGGCCAAGACGCCGTATGCGGCCCACCACCTGTGAGACCGCAGCCGTCGCCAGCAACGCTGCCTCCCTGTGTGAACTCCCCCGGGCCGTGACCAGCGTGTCGTCAGCGTAACACGTCAGGTCCACGCCCGGCTGGAGTTCACCCCTCAGCACCCAGTCGTACCCGATGTTCCACAAGGGAGGGCCCAGAACCGACCCCTGCGGAACACCGCACGACATGCGGCGCTGGTTAACGCCATCACGTCCCACATAGGTGACACACCTCTCCGACAGATAAGCCCCAACGATTCGGCGGAGGTAGAGAGGCACCCGGTGGTACCGCAGTGCCTCCAGGATACAACTCCAGGGCAGGGTGTTGAATGCGTTGGAGATGTCCAACGACACCGCCACCATCACCCCGCCCCGAGACACCGTTTCCTCCGCCAGGACTCTTACCCGCGACACAGCGTGTATCGTGGAGCGCCCGTACCGAAACCCGAATTGACACTCGTCCAGGTCCGGCCCTTCTCCGCTCAAGTGGCCGACGAGGCGGGCTGCTATTATACGCTCAAACAGCTTAGCCACCTCGTCGAGCAATACTATGGGCCGGTACGCAGATGGCGAGTCGGCCGGGCGCCCTGCCTTCCTGAGCAGGACGTGGATTCCGTGTATTCAGTGGATTCCGTCAGGCCCCGGAGCCACGTTCTTGGCCCGGAGCCGCATCACGGCCGCCCTCATCTCTGCCTGTGTCACCTCTGGGACGCTGATGGCGCTCTCATCTCCTTCAGGCTCTGCGGCTGTGGGCAAAGCCATCGGCGGCGGGGTATGCTCCGCTCTAGCTGGGAAGAGGGCTGCGACCACCTCCTCCAGCAGCTCGGGTTGGAGACTCTCTGTGATCGGAGGCGCCGCGGCTCTGAGGTTTCCTCGAACCGCTCGATACGGGCGCCCCCACGGATCTCCGTCTAGAGTCTCCAACATCTCCTCCCTGGCTCGCGTCCTCGCCTCAACGATGGCCAGCCACAGAGCCTGCGTCGCCGCGCGGTACACCTCATACAGCGCGGCTTCTTCGTCAGGGACCCGACGACGTCTCCTCCGGTATCGGGTGTACTGGCGCCTAACCGCTACGCACGCGACTCGTAACTGTGCGATCTCGGTGGACCACCAGTACACCTGGCGTCTTGCTGACTGTGTGTGGACCCGGGGCATCGACGCGTCGCAAATCATCACCATCGCCCCGCGGAACCACAGCGCCTCCTGTTCGACGTCGACGGGTCCGGTCGTTGGCGACTCCCGGAACCAGGCCTGGACAATCGCGGCCTCCTCGAGAAGTTCCCTGTCGATGCGTTTGCGCGACCATCGCGGGCCGTCCGTTCGTGGGGCCGATGAACTCAGGCCGCCGGCAGTCTGGGCGGAGACGTCGAAACGGATATATCTGTGATCCGACAACGTCTCCACCTCCGCAGCGACACGCCAGCCGCGAACACGGCTCGCGACAGCAGGGCTAGCAAACGAGACGTCCACTATTGAGCCGCCCCGCTGCCGCACGCACGTGTATACCGAGCCCCGGTTCAGGACGACCAGGCCAGTCACGACCGCCCACTCCTCCAGCGCCTCACCCCTAGCATCGGTCACCGGAGATCCCCACGCCGCAGATTTGGCGTTGAGATCCCCGAGCAACAGCACCGGGCGAGGGTGGAAACGGCCCACGACGGCACCCAGCTCGACAAGGAAATTCTCGAAGTCGGCGAGGCTCTTGTTGGGCGAAAAGTACGCACCAATCGTACCAACGCCGTCCGCGAGGGCGGCTACCCAGCCGTGACCTCGGGACAGGCTGGACAGAGCCCCACCGATGATGGCCACCAAGCCGTCCAGGTCGCCCACCCAATTATCCCGGGGGGAGACAAAGTATGGCTCGGCGACCACAGCCACGTGAATCGACCACTCTGCCATGCTCTGAAGAAAGAGATCCTGAGCTCTAGCAGAGTGGTTGAGATTGCCCTGGAGGAAATGGTAGAGCGTAGCCATTATGCGCAATCCATTCCCTCCACACCATTCCTAGCCCGGGAGTCGGCAGACTGACGGGGGGGTAAAGAGCCCCCGGCAGGCTTGGCCCCCTTTCTCTTCTTCGTGGCAGAGGTGCCACAGTCTTTTTCGCCCAATCTGTGCCCGGCGGGCTTCCCTGCAGCTGTACAGAGGCTGCAGTTTGGCGCCGCGGAGCACTGAGCTGCCCTGTGGCCAGGCTGACCGCAGCGATAGCACTGATCGCTGCGGTCAATTTCGCAGGTACAACGCACCCGGACATGCCCAATGTCCAGGCACCTGTAGCACCGCATAGCCCTGGGCTGCAGCAGCCTTACCCTCGCTGCAACCCATCCGACCAACAAACGACCACAGTCGGCGACCTTGTTCGCCGCCACTACCGGGCACCGCACCCAGATCGTGCCGAGCCCGGAAGCGTCGGCTCGAATGTCACCCGTCTTCACGTCCTGAAGCGAACACTCGCCGGCTCGGGCAACGGCCGCCACGACCTCAGCCGAGGTCACCGAGTCGTCCAGACCACTGACTCGCAGCTCTGAGGTCTTCATAGGCCTAGACACCCGGACGTCCTCCGGGTTGAGGACCTCCCTCAGTTTGGCGGCCAATTTATCCGCCTTTTCCCCGCTAGAGGCACCCGGCACCTCGAGCAGCCGCGCCCCCGTCAATGCCGGCTTCATTCTGAAGCCGGACGGTATGCCAAGGTCATCGAGCGCGACCTTAGATCTAGCCTCAATAAGGACCGCCTTATAGGTGATGCCCCTTTCGACGGCTCCAGGCTGCAACGTAATTAATACAGCCGCGGAGCGTGGGGCTTTGACCCTGGGCGGTTTCTGGGCCTCCTTAGGTGCCGCTGCTCCAGCCGGTGTTGGTGTTGGCGGCGCCGTCTTCTTCTTTTTGCGGCCCCTCTTGACGACCGTCGTCCAGGAATCCGTGGTAGGCCCTGGTTCGGCCGCTGGAGGTGCCGTTGGAGCCGCTGCTGGAGGTGCCACTGTTTGTGAAGCAGCCGTCTGCCGCTTTTTAGGCGCTCTGCCCTCGGATCGACCCGGTTCTGCCATTGCGGCTGTGGGGCCCCGTCTATCGGCCCCCTCCCCCCCGCGTCCGTCCCCAGCAAGCGGTGGTCGGATGGACTCAGCTGGGAGGAGCCTCGTCTCTATGGCCTCGAAGCGGGCACTCATCATGTGCCCGCACTGAATCTGGCAGATGCGGACGATCTTTTCGACCTCCGCATCTGCAAGTGCGGTCGTCGACGACAGGGCCGGCGATGGAGCCGATGACGGGGCCGCAACGGGAGACGACCCGGCGGTCACGGGAGCTTCTTTCTGGGCGGCAACCAGCCGCTTGAGGTCCTCAAGCTCGGCTCGGAGACGGCTATTCTCCTCCCACAATTTTGCCGTCTCCTCCGTGCTGTTGCACTTAGTGAGGACCTCAACCGCCTCCTTGATGCCCTCAGCCGCCTCCTTCAAAGCGCGCGTGAACGTGCCCTTCAGATTGCCTGATTTGGTGGCAACCTTTAGGACGACGTCCACGCCGTCCAAAACTTGGCGACTGAGCGCCACCGCCGTTGGGCTCCCTTCGGCCATCCGAGCGGAGCGTCGCTCTCGGGCCTGTCGGGCCAACTCGCTGACCTCGTCAGCCACGACAGCCCTTTGCTGCGCCCGCTTAGCAGCAGCGGCCTCCGCTCTGGTGCTCCCCAGCAGGGACGTAGTCGAGCCCCCACTCAGGTCTGACATGGTGAGCCCGGGGTCGGTCTCCGCACCCTCCATGCGCTCCACTGGAGCTGGCGCAACAAAACGACACCGCGCGTCACGAACGGAGACTCCGCCTGTTACCGCACGACCTCTGCCTCTCCGCGTCGTTGACACCTTTTTTGCCAACAGATTTTCCTCGCTCGAGGAGAGGCCGCGCTTGCGAGATCTGGATCCGGGCCTAGATCCGGATTCAGATCTAGAAGCGCGCTCTTGTGTGTCCTCGTCGGACTTCGGGTCCCTGTCAGGACTGGAGCCTCCTCGGCTCTTGTTGCCGTCGGCGTCGGCAAGCGGCTGGACCACAACACGCAGGTGCTTCAGGTTCTCCTGTAGCTCCTTTTCTCGCAGGCCGGTGGACTCGGCAAGACTGGTGGTGCCCCCCCCAGATACGATGGGGCAACCCTCGTTAGAGGGGCGGGATTCCCCCCGTAGGGGACCCGCCTGGGGATTTGTATTCCCAACAGACTTTTTCATTATTTTTGTTTTTTAGCGCTAACGACCGGATACCCTCCGGCCATTCATCCCCTCGGCACGCTCGACCTTGAGATTGGGGTAATTTTTTTAAAGAGGTTTTTGTCTTCCTCTCCTGCTCCCTTGTTCGTCCACTCAACCAACCCTTTGTAAGCAAAGGGGGGAGTGGGCATAAGTTGGGGCAT
Organism: Cerastis rubricosa; assembly: GCA_949152445.1. Taxonomy (NCBI): domain Eukaryota; kingdom Metazoa; phylum Arthropoda; class Insecta; order Lepidoptera; family Noctuidae; genus Cerastis; species Cerastis rubricosa. Next base: position 24,444,841 of record OX424531.1, on the reverse strand, counting down.
AAGATGGCCACCAGGCCTACCCCCACGGCGGACTTGCCGTCCCCAAGTTCGGTTCCCTTCGCAGACCAACAAAAGATGATCGGCGATTGAAACCGAACCCTTCCCTGTTTGTTGAAGATTCGCCGTCGGACCCAGCTGTCCACCAAAGGTTGTTGGGCAGCTGGGGCCGACGTTGCCCAGGGTACGCCACGAGGAGGCTCTTCAACATGCACCCCAACCTAACCTTTTTTTTTTTTTTTTTTTTTTTTTTTTTTTTTTTTTTTTTTTGTTGTCGCTGGGAAAAAATGCATTACGCACACCCTCCCATCGGGGGCTGGAAGGGTAGTGTGGGACTCCCCGGTCTGAGACCGGTATACCCACTAAAACGACCCAGCGGCATTCCCGCTTCGTCCTAGTGGCGGGGGACTGGGAAACCGGCACAGCCTTTACTTCCAGTCCTCCGCCGACGATGACCCGCACAGCGGACCTCACGCCCCCCCCGTGGGGAGGGGGACGGGCCCGGGAATGACAGACGAAGGTGGTGACGGGTGCAATGCGGGCGAAGGCACCCCCGCGCCTGTCGCCCGCCCGTCGCCACCATGAAGAGGGAGACCGCGTCTTCTCCGACCTCTTCTTCTTCTGCGGAGCGGCGCTGCGAGAGGGTCTTCCTCCCGCGCGCGCTCCGCCGCCTCCTTTTGCGAGACTACGTCCTCGCAAAAGGAGGCGACCGCTGACCAGGCCCCCTCGGCGTCCAGGGCCATGTCACCCCACGCGGCGGCCACGTATCCCGGTCCCCTCTCTAAGAGCGAGAGGGGAGGGGAGTCCGTGCAAGACCGCGCCACCAACGCCACCAGGCCGTCCCGGTCACCCAGCCAACGGCCAGGGACCGAGTAAGGCTCGGCGACCACCGCCAAGTCCACCAACCACTCAGCCATCGTCTGCATCAGCAGATCTTGGGCTGCCCTGCAGTGGTTGGCGTTCGCCTGAAGGATGCGATGTTCGACTATATCCATCAGTCGGACATCGCACCCCCCTCCGCAGCCGCCGCAGGAACGGCGGTACCAGCAGCCGCAACAGGCCCGGTTGGCGCCAGTACTTTGCCACGCTTAGGGGGAGGATTGCAGTTCCTCCCCTTCATCACGTGGTCCGCTTGGCTGCCACTGGCAGCACAGACCGAGCAGTGCGGCGTGGCGACCTTACAGGAGGCGGCTTGGTGGCCCCCCATGCCGCAGCGGTAGCAGGTGTCTGACCTGTCCACCGCGGACGGACACAGCGGCCGGGTGTGGCCGATGCCGAAGCACCGGAAACACCTCAGCGGCTGGTCCTCGAGTGCCCTGACCGCACACGAGCTGAATCCGACCGTCAGCCGGCCCTTCGCCAGGGCGGCTCTGGCAGCGGGAACCGGGCACCCAAGGCGGACGGTGCCCATGCCACCGCGGCCGGGCCTTATGTCCCGACTCTGAACCGCCGCGACGTCGCAGCCCCCTAACGCTGCGACCGCCTCCACCACCTCCTCCTTGGTGACGGAATCGTCGAGATCCGTCACCTCGAGTGTCACCAACTTTACCGGTCGGGCCACCTTGGCGGAGTCCGCGATGACCTCCCGCAGCTTAGCTGCAAAGAGGTCCGCGCGGGCTCCCCCCTCTGCCCCCGGGAACTCGCCGGCAAGACACACTACCGATCCCCAATTGAGTGGGATCGGCATTGCTACGCGCCCGCACTAAAATTGACATGTACGTCTCCCCTCGCTCCGCCGCCTCCGCGGTGAGGGTCACCACGACGGCCGCGGTTTTTGGGGAGACTAGCTGCCCCTTTCCCCTCGCTCTACCTCTACCTCCCTGCTTCCCTCTGCCGGTCGTCTGCGACTGGCTGGGAGCGGGGACGGCTGGGGCGGCAGCCGCCGACTTTTTGGCTTTGCCCTTCCCCCTCCCGACCACTTCCGTCCATTCATTGGACGGGGTGGTTGAGGGGAGAAGGGCGTCCTCCTGGACCTGGGATGAGGAGGACGGCCCCGGCTCGGAGCGCCCCTTATCCGCCGCAAGCTGCGGTCGGAGGTGCTTTTCCGGCAGGAGTCGGTCCTCTATTCCTGCCAGGCAGGCTCGCGTGAAGGCCCGCTCCTCCATTACCACCCTGCGGATTATGTCCTCAAGGTACCCCCCCCCCCCCCCCCCAACCTAACCTAACCTTTTTTTTTTTTTTTTTTTTTTTTTTTTTGTTGTCGCTGGGAAAAAATGCATTACGCACACCCTCCCATCGGGGGATGGAAGGGTAGTGTGGGACTCCCCGGTCTGAGACCGGTATACCCACTAAAACGACCCAGCGGCATTCCCGCTTCGTCCTAGTGGCGGGGGACTGGGAAACCGGCACAGCCTTTACGTCCAGTCCTCCGCCGACGATGACCCGCACAACGGACCTCACGCCCCCCCCGTGGGGAGGGGGAAGGGCCCGGGAATGACAGACGAAGGTGGTGACGGGTGCAATGCGGGCGAAGGCACCCCCGCGCCTGTCGCCCGCCCGTCGCCACCATGAAGAGGGAGACCGCGTCTTCTCCGACCTCTTCTTCTTCTGCGGAGCGGCGCTGCGAGAGGGTCTTCTTCCCGCGCGCGCTCCGCCGCCTCCTTTTGTGACACTACGTCCTCGCAAAAGGAGGCGACCGCTGACCAGGCCTCCTCGCTCCCCAGCATGGCGTTGACCACACCGGGAAGCGAGAGGTCCTGTCCGATCTCCGCGATCAGACTGCGGCGCGGCTCGGACCAAGCTGGGCACACCTCGAGGGTGTGCTGCGCCGTGTCCTCCGGCGCGCCGCAGTCGTGGCACGCCGGGGCTTCCTCCCTCCCGATCCGGTGCAGGTACGTTCCGAAGCAGCCATGCCCGGACAACACCTGCACCAGACGGAACGAGAGGAAACCATGGGACCGCTCGAGCCAGGCCCGGAGGACCGGACCGAGCGCGTCCAACGTCCGGCGGCCAAAGGTGGCGGTGGCGAGGTCCTCCGTCCAATGGAGGACGATGGCGTCCCTCGCCTCCCGCCGCACGGCCTCCCGCTCCTCGGCGACGGGGCGCTCCCCGAGCGCCCTGCGATGCGCCGTCCACTCATACACCCTGGCCAGCACCCAAGCCTCCAACTCCCAAGGAGGGGTGCCGGCCAGAGCGCACGCCGCCGAAAAACCCACCGACCGGTAGGCCCTCGCCACCCGCAGTGCAATGGCCCTTTGGGGCTTGCGGATGGCGGTCGCGTTCTCCCTCCTGTGGAGGGAGTCCGCCCAAATGGGGGCCCCGTACAGGGCCATGCTCCGCAAGATGCCGGCATAGAGGCGCCGGCATTTCGCCTTGGGCCCCCCCAGGTTCGGGAGGAGCCACGAGAGGGCGTCCGCGGCCTTCAACAGGCGCGTCGACAGCCCGCTGAAATGCGGGCCGAAGCGCCACCTGTCGTCCAGCACCAGGCCCAGATATTTCATCCGGGGCTGGACCTCTATACGGACGCCCTCCACGACGATGTGGGCGTCGGGTGGGCAGCGCTGCCGGGGCCCGCGAAAGAACACGGCCTCGGTCTTGTGCAGCGCCACCTTCAATCCCAGGCGGCGGATCCTCTCTGCAACCAAGGACCCGCCAGCCGAGGCCAGACAGGCCGCGTCCGCGAAGCTCCTCCCCCGTGCAGTGAGCAGGGTGTCATCCGCGTAGCATATGACACTCGTGCCCGGGAGGAGGGCTCCCCGCAGCAGCCAATCGAACCCGATGTTCCACAGCGGGGGCCCAAGCACCGACCCCTGTGGAACACCAGACTCTGCGCCGTACCGCCGCACTGTGGCCGTCTTGTCTACGAGGAGGACCTCTCGGTCCTCCAAGTAACTGGCCAGGAGGCTCCGCAGATATTGGGGCACTCCGTGATACCGGAGCGCCTCCAATATCGTCGAGTGGGGCACGGAGTTGAAGGCATTGGCAATGTCGAATGACACCGCCAGCACTCCGTCCCCCGCCTCGACTGCCTCCTTCACCTGGCCCTTGAGTAGGGCCAGCGCGTCGATCGTCGAACGCCCACGACGGAAACCGAATTGGGCGTCCGACAGATCCGGCCCCACATCCCGCAAATGGCTCCCGAGCCGGGCGGCGACTATCCCCTCGAACAATTTACCGACCTCATCGAGCAAAACGACGGGCCGGTATGCCGAGGGGGAGTCCACCGGGCGTCCCGCCTTTCGGAGGAGGCAAAGCTGCCCCTCCTTCCACAGTTTCGGGAACCTTCCAGCCGTAAAGCACGCGTTGAAAAGGTCCCGAAACCTGTCCTCCATTTCGGAGGCAGCTATTGCCAGCACCCGTGCGGGGACGCCGTCCGGCCCGGGGGCCGTCTTCTTGGCGCGGAGGCTGAGTACCCCCGCGTAGATCTCCGCCGCCGTCACCGGGGGGACCTCCTCCTCCGGCGAAGCCGCCCCTTGCGGGGGATCCATTGTTGGTGGGGCGAAGTCGGTCCTGCGCGGAAACAGGGACCGGACCACCCCATCCAGCAGTGCTGGCTCGAGGGTCTCCGACAGTGGGGGACCATAGGGGCGGAGCTGGTTCCGCGCCGCCTTATATGGCCTCCCATAGGGATCCCTGTCGAGACCCTCCAGCATTTCGGCCCTCGCCGAGTCTTCTGCAGCGCCCATTGCAGACTTGAGGACCGTCGTCGCCTCTCGGTAGCAGGCGTATAGGCGGTCCTCTTCTGCCCGGACTCGGTTCTGGGCGCTGCGCCGTCGACTCCGCGCGTAGGCCCTTCTGGCCGCCACGCAGGCGGCCCGGAGTTCCGACAGCTCCTCCGTCCACCAATAAACGGCGCGACGGGGAGGCGGACGGCGAGACCGAGGCATGCTGAAATTGCACACCTCGGTCAGGGCCCCTCTGAGCCGAACCGCTGCGGCGTCTACGTCCAGCACCTCAACAGGGGGCGACAGCCAGTCCTGGAGGAAAGCCGCCTCCTTGGCTGCCTCCCGGTCCAGGCGGGTGAGTGCCCATCGCGGGAAGGGAGATTGCCCAGCGCGGGCCATCCCCCCCCCTTGGGTGGAGATGTCGAACCGCACGTATCGGTGGTCCGACAAGGTCTCCACCATCTCAACCCGCCAGTTCACGACGCGGGCGGCCAGCGCGGGGGTGGCGAAAGTGACGTCCACCACCGACCCACCCTGTTGCCGCACACACGTGTGGACCGTCCCCCTGTTGAGGAGGGACATACCGCTTGAGGCCGCCCAGAACTCAACGGCGCGTCCCCGGACGTTGCACCCGGCGGCCGTGTTGCCCCAGGCCACCGACTTGGCGTTCAGGTCGCCCAACACCACGACCTGGCGAGGCGCCGCCCTCCCTACGACTGCAGTGAGGACCTCCAGGAAATCCTCAAAGTCCGAGAGAGGGCGGTTTGGGGAGAAATAGACCCCGACCAGGGCAATGTCCCCCCCCCACGCGGCGGCCACGTATCCCGGTCCCCTCTCTAAGAGCGAGAGGGGAGGGGAGTCCGTGGAAGACCGCGCCACCAACGCCACCAGGCCGTCCCGGTCACCCAGCCAACGGCCAGGGACCGAGTAAGGCTCGGCGACCACCGCCAAGTCCACCAACCACTCAGCCATCGTCTGCATCAGCAGATCTTGGGCTGCCCTGCAGTGGTTGGCGTTCGCCTGAAGGATGCGATGTTCGACTGTATCCATCAGTCGGACATCGCACCCCCCTCCGCAGCCGCCGCAGGAACGGCGGTACCAGCAGCCGCAACAGGCCCGGTTGGCGCCTGTACTTTGCCACGCTTAGGGGGAGGATTGCAGTTCCTCCCCTTCATCACGTGGTCCGCTTGGCTGCCACTGGCAGCACAGACCGAGCAGTGCGGCGTGGCGACCTTACAGGAGGCGGCTTGGTGGCCCCCCATGCCGCAGCGGTAGCAGGTGTCTGACCTGTCCACCGCGGACGGACACAGCGGCCGGGTGTGGCCGATGCCGAAGCACCGGAAACACCTCAGCGGCTGGTCCTCGAGTGCCCTGACCGCACCCGAGCTGAAGCCGACCGTCAGCCGGCCCTTCGCCAGGGCGGCTCTGGCAGCGGGAACCGGGCACTCAAGGCGGACGGTGCCCATGCCACCGCGGCCGGGCCGTATGTCCCGACTCTGGACCGCCGCGACGTCGCAGCCCCCTAACGCTGCGACCGCCTCCACCACCTCCTCCTTGGTGACGGAATCGTCGAGATCCGTCACCTCGAGTGTCACCAACTTTACCGGTCGGGCCACCTTGGCGGAGTCCGCGATGACCTCCCGCAGCTTAGCTGCAAAGAGGTCCGCGCGGGCTCCCCCCTCTGCCCCCGGGAACTCGAATAGTCGAGCCCCGGCTTGGGTCCGCCGGCAAGACACACTGCCGATCCCCAGTTGAGTGGGATCGGCATTGCTACGCGCCCGCACTAAAATTGACGCGTATGTCTCCCCTCGCTCCGCCGCCTCCGCGGTGAGGGTCACAACGACGGCCGCGGTTTTTGGGGAGACTAGCTGCCCCTTTCCCCTCGCTCTACCTCTACCTCCCCGCTTCCCGCCCCCTTCTCTGCCGGTCGTCTGCGACCGGCTGGGAGCGGGGACGGCTGGGGCGGCAGCCGCCGACTTTTTGGCTTTGCCCTTTCCCCTCCCGACCACTTCCGTCCACTCATTGGACGGGGTGGTCGAGGGGAGAAGGGCGTCCTCCTGGACCTGGGATGAGGAGGACGGCCCCGGCTCGGAGCGGCCCTTATCCGCCGCAAGCGGCGGTCGGAGGCGCTTTTCCGGCAGGAGCCGGTCCTCTATTCCTGCCAGGCAGGCTCGCGTGAAGGCCCGCTCCTCCATTACCACCTTGCGGATTATGTCCTCAAGATTGGAGTTGGAGGAGGGGCTCTCTGCCGCAGGACTCGTCTTCTTAGACGTCGATGTCGAAGGCGTTGATGACGTCCTCGTCGTCTCGGCAGGGGCCTGCTGCGGGCGGGCCGTGGCTTCAGCCAGCTTGCGATGAAGCTCACTGACTTCCACCTGCAGGCGATCCACCCTCGCCTGCAGTTGCCGTGTCTCGTCAGTGGCCTTCCGCTGCACCAGCTCCTTGACCACACCAAGCAAGCTCGCGGCCCGACATTTGAGGGCCTTCTGGAAGGTCCCCTTCAAGTTTGAGGACTTTGAGGCAACCTCCAAAATTTCCTCCTCGTCCTCCTCCGCCATTTGTTCCAGCTCCAGCAGGGAGTGGTCCGCGTAGAGCACACGGGACGCACCGTACCCGGACTTTGCCCGCGTGACGTGCGCCCGCCTCTCCCTCGCGGCAACCCGCTCCTCAAGCTCCTGCTGGAGCTGCGCCCGCTGCGCAAGATCCAACTTACGTTGGGCGTCCGCGAGCCCAACGACGTGGGTGTCCGCGGCCGTCGGCTTTTTAGCCTTTGTCAGCCTCGCCGACCCTGACGCCGAGGAGCCCTCGGACCCATCCCGCAGGAAGGCCCGCTTTCGCGACTGCGAGTCGCCTGCACCCGAGACGCCAACCAGTGACTCATCGTCGGAGTCAGACAAATCCGACAAGTCCGTCCTTCCGAAGAAGCTAGCCGCAGACGGCGCGCGGCTAGCCTCTGACGCCGAAGCGTCGGTTTGGCCCTGAGAAGGGCCTTTGGGTTGGCCCTGAGAAGGGCCTTTGGGTTGGCCCTGAGAAGGGCCTTTGGGTTGGCCCTGAGAAGGGCCTTTGGGTTTAAAATACCGCCCGCAGGCATCCCGCGTTGGTTTAGGCATAATATCCTCCGCAGGTTCGTACTCTCAAGGCAAGATGAGCTACGATAATCACAGTGCACTTTGGCCGAGCCCAGTCTGCCACTCCGTTACGGTGGTCAAACTGGGTCGTTTCCAGGGGACGCGACGTGGACGCAAGCACTGTGGGGTGGTCCCCCAACCTAACCTAACCTAACCTAACCTAACCTAACCTAACCTAACCTTTTTTTTTTTTTTTTTTTTTTTTTTTTTTTTTTTTTTTTTTTTTTTTTTTTTTTTTTTTTTTTTTTTTGTCGCTGGGAAAAAATGCATTACGCACACCCTCCCATCGGGGGCTGGAAGGGTAGTGTGGGACTCCCCGGTCTGAGACCGGTATACCCACTAAAACGACCCAGCGGCATTCCCGCTTCGTCCTAGTGGCGGGGGACTGGGAAACCGGCACAGCCTTTACTTCCAGTCCTCCACCGACGATGACCCGCACAGCGGACCTCACGCCCCCCCCGTGGGGAGGGGGACGGGCCCGGGAAAGACAGACGAAGGTGGTGACGGGTGCAATGCGGGCGAAGGCACCCCCGCGCCTGTCGCCCGCCCGTCGCCACCATGAAGAGGGAGACCGCGTCTTCTCCGACCTCTTCTTCTTCTACGGAGCGGCGCTGCGAGAGGGTCTTCCTCCCGCGCGCGCTCCGCCGCCTCCTTTTGCGAGACTACGTCCTCGCAAAAGGAGGCGACCGCTGACCAGGCCCCCTCGGTGTCCAGGGCCATGTCCCCCCACGCGGCGGCCACGTATCCCGGTCCCCTCTCTAAGAGCGTGAGGGGAGGGGAGTCCGTGGAAGACCGCGCCACCAACGCCACCAGGCCGTCCCGGTCACCCAGCCAACGGCCAGGGACCGAGTAAGGCTCGGCGACCACCGCCAAGTCCACCAACCACTCAGCCATCGTCTGCATCAGCAGATCTTGGGCTGCCCTGCAGTGGTTGGCGTTCGCCTGAAGGATGCGATGTTCGACTATATCCATCAGTCGGACATCGCACCCCCCTCCGCAGCCGCCGCAGGAACAGCGGTACCAGCAGCCGCAACAGGCCCGGTTGGCGCCAGTACTTTGCCACGCTTAGGGGGAGGATTGCAGTTCCTCCCCTTCATCACGTGGTCCGCTTGGCTGCCACTGGCAGCACAGACCGAGCAGTGCGGCGTGGCGACCTTACAGGAGGCGGCTTGGTGGCCCCCCATGCCGCAGCGGTAGCAGGTGTCTGACCTGTCCACCGCGGACGGACACAGCGGCCGGGTGTGGCCGATGCCGAAGCACCGGAAACACCTCAGCGGCTGGTCCTCGAGTGCCCTGACCGCACACGAGCTGAATCCGACCGTCAGCCGGCCCTTCGCCAGGGCGGCTCTGGCAGCGGGAACCGGGCACCCAAGGCGGACGGTGCCCATGCCACCGCGGCCGGGCCTTATGTCCCGACTCTGAACCGCCGCGACGTCGCAGCCCCCTAACGCTGCGACCGCCTCCACCACCTCCTCCTTGGTGACGGAATCGTCGAGATCCGTCACCTCGAGTGTCACCAACTTTACCGGTCGGGCCACCTTGGCGGAGTCCGCGATGACCTCCCGCAGCTTAGCTGCAAAGAGGTCCGCGCGGGCTCCCCCCTCTGCCCCCGGGAACTCGAATAATCGAGCCCCGGCTTGGGTCCGCCGGCAAGACACACTACCGATCCCCAATTGAGTGGGATCGGCATTGCTACGCGCCCGCACTAAAATTGACATGTACGTCTCCCCTCGCTCCGCCGCCTCCGCGGTGAGGGTCACCACGACGGCCGCGGTTTTTGGGGAGACTAGCTGCCTCTTTCCCCTCGCTCTACCTCTACCTCCCCGCTTCCCCCCCTCTCTGCCGGTCGTCTGCGACTGGCTGGGAGCAGGGACGGCTGGGGCGGCAGCCGCCGACTTTTTGGCTTTGCCCTTCCTCCTCCCGACCACTTCCGTCCACTCATTGGACGGGGTGGTCGAGGGGAGAAGGGCGTCCTCCTGGACCTGGGATGAGGTGGACGGCCCCGGCTCGGAGCGCCCCTTATCCGCCGCAAGCGGCGGTCGGGGGCGCTTTTCCGGCAGGAGCCGGTCCTCTATTCCTGCCAGGCAGGCTCGCGTGAAGGCCCGCTCCTCCATTACCACCTTGCGGATTATGTCCTCAAGATTGGAGTTGGAGGAGGGGCTCTCTGCCGCAGGACTCGTCTTCTTAGACGTCGATGTCGAAGGCGTTGATGACGTCCTCGTCGTCTCGGCAGGGGCCTGCTGCGGCCGGGCCGTGGCTTCAGCCAGCTTGCGATGAAGCTCACTGACTTCCACCTGCAGGCGATCCACCCTCGCCTGCAGTTGCCGTGTCTCGTCAGTGGCCTTCCGCTGCACCAGCTCCTTGACCACACCAAGCAAGCTCGCGGCCCGACATTTGAGGGCCTTCTGGAAGGTCCCCTTCAAGTTTGAGGACTTTGAGGCAACCTCCAAAATTTCCTCCTCGTCCTCCTCCGCCATTTGTTCCAGCTCCAGCAGGGAGTGGTCCGCGTAGAGCACACGGGACGCACCGTACCCGGACTTTGCCCGGGTGACGTGCGCCCGCCTCTCCCTCGCGGCAACCCGCTCCTCAAGCTCCTGCTGGAGCTGCGCCCGCTGCGCAAGATCCAACTTACGTTGGGCGTCCGCGAGCCCAACGACGTGGGTGTCCGCGGCCGTCGGCTTTTTAGCCTTTGTCAGCCTCGCCGACCCTGACGCCGAGGAGCCCTCGGACCCATCCCGCAGGAAGGCCCGCTTTCGAGACTGCGAGTCGCCTGCACCCGAGACGCCAACCATTGACTCATCGTCGGAGTCAGACAAATCCGACAAGTCAGTTCTTCCGAAGTAGCTAGCCGCAGACGGCGCGCGGCTAGCCTCTGACGCCGAAGCGTCGGTTTGGCCCTGAGAAGGGCCTTTGGGTTGGCCCTGAGAAGGGCCTTTGGGTTGGCCCTGAGAAGGGCCCTTGGGTTGGCCCTGAGAAGGGCCTTTGGGTTGGCCCTGAGAAGGGCCTTTGGGTTTAAAATACCGCCCGCAGGCATCCCGCGTTGGTTTAGGCATATCCGCAGGTTCGTACTCTCAAGGCAAGATGAGCTACGATAATCACAGTGCACTTTGGCCGAGCCCAGTCTGCCACTCCGTTACGGTGGTCAAACTGGGTCGTTTCCAGGGGACGCGACGTGGACGCAAGCACTGTGGGGTGGTCCCCCAACCTAACCTAACCTAACCTCCTTGGTGACGGAGTCATCGAGGTCCGTCACCTCTATGGCCGCCGACTTGACCGGTCGGGCCACCCTGGCCGAATCCGCGATGACCTCTTGCAGCTTCGCTGCGAAGAGGTCCGCATGGGCGCTCCCCTCTGCTCCCGGGAACTCGAAAATTCGAGCCCCGGCTTGGGTCCTTCGGCAGGACACACTGCCGATCCCCAGTTGAGTGGGATCGGCATTGGCACGCGCCCGCACCAAAATCGACGCGTACGTCTCCCCTCGCCCTTCAGCCTCCGCGGTGAGCGTCACCACGACGGCCGCGGTTTTTGGGGGGACCAGCTGTCTCCCTTTCGCTTTCCCCTTCCCCTTTCCCTTGCCGGTCGTCTGCGACTGGCTGGGAGCGGTGGTGGCGGGGACGGCAGGGACGGTCATTGCCGACTTTTTCCCCTTCCCCTTTCCTTTGCCGGTCGTCTGCGACTGGCTGGGAGCGGTGGCAGCGGGGACGGCAGGGACGGCCGTCGCCGACTTTTTGCCCTTCCCCTTACGGACCACTTCCGTCCACTCGTTGGACGGGGTGGTTGAGGGCAGAAGGGCGTCTTCCGCCTGGGAGGAGGACGGCCCCGGCTCGCACTGCCTCTTGTCCGCCGCAAGCGGCGGTCGGACGCGTTGCTCTGGCAAGAGCCGGTCTTCGATCCCTGCGAAGCAGGCTCTTGTGAAGGCCCTCTCCTCCATTACAACCTTGCGGATGATATCCTCAAGGTTGGAGGCGGGGCCCTCTGCCGCAGGGCTCGACTCGGCCTGTCGTGGCCGGGCCGTGGCTTCAGCCAGCTTCTGATGAAGCTGGCTGACCTCCGACTGCAGGCGATCTATCCTCGCCTGCAGTTGCCGCGTCTCGTCGGTGGCCTTTCGGTGGACCAGCTCCGCGACTACACCGCGCATGCTCGCGGCCCGGCATTTAAGGGCCTTTTGTAGGGTCCCCTTCAGGTTGGAGGACTTAGAGGCGACCTCCATAATCTCCTCCTCGTCCTCCTCCGCCATCTTCTCCAGCTCTGCCAGAGAGTGGTCCGCGTATATTACACGGGACGCACCGTACCCGGACTTGGCCCGGGCGACGTGCGCCCGTTTCTCCTTTGCGGCCACCCTCTCTTCCAGCTCTTGCTGGAGCTGCGCCCGCCGAGACAGATCCAGCTGGCGCTGGGCGTCCACGAGCCCAACGTCGTGAGTATACGCGGCTGCCGTCGGCTTTTTAGTCTTCGACAGCCTCGTCGACCCCGAGGCCGAGGAGCCCTCGGACCCCCGGCCCCGCTTCCGCGACCGAGAGTCGTCCGCGTCCGACACACTAAAAGGAGAGTCGCAGTCAGACGACTCGTCCGCCCCTCCGAAGAAGCTAGCCGCAGACGGCGCGCGGCTAGTTTCTGACGCCGGAGCGTCAGAGAGGCCCTGAGAAGGGCCTTTGGGTTGGCCCTGAGAAGGGCTTTTTGGTTTTAAAAACCGCGACTTGGACTTTGCGTCCGACTTAGAACCGCGCGGCCGCTTCCCCCGAAACTTGGAGGGACCGGCCGCAACAGATTGTGGTGACACTGTCACCCTCTCCAGAACCACCAGGGGCTCTGCTGGAGCAACTGCTCCCGTCTTCGATGACGCAGTGCCAGAATCTAACGCTGCGTCCGCCTTCTCTACAACTTTTTTATTTTTGATTAAATCCATAGAATTCCCACGAGTATGGGGGATATAAAACGTCCATCCGGGCAGTGCCCCCTGTACCCGGATAAGCCTTTAACATTTATAACCCGCCAGGGGGTCGGCCGGTACCCTGGCGGGGGTCGCACTAAAGACTGATTGTTCCATGGGAACACCCGTCAGCCATACATCCCCTCACGGTGCGCCGCCGCTTGAGATTCGGGGTAACTTTTTATAGAGGTTTTCTACCTCGCGGTCCGGGCGGTTAAGCCAAGACCCTCGGTCCCGATCGAAGCCGCGAGACATGATCCACGACACTCCGATGATGGGATTACGAGTACGACGGGGACAGAGAGGGAAGGCGTCCCTCACTGTCTGCTCGGAGGCAGGGTGAGTGCACTCCGAGCCCGTCCTTGCTCCTCCGCTGTGCCCTCTGCTTTTCAGAGGGTCACGACGAAAGCGCCCCTCTTGTCCAAGTTGGACCCCTCCTATGTCAGAATATTGGCCACAGGCAGTAACATTCCCCGAAGAATAAGAATCTCTTCCCATTCCTTGGGGAAGGCCACTGCCCGCGCCCAGGGTGCACCGTCCCAGCCAGCTGCTGTTCCCTCCAAACGTATCGAGAGGGACCAGCAGCCGTCAGGCCCACGAGGAGGTTTTCTGACCCAGCACCCCAACCTAACCTAACCTAACCTAACCTAACCTAACCTTTTTTTTTTTTTTTTTTTGTTGACGATGTGGAAATCCGCACGGATGTCCTCCACCTGGGGAAGGTGGAGGGGTCTGTCAGACTCCAACTGACTAAAACCACACCGGTGTTCCCTCGCACACTTGCGTCAGGGGGCAGCGGGAACGAATGTGACTTCCGCTGCCCCGGACTAGTGCCGGCCCGCTTGACCAGTGCGGGCCTCGTCCCTGGGGGGAGTGAGGTGTACTCCCCCCGATACGTCATGAGAGGCGCGCGTGGAACACTACGCGCCGCCGTCTCGGGTCCAGTGAGATGGGGGGCGACGGATGTCCCCGAATCCGTCGCCCCTGGACCTGTTTAGGGGGGCCGGAAGAGGGCGTTATCCGCCCTCTGCCGACGCCCGGTGCGTCTGCTGCGGGATGGGAGGGAACTAGAGATCTCCCTCTCCCTTTCCGCAGCTTCCTTCTGCGACATGACGGTTTCGCAGAAGGACACCACCGCGTCCCAGGACTCTGTGCTGCCGACCATCGTGCGAACAACGGCCGGCAGCGACAGGTCTGCTCCTACCTCTGTGACAAGATCCCGGCGCGGCTCATCCCACGCGGCACATTCCGCCAGCGTATGCCGCGCCGTATCCTCCAGACAGTGGACGCAGTGATGGCACCGAGCGTCCGGCTCCCTGCTTATGCGACACAGGTACTTCCCGAAGCAGCCGTGCCCCGAGAGCACCTGCGTCGCCCGAAACGTCAGGGAGCCGTGCTTCCTCCCGAGCCAGTCTTCGAGTACTGGCCGGATCGCCTCGATTGTGTCGAGGCCGGCGGAGGGATGGTCAAGCCTCCTCCGCCATTCTGCCACCATGACCTGTCGGAGCTGAGACCGGTGCAGCGTAATCTGTCGCTGCACCAGTCTTTCGCCCCGATCCCTGGCGTCCTCACGCCACCGATGCAGTGTCGCGAGGGCTTTCGCCTCCAGGTCCCATGGTGGGGATCCGGCCAGTAAACAAGCCGCCTCGTAGGAGATCGTGCGATATCCCCGTATGACCCTGACGGCCATCGCTCTCTGCGGTTTCCGCAGGACTGCGATAGTGCGGGCCGTCAGGTCCGTCGCCCATACTGGGGCCCCGTAAAGGGCCATGGATCGCACGATCCCCACGTATAACCGCCTACAGGCGGTGCTCGGGCCCCCCAGATTGGGAAGCAGCGTTGACAGCGCGCCCGCCGCGCCCATCAACTTGGGCACCAGCCGCTGAAAGTGGGGTCCGAAGTCCCAACGGCTGTCGAGCACCAATCCCAGGTACTTCATGGTTGACTCGACAGCGATCCGGGCCCCCCCGACCACAATGTGTGATCCCAGCGGCGGCGCCCGTCGGGGGCCATGAAACGCAATGGCCTCCGACTTGTTGAGGGCCACCTCCAGGCCCAGGCGTCGTATGCGGCTCACCACCTGCGAGACCGCAGCCGTAGCCAGCAACGCTGCTTCCCTGTACGAGCTCCCCCGGGCAATGACCAGCGTGTCGTCCGCATAACACGTCAGGTTCACTCCCGGCGGAAGCTCGCACCGCAAAACCCAGTCGTAACCGATGTTCCACAAGGGAGGGCCCAGAACCGACCCCTGTGGAACACCGCACGACATCTCGCGACGGCCACCACCGTCGCGTCCCATGTAGGTGACACACCTTTCCGCCAAATAAGCCCCCACGATGTTGCGGAGGTAGAGAGGCACCCGGTGGTAGCGCAGGGCCTCCCTAATGCAACCCCAGGGCAGGGTGTTGAAGGCGTTGGAGATGTCCAAGGACACCGCCAGCACCACCCCGCCCCGAGACACTGCTTCCTCCGCCAGGACTCTTACCCTCATTATGGCGTCAATGGTAGAGCGCCCACGACGGAACCCAAATTGGCTGTCGTCCAGGTTCGGCCCCTCTGTACACAAGTGGCTGACGAGGCGGTCTGCGATTATTCGCTCCAGCATCTTGCCCGCCTCGTCCAGCAGCACTATGGGCCGATAAGCGGACGACGAGTCCGCCGGGCGCCCTGCCTTCCTGAGCAAGACCAGTCGACCAGTCTTCCACCGGGTAGGGAACTGGCCCTGCTCAAGGCATGCCGAGAAGAGTCCTCTCAGTGGGGGCTCCAGCTCCTTCATGGCGAGGACCAGAGCGCGGCCAGGCACTCCATCGGGCCCCGGAGCAGTGTTTTTAGCCCGGAGCCTCAATACGGCCGCGCCCATCTCTGCCTGTGTCACCTCTGGGATGGTTTCGCTGTCTTCTTCCGGCTCTGCAGCTGTGTGCAGAACCATCGGCGGTGGCTCGTACTCGGCTCTCTCAGGGAAGAGGGCCGAGACCACTCGCTCCAGGAACTGCGGCTCGAGACTTTCCGTTAGCGGGGGCGCCCACGGCCGAAGTTTCCCTCGGACCGACCGGTAAGGGCGCCCAAACGGATCCCCGTCTAGGCTCGCCAGCATTTCCTCTCTGGAGCGTGTCTTCGACTCGCCGATGGCCAGCCACAGAGCCAGCTTCGCCGCGCGGTACACCTCATACAGCGCGGCTTCTTCCTCAGGAACCCGTGGACGTCTTCTCCGGCACCGCGTGTATGGGCGTCTGGCGTCTGCGCACTCGACGCGCAGTCGCTCGATTTCAACGCACCACCAGTACAAGCGGCGCCGTGCGGACAGAGAGGAGACGCGTGGCATGCATGCGTCGCAGATCTGCGTCATCGCATCGCCAAACCACTGCGCCTCCAGTTCGACGTCGACGGGACCGACGGTGGCCGACTCCCGGATCCAGGCCTGGACTATGGCGGCTTCTTCGAGAGCTTCCCTGTCGAGGCGTTTCAGCGCCCAACGCGGGCCGTCTCTTCGGGGCCCCGATTGGCTACGTCCTCCAGCGGTCTGGGTGGAGACGTCGAAGCGGATATATCGGTGATCCGATAGCGTCTCCACCTCCACCTCAACGTGCCAATCACGGACACGGTGCACGACAGCGGGACTAGCGAACGAGACGTCCACTATCGACCCGCCCCGCTGCCGTACACACGTGTAGGCGGAACCCCGATTCAAGACGGCCAGGCCCGTCGTTATGGCCCACTCCTCTAGCACTTCGCCTCTCGGGTCCGTGACGGGGGAACCCCAGGCCGCAGACTTAGCGTTGAGGTCACCGAGAAGCAAAATGGGTCGAGGGTGAGACTGGCCGACGACGGCTCCCAACTCGACAAGGAAACTCTCGAAGTCGGCGAGACTCTTGTTGGGCGAAAAATACGCCCCAATCGTGACGATCCCGTTCACAAAGGCCGCAACCCAACCGTGACCACGGGATACGTCGACGAGAGTCGCGCCGATGATGGCCACTAGGCCGTCTAGATCCCCTTCCCAGTTATCCCGGGGGGGTATGAAATACGGCTCAGCGACCACCGCCACATTTATCGACCACTGCGCCATGCTCTGGAGCAGGAGATCCTGAGCTCTGGTGCAGTGGTTGATGTTCGCCTGGAGGAAATGGTAGTGTGCCATCACTAGCACTCCATTTCCTCGGCGCTCCGTCCCACCACAGGCCGGGAGTCGGCCGAAGAGGTGCTAGGTTGCGGGGGGGGTGCGTCCCCCGCAGCCTTGGCCCATCGCTTGCTGCGCTTTCTGGGCGCGCCGCAGGCTTTTCCACCTACTCTGTGCCCCGCGGACTTTCCTGCAGCCGCACACAAACTGCAATGTGGGTCCGCGGAGCACGCCGACGCCTTATGGCCAGGCTGACCGCAGCGATAACATAAATCGCTGCGGTCTGTGTCACAGGTGCACACTGCCCGGACGTGCCCTTTCTCAAGGCACCGGTAACACTGCATAGCCCTGGGTGCCAAGAGTTTTACTCTCGCCGACACCCAGCCCACAAGCAGACGTCCCGCGTCAGCAACCTGCTTGGCCGCAACAACTGGACACCGCACCCAGATGGTGCCAAGCCCGCCAGTATTTACGCGGATACTACCCGCCTTTACACTGTCGGCTGAGCATCCACCGCTTCGGGCTATGGCCGCCACCACCTCCTCTGGGGTCACTGAGTCGTCCAGCCCATCGACTCGTACCTCAGCGGTCTTCATGGGCCTGGACACCCGCGCCTCCTCGGGGTTGAGGACGTCCTTCAGTTTTGCAGCCAGAGCGTCCGCCCGCTCAGCACTGCTGGTCCCCGCCAACTCGAACATTTTGGCCCCCGTGGCTGCCGTCCTGAAACGGAAGCCGTCTGGGGTGCCGAAGTCAGCGAAGACCAGTTTGCCCCTCGCCTCCGCCAGTACCTTCTGGTAAGTGACACCCCTCTCTTTGGCTTCGGGCTGCAGCGTGACCACTACAGCCTCTGAGCGAGGGACGCGTATTTTTGGGGCGCTCTGGCCACCCCTGGCGGTTTGCCCCCCCGAGCCCGGTGCGGCCTTGCCCTTGCGGCTCCTCTTCTTTCTCTTCTTACGGCTTTCGGCCGTTTTCCAGTCACCTTCTTTGGGGGGCGAGCTGCTCCCCTCAGTGGGCTTTTCCGTCTCCTTAACGGCTTTCTTGGCCCCCTCCGTGGGCTTTTCAGGCGTTTGCGTGGGAGTTTTTGGAGGTGGTGCTTTAGCCACCTGTGCCCACGTAGGCCCAGCCACAGTTGGAGCAGGCTCCAACGCCTTCTTCCGCTTGTCCGCTGCCAGCGGCGGACGAACATTAACAGGGGGGTTGAGCCTGGGTTCTAGGCTGTCCAAGCGGAACCTAACCTAACCTAACCTAACCTAACCTAACCTAACCGAGTCTGGCTCTAACCACGGTCGCGAACGCCACGTTTTTTGTAACGCTCCTGACGAAAAAATTCGAAAAAGTGGTAAAAAGTTGTTGGATTTCGACAAATTTTGTATCAGCAAGTGTGTAAAAGTGCAGGCTATACGCCCAAGTGAAGTTTTCAACTCGGACTGCAGTGACTTAACATCAAGACCTGAAAAACCTCTATTTTTAGAGGTTAAAGCAAGAGGAAAAAACTTCAACTGAAAACGCTGGCCGAACAAGCGCGACGACCCGCACTTTTTATTGAAGAAAGGGGTGACCATCCCCTCCGCACACCATCCTGAACATTAAGAACTACCGAAGGCCCGAAAGTCCAGCTCTAAGGCTGAAAAAACGGAAATGCACGTGGTCTGAAAAATCAGAAGGAGAGGAGCCAGACGCCTGAAATCCTACAGTCCACATAGCCAGCTTTAGTCAAACTGGTATCTGCAAAAACATCGGGGGGCACGGCAGTGCCCCCGCCAAGTCGAGCGCGAAGCAAACACTGCCGTACCATCCTTTACTGGAACCATTTCGCCGCATTTTCAGGCCCCTATTTGAGAACCTTTGGATAAAACCAGAAGGCAGAAATTTTCGCCATCCAGTAAGCTATAATCACCTACTTAAATTCCAAAATTTCAAGTCTGTAGGTCATTTAGTTCCGAAGTTAAGCGAAAGCAAAGTTTCGCATTTATGACACTCACTCACTCATGATCATCAAAATAGAACTAGCACTTCCCATAAACTCAGAGAGCTGAAATTTGGTACAGTGTTAGGGTTTAATGGCCACATAAAGGGAAAACTATAAAAACTAGGATAATCGAAGATCTGGAGTACCTGGTGACTCTGATTAGAAAACACAAGAGCTCAACCAAACTATTAGAGATCGACATATACCGCCTTTACAAAAAATATTCAACTTGGTGGGCCGCTCCATTTGATATCAAATGTCGAAGGTCTGAAGTATCTGATGAAGAACCCTCAGCTGATCTCAGCTGTATTAGAGATGTGGTAATGCCCCCTTCTACTATTGGTACATAAAAAAATCGACTGTCAATTGCAAAAATCCAGCGTAGTGGAACACATCTTCTAATCAAATTTAATCTAGCCTATAGTGTCCCACTGCTGGGCGAATGCCTCCCCTTTTGCTTTTAATCTAAATATATATAAATTACGTGTCATGTTGTAACTCAAGATAGGATGGGCCGATTTAGCTGATTTTGGTTTTAAAATGTTTGTCGTAGTCGTAGAAAGGTAGGGTAGGGTATGGTAGGTAGGTAGGTAGGGTAGAGTAAGGTAGGGTATGGTAGGTAGGTAGATAGGGTAGGGAAAAAGTGCATTGCAACGTATGCCGGGGACAGCTCTAGTACGCATATAAATAAAATTAAAGGAAAACTCTGGATAAGACTAGACTGGCTTTTATACTAAAATTATTAAAATTAAATTTAAAATAAAATTAAAATTACACTAAAATATTAATTTCGCTGAAAATTTGGTCAAAATATAATGCATTGGAGTAAGGGTGGCGGTGATACCCGCACACGTCGTTAGATGGCGCTAATCGATTTAAAAACGCGATTACGTTTGTTTTCCGATAACTTTATACATGGCGAAGTGACAACCGGCCGCGTTACAGTCGTTTACGACATTCTTCTACTGCGAGCTGCGCTTGAAAACGTTTGCATTTCGTTGATTTGATGAGGTTATCCATATACTAAAGGTCGCTGAGTTTATTTGTGTTTGATTTCATAAGATAATATCGTAAAAAATGTCGATAATATTAAAAGACGACGATGAACTTAGTGGCTACCAAGTAGTTGGTATGCCCAAAGACGGGTCTTGTCTCTTCCATTCAATATCTTTCTTGGTGTACGGTAGAAATGACTCAACTTGCAGTATCAGATCTGCTATAGTTGCATACGTTGCTGAACATTGGGACGAAATGCAACTGTACACGTGTAATGCTGATGGTGACGTATACACGAGCGCGCAATCCTACACGAGCGATATGATGAAACCCACTACTTACGGCTCAGCTTCTGAGCTTATGGCTGCTGGAAAAATCTATCCCTTCACTTTTGAAGTGTATGAGAACGGAATACTAAGAGGTTCCTTTGGTGATGCTGGCCAAAAAAAGTGTTTACGTTTTACCGGTAGTTACTTAAGCGGCCACTACGATGTACTCATTCCTATACGAGATGCCTCTCTATCTTCTTCCCCCTTTGATCCCATAACATTAAATTCTGTAACATCAGATACTGCTAAATGTACATCAAATGACTTAAACTCCACGCAAAGTGAATTCAACATAAAGCATAAGGGAAAAGGCGGTAGACCGACTAAAACTAAAAAGGGAAGACCAAAGGTATCCGAACTGTCACGATCTGAACAACTTCGAGAAGCTGCGGCTCGTTACCGACAAAAACACCCTGAAAAACGTCGAGAAACCGTAGAACTTTATAATTCTTTACATCCAGGCGCCAACCGGGCATCTGTAGCACAGTACAGTGCTTCACACCCTAATGTAAACCGGGCAGCTGTAGCACGCTACAGTGCTTCACATCCTGAAGTTAATCAGGCTGCTGTATCTCGCTACCGTGCTTTACATCCGGAAGTAAACAGACAAAACTTAGCGCGAAAGAGATCTACTGACAAATTAAAGTTTAAGGGAAACACAGAAACAATCACTAGATTTCTTACAACTAAACTTAAAGATAGATTAGAATCAGAAAAAATAGTTAAGTGGACTCTCCATAATAGGCAAAGAACTTTAGAAGATTTGAACAAGACTGCAAATAAATTAAAAGAAAAAATAATAGAGGCATTAGAGAAGTTAAAAATATGTCCGGAAAGCACGGATATTAAAGACAAATTTGAAGCATTTCTTGGTAAATCAAAACATCGCAGTAATCAGGAGCCATTTTATTTTGAACAAGCTTATAAGGTTTATGAAGATAAAGAAAAAGCTATTGAGATTGATGATACTGGCAAAGCAAAAACCTTTACAAATGTTAAGGAAATATCGAAAAGCCTGACATGGTCTTGTTCGGATTCCTTGTGCGTATTAAATGATGGAATCTTAATAAAATTGAAAATCATTTTCGAAGTATTGAGCCTCCAAACTACTGCGCAAATTTACTCGATGTCTGTAGAAACAGGAAAACTGCAAGAAAATATCAACTTTATTAATAACGTTAAATCGCATTTCCCACAACTTCGGACTATTATCAGAGAGATTTATCAAATACACAGCGACTGTAAGTTATTGCTTGATATTGACGATTCTTTGGCGAGTGGTAATGTGGATAAGCTTATGGAGCTAGGAAAGCAACCGACGGTAGGATGTGCCATTGTAGAGCGTATACCTGATAGTGAAATCGTGGAAGATAAAATAATAAAAAGTAATAAGGTTGCTTTTAAATTATTTTCAAAAAAAAAATTTGACACACCGAAACTGGATTGTATGTCGTGCAATAAGCTTTGTTATTCTAGGGATATTACTTCCATAGAACGACTAAAAAAGCCCATATCAACGGATGTTTGGAATCAGCTCCTGAACTACTATAATTCTAGCCTAATAACTCACAGTCCGTACATGTGCCACACATGCCTTGCTAAGATTCGTGCTAACCAAATACCTGCTGTCTGTATCCTCAATGACATGCACGTAAGCACTGTTCCACCAGAAATAGCTCAGCTGAACGACTATGAAAACATTTTAATCCAACGCGCTAAAGCGTTTCAGGTGGTTGTCACAATGAATCCTGTGGCTAATAAACGTCTACCCAATCGTCAGATGGTTAAAAAAGTAAAGGGCAGGACTTTTCATTTACCGCTTCCGATGGAAGAAACCCTAAAAAAACTTCCAAAACCTGAAGAGGCAATAATTGAAAACCCAGAACTTTATATTATAGTCCGAAGTACGCCAAACAAAGCAAATATTATATGGCAAGACATTGTTGACGTTAACAAAGTGTACAAAGCATTACAATACTTAAAAAATGTAAACGAACATTATGCTCTTATCAAATTACCAGATTTACCTAACCAGCTCATAAACATACATGAAAATATTCAACATAATGTTACAAATACACCAGATAATGCTGAAGAAGGTATTTTAGAAGATGGTACAGCAGCACTGTTGACCCAAATCACCAGAGAAAAGGAAACTGATTATGAGCATTACACCATATATCCTTTGAATGAACGGAGACAAAATGCACCAGCTTCAGAACTCTACCAAATGCTCAAAGTAAACACAGCACCGATTGATGCCCGAGATAAAGACCTCGATGTTAAATGTTTTCCACATTTATATGTAGAAGGAAAATACGGCCAATTTCATAATCGGCAGCAGAAAGTAACTTCTAGTGAATTTATTAAAGCCCGGCTTATGTCAAAATATCCTCAATTTAGACTTAACCAACAGTATCTATTTTTCTTATTGAATGATGCTAATATGCGCCAATTAAACTCCGGAATCTTTTATAAAATGAATTGTGCTAATCAGAGAGATAAAATTACGGCAGAACAGTATCTCCAAATGCTTAACAATGATGAGCTGGAAGGTGATTTGACCGCAATATTTGGCCGACTGAGGAACACCGAACAGTTCTGGAAGAAACCAAGAAACGATGTAAATTGTATGACTCAAAATTACGGTCCAGCAACTTGGTTTCTTACCATGAGTCCCTCTGAGTGGATGTGGGAGGATTTGGGAGAGTACATCAGGCAAGTAAATGGCGTTGAAATGGCTAATAAAACAATCAGTGAATTGGTTGCTCTTGACCCCGTATCTACGTCACGTTTTATAGATAACAAGTTTCATGCCATGTTAGACTTTATCACTAGTTCAGATGAGCCTTTAGGCAAGATTATTCATTACTTTTGGCGTCGAGAGTACCAATCTAGGGGTGCTCAGCACTTCCATTTAATGTTATGGGTTAAGGATACACCTATTCTACATAAGTCATCTATAGACGAGGTAGCGTCATTTATTTCTAAATACGTGACATGTGCCATTCCAAAAAAAGATATTTCTCCTTGTTTACATCAACGGGTCACTTCGTATCAAATGCATAAACATAACAGTTATTGCATGAGGAGAAAGAAAACGAAAAAAGGATTCATTTCAGTTTGCCGTTTTGGATTTCCTCGAACTGTGACGGATTCTCTTATCATAAGAGACATTTTTCAAACTATAGCGGCAAGAAAAACTCTCAGCTCTAATAATCGTCTCTATAATATTGTCCGCTCAAAGGAGTCAGATATGATTACTGACTACAATCCCGCTTTGCTGTTGGCGTGGAATGGAAATATTGACATTCAATATGTTGGAGAGAAAACAGCCATTTTGAACTATTATGTGACCAAGTATACTACTAAAAGTGAAAAAACCCATGCAACCGACATGTTTAACGATATTAACTCTACAAAAAGTCTTCGAAGCCGGTTATATAATATTGGTCTCAGAGTATTATCGAATCGAGAATGCGGAGCTTTAGAAGCCAGCGATACATTATTGGGAATACCACTTTATGGCACGGACCCACAAACAACAATAAGATGGTTGGACGTAAACATTCATCGTAATCGCAGGGTTAAATCGAAATCTGATATGACTGCACTGGACCCGAATTCTACTGACATATATTACGATTCTTGGATAGACAACGTTTACCCTGCCAGACCTGATGAATTACAGGACATGAATCTATTTGACTTTTCGAAAGACTATGATTTAGTTAATACCCGGCCTGTTTCAAATAAAGTAGAGTATTATGTTTTAGCAAATAAAAAATACTTAAAAAAACGAGATAGACCATACCTAATAAGCCATTACCTGTATGATGTAGAGCAAATGCCAGAAAAATATTTATTTTCCTTGTTGTTATTATTTAAACCTTGGAGAATACTAGATGACCTAAAAATGCAACATGAGACATACACAGAAGCATTTAATGCTGTAAAGGACGATTTACAAGAAGCGTTACGCTACGGAAATTTACGGACTGAATTACGAAATATTTTAGAAACAGCTTTTGAAAAGGTAGAAGAAAAAGTAGCAGAACTAAACGATGAAAGGGAAAACATAGTAGATGAAGGACCCGACAATCCATTAGAGTTTGAAGCTTTGGAAGCGGTAAATGCTATGGAAGATTTAAACAACTTTGATTTAGTTGAAGCGGATATTTCTGAAATGAATGAACAAGCAATGATAGATAAACTGAATCCTGATCAAAAAAAGGTATTTGATGCAGTCACTAATAAAATTACGAACCAAAAAGATATATTGCGACATTTTGTTAGTGGCACCGGTGGCACCGGCAAGAGCTATTTAATAAAAACCTTAAAAATATGGATTAAAAACAAACTGCATAAAAACGTTGCCATTACTGCCCCGACTGGAATTGCAGCATTTAACGTAAACGGATTAACTGTTCACAGATTACTACAACTGCCCGTAGAGCATAAACAAACTCCTAAATACAAACCGCTTTCAGACGAAGTACTTCAAGTTTTAAGGACAGACTTAAAAACTGTCGAATTATTTATTATAGATGAAGTGTCTATGATATCTAATGTAACTTTAGCCTACATAAATCTTCGTTTATGCGAAGTGTTTGATACTTCTGATGTAGAAGATGGTTGGTTTGGAAAAAAACATATTTTAGTGCTTGGGGATCTTTTGCAACTTCCACCCGTTAGAGAAAAGTCGCCATTTGAAAAACTAACCCCTTCAGAAATTAATAAACTTATAGGCTCCTTAAGTATTCCAAACTTATGGACTGAACTTTTTAGTTACGACGAACTTACGTTGAATATGAGACAGCTGGATGATTCTACGTTTGTAGAAATTTTAAAAAGAATCAGAGTAGGAGTCACAACTCAATCAGACAGAGATATACTGTCTAACCGATTGATACCTCTGCTCTCGCATTCCAATGAGGGAAGGTTAATGGAAATAGCACAATGTTTGAGGGACTTACCAGAAGATACTGTTTGTTTACTACCGACTAGAAATATGTGTATGCAGTTAAATAATGCTATGTTAAAAGCGATTCCGCACCCCGAGATAAAGTTAGTTGCTAAAGATTCCTTGGATTGTTCAAAATGTATGATAACGAAAGCCCGGGCGTGTTTACAAAAATATGAAGATGATGCGTCGATGACTGCTGGACTGGAAGAAACTATAATCATTAAAGAAGGAGCTAAAGTAATGCTTAGGAGAAACATTGATGTTAGTTTAGGTTTAGTGAATGGGTCGATAGGCGTTGTACAAAAAGTGAGGTGGGACCCGGAAGACCAAACAAAGCCTAAACAATTGGTAGTAGAATTCGCTAATAATTTCATTCACGAATTATTGCCTATTAAGTCAAAATTTGAGATCATACCGAGGGCATACGTGTACAGAGAACAATTCCCAATCTGTGTGGCGTATGCTCTAACAATTCACAAGAGCCAAGGTCTTAGTCTGAAAAATGCCCTCATGGACATTGGCACCTCCATATTCTCTTGTGGCCAAGCCTACGTGGCGCTTTCACGAGTAACCAATCTTCATGGGGTGCACCTCATAAATGTTGACTTCAAGAGTATAAAAGCTCAAGCTTCAGCGATCACCGAATACAACCGGCTTAGGCGTAAATACCGCGCCGATCTTTCAGAAATCAAACCGCCTAAACCATCTAAAAGAATAAATAATGAACGCGAATGGGCAATACGAAAAACTATTGCTACTGTACAAGAATCAGAACCGGAAAAAAAGAAAAGAAAGATTTGTAATAATAAAAAAACTACTCCTAAAAAGAAAAAAAATGTGTCAAATAAAAAAATCTAATAAAATAAATCAATATGCCCGTACGTTTGAGGAGCTCGTGGCTTAATAATAACAGCCGCCCAGGTCGATCTTTAAGGTTAAGCCATGCTTGCCGAGGTTGGTCTGTGGATGGGTGACCATAATTACATATCGAGTTTCCTCCGTGCCTCGGAAAGCACGTTAAGCCGGTGGTCCCGGCTGCCACTTGTAGATTTTTGACAGTTCGTTACGAGTAGTCAGAAGCCAAAAGTCTGACATCCAGTCTTACCAAGGGGTATCGTATTACGCAGTTACTGGGTTGTGGAGGTCAGATAGGCAGTCGCTTCATGTAAAATACTGGTACTCAGCTGCATCCGGTTAGACTGGAAGCCGACCCTAAGATAATTTGGGAAAAGGCTAGGCAGAAGATGAGGCAGTCGATGATGATGCCCACGTTTCTACAAAAAGAAGTGAAATCCCACCAAAAACATTCTGTAAAAACTAGCCAAGTCTCGATGGAGCTGCTTGTTTATCTCTAAAAAGTAGTGAAATCTAGACAAAGTCGTGCCAAGTTTAAGGTTCTTTACTGCGATTTCTTTATTATTATAGTTAATGTTGTGTGACTTGGCCGTTGAAGGGTACACAAGGGTACAAAACCAGATGCTCTATGACACCATTGCACCAATCTGTCGACAGAACCGACCCATTGACGATGGAAAATTGCCACTTGGAAAACTTTGATTCAATAACCCGTCATTTGTAAGCTTGATAAAGCTGTGTATTTCAATAATACTTATGTATAGGCCAGCCTGAAACAAACAATATAAGTACTATTAAACTAGTAATATTTACTATTATAGTAAATAATAAGTTGCACAATCAACAACAGCCTAAAAGGAGACACTAGCGTCCAATTACCGACACCTATGGGCTATTATGTCGCTTAGCAAACATAGGTATTTACAAATATATAACATTACGTGTAAACAAAATTGACTTGTACCCACCAACGTATAAAGAATGTTCAACGGCCAAGTCACACAACATTAACTATAATAATAAAGAAATCGCAGTAAAGAACCTTAAACTTGGCACGACTTTGTCTAGATTTCACTACTTTTTAGAGATAAACAAGCAGCTCCATCGAGACTTGGCTAGTTTTTACAGAATGTTTTTGGTGGGATTTATTACTAGCTGATACCCGCGACTTCGTTCGCGCGGAAATTTTAAGGTGTATGTGTGGGAATGCCTCGTTGGTAGAGTGGTCGCAAGCACGACTGCTGAGCTTGAGGTCCCGAGTTCGATTCTCGGATCGGGCAAAGTGTTATTGGGTTATTCCATCAGGAATTTCTCAGTAGCAGCCACGAAGTCTGGATTTAATGTCGGGCCCGGTTGATGGGGCTCGCCGTCTATAACATAGGGCTTCAAAATTACTGGCGAAATGTGGATGTACGATTAGACGAAATGTGGCGTGATGTATTGTTGTTATGTGTGAGAACTGACGGTCTGATCGTAATGTGATTATGTGGGTGACGACTACAAAGGGCGTGCTTTAGGGTAATGTAATTCTGGGCGGCAGAGGTCCGAAACAAAATTAAAAGGCGTTGAAGCGACACTATAATATGGCTTAAAAGCCGGAACATATTTTTTTCAAAGTGAACAATACGGAGCATTGTTGGGCACTATTTACTTATTTTTTCCAATAGTTTTGTACAATAAAATATGTCGTAACAATGACCGTCACCACGTGCAAGTTTTGGTTTCATGAAACACGTGAACAATCAACAAATAATTGACCGTCTGAGAAGCATGGAGTAGGTACCCAAAAGAATCCCTGCTACTTTTTAGGTATGGCCCTGACATTTGTTGATCGTCATTGCAAAAGCTTATTTTAAAGGGAAATTACTACCTGTTAATTAAAATGAGAATGGCAAGTTATTTAGAATATTTGGCATGCGTCGAATTAAAACGCTCTCTCCTTTAGCAACTCCTGTAATGATGGTGGTTTAGGGGTATGAGGAACAGGGTGTTAAGTTCCTCAATACTCCATTGAAAAGGGGAGGATCCTCCGACCAGACAGGTGTTGTGTCTGGTCGGCAACTGACCGACAGTTGTTGTCGGGTTTCTCTATATAGTCTTAAGTCGATGTAAACTTTGCTTGCGAGATGTAACCAATTGATGTTAGTTATTCCGTCGCGTCATAGATGGCGCTGTAGTACATTTTGTAGGTCGCTACATCACTCTCTTCCGGAGACCAGAGTCGATAGTCGAATGAGTCAGCTTGTAGTATTATGCCGTGTCAGTTGGAATTTCGTAGCCGCATTGTTCACGGTGAGTCGGAACAGACTGCGGTGGTGAGGCGAACCCCAGTGAGTCGGGACCGGCGCTGCGTTTGCTCCAGTGCGTCAGACGTAGTGCAGCGCCGCGATGTGGCAGACAGCTTGAGAGGTGTCGACCGGGAGGCAGAAGCTCTCGACTGGCCGAAAATGCAGTGTGCTGTGCCATCGTCGCTTGGTGAGAGGCTGAGGGTGCTGACCAGGAATGCGCTCCGGCTGCATGCTGGTGGTCAGGAATACCCATTTGACGCTGGCTGGCTGTGAGACTCGCTGCTCGAAAGCTTGAGAGAAGTGATGATGATGACATCACGTTGCTCGAAGTCTGCGCTGACGTCCATTTTGGTGTCACCAGTTTAGGGTTATGAGGAACAGGGTGTAAAGTTCCTCAATACTTCATTAAAACGGGATGATCCTCCAATCAGATAGGTGTTGTGTCTGGTGGGCAACTGCCCGACAGTCTGTTGTTGTCGGATTTCTCTATATATAGAGAAACCCGAAAACCCGAATCGTCTTTAGACTGTAGTCTTAAGTCGATTTAAACTTTGCTTGCGCAATGTAGGCAATTGATGTTAGTTCTTCAGTCGCGTCATAGATGGCACTGTAGTACTTTTTGTAGTAAGTTGTTTTTTGTAAGTCGCTACAGTGGCTTTGTAATATTACTGCTAAGCTTTGTGATGTAACGAAGCCTGGTACCGTTGCACAGTCTGGGTACATCAAAGTTTCGCATCAGCAGAACTAAAACGCCAAGTTTAAGCTTCATCTTATGGGAACGGCAAGCCCGTTAGCTCCAGGGAGTTGAAAAATTCAACGGGGTGTGCAGGACTACCGTCATTAGCCATCACAGTGTCTACGGATGTGTATACTTTAAAATCGCCGACGATCATGTCTTAAATTTCGTTTTGTTTATGACCCACTCGTTCTTTAATCACTATTTATTTTGAATGGTTAAAACAACGAAAACTATTTTGTAACGATTTGAAAATCATAAAGCATTAAAATAAAAAAAATATACCTAGTTACAAAAAGTGAACACCGGTTGGGGATCGAACTCGCGTTGTTTTTGAAAACATACAGCATTAAAAAATTACCACAAAAAGTGCATACTGACTGCGGATACGAACTTGGAACCTTTTGCTTGGCAGGGCGGTCATAGAACCGCCAGGCTACTTACTTTGATGACAAATGGTTTAAAATAGCCGGTTTATTCTAATGCTTGTCATGACAGTTGTCAGTTGTCAAACAGTTGAGAAATGTGGACTTAATGCAATATTGCTCATCCCCCTAAGTTATTAGCGTGATAATATATAGCCTATGTTACTCGGTAAAGATGTAGCTTTCTAATGGTGAAAGAATTTTTAAAATCGGTTTAGTAGTTTTTGAGTTTATTCGTTACATACAAAAATACAAATCTTTCCTCTTTATAATATTAGTGTAGATGTATATTAAATCAAATACAAAAGCACAACCAAACATAAAAAAAGAACAGTAAATAATAAATAGTAATTTTGTAAATCAGTAAACATAGAAAATAATTATAGAAAAATTTAATATAAATACAAAATTAGAGTACGTAAAAAGTATTATTAACAAATAGTTTAAATAAATTGCATTGAGTGTGGTCTCTTCGGCCTCCATTAAAAATTTACCGCTAAACAAGACAAAACTAAATCAGACAAGGTCTCTGATCATGTCAGAGGGACACTGGCGGGGCAGGAGTGTGGTTTTAGCCGGTTCGATTCCGGCACTACCTCGACTGTCTCACAAGTCGTGAGACAGTCGAGGTGTCCGTGGGGATTTCCCACTCCTGCCAAAACAAAAAAAAAAAAAAAAAAACCTAACCTAACCTAACCTAACCTGCAGCGCGCCGGGAAGCTACATTTTAAAACACCAAACGACGACCCGATAGTGGTTACCGCCAAATGTACCAAGATCATGCTGGACGAAAAGATTCTCGAAATGGCACAGTCCATTTCGGGAACTTCAGACAACCCGGCATCACAGGAAAATTGGGCGGTACCCAATATCAGGTGGGTCAACGGAGTTCCGGGTTGCGGCAAGACAACCTGGGTGGTTAAGCACTTCGATGAGGTCAAAGACGTAGTAGCCACCACGACGACCGAAGCTGCCAAAGACCTAAGAGAGAAGCTTGCGCACCGCTTAGGGGAGCGAGTAAAGACAAAGGTGCGCACTATGGCCTCAATCTTAGCCAACGGGTTCAAGAAAGAAGAAAAATGCTACCGCCTCACGGTAGACGAGGCTCTTATGAACCATTTTGGGGCCATAGTCATGGCAGTAAAGTTGTCAGGAGCCAGCGAGGTAGTCCTCATCGGAGACATAAATCAGCTACCATTTTTGGACAGAGAGAACCTCTTCGAGTTAAGGTATACCCGTCCAAACCTGGTTGCTGGCATCACCCAGGAGCTACTCTGCACACACCGGAATCCAATGGATGTAGCCCTAGCACTGAGCGAGATATACTCCGGTATATACTCCTCCAAGTCATCGCTGTCGCGGGTCCATTCACTGAGCGTCAAAGGTTACACAGGAGCGCAAATACCTAGTACTGCCCAAAATACCCTATTCCTGGTTCATACGCAAGAGGAGAAAACTTCTCTCATCAGCCAGTGTAGAACTTGTTGAATGCTGGCAGCGAAGGGGTGGACTCGGTGAATGTTATAGGGCCTTTCCAATGAGACTCCAAAGTATAAAGATTAGGTTTAATGACCTTTACAATTATAATGACAAATATTTTGAGAAAATCGACAAACTACTGCCGGTGTCGTCGACAGACTGGCGTCCGCGCCCCGCACGCCGCGCCGCGCAGGTCCCCCGCGCGCGCCTCTGCAACCGCTGCGCGTCACCTCCCGCCGTGCCGTATGCGTGTGTGTGTAGTCGTGCACGCACACATGCAAGGCGTCAACAAGTTGCCCTCCTCGGCAAGGGACTGTGGCCTGTAGACACATCAGGCCGATCCTCAACTGGTAGCGGGCACAGTCGATTGAAAGCGCGCCGAAGAGTGCCCGATGTAGTCTTCACGTCTGCTACCCTGGTCACACCGTCGGAGCCTGGGTACACGCTGGTTACTCGCCCAAGCAGCCATCTGTTCGGTGGCAGTCGATCATCCTTGACTAGCACCATCTCTCCTAGTCGTAGTTCTCTTCCCCCTCTGCACCATTTCTGCCTTTTTTGGAGCTCTGTAATGTACTCTTTGTAAAATCGATCCCAGAAATGGGTTTTCAATTGTTGAGTTCTCATATATCGTGAGAAAGTGCTCAACCTTGTAGTGTCTTGTGCCTGAGGAGAGGGTAAAACAGTTAATGTTCGTCCGAGAAGGAAATGTGACGGTGTTAGGGCTACTAGGTCTGAAGGATCAGAAGACAAAGGAATTAGAGGCCTCGAATTCAAGATAGCCTCTATCTGGGTAAGTACTGTGTTCATTTCCTCGTAAGTAAGGTTTGCAAGAGCAAGTATACGCTTCAAGTGATGCTTAACTGACTTCACGGCACCCTCAGCTAACCCATTAAAGTGTGGGCTATAGGCTGGTGAAAACTTAAAGTTAATTGATAAATTTGATGCGTGTGCACTTAAATAGTTTGAATTTAATTTTAAAAACCTAGCCAATTCATTACATGCTCCTACGAAACAAGTACCATTGTCCGAGAAGATGCTGACAGGTTTTCCTCTACGGGCAATAAATCTGTTTAGAGCAGAAATAAAGGTTTCGGAGCTGAGATCTGTCACAAGCTCTATGTGAACTGCTCGAACAGCCAAGCACACAAAAATGCAAATATATGCCTTAATTAAATGACTACCTCTACCCTTTCGGTTCAAAATCATGACTGGTCCTGCATAATCTACTGCTGTGTTTATAAATGGATAATCAGCATGTAGGCGCTGCTCAGGGAGATTGCCCATTATCGGCTGTGTGATTCTGCCTGAAAAACGACAACATGTAACACAGTTATGTACTGTTTTTCTAGAAAGATTTCTACCATTTAATGCCCAAAATTTATGACGAATGTTTGACAGTAGTAATTGTGGACCAGCATGCATGAGTAATTTGTGATAATATTTAAAAATAAGTACTGTAATGTGGTTAGATGCATGTAGCAATATAGGATGTTTGGTATCGTACCTATAATGTGAATTAGAGAGTCTACCTCCAACTCTAATAAGACCATCAGAATGTAAAAACGGATTCAAATTAGTTAATTTATTTTTTACTGGCAATTGTTGTTTGTTTTTTAATAATCTGCACTCCTGATGAAATGATTCATGTTGTGAAATTCTACATAATGTTACTAAAGACCGATTAAGTTCATGTAAAGTTAAAAATCCTATACATTTGTTTTGTGAATAACGACAATTATGAATAAATCTCAATATATAGGCTGTAATGCGCTGTAGCTTACTAAATTCAGAAAATCGGTTCACGAACTCGACTGATTGTTGCTCTGACACATTTAAATGACTTTGAATTTTAAATTCTGGCAAGTCGTCTTCCTTAATGTTTGCAGGTGGGCCAGGCCAGTTAGACTCTGATTCTATTAAAAATGCAGGTCCTGACCACCACAGGCTATTGGATTCTAGATGGCGAGCATCTGCGCCGCGTGACCCTATGTCAGCAGGGTTCGACTTTGTAGGTACATAACGCCAAACACCTGGTTGTGTAAGAGACTTCAGTTCATGAATTCTGTTATAAACAAATGGTTTTAACAGATTGGTCTTGGAAGTATTAATCCAAGCTAATACAATGGTCGAATCACACCAGTAAGTACAACTGTGAACTCCTATTAATGAAGATTTTACCTTATCAGCTAAACGAGCTGCTAATAGAGCTCCACTCAATTCCAACCGTGGCACAGTCATTGGTTTCAGTGGAGCTACACGGCTCTTTGCAGTCACCAACTTCACTGTCACTTCATTATTTTGGGACACAGACCTTAAATAAATACAAGCACTGTAAGCTTGTGTGGATGCGTCGCTAAAGGCATGCAGTTCAGAAATAACAGGATAGTCACAGGAGACATGTCTTGGTATTCTAAATTTCCTAATATCGCCTAATGATTTAATA
Organism: Cerastis rubricosa; assembly: GCA_949152445.1. Taxonomy (NCBI): domain Eukaryota; kingdom Metazoa; phylum Arthropoda; class Insecta; order Lepidoptera; family Noctuidae; genus Cerastis; species Cerastis rubricosa. Next base: position 24,411,579 of record OX424531.1, on the reverse strand, counting down.
AAGTTGCACCAAGCTGTTTTAATCTCACCTGAAATATTTTCATCCCATGTTATTTTTAATGACCATAATTTTTGTAGGATAATTTTAGCTTGCAATATGCAAGGGTTAATGAGTCCAAGTGGATCAAATATTTGAGCCATGATGGACAAAATTGTGCGTTTTGTGATGTGTTCATGTTGCTTAATGTTTGCTGAAAATAACAACACATCTTCTTTACAACCCCAAAGTAATCCTAATGTTTTTGAGTACTGTTTAAGTTGTTCGTTAGGTTCGAAACGCCATAGTATCTGTTGTAACATATGTTGGCTTTCAGTTACCTTTACCATCCTATACATTTTTTCAACATCTGCAGTAACAACATGTTTAAACTGTCGGAATCTAATTAAAATACTAATGAGGTCACTTTGTACTGTAGGGCCGACCATTTGAATGTTGTTAAACGATAACCCGGATGAGGTTACTGCAGATGCATCAAAAACAACTCTTAATTTGGTTGTTAAACTTGTTTCACGTAACACTCCATGATGTGGCATAATGTATGTGTATTCATCCTTATCTGGAGTTGTATTTTCAGTCATGTGACCTAATGATATATATTCCCTAATGAATTCAGCATATTGCTTTTTGAATAAAGGGTCACGCTTGAATCTACGTTCTAATGATATGAACCTAGACAGGGCTTGTTCATATGAACTACCCAGCTGTTGAGGCGATTCTTTTAATGGAATTGTTACAATGAATCGACCATCTTTTTCACGAACAGTAGTTTGTAAGAAATTACTTTCACATTCTTGTTCCTCTTTGGATGCAGGTTTGTGGACGGTGACCGTTTCAAGTTCAAAGAATTTGGTTAATTGGTCCTGAAGTTGATCATCATAATGTGTACTTAAATGATTGCAGTGGACTGTATCTATGCTATGGTGTAATGAATGTGTGGGCCCAGATATCAACCATCCAAACTTTGTTTCACTTAATGTGGGCTTGTTTTTACCTAATGAAATATTATTGTTTAACAAAACACTCCAAAATAAGTCCGCTCCAAGCAGCATATCTACTTGTGACGGTGTGTGGAATAAAGGATCCGCTAATGTAATATTTTGGGGTATATCTAGCCCTTTATGGTTGACTTGTTTGCAAGGTAACGCTTGAGTAATGTTTGGAACCACAAAACAATGTATACTCTCAGAATATGAATTGACAAGTGATGATATAATGACATCACATCTTTTAAATATGCAACTAGATTGATGATTTAACCCTTCAACTAATGTCGAGGTTGAATGAGTTGGTAATTTGAGTTTGTCACATAAGCTCTTTGTAATGAAGCTTGATGTGCTACCATTGTCTAATAAAGCACGGACTCTGTGTTTGTGACCCCTGTGGTCAGTAACATTAATGGTAGCCGTTGACAGCAATATAACGCATTGAGAATTATGGGTGGCTGACAGAACCACATTATCTTGTGAGCATGTTGACAACTGTGTGTTTGATTGTGCTGTGCAGAGTACTACACTACTAGCATTAGGAGTAGGTTGTGTAGAAGTAGGTTGAGAATCAGTACTACCGTTGTTTGTATCCTGTGTACTGGATGGTCCATTCAAATGCAACATGGTGTTATGTCGTTTTTGACAGTGGCTGCAGCCACCCATCCTGCACTTAAATGATTTATGACCATTACGTAGGCAGTTAAGGCACAGGTTAAGGGATCTTGCCTTCTGAATACGAGCTTCAATGGAAAGTGACTTAAAACTTGAGCACTGATAAATGGCATGGTTGCCTTTACATAATGGACAACTATACGGTCTGTTATTGGTTGAAGACTCTGAATTGACAGTAAATGTCCTTTGCTTATGTGTAGTGTCACCTTGTTTGTGTGTCCCGCTACTATGTCTTCCTTTCAAACCATTGTTGTGAACTTCCGCTATAGTTTCTAATAAATCTGCTCGATTTTTAAGAAATTTGTTAAAATCAGTAAGTGTGGCTAAGTCATCTAATGCATTACGGTATGTTTCCCATTCCCTACTAGTCACTGGATCCAATTTACTTGAGACTGTGTGTATAATCAATACATCCCAACCATCGGTGGGCAACTTAAGTGTTTTCAAAGCCCTAATGTTACGATTGACTGTATCAATGATGTTGCGCAGAACTTTAAAGGATTCTTGCGTTCCATGTTCAATATTAATGATAGCTTGAACATGATTATAAACGAGAAGCCGTCTGTTATTGTAGCGGTCACATAGTAGCTGCCATGCAACATCATAATTCTCATCGGAGAAGTCAAGAGAACTTATTATTAAAGCAGCACTATCCTTTAAAGCAGCTCGCAAATAATGAAATTTACTAATTCTCGGAATAGTGTCATTTAAATGTATTAATGAGAGATATGTGTCATGGAACTCAAGCCAGTTGTGATATTTACCCGAAAAGGTAGGTAAATGTATTGTAGGAAGTTTAAGTTTTATCCCACCTTTATTTCCAGAAACAGTACTAGCACCTGTAACCGATCCAGTGCCCGCAGAGGGCTCCTGCTTACTCAACAGCTCCTGGGCAACAGCAATCGCAGCATAGTACTGGGACTCGTAGGTTTCACGCTCTTTATACTGGTCCTCTGGAATATCAGATACATTCTCTAAGTCACTTTGTATACTATCATATTCAGGATATAACTCCTCAATTTTTGTTAACCTTAGTTTTAACTCACTAATTTGTAAGGTACTTAAAGAATCACAACTTTTTACTATTTCTAAATATGATTTAAACTGAGTTAATTTAGCCTTAAAGGTTCCACGTTTTTTAAGTAATGATTTGTAATCCATGATAACGATCGACAATCCACGAAATTAATGTTCAAGACAAGCTAGGAAAATCTTCAAGGTTATACTTAAATTTTATCTGCAAGGAAGCAGTGAGGGTGCGCATGAAACAAAGCCAAACACCAAGCAAGCAAGTGCAACGCGCCCGCAAGAGCCCCACGGCACGCAAACGTGCCACGTGGCTGGCCCAAAACGCCCAGCCGCACAAGGCAACAGCGACCACGTTCTCGCAATACAGATAGCTGTGAACACGAAATAATAAATATGAGTTTATGAACACACTAAAATACCATGCAATAGGGGCGTTACCAGATATGGAATTTTTAAACGGATCGAACACTCGTACTATAATTAGTACCTATAAAAAAGGGACGTAGTTTAAATAAAGGAATATTTAGATAGTTTAGGAATTTTAAAGAAAAGAGGACTTTGCACTCTGCACTAAAGTTGGCACTATGATATGGAAATTAGGGAATTTGTATGAAATGAGGATGGATTTGCACTCTGCACTAAAGGTTGGCACTATGATCCATGAGTTCCATCCATCCATGATCTATTTTTCTTCCAATTTAAAGATGTTTCGCACGACTCCACGCGTCGTGCTTGCGTAGTCCACGTAATGGCCGCCTCGTGCGCAGTTTCTTTGTTCTTCTGGCGTCGCCCGTAATCCGGCTCGTCTGGACCAAAATGTAGAACTTGTTGAATGCTGGCAGCGAAGGGGTGGACTCGGTGAATAATATAGGGCCTTTCCAATGAGACTCCAAAGTATAAAGATTAGGTTTAATGACCTTTACAATTATAATGACAAATATTTTGAGAAAATCGACACACTACTGCCGGTGTCGTCGACAGACTGGCGTCCGCGCCCCGCACGCCGCGCCGCGCGGGTCCCCCGCGCGCGCCTCTGCAACCGCTGCGCGTCACCTCCCACCGTGCCGTATGCGTGTGTGTGTAGTCGTGCACGCACACATGCAAGGCGTCAACAGCCAGGGATACGGATCTGGCGAAGGGTCACGCACGCTAACCATCCACGAGGCTCAGGGTCTGACCTACGACAGCGTAATCATCATCAACACCAAGTCCAGGAGACTCCAAATCCACGACAGCGTCTCCCACGCGGTAGTGGCGGTGTCAAGACATACAGTCAGTTGCGTCTATTACACCGACGACGCCGACGACGCCACGGGCCGCTTTGCGAAGAGAGCGATGGATGCGCCAACAAAAACAGTCGTCGAGTACAACTTGAAGACGGCCATGCAGCATCGAGATGAAGCCGTAGTGGAAGCTTTGCTAAGGCTGGCGAAGTCCCTGGTCGGTAGACGCACGTAACCACCATCCAACAAGTCCCAACCCAAATCAAAAATCGCAATAAAAATAAAAAAAAAGATATTCCCTGTTGTTAAGTAGAATTAGACAGATATTGTAGAGCTGCATGGCAGAGTGAGTCTGTCATACTCACATAAAAGCTCTGCCGATGGTGGCGCTGTACAGCCGGTCGTTAAGTTCCCTATAATATGGTTGAGCTAAGCGGCGCGGGTGTGCAGGTCATGTCCGTGAACGGGTGCCGTCGATCGGAGCCGGTCAGCTCATTTTGCCATGTAGTTCTCGGTAATCTAAATTAAATAAAATAGAAACTAAGTAAACTAACGTTACAAGAAAAAAAAAAAAAAAAAAATGAATTTTGGTTTAGATAATTTAAGTTTCCACACTGTAACTGCCAGCGTATTAATAGGAAAAAAAAAAAAAGAAAAACATAAAAAAAAAATACTTATCAATACATTTATATCATAGCTTAGCATGTGCATGTATAACGACAAAAAAAAAAAAAATAAAAAAAAAATAAAAAAAAAATTGGTGAACTCACGTAGATATAAGTAGTTTAAGTAATCTTAAGGATCATAAATTGCTTGTCCAATAATGGAGGACGATTAGAATAAGAAGTTAAAAACTCAGCAAAACAAATAAACTATGCAAACAAGGGCGCGGACCATCATGTGGTAGTATCATTTAAAAAAAAAAAAAAACCTAACCTGCAATAGTACTCACCTACCATCCCTGTGTTCCGGTGCGCGTTTCGTGTCCCGGAGTCCAGGCTGGAGGTTGAAAACCTACATTTTTTGAGTCAAAAACTGGTTTTTTGACCAAAACTCAAAATTTTTATTCGGCACCTACCTTGTTTTGTTTCGTAGTTAGCTAGCCCGCGCAAAGACGCGTCTCTGGACACCTCGCTCGCGGGTCTAGCTCAAATAAAACTTGCAATTTTTCCAAAAATATTTAACTTCTATTAGTTTCTGCTTGTACCCAAATCCACCTAAGGGATCACGCTTTAGGGGCGAAAGGCGGCCAAAAAGGCCAGAAACGATGAGCGCGGACGTCAGCACAAGGCGCGAAGCGTCGCGGCTAGACTCCGCGCCCCGAAGACCGCAGCTGTAGTTATCACGCTACAGCCGGAAGCGGAAAAGAGGGGCGTGTCCTACCGCGACGTGCTCGCGAAGGCGAAAGCGACGGTGGATCTCGCAGAGCTCGGACAGAGGGCCTCCGGCTTAAAGTCACCGCGACAGGGGCTAGAGCGCTGGAGATCCCCGGTGTAAATAGTGGCCCATCCGCTGACGCTCTGGCTGAAAAGCTTAGAGCGTCCCTAGATGCGGCCGAGGCCCGAGTGTCCAGACCCGTAAGATGCGCAGACCTGCGCATCCTGGGTCTGGACGACTCTGTGACCCAGGAGGAGGTGGTCGCCGCCGTCACCAGGACCGGTGGGTGTCCTGCCGAGCAGGTCAGGGCAGGCACCCTACGTCAGGACCACACGGGTATGCGAACCGTTGTGGTAAGCTGCCCTGTGACGGCGGCGAGAACAATAGTGGAGGCTGGAAGACTCCTGGTGGGATGGGTGGCAGCGCAGGTGAAGCTGCTGGAGCCCCGACCTCTGAGGTGTTACCGGTGCCTCGTGGGGCAGCACGTGAGTTGTCGGTGCTCCTCGGAGGTGGACCGCAGCGGCGACTGCTTCCGATGCGGTCAGCCCGGTCACATGGCCGCGGCTTGCTCCGCCACGCCGCACTGCACTGCATGTGCGGCGGCGGGCAAACCGGCCGATCACCGGGCAGGGGGCAAGGCCTGCGCACCACCCAACAGGACCAGGGGCAGGGGCAAGGGAAGGCCTCCAGCCACCGGCTCCACCGTCGCCACCGCCGCAGCCGCCGCCACTGTCGCTGTCGCTGCCGCCACTATTGCCACCGCAACATCTGTTGCGGGGCCCTCACAGGGGGCCCAGGAGGGGGCTGAAATGGAGTGCCAATAATGGCCCCATTACGCCTTCTCCAGGCGAACATCAACCACTGCCGCTGTGCTCAGGATCTGTTGCTCCAGAGCATGGCGGAGTGGTTGATTAACGTCGCCGTGGTCGCTGAGCCGTACTTTGTCCCGCCCAGGGAAGACTGGGTGGAGGACCTGAGCGGCTCAGTGGCCATAATTTCGTCGGCCGCCGCCGATACCCCGACCCTTGAGAGTGTCAGGAAGGGTCAGGGTTGCGTAGCAGCACGGTTTGGGGAGATCGTCGTAGCGGGCGTCTACTTCTCCCTGAGCCGAACTCTCGCCGAGTTCCACAACTCCCTCATGGAGTTGAGTGTCGTCATCCGAAACTATTCCCTCCCCGTGCTTGTGCTCGGGGACTTCAATGCCAAAAACTTGGCTTGGGGTTCTCGTTGCACGGATGTGCGGGGTAGGATGGTGGAGGACTGGGCTCTGGGGGTGGGCCTGGTCGTCCTAAATCGGGGTTCTGTCCCCACGTGTGTGCGGATGCGGGGCGAGTCGGTGGTGGACATCTCGTTCGCTAGCCCCGCTCTGTCACCGCGGGTCATTGACTGGCGCGTCATGGCGGGGGTGGAGACCTATTCTGACCACCGGTACATCCGGTTCGATGTCTCTGCCCTGGACTCAAGCGCGCCGGTCCTACAGGCCCCGAGTGGTCCGCGTTGGGCGCTGAAGCAGCTGGACCGGGAGCTCCTCCTGGAAGCCTCGATAGTGCAGGCCTGGGTGTCATCACCGAACAGGCCTGCCGACATCAACAACGAGGCAGGGTGGTTCCAGGAGGCCATGTCCGACATTTGCGACGTGGCAATGCCCCGAGTTCGGCCAGGAAGCGCCCGGCGTCAGGTGTACTGGTGGTCGCGAGAGCTGACGTCTCTGCGCGAGGCGTGCGTCGCCGCGCGGCACCCGTACGCCAGGCATCGCAGGCTCCGCATCCGCCCTCCGGATGCGGCAGCCATTGAGGCGGAGCTGTACGAGGGATACAGAGCAGCGAAGACTGCCCTCCAGGAGGCTGTCCAGCGGGCCAGAGACCTGGGCCGCGAGGAGATGCTGGAGACTCTCGACAGAGATCCGTGGGGGCGCCCTTACAAGATGGTGCGGGACAAACTCCGCACCTGGGCCCCCCCGCTGACGCAGAGTCTCCGCCCTCAGCTCGTGGAGGACGTGGTGAGCGCTCTGTTCCCTCTGCGAGGGGAACATCCTCCCCCGCCTATGGCTCCGCCGCTTGCGGTGCCGGAAGCGGACCACATCGAGGACGATGACGACATTCCGGAAGTGACCGGGGTAGACCTGAGAGCGGCGGTAGGCAGGCTTAAAGCCAAAAATACCGCCCCGGGACCCAATGGCTTGCCTAGCAAAGCCTGGGTCCTGGCCTCGGAGGCTCTCGGGCCCCGACTGGAAGGGCTCTTAAGCGCATGCATGGAGAGAGGCCAGTTCCCGCTTCGTTGGAAGACGGGGAAGCTGGTCCTCATCCGGAAGCCGGGGCGCCCTGCGGACTCTCCGTCCGCATACCGGCCCATTGTGTTGCTCGACGAGGTGGGCAAGCTCTTCGAAAGAGTCATTGCTAACCGCCTCGCCGGGCACCTTGTGGGGATGGGGCCGGATCTGGCGGAACACCAGTTTGGTTTCCGCAGAGGGCGCTCGACGGTGGACGCCATCATGCGCGTGAGGGCTCTCACGACGGGGGATGCGGTGTCCAGGGGTGGGGTTGTCTTGGCGGTGTCTCTTGACATCGCCAACGCCTTCAACACCATGCCCTGGAGCTGCATTAGGGAGGCACTCCGGTATCACCGGGTGCCGACCTACCTTCGTCGTGTGGTCGGGGACTACCTGACGGACAGGGCCGTCATCTACCCCGGTCGCACCGGAGAATGGAACCGGCGAGAGATGTCGTGCGGTCCGCAGGGATCGGTTCTGGGGCCGCCCTTGTGGAACATCGGCTACGACTGGGTGCTGCGCGCCGACCTCCCTAGCGGTGTCAGTGTAGTTTGCTACGCTGACGACACGCTGGTGCTGGCACAAGGGAGGTCGCACGAGGCGGCGGCCGAACTTATGACACGCGGGGTTGCGATAGTCGTGAAGAGAATCCGGCAACTGGGTCTCGAGGTGGCATTGCACAAGTCCGAGGCCATGTGCTTTCATGGGCCTCGGAATGCGCCACCGTCGGGATCCATACTGACGGTAGGAGGGGTTCCCATCGGCGTCGAGTCGACGCTGAGGTACCTAGGGCTTGTCCTCGACAGCCGGTGGAACTTCGTGGAGCATTTCCGACGTTTGGCCCCCAAACTGGAACGGGCAGGGGCTGCGTTCAAGCGGCTCTTGCCCAACCTGGGGGGTCCAAACGCCTCCTGCCGCAGGCTCTACGCGGGGGTCGTGCGGTCCATGGCCCTTTACGGGGCCCCGGTGTGGGCGCGTTCTCTGAGGCGGCGAGCCGCCCATTACCTGAACGCGCCCCAGAAGGTGGTAGCCGTAAGGCTGATCCGGGGGTACCGCACGATCTCCGGCGAGGCGGCGAGCCTCTTGGCCGGATTGCCGCCATGGGATCTGGAGGCGATAGTCCTCGCGTGCCTGCACGAATGGCGCACGGAGGCACTACGCCGGGGGGAAACTCCGTTGCCGCGGCAAATTGTCGCTCAGCGGACAGACCTCCGGCGCGATCTCATGGCGACATGGAGAGAGCGACTGTCGCAACCCCGTGCAGGGCACGCCACAATAGTGGCGATAAGTCCCCTCTTTGAGGAGTGGCTAGAGAGGCGCCACGGCGCCCTCACCTTCCGCCTGACGCAGGTCCTCACCGGACACGGTTGTTTCGGGAGGTTCCTGCACCGAATCGGGCGGGAGGAAACGCCCGGGTGTCACCACTGCGAGGATCGGCCGGAGGACACAGTGGAGCACACTGTGGAGCTATGCCCCGCTTGGGCTGAGCACCGCCGTGTCCTCGTAGCGGCGATTGGCGGCGGCGACCTCTCGCGTCCGGCCCTGGTTCAATCCATGGTCCGGAGCGAGAGGGAATGGGAAGCCGTCGCCTCCTTCTGCGAAGCAGTCATGCTAGCGAAGGAGGTGGCGGAACGTGAGAGGGAGAGAACCTCACGTCCCAGCCGCCGCGGGAGACGCCCCGGGCGTCGGGGGGCAACCAGTGGCCCCCGGCCACCGTAGTGAGTAATGGGCTAGCTCACCGTCCGTCCGTCTTATGACGACAGACCGTGCCGACGGCGCGTTCGTGTTCCACGCGCGCCTCAAGGAGATGTCAGCAAATCGGAAGGGGTCCGAGAGGGCCGATGCCTGCCAGGGCTGCGGGTTGTTCGAAAGAGATACCGTGCCCCTGGAACGCAAAGGGCTAAGAAGGAACATGGATGGGTTTTAGTCAGTCAAGTCTGACACTCCCTTCCGCTCCGCCCAGAGCGGAAGAAGTCATTTGATGATTTCCCAAGTTATCTAATCCCAAGTTATAAATTTCCTTAAAAAAAAGGGATCACGCTTTGGACAAAAACGTTGATATCTTCGCCATTAAGGGTGCGTTTTTGACGCTGTTTTCAGCATTTTAAGACTTTAGTGGGCCTCCTTTTGCGAGACTACGTCCTCGCAAAAGGAGGCGACCGCTGACCAGGCCCCCTCGCTCCCCAGCATGGCGTTGACCACACCGGGAAGCGAGAGGTCCTGTCCGATCTCCGCGATCAGACTGCGGCGCGGCTCGGACCAAGCTGGGCACACCTCGAGGGTGTGCTGCGCCGTGTCCTCCGGCGCACCGCGGTCGTGGCACGCCGGGGCTTCCTCCCTCCCGATCCGGTGCAGGTACGTTCCGAAGCAGCCATGCCCGGACAACACCTGCACCAGACGGAACGAGAGGAAACCATGGGACCGCTCGAGCCAGGCCCGGAGGACCGGACCGAGCGCGTCCAACGTCCGGCGGCCAAAGGCGGCGGTGGCGAGGTCCTCCGTCCAATGGAGGACCTCGCCACCGCACTTTGATGGCTGGCAGATCCCTGGCGTCCTCGCGCCACCGATGCAGTGTCGCGAGGGCTTTCGCCTCCAGGTCCCATGGTGGGGATCCGGCCAGTAAACAAGCCGCCTCGTAGGAGATCGTGCGATATCCCCGTATGACCCTGACGGCCATCGCTCTCTGCGGTTTCCGCAGGACTGCGATAGTGCGGGCCGTCAGGTCCGTCGCCCATACTGGGGCCCCCATACAGGGCCATGGATCGCACGATCCCTACGTACAACCGCCTACAAGCGGTGCTCGGGCCCCCCAAATTGGGAAGCAGCGTTGACAGCGCGCCCGCCGCGCCCATCAGCTTGGGCACCAGCCGCTGAAAGTGGGGGCCGAAGTCCCAACGGCTGTCGAGCACCAATCCCAGGTACTTCATGGTTGACTCGACAGCGATCCGGGCCCCCCCGACCACTATGTGTGATCCCAACGGCGGCGCCCGTCGGGGGCCATGAAACGCAATGGCCTCCGACTTGTTGAGGGCCACCTCCAGGCCCAGGCGTCGTATGCGGCTCACCACCTGCGAGACCGCAGCCGTAGCCAGCAACGCTGCTTCCCTGTACAAGCTCCCCCGGGCAATGACCAGCGTGTCGTCCGCATAACACGTCAGGTTCACTCCCGGTGGAAGCTCGCACCGCAAAACCCAGTCGTAACCGATGTTCCACAAGGGAGGGCCCAGAACCGACCCCTGTGGAACACCGCACGACATCTCAGCATCTCAAAGTGCACACTGTCCCATGTTTGACCAGCAAAGACTTGTGGCCGAGCACGACCGGCAGATCCGGCCCCACATCCCGCAAATGGCTCCCGAGCCGGGAGGCGACTATCCACTCGAACAATTTACCGACCTCATCGAGCAACACGACGGGCCGGTATGCCGAGGGGGAGTCCACTGGGCGTCCCGCCTTTCGGAGGAGGCAAAGCTGCCCCTCCTTCCACAGTTTCGGGAACTTCCCAGCCGTAAAGCACGCGCTGAAAAGGTCCCGAAACCTGTCCTCCATCTCGGAGGCAGCTATTGCCACCACCCGTGCGGGGACGCCGTCCGGCCCGGGGGCCGTCTTCTTGGCGCGGAGGCTGAGTACCCCCGCGTAGATCTCCGCCGCCGTCACCGGGGGGACCTCCTCCTCCGGCGAAGCCGCCCCTTGCGGGGGATCCATTGTTGGTGGGGCGAAGTCGGTCCTGCGCGGAAACAGGGACCGGACCACCCCATCCAGCAGTGCTGGCTCGAGGGTCTCCGACTGTGGGGGACCATAGGGGCGGAGCTGGTTCCGCGCCGCCTTGTATGGCCTCCCATAGGGGTCCCTGTCGAGACCCTACAGCATTTCGGCCCTCGCCGAGTCTTCTGCAGCGCCCATTGCAGACTTGAGGACCGTCGTCGCCTCTCGGTAGCAGGCGTATAGGCGGTCCTCTTCTGCCCGGACTCGGTTCTGGGCGCTGCGCCGTCGACTCCGCGCGTAGGCCCTTCTGGCCGCCACGCAGGCGGCCCGGAGTTCCGACAGCTCCTCCGTCCACCAATAAACGGCGCGACGGGGAGGCGGACGGCGAGACCGAGGCATGCTGGAATTGCACACCTCGGTCAGGGCCCCTCTGAGCCGAACCGCTGCGGCGTCTACGTCCAGGACCTCAACAGGGGGCGACAGCCAGTCCTGGAGGAAAGCCGCCTCCTTGGCTGCCTCCCGGTCCAGGCGGGTGAGTGCCCACCGCGGGAAGGGAGATTGCTCAGCGCGGGCCATCCCCCCCCCCTGGGTGGAGATGTCGAACCGCACGTATCGGTGGTCCGACAAGGTCTCCACCATCTCAACCCGCCAGTTCACGACACGGGCGGCCAGCGCGGGGGTGGCGAACGTGACGTCCACCACCGACCCACCCTGTTGCCGCACACGTGTGGACCGTCCCCCTGTTGAGGAGGGACATACCGCTTGAGGCCGCCCAGAACTCAATGGCGCGTCCCCGGACGTTGCACCCGGCGGCCGGGTTGCCCAAGGCCGCCGACTTGGCGTTCAGGTCGCCCAACACCACGACCTGGCGAGGCGCCGCCCTCCCTACAACTGCAGTGAGGACATCCAGGAAATCCTCAAAGTCCGAGAGAGGGCGGTTTGGGGAGAAATAGACCCCGACCAGGGCCATGTCCCCCCCCCCACGCGGCGGCCACGTATCCCGGTCTCCTCTCTAAGAGCGAGAGGGGAGGGGAGTCCGTGGAAGACCGCGCCACCAACGCCACCAGGCCGTCCCGGTCACCCAGCCAACGGCCAGGGACCGAGTATGGCTCGGCGACCACCGCCAAGTCCACCAACCACTCAGCCATTGTCTGCATCAGCAGATCTTGGGCTGCCCAGCAGTGGTTGGCGTTCGCCTGAAGGATGCGATGTTCGACTGTATCCATCAGTCGGACATCGCACCCCCCTCCGCAGCCGCCGCAGGAACGGCGGTACCAGCAGCCGCAACAGGCCCGGTTGGCGCCTGTACTTTGCCACGCTTAGGGGGAGGATTGCAGTTCTTCCCCTTCATCACGTGGTCCGCTTGGCTGCCACTGGCAGCACAGACCGAGCAGTGCGGCGTGGCGACCTCACAGGAGGCGGCTTGGTGGCCCCCCATGCCGTAGCGGTAGCAGGTGTCTGACCTGTCCACCGCGGACGGACACAGCGGCCGGGTGTGGCCGATGCCGAAGCACCGGAAACACCTCAGCGGCTGGTCCTCGAGTGCCCTGACCGCACCCGAGCTGAAGCCGACCGTCAGCCGGCCCTTCGCCAGGGCGGCTATGGCAGCGGGAACCGGGCACTCAAGGCGGACGGTGCCCATGCCACCGCGGCCGGGCCTTATGTCCCGACTCTGGACCGCCGCGACGTCGCAGCCCCCTAACGCTGCGACCGCCTCCACCACCTCCTCCTTGGTGACGGAATCGTCGAGATCCGTCACCTCGAGTGTCACCAACTTTACCGGTCGGGCCACCTTGGCGGAGTCCGCGATGACCTCGCGATGACCTCGCGATCAGACTGCGGCGCGGCTCGGACCAAGCTGGGCACACCTCGAGACGATGACGTCCTCGCAGAAGGATGCCACTGCCTCCCAAGCCCCCCCACTGTCGACCATGGCCTTGGCCACAGCCGGCAAGGAGAGGTCTGCCCCGATTGCTGCTGCGAGAGCGCGGCGCTGCAGCACCCAAGCAGGTCAATGCTCGAGGGTGTGAAGGGCCGTGTCCTCGCTGCAGCCACACTGGTGACACACGGGAGTCGCCTCCCGTCTAGCCACTTTGTGCAGGTATTTGCCGAAGCAGCCATGCCCTGACAACACCTGCACTAGACGGAAGGTCAACGTCCCGTGTCGCCTCCGTACCCACTGTTCCAGGATCCGAAGTACGGCTCAAAACCACTCGCGCGAAACCAACGCCACCAAGCTAAGGCTCGGCGACCAACAAGTCCACTAACCACTCAGCCATGGTCTGCATCAGCAGATCCTAGTAGGCTGACCTGTGATGGTTGGGGTTCGCCTGAGGGATGCGATGTTCGACCCTATCCTTCAGTCGGACATCGCACTCCCCTCCGCAGTCGTCGCTGGAGCGGCGGTGCTAGCGACAGCATCAAACCCGGACGGCATCTGCGCTTTGCCCCGCTTAGGGGAAGGATTGCAGTTCCTCCCCCTCATAACGTGGCCTGCCGGGCAGCCACTGGCGACACACACCGCGCAGTGCGGCGTGGCGGCCTCGCAGGAGGCGGCCTTGTGGCCCTCCTTGCCGCAGCGGTAGCACGTGTCCGTCCTGTCCACCGTGGACGGACACAGGGGCCGGGTGTGCCCGATGCCAAAGCACCGGAAACACCGTAGAGGCTGGTCCTCGAGTGTCCGGACTGCACCCGAGCTGAAACCTACCAAAAGAAGTCCCTTGGCAAGGACGGCTTTGGCAGCGGTGATTGGGCACTCAAGGCGAATGGTGCCCATGCCGCCGCGGCCGGGCCTTATGTCCCGGCCTTGGACCGCCGCGACGCCACAGCCCCCTATCGCTGCGACTGCCGCCACCACCTCCTCCTTGGTGACGGAGTCATCGAGGTCCGTCACCTCTATGGCCGCCGACTTGACCGGTCGGGCCACCTTGGCCGAATCTGCGATGACCTCTTGCAGCTTCGCTGCGAAGAGGTCCGCATGGGCGCTCCCCTCTGCTCCCGGGAACTCGAAAATTCGAGCCCCGGCTTGGGTCCTTCGGCAGGACACACTGCCGATCCCAAGTTGGGTGGGATCGGCATTGGCACGCACCCGCACCAAAATTGACGCGTACGTCTCCCCTCGACCTTCAGCCTCCGCGGTGAGCGTCACCACGACGGCCGCGGTTTTTGGGGGGACAAGCGGCCTCCCTTTCCCTTTCTTCTTTCCCTTTCCCTTGCCGGTCGTCTGCGACTGGCTGGGAGCGGTGGTGGCGGGGACGGCAGGGACGGCCGTCGCCGACTTTTTACCCTTCCCCTTTCCCTTGCCGGTCGTCTGTGACTGGCTGGGAACGGTGGTGGGCCAACCCAACCTTTTTTTTTTTTTTTTTTTTTTTTTTTTGTCGCTGGGAAAAAAATGCATTACGCACACCCTCCCATCGGGGGATGGAAGGGTAGTGTGGGACTCCCCGGTCTGAGACCGGTATACCCACTAAAACGACCCAGCGGCATTCCCGCTTCGTCCTAGTGGCGGGGGACTGGGAAACCGGCACAGCCTTTACGTCCAGTCCTCCGCCGACGATGACCCGCACAACGGACCTCAAGCCCCCCCCGTGGGGAGGGGGGCGGGCCCGGGAATGACAGACGAAGGTGGTGACGGGTGCAATGCGGGCGAAGGCACCCCCGCGCCTGTCGCCCGCCCGTCGCCACCATGAAGAGGGAGACTGCGTCTTCTCCGACCTCTTCTTCTTCTGCGGAGCGGCGCTGCGAGAGGGTCTTCTTCCCGCGCGCGCTCCGCCGCCTCCTTTTGCGACACTACGTCCTCGCAAAAGGAGGCGACCGCTGACCAGGCCCCCTCGCTTCCCAGCATGGCGTTGACCACACCGGGAAGCGAGAGGTCCTGTCCGATCTCCGCGATCAGACTGCGGCGCGGCTCGGACCAAGCTGGGCACACCTCGAGGGTGTGCTGCGCCGTGTCCTCCGGCGCGCCGCAGTCGTGGCACGCCGGGGCTTCCTCCCTCCCGATCCGGTGCAGGTACGTTCCGAAGCAGCCATGCCCGGACAACACCTGCACCAGACGGAACGAGAGGAAACCATGGGACCGCTCGAGCCAGGCCCGGAGGACCGGACCGAGCGCGTCCAACGTCCGGCGGCCAAAGGCGGCGGTGGCGAGGTCTTCCGTCCAATGGAGGACGATGGCGTCCCTCGCCTCCCGCCGCACGGCCTCCCGCTCCTCGGCGACGGGGCGCTCCCCGAGCGCCCTGCGATGCGCCGTCCACTCATACACCCTGGCCAGCACCCAAGCCTCCAACTCCCAAGGAGGGGTGCCGGCCAGAGCGCACGCCGCCGAAAAACCCACCGACCGGTAGGCCCTCGCCACCCGCAGTGCAATGGCGCTTTGGGGCTTGCGGATGGCGGTCGCGTTCTCCCTCCTGTGGAGGGAGTCCGCCCAAATGGGGGCCCCGTACAGGGCCATGCTCCGCAAGATGCCGGCATAGAGGCGCCGGCATTTCGCCTTGGGCCCCCCCAGGTTCGGGAGGAGCCATGAGAGGGCGTCCGCGGCCTTCAACAGGCGCGTCGACAGCCCGCTGAAATGCGGGCCGAAGCGCCACCTGTCGTCCAGCACCAGGCCCAGATATTTCATCCGGGGCTGGACCTCTATACGGACGCCCTCCACGACGATGTGGGCGTCGGGTGGGCAGCGCTGCCGAGGCCCGCGAAAGAACACGGCCTCGGTCTTGTGCAGCGCCACCTTCAATCCCAGGCGGCGGATCCTCTCTGCAACCAAGGATCCGCCAGCCGAGGCCAGACAGGCCGCGTCCGCGAAGCTCCTCCCCCGTGCAGTGAGCAGGGTGTCATCCGCGTAGCATATGACACTCGTGCCCGGGAGGAGGGCTCCCCGCAGCAGCCAATCGAGCCCGATGTTCCACAGCGGGGGCCCAAGCACCGACCCCTGTGGAACACCGGACTCTGCGCCGTACCGCCTCACTGTGGCCGTCTTGTCTACGAGGAGGACCTCTCGGTCCTCCAAGTAACTGGCCAGGAGGCTCCGCAGATATTGGGGCACTCCATGATACCGGAGCGCCTCCAATATCGTCGAGTGGGGCACGGAGTTGAAGGCATTGGCAATGTCGAATGACACCGCCAGCACTCCGTCCCCCGCCTCGACTGCCTCCTTCACCTGGCCCTTGAGTAGGGCCAGCGCGTCGATCGTCGAACGCCCACGACGGAAACCGAATTGGGCGTCCGACAGATCCGGCCCCACATCCCGCAAATGGCTCCCGAGCCGGGCGGCGACTATCCCCTCGAACAATTTACCGACCTCATCGAGCAACACGACGGGCCGGTATGCCGAGGGGGAGTCCACCGGGCGTCCCGCCTTTCGGAGGAGGCAAAGCTGCCCCTCCTTCCACAGTTTCGGGAACCTTCCAGCCGTAAAGCACGCGCTGAAAAGGTCCCGAAACCTGTCCTCCATCTCGGAGGCAGCTATTGCCAGCACCCGTGCGGGGACGCCGTCCGGCCCGGGGGCCGTCTTCTTGGCGCGGAGGCTGAGTACCCCCGCGTAGATCTCCGCCGCCGTCACCGGGGGGACCTCCTCCTCCGGCGAAGCCGCCCCTTGCGGGGGATCCATTGTTGGTGGGGCGAAGTCAGTCCTGCGCGGAAACAGGGACCGGACCACCCCATCCAGCAGTGCTGGCTCGAGGGTCTCCGACAGTGGGGGACCATAGGGGCGGAGCTGGTTCCGCGCCGCCTTATATGGCCTCCCATAGGGATCCCTGTCGAGACCCTCCAGCATTTCGGCCCTCGCCGAGTCTTCTGCAGCGCCCATTGCAGACTTGAGGACCGTCGTCGCCTCTCGGTAGCAGGCGTATAGGCGGTCCTCTTCTGCCCGGACTCGGTTCTGGGCGCTGCGCCGTCGACTCCGCGCGTAGGCCCTTCTGGCCGCCACGCAGGCGGCCCGGAGTTCCGACAGCTCCTCCGTCCACCAATAAACGGCGCGACGGGGAGGCGGACGGCGAGACCGAGGCATGCTGGAATTGCACACCTCGGTCAGGGCCCCTCTGAGCCGAACCGCTGCGGCGTCCACGTCCAGGACCTCAACAGGGGGCGACAGCCAGTCCTGGAGGAAAGCCGCCTCCTTGGCTGCCTCCCGGTCCAGGCGGGTGAGTGCCCATCGCGGGAAGGGAGATTGCCCAGCGCGGGCCATCCCCCCCCCTTGGGTGGAGATGTCGAACCGCACGTATCGGTGGTCCGACAAGGTCTCCACCATCTCAACCCGCCAGTTCACGACGCGGGCGGCCAGCGCGGGGTTGGCGAAAGTGACGTCCACCACCGACCCACCCTGTTGCCGCACACACGTGTGGACCGTCCCCCTGTTGAGGAGGGACATACCGCTTGAGGCCGCCCAGAACTCAACGGCGCGTCCCCGGACGTTGCACCCGGCGGCCGGGTTGCCCCAGGCCACCGACTTTGCGTTCAGGTCGCCCAACACCACGACCTGGCGAGGCGCCGCCCTCCCTACGACTGCAGTGAGGACCTCCAGGAAATCCTCAAAGTCCGAGAGAGGGCGGTTTGGGGAGAAATAGACCCCGACCAGGGCAATGTCCCCCCCCACGCGGCGGCCACGTATCCCGGTCCCCTCTCTAAGAGCGAGAGGGGAGGGGAGTCCGTGGAATACCGCGCCACCAACGCCACCAGGCCGTCCCGGTCACCCAGCCAACGGCCAGGGACCGAGTAAGGCTCGGCGACCACCGCCAAGTCCACCAACCACTCAGCCATTGTCTGCATCAGCAGATCTTGGGCTGCCCTGCAGTGGTTGGCGTTCGCCTGAAGGATGCGATGTTCGACTGTATCCATCAGTCGGACATCGCACCCCCCTCCGCAGCCGCCGCAGGAACGGCGGTACCAGCAGCCGCAACAGGCCCGGTTGGCGCCTGTACTTTGCCACGCTTAGGGGGAGGATTGCAGTTCCTCCCCTTCATCACGTGGTCCGCTTGGCTGCCACTGGCAGCACAGACCGAGCAGTGCGGCGTGGCGACCTTACAGGAGGCGGCTTGGTGGCCCCCCATGCCGCAGCGGTAGCAGGTGTCTGACCTGTCCACCGCGGACGGACACAGCGGCCGGGTGTGGCCGATGCCGAAGCACCGGAAACACCTCAGCGGCTGGTCCTCGAGTGCCCTGACCGCACCCGAGCTGAAGCCGACCGTCAGCCGGCCCTTCGCCAGGGCGGCTCTAGCAGCGGGAACCGGGCACTCAAGGCGGACGGTGCCCATGCCACCGCGGCCGGGCCGTATGTCCCGACTCTGGACCGCCGCGACGTCGCAGCCCCCTAACGCTGCGACCGCCTCCACCACCTCCTCCTTGGTGACGGAATCGTCGAGATCCGTCACCTCGAGTGTCACCAACTTTACCGGTCGGGCCACCTTGGCGGAGTCCGCGATGACCTCCTGCAGCTTTGCTGCAAAGAGGTCCGCGCGGGCTCCCCCCGCTGCTCCCGGGAACTCGAATAATCGAGCCCCGGCTTGGGTCCGCCGGCAAGACACACTGCCGATCCCCAGTTGAGTGGGATCGGCATTGCTACGCGCCCGCACTAAAATTGACGCGTATGTCTCCCCTCGCTCCGCCGCCTCCGCGGTGAGGGTCACAACGACGGCCGCGGTTTTTGGGGAGACTAGCTGCCCCTTTCCCCTCGCTCTACCTCTACCTCCCCGCTTCCCGCCCCCTTCTCTGCCGGTCGTCTGCGACCGGCTGGGAGCGGGGACGGCTGGGGCGGCAGCCGCCGACTTTTTGGCTTTGCCCTTTCCCCTCCCGACCACTTCCGTCCACTCATTGGACGGGGTGGTCGTGGGGAGAAGGGCGTCCTCCTGGGACCTGGGATGAGGAGGAAGGCCCCGGCTCGGAGCGGCCCTTATCCGCCGCAAGCGGCGGTCGGAGGCGCTTTTCCGGCAGGAGCCGGTCCTCTATTCCTGCCAGGCAGGCTCGCGTGAAGGCCCGCTCCTCCATTACCACCTTGCGGATTATGTCCTCAAGGTTGGAGTTGGAGGAGGGGCCCTCTGCCGCAGGACTCGTCTTCTTAGACGTCGACGTCGAAGGCGTTGATGACGTCCTCGTCGTCTCGGCAGGGGCCTGCTGCGGCCGGGCCGTGGCTTCAGCCAGCTTGCGATGAAGCTCACTGACTTCCACCTGCAGGCGATCCACCCTCGCCTGCAGTTGCCGTGTCTCGTCAGTGGCCTTCCGCTGCACCAGCTCCTTGACCACACCAAGCAAGCTCGCGGCCCGACATTTGAGGGCCTTCTGGAAGGTCCCCTTCAAGTTTGAGGACTTTGAGGCAACCTCCAAAATTTCCTCCTCGTCCTCCTCCGCCATTTGTTCCAGCTCCAGCAGGGAGTGGTCCGCGTAGAGCACACGGGACGCACCGTACCCGGACTTTGCCCGGGTGACGTGCGCCCGCCTCTCCCTCGCGGCAACCCGCTCCTCAAGCTCCTGCTGGAGCTGCGCCCGCTGCGCAAGATCCAACTTACGTTGGGCGTCCGCGAGCCCAACGACGTGGGTGTCCGCGGCCGTTGGCTTTTTTGCCTTTGTCAGCCTCGCCGACCCTGACGCCGAGGAGCCCTCGGACCCATCCCGCAGGAAGGCCCGCTTTCGCGACTGCGAGTCGCCTGCACCCGAGACGCCAACCATTGACTCATCGTCGGAGTCAGACAAATCCGACAAGTCCGTCCTTCCGAAGAAGCTAGCCGCAGACGGCGCGCGGCTAGCCTCTGACGCCGAAGCGTCGGTTTGGCCCTGAGAAGGGCCTTTGGGTTGGCCCTGAGAAGGGCCTTTGGGTTGGCCCTGAGAAGGGCCTTTGGGTTTAAAATACCGCCCGCAGGCATCCCGCGTAGGTTTAGGCATAATATCCTCCGCAGGTTCGTACTCTCAAGGCAAGATGAGCTACGATAATCACAGTGCACTTTGGCCGAGCCCAGTCTGCCACTCCGTTACGGTGGTCAAACTGGGTCGTTTCCAGGGGACGCGACGTGGACGCAAGCACTGTGGGGTGGTCCCCCGGCCAACCCAACCTTTTTTTTTTTTTTTTTTTTTTTTTTTTTTTTTGTCGCTGGGAAAAAATGCATTACGCACACCCTCCCATCGGGGGATGGAAGGGTAGTGTGGGACTCCCCGGTCTGAGACCGGTATACCCACTAAAACGACCCAGCGGCATTCCCGCTTCGTCCTAGTGGCGGGGGACTGGGAAACCGGCACAGCCTTTACTTCCAGTCCTCCGCCGACGATGACCCGCACGGCCAACCCAACCTTTTTTTTTTTTTTTTTTTTTTTTTTTTTTTTTTTTTTTTTTTTTTTTTTTTTTTTTTTTTTTTGTCGCTGGGAAAAAATGCATTACGCACACCCTCCCATCGGGGGATGGAAGGGTAGTGTGGGACTCCCCGGTCTGAGACCGGTATACCCACTAAAACGACCCAGCGGCATTCCCGCTTCGTCCTAGTGGCGGGGGACTGGGAAACCGGCACAGCCTTTACTTCCAGTCCTCCGCCGACGATGACCCGCACAGCGGACCTCACGCCCCCCCCGTGGGGAGGGGGACGGGCCCGGGAATGACAGACGAAGGTGGTGACGGGTGCAATGCGGGCGAAGGCACCCCCGCACCTGTCGCCCGCCCGTCGCCACCATGAAGAGGGAGACCGCGTTTTCTCCGACCTCTTCTTCTTCTGCGGAGCGGCGCTGCGAGAGGGTCTTCCTCCCGCGCGCGCTCCGCCGCCTCCTTTTGCGAGACTACGTCCTCGCAAAAGGAGGCGACCGCTGACAAGGCCCCCTCGGCGTCCAAGGCCATGTCCCCCCACGCGGCGGCCACGTATCCCGGTCCCCTCTCTAAGAGCGAGAGGGGACGGCCAACCCAACCTAACCTAACCCAGAGTAACCGATTACACATCGTCGCGTTAACATCAGCTCCGCGTAAAAAAATCGCTAAAATTAAACGCGTTGAGTTTCGTGCGCCAAAAGTTCATAGTGGAATTGTGCAGTGCTGATTCATCAGGAAACGTGTGGGCAAGTGTCTATCTTCACGGGTTGCGGAGCAGGAACCCTGGGACTTTGGAGAAGAATTACTCAGTAAAGGTCAGTGGAGTTGTTCTGCAAACGTTACACCAAAGAGTCGCAGCAGAGGCTAATTCATCGACACCAGAATTATTGAAATCGGAGCAGGGGCTTGGGATTTATTAAGGTTAGAAAAACACCAAAAAACGTGGTTTTTGGTGGAAAAATAACCTCACTTTTACCACAAGTGTTTTTCCGACACGAGGCGTGACGTATAGCCAGTCATCCCAGCCATCACTGAAGACTCCGAAGCCGGCCGAGGAATCTGCGTGCAGACCAGCCATCAGCGTGACGACTCCACGATTCGCGACCAGGTAAGCCCCGAGGGAACTCCTAAACCCCGTGTCCAACCCCACCCGAGATTGGGCTCATTCGACTTGGGACGTTGGGATCTTCCTTCAGTCCGCAAGCCGGGAAAGGACGACTACACCAGCCCAAAGTCCTACAGGCCAATAGGTCGGCTCTCCGTCCTAGGAAATTTTTCCTAGGACGGAGAGCAAAGCGTCGAGAAGCTCCTAGTAGGCAGACTCCAGTGGCACTTCCTCCCTACTCTCAACAAAAACCAGTACGGCTTCATGCCGCAGCGCGGTACCGAGGACGCCCTTTATGCCCTAATGCAACACGTTCATGCCGAAATCAAAGCCAAAAAGATCGTGCTTTTGGTATCATTGGACATAGAGGGGGCCTTTGATAACGCATGGTGGCCAGCACTCAAAAGACAGATGGTAGTCAAGAACTGTCCCAAAAACATCTACGCTCTCGTCGCCTCATACCTGGAAGACCGGAACATCAGGGTCAACTACGCCAGAGCGACTAGTGAAAAGGGTACCACAAAAGGATGCGTTCAGGGCTCAATTGCCGGACCGATGTTTTGGAACCTTATCCTAGACTCACTCCTACACAAAATGGCTAGTATGGGCGTCTATTGCCAAGCCTTTGCAGACGACGTTGTCCTAGTTTTCTCAGACTTTTCGACCGGTTCCCTGCAGCAAACAGCCAACGACACGTTAGACGTTGTATCGGAATGGGGCGTCAAAAATAAGCTTCGTTTCGCCGCGCACAAGACCAATGCGATGGTGTTAACGCGAAAGCTTAAATACGACGTTCCGGTACTTCAGATGTCGGGCACCCAGCTGAACCTGGTCAAAGAGGTCAAGCTGCTAGGTCTCACTATAGACTCCAAACTCACCTTCAACGCGCACGTGTCTGTGACCTGTAAAAAGGCTGCAGACATTTACAAGCAACTGGCATGCGCGGCAAAGGTGACTTGGGGCCTCAACAGAGAGATAATTAGGACAATATACGTGTCGGTGATAGAGCCCATCGTGATGTATGCAGCGAGTCCGTGGGCCCCCGCAGCTGAGAAACTGATGACAAGGAATCAGTAAGACTCACTGCAGAGAGGCTTTGCGCAAAAGATCTGCAAAGCATACCGCACGGTGTCTCTGACATCGGCACTTGTTCTGTCAGGCCAACTGCCCTTAGATCTCCGGGTAATCGAGGCCGCAACCCTGTTTAAGATCAAAAAGGGATACTCCCAAGAGTTCTTACCGCCGGGCCACGAGCTAGAGTGCAACTTGCACCACTCCCAAAAACCCCACCCAGCGCTACTTACAACAACAGAGTACGCACGCCTAGAGGACTTGACTCCAGAAACCCTGGAAACCCATCAAGTAATCGGCCCCCAAATATACACCGACGGCAGCAAGATAGAGGGGAAAGTCGGAGCTGCCCTAACCTGGTGGGAAAACGGTAAGGAGTCCAAGTCCAGCACTTTTGGCCTGGAGCCCCACAACACGGTCTTCCAATCGGAACTGTACGCTCTCTTCAGAGCTGTCAGGATGGCAAGAGAATCCAGGTCGGCCTCCGTAAGCATCTTAAGTGACTCAAGATCGTCACTAGACCTTCTGAGGAGTCCGTCTGTCACTCATCACCTGGCACTACAAATCAAGAGATGCGTACGCGAGATCAGAGAAGAGGGCCGAGAAGTGAGGCTCTTTTGGCTCAGGGCCCACGTGGGAACCGAGGGAAATGAGAGAGCGGACGAGCTAGCCAAGGAGGCAGCCCTAACAAAGGAGACAGCAGACTACAGCAAGGTCCCCGTATCGTTCGTGAGAAGGAAGATACGGGAGGGGACTGTAAAGAAGTGGCAAGCGCGATACGAGTCCTCGAGTACAGGAGCGGTCACCAAAGTATTCTTCCCAGACGTCCTAGCGGCGAAAAGAATACTCAGAGACGCAGTTCTCACACCGGTCCATGTACAAGTCCTAACGGGGCACGGAGGATTCTCAGCGTATCTCCACCGATTTCACCTCAAAGACAGTCCCTCGTGCGTCTGTGACCCCAGCTGCGATGAAACAGTCTGGCACCTGCTCTTTGAATGCCCAAGATTCAGTCAAGACAGAATGGAGCTGGAAGCAAAGATCGAAACCCAGCTGAGCCAGTCCATACTCCACACCATCATGGGGAGACCGGCTACCAGAAAACCATTCTTGGCATTCGCCAGCAAAGTCGCTAAAGTCGCTGCAGAGGGCAACAAAACGGACGCAACCTTGCGAAGTCGAAACCGACTACCATCTAGGCACACAGCATCAACAACCACAGTAGGTACAACACAAACAACATCAACAACAACCACAACAAGTACAACACAAACAACATCCACAATAATGACGATAACAACAACAGCAACACAAAACACAACACACACACCACTCACCATAACACAAGACATACACGCAAACACTGACCACCAACAAGCACCAGCGGAAACAGCAGCAGCAGCAGGAGCTAGCTTATAACCATCCCTTAGCGCCATGCCCATCACGCAACTCCTGGCACTCGGAGGAGACGGAGTCCCAGGCGTCAGACTGCGTCCTGTTGCTCTGTTCATGAATAGGGAAACTGAAAAGTTAGGCGTGGGCTTCTGCATAGGCTCAAGCCAACCTGCGGCCCGCATACCTATTTCGCCAGGTCTTGCCGCCTTGATCAACGGAAGCACCAACAAAACGAGCATAAGAGGCAGTAAGTATGCCGCACTGCCTCAGGTGGAAGTAGCCAATCACCGATGCCGTCTAATGCGATTCAAAGGAAAGACAATCGCATTACTCGAGTGGAGAGCGGAAACTCCATTTGCTCAGGCAAGCTCGTTGCTTCAAAAGATCAGGGAGGTAGGAGAACACACGGCAGTCACAGCCCGCCTCATTAGTATTGACGCGATGGAGGTCGGAGGAGAGAGAGGAGACGTCGCTGACCGCTTCGGCTGTTTGAAAGCCTCAGAAAAGCATGAGGTAGTCGTCTATGAGGACAGAGGGGAAACTCTAAGTTTTCTCAAAGCCCCCAGAGACCCAACAGCCAGCGCGACGAATTCCACCACAAGCCCGACCATACAAAGCGGATCCGAGAGGGCTCAGCAGAAGGCAGCCGCCGAAAAAGCCGCAAACAAGCAGAGCGGTGCCATCAGCCCGGAGGACGAGGCTCGATCGAGGAGTCGCCTGAAAACCTTCGGCACTTTCCTCAGTGTTTAGGGGTATGAGGAACAGGGTGTAAAGTTCCTCGATACTCCTTAGAAAAGGGAGGATCCTCCGACCAGACAGGTGTTGTGTCTGGCGGGCAACTGCTCGACAGTTGTAGTCGGGTTTTTCTATATACTCTTAAGTCGATGTAAACTTTGCATGTGAGATGTAGGAAATTGATGTTAGTTCTTCCGTCGTGTCATAGATGGCGCTGTAGTACTTTTTGTAGTAAGTTGCTTTTTTGTAGGTCGCTACATCACTCCCCCCCGGAGACCGGAGGTCGATAGTCGAATGAGTCTTGTAGTATTTTGCCATGCCAGTTTTTATAGCTCGTTGCCGCATTGTTCACGGTGAGTCGGAACAGCCTGCGGTGGTGTGGCGAACCCCAGTGAGTCGGGGCCGGCGCTGCGTTTGCTCCAGTGAGTCGGACGTGGTGCAGCGCCGCGATGTGACAGACAGCTAGAGAGGTGTCGACCGGGAGGTAGAAGCTCTCGACCGGCCGAAAGTGCAGTGTGCTGTGCCATGGTCGCTTGAAGAGAGGCTGAGGGTGCTGGCCAGATATGCGCTTCTGCTGCATGTTGGTGGTCAGGAATACCCGTTTGAAGCTGGCTGGCTGTGGGACTCGCTGCTCGAAGGCTTGAGGAAGTGATGTTGATGATGATGACGTTACGTTGCTCGAAGGCTGCGCTGACGTCCATTTCGGGGTCACCAGTTTAGGGGTATGAGGAACAGGGTGTAAAGTTCCTCGATACTCCTTAGAAAAGGGAGGATCCTCCGACCAGACAGGTGTTGTGTCTGGCGGGCAACTGCCCGACAGTTGTAGTCGGGTTTTTCTATATACTCTTAAGTCGATGTAAACTTTGCATGTGAGATGTAGGAAATTGATGTTAGTTCTTCCGTCGTGTCATAGATGGCGCTGTAGTACTTTTTGTAGTAAGTTGCTTTTTTGTAGGTCGCTACAAGTGCACTACTCCCAAGCACCAGCCGCGAATCACCAGTTGAGAAGCAGGGAGCAGCATTGGCAAGGTTCTTTAAGAAAACTCCAGCTGAACCAGCCCAGCGGAAGCCTACGCCAACAAGAGCAGATAAAGGGCAAGTCAGCCCACCTGCCCTCGCAGTAGACTCGGGCACCACGGACCATGTGAAGAGCGCCTTCCTCGAGTACTTTGCAATCGTGAGAGCGACCAGAGAGGTCAATCTCTTGACATGCAAGAAGATCCTGCAGACCTTCCAGAGGAATACAGAAGGACTGCTAAGGGTACTACTCGAGGAGGCAGAGGCAGCCGTGTACGACAATGCCAGATCCCAAGTCATCAAAGGAGAAATGACAGGGTCGTACATGGCAGCCTACAGCGCGAAGAATGGTTTTGTGGCCCTGGACGAGGAGAAAACAGAGCGCGCCGGGAAGCTACATTTCAAAACACCAAACGACGACCCGATAGTGGTTACCGCCAAATGTACCAAAATCATGCTGGACGAAAAGATTCTCGAAATGGCACAGTCCATTTCGGGAACTTCAGATAACCCGGCATCACAGGAAAATTGGGCGGTACCCAATATCAGGTGGGTCAACGGAGTTCCGGGTTGCGGCAAGACAACCTGGGTGGTTAAGCACTTCGATGAGGTCAAAGACGTAGTAGCCACCACGACGACCGAAGCTGCCAAAGACCTAAGAGAGAAGCTTGCGCACCGCTTAGGGGAGCGAGTAAAGACAAAGGTGCGCACTATGGCCTCAATCTTAGCCAACGGGTTCAAGAAAGAAGAGAAATGCTACCGCCTCACGGTAGACGAGGCTCTTATGAACCATTTTGGGGCCATAGTCATGGCAGTAAAGTTGTCAGGAGCCAGCGAGGTTGTCCTCATCGGAGACATAAATCAGCTACCATTTTTGGACAGAGAGAACCTCTTCGAGTTAAGGTATACCCGTCCAAACCTGGTTGCTGGCATCACCCAGGAGCTACTCTGCACACACCGGAATCCAATGGATGTAGCCCTAGCACTGAGCGAGATATACTCCGGTATATACTCCTCCAAGTCATCGCTGTCGCGGGTCCATTCACTGAGCGTTAAAGGTTTCTCAGGAGCGCAAATACCTAGTACTGCCCAAAATACCCTATTCCTGGTTCATACGCAAGAGGAGAAAACTTCTCTCATCAGCCAGGGATACGGATCTGGCGAAGGGTCACGCACGCTAACCATCCACGAGGCTCAGGGTCTGACCTACGACAGCGTAATCATCATCAACACCAAGTCCAGGATACTCCAAATCCACGACAGCGTCTCCCACGCGGTAGTGGCGGTGTCAAGACATACAGTCAGTTGCGTCTATTACACCGACGACGCCGACGACGCCACGGGCCGCTTTGCGAAGAGAGCGATGGATGCGCCAACAAAAACAGTCGTCGAGTACAACTTGAAGACGGCCATGCAGCATCGAGATGAAGCCGTAGTGGAAGCTTTGCTAAGGCTGGCGAAGTCCCTGGTCGGTAGACGCACGTAACCACCATCCAACAAGTCCCAACCCAAATCAAAAATCGTTATATAAAAAAATAAAAAATAAAATATTCCCTGTTGTTAAGTAGAATTAGACAGATATTGTAGAACTGCATGGCAGAGTGAGTCTGTCATACTCACATAAAAGCTCTGCCGATGGTGGCGCTGTACAGCCGGTCGTTAAGTTCCCTATAATATGGTTGAGCTAAGCGGCGCGGGTGTGCAGGTCATGTCCGTGAACGGGCGCCGTCGATCGGAGCCGGTCAGCTCAATTTGCCATGTAGTTCTCAGTAATCTAAATTTAATAAAATAGAAACTAAGTAAATTAATGTAACAAAAAAAAAAAAAAAGTTTTGGTTTAGATCATTAAGTTCCACACTGTAACTGCCTGCGTCTTATTAAAAAAAAAAAAAAAAAATTCAAATGTGCATGTATCTAAAAAAAAATATAAAAAAAAAAAATTAATAACAAAAAAAAAAAAAATATGGTGAACTCACGTAGATATAAGTAGTTTAAGTAACCTTAAGGATGATAAATTATGTGTCCAAAAATGGAGCACGATTAGAATAAGATAAGAAAACTCAACCAAACAAATTAATTTACTCAAACAAGGGCGCGGACCACCATGTCTGCGGTAGTATTTACTCATATAAAAAAAAAAAAACCTAACCTAGTTATGTTTCGGCGGTCGGGGATTTAGTTAAAAAAATATTTATTTATTACAATATTAATTTAATTATAGAAATACAGGATATTGAGCTGGTGGCTGATGCAAGACTGAATATAATGCAAAGATCAAAATCAAAATCAAAATATTTTATTTTACATAGGCCTACATGGGCACTTATAAAACGTCGACAGAAGAGGCACGGTTCGGGTTGGTCGTTTCCTATGGAGAAGAACCGGCAAGAAACTCCATTGTTACTCTTTTAAAATCATTTGGTTCTACAATATTTGGATGTTACAGCGTTAGTACCTAAGTATGAGAGGACAGCGTAGGCCCGACAATAAGTCATCGCTTACTACAAAAGGTAGAAAAAGATGACAGTAAAAAAAAAAAAAAAAACATACAAAGCCTACAATGTCCACACATTCACAAAAAATATGAATGAAAAAGAATCTATACAAAAGTAAAAATAAAACTAAGAACAATTAATTAAACAATTGACACAAATGTAGTCATCAGTACTGTAACTATTCTGCACAATGAATAAACGGTGCAATGATTTGAAAACTATTGTAAAACATGAGAAAAAAAGAATAGAGTAAATAAAATTCGGAATAGTTAGAGACATCCACATATTTGTGTCGTTTATGAGCTACCAGGGAAGCCGCATGAGCAGAAGGAACTACAGCCAAACTTCTTTATCTTCAACATAGTTGTGGTGGTGATTAGGGATCACTTTTGTTTGCACTGTGTCAATGGATTTTTGAATGAAATGCGTCTGTTCTTTACAAGGTTTATTGGCAACTAAATAAATATAGGTAATGCATCTGTTCTTATGGATCAAATTGGCGTTAACATAAGCCGCCCACCAAAGGACTATGATAGTCCTTTCTAAACAATAATTTAAGTTAAGTTACATGCAAAATAAGCTAAAAATGTATATTAAACAATCATCTCGTCTGGTACTGTATCGATTGGTAAAGCACACAATTTTGTTACACATCGCTTGGTTATACTGTCACCGCTCTTTACGCTATACACTCTTGTTAAACCGTCGAGGCCGGGGTGCTTGTCGGTGATGCGTCCCATGGACCATTTTCCCGGCGGGAGATTGTCCTGCTTGATCAGCACTATATCTCCCTTCTTAAACTCTTCTTCGCGTTTTAACCACGCGTGTCTCTGTTGGAGTCTCGATAGGTACTCATTCTGCCATCTCGACCAAAAGTCACTCAACAATTTCTGCGTATATTGCCAGCGTGTCAAATTACTTATTTTAGCGTCCTTTATATTTGGGTTTGGAACGGTGACTGGTGCTTCCGTTATTAAAAAATGACCAGGTGTCAGTGCTTGCATGGTGTCGTCGTCCATTGGACATAACGGACGCGAGTTCAGGCATGCTTCTATTTCGCAGAGAACTGTCGTCATCTCTTCGAATGTCAAGTTTGTAGTGAGGACTCTCTTCATATGATATTTTATGGATTTAACTCCGGCTTCCCAGAGTCCTCCAAAGTTAGGTGAATAGGCCGGTATAAAATGCCATTGGGTCCCGTCGTTAGCAAGTAGTTCAGCAATTTTTCCGTCAAATTGCAAGCCAGCTTCTTTCCAGGCTTCATGTAGTTGTTTGTTAGCGCCAACAAAATTTCGCCCTTGGTCGCTCCACAGATTTATGCATTTTCCTCTGCGGGCGCAAAACCTTTTGAAGGCACCTATGAATGCGGCTGTACTTAGGTCGCCAACCAATTCTAAATGAATTGCCTTAGTGGACATGCAAATGAAAACAGCTATATAGGCCTTGTTAGTCCTGGCTCCTCTACCTTTACTTATCAATACTGAGAATGGTCCTGCAAAGTCGACACCGGAATTGAGGAATGCTCGTGCTGGTTTCACCCGTACTCTTGGTAAGTCACCCATTATTTGTGTTCTCACCTTTGCGTTCAATTTCGCACACACCAAGCAACGATGAATGTATTGTTTGACCAGCGTTTTTGCTCGCAGTATCCAATACTTGGATCTGAGGTAAGTAAGCATTAATTGTATACCTCCATGCAACGTCTTCGAGTGGGCTTCTGCTATTATAAGATAGGTAAGTTTACTGTTACGACCCAAAATGATTGGATGCTTGCATTCATCACTCAACTCTGCGTTCCTGAGCCGGCCGCCCACCCTGAGGACACCGTTCTCGTCAAGGTAAGGATTTAACGATTTTAATTTGCTTGATTTTTTTACTTTATTCTTTACTTTTAAGCTTTCTATCTCTTCTTGAAATTCTTCCTCTTGTTCTCGTTTTATACAGGTTTGCAAGGAGAGTTGGAGTTCTTCAGTTGTGATTGTACTATCTATGTTTTCTTTTAATTTCTTTTGTTTCAGGAATCTTCGGCAGTAGGTGATTGCTCTAAGTAGTTCGGTCAGTGAGTCAAAGCCGTCGAGTTGTGTGGATAATTTATTTCTTTCTTCGTTTTCGTTTTTTGTTATTTTCAGAACTTTTATAGTGTTTTTCTTTCTTTCTAGGTCAATTGGTGTTATGTTTATTCGAGTGAACTGTATCTTCTGGTGCAATAACCACTGTGGTCCGTTCCACCATAGGTCGCAATCTTGCAAGTTGGTGACTAATATACCCCTTGACGCAATATCAGCTGGATTATCGTGAGATTGGACATGGTACCACTGACTGCAACTTACATTGGTTGTGATCTCGACAACGCGGTTTGCCACAAACGTCTTCCATTTGTTCGGATCTCCATGTAACCATGAGAGAACAATAGTAGAATCTGTCCAAGCATATATTTGTTTTGCAGGTATCCTCATTGCTTCTCTTATTTGCTTTAGTAGTTTGGACAGAAGCAAAGCTCCACACAGTTCTAGTCGAGGCAATGAAATGGTTTTCAAAGGAGCTACTCTGGTTCTTGCAGCAATGATTGTGCTCTTTATTATGCCATCTGAGTTTGTGACTCTGCAGTATGCCACAGCACCATATGCTTGTACAGAGGCATCGCAGAATCCGTGGATTTCAATTGGATCTTTTCTTGAGCTAGACGTTCCCATCCATCTATTTATGTAGATTCTGTTTACATGTTCAAGATCAGATCGTATTGTTGCCCATTTTTCGGCCAGTGTCACATTCAAGGTTTCATCCCAATCAATCTTTTCTTGCCAGAGTTGTTGGATTAAAATCTTCGCTATTACAAGGCAAGGCGCAATCCATCCGAGCGGGTCGAACAGCTTTTGAATGTCGGATAGAATGCTTCGCTTCGTGATTGCTTTGTCGTTAACAGGTAAGTTCAGATTGTATTCGAATTGATCTTTACCCAAATTCCATTGTATTCCCAGGGCTTTAATTGTTCCATCAAGCTTTAGTTCTAGATGGGCATTGGATGATCTTTCGGCTGGTTCAATAGTCTCCATGAAATCACGGTTGTTAGAAGACCATTTCTTCAGTTCGAAGCCACCTAGACGCAGTAACCTTTTGAGATCTTGACTGATTCTTATAGCTTGTTCCAGATCATCGTGTCCGGACATAACGTCGTCGACGTAAAAGTCTTCGCGCAATATCTTTGCAGCTTCTGGATATTTGTCACCTTCGTCATCAGCCAACTGCATTAGGGTCTTTACGGCGAGATAGGGTGCGGAAGCCGTTCCGAATGTCACAGTCAAAAGTCTATAGTCTTTGATGTCTTCCAATGGATTATCTCTCCATAGAATTCTTTGATAATCGATGTCTTCTTTGTTTGTCCAGATCATTCTGTACATCTTGTGAATGTCAGAAACATAACAAACAGCATGAATTCTCCACCTTATGATAATGCTTCTCAAGTCATCTTGTAACATTGGACCCAACAACAGTTCATCGTTTAGAGAAGTACCGTTGGAGCCCTTGCATGAGGCGTCGAATACAACTCTAGTCTTCGTCGTTTTTTTGTCACTACGGATCACCGCATGGTGAGGTAAGTATACTGATTTATTATTTATTTCATCCTTAGGTATTTCTTCTAAATGTTTTAATTCTTTATATTCCTTGATCACTTTTGTATACTCTTGCTTCAGTTCTATGTTTTGATTAAATCTTTTTTCTAGTTGAAAGAGTCTCCCTTTTGCTATTTCTCTTGTGTTGCCTTCTACTGATTTTGGTTCTTCTGTATTAAACGGTAGCTTGACTATGTATTTTCCATCTTTATCTCGCTTGTGTGTCTTCTCGTATATGTTTTCACATAGTTTTTCATTTAAAGTAAATTTTCTTTTCGTGTCTGTATTAACTTCCCATATTGTGTTCAGTAAATCTTCTATGTTAATTTCTTGCTTCATGGCCGTCAAGGATTTTTCTCGAACATTCAGTTTAATTGTTATTCCACCCATTAATATCCATCCCAGGTAGGTATTTTGGGCGCATGGTGTATTGGGTGGACCTTTGATAAGTCCTTGCTTGAGAATTGATGCATATTCGTTTACACCCAACAACAGATCAATTGGTCCTGATACATAATAATTTGTATCTGCTAGTTGGAGGTTTGCTATATGCGGCCAATCAGTCCCCATCGTGTTGTTTACAGGTATGTTAGAGGTCAAATGCTTGGACATCACGTAGGCTCTGATAGGTAAGTTGAATTGGTTTTCCCATCGTGACAATAATTGAAATTTGACCTCATGCTTGACTCTCACTTTCATGGATTCCATTCCGGAGACAATTAGATTTACTGATAATTTTTCTAGTTTCAGGATCCGAGTTGCCTTCTCGCTTATAAAACATGCTTGCGATCCTGAGTCTATCAGCGCTCTTAGAACAGTAGTGTGTCCATGTTCAGTCTTCAAAATTACTACTGCGGTAGCCAATAGTGATATCTTCTGCCCCGCGTTATAATGAGATGAAATCATTGTATGAACTTTCTTCTCTTCTACATCTGCTTGGGTAGATGAAGTCGGTTGCTTGGTTTCTACATTCGGATCCGCTTCATCAATCTTCTTGATTTGATGTAAAAGTGTGTGATGTCGTCTCTTACAGATGCGGCAAGACATTGGCATACGGCACTTGAACACCGAATGTCCCGCCCCAAGGCAGTTGAAACATAGTTTGTTTGCTTTGACATGTTCGCTTCTTTCATTCATTGACATTTTATTGAATATGCTGCAATGACACAGTGTATGCGTTTCTTTACATAAAGCACATGGGTTTTGTTTACTATTGTCTGTTGCAACATGAAGGACGCGCTCTTTATTAGGTTTAGTATTAGTAGTAGGGGAAACCATTTCAAGCGTCCGGTATTTAGCTTCTAAAAACTCGCGCAGTTCCTTCCATGTAGGCAGTTCTTGAGCATTCACCGAGTAGGCAGTCTGTTCCCATTCTTTGTGTGACTCCGGGTCCAACTTCTGCACAACCAGAAATATAATAACTGGATCCCAGGAATCGGTAGGCACTTCTACGTTTTTTAAGCTGTTAATAACCTCAGTGGTACAATCCAGGAGGGCTTTCAGCTGTGCTGCAGTTTGATTGGTACATTTTTTTCTGGTAAAATAATCGCTTCATTAAAGCATTTACTATTATACGCCTATTATCGTATCGGTGATTCAACGTTTCCCAAGCTTGAACATAGTTAGCACCCGTTACTTGAATGTGCTTCAATAATGATGCTGCTTCGCCCGTGATACTGGTCTTCAAATAGTGTAGCTTTTCAACTTCACTTAGTGTTGTGCATTCATGAATTAATGACACATACAAGTCTTTGAATGTAGGCCATTCTTCGTAGTTACCGGAAAACGGAGGGAGTTGTATGTTAGGTAGCATCACTTTAGCCCGTAATTTCCCATCACACGACGTATTGCCGCATGAAGGTTGATCAGTCATCTTCGAACTACATGTCATTGTAGCCAACATGTCTTTAAGATCTCCTAACATACATATGTATAAGTCTTCATGAAGGAGGAATTCTTCATTCACGTAATACGGAATAACTCCACGTTGTTCCCGAGTTGTACTTTTCAACAGATCTTGGTGTGCTTTCTTAAAAGCTACCCAGTATTCTTCGATTGTTTGAATATGCGTTTGTAAATATCCAGGTTTCGCCAACCGTTCTTTTGGGCACTTTTTAAGGTTTATTTGAGTCTTTTTAAGCAATGACGCCAAATCTTCTAGTACACTTAACGCTTGATCTGCTTGAGTTGTCATTGTTTATGTATTGGTAAATCACAACAATCTTCAAATATAATCTATTTACTAAGTTAATGTTCTAATGATACACCGATACACATTACACACACACTAATTGACCAGTTCTAGGAAATTTGAGCAAAACAACACCAGGTGGTCCCTTATCGCTCAATGGAATGCGGTTCTTTTGTTCTCACGGTGGCGCTCCGTCAATTTCTTAATGAGGTTCGATCCGGCTCGTATTCGACCATATGTGGTGGTGATTAGGGATCACTTTTGTTTGCACTGTGTCAATGGATTTTTGAATGAAATGCGTCTGTTCTTTACAAGGTTTATTGGCAACTAAATAAATATAGGTAATGCATCTGTTCTTATGGATCAAATTGGCGTTAACAATAGTCCTTAATTTTGTAATATGCTTTTTTGATAAGGACACGTTTGATGCAATTTTTAAACTTTCCATCGGTCAGTTCTATAACTGACTTTGGCAATTTATTATAAAAGCGTATACTGTTTATAAGAAATGACTTACTAGTTTTTGTTAATCTAAATTTGGGTATTACAATTTCGTGTTTACTGCGTGTGTTTATATTATGGAAGTCGCTTCTAATTTTGAAAAGCCCTCGGTTTTTGCGGACATATAAAATACATTCTAAGATATAAAGTGAAGGCAGAGTCAGTATATCGATCTCTTTAAATTTTTCTCTGAGGGACTCGCGAGGACCCATTTTATAGATCGCGCGGACTGCCCTCTTTTGCAATATAAAAATTGAATCAACGTCTGCTGCCGATCCCCACAGCAGAATGCCATAAGACATAATACTGTGGAAATAAGCGTAGTATACTAACCTAGCTGTGTCTACATCAATTAACTGCCTTATTGAATTTGATTTCTTATTTAATTGAATCTATTTAAAGAAAAATAACTATCTCTAATTTCCGGTAAATGCGGAGTTGCAATACGACGCATGGTGACGGTGACTGCATACTCAGCGTAAACGTCTGTTACGATGAGTTAACTCCTCCCTCCATAAGATAGAAGCAACTCTTGCTTCTGGCGGCGTCCGCGCTGCCCTTGGTGTCCTCCGGGATGTTCTTTGTTTTCCACTGATACAGTTTCCAGGATGCTGCTGCGACTAGTAGAATATATAGGATGATTGTATTCCAGCTTGGCGTAGCTGCTATGATTGGCCAATTATCTTCTTCTGGCTCGGAGATGTCGCCTGCTTTGTTGATAAGTTCATGGATGCTGTCCAGTGAGATGTCTTCTAATTGGAGTTCGTATTGTATTGCATGTTCTGAGACTTGATGCTGCGCCGGCAGCGGTATGACTTCGTTGATGACTACCGTGTCGGTGTGAGACCGTAGTGTCTTGTTCATGACGTTCATCTGACAGTCTTCTGTTAGTGTAACCAGATGATTTCCAGATAACTTCTTATAATCTGTCTTGGTGTTGCATTGTGTTTTGGTGACTTCGTCTTCTTTGAGTACAAGTAGCCAGTTGTTGTCTCCTATCTTCTGAACTTTTCCTCTTCTTATGTTCATCTTAGCGTGAGTGCAATTTGCTGGGCGATGTTGGATGAGTGATAGTATGCAGTCATCTGTGTCTTCCATTCTTCTGGTGTCAAGGAGCTTGCAGAGCTGGGTGTTATCGGTCAGTGGCTAACAATCTTCTTCCAGGTAAGCGTACTCATCGTTACCAAGTGCTAGGTATTTGGATTTAGGGATAGTTAGGTTGTTTTTATTTGGGATAGAATAGAGATGTATAAGGTCATAGGTTTTTGAGGTAATTGAAGGAATTTTGAGAATAAACGTAACTGAGTGTTCTGTGCTATAAGCTTTAACTTTAATCGACTTCTCTATCCTGTATATATTACTAATGCTAATACTAGCAACTGGTTTAAACATAAACCTATTTTCTAAGTTCCTTAACTCTTCTATTAAATTCTGTGGATTTATAATACTAGGATGTTTTGCGGGTGTTCCTTCAGATTAAATAACAACTTACAAAATGATTTCACTTCAATATAATTACTCAGAGCATTTCCAACAAATATACATTCTATAAAAATCAACACGACATGTTATCTTAAAAACTGCTTAAACTCAAGTGTCATCTATCATTCTTTTGGATAGAACGTTCAAGAATACAAACCAAACTTCTTAAGATCCCATAAACAATTCAGCCTGCCAGTAATCTACAACATTAAATTACTATTTCCATAACATCCCCTCTTAATTTTATGTCTATTATAATATAAACAACATCCTCTATAAAACCTTCATTAATCTCATTTATAACCCAACTTAATTAACCCACCCAACTTAACTAACTATTACAAACAAACTTTAGAATTAATTAATCTAAACACCTTACTTAACTATCATAAACATAACAATTTCAAATTAATTCTCAAACAACCTTATAACTACTTAACTTACTTAACACATCACATTGCACAATGTTCTTTAAGTGTCACTCACTATACACTGTCTCAATCTCAAAAACTTTGTTCTATCAAGAGGTTTGGTCAATATATCTGCCAAATTATTTTTCGTCGGACAATAGTGAATCTCCAACAAATTTTTATCTGAAGGAACACCCGCAAATCTTCCGCCATCTTAATAATTTTGTAAATTCGTTAAAAAAAAAAAAATTCAAATCTCTTCTCCATACATTTCTGGCTTCTTACCTCAACAAAACGTACGGGGGCCCATAACCTTTTGCGGGTGTTCCTTCAGATTAAATAACAACTTCCAAAATGATTTCACTTCAATATAATTACTCAGAGCATTTCCAACAAATATACATTCTATAAAAATCAACACGACATGTTATCTTAAAAACTGCTTAAACTCAAGTGTCATCTATCATTCTTTTGGATAGAACGTTCAAGAATACAAACCAAACTTCTTAAGATCCCATAAACAATTCAGCCTGCCAGTAATCTACAACATTAAATTACTATTTCCATAACAGGATGCATGGTGCCCATCTGAGCAAAAGTCATAGCATCTTCTAATAACATTAACCTATCTAATATTATCTGTAAACTAAAGTCTATCTGTACGTAAATGTCTAAGAAATGTAAATGGTTAGACAGATCGTTGGAATTATTAGTTACATTTCGTAATAAACTAGCCAAATGTTTCTGATTATTATTTAACTTTGTTAACTGTTTACTGAACTCATTGATTGTATTATGTGCTAATACTATGGATTTCCGTTGTGAATCCTGAACGTTTCTAACTCTGTTTTTAATGTTTAAAATTTCTTCTTCAAACTTAACTGCATCTTCATGGTCGAGATTACCTGTAATAGACTTAACGACAGTACCTAACCCATCTATAAGGCCACGTCGCTTTCTAACTTGCGGTGTTAGAAACTTAATCTTATTACCTATTGTATTAAGGCTATATTCTATTTGATTCCTATACGTTTTATGTAAATCTCCAGAAGCTGTACTTTCGGCGTTTTTAGTACTTGCATATAATGACATTAATTGGATAGATGTAAAGTGCAGATTGCTTATGTTGTAAGCGCAAGCAAGGCTAAAGTAATAATAATAATAATAATGGTGTGTGCCTTGGACTCGCAACTCAAAAATATATTTGAGCATAGCGAGAACCTCGTTGATACGCACTCGATCTTGTATTGTGGGGCTGTAGCGGCTTGTCGTTTAGCTAACGTCAAATTCCCAAATTGTGACGTAGCTACTCGACCAAAACCAGCCGTACCAGCTTGGCAACGCAGGATCGAGTGCCGTATCGACGGGGCCAGGGTACTCATCGGCAAACTATACTGCTTCAGGGAGGGCAACACACGACCACGTGTGATGCGCTTTGTGAGGCGGGCATTCTTGGGGACTGGAATCAGTCCTCAAGAATACATGTCCCGAGTCACAGAGCGCATCGACTTCCTGAAGCAGAAAGTTTATGCATGGGCGAGCCGTATTCGGCGGTATAAGCGCAGGGTTGATCGGTACTCCCAGAATCGCATGTTCCGGAGCGATGAGAGGTGGGTATACAGAGATTGGGAGCGACCCGAACAAAATGTGACAGACGTATGCCGTCCAGATGATGCTGCCACTAGTTCATTCTGGCGCAACATCTGGTCGGTGCCCGTCTGTCATACTGAGGCTGACTGGATGCGAGATGTCGAGCGAATGTGTGAATCTATCCCAGAAATGGATGAAATTCTAATAACGCCGTTAGATGTAGCCAGAGCAGTTCGTCCGTTACCGAACTGGAAGTCTCCGGGACCGGACGGACTGCACAACTTCTGGCTTAAATGGCTGAGTAGTTCACACATTCGCCTGGCATCTCAATTCCAGTCATGCTTAGAGTCTGGGTCGCTACCAGAGTTTCTTACAACGGGTGTTACCCACCTGCTTCATAAGTCAGGTAGTCCTGCGGAACCCAAGAATTATAGACCGATCACGTGTTTGGCGACGGTTTATAAACTTCTTACATCCATTTTGAGAGTGAAAATTACCAGACACATCGATAGTAATTCCATTATGTCGGCCTCTCAAAATGGATGTAGGAACGGGTCCCGTGGTACTAAGGAGCTACTCCTCATCGACATGGCCATTAGCCAACAGGTTCGTCGATCTCGCAAGGATCTGTCGACATGTTGGATAGATTACAAGAAGGCCTACGACTCTGTGCCACATACATGGCTCATGAGGGTGCTGGAGTTGTACAAGATTGATGCAACTCTACGCGCCTTCCTTGAGTCGTGTATGAGGCAGTGGAGGACAGTCCTTCGATATCCAGGATGTCGACAGATCCAGGGGAACGATGAGCCTGTATGGATTAAACGGGGAATATTTCAGGGCGACAGTTTGAGTCCTCTGTGGTTCTGTCTAGCCCTCAATCCTCTAAGCACATTGCTGGAGGATTCAGGTCTAGGCTACCGGTTGAGGAGAGGTGGTCAGGTCATATCTCACCTTCTTTACATGGATGATCTGAAACTCTTTGCCCCCAGCAAATTGCAACTGATGGAGCTACTGAAAGTAACTGAAAATTTTAGTAGCGCCATCAGGATGGAATTTGGTGTGGACAAATGTGCAGTCATGTATGTAAAGCGAGGGGAGATTATGGAATTCGAGGGACTTCAGCTCTCTGACTCCATACACCTAAGATCCCTTTCCTCATTCGAAAACTATAAGTATTTGGGTATGTCGGAAGCGTTAGGCATTAACGTAGCTGACATGAAGCAATCGTTGAGGGAGCGCTTCTTTGGTCGCCTGAAGAAGGTACTAAATAGCCTTCTTTCGGGCGGGAACAAGGTGCGCGCCATCAACGGTTGGGTCATGCCGGTTTTAATGTATTCTTTCGGCATACTCAAATGGACTCAAACCGAACTGGACGCCCTGGATAGGAGAGTTCGTACACTGCTGACCGCAAACCGGATGCATCACCCACGATCATCGGTGATGAGACTGTACATCCCGCGGAAGTGCGGCGGTCGAGGCTTTTTAAACGCGAAGACCCTCCACAACCGCGAGGTGTGCAGCCTCAGAGAATATTTTTTAAAAACAGAGGTGGGTATGCACCAAGATGTGGTCGCAGTGGACAAGGCACTCACCCCGCTGTCCATGGCTAAAGAGAACTGGCGCAAACCTGTAATACTGACTACCGATGACCGCAAGGAAATATGGCAAGGCAAGGTTCTTCACGGACGATTTTACCAGGCTCTTCATGGGCCCGATGTAGATTTTCTAGCGTCCGTGTCCTGGTTACGTTTCGGCGACCTCTTTGGGGAAACTGAAGGTTTTGTCTGTGCGATTATGGACGAAGTTATGCTGACGAACAACTACCGGAAACATATTATGAGGGACGGGACGGTGGACGTGTGTCGGGCATGCCACCGTCCGGGTGAGTCCATCAGACATATTATTTCTGGTTGTTCTCGTCTGGCTAACGGCGAGTACTTGCACAGGCACAACCAAGTGGCCAGGATTATTCACCAGCAACTTGCCTTGAAATATAAACTTGTGGAATCTGAGGTACCGTACTACAAGTATGTGCCCGACCCAGTTCTCGAGAAAGACCATGTCACGCTGTACTGGGATCGGCCTATCATTACTGACAGGACTATTGTTGCCAATAAGCCTGACATAGTGGTGATAGACCGATCAGCGCGCCGCGCAATGATAGTCGATGTTACCATCCCACATGACGAAAACCTCGTGAAAGCTGAGAAAGAGAAACAGATAAAATATCTCGACTTGGCTCACGAGGTTGTCGATATGTGGAATGTGGACTCGGCTATCATTGTGCCGATTGTCGTAACGGCCAATGGCCTTATGGCCAAGAGCCTCGACGAACATCTGTCGAAGCTCTCACTTGGCAGTTGGATCAAGAGCCAGATTCAGAAGGCGGTACTCCTCGATACGGCCCGCATTGTGAGGAGGTTCCTGTCTCTGCAGCCCTAACCACCGGTAGCTTGGACCCTGCTCCCGACACCGGCGGAAAAACCTATTTTTTATATTTTTAAATGTTTTTTTATTCTTTTTGTTTTTTAAGAAATATTTAAAAATGTAATTAATAAGATGAAAAAATGAATAAAGGTATAATAATAATAATAAGCTGGCAACACTTACGTCACATAAACGTCTTCTATTCTGATTTACCATTTTTACTAAATATTTAATACTTAATAGTTGAACTTGTGATTTTAATTTACTCCATCCAATTCAAATAGACTTTTCTAATATATTATATCCCACCAAAAACATTCTGTAAAAAACTAGCCAAGTCTCGATGGAGCTGCTTGTTTATCTCTAAAAAGTAGTGAAATCTTATTCTTTAATCTAGACAAAGTCGTGCCAAGTCTAAGGTTCCTTACTGCGATTTCTTTATCATCATAGTTAATGTTGTGTGACTTGGCCGTTGAACATTCTTTATACGTTAGTGGGTACAAGTCAATTTTGTTTACACGTAATGTTATATCTGTTGTAACTACCTATGTTTGTTAAGCGAGATAATAGCCCATACTGGTATTGGTAATTGGACGCTAGTGTCTCCTTTTAGACTGTTGTTGATTGTGCAACTTATTATTTACTATAATAGTAATACATATAATATAATAGTAGTACTTATGTTGTTTGTTTCAGGCTGGCCTATACATAAGTATTATTGAAATACACAGCTTTATCAAGCTTACAATTGACTGGTTATTGAATCAACGTTTTCCAAGTGGCAATTTTCCATCGTCAATGGGTAGCGGTTCTGTCGACAGATTGGTGCAATGGTGTCATGGAGCACCTGGTTTTGTACCCTTGTGTACCATTCAACGGCCAAGTCACACAACATTAACTATAATGATAAAGAAATCGCAGTAAGGAACCTTAGACTTGGCACGACTTTGTCTAGATTAAAGAATAAGATTTCACTACTTTTTAGAGATAAACAAGCAGCTCCATCGAGACTTGGCTAGTTTTTTACAGAATGTTTTTGGTGGGATTTCACTTCTTTTTGTAGAAACGTATATTGATTTATTTTATTAGATTTTTTTAATTGACATATTTTTTTTCTTTTTAGGAGTAGTTTTTTTATTATTACAAATCTTTTTCTTGCAGTTTTCCTGTTTCTACAGACATCGAGTAAAGGGCAATGCCCATAAAATGCCTAAAATGGACAAACACTACGAATAGTCCTTAAATGTATTTAAAATAAAATATGTATAATGAAATAATTCTCAAGTTTGTTTGAGTAGGGTATAAAATACAGGAATCATTAAAATATTAAGCTTGATATCCTTGTTTGTTTAAGTCATTCTTATTTTTATTGAAGGTCAGTGTTTATTTGACACGAGTAAGTTACATTCAGCCAAGCAGAAATCGTCAAATAACCCCTAACGAACTATTTTATAGAATTAGTGCACAGTTATCATTAATTTAATATAATTCGACCTATTTGTACCATAAATATAATTCAAATAATATATACATGTCAATATTAATTAAAATCAAATTATTTTTAAACAGAAAACTTATCGTAGGCTGTATGAATCACATGTCCTTTGCCTTACTGACAGTTTGACGTTAAGTACTGCATTTTGATTTTTGGTTTTGCGCTTGCGACTTGCTAAAGCAAGTCAAAACTGACCTGTTTTCAATACGACGTTGTTGTTTGTTTTGGACTTTATTTAAAAATGGATAAAAACCTGCACTGTGGTATTTGTTATCCTGGACTCAACCTATATTTCAATGTTTGTAACTGTCTTCTACCTATTTTTTTGATAATTATTAAAATTGTAACGTGTTATCTACGAAATGTATTAAAATTTGGCGTATATTTCATTGTTGTTCATTCCAGGCATTTTTTTATATGGCGGGTGGGCATTCCCCTTTGCGCAGTAGTTTGGAGGCTCAATACTTCGAAAATGTTTTTCAGTT
The DNA here is from genome assembly GCA_949152445.1 of Cerastis rubricosa. Taxonomy (NCBI): domain Eukaryota; kingdom Metazoa; phylum Arthropoda; class Insecta; order Lepidoptera; family Noctuidae; genus Cerastis; species Cerastis rubricosa. Next base: position 24,369,031 of record OX424531.1, on the reverse strand, counting down.
TTAGTAAGATTCCATCATTTAATACGCACAATGAATCCGAACAAGACCATGTCAGACTTTTGGACATTTCCTTAACATTTGTAAAGGTTTTTGCTTTGCCAGTATCATCAATCTCAATAACTTTTTCTTTATCTTCATAAACCTTAAAAGTTTGTTCAGAATAAAATGGCTCCTGATTACTGCGATGTTCTGATTTACCAAGAAATGCTTCAAATTTGTCTTTAATATCCGTGCTTTCAGGACATATTTTTAACTTCTCAATTTATTTGCAGTCTTGTTCAAATCTTCTAAAGTTCTTTGCCTATTATGGAGATACCACTTAACTATTTTCTCTGATTCTAATCTATCTTTAAGTTTAGTTGTAAGAACTCTAGTGATTGTTTCTGTGTTTCCCTTAAACTTTAGTTTGTCAGTAGATCTCTTTCGCGCTAAGTTTAAAAGTTAAGTTAAGTTTAAAGGAACCTCTTAGTATACCATTCTCATACACTTCAAAAGTGAAGGGATAGATTTTTCCAGCAGCCATAAGCTCAGAAGCTGAGCCGTAAGTAGTGGGTTTCATCATATCGCTCGTGTAGGATTGCGCGCTCGTGTATATGTCACCATCAGCATCACACGTGTACACTTGCATTTCGTCCCAAGGTTCAGCAACGTATGCAACTATAGCAGATCTGATACTGCAAGTTGAGTCAGTTCTACCATACACCAAGAAAGAAATTGAATGGAAGAGACAAGACCCGTCTTTGGGCATACTAACTACTTGGTAGCCACTAAGTTCATCGTCGTCTTATAATATTATCGTCATTTTTTACGATATTGTCTTACGAAATCAAACACAAATAAACTCAACGACCTTTAGTATATGGAAAACCTACGAAATAATAAGCTAAATCAACGAATTGCAAATAATCCCTCCTAATCCCTAGCAAACGTTTTCAAGCGCAGCTCGCAGTAGAAGAATGTCGTAAACGACTGTAAAGCGGCCGGTTGCCACTTCGCTATGTATAAAGTTATCGGAAAACAAACGTAAGCGCGTTTTTAAATCGATCAGGGCCATCTAACGACGTGTGCGGGTATCACCGCCACTCTTACTCCAATGCATTATATGTTGACCAAATTTTCAGCGAAATTAATATTTTAGTGTAATTTGTTTATTTTAATTTGTGTAATGTTCGAGTAGAATAAAGTTAATCGTTCGACTATTTCTTCTTGTAAACTTGTAAGTATAAAAGCCAGTCTAGTCTTATCCAGAGTTTTCCTTTAATTTTATTTATATGCGTACTAGCTGTCCGCGGCATGCGTCGCAATGCACTTTTTACCTACACTATCTACCTACCTACCATACCCTACCCTACCTACCTACCCTACCTACCCTACCTACCTACCCTACCTACCATACCCTACCTACCTACCTACCCTACATACCCTACCTACCCTACCTACCCTACCTACCCTACCTATCTACCATACCCTACCCTACCCTACCTACCCTACCCTACCTACCCTACGTACCCTACCTACCCTACCTACCCTACCTACCCTACCTACCCTACCTACCCTACCTACCCTACCTACCCTACCTACCCTACCTACCCTACCTACCCTACCTACCCTACCTACCCTACCTACCCTACCTACCCTACCTACCCTACCTACCCTACCTACCCTACCTACCCTACCTACCCTACCTACCCTACCTACCCTACCTACCCTACCTACCCTACCTACCCTACCTACCCTACCTACCCTACCTACCCTACCTACCCTACCTACCCTACCTACCCTACCTACCCTACCTACCCTACCTACCCTACCTACCCTACCTACCCTACCTACCCTACCTACCCTACCTACCCTACCTACCCTACCTACCCTACCTACCCTACCTACCCTACCTACCCTACCTACCCTACCTACCCTACCTACCCTACCTACCCTACCTACCCTACCTACCCTACCTACCCTACCTACCCTACCTACCCTACCTACCCTACCTACCCTACCTACCCTACCTACCCTACCTACCCTACCTACCCTACCTACCCTACCTACCCTACCTACCCTACCTACCCTACCTACCCTACCTACCCTACCTACCCTACCTACCCTACCTACCCTACCTACCCTACCTACCCTACCTACCCTACCTACCCTACCTACCCTACCTACCCTACCTACCCTACCTACCCTACCTACCCTACCTACCCTACCTACCCTACCTACCCTACCTACCCTACCTACCCTACCTACCCTACCTACCCTACCTACCCTACCTACCCTACCTACCCTACCTACCCTACCTACCCTACCTACCCTACCTACCCTACCTACCCTACCTACCCTACCTACCCTACCTACCCTACCTACCCTACCTACCCTACCTACCCTACCTACCCTACCTACCCTACCTACCCTACCTACCCTACCCTACCCTACCCTACCCTACCTTTCTCACCTTTTAAACCTTCCCTGGACTACGACTAACATTTTAAAACCAAAATCAGCTTACTCGGCCCATCCGATCTTGATTAAAAGCAAAAGGGGAGGCATTCGCCCAGCAGTGGGACGCTATAGGCTAGATTAAATTTGATTAGAAGATGTGTTCCACTACGCTGGATTTTTGCAATTGACAGTCGATTTTTTTATGTACCAATAGTAGAAGGGGGCATTACCATATCTCTTATACAGCTGAGAACAGCTGAGGGTTCTTCATCAGATACTTCAGACCTTCGATATTTGACATCAAATGGAGCGGCCCACCAAGTTGAATATTTTTTGTAAAGGCGGTATATGTCGATCTCTAATAGTTTGGTTGAGCTCTTGTGTTTTCTAATCAGGGTCACCAGGTACTCCAGATCTTCGATTATCCTAGTTTTTATAGTTTTCCCTTTATGTGGCCAATAAACCCTAACTCTGTACCAAATTTCAGCTCTCTGAGTTTATGGGAAGTACTAGTTCTATTTTGATGATCATGAGTGAGTGAGTGTCATAAATCCGAAACTTTGCTTTCGCTTAACTTCGGAACTAAATGACCTACAGACTTGAAATTTTGGAATTTAAGTAGGTGATTAGAGTTTACTGGATGACGAAAATTTCTGCGTTCTGGTCTTATCCAGAGGTTCTCAAATAGGGGCCTGAAAATGCGGCGAAATGGTTCCAGTAAAGGATGGTACGGCAGTGTTTGCTTCGCGCTCGACTTGGCGGGGGCACTGCCGTGCCCCCCGATCAATAAAATGGCTAAATGTTTCCGAAAAAAGAAAAAAACACAACAATTCATTGATCTGACATACAGTGTCAGATCACGTCACAAGAAAAAATTTACACAATGAAATGAAGAATGAAGACCAATGTTGACTAGATCAGCTGCTCTTCGTGCACGCCTACCGCCTCCGGACTCGTCGCCCCGCTCCGCCTCGCCGCCGCCGGAACCCAGCCTCACCGTGAGTGCTGTGACACCGGCCGTGGCAGTTGCGTCGAGCGACAGCGACGAGTACTTCTCTCCGCCCACGACGCCACCACCTGCTCGTCGACGGGGAGGACGCCGGCCGCCGGACGGCTTAGGACCGCGAGGCCCACCGGCTTCTGATAGGGTCCCAGCTCCCGGCGGAAGTGTGCAGCGCATGCGATGGACGCGAACCATCAATGAAAATGTCATGCGCTCATACTATGGGGCTACAGAGGGAGGAAACAACCTGACCGCGTACCGTGTTCGGATGCTCTCTCTGTTTCAGGTGCTTGAGCCAGCTGTCAACGTGTCGGCGCAACGATTGTCGGATCAGGTGCGGGTCATCCAACGTAATCGTATGTTGGACGACACCGTACTTGATCGCTTGCGAACTGAAATGCAGAGTACCCACGTCATTGTCCCTCCGTCGCAGGCTGTGGATCCACCACAGTCTAGTCAGTTATTTCACCGCGCTGACGAAGTGAGTAATGACGTGGCTACTAATGTAAGTACCCAATGCAGTGAGGAAATGAGGAGTGCTTTGGAGGGTGCGATTCGAGAATATCGGTTCATGTCGCCCGAACTTAGGCCACGCTTACCTCGTTTGCCCATGCATAACAGAAATAGGGCGCTGGTGGCTGTCCTGGATTCGCAGTTGTCAAACTATTTTGATAACTGCGAAGACCTAACTGATGCTCACTCAATCCTGTATTGTGCGGCTGTAGCGGCATGTCGTGTAGCTCATGTAAAATTTTCTGATGACAGAGCTACACGACTTAAACCTGCCGTTCCGGCTTGGCAATGCAGGATTGAGCGACGTATTAGTGGGGCCAGAACACTCATCGGCAAACTAATCTGCTTCAGGGAGGGCAACAATCGCCCTCGAGTGATGCGCTTTGTGAATCGGGCATTTGCGGATACTGATATTAGTCCTCATGACTATATGTCCCGTATCACAGAGCGCATCGACTTCCTGAAGCAGAAAGTGTATGCATGGGCAAACCGTATCCGTAGGTATAAGCGGCGGGTGGAACGATACACTCTGAATCGCACATTCCAAAGAGATGAAAGGTGGGTTTATAGGAGTTGGGAGCGACCGGACCAAGGTGTGGCTGACACGCACCTGCCGGATGATGACGCCATGTGCTCGTTCTGGCGCAGTATCTGGTCGGTGCCTGTCAGCCACACCGAGGGTGAATGGACTCGGGTGGTCGAGCGAGTATGCGATCCAGTTCCAGAAATGGGGGCTATCACTATCAGCCCCCAAGACGTAGCTCGTGCAGTCCGTCCGTTGCCTAACTGGAAATCTCCAGGGCCGGACGGACTGCACAACTTCTGGATTAAGTGGATCCAGAGGTCGCACGCTCGCTTGGCGGCCCTTTTCCAGTCAGCTTTAGAATCAGGGTCGCTGCCCGAGTTCTTAACTACTGGAATCACCCACCTGCTCTATAAATCTGGTAGTACTGCGGAGCCCAAAAATTATAGACCTATTACCTGTCTTCCGACAGTGTATAAAGTTCTTACATCCATTTTGAGAGCTAAAATTTGCAAACACATTGATGACAATTCGATCATGTCCGCTTCTCAAAATGGATGTAGGAATGGGTCCCGAGGTACTAAGGAGCTGCTTCTCATTGATATGGCCATTAACCAACAGGTTCGCCGTTCCCGAAGGGATCTGTCGACATGTTGGATAGATTATAAGAAGGCCTATGACTCGGTGCCACATACATGGCTTATGAGGGTGCTACAGTTATATAAAATAGATGCAACTCTGCGCACCTTCCTGATGTCGTGTATGAGGCAATGGAGGACAGTCCTTCGCTATCCAGGATGTCAGCATATCCAAGGGACCAGCGAACCGATAAGGATAGAGCGTGGTATTTTTCAGGGCGATAGTTTGAGCCCGCTTTGGTTTTGCTTAGCCTTGAATCCTCTAAGCACGCTGCTAGAGGATTCAGGTCTGGGCTTTCGGTTGAGGAGAGGTGGTCAGGTTATATCTCACCTTCTTTACATGGATGACCTGAAACTCTTTGCCCCCAACAATTTGCAACTGATGGAGCTACTGAAGGTAACAGAAACTTTCAGTAGCGCCATCAGGATGGAATTTGGTGTAGACAAATGTGCGGTCATGCATGTAAAGCGAGGTCGGATTGTGGAATCTGTGGGAACCCAGCTCTCAGATTCCATAAATCTTAGATCCCTCTCAGCAACCGAAACCTACAAGTATTTGGGTATGTCGGAAGCGCTGGGCATCAATGCTGTTGACATGAAGCAATCGTTGAAGGAGCGTTTCTTTGGCCGCCTTAGAAAAGTATTTAATAGTCTTTTATCAGGCGGAAATAAGGTGCGTGCCTTCAATGGTTGGGTCATGCCGGTTTTGATGTACTCTTTCGGCGTACTGAAATGGACTCAAACAGAATTAGACGCCCTGGATAGGAAGGTCCGTACATTGTTGACGGCTTATCGAATGCATCACCCACGTTCTTCGGTTATGAGACTGTATATCCCGCGGAGTTGTGGAGGTCGAGGCTTTTTAAACGCCAAGACTCTCCACAATCGCGAGATATGCAGTCTCAGGGAATATTTCCTAGAAACCGACGTGGGGATGCATCGAGATGTGGTCGCGACGGACAAAGCCCTCACCCCGCTCTCCTTGGCTAAAGAGAACTGGCGCAAACCTGCAATGCTTGACACTAATGACCGCAGGGAAGTATGGCAGAGTAAGGAGCTTCACGGACGCTACTTCAGTGCCTTGCATGGGCCTGATGTAGACCATGCAGCGTCCGTAGCCTGGCTACGTTCCGGGGAACTCTTTGGAGAAACCGAAGGTTTTGTTTGTGCAATTATGGATGAAGTTATGATGACGAATAACTACCGGAAATTTATTGTGAAGGATGGCACGGTTGACATATGTCGGGCATGCCACCGTCCGGGCGAATCGATCCGTCACATTATCTCCGGGTGTTCTCGTCTAGCTAACGGAGAATACTTGCATAGACACAACCTTGTAGCCAGGATTATCCATCAGCAACTTGCTCTGAAATACAGCCTTGTGGAATCGGAAGTGCCGTACTATAGGTATGTGCCCGACCCAGTTCTCGAAAATGGCAATATCACACTGTATTGGGATCAATCCATCATCACTGACAGGACTATTGTAGCCAATAAGCCTGATATAGTGGTGATGGATCGATCAGAGCGGCGCGCAATGATTGTTGACATAACGGTTCCACATGACGAGAACCTCGTGAAGGCCGAGAAAGATAAACAAATCAAGTATATTGACTTGGCTCGCGAGGTTGTCGACATGTGGCCTGTTGACTCAGCGATCATTGTGCCGATAGTCGTATCAGCCAATGGCCTAATTGCCAAGAGCCTCGACCAACATCTGATGAGGCTCTCGTTAGGCAGCTGGATCAAGGGCTTGATTCAGAGAGCGGTACTCCTGGACACGGCTCGTATTGTTAGGAGGTTCCTCTCTCTGGAGCCCTGACCGCCGGTAGCTTGGACCCTGTTCCCGATACCGGTGGGCTTCTATTTTTATATTTTTAAATGTTTTTGTATTTAATTTTGTAAAAATATTTAAAAATGTAAAATGAATGTGTATAAAATGAATAAAGGAATAATAATAAACTGGCAACTCTGTGTGTCAACACGTTAAATTTTTCTTATTCCTTTTTTACTTTAAAATATTTATTTTAATACACAAATTGTTTACCACTACATTTTAAATAAGTCGAAAACTCATATAACCGCTACATATTTGGAAAAATACATAAAAGAAGAATAACAAATATCCAAAAACAAAGCCGGAGTGAAATGACATCTGTCAACGTTCCAACGTCGAAGATGAAATTGAAAAATACTGTGAAAATGGAATGATTTAATTAAATTTAACAATGATAACACGAGCTGCTGCACGTCGCGCACGCCCGTCATCCCCGGACTCGTCGCTGTGCTCCGCCTCGCCGCCGCCGGACCCCGGATCAACTGTATCATCGGCAGCGGCAGTCGCGTCGAGCTCCAGTGACGAGTATTTCTCCCCGCCGACGTCGCCAACACCTGTACGTCGGCCGGGGCGAGGCCGGCCACCAAGAAGCTTGGGACTTAGGGGCCAACCGGCCCCGAGCCGGGTCCCCGCTGCTGGTGGTTGTGTGCCGCGCATGAGATGGACTTATTCCATTAATGAAAACGTCATGCGCGCATACTATGGGTCTACAGAGGGGGGAACTAACCTCACTGCGTACCGTGTTAAGATGCTGTCTATGTTTCAGGAACTTGAACCAACTGTCAACGTTTCGGCCCAACGGTTGTCGGATCAGGTGCGAGTCATCCAACGCAATCACATGTTGGACGACGCCGCACTTGATAGGCTGCGCTCAGAGGTACCGAGCAACCACATCGACTTGACTCCGGCGCAAACCGCGGTGCAAGCGTCAACTATGGACGCAATACCACCGCGGTCCAATCCTGGTGCTGTAGAAGAGGATGATAGGGTTGCCACGGTAAGTAGCCAGTGCAACGAACGTTTGAGGAGCGCTCTGGAAGATGCGCTTCACGTGTATCGATCCACTCCTGCCCAACTTAGGCCCCGATTACCACGGTTACCCATGCATAAGAAAAATAGGGCGCTGGTGTGTGCCTTGGACTCTCAACTCAAAAATATTTTTGAGAGTAGTGATAACCTCGTTGATACGCACTCGATCTTGTATTGTGGGGCTGTAGCGGCTTGTCGTTTAGCTAACGTCAAATTCCCAAATTTTGACGTAGCTACTCGACCAAAACCAGCCGTACCAGCCTGGCAACGCAGGATCGAGGGCCGTATCGACGGGGCCAGGGTACTCATCGGCAAACTATACTGCTTCAGGGAGGGCAATACACGCCCACGTGTGATGCGCTTTGTGAGGCGGGCATTCTTTGGGACTGGAATCAGCCCTCAAGAATACATGTCCCGAGTCACAGAGCGCATCGACTTCCTGAAGCAGAAACTTTATGCATGGGCGAACCGTATTCGGCGGTATAAGAAGCGTGTTGATCGGTACTCGCAGAATCGCATGTTCCAGAGTGATGAGAGGTGGGTATACAGAGCTTGGGAGCGACCCGAACAAAGTGTGACGGACGTGTGCCGCCCAGATGATGCTGCCACGAGTTCATTCTGGCGCAGCATCTGGTCGGTGCCCGTCTGCCATACGGAGGGTGACTGGATGCGTGATGTCGAGCGAGTGTGTGAATCCATCCCAGAAATGGAAGAAATTTCAATCACACCATTAGATGTTGCCAGAGCAGTTCGTCCGTTACCGAACTGGAAGTGTCCGGGACCGGACGGACTGCACAACTTCTGGCTCAAATGGCTAAGTAGTTCACACACTCGCCTGGCATCTCAATTCCAGTCATGCTTAGAATCTGGGTCGCTACCAAACTTTCTTACAACGGGTGTTACCCATCTGCTCCATAAGTCAGGTAGTCCTGCGGAACCCAAGAATTATAGACCGATCACGTGTTTATCAACGGTCTATAAACTTCTTACATCCATTTTGAGAGAGAAAATAACAAACACATTGACAGTAATTCTATTATGTCGGCCTCTCAGAATGGATGTAGGAACGGGTCCCGTGGTACTAAGGAGCTACTCCTCATCGACATGGCCATTAGCCAACAGGTTCGTCGATCCCGCAAGGATCTGTCGACATGTTGGATAGATTACAAGAAGGCCTACGACTCTGTGCCACATACATGGCTCATGAGGGTGCTGGAGTTGTACAAGATTGATGCAACTCTACGCACCTTTCTTGCGTCGTGTATGGGGCAATGGAGGACGGTCCTTCGATATCCAGGATGTCGACAGATCCAGGGGAACGATGAGCCTGTATGGATTAAACGGGGAATATTTCAGGGCGACAGTCTGAGTCCACTTTGGTTCTGTCTAGCCCTGAATCCTCTAAGCACATTGCTGGAGGATTCAGGCCTAGGCTACCGGTTGAGGAGAGGTGGCCAGGTCATATCTCACCTTCTTTACATGGATGATCTGAAACTCTTTGCCCCTAACAAATTGCAACTGATGAAGCTACTGAAAGTAACTGAAACTTTCAGTAGCGCCATCAGGATGGAATTTGGTGTGGACAAATGTGCAGTCATGTATGTAAAGCGAGGAGAGATTATGGAATCCGAGGGAATCCAACTCTCGGATTCCATACACCTCAGATCTCTCTCCTCATCCGAAAGCTATAAGTATTTGGGTATGTCGGAAGCGTTAGGCATTAACGTAGCTGACATGAAGCAGTCGTTGAGGGAGCGCTTCTTCGGTCGCCTGAAGAAGGTATTAAACAGCCTGCTTTCAGGCGGAAACAAGGTGCGCGCCTTCAACGGTTGGGTCATGCCGGTTTTAATGTACTCTTTCGGCATACTCAAATGGACTCAGACCGAACTGGACGCCCTAGATAGGAGAGTCCGTACATTGCTGACCGCAAACCGGATGCATCACCCACGATCATCGGTGATGAGACTGTACGTCCCGCGGAAGTGCGGGGGTCGAGGCTTTTTAAACGCGAAGACCCTACACAACCGCGAGGTGTGCAGCCTCAGAGAATATTTTTTGAAAGCCGAGGTGGGTATGCACCGAGATGTGGTCGCAGTGGATAAGGTACTCACCCCGCTGTCCATGGCTAAAGAGAACTGGCGCAAACCTGTAGTACTTACTACTGATGACCGCAAGGAAGTATGGCAAGGCAAGGTGCTTCACGGGCGCTTCTACCAGGCTCTTCATGGGCCCGATGTAGATTTCCTAGCGTCCGTGTCCTGGCTACGATTCGGCGACCTCTTTGGGGAAACTGAAGGTTTTGTCTGTGCGATTATGGACGAAGTTATGCTGACGAACAACTACCGGAAACATATTATGAAGGACGGGACGGTGGACGTGTGTCGGGCATGCCACCGTCCGGGTGAGTCCATCAGACATATTATTTCTGGTTGTTCTCGTCTGGCTAACGGCGAGTACTTACACAGGCATAACCAAGTAGCCAGAATTATTCACCAGCAACTTGCCTTGAAATATGAACTTGTGGATTCTGAGGTACCGTACTACAAGTATGTGCCCGACCCAGTTCTCGAGAAAGACCATGTCACGCTGTACTGGGATCGGCCTATCATTACTGACAGGACTATTGTCGCCAATAAACCTGACATAGTGGTGATAGACCGATCAGCGCGCTGCGTAATGATAGTCGATGTTACCATCCCGCATGATGAGAACCTCGTGAAGGCTGAGAAAGAGAAACAAATAAAATATCTCGACTTGGCACACGAGGTTGTCAGCATGTGGAATGTGAACTCGGCTATCATTGTGCCGATTGTCGTTACGGCCAATGGCCTGATGGCTAAAAGCTTCGACGAACATCTGTCGAAGCTCTCACTTGGCAGTTGGATCAAGAGCCAGATTCAGAAGGCAGTACTCCTTGACACGGCTCGCATTGTGAGGAGGTTCCTGTCTCTGTAACCCTAACCACCGGTAGCTTGGACCCTGTTCCCGATACCGGTTGGCTACTATTTTTATATTTTTAAATGTTTTTTTTATATCTTTTTGTAAAAATATTTAAAAATGTAAATGTATGTTAAGTTGATGAATAAACGGAATAATAATAATAAAACTTTATTTCACAAGAAAACAGATTTAACAAGTTTTATATATAGACAATTTAAATGAGCTTTGGTAGGAACACAATCCAATAAAATCTAAGAACTCAAAATCTGTACACAAAATGGAAAAACCCTGCCTCTCAAACTAGGTATAGACCTGTATCTTGAGAGACAGTGATTCAGCTTAAAATGTAATTCTATAAGTATAATAGTAGAATGTGTCGATCTACCTGAGCGATTAAAGATAATACAAACATTTTTAGTAGATATTTCCTACGTGATGTGTGAGTGTTTGCGCGTGTGTGTGTGTGTGTGTATGTGTGTGTGTTTGCGTGTGTGTGTATATGCGAGTACGTGTGTGTTGTGTAAAGTAGTTGTCCTGTTTAAGGAGTTGACCTTGTTTAAGGAGGAGAATACCATTATCGTTATCTACATTGGTAATGGTTACGGTTGCTGTTGTGTTGAGCACGACGGCTCCTGCGATGAAGGTCCTGCAACAAGATGAGGCCTCCGTAGTAACTTGAAGTGAACCCTAATGGACTTAGAATTTGGGTGGTTACCTATTATTTCAGCCACGTTATTTGGGTGAAGGTGAATGATCCTGTACGGTCCTTTGAAGACTGGCTTCGTTTTGTCACTGCGTGCTGACTTTGCTACCTGTTTATAGACAGTTTCACCTACCTTTAATTTAATTTCTTCTGCTTCTTGGTTACGTTTAGCAATCACCTGCCAATTGCCATCGCATCTGCTACTTTTTTCCGTTATTTCTTAAAATTTTACTTTTAGTCCATCGCGCTCGGCTGCTTGCAGCGTATTGACGAAGTGCACGGAGGAATTAGATATTGTGCGTCTAGTAGTTTAGAAACGATACGTGCGAAACAGGTTTTATGTTTATGTTTACGTTCGTCCGTCCCATTTACGTTGGTACCTATCGATTTATGTTTTGTTTTGCACTTTTTTCTTGTTTTTTTTTTTTTTATAAATATGCAGTTTTATTTATTTTATTTGTTATTATTGCACTGATATTTATTGTATATGTCGGAGTCGGAGTCATTATTACGGATACAAGACTGACTATGGATCGAAAGCGCGCCAAAGGTCAAGCGACCTACTTACCAGTCTACCCACACCTAAGCGCGCTTACTACAGAGTCGTGATGTTTCGAGCTCCCAGCGAGGCGGACAGTCAGTTTCTGACCACCGCGGAGTCAAGACGTCCCGAAACTGTAACCCGATTCATGGTGCCTAGTGTTTTTGTGTTGGATTGTAATTTCAAGTAATTTGTTAGTTCGATAAAAGCAGTGTACAGTGTGTGTGTGTGTTTTCATTGCACGAAACCCATGTTCTGCCCACATGATGAACAAGTCTAACGGAATAAAAAATCATCAGACTGCGACATCAGAAGTGCGATCGAATCGTGCTAATGCAATCGAGAACAGTGACAATAACAATCAGTGACGGTTACTTTTTGAAATGCAAAACGAATAATTGCACCCGCGGTACGAACTAAAACTCAGCCAGTGAATAGCAAGCTAGTGTTTGCGGTTAGTGTTTTTGTTTAGTGTGTATGCGGATTTTGATCCCGACAAAACATAACATATCATCACGCTTGTAATCTCCGAAGGGTTAGGCAGAGTGTACCTAATGGAATACCCACATTTCACGGAGTGCGATGCGCGCTAGTAATGCGTCATCATCATTGTTTTGTGTAGAATCTGGTTCTTCAAACCTAACAGACAGAATATGTGTTGCTGGGGAGTTTGTTCCGCCACTTCTTCTTCCCAGCTAAAACACTTAGGAAGTGGCGAAGGGCGGGCGTTTTGGGGGACTGTCTGTTGTAATTTTGACGTTCAAAAAGTGCTGATTATCAGCCTAGTTTGAATGAAGTGACTTTTGATTTTTTCGTGTTGAGTGCAGTGGAAGGAATCCAGCTTATTTGGACGTTAAGCAAGGCGTTGAAGGGCTCCGCATCTACATAGCTGTGACAAAGTGTAGTTAAAGTGTAACAAAGTGTAACATAGTGTAACAAAGTGTAACAAAGTGGAACAAAGTGTAACAAAGTGTAACAAAGTGTAACAAAATGTAACAAAGTGTTCCGCGGCACATTGGTGTACCGTGGTCATTAGTTGGTGTGCCTCGGAAAACGAAGGTTATCTTTTGAAGTTAAATAGACAGACGGAAGGAAACTATCTACTTAAACATTCGCAAAATGCGCGATAGATTTTCCATCTACGGTATACCTCCAAAATGTACTACCGAATTTCTAGATGTACCTTGAACACAAAATGTTTGCGGTACACTGATAACCTATCCAGGTATGACGTGGGACCAGTTTAAATAATTGTTCAAGGCTAGATTTATGTGTGCCGAAACTTTTACGACTACCCTCATTAACTCACTCACTACTAAGGAGTAGTGATAAACCAAAGGATAGAAAAACGTCACAAGTGTTCATCGCTACCGCAAATCAAGTGCCATGCTTGCGGACCAGGGAGAAACCAGGACTCAACGAAGCGGATTGTCGCACGAAGAAGCCGCTGCCTGTGCCGGCTGCTACGGGCATCGGGCAAGCGACAAAGGGCCACGAAGCCCTTGCTGTTCGTCAAGTGTCATGCCGGTTCACGTAGCCGTCCGGCGTACGTGCGTCGGTAGCATGCAGTGCTGGCAGTGTGCAGCGGGCCTGCTGACGGCGGGGTGCCGAGCCGCGTCGATGTCTGCGTCGTACAAGCAACATCGCGGGCACATTGCAACACAGGGGTGAGTTGTTACGGTTTACTAATTATTCTGATTCTGAATACTTGTTGGTGAAAGAAAGTTTTCCATCGAAATTTAATGGCAAACATATTAGTCACGTTGTTGCTAAGACTGGTATAGTTCAGACACGAGTATTCAGTACAGAACAGATTTCATGTTGTGTAATGATTAACGATTACCCTATCCCAACTTTGTTGCAATGTTTGCCTGATAATTATTTACAAAGTGACGTCATGTTAGGTGGCGAGATTTTAAATCGGGGTTTTGTTGCAAACATGACGGCAAGGGAGTTTTCGTTAACGAAAATCTTTTGTGTACATTCGGTGAAGCATAATACTGGTAACAAGTTTCAATCGGTTTTTAACTGTTATGGCAACGAATGTAACTGACAATGAGTAGCCAAGACTTAATTGCTAAGTTCAGGCGTCTTTCACCGTCATATTCAACTTAATGATAGCTCTAAATACCTATCCTGTTTAGCTCGTGTTCGCCGATGGTCGGTAAACAGTAATTTCCGTGACTCTTATCATTCACCTTGGTGCTGAAAAGACTACTGAAAAGCTTTTCGATTATAATTAGTTCCCGGGAAAGAAAATTCGTAAATAGCTGCGTTACGTGCTAAGTAGCGAAGTCTCACTCCGGTAAAGTACAAGCCGTTGCACCCGGTACCTAAGGTGACGAGCCGGTGGTACACGTTTCGTATAGACGCGACGGGTTAGCTTAGCTCAACATGACAAGTGTGCCGAGTAGACGAAACGATGGCAAAATTAAACGTTTTGCGATTGGTGATTTTGGGTTGTTAAAGATTATAGGTCTGTTTAGAGTGATTGAGGTTTTAGACGGTTATCCTTAACACGGAAAGCTTTAAATTCTAAGCGTACCTACAGATACGCACGCGGTAGGCTAAGGAAGATGCCAGCGGGTCATGTACCAGTCGAAGTACTAGAGGGGGGTCGCTACACATTGAGATCATTAAGTTCTAAGCGTACTTACAAGTATGCACATGATGGGTTAAGGAGAATGCCCGAGGGCCAGGTACCGTTACCGTTTGAAGTAAATGATTTAGAGTTGAGAGATAGTTTGGAATCTTGGTTCGGATGGTCAGACCGTACCAGTAGCCATTTCGTAGCCGTAGTCCGTTAGAAGTCGGTGTCTGCTTATAGTAGTCCGTGGATGCGCGGTGCGCGGGTGGCTCTGGCGGAGGTCGGGTCTTGTAGAGACCATAGAGTCATGCATGTGGGACTCGGCGTTCTTGAGGAACGTAGTAAAACAAACAGAGGTTTGTTGGAGGGCCTGAGTGTTGCCCATAGGCCACGGATGAGATTCCTGCT
This sequence comes from Cerastis rubricosa, assembly GCA_949152445.1. NCBI lineage: Eukaryota > Metazoa > Arthropoda > Insecta > Lepidoptera > Noctuidae > Cerastis > Cerastis rubricosa. Next base: position 24,353,870 of record OX424531.1, on the reverse strand, counting down.
TTATGTGGTGATTAGATTGATGAAGAGGTACTTGGTTGCTCTAGCATTTTAATTGACCTAATTGTTTGTTGGATCTAATTTTAGTTTTGATCTATGCGCTGGATGTGTGAGAGCAATGCGATTGCTGGTCGGCTAGAGAGCCGTGGCGTTAGTAGCTTTACTCGAGGGTTTCTATAAGCTTGGTAGATTTTTTGTTGCTGTAGAGTTTTAAAGGTTGATTTGAACGATTATGGTACATGGCCCAGGGTTATCATTATTATAGTTTCGATTATTTCCAATCGGTTCGGTTAAAACGAAACGGCTAGTTCTACAATGTTCTTATTCCCACCCCGTTGAATCTAAAGTTTGGTCAGGAGTGACCGAGTGGAACAAATTTCTGTCGTGGAGTATTTGTTTGCAGGGTACCCATCACACGAGGACGTGTGCAAGCAGGATGGCCGTGTCGGAGTCGGAGTCATTATTACGGATACAAGACTGACTATCGATCGAAAGCGCGCCAAAGGTCAAGCGACCTACTTACCAGTCTACCCACACCTAAGCGCGCTTACTACAGAGTCGTGATGTTTCGAGCTCCCAGCGAGGCGGACAGTCAGTTTCTGACCACCGCGGAGTCAAGACGTCCCGAAACTGTAACCCGATTCATGGTGCCTAGTGTTTTTGTGTTGGATTGTAATTTCAAGTAATTTGTTAGTTCGATAAAAGCAGTGTACAGTGTGTGTGTGTGTTTTCATTGCACGAAACCCATGTTCTGCCCACATGATGAACAAGTCTAACGGAATAAAAATCATCAGACTGCGACATATATAAGTATATACCTATTCATAAACATAATTCATAACACAAATTACATACCTACAAAACTGTTTTTGTCCGTCACGTCATTTTATCTCGGGTCCAGTTGAAAACCAGCGTCGGGCACCAGCTGCTCGGCAGTTTGCTGAACTGGGCCTATTTGGCGCAGCCGTGAGACACACAATATTATCTTTTTCAGTTTTACGAGGAGTCCTCCGCCGACGATTGCCCTTCATGTGGACCCCTCACGCCCCCCCCGTGGGGAGGAGGAAGGGCCCGGGAATGACCAACGAAGGCAATGACGGGTGCAATGCGGGCGAAGGCACCCCCGCACCTGTCGCCCGCCCGTCGTCACCATGAGGAGTTAAAGGACCCCAACCAGGGACATAGCTCCCCACGCGGCGGCCACGTATCCCGGTCCCCTCTCCAAGAGCGAGAGGGGAGGGGAGTCCGTGGAAAACCGCGAAACCAACGCCACCAAGCCGTCCCAGTCGCCCAGCCAACGGCAAGGGATCGGGTAAGGCTCGGCGACCAACAAGTCAACAAACCACTCAGCCATGGTCTGCATCAGCAGATCCTAGTAGGCTGACCTGTAGTGGTTGGGGTTCGCCTGAGGGAAGCGATGTTTGACCCTATCCTTCAGTCGGACATCGCACTCCCCTCCGCAGCCGTCGCTGGAGTGGCGGTGCTAGCGACAGCATCAAACCCGGACGGCATCTGCGCTTTGCCCCGCTTAGGGGGAGGATTGCAGTTCCTCCCCCTCATAACGTGGCCTGCTGGGCAGCCACTGGCGGCACACACCGCGCAGTGCGGCGTGGCGGCCTCGCAGGAGGCGGCCTTGTGGCAGCTTGCCGCAGCGGTAGCACGTGTCCGTCCTGTCCACCGTGGACGGACACAGGGGCTGGGTGTGTCCAATGCCGAAGCACCGGAAACACCGTAGAGGCTGGGCCTCGAGTGTCCGGACTGCACACGAGCTAAATCCGACCAAAAGACGTCCCTTGGCCAGGACGGCTTTGGCAGCGGCGATTGGGCACTCGAGGCGAATGGTGCCCATGCCGCCGCGGCCAGGCCTTATGTCCCGGCCTTGGACCGCCGCGACGCCACAGCCGCCTATCGCTGCGACCGCCGCCACCACCTCCTCCTTGGTGACGGAGTCATCGAGGTCCGTCACCTCTATGGCCACCGACTTGACCGGTCGGGCCACCTTGGCCGAATCTGCGATGACCTCTTGCAGCTTCGCTGCGAAGAGGTCCGCATGGGCGCTCCCCTCTGCTCCCGGGAACTCGAAAATTCGAGCCCCGGCTTGGGTCCTTCGGCAAGACACACTGCCGATCCCCAGTTTGGTGGGATCGGCATTGGCACGCGCCCGCACCAAAATCGACGCGTACGTCTCCCCTCGACCTTCAGCCTCCGCGGTGAGTGTCACCACGACGGCCGCGGTTTTTGGGGGGACTAGCGGCCTCCCTTTCCCTTTCTTCTTCCCCTTTCCTTTGCCGGTCGTCTGCGACTGGCTGGGAGCGTGGTGGCGGGGACGGCAGGGACGGCCGTCGCGGACTTTTTGCCCTTTCCCTTGCCGGTTGTCTGTGACTGGCTGGGAACGGTGGTGGCGGGGACGGCAGGGACGGCTGTCGCCGACTTTTTGCCCTTCCCCTTACGGACCACTTCCGTCCACTCGTTGGACGGGGTGGTTGAGGGCAGAAGGGCGTCTTCCGCCTGGGAGGAGGACGGCCCCGGCTCGCACTGCCTCTTGTCCGCCGCAAGCGGCGGTCGGACGCGTTGCTCCGGCAAGAGCCGGTCTTCGATCCCTGCGAAGCAGGCTCTTGTGAAGGCCCTCTCCTCCATTACAACTTTGCGGATGATATCCTCAAGGTTGGAGGTGGGGCCCTCTGCCGCAGGGCTCGACTCGGCCTGTCGTGGCCGGGCCGTGGCTTCAGCCAGCTTCTGATGAAGCTGGCTGACCTCCGACTGCAGGCGATCTATCCTCGCCTGCAGTTGCCGCGTCTCGTCGGTGGCCTTTCGGTGGACCAGCTCCGCGACTACACCGCGCATGCTCGCGGCCCGGCATTTAAGGGCCTTCTGTAGGGTCCCCTTCAGATTGGAGGACTTAGAGGCGACCTCCATTATCTCCTCCTCGTCCTCCTCCGCCATCTTCTCCAGCTCTGCCAGAGAGTGGTCCGCGTATATTACACGGGACGCACCGTACCCGGACTTGGCCCGGGCGACGTGCGCCCGTTTCTCCTTTGCGGCCACCCTCTCTTCCAGCTCTTGCTAGAGCTGCGCCCGCCGAGACAGATCCAGCTGGCGTTGGGCGTCCACGAGCCCAACGTCGTGAGTATACGCGGCTGCCGTCGGCTTTTTAGTCTTCGACAGCCTCGTCGACCCCGAGGCCGAGGAGCCCTCGGACCCCCGGCCCCACTTCCGCGACCGAGAGTCGTCCGCGTCCGACACACTAATAGGAGAGTCGCAGTCAGACGACTCGTCCGCCCCTCCGAAGAAGCTAGCCGCAGACGGCGCGCGGCTAGTTTCTGACGCCGGAGCGTCAGAGAGGCCCTGAGAAGGGCCTTTGGGTTGGCCCTGAGAAGGGCTTTTTGGTTTTAAAAACCGCGAGCGGGACTTTGCGTCCGACTTAGAACCGCGCGGCCGCTTCCCCCAAAACTTGGAGGGTCCGGCCGCAACAGATTGTGGTGACACTGTCACCCTCTCCAGAACCACCAGGGGCTCTGCTGGAGCAACTGCTCCCGTCTTCAATGACGCAGTGCCAGAATCTGACGCTGCGTCCGCCTTCTCCACAACTTTTTTATTTTTTAATAATTCCATAGTGTGGTGGTAATTAGGGATCACTTTTGTTTGCACTGTGTCAATGGATTTTTGAATGAAATGCGTCTGTTCTTTACAAGGTTTATTGGCAACTAAATAAATATACGTAATGCATCTGTTCTTATGGATCAAATTGGCGTTAACATAAGCCGCCCACCAAAGGACTATGATAGTCCTTTCTAAACAATAATTTAAGTTAAGTTACATGCAAAATAAGCTAAAAATGTATATTAAACAATCATCTCGTCTGGTACTGTATCGATTGGTAAAGCACACAATTTTGTCACACATCGCTTGGTTATACTGTCACCGCTCTTTACGCTATACACTCTTGTTAAACCGTCGAGGCCGGGGTGCTTGTCAGTGATGCGTCCCATGGACCATTTTCCCGGCGGGAGATTGGTTGCTTGATCAGCACTATATCTCCCTTCTTAAACTCTTCTTCGCGTTTTAACCATTTTGGTCTCTGTTGGAGTCTCGATAGGTACTCATTCTGCCATCTCGACCAAAAGTCACTCAACAATTTCTGCGTATATTGCCAGCGTGTCAAATTACTTATTTTAGCGTCCTTTAGATTTGGGTTTGGAACAGTGACTGGTGCTACCGTTATTAAAAAATGACCAGGTGTCAGTGGCAATGACCAGGAGATCGCTTTACGAGTCGCGAGACTAAGCGGACGTGTTTTTTGTATTTGCTAAAATGAAATATCTATAAACAATTACGAAAATATAATATATCAATAATTATTTGCGGCGTCAGTTAAAATCAAAGTAAAGTGTGTCAAGTGTGACTAGTACCATACCAACGTGTATGTGCAAGATGAACTGAATTAGATTTATTTATTTCTATTAACAATAAATAAAGTGTTGCGGTTAGCATGTCTAACCTAGACTCGAGCCCGTTTGGTCGTAGCCAAATACTACGACGAAGTCCTCCGCCAACGCCTACCGAACAATTGCCCCCGAGTGAACCAGCTCCACCACCACCTCTACCAGCACCTGCGGAGAATGCTTTGCCGAGTGAACTTGTTAGCACGCCAGAGATCCAGAAATGGTTACTCTCTATAGATGGCATTCTGAACGAAGTCTGCTCTATTGTTAGTGAAGGAAAAATGAACTCGGACCAGAAGCAACGTGTCTCAGCCCTTTGCCGGAAGGTCCAAAGTGGGACATCTCAGATGGCTGTCCTTTACCAATCGGTGAAGCAGAAAATGATTCAGTCCCACAGTACCATTCAGCACCTACAGCATCAGCAAAACGTGGCGAACTCTCTGACCCAGTTCAATGAGGTTTTTGAGTCGAAGCTGAATCCGTCTAGCAATTCCTATGCTAGCATGGTGAAGAAAGGCTCCGATAATTTCGTGCGTCCTGCTAACCTAAGTTCGATCGCCATATATCCCAGCGATAAAACAAAAACAAGTGACGACACCAAGACACTTGTTCAAAAGTTAATCTCTCCCGAAGAACTGAAGCTCCAAGTCCGTGGCCTGAAAAAAGTTAAAAATGGGGGAGTACTAATTAGCACTGAAAATAAAGGCGATATAGATAAATTGAAAAAGTCAGAGAAGATTTTCTCCTCGGGCCTAACAATAGAAGAGCCATCTAAGCGTCGCCCTAGGGTTACTGTCATTGGTGTTCCCGTAGCTCTTACTGAGAAGGAGGTTTTCGACTGTATTTACGAGCAAAACCTATCAGACAAATTGCCGAATACAACTCGTGAATCCTTCCTTGAGACCATTAAGTTGAGCCATAAATCGGGTAAGAAAGGCCTTCCTACCTGCAACTACATACTCGAAGTACCCGCTGGCATAAGAAAAATGCTAATAAACCAAAGCAGAATTTTTATTAATTGGACTTCATGCCCGGTGAGAGATTTTACAATAGTCACCAGGTGCTACAATTGCCAGCAGTTCGGCCACGCAGCTAAGTTTTGCCGTGAAACTAGTCCTACTTGTAACCACTGTGCAGAGACGGGACACACCGTGAAGGAGTGCAGCAGGAAATCTTCTCCTCCCCAGTGCGCGACGTGCAAAAGATTCAAGAGGAAATGTGACCATCCAACCGGTGATGTAAATTGCCCGGCACGTAAATATGCAGAGACCAATTACATTAACTCCATAGACTATGAGGGCGCCTAAGAGCGCCACAGAATATTCTATTTAGTAGGCACACAAACAGGTAGCTCATCGCTTATTTGTTTTTCTTCTTAGTTTGTAATTATCATGAGTAATCAGCTAATCAGTGATTTAGATAGTTTTTCTGTGTCTGAATCTAAAATCTGTAATGTTGAGGACTGTAAATACCTTCTTCGTTCTGGCGACAAAACGCTTACCTTACTTACACAAAATATTCGCAGCATAAACCGAAACATGGACGGTTTTGAAGTTTTATTACAAAGACTTGACATAAGCTGTGATATTATCGTGCTAACAGAATGTTGGCTGTCAAAACAGACAGTCAACTTACCATCTCTGAACGGGTTTTATTCATATAAAACTAACAAAAACACCAACCAAAACGACGGAGTAGTAGTATATGTTAAAAATAATTTGCAAACTATTATAGAAGAACCACTATCCCAAGATAGTAATTGCTTAATCATTAAAATTATTCCCGATACAGTAGTTATAGCTATTTATAGGCCTCCCTCTCATAATATCGACAATTTTTTAGTCTCACTTGACACAAACTTAAAAAACATAAGTACATTCAAAAACATAATACTTTTAGGAGACATCAACATTAATATTTCCTCCGAGAAACCCGATACCCATACTCATCATTATTTAAATATTTGTGCATTTCATGGACTTTTACCTGCTCACTATTACCCCACACATCAAAGCGGTTCTTGCTTAGACCATATAATTCTAAAATCAAAAAATCCCTCCAAAACATTGGTTACTAACTCTTCGCTTACCGATCATCAAGCTGTTTTACTAACAATGCAAATAACTTCACCTAGAAAAAACTGCGAGCGTAGCTATACTAAAGTCAATATGACAAACCTTGAAAGTGACATACGCAGCATTAATTTTAACCCTATTTATGATTCTGATGATGCAAATATTTCTTTAAACTATTTCCTAAATTCTATACAATCTGCAATTAGGAACAACTCTTCCACTAAGATAATCCCTAGGAAATTTAGTTGCATTAAACCGTGGATCACACCTGGTCTCGTTCGTTGTATAAGACATAGAGACAAACTTCACCTAAAATCCAAACTTGCACCTGATGACGTAATGCTTTCTGTTACTTATAAAAGATATCGAAATTTCTGTAACAATCTTTTGAAAAAATTAAAAAACAAGTACGATAAGCATGAACTACAGAAGGCGGGAAAAAATAGTAAACTTGTGTGGAAATTCATAAAAACCAATACATTGAGGTCAAAAAAATCCGAACCTCCGCTTGATTTACTATCAACAGAAATAAACGCATCCGATGCAACAAATATGGTTAACCACTATTTTGTCAACATTGGTAAAAACTTGGCTGAAAAATCCTTAAATATTATTCGTCCTCCCAATCAAAACCCAACTAGGACATCTTCCAAATTAAATTCGTTTGTTTTACTAGATACTGACGTCAACGAAGTAATTAGAATAATAAACGGGTTAAAGGAAGTCTGCGCAACTGGGTGGGATGATATACCCAATAATATACTTAAGAGATTTAAACACCTACTGGCCCCTCCCCTGACCCACATTTTTCAGCTTTGTTTATCTAAAGGGATATTTCCAAAATTGCTAAAAAAGTCTGTGGTCACACCTATTTTCAAGTCTGGAGACAAAATGAGTGTGAATAACTACAGACCCAATTCAGTATTAACGGGCATTTCAAAAATTTTAGAAAAAATCATAAACAGTAGATTGATAAAATATCTGGAAGATAACAAACTACTTTCAGATAATCAATTTGGATTTAGGCCTAAAAAATCAACAGGCCAAGCAGTAAACAAATTGACTAATTACATTTCTACAAATCTGGATAGTGGAATGCACACAGTTGGGATCTTTCTAGACCTTGCCAAGGCCTTCGACACTATTTCCTGCACTACTCTTTTGCAGAAGCTTGAAACACTTGGAATTAGAGGAGCACAGCTTCTACTATTGTCTGATTATCTAAGAGATCGGCAGCAATCTGTAAAAATTGGCCCACATACAAGTTCTGACCTTCCTAATACTTGTTTTGGAATTCCACAAGGCAGTATTCTAGGTCCTACATTATTTTTAATCTATATTAATGACCTGTGCTGCCTACCACTCCAAAATGGTGTTATTATGTCTTATGGGGATGATACTGTTCTGTTGTTTGCAGCTAAATCAAGAGCTGAGGCGTATGAACATGCTCAGAATGGCTTCAACATTGTGTCTCACTGGCTCCAGAATAATCTTCTAACACTAAATTCCGAAAAAACTAAATACATTTTATTTACAATGAGAAATACTAACACACCGCTTACTAACCTAAACATTTACGCGCATAACTGTAGCACGTACGCTGACACTGCATGTTCTTGCCCTACTATAGATAAAGCTGACCACTTGAAATATCTAGGTGTCACTATTGACTCCAATCTTAATTTCCGTAAACATATCGAGTTACTGTGTACTAGAGTGCGCAAACTTATATATGTTTTTAAGAATTTACGTAATATAGCCGACTATAATTTAATAAAACAGATTTATTTAGCGCTATGTCAGTCTATCCTAACATATTGCATAACATCCTGGGGGGGCGCGGGAATTTCAATTCTCCTCCCTCTAGAACGTGCTCAAAGAGCAATTCTAAAAGTTGCTACCTTCCGTCCTTTTAGATTCCCTACACACCTGCTTTACAAAGCATGTAATGTACTTACAGTACGGCAATTATTTTATTCTTCACATAATACTACACCAGCATACTACACTTCCCTATGACTCAATTCCCTCCGATAGGAGAAGAAAGGACCTGGTTTGCACAAAACCTCAAACTAGACATGCGTTTGCGAATCGATTTTATGTGTTTTTAGGACCTTTTCTCTATAATAGACTTAACAAGATATTAAACTTCTATAGTTTTAGTTATAAAAAATGTAGTTATGTAATGTCGGATTATTTGGCGAAACTAAATTACACAGATACAGAAAAACTTCTAGAAGTTGTAGTATGATTATGTTATCCTCTCGTATATGTTTGTACATATTTACTTAATTAGCTAGTTTTAGTGTTTTTCTTTTGTACCAATTTGATTATACTTATAGTTGTTAATAGATTATTTTTATTTTATAATTTTAACGTTTTAATTAAATTGTGTTATGTAAAGTGATGGCCTGAAACACAGGTTTAAATAAACCTAGTTCGGGCAGGTCGCTACCAAACATCTGAATTGAACTATGATTGCTTGCAACTTTTGAATATGTTTTAGTTATAATTTACTTATAAGTACTAACTATACCACTGTATGAGAAATAATACTACTGCGCCTAAATGTACACTTTTTTTGTAATACTTTTTAAATAAATTTATTTCTATTTCCTTTATTAATTTTTCTTCTCATTTTTTATATTTTTACATATTTCTTATATAAAATAAATTAAAAAAAAAACATTTAAAAATATAAAAAACAGGTTTCCGCCGGTATCGGGAGCAGGGTCCAAGCTGCCGGTGGTTAGGGCTGCAGAGACAGGAACCTCCTCACAATGCGGGCCGTATCGAGGAGTACTGCCTTCTGAATCTGGCTCTTGATCCAACTGCCAAGTGAGAGCTTCGACAGATGTTCGTCGAAGCTCTTGGCCATAAGGCCATTGGCCGTTACGACAATCGGCACAATGATAGCCGAGTCCACATTCCACATATCGACAACCTCGTGAGCCAAGTCGAGATATTTTATCTGCTTCTCTTTCTCAGCTTTCACGAGGTTTTCATCATGCGGGATGGTAACATCGACTATCATTGCGCGGCGCGCTGATCGGTCTATCACCACTATGTCAGGCTTATTGGCAACAATAGTCCTGTCAGTAATGATAGGCCGATCCCAGTACAGCGTGACATGGTCTTTCTCGAGAACTGGGTCGGGCACATACTTGTAGTACGGTACCTCAGATTCCACAAGTTTATATTTCAGGGCAAGTTGCTGGTGAATAATCCTGGCCACTTGGTTGTGCCTGTGCAAGTACTCGCCGTTAGCCAGACTAGAACAACCAGAAATAATATGTCTGATGGACTCACCCGGACGGTGGCATGCCCGACACACGTCCACCGTCCCGTCCTTCATAATATGTTTCCGGTAGTTGTTCGTCAGCATAACTTCGTCCATAATCGCACAGACAAAACCTTCAGTTTCCCCAAAGAGGTCGCCGAAACGTAACCAGGACACGGACGCTAGAAAATCTACATCAGGCCCATGAAGAGCCTGGTAAAAGCGCCCGTGAAGAACCTTGCCTTGCCATATTTCCTTGCGGTCATCGGTAGTCAGTATTACAGGTTTGCGCCAGTTCTCTTTAGCCATGGACAGCGGGGTGAGTGCCTTGTCCACTGCGACCACATCTCGGTGCATACCCACCTCTGTTTTTAAAAAATATTCTCTGAGGCTGCACACCTCGCGGTTGTGGAGGGTCTTCGCGTTTAAAAAGCCTCGACCCCCGCACTTCCGCGGGATGTACAGTCTCATCACCGATGATCGTGGGTGATGCATCCGGTTTGCGGTCAGCAGTGTACGAACTCTCCTATCCAGGGCGTCCAGTTCGGTCTGAGTCCATTTGAGTATGCCGAAAGAGTACATTAAAACCGGCATGACCCAACCGTTGAAGGCGCGCACCTTGTTCCCGCCTGAAAGAAGGCTATTTAGTACCTTCTTTAGGCGACCAAAGAAGCGCTCCCTCAACGATTGCTTCATGTCAGCTACGTTAATGCCTAACGCTTCCGACATACCCAAATACTTATAGTTTTCGGATGAGGAAAGGGATCTTAGGTGTATGGAATCAGAGAGCTGAAGTCCCTCGGATTCCATAATCTCTCCTCGCTTTACATACATGACTGCACATTTGTCCACACCAAATTCCATCCTGATGGCACTACTAAAATTTTCAGTGACTTTCAGTAGCTCCATCAGTTGCAATTTGCTGGGGGCAAAGAGTTTCAGATCATCCATGTAAAGAAGGTGAGATATGACCTGACCACCTCTCCTCAACCGGTAGCCTAGACCTGAATCCTCCAGCAATGTGCTTAGAGGATTCAGGGCTAGACAGAACCAAAGAGGACTTAGACTGTCGCCCTGAAATATTCCCCGTTTAATCCATACAGGCTCATCGTTTCCCTGGATCTGTCGACATCCTGGATATCGAAGGACCGTCCTCCATTGCCTCATACACGACCCAAGGAAGGCGCGTAGAGTTGCATCAATCTTGTACAACTCCAGCACCCTCATGAGCCATGTATGTGGCACAGAGTCGTAGGCCTTCTTGTAATCTATCCAACATGTCGACAGATTTTTGCGGGATCGACGAACCTGTTGGCTAATAGCCATGTCGATGAGGAGTAACTCCTTAGTACCACGGGACCCATTCCTACATCCATTTTGAGAGGCCGACATAATGGAATTACAATCGATGTGCTTGTTAATCTTCACTCTCAAAATGGATGTAAGAAGTTTATAAACCGTCGCCAAACACGTGATCGGTCTATAATTCCTGGGTTCCGCAGGACTACCGGACTTATGAAGCAGGTGGGTAACACCCGTTGTAAGAAAGTCTGGTAGCGACCCAGACTCTAAGCATGACTGGAATTGAGATGCCAGGCGAGTGTGTGAACTACTCAGCCATTTAAGCCAGAAGTTGTGCAGTCCGTCCGGTCCCGGAGATTTCCAGTTCGGTAACGGACGAACTGCTCTGGCAACATCTAAAGGTGTAATTATAATTTTTTCCATTTCTGGTATAGATTCACACACTCGCTCGACATCTTGCATCCAGTCAGCCTCAGTATGACAGACGGGCACCGACCAGATGCTGCGCCAGAATGAACTAGTAGTGGCATCGTCTGGACGGCATACGTCTGTCACATTTTGTTTGGGTCGCTCCCAATCTCTGTATACCCACCTTTCATCACTCCGGAACATGAGATTCTGCGAGTACCGATCAACCCTGCGCTTATACCGCCGAATACGGTTCGCCCATGCATAAACTTTCTGCTTCAGGAAGTCGATGCGCTCTGTGACACGGGACATGTATTCTTGAGGGCTGATTCCAGTCCCCGAGAATGCCCGCCTCACAAAGCGCATCACACGTGGTCGTGTGTTGCCCTCCCTGAAGCAGTATAGTTTGCCGATGAGTACCCTGGCCCCGTCGATACGGCACTCAATCCTGCGTTGCCAAGCTGGTACGGCTGGTTTTGGTCGAGTAGCTACGTCATAATTTTGGAATTTGACGTTAGCTAAACGACAAGCCGCTACAGCCCCACAATACAAAATCGAGTGCGTATCAACGAGGTTCTCGCTATGCTCAAATATATTTTTGAGCTGCGAGTCCAAGGCACACACCAGCGCCCTATTTTTCTTATGCATGGGTAACCGTGGTAATCGGGGCCTAAGTTGGGCAGGAGTGGATCGATAATCGCGAAGCGCATCTTCCAGAGCACTCCTCAATCGGTCGTTGCACTGGCTACTTACCGTGGCAACCCTATCATCTTCCTCTACAACAGTAAAATTGGGCCGCGGTGGAATGGCATCATCAGCGAAACTTGTTTGTGTCGTGGTTTGTGAAGAAGTCAAGATGATACGGTTGCTCAGTACCTCTGAGCGCAGCCTATCAAGTGCGGCGTCGTCCAACATGTGATTGCGTTGGATGACCCGCACCTGATCCGACAACCGTTGGGCCGAAACGTTGACAGTTGGTTCAAGTTCCTGAAACATAGACAGCATCCTAACACGGTACGCAGTGAGGTTAGTTCCCCCCTCTGTAGACCCATAGTATGCGCGCATGACGTTTTCATTAATGGAATAAGTCCATCTCATGCGCGGCACACAACCACCGGCAGCGGGGACCCGGCTCGGGGCCGGTTGGCCCCGAGTCGGGTCCTTATTTCTATTATTATTATAGTGCTTGCATGGTGTCGTCGTCCATTGGACATAACGGACGCGAGTTCAGGCATGCTTCTATTTCGCAGAGAACTGTCGTCATCTCTTCGAATGTCAAGTTTGTAGTGAGGACTCTCTTCATATGATATTTTATGGATTTAACTCCGGCTTCCCAGAGTCCTCCAAAGTTAGGTGAATAGGCCGGTATAAAATGCCATTGGGTCCCGTCGTTAGCAAGTAGTTCAGCAATTTTTCCGTCAAATTGCAAGCCAGCTTCTTTCCAGGCTTCATGTAGTTGTTTGTTAGCGCCAACAAAATTTCGCCCTTGGTCGCTCCACAGATTTATGCATTTTCCTCTGCGGGCGCAAAACCTTTTGAAGGCACCTATGAATGCGGCTGTACTTAGGTCGCCAACCAATTCTAAATGAATTGCCTTAGTGGACATGCAAATGAAAACAGCTATATAGGCCTTGTTAGTCCTGGCTCCTCTACCTTTACTTATCAATACTGAGAATGGTCCTGCAAAGTCGACACCGGAATTGAGGAATGCTCGTGCTGGTTTCACCCGTACTCTTGGTAAGTCACCCATTATTTGTGTTCTCACCTTTGCGTTCAATTTCGCACACACCAAGCAACGATGAATGTATTGTTTGACCAGCGTTTTTGCTCGCAGTATCCAATACTTGGATCTGAGGTAAGTAAGCATTAATTGTATACCTCCATGCAACGTCTTCGAGTGGGCTTCTGCTATTATAAGATAGGTAAGTTTACTGTTACGACCCAAAATGATTGGATGCTTGCATTCATCACTCAACTCTGCGTTCCTGAGCCGGCCGCCCACCCTGAGGACACCGTTCTCGTCAAGGTAAGGATTTAACGATTTTAATTTGCTTGATTTTTTTTACTTTATTCGTTACTTTTAAGCTTTCTATCTCTTCTTGAAATTCTTCCTCTTGTTCTCGTTTTATACAGGTTTGCAAGGAGAGTTGGAGTTCTTCAGTTGTGATTGTACTATCTATGTTTTCTTTTAATTTCTTTTGTTTCAGGAATCTTCGGCAGTAGGTGATTGCTCTAAGTAGTTCGCTCAGTGAGTCAAAGTCGTCGAGTTGTGTGGATAATTTATTGCTTTCTTCGTTTTCGTTTTTTGTTATTTTCAGAACTTTTATTGTGTTTTTCTTTCTTTCTAGGTCAATTGGTGTTATGTTTATTCGAGTGAACTGTATCTTCTGGTGCAATAACCACTGTGGTCCATTCCACCATAGGTCACAATCTTTCAAGTTGGTGACTAACATACCCCTTGACGCAATATCAGCTGGATTATCGTGAGATTGGACATGGTACCACTGACTGCAACTTACATTGGTTGTGATCTCAACAACGCGGTTTGCCACAAACGTCTTCCATTTGTTCGGATCTCCATGTAACCATGAGAGAACAATAGTAGAATCTGTCCAAGCATATATTTGTGTTGCAGGTATCCTCATTGCTTCTCTTATTTGCTTCAGTAATTTGGACAGAAGCAAAGCTCCACACAGTTCTAGTCGAGGCAATGAAATGGTTTTCAAAGGAGCTACTCTGGTTTTTGCAGCAATGATTGTGCTCTTTATTATGCCATCTGAGTTTGTGACTCTGCAGTATGCCACAGCACCATATGCTTGTACAGAGGCATCGCAGAATCCGTGGATTTCAATTGGATCTTTTCTTGAGCTAGAAGTTCCCATCCATCTATTTATGTAGATTCTGTTTACATGTTCAAGATCAGATCGTATTGTTGCCCATTTTTCGGCCAGTGTCGCATTCAAGGTTTCATCCCAATCAATCTTTTCTTGCCAGAGTTGTTGGATTAAAATCTTCGCTATTACAAGGCAAGGCGCAATCCATCCGAGCGGGTCGAACAGCTTTTGAATGTCGGATAGAATGCTTCGCTTCGTGATTGCTTTGTCGTTAACAGGTAAGTTCAGATTGTATTCGAATTGATCTTTACCCAAATTCCATTGTATTCCCAGGGCTTTAATTGTTCCATCAAGCTTTAGTTCTAGATGGGCATTGGATGATCTTTCGGCTGGTTCAATAGTCTCCATGAAATCACGGTTGTTAGAAGACCATTATTTTCTTCAGTTCGAAGCCACCTAGACGCAGTAACTTTTTGAGATCTTGACTGATTCTTATGGCTTGTTCCAGATCATCGTGTCCGGACATAACGTCGTCGACGTAAAAGTCTTCGCGCAATATCTTTGCAGCTTCTGGATATTTGTCACCTTCGTCATCAGCCAATTGCATTAGGGTCTTTACGGCGAGATAGGGTGCGGAAGCCGTTCCGAATGTCACAGTCAAAAGTCTATAGTCTTTGATTTCTTCCAATGGATTATCTCTCCATAGAATTCTTTGATAATCGATGTCTTCTTTGTTTGTCCAGATCATTCTGTACATCTTGTGAATGTCAGAAACATAACAAACAGCATGAATTCTCCACCTTATGATAATGCTTCTCAAGTCATCTTGTAACATTGGACCCAACAACAGTTCATCGTTTAGAGAAGTACCGTTGGAGCCCTTGCATGAGGCGTCGAATACAACTCTAGTCTTCGTCGTTTCTTTGTTACTACGGATCACCGCATGGTGAGGTAAGTATACTGATTTATTATTTATTTCATCCTTAGGTATTTCTTCTAAATGTTTTAATTCTTTATATTCCTTGATCACCTTTGTATACTCTTGCTTCAGTTCTATGTTTTGATTAAATCTTTTTTCTAGTTGAAGGAGTCTCCTTTTTGCTATTTCTCTTGTGTTGCCTTCTACTGATTTTGGTTCTTCTATATTAAACGGTAGCTTGACTATGTATTTTCCATCTTTATCTCGCTTGTGTGTCTTCTCGTATATGTTTTCACATAGTTTTTCATTTAAAGTAAATTTTCTTTTCGTGTCTGTATCAATTTCCCATATTGTGTTCAGTAAATCTTCTATGTTAATTTCTTGCTTCATGGCCGTCAAGGATTTTTCTCGCACATTCAGTTTAATTGTTATTCCACCCATTAATATCCATCCCAGGTAGGTATTCTGGGCGCATGGTGTATTTGGTGGACCTTTGATAAGTCCTTGCTTGAGAATTGATGCATATTCGTTTACACCCAACAACAGATCAATTGGTCCTGATACATAATAATTTGTATCTGCTAGTTGGAGGTTTGCTATATGCGGCCAATCAGTCCCCATCGTGTTGTTTACAGGTATGTTAGAGGTCAAATGCTTGGACATCACGTAGGCTCTGATAGGTAAGTTGAATTGGTTTTCCCATCGTGACAATAATTGAAATTTGACCTCATGCTTGACTCTCACTTTCGTGGATTCCATTCCGGAGACAATTAGATTTACTGATGATTTTTCTAGGTTCAGGATCCGAGTTGCCTTCTCGCTTATAAAACATGCTTGCGATCCTGAGTCTATCAGCGCTCTTAGAACAGTAGTGTGTCCATGTTCAGTCTTCAAAATTACTACTGCGGTAGCCAATAGTGATATCTTCTGCCCCGCGTTATAATGAGATGAAATCATTGTATGAACTTTCTTCTCTTCTACATCTTCTTGGGTAGATGAAGTCGGTTGCTTGGTTTCTACATTCGGATCCGCTTCATCAATCTTCTTGATTTGATGTAAAAGTGTGTGATGTCGTCTCTTACAGGTGCGGCAAGACATTGGCATACGGCACTTGAACACCGAATGTCCCGCCCCAAGGCAGTTGAAACATAGTTTGTTTGCTTTGACATGTTCGCTTCTTTCATTAATTGACATTTTATTGAATATGCTGCAATGACACAGTGTGTGCGTTTCTTTACATAAAGCACATGGGTTTTGTTTACTATTGTCTGTTGCAACATGAAGGACGCGCTCTTTATTAGGTTTAGTATTAGTAGTAGGGGAAACCATTTCAAGCGTCCAGTATTTGGCTTCTAAAAACTCGCGCAGTTCCTTCCATGTAGGCAGTTCTTGAGCATTCACCGAGTAGGCAGTCTGTTCCCATTCTTTGTGTGACTCCGGGTCCAACTTCTGCACAACCAGAAATATAATAACTGGATCCCAGGAATCGGTAGGCACTTCTACGTTTTTTAAGCTGTTAATAACCTCAGTGGTACAATCCAGGAGGGCTTTCAGCTGTGCTGCAGTTTGATTGGTACATTTTTTCTGGTAAAATAATCGCTTCATTAAAGCATTTACTATTATACGCCTATTATCGTATCGGTGATTCAACGTTTCCCAAGCTTGAACATAGTTAGCACCCGTTACTTGAATGTGCTTCAATAATGATGCTGCTTCGCCCGTGATACTGGTCTTCAAATAGTGTAACTTTTCAACTTCACTTAGTGTTGTGCATTCATGAATTAATGACACATACAAATCCTTGAATGTAGGCCATTCTTCGTAGTTACCGGAAAACGGAGGGAGTTGTATGTTAGGTAGCATCACTTTAGCCCGTAATTTCCCATCACACGACGTATTGCTGCATGAAGGTTGATCAGTCATCTTCGAACTACATGTAGCCAACATGTCTCTAAGATCTCCTAACATACATATGTATAAGTCTTCATGAAGGAGGAATTCTTCATTCACGTAATACGGAATAACTCCACGTTGTTCCCGAGTTGTACTTTTCAACAGATCTTGGTGTGCTTTCTTAAAAGCTACCCAGTATTCTTCGATTGTTTGAATACGCGTTTGTAAATATCCAGGTTTCGCCAACCGTTCTTTTGGGCACTTTTTAAGGTTTATTTGAGTCTTTTTAAGCAATGACGCCAAATCTTCTAGTACACTTAACGCTTGATCTGCTTGAGTTGTCATTGTTTATGTATTGGTAAATCACAACAATCTTCAAATATAATCTATTTACTAAGTTAATGTTCTAATGATACACCGATACACTTTACACACACACTAATTGACCAGTTCTAGGAAATTTGAGCAAAACAACACCAGGTGGTCCCTTATCGCTCAATGGAATGCGGTTCTTTTGTTCTCACGGCGGCGCTCCGTCAATTTCTTAATGAGGTTCGATCCGGCTCGTATTCGACCATATGTGGTGGTAATTAGGGATCACTTTTGTTTGCACTGTGTCAATGGATTTTTGAATGAAATGCGTCTGTTCTTTACAAGGTTTATTGGCAACTAAATAAATATACGTAATGCATCTGTTCTTATGGATCAAATTGGCGTTAACACATAGAATTCCCACGAGTATGGGGGATATAAAACGTCCATCCGGGCAGTGCCCCCTGTACCCGGATAAGCCTTTAACATTTATAACCTGCCAGGGGGTCGGCCGGTACCCTGGCGGGGGTCGCACTAAAGACTGATTGTTCCATGGGAACACCCGTCAGCCATACATCCCCTCACGGTGCGCCGCCGCTTGAGATTCGGGGTAACTTTTTATAGAGGTTTTCTACCTCGCGGTCCGGGCGGTTAAGCCAAGACCCTCGGTCCCGATCGAAGCCGCGAGACATGATCCACGACACTCCGATGATGGGATTACGAGAACGACGGGGACAGAGAAGGAAGGCGTCCCTCACTGTCTGCTCGGAGGCAGGGTGAGTGCACACCGAGCCCGTCCTTGCTCCTCCGCTGTGCCCTCTGCTTTTCAGAGGGTCACGACGAAAGCGCCCCCCCTTGTCCAAGTTGGACCCCTCCTATGTCAGAATATTGGCCACAGACAGTAACATTCCCCGAAGAATAAGAATGTCTTCCCATTCCTTGGGGAAGGCCACTGCCCGCGCCCAGGGTGCACCGTCCCAGCCAGCTGCTGTTCCCTCCAAACGTATCGACAGGGACCAGCAGCCGTCAGGCCCACGAGGAGGTTTTCTGACCCAGCACCCCAACCTAACCTTTTTTTTTTTTTTTGTTGCGGGGTGGAAAATCCTTCCGGATGTCCTCCGCCTGGGGAGGGCGGAGGGGTCTGTCAGACTCCAACTGACTAAAAACCACCCCGGTGTTCCATCTCTCACCTACACCAGGGGTCGCGGGAACGTACGACTCTTCCGCAACCCCCGGCTGGTGCCGGCCCGCTATGGCGGGCCTCATCTCGGGTTGAGGGGGAGTGAGGTGTTTGACTCCCCCCGCGACGTCTCAGAGGGGCGCGCGTGGAACACTACGCGCCGCTACCTCGGGTCCGATGTATAGGGGGCGACGGACGTCCCCACGTCCGTTGCCCCTGGACCCATTTAGGGGGGCTGGAAGAGGGCGTTGTCCGCCCTCCGCCGACGCCCGGTGCGCCTGCTGCGGACTGGATGAGAGGTCGTGATCTCCCTCTCTCTTTCCGCAGCCTCCTTCTGCGAGATGACTGTTTCGCAGAAGGAAACCACTGCGTCCCAGGACTCCCCGCTACCGACCATCGAGTTCACGACAGCCGGCAGCGAGAGGTCGTTGCCTACTCCAGAGATAAGAGCACGGCGCGGCTCCTCCCAAGCGGCACACTCTGCCAGCGTATGCCGCGCCGTGTCCTCCCGACAGTCGACGCAGTGGTGGCACCGAGCGTCCGGCTCCCTGTTTATGCGACACAGGTACTTCCCGAAGCAACCATGCCCCGAGAGCACCTGCGTCACCCGAAACGACAGGGAGCCGTGCCTCCTCCCGAGCCAGAGGTCGAGCACTGGCCGGATCGCCTCGATGATGTTGAGGCCGGCGGTAGGGCGTGAAAGCCTGTCCCGCCATTCCGCCACCAGGACCTCGCGAAGCTGTGACCGACGCTGCTCCAGCTGTCGCTGCATCGGTCGCTCGCCTCGCGCCCGCATTTCCTCGCGCCACCGATACAGCGACGCGAGAACTTTCGCCTCCAGGTCCCAGGGTGGGGATCCGGCCAGTGCGCAAGCCGCCTCGTAGGAGATCGTGTGATATCCCCTGATGACTCTGACGGCCATCGCCCGCTGCGGTCTCCGCAGGACTGCGATGCTGCCGGCCGTCAGGTCAGCCGCCCAGATCAGGGCCCCGTACAGGGCCATCGATCGCACGATCCCCACGTAGAGCCGCCTACAGACGGCGCTCGGGCCCCCCAGATTGGGAAGCAGCGTTGACAGCGCCCCAGCCGCGCCCAACAACTTGGGCGCCAGCCGCCGGAAGTGGGTTCCGAAGTCCCACCGGCTGTCGAGCACCAGTCCTAGGTACTTCATGGTAGCCTCGACAGCGATCCGAACCCCCCCGATCACTATGTGTGATTCGGCCGGCGGCGCCCGCCGGGGACCATAGAACACCATGGCCTCCGACTTGTTGAGGGCCACCTCCAGGCCAAGACGCCGTATGCGGCCCACCACCTGTGAGACCGCAGCCGTCGCCAGCAACGCTGCCTCCCTGTGTGAACTCCCCCGGGCCGTGACCAGCGTGTCGTCAGCGTAACACGTCAGGTCCACGCCCGGCTGGAGTTCACCCCTCAGCACCCAGTCGTGCCCGATGTTCCACAAGGGAGGGCCCAGAACCGACCCCTGCGGAACACCGCACGACATGCGGCGCTGGTTAACGCCATCACGTCCCACATAGGTGACACACCTCTCCGAAAGATAAGCCCCAACGATTCGGCGGAGGTAGAGAGGCACCCGGTGGTACCGCAGTGCCTCCAGGATACAACTCCAGGGCAGGGTGTTGAATGCGTTGGAGATGTCCAACGACACCGCCACCATCACCCCGCCCCGAGACACCGTTTCCTCCGCCAGGACTCTTACCCGCGACACAGCGTGTATCGTCGAGCGCCCGTACCGAAACCCGAATTGACACTCGTCCAGGTCCGGCCCTTCTCCGCTCAAGTGGCCGACGAGGCGGGCTGCTATTATACGCTCAAACAGCTTAGCCACCTCGTCGAGCAACACTATGGGCCGGTACGCAGATGGTGAGTCGGCCGGGCGCCCTGCCTTCCTGAGCAGGACCAGACGACCATTTTTCCACAGAGTGGGAAACTGGCCCCGCTCTAGACACGCCGTGTAGAGTCCTCTCAGCTGGGGCTCCAGCTCCTTCAGAGCGAGGGCAAGCACCTGGCCGTGGATTCCGTCAGGCCCCGGAGCCACGTTCTTGGCCCGGAGCCGCATCACGGCCGCCCTCATCTCTGCCTGTGTCACCCCTGGGACGCTGATGGCACTCTCATCTCCTTCAGGCTCTGCGGCTGTGGGCAAAGCCATCGCGGCGGCGGGGTATGCTCCACCCCAACCTTTTTTTTTTTTTTTTTTTATTAAGTGGTGAAAAATGCCTAACGCATAAAATTCCTAACGCATACCGCCCCGTCCGGGGAGACGGTTTGGCTATGTGGGGCTTGCACCCACTAAAAAACACCACCGTGAGCCTACTGTCGCCTTGGTGGATGGGCCACGAGAACTGCTACGCATGACGTTCGCGACCCACCCAGCGCAGCCCGCTTCCGGGCACCAACTCCTTTGACGATGTCCGGGCTCACCTGAGACATCGCCACCGCTCGCGAGGGCCGTGCAATGCGACAGCGATAGACTCCCCGATCTATCGCCCGCTGGCACCTCCTAGGCCGGCATCAAGTCGCCATGGCGCCTCCTACGCCGCCCTGTCCTCCTGCGACGAATCGTGTCAGCGAGGGCGTCCTCCTCCCTGACGCGCTCCGCCGCTTCCTTCTGCGAGATGACGTCCTCGCAGAAGGATGCCACTGCCTCCCAAGCCCCCCCACTGTCGACCATGGCCTTGGCCACAGCCGGCAAAGAGAGGTCTGCCCCGATTGCTGCTGCGAGAGCACGGCGCTGCAGCACCCAAGCAGGACAATGCTCGAGGGTGTGAAGGGCCGTGTCCTCGCTGCAGCCACACTGGTGACACACGGGAGTCGCCTCCCGTCTAGCCACTTTGTGCAGGTATTTGCCGAAGCAGCCATGCCCTGACAACACCTGCACTAGACGGAAGGTCAACGTCCCGTGTCGCCTCCGTACCCACTGTTCCAGGATCGGCTGGATAGCCCCCACGGTCCAGTGTCCTGCGCTCGGCGTCTCCAGCCTCACCTTCCACAGCCTCAGGGTTTGGGACTGAGCCTCCCTGCGCCACCTCGTGACCAGCTCAGGCGGCGGACGTCTGCCACTCTCCGCCTGCATATCTGCGCCATGCTCCACCCCAACCTAACCTAACCTAACCTAACCTTTTTTTTTTTTTTTTTTTTTTTGTCGCTGGGAAAAAATGCATTACGCACACCCTCCCATCGGGGGATGGAAGGTCAGTGTGGGACTCCCCGGTCTGAGACCGGTATACCCACTAAAACGACCCAGCGGCATTCCCGCTTCGTCCTAGTGGGAAACCGGCACAGCCTTTACTTCCAGTCCTCCGCCGACGATGACCCGCACAGCGGACCTCACGCCCCCCCCGTGGGTAGGGGGACGGGCCCGGGAATGACAGACGAAGGTGGTGACGGGTGCAATGCGGGCGAAGGCACCCCCGCGCCTGTCGCCCGCCCGTCGCCACCATGAAGAGGGAGACCGCGTCTTCTCCGACCTCTTCTTCTTCTGCGGAGCGGCGCTGCGAGAGGGACTTCCTCCCGCGCGCGCTCCGCCGCCTCCTTTTGCGACACTACGTCCTCGCAATAGGAGGCGACCGCTGACCAGGCCCCCTCGCTCCCCAGCATGGCGTTGACCACACCGGGAAGCGAGAGGTCCTGTCCGATCTCCGCGATCAGACTGCGGCGCGGCTCGGACCAAGCTGGGCACACCTCGAGGGTGTGCTGCGCCGTGTCCTCCGCCGCGCCGCAGTCGTGGCACGCCGGGGCTTCCTCCCTCCCGATCCGGTGCAGGTACGAAGCAGCCATGCCCGGACAACACCTGCACCAGACGGAACGAGAGGAAACCATGGGACCGCTCGAGCCAGGCCCGGAGGACCGGACCGAGCGCGTCCAACGTCCGGCGGCCAAAGGCGGCGGTGGCGAGGTCCTCCGTCCAATGGAGGACGATGGCGTCCCTCGCCTCCCGCCGCACGGCCTCCCGCTCCTCGGCGACGGGGCGCTCCCCGAGCGCCCTGCGATGCGCCGTCCACTCATACACCCTGGCCAGCACCCAAGCCTCCAACTCCCAAGGAGGGGTGCCGGCCAGAGCGCACGCCACCGAAAAACCCACCGACGTCGAAGCGCCACCTGTCGTCCAGCACCAGGCCCAGATATTTCATCCGGGGCTGGACCTCTATACGGACGCCCTCCACGACGATGTGGGCGTCGGGTGGGCAGCGCTGCCGAGGCCCGCGAAAGAACACGGCCTCGGTCTTGTGCAGCGCCACCTTCAATCCCAGGCGGCGGATCCTCTCTGCAACCAAGGATCCGCCAGCCGAGGCCAGACAGGCCGCGTCCCCAAAGTTCCTCCCCCGGGTAGTGAGGAGAGTGTCATCCGCGTAGCAGATGACACTCGTGCGCGGGAGGAGGGCTCCCCGCAGCAGCCAATCGAACCCGATGTTCCACAGCGGGAGCCCAAGCACCGACCCCTGTGGAACACCGGACTCTGCGCCGTACCGCCTCACTGTGGCCGTCTTGTCTACGAGGAGGACCTGTCGGTCCTCCAAGTAGCTGGCCCGGAGGATCCGCAGATATTGGGGCACTCCGTGATACCGGAGCGCCTCCAATATCGTCGAGTGGGGCACGGAGTTGAAGGCATTGGCAATGTCGAATGACACCGCCAGCACTCCGTCCCCCGCCTCGACTGCCTCCTTCACCTGGCCCTTGAGTAGGGCCAGCGCGTCGATCGTCGAACGCCCACGACGGAAACCGAATTGGGCGTCCGACAGATCCGGCCCCACATCCCGCAAATGGCTCCCGAGCCGGGAGACGACTATCCCCTCGAACAATTAACCGACCTCATCGAGCAACACGACGGGCCGGTATGCCGAGGGGGAGTCCACCGGGCGTCCCGCCTTTCGGAGGAGGCAAAGCTGCCCCTCCTTCCACAGTTTCGGGAACTTCCCAGCCTAGATCTCCGCCGCCGTCACCGGGGGGACCTCCTCCTCCGGCGAAGCCGCCCCTTGCGGGGGATCCATTGTTGGTGGGGCGAAGTCGGTCCTGCGCGGAAACAGGGACCGGACCACCCCATCCAGCAGTGCTGGCTCGAGGGTCTCCGACAGTGGGGGACCATAGGGGCGGAGCTGGTTCCGCGCCGCCTTGTATGGCCTCCCGTAGGGATCCCTGTCGAGACCCTCCAGCATTTCGGCCCTCGCCGAGTCTTCTGCAGCGCCCATTGCAGACTTGAGGACCGTCGTCGAGCAGGCGTATAGGCGGTCCTCTTCTGCCCGGACTCGGTTCTGGGCGCTGCGCCGTCGACTCCGCGCGTAGGCCCTTCTGGCCGCCACGCAGGCGGCCCGGAGTTCCGACAGCTCCTCCGTCCACCAATAAACGGCGCGACGGGGAGGCGGACCTCGGTCAGGGCCCCTCTGAGCCGAACCGCTGCGGCGTCTACGTCCAGGACCTCAACAGGGGGCGACAGCCAGTCCTGGAGGAAAGCCGCCTCCTTGGCTGCCTCCCGGTCCAGGCGGGTGAGTGCCCACCGCGGGAAGGGAGATTGCCCAGCGCGGGCCATCCCCCCCCCCTGGGTGGAGATGTCGAACCGCACGTATCGGTGGTCCGACAAGGTCTCCACCATCTCAACCCGCCAGTTCACGACGCGGGCGGCCAGCGCGGGGGTGGCGAAAGTGACGTCCACCACCGACCCACCCTGTTGCCGCACACACGTGTGGACCGTCCCCCTGTTGAGGAGGGACACACCGCTTGAGGCCGCCCAGAACTCAACAGCGCGCCCCCGGACGTTGCACCCGGCGGCCGGGTTGCCCCAGGCCGCCGACTTGGCGTCCAGGTCGCCCAACACCACGACCTGGCGAGGCGCCGCCCTCCCTACGACTGCAGTGAGGACCTCCAGGAAATCCTCAAAGTCCGAGAGAGGGCGGTTTGGGGAGAAATAGACCCCGACCAGGGCCATGTCTCCCCCCCACGCGGCGGCCACGTATCCCGGTCCCCTCTCTAAGAGCGAGAGGGGAGGGGAGTCCGTGGAAGACCGCGCCACCAACGCCACCAGGCCGTCCCGGTCACCCAGCCAACGGCCAGGGACCGAGTAAGGCTCGGCAACCACCGCCAAGTCCACCAACCACTCAGCCATTGTCTGCATCAGCAGATCTTGGGCTGCCCTGCAGTGGTTGGCGTTCGCCTGAAGGATGCGATGTTCGACTATATCCATCAGTCGGACATCGCACCCCCCTCCGCAGCCGCCGCAGGAACGGCGGTACCAGCAGCCGCAACAGGCCCGGTTGGCGCCTGTACTTTGCCACGCTTAGGGGGAGGATTGCAGTTCCTCCCCTTCATCACGTGGTCCGCTTGGCTGCCACTGGCAGCACAGACCGAGCAGTGCGGCGTGGCGACCTCACAGGAGGCGGACACAGAGGCCGGGTGTGGCCGATGCCGAAGCACCGGAAACACCTCAGCGGCTAGTCGTCGAGTGCCCTGACCGCACCCGAGCTGAAGCCGACCGTCAGCCGGCCCTTCGCCAGGGCGGCTCTGGCAGCGGGAACCGGGCACTCAAGGCGGACGGTGCCCATGCCACCGCGGCCGGGCCTTATGTCCCGACTCTGGACCGCCGCGACATCGCAGCCACCTAACGCTGCGACCGCCTCCACCACCTCCTCCTTGGTGACGGAATCGTCGAGATCCGTCACCTCGAGTGTCACCAACTTTACCGGTCGGGCCACCTTGGCGGAGTCCGCGATGACCTCCCGCAGCTTTGCTGCAAAGAGGTCCGCGCGGGCTCCCCCCTCTGCCCCCGGGAACTCGAATAATCGAGACCCGGCTTGGGTCCGCCGGCAAGACACACTGCCGATCCCCAGTTGAGTGGGATCGGCATTGCTACGCGCCCGCACTAAGAATGACGCGTACGTCTCCCCTCGCTCCGCCACCTCCGTGGTGAGAGTCACCACGACGGCCGCGGTTTTTGGGGAGACTAGCTGCTCCTTTCCCCTCGTTCTACCTCTACCTCCCCGCTTCCCCCCCCTTCTCTGCCGGTCGTCTGCGACCGGCTGGGAGCGGGGACGGCTGGGGTGGCAGCCGCCGACTTTTTGGCTTTGCCCTTCCCCCTCCCGACCACTTCCGTCCACTCATTGGACGGGGTGGTCGAGGGGAGAAGGGCGTCCTCCTGGACCTGGGATGAGGAGGACGGCCCTGGCTCGGAGCGCCCCTTATCCGCCGCAAGCGGCGGTCGGAGGCGCTTTTCCGGCAGGAGCCGGTCCTCTATTCCTGCCAGGCAGGCTCGCGTGAAAGCCCGCTCCTCCATTACGACCTTGCGGATTATGTCCTCAAGGTTGGAGTTGGAGGAGGGGCCCTCTGCCGCAGGACTCGTCTTCTTAGACGTCGACGTCGAAGGCGTTGATGACGTCCTCGTCGTCTCGGCAGGGGCCTGCTGCGGCCGGGCCGTGGCTTCAGCCAGCTTGCGATGAAGCTCACTGACTTCCACCTGCAGGCGATCCACCCTCGCCTGCAGTTGCCGTGTCTCGTCAGTGGCCTTCCGCTGCACCAGCTCCTTGACCACACCGCGCAAGCTCGCGGCCCGACATTTGAGGGCCTTCTGGAAGGTCCTCTTCAAGTTTGAGGACTTTGAGGCAACCTCCAAAATTTCCTCCTCGTCCTCCTCCGCCATTTGTTCCAGCTCCAGCAGGGAGTGGTCCGCGTAGAGCACACGGGACGCACCGTACCCGGACTTAAAATATTAACAGGACAAAAATAGCGCTTAAATGATTTATATCACCATGTCTAACTATTATTATGAAAATTAAACAAATTCTGCACCGGATTTCACAGAAAATCAAGAAAATCAAAAAATCTTAAATACTACTTACGGCAAAAATGTAACAGGATTTAAATTCATTTAATAATGAGAAATATATAAATCCAAACCTTAATCCCCCAAAATTAAACAAATTAGAGCGATAATTAATATTGTCAAAGTAAAAATTAAATTACGATGCACGGTGTTAGCGCTAAGCAGCGTGCGGCGTACGGCGTGTGCTAGTGTGCGTAAACAAGATAAGCGCTGCGTTCATTGTGTGAGTATGACTGTGTTGTTGTTTGAGTCGGTGTTTTATTGAGTTACGCGATTGTACACCTTATTCATATTACGGAAAGATCAAATTCCTATGAAAGTGCTGCGCCAAATACAAGAATAAAGCTTGCAGACGTATTTTACGTAAACATTAATTAATTTTTTTTCACGATTTGCTTTAAAGTGTTTAATTTTCGTGTAAATAGGTTAGAAATAGCCTTTAGATGAAAGTTAAACTAAATTAAACCCTGTTACCTTTTTGCCTCAACCGCTATTGTAAAAAAACTGGTAATAATAACTTCCGGTAGTACAATTTGTTTAATTTTGTTTATTGGCGGTGTAATATATTAATTTAAGTTATTTTATGTAAAAACACCGCTGTTTATATTTTTGCCTTAAGTACAATCCAAAAATTTCGTAATATATATAATATATAAGACAATATATCTAGACTTAACAGGAATTGTAAATCGCTAATAAACAATCGTGTTGCTCTGTAAAATAAAGTTTTATTTTAGTACTCACTTACATACACAATAAAAACACTGTTAAACTTAAATCATTTTAACCTACCTGTAAAATAAAGAAACGACATTAAAAGTCTATTAATCAATAACAATTCCTTAAATAAAATATTCCAACAAAAAATGCAATGTCACAGTCCCAGAAATAACAGTTGTCAACATCCAACCTGCTTTACTCACCGTGTTGACGGTCATGCGAACAGCGCCATCTTTTGAAGTACTTAGTATACTCTTTACCGACAGTAGTGCGGCTTACAAACTAATTAAAGAAATTATAATTTCTTTACATCTCCCTCCCCGAAGAAGTAATATTTACAATATTATAATTAACTAAACAATTTTATCTCATATATTTTTTATGTTGGTATTGGTATAAGTTTTGTAATATGGAAAAGATTTGACTCTAACTTCCTATGACCTGTATTAATCCTATATATTGAATTTGATATCTTTTCAATAATTTTAAATGGACCAATCTTTAGCTCATCTAATTTATTTCGATTTAGTTTGTTCCCATTCTCTACATATACTAAATCACCTGTATTGAAACTGACTTGAGTTCTATTTTTATCAAATATCTGCTTATTGTAATTATGTGATTTTATTGAATTTTCTAATGCTTTTTTTCTATCTCTAATCCATTCAGCTTCTGTTTTATTTATTTTAAGTTCATTTGGTAAATACGAAACATCTGTACCATCTAATAGGTACTTTGGTGCAAAGCCAGTAACTGTATGTTCTGTATTATTATATTTATCTACACAGTTATGGGCAATGGTTGTCCATGCTATTTTATTTCTCTTTTCGTTTATTTTGCATCTGATTTTGTTTACAAGCGTTTGGTTAAGCCTTTCATTTAAACCGTTAGAAAATGGGGCATTTACAGCTGTGAAAATTATTGGTATAGATTTTTGTTTTAAAAATGTTTTAAATTCTTTCGAGTTGATTCCCGGATATTGATCGGTAAGAATCATTCCGATAGTATCAGTGTCTATTACGTTGTTGATTAACTTAACAAAATTATTTGCATTTTGTGTTTTTGAGGTAATAATATAGGCATATCTAGTAAAGTGGTCTACTAGAAGGTGTAGATATCTCTTAGTTGTTCGGGAGCCTCCAAAGCCTCCAATCGTGTCTATTGAGACTATTTCAAAAGGTTTAGTGGCAGGGCCCAAATGTGACATTAGACCATACTTATCCTGCCCTCTCGTTTTATTTTTTATACAGATCTCACAACCCTTACAATGGTTTTGTATATTTTTTGACAAGTTTTTTGCTGTATAAATCGTACCTATTTTGTTTTGCATTTGTTTTACACCTAAATGACACATGTTTTCATGTACCTCTTGTATGAGTTTTTTACTGTATTCTTCCGATAAAATTATTTTTTCTCGCTTCCTAACTTTTTTGTAATATACATTGTGTTTCAATATTAGCTTTGTTTTATTATTTTGTATGTCTTCATTGTTTTCCTGATCTGTAACTATATCTGTCAGTTTTATCATGTTTACAATTTTTATTCGTTCATCTGTATCCTCACTCGCATCCAATACCGGGTTCCTACTTAAACAATCTGCTTCTACATTATCTTTTCCCGGAGCATATTTTATTTTAAAGTCATACTGTGATAAATAATAGGTTAAGTCTCCTAATTCGTCATCAGTTCTAGATTTTATATTTAAATTTTCCAAGGGTTTATGGTCAGAATACACTGTAAACGTTTTACCTATTAGCCAGTACTGCCAGTATCTTATTGCTTCTTTGATAGCCAAGCATTCTAAATAAACTGCTTTTTTTTTCTTTTGCGGTTGATTTAATTTTTTTGAGAAGTATGCCACGGGCTTATCTTTACCATCTGGTTGTGTTTGTTTTAACACTGCCCCGATACCTTCTAGGGACGCATCGGTGTAAATATTTATTGGTAAATTTTGGTCAAATATTTCTAAGATTGGTTGTGAGCACATTAATTTTTTTATGTTTTCGAAAGATTTTTGGCAATCGGTAGACCATGTAAACTTCTGATTTTTCCTAAGTAAATTATGGAGGGGTTCTAAAAGAATCGCACTTTTTGGTATATACTCATGATAGAAATTAATTTTTCCCAAAAATTGCCTAACATTTTTCTGTGTTTTCGGTATTGGAAATTCTTTTATTGAAATTAAATTATCTCTTACTGGCCGTACTGTATTATTATGTATTATATGACCAAGATATTTTACTGATTCTGAAGCGAATGTACATTTTGTAAACTTTAGTCGAAAACCTTCACTTTTTATAGCTTCTAGCAATTGTGTTAGATGGTTAATGTGCTCAGAATAAGATTTTGAAAATATCAAGATGTCATCGATGTAGTTAACTGCAAAATTAGTGAGTTTATGCTTTCTTAAAATGTTACTTAATATCCTTTGAAAAATGGCTGGCGATGTCTTCAAACCAAAAGGTAAGCATGTCCATTGGTAATGACCTTCCTGCGTCACAAAGGCAGTCTTTTTTCTATCTTCAATTCTGAGCGGGATCGACCAGAAAGCTGAATTGATGTCCAGTGTTGTGAAGTATTTAGAGTTTCTTGTCTTAATCACTAGGTCATCGATCAATGGAAATGGTTGAGCTTGAGGTACCACTATTTTGTTAAGATCTCTGAAATCAATACATAGTCTTGATTTCTTGTTGTCTTCTTTTTTGAAAGCCAAAGTAACCGGTGCCGCAAATGGACTGTAAGATTCTTCTATAAGATTTCTGTCCAGTAGCTTTGCTATTTGTTCCTCTATCTCCTTTTTATCTTCAATTGAACATTTATAAGGCCTTTTACTACAATACTTGTCCATGAGTAGATCAATACGTGCTTCATATTCTCTGACCGTGCCAATGTCATATTTGTCTTTTGCAAATATTGTTTTGTAAGTATCTATCAATTTGTATATTTCTGACTTTTGTTGAGTATTTAAATTACTCATACTTATCTTGAAATCTTCCCCTTTTATATGTTCATTAAAATTAACGTAACATGGATTTGCTTCATTTTTCACTTCCTTAGAAGTATTGGTCTTATCATAATTTTCACTTATAGGATTTCTTTCCTCTTCAATTTTTATTTCTTCTTTTTTTTGCGTTATCTCCAAATTCTCATCTTGAACCAGTCTAAATTGTTTAATGATATCCAGTCCAATTAGAAAATCGTATTGAAACTCTTTTCCATCAATTATGTAAACTTCGGTCTCTTCTTCAATTTCTAATATTTTTATTTTTATTGTTGTCAAACCAACTGTCTCTTTAACACCATTAATTGTGATTAAATTATCTCTTTTTGAATCTTTCTCTTCTTTTTTTTTCAGTCTTATTAATTTGGAATTAATTATAGAAACATTTGAGCCTGAATCATACAATCCATATGTTTCTATTTGTTGATTTATTAGCAGTTTGACTTTAATTAATGGTGTTATTATTCGTTTTTTTTTTCATTATTATTAAGTTCCACATCAATTACTGAATTATTTACTGTTTTATTATTGGTTTTCTTTTGATTATTTTCTTCCGACTGTTTGAACCAACATTTTTCTTCCAAATGGAATCGAATTCCCTTATTTAAATTCTCACATGTTTTACATGGTTTTATTTTATCTGACTTTCCTTTATAATCATTGGTAGTCTTGCTATAATAATTTTTATTCTTATTGAAGTTCTTTTTGCTTGCTAGATACTCATGTTTTCCAATTTCATTGAAGAGGCTTGTAGTTGTTTTTACAGTTTCTTTATCAATTTTGTCCATTACATAATCTGGTAGTCCCATTACAATAAGATTAATCATTGTTTGGGTGTCGATGTGTTTGTTTACTTCCAATAACAGTCTTTCTTTTCTTGTGGCATATTCTAGCAGCGATCCAGCTTGAAATCTAAATGTAAATGCATATTTGATTTGAGACCAACCTTTATTTCCGTATGTTTCGCAAAAGTTATCCTTCCATATTGGCCACTCGGATTTCACCGTTAATTTTATTAACATGCTGCTATACCAGTCTAAGCATTGTTTTTCGAGTAGATGTTTTAAAATCTCGATTTTCTCTTCATCCTGTATAATATCGAATCTTTCACATTCATTCTCAAATTCAGTAATCCATTGGTCAGCATTAGAAGTTTTATTTGAAAATTTTTCCATCAAAAACCTTTCCGCAGTCTTTCCTATGTTTTTCTTCTCTGGTGCTGTGCCACAAGTGTTTTCTTGTGAAGGCATTACCTTTTCTGTAATATCCTCTAAATACTGACCACCAAACTGTACATTCTCACCTTGGTCTAGATATATTTCCTTTAGTTCTGGGTTTAGCGGGATCCAGACTGAACGTGTTTGGTGTCTTTTTTTTAACGAAGTTTTGATCTTCGTAAATACGTCTGAAGCCAGTATGTTAGTGTGTTTATTCACGGGTTTTAATTCGTCCGGGACCTCAAACACACATCCGTCCGGTGTCTCAATTGAAGTTATACAAATCACATTTGTTTTTCCATCCGCTGAGCCCAATACTACAAATTTAAATCGTAGTTTTTCCATCTTTCTTGATTTTAACCAGTAATGTCGTTTTATAAGACAATATATCTAGACTTAACAGGAATTGTAAATCGCTAATAAACAATCGTGTTGCTCTGTAAAATAAAGTTTTATTTTAGTACTCACTTACATACACAATAAAAACACTGTTAAACTTAAATCATTTTAACCTACCTGTAAAATAAAGAAACGACATTAAAAGTCTATTAATCAATAACAATTCCTTAAATAAAATATTCCAACAAAAAATGCAATGTCACAGTCCCAGAAATAACAGTTGTC
The DNA here is from genome assembly GCA_949152445.1 of Cerastis rubricosa. Classification (NCBI taxonomy): domain Eukaryota; kingdom Metazoa; phylum Arthropoda; class Insecta; order Lepidoptera; family Noctuidae; genus Cerastis; species Cerastis rubricosa. Next base: position 24,321,841 of record OX424531.1, on the reverse strand, counting down.
AACATCCAACCTGCTTTACTCACCGTGTTGACGGTCATGCGAACAGCGCCATCTTTTGAAGTACTTAGTATACTCTTTACCGACAGTAGTGCGGCTTACAAACTAATTAAAGAAATTATAATTTCTTTACATGTTTTTTTACCGTAATTTCCGTGGACGAAAATGTTTAATTCGGAAAAAATATATTACTGTCACCAATTCTTTACCTAAAGTAACTAAATCTAATCCTGTTAACTTTTTTTCCCATGTTTTTATTCACAAAAACGTGTTTTCGTCTTTTTCAGCTTGATCCGGTCTCGGAAAATGTTTAATTTTTTTTTATTATTTGAAGAGCTAAGGTCAAGTACACGATTCAAGAAAAAAATCGCTGTTTATATTTAATGCAGGGTTCAAATCTAAAAGCCCCGGACTACAAGTCCTGCGCACCGGCGCAGTGGTTCAGGTTCGCCTGGAGGATAGAATGGCCACGGACCGAGTCCATATTAGTCCGTGATCATTATCGCCCCCTGCGACGGCTCCTCTGGTCGCACCGAGCCGGAAGCGGTCGACAGCACACCACTTTGGGGGGACACCCCCAATATCATTGCGATGATAATTCAGATTCAGTACCTAACGGTTATTCAGTGGAAATCAGTTTGCATAAATACAGCGGTCGTTAGATCATAATCATATATATTTTAATTCCATATTTTTGATTTACCTTTGTTTGAATTTCAAACAACCTATTAATTTTTGATGCTTACTACTTTCAGTTCTATATATTTTATCTTGACTTGTATTTTTGTAAAAATGGAATGTTTACTTATAAGCCCGAGAGGTGATCTGTACCTCAGGATCTTCCTATAGCAGACACCTTTCTCCATATAAGATTGTGCAAGTGTGAACCAGCGCCTTATGTAATGATGTCGAGATAAAAAAAAAAAAAAAAAAAAAAAAAAAAAAAAAAAAAAAAAAAAAAAATTATGATTTATGATGATGATTTATGATATCATACCTAGGCTTATTTTTCAGATATAGGTAATTTAAGTTCAGATATTCGTCATTTAATGGTACTTGGCGACAGCATCATCTGGGCGGCACACGTCCGTCACATTTTGTTCGGGTCGCTGCCAAGCTCTATATACCCACCTCTCATCACTCTGGAACATGCGATTCTGCGATTACCGATCAACACGCTTCTTATACCGCCGAATACGGTTCGCCCATGCATAAACTTTCTGCTTCAGGAAGTCGATGCGGTCTGTGACTCAGGACATGTATTTTTGAGGGCTGATTCCAGTCCCCAAGAAAGCCCGCCTCACAAAGCGCATCACACGTGGGCGTGTATTGCCCTCCCTGCAGCAGTATAGTTTGCCGATGAGTACCCTGGCCCCATCGATACGGCACTCGATCCTGCGTTGCCAGGCTGGTACGGCTGGTTTTGGTCGAGTAGCTACGTCAAAATTTGGGAATTTGACGTTAGCTAAACGACAAGCCGCTACAGCCCCACAATACAGTATCGAGTGTGTATCAACGAGGTCCTCGCTACTCTCAAAAAATTTCTTGAGTTGCGAGTCCAAAGCACACACCAGCGCTCTATTTTTCTTATGCATGGGAAGCCGTGGTAATCGGGGCCTAAGTTGGGCAGGAGTGGATCGATACTCGTGAAGCGCATCTTCCAGAGCGCTTCTCAAACGTTCGTTGCACTGGCTACTTACCGTGGCAACCCTATCATCCTCCTCTACAGCACCAAGATTGGACCGCGGTGGTACTGCGTCAATAGTTGACGCTTGCACCGCGGTTTGCGCCGGAGTCAAGTCGATGTGGTTGCTCGGTACCTCTGAGCGCAGCCTATCAAGTGCGGCGTCGTCCAACATGTGATTGCGTTGGATGACCCGCACCTCATCCGACAGTCGTTTGGCCGACACGTTGACGGTTGGTTCAAGAGTCTGAAAAAGAGACAGCATCCTAACACGGTACGCAGTGAGGTTAGTTCCCCCCTCTGTAGACCCGTAATATGCGCGCATGACGTTCTCGTTTATAGACTGAGTCCATCTCATGCGCTGCACACAACCATCGGCAGCGGGGACCCGGCTCGGGGCCGGTTGGCCCCTAGGTCCGAAGCTCGACGGTGGCCGGCCTCGCCCCGGCCGACGTACAGGTGTTGGCGAAGTCGGCGGGGAGAAATTCTCGTCACTGGAGCTCGACGCGACTGCCGCTGCCGGTGACACAGGTGATCCGGGGTCCGACAGCGGCGAGGCGGAGATCAGCGACGAGTCCGGGGGTGGTGGGAGTGCACGTCGTGAAGCTGCTCGTGTTATCATTTAGTTAAATCATTCCATTTTTCATTTTCGTCTTCGTTTTTACTACTTTGACAGATGTCATTTCTGTGAGGTCTTTGGTGGTTGGGTTTTGGTTTTTTGTTCGTTTCTTTTGTGTTATTCGTCCAAATATTTTGTAGTAAAATGAGTTTTCGACCTATTTAAATAACTGTAGTAAACAATTTGTGTATCTAAATAAATATTTTATTTTAAAAAAGATTATGGATGACTTAACGTGTTGACACACAGAGTTGCCAAGTATTATTATTTTTATATAGGTACTAGCTGATACCCGCGACTTCGTTCGCGCGGAAATTTTAAGGTGTATGTGTGGGAATGCCTCGTTGGTAGAGTGGTCGCAAGCACGACTGCTGAGCTTGAGGTCCCGAGTTCGATTCTCGGATCGGGCAAAGTGTTATTGGGTTATTCCATCAGGAATTTCTCAGTAGCAGCCACGAAGTCTGGATTTAATGTCGGGCCCGGTTGATGGGGCTCGCCCCCTATAACATAGAGCTTCAACATTACTGGCGAAATGTGGATGTACGATTAGACGAAATGTGGCGTGATGTATTGTTGTTATGTGTGAGAACTGACGGTCTGATCGTAATGTGATTATGTGGGTGACGACTACAAAGGGCGTGCTTTAGGGTAATGTAATTCTGGGCGGCAGAGGTCCGAAACAAAATTAAAAGGCGTTGAAGCGACACTATAATATGGCATAAAAGCCGGAACATATTTTTTTCAAAGTGAACAATACGGAGCATTGTTGGGCACTATTTACTTATTTTTTCCAATAGTTTTGTACAATAAAATATGTCGTAACAATGACCGTCACCACGTGCAAGTTTTGGTTTCATGAAACACGTGAACAATCAACAAATAATTGACCGTCTGAGAAGCATGGAGTAGGTACCCAAAAGAATGCCTGCTACTTTTTAGGTATGGCCCTGACATTTGTTGATCGTCATTGCAAAAGCTTATTTTAAAGGGAAATTACTACCTGTTAATTAAAATGAGAATGGCAAGTTATTTAGAATATTTGGCATGCGTCGAATTAAAACGCTCTCTCCTTTAGCAACTCCTGTAATGATGGTGGTTTAGGGGTATGAGGAACAGGGTGTAAAGTTCCTCAATACTCCATTGAAAAGGGGAGGATCCTCCGACCAGACAGGTGTTGTGTCTGGTCGGCAACTGACCGACAGTTGTTGTCGGGTTTCTCTATATAGTCTTAAGTCGATGTAAACTTTGCTTGCGAGATGTAACCAATTGATGTTAGTTATTCCGTCGCGTCATAGATGGCGCTGTAGTACATTTTGTAGGTCGCTACATCACTCTCTTCCGGAGACCAGAGTCGATAGTCGAATGAGTCAGCTTGTAGTATTATGCCGTGTCAGTTGGAATTTCGTAGCCGCATTGTTCACGGTGAGTCGGAACAGACTGCGGTGGTGAGGCGAACCCCAGTGAGTCGGGACCGGCGCTGCGTTTGCTCCAGTGCGTCAGACGTAGTGCAGCGCCGCGATGTGGCAGACAGCTTGAGAGGTGTCGACCGGGAGGCAGAAGCTCTCGACTGGCCGAAAATGCAGTGTGCTGTGCCATCGTCGCTTGGTGAGAGGCTGAGGGTGCTGACCAGGAATGCGCTCCGGCTGCATGCTGGTGGTCAGGAATACCCATTTGACGCTGGCTGGCTGTGAGACTCGCTGCTCGAAAGCTTGAGAGAAGTGATGATGATGACATCACGTTGCTCGAAGTCTGCGCTGACGTCCATTTTGGTGTCACCAGTTTAGGGTTATGAGGAACAGGGTGTAAAGTTCCTCAATACTCCATTAAAACGGGATGATCCTCCAATCAGATAGGTGTTGTGTCTGGTGGGCAACTGCCCGACAGTCTGTTGTTGTCGGATTTCTCTATATATAGAGAAACCCGAAAACCCGAATCGTCTTTAGACTGTAGTCTTAAGTCGATTTAAACTTTGCTTGCGCAATGTAGGCAATTGATGTTAGTTCTTCAGTCGCATCATAGATGGCACTGTAGTACTTTTTGTAGTAAGTTGTTTTTTGTAGGTCGCTACAGTGGCTTTGTAATATTACTGCTAAGCTTTGTGATACGAAGCCTGGTGCCGTTGCACAGTCTGGGTACATCAAAGTTTCGCATCAGCAGAACTAAAACGCCAATTTTAAGCTTCATCTTATGGGAACGGCACGCCCGTTAGCTCCAGGGAGTTGAAAAATTCAACGGGGTGTGCAGGACTACCGTCATTAGCCATCACAGTGTCTACGGATGTGTATACTTTAAAATCGCCGACGATCATGTCTTAAATTTCGTTTTGTTTATGACCCACTCGTTCTTTAATCACTATTTATTTTGAATGGTTAAAACAACGAAAACTATTTTGTAAAGATTTGAAAATCATAAAGCATTAAAATAAAAAAAATATACCTAGTTACAAAAAGTGAACACCGGTTGGGGATCGAACTCGCGTTGTTTTTGAAAACGTACAGCATTAAAAAATTACTACAAAAAGTGCATACTGACTGCGGATACGAACTTGGAACCTTTTGCTTGGCAGGGCGGTCATAGAACCGCCAGGCTACTTACTTTGATGACAAATGGTTTAAAATAGCCGGTTTATTCTAATGCTTGTCATGACAGTTGTCAGTTGTCAAACAGTTGAGAAATGTGGACTTAATGCAATATTGCTCATCCCCCTAAGTTATTAGCGTGATAATATATAGCCTATGTTACTCGGTAAAGATGTAGCTTTCTAATGGTGAAAGAATTTTTAAAATCGGTTTAGTAGTTTTTGAGTTTATTCGTTACATACAAAAATACAAAAATACAAATCTTTCCTCTTTATAATATTATTATTATTTTTGGGATGCGCTTTTGCTTCTCAGCTTACTGGTACTTTGAACTACATTTACGGGCCGAAACCAAAGTAAATGCAGCGTGTGGTGTGTTATGTTGAGTGTGTGTTGTAATTGTAAGAACCTATTTCGTTTTCATCAATTTGCATGAACTTTCTGACAATTCGACATGTATTTAAAATTGCAGCTTTTTGTAGGGTGATATAGAGTGTTTCTTTTAGTTTTAATAATTTGAGGCTATGGAGTAAGTGATTCGGGATAACACCTGTTGTGGAGAGGACGATAGGGACCACATAAACTTTTTCCTGGCACCATATTCTTGTTACTTCCTGTTTGAGTTCTGTGTATTAACTAATTTTCTCGGTGATTGTTTTTTGTATGTTGTGTGTGTTGGGAACTGCGATATCTATTAAGTAAGTGACTTTATTTATTTTATCTTGTAGTATTATATCTGGTCTATTGTAGTGAATTGTCCTGTCTGTGAGAATGGCGCGGTCGTAGAAAAGTTTATGAGTATCATTTTCGAGGGTAACTTGTGGTGTGTAATTGTAATATGGGGTGTTTGTGTCTTGTATGAGAGCGTATTTGACAGCTAATCTTTGGTGAATAACATTTGCCACCTGGTTGTGTCTGTGTGTGTAGTCGGTTTGCGTGAGAGTTGTGCACGCTCCTGTTATGTGCTGGATAGTTTCAGGTTGCGTGTGACACTTGCGACATTTATCATTTGTTACTGAAGGATCTTTGATGATAAATTTTCTGTAGTTTTTGGTGTTAATAATTTGGTCTTGTATAGCAATGATAAATCCTTCAGTTTCTGGGAATAAATTTCCTATTTTAAGCCATTTATTTGATGCAACTTTGTTGATGTGTGATTGTTCTAGGTCATGAGGATGTCGGCCATGAAGAACTTTTTTCTTCCAGTCATCAATTTTTTGTGTCTGTGGATCTTCGTTAGCAATGTGTGTGATTTCTGATTGTTCATTTAAGTTAAGTGGGGTGTAATTGTGATCATTTTGGGCTATGGCTCTATGGATGTTACTAGTATGAGATTTTGTGTGAAAGAATGATTTTAATCTACAAACTTGTTTCCGCCATAGGTGCTGGATGTCTATTAGGCCTCTCCCTCCGTTTTGTCGTTTTATGGTAAGTCTTTCTATGGCAGATTTAGGATGTAAGTTATTATGTTTTGTAAGTGTGGTGCGTGTAGTTCGTTCTAATTGTTCTGTGTCTGTTTTTGTCCATTTAATAACTCCGAATGAGTATGTTAATATGGGTATGGCAAATGTGTTTAAGGCCTTGATGAGATTTTTGCCAGACAGTTGGGTTTTACATACAGCGTTAAGTCTCCTCTTGAACTCTGCAGTAAGTGTCTCTTTAATTCTAACATGATCTAGTCCCTTCAATTGTGTGTACCCTAAATATTTGTATAAGTCGGACGGTTCCATCGCAGTTATTGTGTCTGTGTTATTTACTATATAGTTGCCGGGTCGTATCTTGCCTCGTATGATGTGAAGTGTTTTACATTTATCCAGACCAAATTGCATATTTATATCTTGGCTGAACTCTGCTGTAGCTTCTACTAATTTCTTCATATCTTTTTCAGTTTGTGCATATAGTTTAATATCGTCCATGTAAATGAGATGTGAAATTGTTGTTTGTTCTTGTAGTTGTTCTTGTGTTGTAGTGTGTTTTAGACAATATCCGGCCCGGCAGCGCTGCAGCAGATGAGACAGAGGGTTCAGTGCGAGGCAGAACCACAGGGGACTCAGAGAGTCACCTTGAAAAATACCTTTCTTGATAAATATTTGTCGCGTAGTAACATTATTGTGATTACTATTGATTTGGAGTGTGGTTTTCCATTGTGACATTATCTTGCACAGGAAATCTATTATTTTTGAGTTAACTCTATAAATTTTTAGTATCTGAATCAACCAAGAATGAGGAACACTGTCAAAGGCTTTTTTATAGTCGATATATGTGCAATGAAGATTTCTATTTTTTGTGGTGGCATGTTTGTGTATTGTGGAGTCTATTATTAATTGTTCTTTGCATCCCATGTGGCCCCTTCTACATCCCTTCTGCTCCTCCGCCATTATGTTGTGGTGTTCAATGTGTGTGTTAATTTTTGTGGTTATTGCTGATGTTAATATTTTATATATTGTAGGTAAGCATGTGATTGGTCTGTATTGGGAAGGGAGTGGAGAGTTCTTAGCTTTAGGGAGCATGTATGTTATGCCTGTTGCAATAAATTCTGGTATATTCTGTTGTCCTAATATAATTTGTGTTAAGTTTCTTGCTATTGGTTTGTATAAAGAAGTTAATTTTTTGAACCAAAAATTGTGTACTTTGTCTATACCAGGAGATTTCCAATTATGTAGTCTGCCTGTTATATGTGTAATATCGGCCTCTGTAATCTCTACAAACTCCATTTCTTGTATAGCTCTCCATGTTGTTTCTTCCTCTGTTATCCATATTGCTTTGTCATTGTGACGTGTTTGTTCTTCCCAAATACTAGACCAATATGTTTCCAATTGTTCTTTTGTGGGTTGGTTAGGCGTGTCTATGTTAGTGTCGTTATTTGTGTCAGTGTTTGGTTTGTTTAAGTTTCTGTAGAATATTTTTTCATTGGTGGCAAATATGGCGTTATCATTTTTGCGTTGTTGTGCTTTTTTGTACCTTCTGAGCCTATGAACTTTAAGCGCTAACTTTTGTTTTATAGTGTTTAAGAACTCCTCTGGTGTTCTGTTGTGATTCTCGTGCCTCGTATGAATCAGATGTCTCCTAAAAATAGCCTCAACTCTCCTAACTACTTTACTTGATCTGTTGTTGTTAATGTATTGTGTAAGTCTACCAATATCTGCCCTTAATTTTTCGATGTCTTTTTCCAGCCTCTGTTGCCATGCTGGTTTGATATTCTGCTTTGATCTTGTGTTTCCCGTGTTTTGTGTGATTTTAAAATTAAGTTCTTCAGATATGACTACTGCTGTGCAATATATAAGTGTGTGTATATCAATAAGTTGTGTTTCATCGGAAATAAATTGGTTTAGTATGTTTTCATTAAATAAGTTAACTAGACGGAAAAGATTAGGGCTATATCGTAGTTTAGGTAGCTTTGGTCGAATTGCTGGGTCCATCCCAGAGTATTGTGCTAGGATTGTTCTAAATTTATCATGTATTTCTTGGATGTATGTGTCTGTAGTTAGATTATCATTTTCGACAACTAAGGTCTCAATATCATTTTCTAGCGTAAGGGTTATGTGTTCAGTTTGAGTGGATGTGTGTGATGTTTGCGGGTGAGCTTGTGATTGATTGTATAGTTGAGATTGAATACTTGGTTGTAATTGGGAATAAGTTTGTGTTTGTGGTTGTTGGGCAATATCGGTTATGTTTTGTGATAGTGGGGTAGCATTGCCATCTGCTTGCAGTTGTATTCGTGTCTCTTCTTTTAATCTATCTATTATTTCTTGAGATAAAAGGTTATTTCTAACTATAGCTCTTCTCTGATCTGAGATTCTTTGTTCTGATACGGTTATCTCAGGGTATTGTCGTGTAAAAAGTTCATGTAATTGTTGTCGGTAGGTGGTCATGTCGGTCTCTAATTTAGTGATATAAAGGTAAGTTCGCATGATAAATAGATTAACTTCTTTGCTCCATTTCATGCGAACTCTTGCTTTGCCGGCCTTAGTGGACGCGGGTAAAAAGGTAGATACCCCCCGCGCAGCAGTCAAGGTCGGAGTGGGTGAAACTGCATTTAAACTAATAATGGGGGGTGATGAAAGTGTGGGTGACGATGATATTGATGGTGATGATGGCCTCGAAGGCGTGTATGACACTGTGCTTGGACTATACGGTTCTACAGGGGTGTCTGTCCTGTCGGTCAGTCTGTCATCATCGTCAATGATTCCGGCTGTAGTATCTTTGTCGGTGGGAGCCCGCCTGTTCAACTCCTCACCGCTGACGGTTCGCATGCTGTGACACCCAGCGTCAGCTCCAGGTGCGCCCCGGCGATCGCCCCCGGGCAGCGGCCCTATACGTTTACTTTTAGATCGTGTCTCCATTTTTTTTTTATGGGTTTCCAGAGCCACGTTAGCCACGCCAGTAATTTCTCATTCGTGTGTCCGCCCCCCACGTGATTAGATGGTCAATCAGGACGTGTGGTTGTTTAGGGGGCTTATTATTATTATTATTCCCTTTATTCATTTGTCATCTTATCTAATATATTTTTAAATATTTCTTAAAAACAAAAAGGTAAAAAAAAACATTTAAAAATATAAAAAACAGGTTTCCGCCGGTGTCGGGAGCAGGGTCCAAGCTACCGGTGGTTAGGGCTGCAGAGACAGGAACCTCCTCACAATGCGGGCCGTATCGAGGAGTACTGCCTTCTGAATCTGGCTCTTGATCCAACCCCCAAGTGAGAGCTTCGACAGATGGTCGTCGAGGCTCTTGGCCATAAGGCCATTGGCCGTTATGACAATCGGCACAATGATAGCCGAGTCCACATTCCACATATCGACAACCTCGTGAGCCAAGTCGAGATATTTTATTTGTTTCTCTTTCTCAGCTTTCACGAGGTTTTCGTCATGCGGGATGGTAACATCGACTATCATTACTCGGCGCGCTGATCGGTCTATCACCACAATGTCAGGCTTATTGGCGACAATAGTCCTGTCAGTAATGATAGGCCGATCCCAGTACAGCGTGACATGGTCTTTCTCGAGAACTGGGTCGGGCACATACTTGTAGTACGGTACCTCAGATTCCACAAGTTCATATTTCAAGGCAAGTTGCTGGTGAATAATCCTGGCTACTTGGTTATGCCTGTGTAAGTACTCGCCGTTAGCCAGACGAGAACAACCAGAAATAATATGTCTGATGGACTCACCCGGACGGTGACATGCCCGACACACGTCCACCGTCCCGTCCTTCATAATATGTTTCCGGTAGTTGTTCGTCAGCATAACTTCATCCATAATCGCACAGACAAAACCTTCAGTTTCCCCAAAGAGGTCGCTGAATCTTAGCCAGGACACGGACGCTAGAAAATCTACATCGGGCCCATGAAGAGCCTGGTAGAAGCGCCCGTGAAGCACCTTGCCTTGCCATACTTCCTTGCGGTCATCGGTAGTAAGTACGACAGGTTTGCGCCAGTTCTCTTTAGCCATGGACAGCGGGGTGAGTACCTTGTCCACTGCGACCACATCTCGGTGCATACCCCCCTCGACTTTCAAAAAATATTCTCTGAGGCTGCACACCTCGCGGTTGTGGAGGGTCTTCGCGTTTAAAAAGCCTCGACCCCCGCACTTCCGCGGGATGTACAGTCTCATCACCGATGATCGTGGGTGATGCATCCGGTTTGCGGTCAGCAATGTACGGACTCTTCTATCTAGTGCGTCCAGTTCGGTCTGAGTCCATTTGAGTATGCCGAAAGAGTACATTAAAACCGGCATGACCCAACCGTTGAAGGCGCGCACCTTGTTTCCGCCTGAAAGAAGGCTCTTTAATACCTTCTTCAGGCGACCGAAGAAGCGCTCCCTCAACGACTGCTTCATGTCAGCTACATTAATGCCTAACGCTTCCGACATACCCAAATACTTATAATTTTCGGATGAGGAGAGAGATCTGAGGTGTATGGAATCCGAGAGTTGGATTCCCTCGGATTCCATAATCTCTCCTCGCTTTACATACATGACTGCACATTTGTCCACACCAAATTCCATCCTGATGGCGCTACTAAAAGTTTCAGTTACTTTCAGTAGCCTCATCAGTTGCAATTTGTTAGGGGCAAAGAGTTTCAGATCATCCATGTAAAGAAGGTGAGATATGACCTGACCACCTCTCTTCAACCGGTAGCCTAGGCCTGAATCCTCCAGCAATGTGCTTAGAGGATTCAGGGCTAGACAGAACCAAAGGGGACTCAGACTGTCGCCCTGAAATATTCCCCGTTTAATCCATACAGGCTCATCGTTCCCTTGAATCTGTCGACATCCTGGATATCGAAGGACCGTCCTCCATTGCCCCATACACGACTCAAGAAAGGCGCGTAGAGTTGCATCAATCTTGTACAACTCCAGCACCCTCATGAGCCATGTATGTGGCACAGAGTCGTAGGCCTTCTTGTAATCTATCCAACATGTCGACAGATCCTTGCGGGATCGACGAACCTGTTGGCTAATGGCCATGTCTATGAGGAGTAGTTCCTTAGTACCACGGGACCCGTTCCTACATCCATTCTGAGAGGCCGACATAATAGAATTACTATCAATGTGTTTGTTAATTTTCTCTCTCAAAATGGATGTAAGAAGTTTATAGACCGTCGACAAACACGTGATCGGTCTATAATTCTTGGGTTCCGCAGGACTACCTGACTTATGGAGCAGGTGGGTAACACCCGTTGTAAGAAAGTCTGGTAGCGACCCAGACTCTAAGCATGACTGGAATTGAGATGCCAGGCGAGTGTGTGAACTACTTAGCCATTTGAGCCAGAAGTTGTGCAGTCCGTCCGGTCCCGGAGATTTCCAGTTCGGTAACGGACGAACTGCTCTGGCAACATCTAACGGTGTTATTATAATTTTATCCATTTCTGGTATAGATTCACACTCTCGCTCAACATCTCGCATCCAGTCAGCCTCCGTATGACAGACGGGCACCGACCAGATGCTGCGCCAGAATGAACTCGTGGCAGCATCATCCGGGCGGCATACGTCTGTCATATTTTGTTCGGGTCGCTCCCAAGCTCTGTATACCCACCTCTCATCACTCTGGAACATGCGATTCTGCGAGTACCGATCAACACGCTTCTTATACCGCCGAATACGGCTCGCCCATGCACAAACTTTCTGCTTCAGGAAGTCGATGCGCTCTGTGACTCGGGACATGTATTCTTGAGGGCTGATTCCAGTCCCCAAGAATGCCCGCCTCACAAAGCGCATCACACGTGGTCGTGTATTGCCCTCCCTGAAGCAGTATAGTTTGCCGATGAGTACCCTGGCCCCGTCGATACGGCACTGGATCCTACGTTGCCAGGCTGGTACGGCTGGTTTTGGTCGAGTAGCTACGTCACAGTTTGGAAATTTGACGTTAGCTAAACGACAAGCCGCTACAGCCCCACAATACAGGATCGAGTGCGTATCAACAAGGTCCTCGCTACTCTCAAAGATATTCTTTAGTTGCGAGTCCAAGGTACACACCAGCGCCCTATTTTTCTTGTGCATGGGTAACCGTGGTAATCGGGGCCTCAGTTGGGCAGGAATAGATCGATATTCGTGAAGCGCATCTTCCAGAGCGCTCCTCAAACGTTCGTTGCACTGGCTACTTACCGTGGCAACCCTATCATCTTCCTCTACAGCACCAAGATGAGACCGCGGTGGGATTGCGTCAATAGTAGACGTTTGCACCGCGGTTTGCGCCGGAGTCAAGTCGACAAGGTTGCTCAGTACCTCTGAGCGCAGCCTATCAAGTGCGGCATCGTCCAACATGTGATTGCGTTGGATGACCCGCACCTGATCCGACAGTCGTTGGGCCGAGACGTTGACGGTTGGTTCAAGAGCCTGAAAAAGAGACAGCATCTTAACACGGTACGCAGTGAGGTTAGTTCCCCCCTCTGTAGACCCGTAATATGCGCGCATGACGTTCTCGTTTATAGACTGAGTCCATCTCATGCGCTGCACACAACCACCGGCAGCGGGGACCCGGCTCGGGGCCGGTTGGCCCCTTAGTCCCAGGCTTCTCGGTGGCCGGCCTCGCCCCGGCCGACGTACAGGTGTTGGCGACGTCGGCGGGGAGAAATACTCGTCACTGGAGCTCGACGCGACTGCCGCTGCCGGTGACACAGGTGATCCGGGGTCCGGCGGCGGCGAGGCGGAGCTCAGCGACGAGTCCGGGGGTGATGGGCGTGCGCGTCGCGAAGCTGCTCGTGTTAACATTCCATCAGCTGTTCATTATAATTCTCGTATTTTGATTTTTCTTGGTGTTTAAATTTTTGTTGACAGACGTCATGTTGTTGTCGAACGGATAATCAGTTTTCTTTAACTTTTTTCTCTTCTCTGGTTTAATTACAGTTTTTAAATTGTTTCAAAAGGTTATATGGACTATTATAAAAGAACTATTGTAGAATATGTGTATTAAATCCAAAAAATATTAATTTAAGAAATACGATCATATAACTGTTGACTGATGACATATGGGGTTGCCAGCTTATTTTATTATTATTATTATTAGTGTAGAAGTGTAGATAAAAAGTAGGTGTGAAGGTGGTTTTTGGCCTTTCTACTTTTACCTTCTACCTTCCACCTTTCCACCTTCTACTTTTAGAGAATATTTAGAACACCCTACAACGTTACCACTTGTCGTGAAGCTGCTTCCAGGGCCTATTGGAATGCAATTGGAAACAAAAGCGAATACTAGAGCACTCGTTCCAGCAATGCAAACCATATCGAGCTGCTTGCCAACATCCGTAGTAACGGCAGAGTCGTTCAAAAGGACGCCGTTGGTGGAACGGGCAGAACAAAACAACGAAACAAATACTTCTGGCGGCGAAGGCAGCGCCGTCGTCGCCCTGAGCCGGACGTTAAGTGTCAGGGTTGTACATAGGAGCTATCGATTCCTTGCTGTATAAAATTAAAACTTCACGATTTTTTTAGTTAGTCTTTATTGGTCGTGTCAAAATTTACACAACGATTCAATAAATTATTTTTATTTTATAAATCTTTCTTTATAAAAAAAAGATACAGATAAGCCAGCACTGCGCGCCCGCTCGTGACGTCACACGCGCGGGCGCGCGGCCCGGCTGGCGCGCGGCGCCGTCACAGGCGGCGGATCATCCGCGACACTTTGTGTACATATAAAAATAGATCCCTTATTTTACACTAATCTAGGAGGAGAACGCGTCGGCTACTTACTCGACATTTAAATGCACAGTTTAAAATATGATATGAAACTACAATTGGAGCACCATTTCATTAATATATCCCCGCGACGGGGCACGGCGTCTCGCTCGCACAGTCTTACCGCTCGCATACCCCACGTACCAGGCCCCTCAGAAAGTATTGCGAAAAAAAGTTTTTATATATGGGAGACTGGCCAGTTATTATGTTTTTCGAAAATATGATTATTTATAAGTAAAAATAAGTAAGTTCCAATTTCAAAATTTCCCTCCACATTTTTTGCGAGTTAATTCAAAGTATTGTGTCTCACTGAAATATGGATCTGCGCCGGGGACATTTTAGAGCTATGATTTTATACGATTTCAAGTGTCGCCTGAAACCGGATGAATCGTACGATAGACTTCAAATGGCATTCATGGATGAAGGCCCTTCCAAGGCAACCGTGTATCGTTGGTATAACGAATTCAAGCGCGGTCGACCAACTTTGGGGGATGACGAAAGAAGCGGTCGCCCTTTGACGGCTGTTACCGAAGAAAACGTGCTAGCAGTGAAAAATTTAATCCAAGACAATAGGCGAATTACATATCAGGAGATTCAACACATATTGAAGATTGGATCGGGAAGCGTTCACGAGATTCTACACAGCCATCTTCGCGTGAGGAGGATAGTATCACGCTGGGTGCCGCACAACCTCACCGATGCTCAGAAGCAGGCCCGGGTGGAATGGTGCCGTGATATGCTTAACAAATTTGAAGCAGGCTCGTCTCGGCGTGTTTACGACATCGTTACAGGTGATGAGTCCTGGATTTATCAATACGACCCAGAAACCAAGCGCCAGTCGACTGTTTGGGTGTTTCAAAATGAGCCAACGCCTACCAAAGTGAAGCGATCTAGAAGCGGGGGTAAGATTTTGATCGCTAGCTTTTTTAATTTGACTGGCCACTTGGTATCAATTCCCTTACGGGATCAAAGAAGCATTAATGCCGAATGGTATACTTCCAAATGTTTGCCAGAAGTTTTCTCTGTTATAAGCAACAAGCGACCAAACACAGGGCTCCGCGGGCTACTGCTCCACCACGACAATGCACCTGCGCACACCGCACTCAAAACGAGGGACTTCCTGGACAGCACGCCAGTCAAACTCCTGGGTCACCCTCCTTACAGCCCTGATCTAGCACCGTGTGACTTCTTTTTATTCCCAAAAATAAAAAATCAGCTCAAAGGGATACAATTTTCGTCGCCGGAAGATGCGCTGGCTGGGTTCGAGCAGGCTGTAAACGAGGTGTCTGCGGCGGACTGGAAAAAGTGTTTTGAAAACTGGTTTAGGCGCATGAATCTTTGTATAGAGGCTGGTGGAAAGTACTTTGAAAAGATTTAATAAAAATATATGTACGTATAGAACAATTTTTTTTAGTTTCGCAAAACTTTCTGAGTGTCCCACGTACTCGCGATTTCCAATAAGAATACTATCTAACAAAACAAGACGCAAACAACACAAAAAAAATTGGAGCCGTATGACCAATGTTATTATCATGTGGATCGTTGTTGTTCCTAGCTGAGAATCAAACAAATTGCACAGCCACGTGAAGTAGGGAAGCGTTACACGTACTCGTAGTACCTGTTATATTTACGGTGTATGGGAGAAATGACTACCGAAGTAGCGAGTGACCCTTAGTGTCATGCCTGTCAGTCTCATGCGTGTCGCGATGTCGCCCATGTAAATAGGTGTGCGTCCTTCTTTCATAAAGAATGTACTTGTAATGTGATTGCTCCCGGCGTCCATCGGAATTTCATCGTAGGAAAGATAAGTTACAGAAATAAATGTTTTATCACTTTCTTTCAGATATTTACAACATGATCTATCTAATTCGTAATTAAATACTAATACTATGTACAAGTCTTATATATCATATGTCCTCTGTTCCTACCACGTGCGGAACAAGGAACACGCACTTTCACTGAAAGTTATATACAAATTACATTCTCGTGCATTTTACATTATTTTGTTTTCATTTATCAATTTTTCCAATCATTCTTTTTACAGTTCCTTTATGGACCAACTATCGAATAATACTAAATTGAGTTTATCTTTCTATTTGTAATACAAATTTCGCAGTCACAAGCAGCAACTGGGGATCTTTATCAGTAGTTTGGTCCATAACAGTTCTGTATAGAAAGTTCCGAAATCACAACCAACTTTTACCTATCGCGCCAACCACTTTAGCTTTACTATGAATGTCAACATTGATATTTATTATAATGAAATCCACCATTCATATCCGTACAACGGTGACCTTTTAACGGTAAAAGTTCCAATGATAAATGTTTCAATCTTTCAATATTTCTAATATACTATATTACAAGGTACTTCAGCCTTCTGCATAATGGAGCGTAAGTAGTGTTCAGCACGCACGCGCGTGCTCCGTGCGTGCGTGTTAGAAGCCGCGCGCACAGCCGCGCGAGTGCGCGCGACGCCGGCGTCACACGTCCGTGTGGCGCGCGCTCGGCGCCGGCTCCGGCTCCGCGTCCGACTCCTCGATCTCGCACAGGTTGGCGGACAGCTCGCTGCCCGAGCCGTCGTCGTCCCCGCCTAGCAGCGAGTTGCGTTCCTCTGTGAACACACAACGGGCGCGGTCAGAACTCGCCGGAGCGCGTGGACGAGGCGCGAACGGGCGCGGCACGAGCTCTCACCCAGCATCGTGATGAGACTGGCGGCGTCCGGCTCGCGCAGCGTGCGCGCCCGGAGCGGCTCCGAGTCGTCGGCGGCCCGAACCCCGTACTCGTCGGTGTTCAGCAGGTAAGAAGAGGCTGCAACAAGGCAAAGAACAGTCCGGTCAGCGCGGCGCCGAGAGCACGGGGCGGAGTGCCGGCGCTAGCGACACACTCACCGTCGGTGAGGTGCAGCGCGTCGGCGTCGTCGGGCGCCGAGTCCGTGTCGAGCGGCGCGGGGCGCGCGCGGCGGCGGCGCGGCGCGGGGCTGGCGGCGCGCGAGGCGGCGGACGACGAGTCGGGGCGCTCGGAGCCCGCCACCTCGCTGATGCCGGGCAGCGCGCCGCCGCCGCCGCACCAGTCCGAGCAGTCCCAGTGGTAGCCGCCCACCAGGTGCGGCTCCACCGCGCCGCCCCCGCCCCCCGCCCCCGCCGCCCCCACTGCGCCCACCACCCCCGCTGCTCGTCTCACGCATCCGGGCGATCTTGCACGTATTCGGGGTTTACAGCCTTTTAGATCTAAAACACACAGTTTAAAAGGTTTAATAAAATATTCTCAAGGAAGTTATCCAGGTGCAGAGTCATGGCTTTCTATTTGCGGCTCAAAAATAAACACAATAAAAATGGTAGACGATTGATTGATTGACTAGATAACACACCGTTGTATATCTTGTTGTCGACGAAGGTTTGGAGGTGCATCTGCTCGGACCAGGGCTTGCGGTCGACGACGTCGATGTTGAGGTTGCGGCGGTAGTCGGGCGGGATGCCCTCGAGCTCGTCGCCGGCGGAGCCGTACGAGCGCAGCGTGTCCACGTTGTTGAGCGGCGGCGGGTCGGCGCAGGACGCGGGCCGCTCGCGCCGCACGGCGTCCAGGTTGGACAGCTTGGAGGCGCGCGGCGCCAGCTTGTCGGCGCGACTGTTGAGCGGCGACGCGGGCGGCTTGCGGCGCGCGCGGCGCCGGCGTAGCGCCAGCGGCAGCGCGGCCGCCAGCAGCAGCGCCGCCAGCGCCGCGCCCGCCGCCGCCAGCGGCCAGCGCGCCGCCAGCGCCCAGCGCCACGCCGAGCGCAGCGCGCGCGCCGGGCCCGCGCCCGCGCCACCCGACACCACCGCGTCCGAGTACAGCGGGTTGCCGCAGTTCATGCCTGCCGGGACGGACGCGGACGTCAAAACTCAATCCAGACCGAGACTGTTCAAATAATGGGTACCTTATATCGATATGCAGTATGACTGCCATCGAATAATTTCTTTGTTGGAACCCTTTCCTTTTTCGTTAAATACGTATGGTAAAAAATACAAAAGAAATGAAAAAGCAACTGAAAGTTTTCTTAACTTTGCTGCGAGCCCTTAGAACCCGATCAAAATTACTTATTGATCACTACACTTAAACTGGTGATAGATCGGACCTGTCTTATCTGGCGGACAGAGACAGCGGAAAGAGCCGGGCTCGTTGACGCAGGTGGCTCCGTTGAGGCAGGGCTCGCCGGCGCACTCGTCCACGTCGTACTGACAGCGCGGCCCGTAGTAGCCGCGGCAGCGACACGACGGGCCCCACTCGCCCTCCTCGCACGCGCCGCCGTGCGCGCACACCTCGCCCGCGCACCAGCGCCCGCGCTCGCAGCGCTCGCCCGACAAACCGGCCGCGCACGCGCAGCGGAACCCACGTGCGTCCGCCGCGCACGAGCCCCCGTGCAGGCATGGCGCTGACGCGCACGGGTCGCTGTCCAGCTCACAGCGCCGCCCCGAGAAGCGCGCGTGGCATGTGCACGCGTAGCCCTCAGAGGCACCTGCCGCGTCCTCCAGCAGGTCGGCTACGTCGCGGCACGTGCCGCCGTTGAGGCACGGGTACGACGCGCACGGCGTTGGCGGCGGCAGCGCCTCGCACGCGCTGCCCACGCGCACGCGCACGCGTCGCACGAGCTGAGCACGCCCGTCGCTCGATGTGCCGCCTTCTTCCAACGGTAGAACCGCACCCCCTAGTTTCACGTCCGATATGCAGCCATGAAACCCGTATGTCACCTGCAAAATTGAAAACGAATATCGATGTCGTAATATTAAAACGAGTCCCGTTCCGAGTCGCGCTATTGATCACAAACAGTTCATACCTGTTCGGCGGCGAAGGCATGCGCGTGTCGCTCCAGCGCGGCGCCGAGCAGCAAGCGGTCGGCGCGCACGTCCAGCACGGCGGCCGGCGCCGGCGTCTGCGCCTGCGCACTGCGCCGGTCCACCGTGAGGCGCATGCTGGCGCCGCGCCGCTCCAGCCGCGCCTCGTGCCACAGCCCGTCCGCCACGGGCACGGCCGCGCGCACCTGCGCCGGGCCCGCGCCCAGCTCCATGCGGAACTGCAGGTAGCCCTCCGCCACCTCCAGCGCGGCGTAGTCCACGCGCCCGGCCGCCTGCAGCAGCGTGCCGCGCTCGCGCCGCGTGCGGAAGCGCAGCGACAGCGTCAGCTCGTCGTCCAGCAGGCGCGCGCCCGCCACCGCGCCGCGCTCCAGCCGGTACACCAGGTAGCCGTCGCCCGCCAGCTGCGCCACGGGCGGCGCGCGGCACGAGGCGCAGTCGGGCGGCGCGCGGTCACAGCGCTCGCCACCGTAGCCGGGCGCGCAGGCGCAGGCGCCGCGCAGACGGTGCGGCGGCGCCACCAGTGCGAACACCTCGCAGGCCACGGCGCGCGCGGCGCTGGCGCGCAGCTGCACGCGCTCCACGCAGGCGCCGTGCACGCAGCCGCCGCACGCCGCGCGCACCAGCTCCTCCACCACGAGGCGCGTGCGCTCCTCCAGGCGCTCCAGGTGCGCGTGCAGGCGGCGGCGCAGCGCGTCGGCGGGCAGGAAGCCGCCGGCCGCGCGCACGGCGAAGGCCACGTCCAGGTCCTGCGCCACCTGCCGCCGCACGCGGCTTCTGTCGTCCGCGTCGTCTACATCGTCCGTCTCTCCGGACGGCTGCACGCTCACTATGATGATGTCGCCAGGTTCGCAGTCGGTCGCCTCGCCGATGGCTCGGACGAAGCCTTTGCGATGGCTCAGGATAAAGTCGCGATCGGTCACTTCCCGGAAACGTACTACTATCGCTTGCATGAGCATTTCGTCAGATATGAGTGTGACGGTAACCTTGACTACCGCAAAGCCGACGAATTTCCCGTCACCGACGGTGATGTTGAGGCGGTAATCGCCCACGTCTAGGCGAGGCGCAGCTTTTAATGTTCCATCAGTCACGTCTATTTCAAACAAGTCTGTAGGAGGATAAGGTGCGCCGTCGATCGGAGCGATGGCGTATGACAGAGTGTCATAAGCGTCGCGGTCAGAAGCAAACACTCGTCCAATGATGCCTCCCGGAAATTCGTCCAAGTATGAGTTGACGACGACTTCTAAAGGCGTCACTACCGGTGGATACTGAGATTCTTCTATCACTCTTATGTACACCCACGCATCGGAGTAGAGCGGCGGCGTGCCGTTGTCGAACACGCGAACTTGCAGCACATATCGGTCCTTGATGCGATGGTTAAAGCGAGTCGCGGACCGCAAGTAGCCGTCTTGTTCCAGGCGAAAAGCACCCATTTCATTGCCAGATTGAAAATCAAATGTATAAGGTGCAGCATTGGGAGGAGCATCAGCGTCTTCCACAACGAACTTCAGAATAGTGTGTCCGAGCGGGCGATCTTCCTGGACGACTGCGCTGTAGTTAGATTGTGCGAACAGCGGTGGGTTATCATTCGCGTCGACCACTTCGATGTTGATCAGAGCAGAGGCCTCGAGAGTGGGAAGGCCATGGTCTCGCGCGTGCACTTCCAACACGTAGGCGGGAGCGGTCTCTCTGTCCAACGGTGCTGCGACCGACAGGTAGCCGGTGTCGGCGTCGATGGCGAAGCGGCCGTCCCGGTCCCCGCGGGTGATGGAGTAGGTCACGCGGCCGTTGGCGCCCGAGTCGGCGTCGTCCGCGACCACCTGAAGCACGCGCGCGCCCGCCTGCGCGTCCTCGCGTACGCGCGCGCCGTACGACGCCTGCGAGAACTGCGGCGCGTTGTCGTTGCCGTCCGACACGCTGATGTTGAGCGTAGCCAGGTCGCTGAGCGGCGGGGTGCCGCCGTCCACGGCCTGCACCGTGAGCAGGTACTCGCGGCGGCGCTCGTAGTCCAGCGGGCGCGCCACGGTGAGCACGCCGGTGGCGCGCTCCAGGGCGAAGTCGTCGCGGTCGTCGCCGCCCACGAGCGAGTAGTACACGTCGGCGTTGACGCCGGCGTCGCGGCTGGTGGCGCGCACCCGCAGCACCTCCGCGCCGGGCGCGTCGAGCTCGGGCACGGCGGCGCGGTACTGGTGGAACTCGAACTCGGGCGGGTTGTCGTTGACGTCGGCCACGGTGAGGCGCAGCGTGGCCGTGGCGGAGCGCGCCGGGCGGCCGGCGTCGGTCGCGCGCAGCAGGACGCGGTGCTCGGCCTGCGTCTCGCGGTCGAGCGGCGCGCGCAGGGTGATGATGCCGCTGTCGGGCGCCAGCTCGAAGGCGCCACTTGTCTCCTCCACGAACGAGTAGCGTACCAGGCGGTTCTCTCCGAGGTCAGCGTCCGTCGCATGTACCTGAGTGTAGTTGCAAAGATTTATGGTTTATAAGATGCAATTGTTACTTAACATCCATGCAGTTAGGTTTGCGCTTGCTTGCGGATTGCTTCTGCTTTGCTCTTTAGCTCTTGAGCCTAGCGCTAAATTAAAATTAAAACAATCTATATTGCGCTAACAAATAACAAATTTCAAGAAAAGTCTTGATGAAAATAGTCTTATTTTATGAAAAAACAAATAACATACATGTAGTTTTTATTGCACATTGTCTGTGTTGTGTCACAAAATATAAAACGGTCAAATGCATGTCGGACCGGGTAGAGGCAAAGGTTCCAGTCTTTCTTCGACAGTTCGACTTCGATTGCAATAAACCGTCACTGGTTGCTCCACCACCACATAAAAGGGAACCGGCTTAGAAATAAAGGAAAAACCAACTGGTGGCCACTTTTTTCAAATTTAAAAACTGATTCATGATTAGCGTAAGGGAGGATACGCAGAAGTTGATTTTGAAAGCAATCGGATCATAGCTCGGAAGTATGAAGATAATATCTGGGTAAACCAAACAAAATCAAACATAGTCTTTCCCTGCGCACATGTGACTGTCCCAAACAGTCAATAAAATAAAGCTCCCATACAATAAAATAAAGCTATTATTAAGATCTGCCATTAAGCTTTATGCAGACCTCAAAATTACATGAGCATCTACAAATCAGAGCACTAAAAGAGGAAGTAGAACACCGACTAAGGACATACAACACCCAATAGACTCACTATACCAACACCTCAGCTGGACGTAACGTGACTGCACTTCAAATAAATCATCATTATTATGTGCTATGAAAAAGCTCAAACGTCATGACTTAAGGTGGAAGCGCAACGTACGCAACGGTACGTGTAAGGAATCACTGGACTCGGACAAAGTACCCACGTTGTCACGTTTGAACGAATGTGTGTATCCACCTAAGCAACATGAGTTGCCGCATTAGTTCCGATTAGTGCAAGTGTAGTATCACCGTGACTGCTATTTATGCAGATAGGTCGGTTGCGTTACGACGCCAGTATGGTATCATCAGACAAGTCATTGATGTTCCCTTGGATGTGGACACAATCGTTCTACCGCTACCGCGTCAATTGGACAATGATCAAGCGTTTAATGTTAACAGTAAGAACAACATGATACATAATGTTCACGACCCGTTCAATGCCACGTTCCACTCAACAGCAAAACTTAATTTATTTTTCATAGCATGTTAAGGAGAATGAGGGGCGGCTAAGTAGACCGCTTAGCAAAAGCACATAACAAAGCGGACCCGCGCGCTTGGATTATTGTATTTTTAGAGGTTTTCAGGGGTTTTTTTAAATTTTTATTTCATCATGCTTTTTAAACTTATGTTATTTTTTCTTAGCCTTGGTTGTCCCAGTCCTGGGCATAGGCCTCCCCCCATTCCTTCCACTTTTCTTGGTGTTGCGCTTCCTCTCGCTTATTAACGAGAACAAGAAAAGTTATAAATTTAAAAAAAAATGCGAGCTTTTAGGGGGAGGGGGTGCAGCCCCCCCTTATAGATTTGTTAGGTCTGTCAGTTTGTCCGTCCGTATGTCACAGCCACTTTATTCCGAAATTATTAGGACTATGCAGGAGTCGATCGACTTCTAGCGAGAACGGTCGCGTCACGTACGCTCTTGCACAAGTCTGCGCTCGTGCACAAGTGCTGACGCTGCAGCCTAATTCCGCCGCGGTTTGCCCTCGCGGGCGGTGCAATGACCTACTGTCGTAAGTGAATCATGCATAATTGTGAGAATTTGCGGTAAGTTATAGTTTTTATAATTATAACTTGTAATCAATTATGGCTTCGCCGGGTAAAATAGTACTCAAAACTGAACTCGAACAACAGTTGTACACCCGGTACAAAGAGGAAACAAAAGAGCGCCAAGAACTGCAGCAACTAGTAGAAGTGCTCAGTAGCCAGGTAGAAGCTTTGCAACACCAGCTGAAACTTCTCCAGGAACAAAAGAATGTTACTTCCGAGAAGGAACATCCGACGAATGAAAGGCCCCAGTCAGCAGTCGAATATAAGACTGATGAAGAGGACCTTGCCAGAGAAACAGAGTAGGTACGGCAAAAAAGTAGAAAGAAAAGAAAGCTAAATGCGTCACTGTCTCCAGTATCACAAGGAGCAAGCCCCATGGAACCTCAGGCTGGTAAAAAGGCCGAGCAACCAAAAATAAAAAAAACAACCTCCACCTCCCCCAGTCATAGTAGAAAATATCAGAAACTATCAGAAGTTTTATGATCTTCTCTTGACTTGTTCAAATAAAGACTCCTTCATGGTCAAAATGATGAACGGAGATACTGTCAAAGTAAACGCCAGGGATGAAGACTCCTACAGAGCGATTACTAAACTCTTGTTACAAAATAATTGTCTCTGGCACTTTTATGAGAACAAACAAGATAGACCAATTAGGGTCATAGCCAAAAATCTACACTCATTATGTTTGCCAAACAGAATAGTTGAAGAACTAACTGCTAACGGCTTTAAAATCCAGGAAGCGGTAAACAAATTAAGTTGGAGGACTAAGGAACCTCTAAACATGTTTATGCTTTCCTTTCAAAAAGACGAAGACATAAACAAAATCTATAGTATTAAGACCATAATTATTAGGTTGTAAAGTAGAAGGGCAGCCTTTAAAAACATCCAAGCTAATACCACAGTGTAAGAGATGTCAAGCATATGGCCATACACAGAAATATTGCTCGAAGGAACCTAGATGTGTAAAGTGCACTGGTAAACACCTTACTAAAGATTGCACAAAATCGATAGCAGATAAACCCAAATGTGTTCACTGTGGTGAGCCACACCCCGCCAACTACAGAGGATGTATGGTAGCCAAAGAACTGCAACAACTAAAAAATAAAGCCTTAAAAAAAAAGGTTACTACACCTGTTACTCAGGCTCCTAGTGCTAAAAAAAATCTCAAAGAGTATCAAAGGGTATCAAACAATGTGTCTTATGCGCAAGCAACGAAATCTCGTGACCCACAACCACCAGTACACGGTCCACAACCTTCCAAGTCAATAGACGACGATACAAATGAAAATATAAATAAAATTTTAAATATTTTAACCTCATTTGATTTAAGGTTGAAAAATCTAGAAAGTAGCGCTACACAGCTACCACATAAAACTCAAAAATGAAGAACACTCTTAAAATTATGGCGTGGAATGCAAATGGACTCCTAAAGCATCAAAACGAGCTAGAGGTGGTCCTTGCAACAGAATAAATTGATGTGTGCCTCATATCGGAGTCTCATTTCACAAGAGAATCGTATATTCACCTTAACGGGTATAAAATCTATCATGCGCTTCACCCTGTGAATACTGCGAGAGGGGGAAGTACCCTTATAATAAGAGAGAACATTTACCATTACCTAGAATTTAAATATGAAGAAGAATTCATACAAACTGTAGCCGTTAGGGTAAAAACTAAACTTCATTACATTACCGTAGCTGCTATATACTGTCCACCAAAGCATGCTCTGAAAATAGAGCCGTACAGAAACCTACTAAAACTTCTTGGCAACACGTTTATATTGGGAGGTGACTTCAATGCAAAAAACATACGTTGGGGATCTAGGCTAACCAACACTAAAGGAAAGGAATTGCTTAGTGCTATGCGAGAAATCAAGTGCAATGCAATATCAACAGGAAAACCTACTTACTGGCCTACTGATGCTCAAAGAATTCCAGATCTGATCGATTTTTTCATTTATAAGAATCTGTCAGCTACATATCTTCACATACAGGAGGGATTTGATATGAACTCTGATCACTCCCCCATTATCTTAACCTTAAGTGAGACCATAATTCAGAAAGAAAGCAATCCAGTTTTAGTAAATAAGAATACGGATTGGGATAGCTTCAAATTCGATTTAGACAACATCATTGACCTTAAAGTACCACTGAAAAACATTCAGCAGTTGGATGAAGAAATGACAAAATTTGTGAAAAACATTCAAAGCTGCGCTTGGGTAAATACACCTCTCTTGAAAAGAAAAGTCGCAAGTCACAGATACCCGTTAGAAATAAGAAACCTCATAGCTGTTATGTCGGTACTCCGATATGAATGTATGCGGGTAAATCCAACTTTAAAATAAAGCAGTCGTTACCAGATCTCTGTCTTTATTTGACGTGTACATAACATTGGCGCAGCCGGTCTAGAAAGTTCGGTAGTTACGTGAAATTTGGTTTACCATAATGCCGATTGGAAAAATAGAAGCATTTAACATCGAAAGCCAAAATTGGGAAAGTTATATTCGTCGTGTAAAACAATTCATATTGTTAAATAGTATCGATGACAACCTAAAAGTAGCTACGCTTTTGACATTAGTAGGTTCCGAGTGCTATAATCTTATTTGTGATTTGTGTTCACCTGCGGAACCGGAGACAAAGAAGTTCGAGGAATTAGTTACACTAGTCAAATATCATTTAGAGCCAGAGACATCTGAAATAGCGGAGCGACATATTTTTCGGCAGCGGACGCAACAGCAGGGAGAAAGTATTCGTGTCTACCTACATGGTCTAAAACACTTGGCTAAAACCTGCAACTTCGGTAGTTCTCTGGAGGAAAACCTTCGCGATCAATTCGTGTCGGGTTTATTCAGCGAAGAGATGCGGTCAAGATTGTTTGCCGAAAAGAGTATAAACTACAAAAGGGCCGTGGAGTTGGCCTCGGCGCTCGAGGCAGCTGAGCGGCATGCGAGCACAGCATGCGCATCGGGCAGCGCGGGCGCTGGCGGGGCTGGCGCAACGGCGGCCGGCGAGGGCGGCCTGCATCGGTTTGGCAGCGGTGGGGGCGCGCGCGATCGGGCGGCGGCGGCGCCGCGGCTACCGCACCTACGACGACGACACAGCGTCGTCTTTGTGCGCGTTGCGGTAAAACCGGTCACATAGCCGGCAAGTGTCGTTTTAAAAATTACACATGTGATGCGTGCGGCCAGAAGGGCCATTTGAAAGTGATGTGCCAAGGTAAAAGTGAAATTAAGAGTGCAAAGGAGAACAAAGGTCAGTACTTTTTAAATGATTCGGACTCAGATGATGACTGTAGTTTTTTTAACTTGGTTACAAGTAATGACGGTGACGGACCGTACTATGCTAATTTAGTTGTAGAAAAGGTGCCGTGTAAATTTGAAATCGATACGGGTAGTAAAATATCAGCCATTTCGAAGCATTTCTATGATAAATATTTTAAACAGGTACCCATTCAAACAAAATTGTTATATCTGAAATCTTATACGGGCGACGTTATCGAGACACTCGGTTATATTGTGGTAATGGTTGTTTGTGGTTCCAAGTCTGCGATGCTTAAGTTATTTATAATAGAAAACGGCGGTCCACCTTTAATGGGCCGTACGTGGATTAAGCAATTAAAAATAGGAATCGTTGAATGTCACAATATAAGCGACTCGGACTCGGTAGCAAAAGCTTTGAGAGACGAATTCCCAGATGTGTTTGCAGAAGGGTTAGGAACGTTCAAATCACCTGTATCGCTGCACCTCAAGGACGAAACCCCCGTGTTTGTGAAGGCGCGGTCATTGCCACTGGCACTGCGTCCGCGAGTCGAAAGCGAACTCAAACGGTTAGAACAAGAAGGAGTTATTTACAAAGTCGAAAGATCAGAATACGGCACTCCTATTGTTCCGGTTATTAAGTCAAATGGCTCAATCAGAATATGTGGAGATTACAAAATAACGCTTAATCCAATTCTAAAAGATTTCCATTATCCTTTACCGCGGATTGAAGAACTTTTTGCGACCTTGGGGGGCGGTGAGCAGTACACAAAACTTGATCTATCAAATGCTTTCCAACAATGTTTATTGGATAAAAAATCACAGCCGCTGACAGCAATTACCACTCACGTTGGGACGTTCATTTACAAAAGAGTACCTTTTGGCATAAAATGTATTCCTGAAAACTTTCAAAAAATAATGGAGGAAACGTTGAGCGGCTTGCCTTCAACGGCTGTATTTGCAGATGACATATGTGTAACTGGAAAGGATAAGGCTACCCATTTAGCAAATTTGAGGGCAGTTTTGGAAAGACTAAAACAAAATGGATTAAGAATCAATTTCAGCAAATGTCAATTTTTTAAGGATTGTGTAACGTATTTAGGTTATAAAATTGACAAGGATGGTTTACACACGGATACCAGTAAAATTGAAGCCATTAAGGCAGCCCCATCGCCCACAAATGTAACTCAATTAAAAAGTTTTATGGGCCTTGTTAATTTTTACTCTAAATTTTGTTCAAATGTAAGTGATATTATGAGACCGTTGTATAAATTACTACAAAAAAATGTTCAATGGCAATGGAATGATGAGTGTGAGGGTGCTTTTTGTCGAATAAAAAAAGTTCTGAGCAGCGCGCCAGTGTTGGCACACTACGATCCTACTTTGCCATTAGTGTTATCAGTGGACAGCAGCGCATACGGATTGGGCGCCGTGCTCGCACAGCGTTACGCAGACGGCAGTGAGCGGCCCGTGTGTTGCGCGTCGCGTACACTTAACTCCGCTGAGCAAAATTACTCACAGCTGGACAAGGAGGCACTCGCAATTGTGTACGGTGTGCGTAAGCATCACCAGTACTTATACGGGCGACAGTTTATTTTGCGTAGTGATCATCGTCCACTGAGCTATATCTTTGGGACGAATAAAGGAATACCCGTGACCGCCGCAAGTAGACTACAGCGTTACGCCGTACATTTGTCTGCTTATAATTTCAAAATCGAATTTATTAAATCAGTACAAAATTGTCATGCCGATGCACTTTCTCGTCTTCCATTGAATTCTTCTAGAAGTAGAATCAAATGTGAGGACAGCTACTGTAGTTACCTTAACTTTGTGCAGGATGATTTTCCACTTAGTTTTAAAGACATAAAAATTGAGACGGCAAAAGATTCATTATTGAGTAAAATATACGGTTACGCAATGTTCGGTTGGCCAAAAACTAGTAAAAATGAAACTGAAAAAGCGTATTCTAATCGTAAGGAAAGTATTTTTGTGGATCAAGGTTGCTTAATTTGGCGTTACCGGGAAATAATTCCGAAATCATTACGAATGTCAATTTTGAAAGAAATTCATGACGGCCACCCAGGCATAGTAAAAATGAAGCAAATAGCGCGTAATTATGTCTGGTGGGAGACATTGGACTCTGATATCGAGCGGACAGTACAAGAGTGCGTCGCATGCCGGTCGCAGCGGTCAGCTCCCGCCCCGGCCCCCCTACATTCCTGGCCGTGGCCGGAGGAACCATGGGCTCGGTTAAATATAGATTTTTTAGGCCCATTTAATAATAAGTATTATTTAGTTATTGTCGATGCTCATACGAAATGGATCGAGGTGGACAATGTTTCTGGTACGTCCGCTGCGGTTGTAATCGATTGTTTACGAAGCATTTTTGCGCGTTTTGGCTTACCCAAACGAATTGTTAGCGACAATGGACCGCCTTTTACTTCGGCAGAATTTAAAAAATATTTAGACGTTAACGGTATTCGTCATACCCTAGTTGCACCATATCACCCATCGAGCAATGGAGCGGCTGAAAGTGCCGTGAAACTCGTAAAGAGGGCATTAAAAAAGGCCCAAGTCGACAGGGAAAATGTTAATACGGCACTCAGTAAATTTCTTTTCTCATATCGAAACACTGAACATAGTACCACTGGTCGCGAGCCCGCAATGCTTATGTTCGGGCGACGGTTGCGTGGTCGACTGGACCTGCTGCGACCAGACACGCGCGACTTGGTGCGACAGCGGCAGGAGGTCAGTGAGCGGCGACGGGACACCACTCTAAGGGTGGCCGAGCCCCAAGATTCTGTACAACTACGGGACTATTCCAAGAACGGGGGAAAATGGACCGAAGGGACGGTGGTACGTCGAGAAAGTCCAGTTTCTTATACGGTGAAATCTCTAGATGGTCGTGTACACAAGAGACACATTGATCAAATCATAACAACTACACATCCAAAGTCTAGATTTTCATTGTCAAAGGTACAAGAGGAAGCATGTGACCAAACAGATGCAGGGCTAATGGCGACGCCTGATACTGATCAGGATGATCAGGTCGCAGAAGAATGGCAACTGGCAGAGGAGTCGCCTCCCTCGAGAACTGTACCTGAAAGATGTGACGATCCATTGACAACACCGAGGAATCGTACCCATAGAAAGGCCGCTTTACGCTGCATTGACAAATTAAAAAAGATGTAATGATATTTTATCGTTCGTTCTAATAATCACACTCATCATTGCACAGCTACTAACGTAGGGGTAAAACATGTTGCTACGATATATATATTTAATAGGTTTATCAACAGTATTATGTTGCCATTTCGCTCATATAATTATGATTAAACTAGCTACTGTATGATTATTGAATTTAACTGTGTTTGCTTTACTTTTTTGTATTTACTTTTTAGCATGTTTGATTAAATGCAAAAGGTAGTAGGTAGGTACCTATGTCTTTCGTTTGTATGTTTAAGTTAGATTATTTTAAATATAGGGGGGAAGTGTTATGTCGGTACTCCGATATGAATGTATGCGGGTAGATCCAACTTTATAATAAAGCAGTCGTTACCAGATCTCTGTCTTTATTTGACGTGTACATAACAATAGCCATAAAGAGAGCTCTGAGACAAAAGTGGCAACAATCAAGATATCCACCTGACAAAACAATGCTGAACAGACTTACAAAAAGATTAAGCAAAGCAATACAGAACTATCATGATGATGCAACAAAAGATTACCTTAGCCAATTAAAAAGTAGTGGAAATACAGAACACTCACTATGGAAAACATCTAAACGTTTAAATAAGCCCATCGTCCATGCTTCACCCATTAAAAAAGTAGATGGCACATGGGCCTTGAGTAATGAACAGAAAGCAAATATATTTGCAGAACATTTAGAACAAACTTTTCAAACCAGCGGTGAGGAAAGCTCTGAAAACATAACACTGGATGTCACTCACCATGACGACCTCAATATAAAACTAGTTACGCCGAAAGAAGTAAAAAATATGATAAATAACTTAGCCAAAAAGAAATCGCCTGGATACGACCTTATCACTGGTGAACTCCTTCAAAATCTGCCACGCAAAGCAATAGTAAAACTTACAACCCTTATAAATGCAACATTCAGATTGAAACACGTGCCTGATATCTGGAAAGTTGCTGAAGTCATTATGATCCCCAAACCTGGAAAACCACCCCAGGAAGTAACATCATACAGGCCTATATCACTTTTACCAATCATTTCAAAATTATTTGAAAAACTACTCTTAAGACGCTTAAAACCTATAATAGAAGACAGAAAACTGATTCCAAATTACCAATTCGGCTTCCGAGAAAAACACTCCACGATAGACCAAGTACATAGAATTACCAACATTATAGAAAAAACTCTTGAAGAAAGAAAAGTCTGTTCTACAGTATTTCTAGATGTAGCACAGGCATTTGATAAGGTTTGGCATAAGGGTCTTATTTATAAGATAAGGAAAATGCTGCCAAAACAATTTGCAGACATTTTAGAATCCTACCTAACAGAGAGGACGTTTAGAGTCAGACATGAAGATGCTTATATTTCGATCTCAAGCAAATAAAAGCTGGTGTACCACAAGGAAGTGTTCTTGGCCCAATCTTGTACCTATTGTACACCTGTGATATCCCAGAAATGGAAAACAACTTCATTGCAACCTTCGCAGATGACACAGCCATCATGGCTATAGGTGTCACTCACAAAGAAGCCGTAGACAAAGTACAAATTGCTGTCAACTCCATCACCAACTGGACAAAAAATGGCGAATTAAGTTAAATGAATCCAAATCGACTCATATAGACTTCACAAACCGAAGACCTAATTATACACCGGTATACATTAACGGTTGCGTAATACCTTACGAAAATACAGCCAAATACCTGGGCATGACGCTTGACACAAAACTTCGCTGGAAGGCTCATGTCAAAAAGAAACGCCTGGAGTTAGATCTACGCTACAGGAATATGTACTGACTACTTGGCAGACATTCATCATTGTCAGTGTACAACAAAGTACTTCTGTACAAACAAGTACTTATGCCTGTATGGGCATACGGTATACAGCTTTGGGGCTGTACAAAACGCACCAATATTGAAATAATCCAAAGATTTCAAAATAAGGTACTTCGGAGCATAGTCAACGCTCCCTGGTACATTAGAAACCAGGACATCCACCGGGACTTAGGAGTGGACCTTGTCGCTAAAGTTATAAAAAAATACGCCGAAGCTCATGAACAAAGACTTCATAAACATGTGAATGTCGAGGCTATTCAGCTCCTTGACACCACGGACATAGTAAGGAGACTGAAAAGGACTAAGCCTTTTGAATTAGTTTAGTGATTGTTACGGAGTGCAGTGAGTGCTACCTTTTAAGAACACAAGAACTAAGTGTCTTTCCGTCATAATAGAGACAATAAGAAAAGTGCCAATGGACACATTCTTTAGTATAAATTTACTAGGAAATTAAGTTAAATTTAAATTACTTATTAGCCTCAAGGCTAGATTGTAATTGTTATGAGGTAACCATTCGGTTACAACATAATGAAAAAAAAAAAAAAAAAAATTAGGACTATGCAGTTGAAACTTTATAATGTAGATGTATTCTGTGAACCGCTTTACGATTTTTACACAAAAATTAAAAGATTAACCTTCATGAAAATGAAACTAAATATACATCTACCTACCAAGTTTCAACTGCATAGTCCTAATAGTTTCGGAATAAAATGGCTGTGACATACGGACGGATTGACAGACAGACAGACATGACGAATCTATGAGGGTTCCGTTTTTTTACCATTCGGCTACAGAACCCTAAAATGGGGAAAATAAAAAAAATACTCTTGGAAAGAAACAACTTTACTTTGTAACTAGAAAATATTAGCACATCATCCAGATAGTCGAAGTGTTACTTGGGTAAAAATATTAGCACATCATCCAGATAGTCGAAGTGTTACTTGGGTAAAAATATTAGCACATCATCCAGATAGTCGAAGTGTTACTTGGGTAAAAATATTAGCACATCATCCAGATAGTCGAAGTGTTACTTGGGTAAAAATATTAGCACATCATCCAGATAGTCGAAGTGTTACTTGGGTAAAAATATTAGCACATCATCCAGATAGTCGAAGTGTTACTTGGGTAAAAATATTAGCACATCATCCAGATAGTCGAAGTGTTACTTGGGTAAAAATATTAGCACATCATCCAGATAGTCGAAGTGTTACTTGGGTAAAAATATTAGCACATCATCCAGATAGTCGAAGTGTTACTTGGGTAAAAATATTAGCACATCATCCAGATAGTCGAAGTGTTACTTGGGTAAAAATATTAGCACATCATCCAGATAGTCGAAGTGTTACTTGGGTAAAAATATTAGCACATCATCCAGATAGTCGAAGTGTTACTTGGGTAAAAATATTAGCACATCATCCAGATAGTCGAAGTGTTACTTGGGTAAAAATATTAGCACATCATCCAGATAGTCGAAGTGTTACTTGGGTAAAAAGTTTTTCGACCAAATGAAACGTCGGAGTTAAAGCTTGATAAGTCACGAACGGTTTATTTAATCAACAAGTGCGTGTCGGGCCACGCGCAGTGTAGGGTTCCGTAGTTGTTATAACAGCCAAGTGCGGGTCGTATTCGCTGACTGATAGTTTCGTACCATGCTCTAACTAAAAGCCAAACATGACTACCTACCTAATTTGACTTCTTAAACAAACAACAACGACAAAATCTTTTTTTTAATAAACTTAAAACTTGTTTAGAAATGAAACATTAGCGCGATAAAATTGACACTTAGCGCCATCTATCGACATTTCTATGGAGTTGTTCGAAATTTTCGAGTCAAATACTATTACTCGTAAACTTGTAAAGCCCACTTAAGTGTGATAGTTTTCCTTTAAACTTCGTTATATACAGGTACTATTGCCGTGACATTTGTATTTCTAACTACAACCGTTTAGTTGGTAGGGGGGGGGGACACTTGACTAACGAAAATTTGTACTTTAAAGCTTGGTACGTCACGAACGGTTTACTTAATCAAAAACCAGTCTGTCCAAACCCCTAATATTTTTGAAAGACCTATCCAACGATATCCCACACTATGGGAAGGACGAAAAAAATATTATCATCCCCACTTTACATGTAAGTAGGGGAGGTAGGTACCCTTAATGTTTGTTTTTTATCCAAATTTTATTTTACTACTTTTTTGGCGTCATTAACGTGTATACTCATGCCAAATTACAAATTTCTAGTACCAATAGTTTTTGAGCTAAACCGCGGACAGACAGACATACAGACAGACGGACATGGCGAAACTATAAGGGTTCCTTGTTGACTACGGAACCCTAAAAACGAAACTACAACAGTTTAAAAGGTTTAGGTGAAATGATTACGGTCAAATATTTTTCGAACATAATGATAGGTAACCCAGACGGACACAGATACAGACAGACGGACAACAAAGTGATCAGGATACCGATTTTTCCTTTTGAGAAACGGAACCCTAAAAAAAACCGGCCAAGTGCGAGTCGTACTCACACACATAGGATTCCGTAGGACCAAACAATATAAATAATAACTTAATTCGTTTTTCATAGTATGTAAATGAAAAACAAAGTTACAGCTGCAGTTTGATGTAAAAGTCTATCAAAAACTAAATATTTATGCAATGTATGACTATGAGCCGTCGCCAATGTCTTAATAGTATATTTTCCCCCCGGGCCCGGACCCGCGTAAGGCGCTAAGGTGCTAACGTGTGCACATCGATATTTATTTAAAAACATAACATAGGTACATATGATTTCGACTGAATTTTTAAATGAGTGTTCGTTCAGAATAGAGAACGGTGTGCTGTCGTACCTTGGCGACTAGAGTGCCGAGGTCGGCGTCCTCGGGCAGCGTGACGCTGTAGGTACTGGCGGAGAAGCGCGGCGCGTTGTCGTTGACGTCGTCCAGCGCCAGCAGCAGCTCCGAGCTGCACTCCCAGTCGGCGCGCTCGCGGTCCTGCGCGTGCGCGCGCAGGCGGTAGGCGGCGCGCGCCTCGCGGTCCAGGCGCGCCGCCACGCGCACCTCGCCCGTCTCCTTGTCCATGGCGAAGTGCTGCGCCATGTCGCCCGTGAGGTAGTAGCGCAGGCGCGCGTCGCGGGGCTCGTCTGCGTCGCCCGTCTCCAGCGTCATGACGCGCGTGCCGTTCGCCGCGTCTTCCGGAAGCCGCGCGTAGTACCGGTAGCGGAGACAGTACGGTGGGTTGTCTGCAGACGGAATCGGACGGCGTGAATCTCGGGCTCGAACAGTCAAGTAAATAAAATAAAAACATGTGCGTCTCGGGACGCTCGACAGAAGTGATAACTTAAACTAATTTAAGGTATACGTGAGAGAAAAGGAAGCCAGACAGAGTGGTGCCGTAAGGCGTTACGTTACAAAGCGGTTAAGCCTCCCATAAAAAGTTATCACTTCAATTATAAAATAAATTATATTAAATATGTACGAAGCGGACGATTACTCACCGTTGACATCGAGAACTTGAATGCGGACGCGCGTCTGCGCCGTGAACTTGCCGTCGGTGGCGGCGACTCGCAGGTCGTAGAGCGGCTCGGTCTCGCGGTCGAGCTCGCGCGCCACGTACAGCTCGCCCGAGGCGCGCAGCTGGAAGCGCGCTCGCGGGTCGCCCGCGGCCACGAAGAAGGCGAGCGGCGCGCCGGCCGCGTCCGCGTCGCTCACCTCCAGCCGCGCCACCACCGTGCCGGCCGCGGCGTCCTCGCGCACCTGCCAGGGTGTGACACGTCTATGTCACTATACTTTAACAAATGTTACCCAGTCGCTGGCTCGTCGAGGTCAGATAGGCAGCCGCTCCATTTAAAATGCAGGTATTCAGCTGCATCAGGTTAGACCGGAAGCCGACCTCGACATAGTTGGGAAAAGGCTGGACAGGTGATGCGCAGTTGATTTTTAAACCAGGGACCGAAAAGGTGATCGGCTCACCTCGGCGTCGTACTGCTCCTGGCGGAACTCGGGCGGACAGTCGTTGTAGTCGACGAGGCGCACGACGAGCGTGCCGCGCGCGACGCGCCGGGTGGCGCCGCCGTCGCTGGCGAGCAGCGCCACGCGGTGCTCGGCGCGCGCCTCGCGGTCGAGCGGCGCCAGCGACGTGACCCAGCCGGAGTAGGGGTCCACGGCGAACAGCGCGCCCGCGCCGGCGCTCTCGGCCGCCAGCGAGTAGCGCACCTCGCCGTTGGTGCCAGAGTCGGGGTCGTCCGCCATCACTGAAATGTTACAGATCCTTTGTCGGTCAACGAAACTGGTGTCGAAGTTCCAAAGCCTATTGCGCTCTACTGTCACCTTTTATGGTTTAATGTTATTGTACTATTAGGTACTACTGTACTATTGTTTTGCTATCAATGTGTTTTTAAATAACATAATTGATTTTCTATCGTTTTTTGATGGCCTTTTATAATTTTGTTTTTTAATTAAGTATCTAGTTTTTATTTATTCGTTTTTAATCAAGTTAAGTTAATTCATATGTCGTTTAATTATAGTAAATAAGTATGTATATATCTTCTTCTAATACATTTAAATCTCGTGTCATAGTGTTTGCTATCGAACTCCTCGGAAACCGGTGCTTACATTGAGCGCATTGAAAACATTCAATGCGCTCAATGTGAGTGAGTTATTAATGCACGTGAGTGTTATGTTAAATTAACACGAGTGCATTAATTACTCACTTTAGCAAAGAGCGTAATCTACTTTTCTTTCAACTACTGTGACTAAATATACCGACTCAAAATAAAAACTAAAGTTAATGAAACAAAGTTTAATTCATCTTCCCTTCATAGGTTATTAAAAACTTCATTTGCAGCTGTTTTTATACTTTCTGGAGTTGAATTTATATTGCTATCAATTTCCATTTTTTTTTTAAGTTTTAAGAAATATCAAAGTTTTACAATGCTACAAAATGCGCGCCATTTGTTTTTTGGAACGAAGTTCCTTATCGCGCGTTACAAAACGGGGCTAGACGGAAAAAATTAAGACTAAAAGTAGTAACGACAATTTTTGCTAACTTAAAAAAATAAAATTCTAAATAATCCTTCACTAATTCCTTCACTAAATAATCGAAAGGAACTTTTATTTTCACCAAGTCGGTTTAAATCAGCCGATTTTTATTTTCAGCCAGGATCTTTTTGATATAATGCATACATTTTGTATTAAACAGAGAGGGAGGGAGGGAGACATTAAACCTCTGTGGTAAATGTATATCTAAATAAAAAACAGTGCAGTAATGAAAAACTTTCACAGTTGAATAAAACCGACTTGGTGAAAACATAGAATAAATGTTCCAAATAAAAGTGCAAATTTGACTTTTAACTGCACGTTTAATAATTGTAAGTTTTAAATGTTTGAAGGTAAGATGAATTAAACTTTGTTAGGTAGGTATATTTTGTCACGGTAGTTGAAAGATAAGTAGATTACGCAACTTTCTAGTAATTAATGCACTC
The DNA here is from genome assembly GCA_949152445.1 of Cerastis rubricosa. Taxonomy (NCBI): domain Eukaryota; kingdom Metazoa; phylum Arthropoda; class Insecta; order Lepidoptera; family Noctuidae; genus Cerastis; species Cerastis rubricosa. The sequence goes on along the minus strand of OX424531.1, from coordinate 24,284,971 downwards.
GTGTTAACTTAGTGCCCTCGCATGCGCTCGGGCACTAACATAACACTCTTGAATTAATAACTCACTTTCTTGTTTGTTTTTATTAGCTGTAAGTTCTCCATGTTCTAAATAAATAAATAAAAAAACCGTAGTTAAAAGATAACGTCGCAATTTCAAGGCATCGATGTATAGTAATTGATATAACAATTTTCCGCAGAATAGAATAGTATTTCGAACTTGCATAGGGAACCCACTTAGTTCGATGTACAGAATGCTCGGTCGCCGACATCGTGTAGGTTCTGTTTACACCTTGTAGGTATGTACTATGTCTTGAATGATTCAAAAGTTAGTAAAGACTAAAGATTTTAAATTTTTAGGTAGGCTCCGTGTGCAGTTTAGTAATGTACGGGTGAAGTGCTATATACTCACACTGCACGAGGCTGGAGTGAGGCGGCGTGTTCTCGGCGACGTGCACGACGTAGGGCTGCGAGTGGAAGGCGGGCGCGTGCTCGTTCACGTCTAGCACGTGCACGCGCGTCGTCAGCAGCACCGCCGGCGCCGGGCTGCCGCCGCCCTCCGCTATTATACCTGACACATTACACAGTTTCTATTACCCAGCTGTTCTGAACATGATAATTTTATCGACTTTTGTCTCAAGATAATGGGCTATGATCGCAAGTCACTTGAAATTTTGCAGTCACCTATGAGATGTTCTGCGGCGGTCTCGCGGTCGAGCTGGCCAGAGAGCACGAGGCGGCCAGCGTCGTCCACGGCGAACAGGTCGCGCGGCCACAGCGCGGGCGCCAGGCGGTAGCGCGGCGCGGGCCCGTCGGCGCGCAGCTGCGCCACCAGCGTGCCGGGCGGCGCGTCCTCGCGCAGGAACAGGTCGGCGGGCGGCGCCTGCACGCGCGGCGCTTCGTCGTGCGCGCCCAGCACGAACACGGCCACGGGCGCCTCGCCCGCCAGCCCGCCGCCGTCGCGCGCGCGCACCCACACCTGCACGCTCCGCGACGCTGCGCAGACACACGGGTGAGCTCCCTGCGATGGCCGAGCGCGTCGGCACGTCGGTCAGCGCGGGGAGCAATATCTTACCGAATTCCGTGGCGTCCCTGGCGAAAGAGAGCGCGCCGGTGTGCGGGTCGACGGCGAAGAGTCCCGTGGCGTCGGAGTGCACTTCGCCCTCGTACACGGAGTAGGTGAGGCGCGCGTTCTCGCCGGCGTCGGGGTCGTGCGCGGTCAGCGTGAGGAAGGGCAGACGCGGCGCGCGGTCGGCGCGCACGACGGCGCGGTACTCGCGCAGCGGGAAGGCGGGCGCGTTGTCGTTGAGGTCGGCCACGCGCACGCGCACCACGGTGTGGCGCAGCAGGCCGCCGCCGTCGCTGGCCGCCACCGGCACCTCCCACTCGGCGCGCCGCTCACGGTCCAGCGGCACGCGGCTCGTCAGTGCGCCGCTCGTCGCGTCTATTGCGAACGTCTCCCGCAGACGAGCAGACGGAATCGAATATGACACCGTTCCGTACTCGCCGGCGTCTTCGTCGTATGCCTTCACCTATGAAAGTATAAAATATGTTATAAATTCACAACGTCACAATGACAGTGACATTAGTCCACCTGTCAAAATTAAAATGTCGGTACCGTAGTAAGAAGCAGTGGTGGCGGTTGATTTTCAAGAGCTCTCGCTTCGTGCACGAGATGTGGGAAGTGTGGAGGCGCGCGGTTGGCAGGCGCCAGCGACAGTTTGACGCGGGCGAAGGCGGCGTGCGCGCCGTCCGACACCGACACGTTGAGCGAACGCAGCGCCGCGCCGGGCGCCGGCCACGCGCCCGGGTTGGCGAGCGTGAGCACGCCGGTGCGCGCGTGCACGGCAAAGCTGCGCTGCGCCGCGCCCTCCAGCGCGTACCGCAGGCGCTGTGCGTCGCGCTCGTCTGGGTCCCACGCCGCCACGCGCGCCAGCGCCGTGCCGCGCGCCGCCTCCCCCGACACCAGCGCCGGCACCACGCCCCGCTCCATGCGCGGCGGGCTGTCGTTCACGTCGTCCACTGGAAGCGAATACAACTCGAGCTTAGTAACTGCGTGTGAGTGTGTGCGTGTGGGCTTGCACGACACGACGATGAGGCTCCTCACCAGTGACGAACAGGTGGGCGGTGGTGAGCAGAGCCGGCCGGCCGGCGTCCGTAGCCGTCACCAGCAGGTGGTAGTGCGCTCGTGTCTCTCGGTCGAGCGGGGCGGCGACGCGCACTGCGCCCGTCGTGGGCTCTACGGTGAAAGCCCCCTCGGCCGCAGATTCTATTTCGGCAAGTGAGTATGTCACTTCACCGTTTTCGCCTGTAAGGAAGAAGTAATCCGTGAAAAACACGCGATGTGCGGGCGGATCGCGGCGGGCATGCGGCGGGCACGCGTCATACCGGTGTCATTGTCTGAAGCGTGCACGGTGACGACGAGCTCCCCGACGGCGGCGGCCTCGGACACGGCGGCGCGGTACACGTCGTGCGGGAATTCGGGCGCGCAGTCGTTGACGTCAAGCACGTGCAGCGTGACAGCGGCGTCGGCGTAGGCGCCGGTGACGCCGTCCGTGGCGCGCAGCACGAGCTCGTGCGCGCGCGCCGTCTCGTAGTCCAGCGCCGCGCGCGCCAGCAGCACGCCTGCACGACACACACGTTAGCACACTCGGCCCTGCCCGCGCACGCATTTCATTCATGTGCACCCATTAAGCATGCGACTCAAAAAGTGTAAACTGCCTTATTCAATTCATGCTTCAACATAATTATATCCCAAGCTTAACTCTCGAGTGTCTAGATGACCGGTAGCTATGTAATAGTGATGCGTTGATGACTAGCCTTCATGCCCATGACGAGATGCATTGAGGAGAATTTGACAAATGACACCGCTTGACGGCTGAAACTAAGTAAAGAGACCTCAACAGGGTGATCATTGAAGAATTGATTGTTTTTTTTTGATGATTGATTTTGATTGAAGAATTGGTACAATATTAATTCAAGTTTTTGTGTTGCGTGAAACATGTTACTGGCCACATCTCGTTGTCAACAACACCAAATGAAGTCTCTCTGCAATAATGTAGCACTTTACATTAAAACAACCATGAAGACAAACATAATTATGTGCTCCAATTATATCAGCGTAAGTAGTAATTGTTAGAACTTTCCGAACAACTTTAACTTGAACGGAGGGCGTACAGCGATAGCGCGCATGAGAGGGGTCAAGCGAGCGGTGGGTGGGAGGGGGGGAGGGGTAGGGGGAAGCGGGGGAACACAGCAAGCGTGGTCACGGCACATGCGACCGGGGCGAGGCGTGCGTGTGCTCTGGGGGGATAGCCGGGGGGGGGGGGCACTGTATATACTCACATGGACTATTGCCTCTGTCGGGTGCTGCGAATAAAACCAACATGTTAGTAAGTGCGTCAGTACGCCCGCCACCCGCGCGTCACACCGTGCGCTGTGAGGCGCTCTATCCGCGGGAACACTTACACAAACTTCACTCGTACCTACCTACTCCGCTGTGTTCTCACATCTACACACTAAGAATTCCTGACTGTTTTATTTTTATCGAGTGTAGAGTGTTGTGTACACGTACGCTTTCAGGGGTTGTTTTAGAAAATAAAGTAATGAATTTACTGAAGTATGTTCAAGTTTTTCGAACGATAGGGAGAAGTGATCATCATTCACCTGTCCTTTTCCCCATTTATTTTTCCATTCTTCTTCTTCATATCGTGAGCCAAAATACTTTACAAAAGATTTACTTTACAACCCCTGTCTGTAGGGGAGGGGTAAAAACGAGGAATGCAGTCTGTGTGATAAATCCGCTTCCTTCGGATTAGAAACAGGAAAATTGGTGAAATAACACTTCGTAAATAATAACGATTGTAATGATTTATTTAACCTAGTATTTTTAAATCGACCACTGTAAGGATGAAACGGGGAATAGAGTTTGTATGAAAGATCACATCCTCACAGTTTAGGAACTAGCTCATAATTTCTTTTGGCTACTACTAAAGATCGTGGTGACGCTCGCATCGTCAATTCGCGCGATGATAGGACACCCAGTTTTTGCCATCGCGGGAACACGCGATGGTCGCATCGCTTACTCGCGCGATGATCGCACATTCGCGTTCTATTAGGACAATGCCATATAAAATCGATTCGCGTGTTCGCGTCACATCGCGTCGGCGGAGTTTGCTAGCTAATAAATCTTGACTTGTATAAGACTTGTGTCAGCACATGTCTCAAAATTTGGTAAACTCAAAATTGTCAGCGTCGCGTCACTTGGAACTCGAAGGCATCGTCCTAATAGAACGCGAATGCGCGATCATCGCGCGAGTAAGCGATGCGACCATCGCGTGTTTGCACCATGGCAAAAACTGGGTGTCCTATCATCGCACGAATTGACGACGCGAGCGAGCGAGGGGCGCGGGCACAGCGGCCCGCCGACGCAATTATCGCGCGAATTTCAATTAGGACGCCTTTTCGAATTCAATATGTTTGATCGCGCGTTCGTTTTGAGTCGCGCGACTGCGTCGTGCGATTGTCAGTTAGGACACCTATTCGATTTCAATATGTTTAATCGTGCGTTCGTAGGAGTAAAATTCGCGCTAACCTACGATGATCGCGCATTCACGTTCTATTAAGACGATGCCTAAGAGATCATAAAATTATCGCGTCCATTTTAAAATATGATACGGTCATTAAAATGTCACCTATAAATTTCCCTTCATGCAAATACAAGTACAAACTCATGAACAGTTAGTATTCGTGCGCTACCACTCGCGAGCTCATCGTCCTCTCCCAAACAACGTGCAGGACGACGAGCGTATGTGTGTGTGAGCCTCACCCGTGTCGAAGTGGACTTCGAAGAGGCCGGCCGCGTCGTCCAGCAGCGTGTAGATGAGCTGGCGGCCCAGCGGCGACGCGGCCTGCAGCGGCGGCGCCAGCGCGTCGCCCGGCGCCACGTCCTCGCGCGCCGCCAGCGCGTAGTGCGCGCGCGCCCAGGCCGGCGCCGCGCCGCCCCCCCACACGCGCACCGTCACCTCCGCCTCCGCGCCGCACGCCGGCACGCCGCCGTCGAACGCCGCGATCACCAGCGAGTACAGCTGGTTGTGCGCGTCCACGGTCTGCTTGAGCGAGATCTGTCCGCTGCGCCGGTCCACGCGGAACAGCTCGCCGTGGCCGCGCTTCATCTCGTAGCGCACCTCGCCGTTGTCGTTGGCATCGGCGTCGAGCGCGCGCACTCGCAGCACGGGTGCGCCCGGCTCGGCGCCCGCCAGCACGGCGGCGGCGTACGGCCGCTCCACGAACACGGGGCAGTTGTCATTGACGTCGGTGACGGAGACGTGCAGGCGCGCGCGCGCCACGCGCGGCTCGTGCGCGGCACTGCGCGCCTCCAGCAGCAGCACGTACGCGTCGCGCGCCTCGCGGTCCAGCGCGCGCCCCGTGCTGCGCACCGCGCCCGACGTCGCGCCCACCTGCCGCACATACAGTTAACACTCCAAATAACAAGGATGCCAAATATTCTACTGACTTGTACAGGTTATCATATGTTAGCTCCCTACATACTATCTACACTGATAATATTATGAGTTCACTTTTGTACGTATTGTGTACTCACCTCAAACCCTTCAACGGGGTTTAATATCCTGAATTCGATATGTTCATTGAGCGCCGCACCGAGCACGTTGAGTACGGCGATCGTCGTGGGTTTCGTGGAATTTTCAACAACTGAGCCGTAGTAGTCGGATTTCTGGAAGGCGAGTCCCGAGTTGTCGGCCTCGCGCACGCGCACCTCGACGCGCGCCGTGCTGGAGTACAGTCCGTCAGACGCGCGCACGCGCAGGCGGTACGCGCTCGTCAGCAGATCCGCGCGCGCTACGCTCAGCACACCGCCCGGCGACAGCGCGAAGGCGCCATCCGTGTCACCCTCGATGATGTCGTACTTGACGACGGCGCCGGCCGGTAGGTCGGGGTCGCTGGCCGTCAGCGTGCTCACGGTTACGCCAGCCGACGTCGGCAACAACACTGTGGCTTCGTAGACGGACTGCGCGAACGTCGGCGGACAGTCGTTGACGTCGATCACGTCTACGATCACTTTAGCGACACTGCCCGACGGTAGTCTCGGCGTACCCATGTCGATGACCTGCGATGACAAGTGTCGTGTAGGCACACGATCGACAGCAGACTCACAGAGTGTGGTCGTGCGGCGCACTCACCCGGACGCTGAACTCGTGGCGGGCGGCGCGCTCGTAGTCGAGCGGCGCCGCCAGGTGCAGCGCGCCGGTGGTGGCGTCGACGCGAAACAGAGCGGCGGCGGCGGGCTGCAGGATCTCGTAGGCGCGCTGGCGGTGCGCGGGCCCGTCCGCGTCGTCCGTGAGCAGCACGAGCGGCGCGCCCGGCTCCGCGCCCGCGTCCGCCACCAGCGCGCCGCGCGGCGCCGCCTCGGACACTCGGCCGCGGTACTCGCGCCGCCGCAGCGCCGGCGCCCACTCGTTGCGGTCCAGCACGTGCACCGACACGCGCGCCACGGCTGAGCCGCCGCCCTGATGGCAAATATTTATTATACAGACTCATTCTTAAAAGGATATTAAAAATACACGTCTGTGTTTACTGTGAGGATCATTTTAATTGAATCGGAAGTTGTGCTATTTCATTGTTTTGCGAACGAAATTTACCATGTTGATAGCGGTGACCGTTAAATTGTAGAAGTTCTGAGTCTCGTAGTCCAGCGGCGCGGCAGTCGCGAGCAGGCCGGCGGCAGGGTTGAGGCGGAACAGACCCTCGCCGCCCTCCAGCGAGAACCACGGCGCGCTCGCGCTGCGCACGTCCAGCGCGGCCAGCGGCGTGCCGGCCGGCTCGTTCTCCAGCACCTCGCACGACAGCTCGGCGGCGGCGAAGCGCGGCGGCGCGTCGTCCGGCTCCACCACCTGCACGTGCAGCGGCAGCGAGGCCGCGCGCGCGCCGGGCGGTGGGTTGGCGGCACGCACGGTCAGCGTGTAGTCGCGCGGGCCGGCGGCCGGTAGCGGGCGCGTCAGGCGCACGTCGCCCAGCGCCGCGTCCACGGCGAACACGCCGCCCGCGTCGCCGCTCGCCAGCGAGTACACGATGCGCGCCGCGTCGCCCGCGTCGGGGTCAGCGGCGCGCAGCGCGGCCACGAGCGCGCCGGCCGGCGCGCCACGCGACAGGCGTGCCTCGGCCAGGCGCCGCCCCCACGCCGGCGCGTGCTCGTCTGCGTCGTGCACGCGCACCGTCACTCGTGCGTACGCACGCGACGCTCTCGGAGCTTGATCGCGCGCCCACACGGTTAGCTCGTGAACAGCAGCGCTTTCTCTGTGATTAAATAAAAGAAAATGAGTACAAATCACGCGTCTCTCCTTATTGTCATAGTGGTAGGTTTGTTTATCGCTGACCTGTCGAGCGGGTGCGCAAGCTCGAGCACTCCGCTGAACTCGTGCAGGCGGAAGAGCCGCGTGGAGGCGGGGGCGCGCGCGGCGTGCACGCCGTACAGCAGACGCCCGGCGCCCGAGCCCCCCGGAGCCCCCACGCCCCCCGAGCCCCCCGCACTGGCCCGCAGCGCCACCAGTGCCTCGCCCACTCGCGTCGCCTCTGAAGTCTCCACGACATATTCCTCTTGTGTGAATGACACTCCACCTTCGTTTGCGTCATTGATGACGGTTATATTCACCTGTAAATACGATCGGCCGAGTGGTCACATGACAGTTGAATGAACGCTGGAAAGAAATCTCGTGGCGCGGTTTCTTACCGGAGCGTACACCACGTGCAAACCGTCGGTGACAGAGATATTGAGTGTGTATTGTGACTGTCGCTCCCAGAGGAGACGACGAGCCAGAACTAGGCTTCCGTCTTCTCTTCCGATGTAAAACTCTTGCCGAGGGTCGCCATCTACCGGTTTGGATTGGATTAAATTATCAATTATGTTTTGCGTTGCTGTCGGGTTTTAGATGTATTTTATTCGGTTCACTCGCAAGTGTGTGTATCTAACAGAAGTCATACCCGATATCGTGTAGTAAAGAGCATCGCCGTCGGGGTCAGTGGCTTGTAGCACGGCCAGCAGGAAGCCGGGCGCGTCGAGCTCGGCCACCTGCAGGGGCGGCGGCGCGGCCAGCGCGGGCGCGGCGCCGCCCCCGCGCGCCACGCCGCGCACGCTGGCGCGCGACACGCTGCAGCGCGCTCGCGGCCCGCCGTCGCACGCGCGCACCTGCGGTACGAGCACGTTAGCCAACCTCCATCTTATGCTGTCGGTAGACGTAGGAGCTGAGCCGCTAGCGAGCCTACCGTGACGTCGTAGGAGTCGCCAGGCGCGAGCGCCAGGCGCGGCGCCATGTACAGGCGGCCGCTGGCGGCGTGCACGCGTAGCAGGCCGCGCGCGGCTCCGCGGGCGCGTGCCCAGTAGCGCACGGTGCCGTTGGCGCCCTCGTCCGGGTCGAACGCCACCACCTACCACAGAAAAAGGACCGTGAGAGCGACACTCGCACTACAACCGCGGTACTGGAGCGTGCACAGACATGCGAGAGAAGCCTCACCGTGGCGACGTAGAGGCCGAGGGGCGCGGGGTCGTCGTACAGGTCCCAGGGCGCGCGCGCGCCCGAGCCCTCGTCGTCGTCGTCGGTCTCCCACTCCGTGCTGCTCTCGTCGGCGGGCGCGGCGTCGTCGCCGGCCGCATCGCCCTGTGGAGAACACCACGCTGATGCACACTAACACTCCACACACAATGTTGTTAGAACACGTCCGGTTATTACACTTCTCAAGGCTCTCGCTACGGTACAGGAGTACCAACCTATGAAGTTAATAAATCTTACCACTCCACGCATTACTCATCAATCAATGTTATAACATGCATAAATAACTTTGACGTAAAAACTTGGCAGTTATAATAAGTCGAGTTAACGAGCGTACCTGTGGCAGGGCGTGCACGCTGGGCTGGTGGGGCGTGAGGGGCGCGGGGGGCGCGGGCACGCGGATGTCGTAGAAGCGCTGCGCGAACACGGGCGCGTGGTCGTTGATGTCGAGCAGGCGCACGGCCACGCGCGCCGTGCACGCGAGCTCGCCGTCGGACGCCTGCACCTCGAGCGCGTGGCTGGCGGCCGCCTCGCGGTCCAGCGCGCGACCCGTCGTCACTATCTCACCTAAACAGAGAAAACAATATTAGTAACACCTGCATTACATGGGTGCGATCTTCTGCGGTCATGATACAAATACAACATAGCACTTTTGTTTGGGCATTAATTAGGTCGTCGAGTTGTGGTGCTGGAGGCAAAGGCTAAGAAGATCGAATTTCGCACTTTCGTCTTTCCAAGAACTCGGCACATCGGTCCCTATAGGAGTCTCTACGTGATGAAGAATGATTGTGTCTCAGGTAAGAATGTCAAGAAGAAGTATTATTGAAAAGTAAAGCAACAATATCACACTTTTACCTAAAATCCAGATTACACATGTGATTGCACATTACACAAAAGGCGGTAGGGAATAATTTAGGTACAATAAAAAGTAGTATAATGGTTGTGTTACGCTAGGCGGTGCAGTACCGGTGTGTTCGTCGATAGAGAAGAGTCCGTCGGGGTTGCCGGCCACGATGGAGTAGGAGACGTTGGAGGGCGCGGCGTCGGCGTCCGCGGCGCGCACGGCGGCCACGCGCGTGCCGGCGCCGCAGTGCTCGGGCACGGCGGCCGCGTACGCCGCGCGCGCGGGCCACGGCGCCATGTCGTTCACGTCCTCCACCTCGATGTACACCTGCGCACAAGCCCACCGGCCACTAATTACTAACCTCTGCTTAGATGACTTCGCTGGCTTTGTTATTAAAGGCTTTCTAATTTTTAATTTTTTGAGTTCCGTTGCAAAATGGTGTAGCGAAGCAAAATGCTGATGTGCACTTTTGATAGCTGCCGGGCCGGGAAACGGAACCTTTGGATTCCGTCTGTCTGTCTGTCCGTCCGTGAATCACAGAGTTTTCATTCCGAAACTATTGGCACCACACCGTCGAATTTGGAGAGTAATGAAACGATAGATACCTGCACGCAGGTATGGCGCGGCACGAGGCCGTGGTCCTGCGCGCACAGCGTGAGCCAGTAGTGCGCGGTGGACTCGCGGTCCAGCGGCGTCAGCGTGCGGATCACACCTGCGGACAGACATCAATGTGTTACCGATACAGATCAGATAGTGTGTATGGACGCTGGCCATCTCCCTTTAGGTAGTTTCTTGTTTCTCCTATAATAATATTATTCAAACAAACTCCATCAATATGCACAGGGAGTTCTAACTTAGTGAGTAAGTTTGGAAGGAGAGACTGAAGTACGACAATTTGTCCAGGTTAAATAAAATATGACACCGTTATAAAACTTTCTGCTCCGTTCTCGTTTTCTTTAATTAGTGTCTAGATTACTACGGTACATACGTTCCTGTTATCGTAGGTAATAATTTATATGAAGGATAAAAAGAAAACAAAGATGTTTCAATATTTGTTTGCTTGGTTGAACACGCTAATCTCAGGCGTGTATTCCCGTTCGTGACACTGACATCGTCCCCCTAGTGGGACGAACGGGAATTTACAAAAATAATATTAAATTTGTTCCCGATCATCCCACTCGATATTTTAGAGGAACGAATGTGAATATGTTCTTAGATTAGTGCCATTCGTCCCACTAAATAATCGTTGTTTCGTCGTTTACTTTCAAATTTGTCGTGATATTACATGGCTCTGGTTCGCCGGCAGTGCCGCTGTTAACAAAAGAGTGCCGATAACATTAATTTATTTAAACCCTATTGATTTACCTGACATTCTCTCCCTTTAGTATCCTTAAATTAGGCCAGTCGGGTTAGTGTTGACAAAACAATGAAACTGCACACAACACAATATGCAATATACACTGTCTGAAATTATTTGGTGGGACCAATGCGACTAACAAAATGATTAATAAATTAATCCTGTTCGTCCCACCAACAAAATTAGTGGGACGATCGGGAATAATTTTTTTAAGATTTCCCGTTCGTCCCACTAGGGGGACGAAGTCAGTGGGACGAACGGGAATACACGATCTCAGGAACTGCTGGTTCGAATACAAAAAATAAAAAAGGTTGCAAAAAAAGGGGAAAATGAGACGCAGACGAAGTTGTGCGGGTCATCTGGTATGATAATAATTTCCCAACAGTTTAAATAGTCAATTTGCTTATCAATTTAGTTAGGCGAGTGTTGACTCGTGTTCATGAGTACTCTACTCATGTGTACCTGCGTCGTCGACCGAGAAGTGCGCCATGCCAGAGCCGGCCACGAGGTAGTAGGCGAGGCGCGAGTCGCGGCCGGCGACGTCGGCGTCCGCCGCCGCCGCCGTCAGCGCCACCGCGCCGCGCGCCGCGTCCTCGCGCACGCCGCCCAGCAGCACGGCGTGGTCGGCGAACACCGGCGCGTGCATGTTCTCGTCCACGTCCACCACCTGCCCATGTGCAATATTACGAATCAGTTTAGTGAGTGTGTGTAAAACAACAATGACGATTTGTAAGTCTATTGTAACGTGGGTACCTCTACGATGACCGTCGCTTCCGACCACAGCGCTGGCTGACCGCCGTCCGTTGCACGTACTGTCACACCGTATACCTATAATAAGTTTATTTTTTTAATACGTGTGAAATTAAGTTCTGTTTGCATCTCTAATTTAGTCTGTTTTGAAGTTTATAGCTTACTTGTCTCTCCTCAAAGTCTAAAAGCTTAGCCGTGCGCAAGGTGCCAGACGTGGCATCGACGGTGAAGACCACGTCGTCGGGCGCCTGGTCCGGCAGCGAGTAGGTGACGATGCCGCCCGCGCCCAGGTCCGGGTCGAAAGCCTCGACGACGGCCACCAGCGTGCCCGCGGGCACATCCTCGCGCACGCGCACGCCGTACGTGCCCAGCGCAAACTTGGGCGCGTTGTCGTTGACGTCGTCCACGGCCACGCGCACCAGCGCCTCGGCGTGCAGGCCGCCGCCGTCCGTGGCGCGCACGGTGAGCTCGTAGAGCGCGCGCCGCTCACGGTCCAGCGCCGCACACACGCTCAGCACGCCGCTGTCACGCTCCACGCAGAAGTCGCCGTCGCCGGCGCCACTCACACTGTAAGTGATGCGGGCAAAGTCACCCGCGTCGCGGTCCGTTGCGTTGGCGCGGAAAATAGACGTACCATTCAGCGCGTTTTCGGTTACACGAAAGCTTGCAAGGGTCTTTTCAAAGCGTGGTCTATTATCGTTGACGTCGAGCACAGTGACGGGCAAGAGGCGAGAAACAGAGTGTTGGGGCGTACCCAGATCATACACCGTGATGTTAAGATAGTATTCACTCTCTCTTTCGCGATCTAAGTAGCCGATCACCTGAAGCTCGCCCGTGTCAGGATCGATGCGGAACGCGGAGTCAGCGTCTCCTCCGGAGATGCCATACACGAGTAATCCGTTATAGCCGAGATCGCGATCACGTGCTCGTAGCTTCACTAGAGATGTACCGAGCGCGACCGACTCGTTCACTTTGACCTCTACGGGAAAATCAAGGAATTCGGGAGCATGTAGGTTCTCTCCATAGCGAGAAGGAGCCAAAGAAAATTCATCAGAGAGATCTTGGGGTGCGTTGCTGCGCTCGGCAGCCGCCAGCAGCTCGGTGAGGCGGCGCGCGACGCCTGTGTCGCGGCACTCCAGCGCGCCCGCCTCCGCGCCCGCGCCCGCTCCGCCACTGCTCACCAGGTGCAGCGTCAGCGACGTGGCATCGGCGAAGTGCGTGCCGTCCGTTGCCGTCACGTTCAGCAATCTCGAGTCAGCGCGGACGTCGCTCAGGTCGCAGGAGAGACTCATGACGCCGGTGCCCGCGTCCAGCGCGAAACAGTTGTCTTCATTACCGCCGATGATTCGGTAAGACACCACGTCACCAGCGTCGAAGTCGATCGCTGAGAGAGTGACGATCTCCGAGCCGATGGCGAGCCGTCGCGGCAGGTAGCCCACACAGTCGACGCGCTCGAACTGAGGCCGGTTGTCGTTGACGTCTTCGAGCCGCACTACGAGCCGCATTTCAGCCTGCCTGCGATACGGAACTCCCCAGTCACTGGCTCGTATCCGCAGCATGTACTCGCGTCGCATGCTCTCATAGTCCAGCAGGCGTGTCGTTCGTACAGCGCCTGAGAAGTGATCCACGTCGAATGGGACCGGCTGTAAGTTGGCAATACTGTAGGAGATGTACGCGTTATCTCCGGAATCGGCATCCCGAGCGACCACGCGTGCGACCACGGCGCCGCTCGGTCCGTTCTCTTGGACCATCACCTCTGTCACTTCCCGTTCAAAAATGGGGTCGTTGTCGTTCGAGTCGAGTATGGTAATTTTTACTTTTGCAGAAGATTGTTTTCGTGTACCGGCATTACCCTGATCTATGGCTGACACAGTCAGAATGTAAAGTGCTTTGTCTTCGGCGTCTAGTGGAACTGCAGTATACAATACGCCCGTATCCGGATTTACATAGAATTCTTCTCCTTCGTTGCCACCGACGACTTCGATATAAACACGAGCGTTTCGTCCTTCATCACGATCGCTCACTTTGAGTCTGATGACGGGCGTATTCGGCGGCACAGTCTCTGGGATGCTAGCCTCGTACACTTCGCGACTGAACACGGGCGCGTTGTCATTGGCGTCGACGAGCGCGACGGGCAGCGTGAGGTAGGAGGCACGGGGCGGGCGGCCGGCGTCCACTGCGCGCAGCGTGAGGTTGTAGCCGGCGGGCGCACGCTCGCGGTCCAGCAGCGCGTGCACCAGCACGTCGTACTCGCCCGCCTGCGCTGACGCGCGCACGCGGAAGTGCCCGTCGGGGTCACCGTCCACGATTTCGAGGCTAGCGATGCGCCCGTGTTCTCCGGCATCTTCGTCGCTTACCTCCACGATGGCATAAATCTCTGCAGTGGAGTTTTCCACTAGCTCAGGCATCCGTCGTACGTGGAGCTCCGGAGCGTGTAGATTGACCCGTTTGACTCGCACGGCGACAGAGGCCCGCGCGGCCGGCGCGTTTTCACCTCGCGCGAGCAAGGAAGCACGGTCGCGAGCCAGGACGGTGATCTTGTGATGCGTAGTCTCGGCCGCCGACAGCGGGCGGGTGATGGTGATGACGCCCGTTGTCGGATGAATGGCAAAACGGTCAGTGGGCTCCGCCAGGCTATAGTAGATCTCGCCATTGAGGCCGAGGTCGGCATCCTCGGCGGTGACGCGCGCAACGCTGGAGTGCAGTGGTGCGTCCTCCGGCACGACGGCTTCATAGTCGGTGGGGTAGAACAGAGGGCTGAGGTCGTTCTCGTCGGCGACGGACACAGCCAGCACGGCGTCGGCTTCAAGCTGGCGGCCGCCGGGGAGCTGCGCGGTGGCACGCACGTCGAGCCGGTACATGTCGCGCCTCTCGCGGTTGAGCACATCGGCGTGACCGGCGCGGGTGCGGATGGACAGGAAGCAGAAGTCACCGACGGTGCGCTCCTCCGCCTTGAAAAACTTGTCTTTGTCTCCGTGGCGGATACGAAAGCGCACGCGCGCGTCCGAAGCGGGCAGGCGCACTCCGAGTGGGTCGGCGGCGGGCGGCTGCTGTGCGTACGTGCGCGGCGAACTGTTCTCTGGGATGCTAAGGTTGTAGAGCGCGGCTGTGAAGCGCAGCTCGGGGGGCGCGGGGGGAGGGCCGGGCCCGCCGCTCACCCGCCACACCAGCCCCCACACCGCCGCCAGCGCCAGCCAGGCGCGCACGCCACGCATCGCGCTACACACTGCGCTGACAAACTGAAAATAGCAATCATCAATACTGAATAATTCTGTCGATATTGATAAAGTTGAGAGATTTCCCGTTATTCATTGATTCTTTTAAATAACTGATGATATAATAAGACGTACTACCTCATAAAGTGTGTGTGTGCGCGTGAGGAGGTGCGCGGCGCGCGCGCAGCACTGGTCACGCGGTCAGTCGTAGCGGCGCGCGCATCCCCGAGGACCTGCAACCAAACACTGGTCTTGAAACATTATGTTGAATCCAATTTGTATTACATTGTATCATCACAAACAAAAGATAGGTATAAGAACTAAGAAAGCACAGAAAATAACTGTTATGATAGGCTGATTGTATTGATTTAGGTACCTGGGGGTTCCGAACCATACTTTATAATAACGTATCTAAGGCGAACAATTGGATCGCAGTGTCAAAGTTAATATTAAGTTAATATTCACACAGACATAAGTAGTATGTCTAAGTTTAGTTGTATTATTAACACTGCGACGATTAGTAATCATACTAATATAGATTTTTTCTCTATTTACAATTATTTTACTGAGGAGGTTCCATGTGTGAGCATGGAAAATTCTCAATTAGGGTGTATTAGTAGTAGTAGTAGTAGTATTAGTGATAGGAGCTTGTTGTCTGGTGATGGCACAGGAGTCTTGGGGCTCACTCCGGATGCTCATTTAAACTAGTTAGTAAGACAACAGAAGATACCAGTAACATTATACCTTCTCGCTATCAAATAGCTAAATGTAAAAAAGGGGCTCAGCAGAATTCCTTGCAATTATTCCATCAAAACATTCAAGGTTTCTCTTCAAAGCAATTAGAGATTGAATTATTTTTAGAAAAAACAAAGTTTGAGATTGTTTGTTTCACTGAACATTGGTTAAAAGACTATGAAATGCTAATTAATTATGCCAATTACAGTGTGGGCAGTTGCTTTAACCGAAAATCTAAGATGCGTGGGGGTTCATTAATCTGAGTTAAAAATGATATTAAATTTAAGTTGCGGAACGATATTGTTGATCTATCGGTTGAGCATAATATTGAACTGTCTTGTGTTGAGCTGGATAAGCATATAATAGTGTGCGTTTACAGACCCCCAAATTATCAAAACTACTCCATATTTGAGTCAGTAATGGAAGATGCTTTAGCAAAACTTGCAACCGGTAAAAAATCACTGGTTATCTGTGGTGACTTTAATATTAATATTTTAGACAAAAATTCTAATAGCAGTAGATTATTACATCTTTTTAAATCATTTAATTTGTTAAACGTGTTTTCAGAACCAACCCGAATTACTACAAATACTGCTACATGTATTGATAATGTTTTTTGTTGCTGCGACTACTTAGATAAATCCATTGTTAATTACCTCCCTTCTGATCACAGTGGGCAAACCGTTGTTTTCGAGTCCTACACACCATTACAAAAAATCCAGATAAACTCTAGACAAATAACACCCAGCAATTTAAATAAATTTAATAATAACTTAATTAGTAATTTAGGCATTCCGGGCCATGTTATTGAAAATGTAAATCAATTTTATGAGGAATTCTTTTCAGTGGTTAACGTAGAGTTCAATAATACATTAAAAATGAAAACTAAATCTATTTACCCTAAATTTATGTTCAGTGACTGGGCAACTAAGGGTATTAGGATAAGTAGGGAGCGATTGTTTGAGTTGTACGGCCTTAAGCCTTACATCAACTCGGAAACTTTCAATAAATATGTTGCAACTTATTCAAAAATCTTTAAAAACACTTGCAAGGTAGCTAAAGCCTTATTTATTAGCAACAAGATTAAGTCTGCCGATAACAAAATAAAGACGGTTTGGAAAATTATCAATAGTGAAACCAATAGAAATAAAAAATATAATAATGATATCAGACTAGAGACTTCACATGGTCTTCTAAGTTCTAAAAACGAAGTAGCTCAAGAATTTGTAGATTTTTTTACCAATATCCCGCTTAAAACTACCGAAACATTAAATTCCTCACCTTTGCTTTCCATTGACTTATTAAAAGAGAACGTTTCAGCCTGTCCGATTGAGTTTCAATTTAAGCATATAAACCCCATAACAATCATTACAGCTTTTAAGGAAATCAAAATCAAATTAACCGAAGATCTATGGGGAATGTCTGTTAAAGTTTGTCAAGCCATTATCGACACTATAGCACCGTACTTAGCCTTAATTTTCAATTTGTGTGTGGACCAGGGAGTCTTCCCAGACCTTATGAAATACAGCAAGGTAATACCACTTTTCAAATCTGGGGACAGTAAAGAGACCAATAACTATAGACCCGTTTCCGTGTTGCCGGTTTTCAGCAAGGTGTTTGAAAAGGTAATGCTTAATCAAATGCTCACCCACTTTAACACCAATAAAATCTTACATGACAAACAGTATGGTTTCACCAAAGGACGTTGTACGACTGACGCCGGTGTCACTTTATTAAAACATATATATACTGCGTGGGAAGAGGCACATGATGCCATAGGAATCTTCTGTGACCTCTCGAAGGCATTTGATTGCGTAAATCAAGAAACCCTGCTCTTGAAACTTGAGCATTACGGTTTAGGTAAACTTGCGCTCAGTTTAGTAAAATCGTATTTGAATGATAGACAGCAGCAAGTACAAGTAAATGGTGTAAATTCAATGGGTTTAAAAGTAAAAATGGGTGTACCACAAGGTTCAATATTGGGTCCTTTCCTCTTTTTAGTATATATTAATGACCTACCCCATTTGTTTAAAAACCAACCACAAATGGTGTTGTTTGCTGACGACACTTCTTTAATATTTAGAATAAACAGCCGTGCCACAAACCTCAACGACGTAAATAACGCTCTAATGCAGGTCCATAACTGGTTTACCGCTAATAATTTAGTATTAAATGGGAAAAAAACTAAGTGCATAAGATTTACTCTACCAAATGTCAAATGTAGTGATTGTGACATAGTATTAAATCAAGAGAAACTTGAATTTGTCGATGAAACTGTTTTCTTGGGGATCACGCTCGACTCAAGGCTACAATGGGGTTCTCATTTAACATCTCTTGCAGGACGGCTGAGTTCAGTAGCATATGCTGTCAGAAAAATCCGTCAATTTACTGATGTAGATACCGCGAGGCTAGTGTATTTTAGTTATTTTCATAGCATTATGTCATACGGTATTTTACTATGGGCACGGGCTGCAGACATCGAGTCTATATTTATTCTGCAGAAAAGAGCTATCAGAGCCATCTATAATCTACGTAGGCGCGATTCTCTAAGAGAACTGTTTAAGGAAATTAACATCATGACGGTACCTTGTCAATACATCTATGAAAATATCATGTACGTTAGGAAAAATCTGCATTTATTTAGTAAAAGAAGTGACCGGCACCACTATAATACTAGAAACAGGGACCAACTGGTTCAGCCAGGTTTCAGGCTAGCTAAAGTAGACTCATCTTTCATGGGGTACTGTTTAAAATGTTACAATAAAATACCTCCCCCCATTCTACAACTGAATGAAACGAAATTTAAATCTTGCATAAAGCGCACACTATGTAGGCAAGCATATTATAAGTTGGGGGATTACATTGATGATAAAAATGCTTGGCTCAATGCTGGTCCTGCTCCACAACCATAGGGGCTATCAAATTACCATGTGAAGTTACTGTGGAAGCTGCAGAAGATTGTATAAATATCTTTGCTTTGTATAGATTCAATCTCTTAGTATTATATAATTGCATAGCACATGTGTGAAAACTATGTACTGTAAAGCTACCATTTACTGAGTACCTACATCTTACACTGACGCGAATTTACCCTGGCGGTTGAGTAAATGTCATGCTCACTTAAATGTCACGCTGATGGCGGCGGGTGTGTCGGGTCATTTAGTTCCCTTCAATATGGTTGAGTTGAATGATGGCTGATACATGCGTCATGTTCGTGAACGGGCGCTGTCAGTTGTGCCTGGTCATCTCTTAGCTGCCACGGTTTATTTTAATTATTTTATTTTTAACTTTTTTTCGAATTATTGATTTCGTCTTTTACTCTGGACGCTCTTAACTTGCCCGTATTTCTACATCGTTCTCACATACTAGTAATTCTCAACACGATTGATGTAACCAAGATTTTGTAACATATTTTGATTTAAAAGAGTGTCCATGGAGTTTCTTGCCCATTCTTCTCCATAGAGATCTACACTTTGGAATGGGCAACTACAGTACTTTCACAAGTTATTTTGTCTTGTGACTGGGACTGTAGCTTCGCTTTCTTCTTTTTTGTTCTTTGACTTTCAAAAGTGCCTGTAATGGTCTGATTGAAATAAATGCTTTGAGTTTGAGTTTGAGTTTGGGTTTTAAAGTGGGACCAGTCAACCCCTATCAAAAAATAAACGGTAGAATTGGTCCGGTCTCAGTTTCGAGTGGGACGAGTTGCCCCCTAACCCGTTTTGTTTGTCTATGGTACAAAATTAAATAGTTTTATAAAAAATTCGTTTGTAAACATCTTTTAGGGCTCGCTATTAGATTAAAGCTCGCGACTCCGCCCATGGATGCGAAAGCACTACCTATAGGACAAAAAAGGAAACAGTGTCGTCCTACTAAATCCAGACCTGCTCTTATAATACAATGAAGATAATTAAGATACCTACTGACAACTAACTACCTACCCCCCTATTTAGTTCTTATGTACAATTATGTATACGTAACATTTTCTACTACCTATTAAAACTACATTTTCATAATATACTGAGTTTTGTTTTTATCTTTGTTCTCGCTAACATTAAAAAAACCGGCCAAGTGCGAGTCATACTCAGACGTACACAGGGTTCCGTAGCACCAAACAATATAATAAAAATATTTTTAAGGCTCCTTCATTTTATGTTGTATTGTATTACATTCAACAGCAAAACAAAATTTGTTTTTCATAGTAGGTTAATGAAAAAACAAAGTTACTGCTGCAGTTTGATGAAAAACTCTCATATCTCAAAAAGTAAACATCAAATCTTATTCAAACCAATTTTCCGTGGAAGTTTTTTTAACGTTCTCCAATCCTAAATTTTCCTCCTCTTACTTTAGAAATTAGAGGCCAGCACACATTTTAGCACTTTGGAAGTGTCTATCTTGCAAACGATTGACTTAGAGAAAAACCGGCCAAGTGCGAGTCAGACTCGCGCCCGAAGGGTTCTGTACCATTGTTTTTAAAACGAAAAAAAAAACTTTTTGTATGGGAGCCCCACTTAAATATTTATTTTTTTCTGTTTTTATTATTTGTTGTTAGAGCGTCAACAGAAATACATAATCTGTAGAAATTTCAACTGGCTAACTATCACGGTTCATGAGATACAGCCTGGTGACAGACGGACGGACGGACGGACGGACGGACGGACGGACAGCGAAGTCTCAGTAATAGGGTCCCGTTTGACCCTTTGGGTACGGAACCCTAAAAACAATGAAATTTTTCGAATAATAATACAGGATAATAGTAAAATATTCTAGGAAACCAAAGTCTACTTGGTTTTACATGAAAGCATGAATACGACTGTTCAGACTTTTTAACGCCTGAAATAGGTACCGATATCGAAGCGTACCCGTGGTAAGTAAAATTCATGATCTATGATGCAAGTAAAACTTATTGTTACAAGTAAATTTTTATATTGAAGTGAAACTTCTTAGGCGACTTCCAACAAGGTTGCGTTAAACGTTTAACACTACCATGGAGGGGGTTTGAAAGTACTCATTTCCACATTACGAAGTTTCACTTCTTCCGCGCGGAGGGACTCCACGCACTATTTTTTTATAAGTTTCTGTACCACTCAGAATAATATTTACAGTATAATGTTACAGTTAAAATAGCTGCACAGTCTATGAAATATGAAATGTAATTTATGAATTAATAGTAGGCAAGTAAAGATAAAAATTACAAAGCATAGTTTTCAGTAGAACGCAATCTATGCTGGTAGAAAAGTTTTATAGCAATAAACAGTCATGTTTATTTTTTGAAGATTTCAGTATCTCATTCGGTCTTTTCGTCATTTTTATTCGGACAAAAGTAATCGTAGTATTTTATGCAGTAGATTTAATATTTTGAGGAAGGACAATTCTTCTGTTTGTGTCGGTGCTTTTATTACTATCCTATGAATAAATGGTTACTGTACATGTTTTTTTATGACCGAAAATAAAAAAAACGGCCAAGTGCGAGTCTTACTCGCACACAGGGTTCCATAGCCCCAAACAATATTTTGAACTGTTATTCATTAGTTAGTAGTATTAGTTAGTAAACTTCCACTCAAACGCAAAACTAAATTGGTTTTTCATAGTATGTTAATGAAAAACAAAGTTACTGCTGCAGTTTGATGAAAAAGTCCCATATCTCAAACACTAAACATTATAATTATCTTATTGAAACTAATTTTCGTTGATAGTTTTTTTACGTTCTATAATTCTAAATATTTTCAGAATTTTCCTCCTCTTACTTTAGAAATTAGAGGGGGGGGGACACACATTTTACCACTTTGGAAGTGGCTCTAACGCAAACTATTCAGTTTACAAAAAAATGATATTAGAAACCTCAATATCATTTTTGAAGACCTATCCATAGATACCCCACACGTAAGAGTTTGATGAAAAAAAAAAATGTTGGTTTTCAGTTTTATGTATGGGGAACCCCATTTATTGTTTTTGTTTCTATTTTTGTGTGAAAATCTTAATGCGGTTCACAGAATACATCTACTTACCAAGTTTCAACAGTATAGTTCTTATAGTTTCGGAAAAAAAGTGGCTGTGACATACGGACGGACAGACAGACAGACAGACAGACATGACGAATCTATAAGGGTTCCGTTTTTTGCCATTCGGCTACGGAACCTTAAAAAGTAGTCACAAAAATATGTTTTATTCAACAATGATCAAGACAAGCAGTTGACGCTCTTGTATCGAAGTGGGGATTTGAAGACGCTTCCAGTGAGAGCCGATATAAGCAAAAACTGGACGGGGACCAGGATCACTGCAGCATCTCTATGACCTCCTTCGTGCCACTTCATTGGTGCCACTTCTTGGTTCACACATTAGCTTTATATTTTACAGTGCAGTTCAGTTTCATTGTATGTTTGTGCTTATACAATTTGAGGGTTGCCCTTTATTTCCCTGAGGGTTGCCACGATTTCCTCAGATTCTATCTTGGTGGCTATGGGACCACCTCAAAAGTATGTACCTACGCTTTCGAATAAAAAGAGAATGTTGAAAATTATTCCACAAGTGGCGGAGAACTTTTTTCTTCAACGTGAACTATCAGACGCTTTGTTGGGTGTTATTTATTCCAATATCGTTGTGTTTACAACATTAAATGCAACACATGCCAGTTTTGGGCATTTGGAACACGTGAAACAACAAACGTAATTTATAATTCATTCGTTAATTTAATCTTTTACCAAAGGTTGTAACACATCCTTCCCTACATGTACCCTATCAACTATCTGTTAGGAATACTGGGCTTTAACTCTTTGGAGGTGAGAAGGGGCTTGGATCAACTCACAGCAGCCTGCAAGAAATTACGGGGACGAGACGAGGTTTGGCTGTGAGATTTGTAGATTGTCATTGCAAAAGCCCATTCTAATGGTTATTACAACCACTTTATTTGAAATGTCAAGTTATTTGGAATAATGAGAATGCGGGAAATTAAAATACAGTCTCCTTTAGCAGCTCCTGTAATAATAGTAGCTTTTATAATGCCCAGCTATGTGATACGAAGCCTGGTGCCGTTGCACAGACTGGGTGCATCAAGGTTTCGCATCAGCAGAGCTGGGACGCCAAGTTTAAGCTCTTGCTTATGGGACGGCACGCCCGGCGCCCGTTACCTCCAAGGAGTTCATAAATTCAACAGAGGTAGGCAGTAATATCGCCATTAGCCATCACTACAGTGTCCATGGATACTTTTGAATCGGCGACGAACATGTCTATTTTTTGTTTATTTTACCGACACACACGTTTTGTGGGGACAGTACTGCCCTGACACACAACCACTGAGCATTATTATACATATTAATCTTCTAATTGGTATTAAAACGTGCAGGATAAGTTCATTTTTTGCTGGGATTTTTTGCGGAAATTACAGTTTTCCCATCTGCGTCCAATTTTCTAGACGACCCTCTCCCATTTGCAGCAGCTCTAATGCTTGCTTGTGCGACATTGTGCACTCGTCCCATACTATTAACTTGCAGTGCTGCAAAAGGACTCCCTCGGCCGCTGTTTTAGTTAAGTTGTATTTTGGGGTTTCTTCATTTGCAAGATTCAGGGGCAAATTGGAAAAGGGAATGTGCAGTCCGTTAAGCAAAGTTGCAGCAATGCCAGAGGAAGCCACAGCCAGAGGTAAGTTGAGGTCCTTGCGGAGTTGGGCCAGCAGGAGATTCAGCACAAATACAATGTGATTGTAAAGTTGGTGCAGTGGCTGATCTAATGAATGCTGCGCTGCGTGTCGCGGGTTCGATTCCCACACGGAAGAAATACACAATTTCTCAATTTTTATTTGTTAATCTATGATTACCTAGCTATTTTAAATGGTCAAAACAAACTTAAATTGTTTTGTAATAACTTGGAAATCATAAAAAAAACTTTATTTCCGACCTTGATCCATATGATATTAGTAATACACACTCAATTCCGTGTGCGCGCGCTCAATGCACGGTCGTGTGTATCGAATTGAGTCCGTAAACAGTGACCAATTACTAATTTCGCTAATAAGTACTAAGTGAAAGTAAAAATGGTGCAATGTAAAAATGCAAACTGTTTGTGTCTTTGGCTAAAGATGATATAGTGAGATGTAAGGGTGAATGTGAAAATGTTTACCATAAAAAATGTGCGACTAAAAAGTTCCTAAGCGGTACACTCTGCGACGACTGCCAGACAAATAAAAGCAGCCCTAAACAGACTGCAGATGATGCTAAAATCACATTAAACCCAAGGGAAGAGTCTGGAGAGAACGTTTTGGCTGAAGTAAATAAAAAGTTAGCAGTGATTTATAACCTGGAGAAGAAGATAGAAGAACTTACCAACAGCGTTGAATTCTATGGTGACATGTATCAGACATTAATTGATTTTAAAGAAGAAGCTCAGAAGAAAATCAAGGCATTAGAACAAAAAAATGTTTATTTGGAAAAATGTAATAATGCATTGGAAGAACGGGTACAGGAGTTGGAAATAAAAGATAAAGAGAAAAACATTGAAATTCACGGATTAGAGAAGTATGACAACGAAAACACCATATTAGTAGTCCAAAAATTGGCACAGAAATTAAATCTAGACCCAAATGATATTCAAGATGCACAGAGGGTAGGCCAGGAAAAACCAGACGACACAAAGCCCAAGACTGTGTTGGTCACGCTTCGGTCTAAATCTACTCGTAGCAGTTGGATGCTTGTAAAGAAGGAAACAAAAATAACCAATAATAAAGTCTATGATAATGGCAGCGAAAAGCGAATTTACATTATTACCAAAATACAAACGGCCGCGGCAGCTTCTTTGGATTGTGAGAAATAAATTTAAGCCGAAAGGTTTTCAGTATATTTGGGTGCAGAATTGTAGTATCTTAGTCAAAAAGAACAGTGACGAAAAAAAGATCTATAACATTAGATCGGAGGAAGATTTAAATAAGTTCGATGAATGTAAATAATCACGCGTACATGACGCGGCGAGTACACACGAGTTGATATCTATTAGCAACATTCGATCGTGTAGATACCTCTCTGAAGTTGGCATGGCAAATATAGCAGGCAAACAAATAAAGTACTGGATAATTAGCCGTTAATTAACCGCTACTTAACCATGGAAACCAAAAATTTTCCGCTTGCCGGAAAACGCGAAAATCGATTTGTATGCCAACTTCAGGTGAAGTTAGCATGCAAACATTTTAAAATCGGTTAGGAAAGACCTAGACAACTGTACCATGGCTCATATTTAGCCGTTAATTAGCCGCAAAGTAACCGTGAAAACCAAAAATTTCCCGCGTTCCGGAAAACCTGAAAATCGGTTTGTATGCCAAATTCAGGTGAAGTTAGCATGCAAACATATTAAAATCGGTTAGGAAAGACCTAGACCACTGTACCAAGGCTCATAATTAGCCGCAAATTAACCGCGAATACCAAAAAATTCCCGCATGCCGGAAAACACATGCCAACTATACTACAAGTTAGCATGCAAAATTTGTAAAATCAGTTAGAATTGACATACCTGATAGCCGTAAATTAACCAAATAATAAAAATAAATATAACGTTTGATAGATAGTTTTTAAAAGAATTGTTACTTGTTTCATACATGTTGTATAATCACGAGACCAACTTAAAATGTGATTTTTTGTTTGTTGAGATATTTTAATGACTTTGGTGTCAAATGAAAGATCTAGGTCTAAAACCATTTTATACGTTTGGTTCAGGTAAATGCGTCTACGCGTTTAGGAGATATTTAAGAATTAGTATAGTGAAAATGTAAATATCCAGAATTTTTGATGTTTTTGTTCTACATAATTATAGTCTTTATCAACAGTGGTTAATTTGCGTCTAGTTATGAGCTTTGCTTGGTAAAGTCACAGAATAATTAGTACGAGTACAGAAGAGGCACTTCGCGAAACAATTAATAGAAATAGCGACTCCTGCCTAGCTCTTTTCTAACGCGTAACTGTGTCAGTCTCTGGCGCGGTATGACGCACTAGCTGTGGCCCTAGGGTTGTCAGCTAACCGCTGCTACTATAATATTCATCGTCTATCTACCTGACCACGTAATCTATCTTATGTTTGATGCGTATGATGATTACACGGTCAATTAGGTGGATAGACAATGAATATTAAAGTCCGTCATTTGTAATTAACAAATGAAAACAAACCTTCAATCTTTAGGCTACCTAGATAGCTCTTTGTTTAAAATTCTTCATTAACTTACAATAATAATATTTTCACATTTTGCATTAAGAGCGTTTATACTCTACGGCATTTCATACAAACTTTCAAGTCGTTATTTTCCGAAATGACTGAACAGATTTTAATTAAAATTCCTACGCATAAGCAGTATACATAGGCCTAAAAAGTTCAAAAAAAAAAAACATTTTCGAAAAATTATGTTACAGCTAAATTAGACCGATTTTTAATTATCTATAGAAACAGAAATTTCCAATTATCTTCATTTTTAAAAGACATTTCGAAAATGTTTTTAATATATTTTTAGACCTATGTATACTGCTTATGCGTAGGAAGTTTCATTAAAATCTGTTCAGTCATTTCGTAAAATAACGACTTGAAAGTTTGCATGAAATGCCGTAGGGTATAAACGCTCTTAATTTAAAAGTTCGTAGAACAAAAACATAAAAAAATCTGGTTATTTACATTTTCACTATACTAATTCTTAATTATCTCCTAAACGCGTGGCCCCATTTACCTGATTCAAACGAATAAAATGGTTTTAGGCCTAGATCATTCATTTGACACCAAAGTCGTTAAGATATCTCAACAAACAAAAAATCACATTTTCAAGTTGCTCTCGTAATTATACAACATGTATGAAACACGTAACAATTATTTTAAATCCTATCTATCAAACGTTAAATTCATTTTGTTATTTAGTTAATTTACGGCTAGTCAGCTATCTAGCCTTGGTTAAGCTGTCTAGTTATATTACAAATTTTGCATGTAAACTTGTAGTCTAGTTGGCATGTAACGCGATTTTCGGGTTTTCCGGCACGCGGGAATTTTTTAGTTTTCACGATTAATTTGCGGCTAATTAACGGCTTATTATGAGCCTTGGTACAGTTGACTAGGTCTTTCCTAACCGATTTTAAATTGTTTGCATGCTAACTTCCACTGTATTTGGCATACAAACCGTTTTTTGGGTTTTTCGGCACGCGGGAAATTTTTGTTTTTCACGGTTAATTTGCGGCTAATTAACGGCTAATTATGACCCTTGGTACAATTGTCTAGGTCTTACCTAACCGATTTTAAAATGTTTGCATGCTAACTTCACCTGAAGTTGGCATACAAATCGATTTTCAGGTTTTCCGGCGAGCGGAAAATTTTTGGTTTCCATGGTTAATTAGCGTTTAATTAACGGCTAATTATCCAGTACTTTATTTGTTTGCCTGCTATATTTGCCATGCCAACTTCAGAGAGGTTGAATGGTAGGCTGATGATGAGTGATGATTCAGATGACTTGTGCTCATGCCCGAGACCCGACAAGCGAAACCAAATCTAAGTAGGTTTTAAGGGTTGTGGAAACTAAATTATACATATGATGTCTTTTTAAGTACCAGAATATTTTTTTTGTAAAGTATTTTGGGCAACCCTGAACCCAGCTAGCATGTCCCATAGTGAACTCGGATCCAGCTGCTTGAGTGACTCGAACGGGTAGGTAGGTTGTTCGTCAATTTGAAATATTAGTACATTGTTACCCCAGGGGTGAAAGTAACTTATTTAGTCCCGAGACGGGGTTTGTTCGCCAATAGTTCGAGGGACTAAATAAGTCTTTAACCCGAGGTAAACACTGCTTTTCATTACGAATACAAGGAAATAAAAATAAAAACATGAATTAGCTAAAGAAAAAATTAGTAAATTTAATTTCGAATTGCCACTTTAGCGCCTGTTTTGTTTTTTTTTTCTGTGTTCAGCCATTATTTTGCATTTTCATCATTGAAAAAATGGTAAATATTTTGCCCAACTCTATGTTATTTTGAAGAAATTGTTGAATCTAAATTATAATAAAGTTATTTTAAAAAAATGTATCTTCTTTAATCAATACTTAACTTTAAGTTATTTCAATTTTACATCGTGGCTGCATAGAAAGTTGGAACATGGTTCAATAAACATGTGTAAATAGAACTAGTTTTTTTTTATAATTTGACATCTGTCAGTTGAAAGCGATTCTCCCTAGGGATGAAAAGTATTACTTTCATCCCGCTCCTCAGGCTACTTCAGACCTACTTTCAGAGTATGAGTAGTGAAAAATATTATTGCTCAACTAACAATGACATTAAAATTTTCTCGAGCTGTCAACATTGTAAAGCCACATCAATTAAAATGATCAACTCCAACCAACTTTTGTCGGCGAAAATTCATGTATCTCTATCGTTGATACCTAGTTGGATTAGTCTGTAAAGTGATTTTTAAACCCCGACCAAAAAAGAGGGGTGTTATAAGTTTTGAATAATAATTTGACATCACGCCAATAAGCCTGATAAAGTGGTGATAGACCGATCAGCGCGCCAAGTAATGATAGAAACTGAGAAAAAAAGCAAATAAAGTATCTCGACTTGGCACACCAGGTTGTTGGCATTGTGGAATGTCAACTCGGGTATCATTGTCGTAACGGCCAATGGCCTGATGGATGCCTCGACGAATATCTATCGAGGCTCTCTTTAGGCGGTTGGATCAAGGGCCTGATTCAGAAGGCAGTTCTCCCCGATACGGCCTACATTATGACGAGGTTCCTGTTTTTGGAGCCCTAAGGTCCAAGCTTCTGGTGGCAGAAGCTTGGACCTTCCTTTTGACACCGGCGGACCGCATTACTTTTTTTTTTAATGTAGTTTATATGTAATACTAGCAGTATTCTTTTATGATTTAATTCGCCCGCTTGGATTTCGAAAATAACAAAGTCGCTTGCCGCTGTCTGTATGCACAGATCTTTTAAACTACGCAACGGATTTCGATGCGGTTCTCGTCAATAGACAGAATGATACAAGAGGAAGGTTTATGTGTATAATTTATTTCAGAAAAACACATCAAAATGTCCAAGTCGCGGGCAGCAGCTAGTAAAAGATATAAATAAAGAAAATAATATGACATTACATATTCTTTTTTATTCTAAGTAACTTTTGATACTGTT
Organism: Cerastis rubricosa; assembly: GCA_949152445.1. Lineage (NCBI taxonomy): Eukaryota > Metazoa > Arthropoda > Insecta > Lepidoptera > Noctuidae > Cerastis > Cerastis rubricosa. The sequence goes on along the minus strand of OX424531.1, from coordinate 24,256,384 downwards.
CCTACGTACTGCCGTGCGCCGGATAGCATCAATTTTTATTGACAGAAGTGACGCACTTTCAGACTCATTCCTCAACCCCGACATCATCATTATCATCATTAAATAAATAAATAAATTTCAGCCCATTATCACCTCGACACCCACTGCTGGTTATTCGGCCTTTCTTTTGTTCTTCCACACTGGCCGGTTCCGAGTTCCTTATTCCCTTACTTAGCTTCAAATGTTGGTTTTAAAAAAATCAATCCTCTGTTGTCTTGCATTTCACGTTTTTACATCCCACGGTTTCACGATGTCTGTCTGTGGATATTAGATGTATAAAAGTAGATTTTATAAAAGTTATGTTATTAATTATTTATTCATTTTATTAACAAAGTACTGGCAAATACAATTCTTAAAAGAATAATAAAGTCTTATGCCTGAGGGCGTACAAATGAAAAAACTTGAGTTGCTTAGTAGAATAATATCACACTTTAGTTATTAGTACTGACTGTCTAGTTATAGCAGAGCACCACTACCCTGCGGTAGTAGTAGTGAAATACAATTTTTATAATCAATTGTACGCAAAATGAGTTTGAGAAGTTGAGTTGTGTTGTCGAAGTGCAAGTTCGTGTTTCCACAAGGCACAGCCGCACAGGTAGCAGGGGGTGAGTGCGGCGCGCGGCGTGGGGAGCGCAGGGAGAGCTGCGCGTGCCACCTGTCGCGCGAGTATCACACGCAGCGCGACGTGAACACTCATCGTCGACGTCATCAGTACTGGCACAGATTGCATGACGTACTGATAACTGTGTCGTCAAGACGACGGTGAAGTGTTTAGGGAACTTCTTTACTAGAAGTAGGTTATGTTGTGTGACGCTTTTGGATCGATACGGTTAATAAATATAAGTCCATTTTAATAACAATTTTATCAATTTTTTATGTTTGTATTAGTTACGCTGCCAAACATTCGATTTAATCTTGATGATAAAATATAAAGAGAGCGGTGGCAGCGGCGTGGCGTGTGGTGCGGGCTGCGGCGCCAAGATAAAGGAATGGTTTCGCTGTTTTGTATTTTGATGACCACAATTTTTTTTAACCCAAAATAATATGTAAGTAGGTAGATATTGCATTCATGTCGTTACATTGCCGGTAAAAATGGATCCAGCACCTATTATGAACCCTGAGCCTGATCCTTGGATTCAGGGAAGAAATAGTCTGGATGATTTTAACAACTAAGAAATTTATTTCTGCTACACATTTGCTTCATATAATCGGCCGTCATTGTTTTTCCTTTCTCAATTTGATCCAAAGAAGGTTACCAAAATTAAAAGTAATTTATAAATTAGCCTGATACATCAGCACATATCACCCCATTCAGATAGGCAGACGCTCCATGTCAAATACTGGTATTCAGTTACAACCGGTTAGATTGGAACCCGACCCCGATATAATTGGGAATGGCTCTTTGTGAGACACAAAACAACAGAACGGGATCAGGGGTAAGAGCAGAGCTGTGCGTGCCTCCGGTCTTACTCGTGAGTAGAGCGCCCGATCATAACATAACGCATGGTATGGTGGCCTACTTGCAGTCCGTGAACTGATAACAATCCACGCGTGTTTGTATAATCCTATTAAGTAGTATCTGGTTGCGCGATAAGCATTGGCTTCGGTCTCGCGTCCGTGTCAGGCCAGTTCTATTTTTGTTGAGTAAAAAAGCCCGACTACATCCGCAGAACATTGAACTGTTTTTGGATGAATGCATTTCAACATGGTTTACAATAATTATGATTGTATTGTGTACATAAAAACTGTGCTTTACAGTGCAATACTATAATGGTATAATCATGCTGGCAGAGACCTGCATTGTCGGTTATGAGAGTGAGTAACGTGTAAAAGATGAAGACCATGGTGTGTTAACCATTACAACCTTTGACGATGTCTGAGTGTCACGCGTGGTTTTCAAACTATCCGTTTCGGCCAAGGCGTTTTTTTTTTAAACTATGCCATGATTTTGTAATAATTTGTAAAAGTTGATTCCAAAACCATTCAAAGTTATGGTTAAAAAGTTCTAAGGATTTGAACGTGGCCGCGCCATCGAAACGCAGTGAACCGCGCGGCCACGGAGATCTTTAAAACTACGCGTTGCAGAGATCTGAAATTCAGGTACAAAGATAGATTATAGTCAGGAATATCACATAGGCTTTGTCATAGCCTATATGCTATTCATGACTATAATTGCGCTAATGACTTAGGGCGATGAGCAATATTGCATTACGTCCATATTCCTCAACTGTTTGATAACTGACAACTGTCATAACTATTAGAATAAAATAGCTATTTTAAACCATTTGTCGTCAAAGTAAGTAGTCTGCCGGTTCAAGGACCAGCCTGCAAAGCAAGAGATTCCAAGTTCGAAGCTGCAATCTGCACTGCTCTCTTTGCGATTATTTTTTAATAAAGTTCGATCCCCAACCGGTGTTCACTTTTTGTAACGAGGTATTTTGTTTTATTTTAATGCTTTATGATTTTAAAATTATTAAAAATAGTTTTTTTTTGTAACCACCTAGAAGCAATAGATTTTTTTTTTTTTTATAAAACCCACGACGACGGTGTAAAATTCTTCCGGGCGGGAATCACAGCGCAGCAGTCAATCGCTTGGCCACTGCACCAATTGTGCCGGCACTTTGCATTTGTTTATATTATTGTACTGAATCTTCAGCTGAAAATGTATTGCTCTGGCTGTGGCTTCCTCTAGCATTGCTGCAACTTTGCTTACCGGACAGCACATTCCGTTTTCAAATTTGCCGCTGAATCTTGCAAGCGAAGATACCCCAACATGCAACATCACCGAAAACAGCGGCCGGGGAGTCGTTTTGCAGCACTGCAAGTAACAGTATGGGACGAGTGCACATTGTCGCACAAGCATGCTTTAGAGGCGGCGGCGTGGCGTTAAACCGCAGCTTGCAAGACATCCGCGGCAACCAGGCGCTGATGGGCGGCATTGTCGTTTTGCTCTCAGGTGACTTTAGACAGGCGTGTAGCACCTCGAGGAACACGTGCAGATATTCTTAGGCGTCTCTACTATCGAGTTCTGTGCAATCAGTGACCTCAGAAACAAACATGAGAACCGAGAACCCACTTAGGAGGTGGTGAATGTGGTGACACACATTTGTTAAGTCTTCTTTTACAATTAAACCTTATCAACATGAACGAGTTTGGAAGGTGTCTCTGAAGTCCGGATGATTTGATTATTGACATTTACTCAGATTACACTTCGATGTGCGTCAGGCCGATAGTGTCGCCAAGAAAGTCTGTTTACCAAATAAATAAACAAATGTTAGAAAGTGTTATTCAGTGTAATTCTTAAAGGAACAGCGGCAAGTCAATCAATTGGCTAATGTTCCCCGTATTCCGATGATCTCTACAGATTTACCATTCCAGTTTAAGCAATTACATTTTCCAACGAAAACATATTTAGCTATCACCATCAACAAATCTCAAGGCCATAGGACTTGGTAAGGGCAGATTGTTTCACTCATGGGCACTTGTATGGTGGTCTCTCTAGGTCAACAAATGCAGACAATCTATTTATTTTAAAGCCTTGGGAAATCATACCATGAAGTTTTAAAATAAATTTATTCTGATTAAGATTGAAAATTGCCCGAGCCATGTAAAGCCAGGGCGAGCTGCTATTAATCGTTTAAAGATAAATATGTAATAATGTCTTGCTAGCCGCTTTTTAAAAAAATAATTATAAGTGATAAACTTTGATTCGTTCAATGACAACAACTGATTTGCACTCATAGAAAGTAAGTTTGAAAACGGTAGGTATTGATGATATGTTTTCAAAGTTTTTGCTTGATCTCAAATTATTTGGACTGTCGATGTCGGAAATCTGCATGATTGCTATTGTTTTGTACCTTAGGAGCGTTTACACCTTATGGCATTTCACACAAACTCTCAAGTCCTTATTTTCCGAAATGACAGTTCTAGTTCTAACCGATCTTAATGAAACTTCATACGCAAAGAGTTACAGCTTAATTAGACCGATTATAAATTAACTATATAGAAACAGAAATTTCCAATTATCTCTTTTGTTAAAAAGACATTTCCAAAATATTTTCTAGTAACTTTTTAAACTTATGTATCCTGCAAACGTATGAAGTTTCATTTAAATCGGTTCAGTCATTTCGGAAAATAAGGACTTGAAAGTTTGTATGAAATGCCGTAAGGTGTAACGTTCTTGAGGAAAAGTCAGGTTATTTGATCAGAATATTGTTAGTTAAACATGAATAGCACAAACAAGAGGATTTGCATAATAAATCAGCACAGAAGTCAGTAGCGGGAGTGTGTGATGAACTGATGAGCGCTCAGTAAGTCAGTAGTGAACTAGTGGATGGTGATTGTGTAGTGTGTAGCGGGGCGTCACGGTCGGGCGGAGATGGCTGCGTGACGTCACCGGTGAGTCAGGCTGCGCTCGCACGCGAGTGATAAGCCGCGTCGAGAACTAAAATTTGACTCAGTTTACTGGTGATTCGCTGATAATAAGATATAATCTTGTAATAAGTTCGAGACTCAATCGAGCGACAAAATGTTAGGAGGAAGCTGCGATGACGTGAGCGCGGCGCGCGCGGGTCGTCGCCCTAACCTCGATAGTTGTCTGCCGTAACTGCCAATAACGTAACTCTGTTCAATTGTTTAGAAAAAAAGCAAGGATAAGTAAAGCTAGTTACTTTTAGGCCTAATAAGGCCATCTCTGCATTTATATTACTTAGTACTAATCATGAATGCACCCGTCTAACCGTTTAGGTAGGAATAATTGTATATTACGAACGACATTTTAATAATTAATATTTTACTACATAAGTATCTTAACTTTAAAGAAATGGCTTCCATGACCACGTGTATGCTAATCTTTAAATCGTCCATTTTACTGACTGCACATTACTTACGATAATAAAGGTAGGTACACGAAAAGTTGCTGAAGTGTGGGAGAAGGTCGAATTTGGTTTGAAGTCAGCTCAGGTATGCGCGATAGTATCCCGCGGCCCGACGACGGCGACGGCTTCGGCAAATATAATATACCGGTGTGCGGCCGGGCGACGGAGGAGAGACGCGGGGCGCGGGGTAGCGGGCCCGTCGGCAGCTGTGCACGCGCACACTGCCGCGCCGCGCCGTGTTTACAAACAGGCGCGCACGTGTGTGCGGGCCCCACCGCCCGAGCCTCATACACTGGGCTCGTATAAAACCTTAGAATGAAACTAAAGCATAGAAGGTCCGCTTTGTTTTGTGCTTGTACTAAGCGGTCTACCTACTTAGCGGGTCCCCGACGCGGCGACGACGCTACGACACGCTTGGATTAATTTATTTTTGTTTTTTTAGAGGTTTTTTGTGTCGTGGGATTTTAAAATTTTAAATTTAATTTGTAGGTATTTCATGCTTTTTAAACATATTAGTTTATCTTGAACTTGACTGTCCTACTCCTGGGCATAGGCCTCCCTCATTGCTTCCACATTTTCGGTGTTGCGCCTCTTCTAGCTAATTAACGAAAAAAATAAATTAAAAATTTAAAAAACCCCCGACACAAAATACCTCTAAAAAGTCAAAAATAAATGGGTATCATTTAAGCTATCACCAATTTAATTAGTTTTGTGTTTCTTAAATAATAGGGTTTGACCTCAAAATAGTAGATCTGTCACCAAAATGTAGTCACCAAACAATGCAAAATCAGTTCCACAATAAATCACCTAAAATCCTGAGATATAAGGTCTAGTACCAAATAAATGTTTTTGTATGTATTATAATAGGTGTGTCATAATAAGTATTTAAGCAAACTAATTTAAAGAGATCACCAATAAATCATATTATGTTACTAGAAAAACTAAGGCGTTGTCGATGTAGCCCCGCTACGCGGGGCTCCTATTTCTGTCTGCAGGGTTTACAGTAACCTAACACGAAGGGGATGTCGGGGTCTTAGTTCGCTCGCTCCGCTCGCTCACTAGACCCCGCCATCCTCTTCGAACCTAACCTGTCCGAGTCGGTGTGCCCAATGTCTCGTATAAAGCATTTCTTCATAGAAATAAGGAACTGATCTATTTATTTGGTGACAGATCTACCATTCCGAGCACAAAGCTATTATTTAAGTAATAAAACTATTATTATAAGAACGAAGTTTATATTCATCTAATGCACTACAATTTTATTGGTAATCCATCTCTTATTTTACACATGTATCAACATTTATTTGATAATTCATACCTGGGAACACTTTTTGTTTATCTGAGAACGAAAATATTTCGTGGCGATAGATCTATTTACTAGGTGATACAACTTTGATGACAAATATAAATTTTGGTGACAAGAAATATAGTTCCCAAAATAAATTAATCCAAGCGTCGTAGCGTCGGGGGTCCGCTTTGTTCTGTGCTTGTAATAAGCGGTCTTCTTAGCGGTCCCCCGACGCTACGATGCTTGAATTAATTTATTTTAGGTTTTTTGTGTCGGGGATTTTTTAAATTTTTTATTTAATTTTTTTTCATGCTTTTTATACTTATTTTATTTTTTCCTAGCCTTGACTGTCCTACTCCTGGTTAACGAAACCAAGGAAAGATATAAATTAAAAAAAGGGGGGGGGGGTGGAATTTACGGTTTATATTATAGCTTCGCTTGTTTTCGTTAATTAGCGAGAAGTGGCGCAAAACCGAGAAAACTGGAAGGAATGGGGGGAAGCTTATGCCTAGGAGTGGGACAGTCAAGGATAAGAAAAAAAAAAAACAAAAAGCATGAAAAAAAAATTATTTCAAACCCCTACTCAAAAACCAAAAATAAGTGACCGCTAGGAAAAACGCTTAGTACAAGCAGGATTTCTGTGTCGGGGGATTTTAAAATTTTTAATTAAGATTTTTGTTTGGTTCTAATTACCCGGCCAAACTTGAAAGTACGCTGCTTGCATGTCTGGCAGTCCATTTATTGAACTATTTGACATGTTCGCGTATTAATTGTTGATGTTGTGACAAAAATGTTCTCGATTCTTTTCTGGAATAGTTTTCCTAAAGACTTAGATATAGAAGATATATTGTATTGGTAGACGAAATTGGACACCAAAAAAGCACAGTCACTTATGCTGAAACAAAGAACAAAGTAAGATGCTATGAAACTATGAAATTGAGACGACTCAGAGAAGATGCCTGCATTATTTATTATGGATAGAACAGATGAAATTGGTCTGATATATGATTTGATTAAGGTATTCTAATGGCAATAAATGGTATCCCGTATCATACCTTGAATTATTACATTGTAGGTAGTACTTATGGAACTCTGCGAAGAAAGAGATTGTGAAAAACGTTGGATACTGAATAATAATATGTGGATAAGACTTTATTCATCATCATCTGTTTAATTTATTTTTATGGTGTGCAAATAATAAAGTATATATATATTTATCTGTCTTTCTTCATATGTAAATCAATGGCGTGCCTAGGGCCCAACAATATGACAAGCCCATAAAACAAGCAGTTTGTTCAGAAACCGACCGACCGACCGACCGTTCATCGTGAAAAGTAGTAGGTAATAAGGCCAACCCAAGCATTTAGGCTTTTATGAATGAAAGTACCGTCTCTAATGTAATTATCTAAAATCCAAATAGATATGAGAAAGTATTTTTAAGCAATAGTTGCTAAAATTCTATCGATGTTGAAATTTACTACCTAGGTCACATGACTAGTCTAAATAAAAGTGGTGGTAAACCATGTGACAATCTACGAATTTTTGAAATGTCTTCGGTATACTTGTCCTTCTGTAACATCGTAGCGGCTTCTTATGTAATAATCAAGGAAGTATATGAGTTCAGTTGCTATTTTAGCGGTCCTTCTATGCTTTAGTTATTATTCCATGCTTAAAACCTTCAGAATAATGTCGTCGCTCAAATTCTTGGTTGTTTTTAGGTTACAGTATGATTTGAAAGTGGTTATTAAAAATTTCGACCGAACAAGTTTTTGTGCATTACTTAAACCTAAAGCATAAATGCATTAACACTTTTGAGAACAAGAGAAAGCTACTTATAATGTACTTCTTTGTATGTTGTTCTTAAGTAGGTACTTCTGGGTGTGGTTGTAATGTCAGCAGATTTTTATCTCGATCGGTATACGTATTGGCTAATGTAAGCCCTTGTTTATAAGCACCAAATAAAACCAGTTTTGAGTCGTGCTTACTATTAATTAGGTACCACTTGATACGATTTTAAAATTGGGCAAGTAGGTACAGCATGATCATGATCATGAAACATACCCCGTGCGAGATTTGTAGTTTACTGTGCGTGTGCGCTTTGCTGTAAAGTGCAGCAAGCGATCGTCACTTATTTCAAAACTCTATAATTCGGATTTCTGTGAAGAACCTAGTATGGAGTCATGTATGTCGTAAGCATAGGGGGTCGGGGCCGGGAGCCGGGGCGGAGGAGTTCGGCCGCTGTCCGCGTTTGTTTATTAACCAGCGGCCGATGAACTTAGCATAAATCAACGTGTCTCCTCCACACGCAGACACAGAGCGATGCGATAAGTAAACTGCATCTTACGCAACTCTCGCAAGTACGCGGTTCGTCCACTCGGTCACTTTTTTTTACTTCTCTCGCGACGGACAAAACTGGACAGGCATAGTTTTACAGTAGGTAATGCAGCGGCATAGCATGTCAGAGAAGACACTCTCAAACAAGTTAATTTTTAAAATGTTTTCTCAGGTCGCTGTAATATTAACGTTCAATATGCTGGAGGTTATTTGGATAAAAAATACTACTAGACTGTGAAGATCACTCCATAGCAGTCGGGGTATCAAAAAGCTACATGTTTGAACTAGCTTTTGCTCAGTAGATAGAAATTCATGACCCGACAACGCCATTAAAACCATCATGCATATTTTGTAGGTCATGGTTCGCCACATTTTATCGAAATCCGTCCAACCGAGGCCTGAAACGTAACACACAGACAGGCAGATTTACTTTCGAATTTATATAATACTACCTGTACCCGCGACTTCGTCCGCGTGGAATTTAACAAAAAGTTAAATAGTTTTTTTTTCTTTTTTGTATTTTTATTTTTAGTTATTTTAGATTTTTTCTAAAATAGAAGTAGCCTAAGTTACTCCTTATTACATCAGCTGTCTGCCAGTGAATGTCCCGTCAATCGGTCCAGCCGTTCCAGAGATTAGCCGGAACAAACAGACAAACAGATAAAAATGGGAAAAACATGTTATTTTGGTATTATATGTACCGTATACATATACATTCCTAAGCATGTAGTAAAAAGCGGTTATTTTAATATTACAAACAGACGCTTCAATTTTATTTGTATTATACATATTTTGTATAGATGTATAGAAGATTAGTATCAATTCCACCAGCTCGCCACCGTGCCTCGGAAAGCACATTAAGCCGTTGCTCCTGGCTGTCAATTGTAGATGTTTTACAGTCGTTACAGGCGATCGTGTCTTGAAAGTCTGACAACGACTCTTACCAAGGTGTCATAATTTGACCTGTTTCTTTATAAGTGAGCGCATAAGTTATCATAGAAATTAATACCTGCACCGATCGGTACCGACCCGCCCGTACCGGAAACCTGCTCCTTTATGGTAGCACCCTTACTCGGTAAAGATGTAGCTTTATTATGGTGAAAGAATTTAAAAATCACTCAATTCGTTTTCGAGTTAAATTGTAACAAACAAACAATCAAAATTTTCCTCTTTGTAATATTAGTTTACATATTTTTTTATTTTTTTTTACATGCACTGCTATTTAGCTCTCATATAAGTAACATTCGAATGAGATCCAATATATGTATGTATAGCAGCAAATGTAACATGGCACGTAATAAAATTGTCTCAACCATGTAGCGTTAAATATGCGTAGCTGTGTGAAAGAGCGCGTTCAGTAAAGACAGACGACATTCCGTGGAATTAGGTGAAAGGTCAAGTGGCAGTGCGCCGACAGCGGGCTGCCGCCGCGCCGTGCACGCCAGCTCCGCCGCCTCTCAGGGACACATCAATCCTACGATTCGTAATCGTCCTCTACTCTATAGTACCTTAGCTATACGCTGCGTTTGAGTTGAGCACGTCCTGAATCCGGGCTCATAAAGAATGATCGTACTCTTTTCCCTACTATGTTGGGATCCGATCGGCTTTTAGTCTATCCGGATGCAGCTGAATTCTAGTAAGAATCCTCATCATCATCATATCAGCCCGGCATCACCCAGTGCTGGGTACATCCTCCCCTTTCTCCTGCCACACTTCCCGGTTCTGTGCTTCCCTTATCCAGGTGTTTCCCGCGAGTTTGACGGTATTGTCGACCCCACGAGCTTTAGGACGGCCCTGGCTTATTTGCCCTTACCTTGGCAACCACTCACTCAAAGCCTTGCTCCATCGATCATCTCCGCGCCTAGCCAGATGTCTTGCCCAGGTCCGCTTGCGGCGCACCGCCCGGTCCCCGACGTCGTATACTTTCGTCCCTCGTCGGATTTCGGTGTTACGCACTCGATCTAAGTGTTATGCCAAGCATTGCTTGCTCCTTGGCCCTTGAACCACTCGTGCTCGGTGGACAGTCTCCTTTGCGAGCGTCCATGTCTCGGCACCGTAAGTTATTGTTAGCAGGACATATTGTTTGAAAAGGCGGGTTTTTAGGCACTGAGGAATCTTTTTGGACCGAAAATATGTTCCAGTTTGCCAAATGCCGCCCATCCGAGCTGTACTGTCCTAGAGATCTCCTTGTTGGAATGCTTCTTGGCAAAAGATAGAACATGTTCTAGATAAACATAATAATTAACCATCTCCAGACGCTTTGTAAAATTACTTTTAGCGTGCCACAGGGCAGCGTACTGGGTCCACCGTTGTTTTTAGCTTACATAAATGACTTTCCAAAACAAGTCACTTTTCTAATGGTTCTTTTTGCTGATGATAGCACGGTAATTGTGAGACATAATGAAAATAGAACCCATGAATGTGACATCAAAGATGCATTCATCATCATCATTTCAGCCCGAAAGACGTCCACTGTTGGACATAGGCCTCCCCCAAGAAGGGGGGGTTTTGCCATACTCGCCATGCTTGGCAGGCGGGTTGGCGATCTCAGTAGGTACGGTTGTTACAAAAGCACAGAGAACGCTGCTGCCCATTTTCTGGTAAGTCCCTTAGACGCCTCTTACGACACCCACGGGAAGATTTAACATCCAAAGATGCATTACAACAATCAATTGATTGAACATAATAATTTAAAATTCAGTTTAAATAAAATTATCCAGTTTAGAAAAAGAGTTACCCCTGACATAAATATAAATTTTGACGATCACAGAATTGAAGAAGTAGAGCACATAAAATTTCTAGGCTTGACAATTGAGTCTACTAAACTGACTTGGAAAGAACATGCATCAACTCTTACCAAAAACAAAATTAAGTAGGTTCGCTTTTTCTCAGTAAAATTGTTAATCAGGCAACTGTTATAGCAGCATATTATGTAGATACCATATTACGTTACGGAGTAATTTTTTGGGCAAATTCTTGCGCAAAAAATAAAATTTTTAAAGCACAGAAGAGATGTATTAGATCGATGCGTAATCTTAAACCAACGGAGAGCTCTAAACCGTATTTTAAATCTCTGAAAATATTAACTTTACCTTACATACAAGTATACGAGACCGCATTGTTTGCCAAGAAAAATAGTGAACTGTTTAAAAAAGCTTCAGAGCAACGCTTCATAGATCGAGAAGACCAGAATATCGACGAATTATGTCTAAGAGCTTCAAAGACCGCCCGTATGCACAAAAGCATTCTCTGCATGGCTCCGAAAATATTTAATATTTATATAATAAAATACCAAATGACATTAAAGATTTAAACTTGATTCAATTTAAACAGAAACATAATATTTTTTTAATTGAAAAATGCTATAGTAATTGATTGAAATTAATTGTCTATAAATATTGTTTTATTGTTCGTTTGTATGTAATATGGATTTTAAATTCTTATATTGTAAAATAGTGTAAAATAATGGGTAGTTTTTTGAGTTACCACAACCTAACTATAAGACCTAATGTATCACCAAAAAATCACATTATTAAATACTTTGACTTGTTTCCTACCATAACAGCTGAGGCAGAGTCGTCCGGAATGACTGACACCATCGTCTTGGATATGTTAATTCTTAGACCAACTTGCAGGGAAGCATCAAAAAGTGGTTTTAGCCTGCATTGAAGGTCTTCCATAGAAAATGTCACACGTAATTTTTTTTTACAAACCCCATGTGATTAGTAGAAGCGGTTCTTTGCGAGGTGATTTTTCTTTGGTTTGAATGACAAATAGTCAAAATCCTTAAAATCAATTATTTCTGTAGTAGTAGTTTCTGTAGATTTGGCGTACAAGCGAATATCGTTAAACAGTTAGTTTTTTTGTTATACACCAGTATTTACTATATTATATGACAAGGCGAGGAACAGCAACATGTTCACAGTTCAAGGCTAGAGGACGTTGTCCTGTCCTGACACACCGTGACACGGCGCGAAGGTGGCTGGTGAATTAGTTCGCGAGCCCGGTACAAGATGGCGCGCACAGGCTCATTCGTATATTAAATCAATGTTATTGACATAGTTTTTGAAGTTAGGATTCAGGTCACTATTATAATTGTTCCATTATTAGCTGACATGGTTCACAATTATCAGTGTTGAGTCAATTACACATAAATGCATGATGTGTCATTAGATTCGAGAAACACTACATGCTATCTTGTTGACGGTTGATTCTACGATAAGAGGTAACTTGTGCGGCAATCTGTTTAAAATATAGGTTTTTTATTCCATATGTCGTTTTTTGCGATGAATCATATTATCTTAATGTCCTCTATAAATAACATCACGATTAAATGCCCAATTAAAAGACATTTTTCTGAAATTCGAAGCTAAGGCTTAAACAAGTCTCTACCCTGGTCTGTCCCCTGGCCGGCTTTAGTTTAACTTGCAGATAGTACATACCTTTTTTGTATCAGTTGCTAATCTATGTTAAGCACGAAATAAAAAAAAAATGTGCGTAGAGTCCCTCCGCGCGGAAGAAGTGAAACTTCGTAATGTGGATATGAGTGCTTTCATACCCCCTCCATGGTAGCGTTAAACGTTTAACGCAACCTTGTGGAAGTCGCATAAGAAGTTTCAATTCAATAAATATAATAAAGTATTATTAAGGAATAAGACAACAATAGTTGTTTATTTTCAATTTTTCGCAATTTAATTTTTGTACTGCTTTTTAGGGTTCCGTAGCCAAATGGCATTGAAGACGCGTAAACTTGAAACAAAACGCCTCATAGAGAAACTTGTCTCATACCTACAGAACTGCTCAGCATCAAGTTTGACTAACGATTGTAGGCTTCCATTGTGAGTACCTACGTATGCGGTTGCGCACATCAACGACAAAACAGTCTAGCGACGTAACGTAGGTACGCCAGCAGGTGAAGCTACCCGAAACTGACAAATTTCCCCAATCAATCTTGAACCATATTCTTTAAAGATAAGGATTTGAAGGAGGAAGAAAATCTATTGAAGAACATGTAAGATATTGCGCCGCGTCGTCGTAGTAAACAAAACTGGGTGCGCGACGTGTCGAAGATAAAACAGTTTTGTTTTAGTTTTTAGGCATACTTGTCTGCCTAAAAACTGTCGTGATGTGATGTGAGGAAAGTCTGTGTTAAAACTGTCATTTTCACTTCATTTCATTTATTTATTCAGTAACAATCTACATTGCATTCGAATATAATCAGTAATGGATGCACAAACAAAAAAAATATATAAAAAAAATGTCGTGACTCAAGTCGGCGCTCAGTCTTCAGAGACCTACCTGTGTGTGTGTGTGTGTGTCTTCTACCTTATTAATAGGGTTCCTTTGACATTTTTTGGGTACGGTATACCTTAAAACGTGAAACCTATTTCTCCTGTGCGTTTATGAACACGAATCTTACAAAGAGGGAAACAGCCGGGACTGACTTTAGCATGAGGTTTCCATAACTTTATCTTACACTAGCTTGTGCTCACAACTTCCTCCACATCGAAGAAACATTATACTATGGTAATATAAGATATGTTACTATAGGATATGACACTTAGTGAAAGTGTACCTAGCTTGTCAACAGAGAAAGGATTTTTTAGGATGAGTAGTTTCGGACAAACGTATACTTGTTAAACTAGCAGAAACTGTTTGACCTAAATGTTTGGAATGTGCTTCATTATTTTGTGGTTTCATGCAAGGTGCTACGCAGGCTACTTGAAGATGCCCTTAACCCAGCAATCTGTACATCAAACTAAGTTACTATCCGCAAAAGTTATTACTGGGAAACTAAACGGAAACTTTCGGCCTCTCGGCTTCGTGGTCTTTTAAACCCATTATAAAGTGAGTGTTTCACTTAACTAAGGAGCAGCCCGAATTGTCGTGATGTATATGTGCAGTATGCACACCCAATACTGATTCATTCATGTTATACAATTTTATGTATCATCAGTTCATCGCTTTATCGTCCCCAAAACTAGTTCAATTTCACTAGCTACTTATTTGTTCAAATACTTGCTTATCTACTAATAATTGTGTAACTTTGTATTTAGGGGATACGTCGATCAAAATACTGTTAATCATTCATTATGAATGTACAGAACTATCAAGCCAAACAGTGGATTTCAGAAAAGACAGAGATATTAGAGATTTTATAAAGAAGATCCCTATGAAGGGAACCACAATCAAGTGGATATTTTTAATTTAAAGTATTGTGTCTACATTGTATATGTAACCTAAATAATGTGTGGAAGTGTAAATGTTGTGTCGTAGGTTGTACAATGAACATTGGCCTACTTCAAATATGTTGTGATATTTACTGTAACATACATTGTGCTACTGTTTGTTTTCAGTAAGGAAATAAATATTGGTTGGGATACAATTCATAAACAGAAGTATTCGGTGTGTTGTCCACCGTCTGCAGTAGTTGATAAAACAGTAGCGTCTAACGCACACGCAGTTCATTCTCAATTACTTGCCGGACTCAATATAACAACAAACATTGCGAACAGCTGCACACAGACACTGTTGTGAAACTATCGCGCCGACACATTACTGCTGAACGTGACTTTTGTTTCGACAAACATGTGTAGAAACATTTACAAAGTATATTCATCATTCCTGTAGGTTTCGTGTCACTTACTATCCGCATAATAGCTGACACTGTATGCTTAATCTCAGTCACATCAATCATGATTTACGATGTCAATTCTGTTAGAGAAGAGGATCAGCCTATTGAATTTACGTTTTATCAAGTTGAGTTTTATTCGCATTGTTATGGCTTACAAATTAGCGATGGAGGTCTCAATTCGCAAAAAGCGAAGTCAACGCCAATAAATCAAATGTGATTTGAAGAATTGAATGATTAGCAGTGAATAGTGATCTCTCAGTATAGGTATGTATAGCAGTGATAACCACAGTTAATTATTGAAGAATGTTCATCAGGTAAACATAAACTTGATGATCTCCAAACCAAAACAAAGTTGTGCAGCGCTGTGATCACTTAAATAGCAACGCTGCTGGGAACTGCTCACTAGAAACGGGTGCTGATGAAGAGTTTATTGCTTTTAAATTGTTAGAAATCAATCACTACGTACCTCTACACAATATTCCTCACATATTTAGGAATCAGCTAATTGGATAACTTAAAGAATTTGTCGATCTGCGACGCTTTCACATGAATTTCGAATTCGTGAGAGCGTTTTTGGGAACTCTTTTCTGCCAGTATCGACGGAACTCGTTTTTCCATGGAATCTTTATTATGTTTAACTTTTTCACCTCAACAAATTCGGCTCAGTTTTGGTAATTTAATACAAGTCTATCATAATATTGAATTATCTTCGTGGTAGTTCGTCAATCCTGTTGAGCTATTCCTGTCTTTAATTTCAACCATTAGATCCAATTAAAATCGGAACGAATCACTACCTTCATTCTCTGGTCCACAATAATATAACGTGTCCCCTATATTTTGCCGTTCTCATTGCTGAGCTTCGCCCTGCCTGAAGGTCACGACTGCTCGCGCTATATGCATGTACTCGTACTGTACATATCCGGCAGTCCGGCAGCCACTCGTAGTTGAACCTGGAGCAATGTGCCCACTTGACATTGTGTAGCGTTCAGATATCTTCAAACTCTAATGACTTCTATCGGATCCGTTTCGTGACGGTTATTATATCTGAATTATACAATACTAGCTGACCGGCGCAACTTTGTTTGCGTCACATTTTCCCCGTTTTCGCAACATTTTTCATTGCTGTTCCACTCCCATTGGTCGTAGCGTGATGATATATAGCCTATAGCCTTCCTCGATTAATGGGCTATCTAACACTAAAATAATTTTCCAAATTGGACCAGTAGTTTCGGAGCCTATTCAATGAAAACAAACAAACATACAAACAAACAATCAAATCTTTTCTCTTTATTATATTAGTTTAGATCAATGCATCATTGGGTTTCGTCTTGCTCAAATTAAGGTAACTTGTCTACCATGTTACGAGTCAGAAGTTGACCTCATCACATGCAACTGTTCCTAACGTTCCCTAGACTGATAATGTTGAAATTAGTGTTAACTCGACTTCCGCGTTAAAGTGTGTTTTATTGGTTACATATAGCTACGGCGTTAGGTTTGCGCTGTGCTCTCTTAGCTTTCTATCGTGACCAGAGACACGAGGGACACAGTCATTTCAGAGCGAACGGTCATAAGTTCTTAATTAACCTAACTTAACCCAGAATAATTGATTTGGGACCAACTTATTTGATTGCACTGAATTATCATTGTGTTGAGCGAAAATTTAAGTTTTTACTGTAGCTTCGCACAATTTCATTATTATATTTTTCTGTTTGTAGTTTGAAAACTTAACATTCAGGATTTTTGTATTACTAATGAAGTTTACTAGTGCATAGTTGCGTGGCACGAGTGTGAGTACACTCGTGCTCAGTTGACAGAACCCGTCAACGTATTCATCATCGATTGAGTACTTAGTAACGAGAAGTTTCTTCAGCCTAACGTTATACAGTACAGTAATCCGTGAAGGATTCATGCGGACTCTATACAAGTCCCACGCTCACTTCTCACCTTTAAAAGAGTTTTGTATGAAATCCCAATGTGTGTCGGACAGTATGCACACCGTGCTATGTCGGGACTCGTTTAGAAAGCACTCAGCCACACAGACACTGTCGGCGCTCCGACGCCGGCCTCGCACACGAGGTGAACCGGCTGCACCACTATACACTAGTTGCACTCAGATCGCTCACAAGCTTCTTAACAACACTCAGTCACTGATTTGTTTCAAGTTTCACAAGTAAAGCTCCGGGTGAGTCGCGCGACTGTACGTAGAGGTGTGCGGGGGGAAGCTGCGGAGCTGGCGGCACGTAAGACGTGCGAAGTGTAGCGCCGTCGTCGGCTGACTGGCCGGACTGCATCGCCGAGCTGTTGGAAAGACCGGTTGGCGGCCGGAGCGTAGGGCGCGGGGGGCGCGGCACAGACCCGGCGGCAGAGCGGGGTATCGGAGGGGGGGGAGGCACAGGCGCTCTCTCCGCACGCAGCTTGCCCTATAAACTTGCTTTCCGCCTGCTCTCGTATCGTGAGTAGGCTGGCTGAATGGTTCCTCGTGCAGTTTTGTGAAAGGCAAATTATTCGCATCGCAGAGGTTGCACTTCGATACCTATCTGTGTACCGCTGCGAGGCGACTGTATAAACTGTATCTCGTCGAGAAGCTTGCGGAACCGGCCCTGTTCACCTAAACTTAGATAGATAGGTTTCGTATACTACGTATACTTACATAGGTACTCGGTTTAGACGCAAGTTTCAAGTCTAGTTGGTGCGAAAACGTAAAGGGCTGTGCTCGGCTAGCTGGCAGCCGGCTGCAGTGAGAGCAACTCTCGAAAGCTCAACGCTTCCTAATAAACGCGACACTGTATTTTACCTACATACTGCATCAATTTGGAGAAGGCAATTGATGCACATTTTTGTACTATATTGATTTACTTCAAGGAGTATCATAGATATCTACTTACTTCACTATCTTCTTAAGCCTTGGCATAGCTTACACACGAATCAACGTCCGGTTGACAGTACTAGTTTTGCTGTTAAGTGTAAATTGACATAAATGAATGAGGAAAAATATTTTTATTATAATATTTGTATATTGTTTGGTGCTACGGAACCCTTTGTGTCCGAGTCCGACTCGCACTTGGCCGATATTTTTTTGTATGTTCTGGTTTCTTCGTAGTTACATACAAATCTTGGTTCCTCCACATACAGCTATGAAAGAGTTAGTTCCTTACCATGCGATCTAAGAAGTAAGTTCTTATTTTGATACTATACATACTTGATATCTTTTGACGGAGAACACAGCTGCCCTTGCGACAGGGTCACGAGTTCACCTCACGAGCCACCACGAACGCCCGATAGACGGCGTTAGTTAGTTACTCCCGAACCAATAATGTAACGTTGCTGATGATGCGACCGCGTTGGAATGTGTTCACTGGTCGGTGTAACAACACACAAACGAACTTATTCATAAAGTATAATGCGTGTAATACACTTAACGTAGCCGAAAGGCACTTGGTCTCCCCGTCATCGTCATTGCGATAAAGTCCGGGGAGTTTACGCCGAATATTAGGACAACTTTGCATTAATTAAACGCAGCGATTTTTTTATTTAATTTCTAGGGTTCGACAGGAGAGTGTATTAAGCTGTATCCCGCAAAAAGTTCACCTCCGTGTATACGTTTTTTTTAGGAAAACGTCAAATATATTTAACTTTGTGGAAAAAAATATAAACAGATAGGTGTTTGTATGGATTATTTGTAGAAGAGATTGAGTATTACAATTAAGACAGTAAATGAAACATTTTTCGTCCGTGAAACTATCTTCTTTTATAAAGAATCTTATTTTTTGATTTTGTACTTCAAGCAAAAATATAAGCAGGTATGTTTGTACGGAGTATTTGTAAAAGAGATTGAGTACCGTTAGTAGGTCAGAAAAAAAATATAAACAGGTAGGTATGTTTGTATGGATTATTTGTAGAAGAGATTGAGTATTACAATTAAGTCAGTAAATGAAACAGTTTTCGTCCGCGGAACAACCTTTTTTTTAAAGTTACTTTTTTTTTGACTTTGTGCTTCAAGCTAAAATTTTAATAGGACAAAAAAAATCGCGTCCCAGGACTCTGTGCTGCCGACCATGGTGCGAACAACGGTCGGCAGCGACAGGTCCGCTCCTACCTCTGTGCCGAGGGCTCGGCGCGGCTCGACCCACGTGGCTCATTCCGGCAGCGTATATCGCGCCGTATCCTCCAGCTGTCCAGACAGTGGACGTATTGTATTGTATTGTATTGTATAGCGGGCTGGTTTCCGCAACTCCACGTCTAAAGCGCGTATTTTGCGTACGGGTGGGAACATTACTCCAACCACCCCAGCTCCCCGAGAAAGGCCAGCAGCTCCTTGGTGTTGCTGACGATCTCGCGGAGAGTACTTGGGTTACCTAAGTACTTTGCCCTGTATGTTGCAACCTCTGGGCAGTGTAGAAGCACGTGGGCTGCTGTCTCGTCCTCCTCCACGCAGGCTCTGTACAGTGGGCTATCTGTGACTCCTAGGACAAAGAGGTGTTTATTAAAAGAGCCGTGACCAGTGATGGCGGCTGTGACTATGCGGAGCTGTAATATGGTCAGCCGAAGCAAACGTTTGGTGAGGCGGCCATCTATAGTAGGAAGTGCTTCCTTGGCCTGCCTACACTCACCATGGTCTAGCCACAGTTTGTGGTGTTGATCACTGGTGCGTTTCCTTACCAGAGTCCGTAGATACCCGAAGGGGAGTGGAACGATGGGTTCTGGTCCCACTGCTGTCATACTGGAACCCCTTCTAGCGAGTTCGTCCGCTGCATCGTTGCCCCGGGAATCGCTGTGGCCCTTAATCCATTGTATGGTTATGTTGTTGTACTTACCGACCTGGTTGAGGCGCTGGTGACACTCGTATATTAACCCGGAGTTGACCGTGTGGTTGTTAAGTGCTAACAGTACAGCCCTGCTGTCTGAAAGTATACGGATAGAGTGGTCCCTAGCCCTCCTGGCTAAGATGGCTGATGCGGCCAGGGAAATGCCCATGCATTCCGCCTGAAATACCGTGTTGTGGATCCCCAGTGGTACGGCTATGTGGATTTTGAGATCCTCTGAGAATACTCCAGCCCCAGTACCTGTACCTGTTTTAGATCCGTCCGTGAAGATCCGTAATTCTGCGGGATTTAACCCCTCGCAGGGGTGGTCCTCGTGGAGCTTGTATTTTTTGTTGAATACAAATTGTTTTGGTACCCGATCTTTGATGGCTTTCGCCAGGGGGAACTCATTGTAGATTCCCTCTAGTACCGCAGTGTGTTGCGTGTTTGACTTACTCCAGAGTTGAAGAGTTTTAAGGCGTGCTGCCGCCATTGTTGCCTCCTGTTGTATGTACAGATGGAGCGGCGGAAGCTCTAGCATGGCTTCGAGAGCCGCTGTCGGTGTGGTTCTCATGCAGCCTGTAATTGCCATGCAGGCAAGCCTTTGCATGCGTTGGAATTTGTTCGAGGCTGTGACTAGTCTGGTACGTGGCCACCAGACCACCGCCCCGTACGAGATCATGGGACGGATCACCGCACAGTATAGCCAAAGTATTATTTTGGGAGATAGGCCCCACTTCTTACCCATCATCCTCCTGCACTGCCAGAAGGTGATGCACGCCCTGTTTATTTTGTTGTCTAAGTGACTGCTCCAGTTTAACTTACTGTCTAGGATGACTCCCAGGTACTTGACTTCGGTGGCTAAACGAAGTTCTGTATCAAATAGTTTAGGCAAGCGATAAGGTCCTAAAGTACGCTTTTGGGTAAACATGACTAGCTCAGTTTTCGTGGGATTGACTGAAAGGTCATATTCCCTGCACCATCGTTCCACGATGCGTAGCGCCTGTTGGGTGAGGTTACAGATTGTTCCTGTCACTTTTCCCGAGATGAGAATAGCGAGGTCGTCTGCATACCCAATTGTGTAGAAATGACTGGCATTGAGTTTGGTGATGAGATCATTTATCACTAGATTCCAGAGAAGGGGGGAAAGTACTCCACCTTGGGGGCATCCTCTGGCTATCAGAGCCATCTGCTGCTCTCCTTCCAAGCGAACCGCTCGTTTGCTCAGCATGTTAGTGATCCAGTCAATCAGCACCTGCTCCGCCCCATGACGAGAAAGGGCGGAGCTGATGCTGGAGAAGTTGGTTTTATCGAAGGCTCCTTCGATGTCTATGAAGGTTCGAAGGCAGGTGCCCTTCTGATGTAAAGCATCTTCAATCCGACTGACTACCAGGTGGAGTGCCGATTCAGTGGACTTACCCGAGCTGTATGCATGTTGGTTGCTGTGTAGTGGTATAGATTTCAACGCGCCCTCCCTCAGCTCTCTCTCGCAAATTCTCTCCATGGTTTTTAGAAGGAAGGAGGTTAGGCTGATTGGTCGGTGGGATTTGGCATTGGTGTAGTCACTCTTACCTGGCTTTGGAATGAATATGATTTTCACTTCCCTCCATCCTTTCGGAACGTATCTAAAGGCCAGGCACGCTCTCATTAGGGACACCAGTCTACCGGCAACGGAGATTCCCCCCCACTGTAGTAAGGCGGGAAATATCCCGTCCGGACCTGCCGCCTTAAAAGGATGGAAGCACTGGATCGCCCACTGGAGTTTTTCCAGCGTTACCACTTTGTGTGCGTAGCACCAGTCGTTCTCTGTTGGTGTTTGATTTGTCTCGGTCCACTCAATTACCTAAGCGAAAGCGCATCCTGGGAAGTGAGTTTCAATGAGGACGCGCATCGCTTCTTCTGTTGATGTGGTGAGTGTACTGTCTGGTTTTCGGAGAACAACAGGCCCAGTCGTGTTTTGCTGTGCCAGTATTTTCCTTACCCTGTTAGCTTATTGGCATGATTCGATGTTGCCACAGTATTTACGCCATCCAGTTTTGCTCCTGAACCTGATGCACTTTTTGTAGCAGGATTTGGCCGCTTTGTACGCGTCCCAGTCCTTATCAGCACAGCTGTTCATGGCTTTGTTCAGGGCTGTCCTTACCTTCCTGCGCTTGCGTTCCAGATCCGCTCCCCACCAGGGTTGCTGGTGTAGAGGACGGAGTGGTTTCTGGGCAGGCTGAGTGGTAGCTGTCTAACATTGATTCTGTAAGGTGGTTGACTTGGTCGTCAATCTGCAAGATGTCCTCGAACGTCGACCGATATTCGGTCAGCGCAAGCTTGGACTCTAGGGTTCGTGTATAGGCAGCACGGTCTGTGTTGCGTGGGTTACGCCGCGGCAGTATTGGCGTGACACTAACCTGGAAGTCGAAACGGATCCACCTATGGTCCGAGCAGGAGGCCTCCCTGGACACCTGGTGGCCATGGCCGCTGCACCTTCTGAAGCCAGGGTTAGGTCTATGATTGTGCGACTGCGCCTGGTTACGTAGGTTGGTTCGGAGCCTGTGTTTAGTAGGGTTAAGTTCGTAGTGAATAAATAATCAACTAGAGCCTTACCCCGATCGTTTTGTGTTTCCATGCCCCACAGAGGGTGATGTGCATTTGCATCAGCGCCTATGACAACCTCCAGCCCCAAGCTCTCGCAATGTCTCACGAGGCGGGCGAGGTCATGCGGCGGCGGCTCCTCAGCCTCAGGCATGTATGCCGAGGCGAAGACGACTGCTACTTCTGTGTCGTCACGCTGTATGGCCAACCTTACTGCAGAGATATCCCTGCAACAGAAGTCTGTCAGTGGTTGTGCTTTGATATTACCTGTTGTATATATGCACGATCTTGGGTGATCATGATCTGTACCAACGAGAAGCTTACCTCCAAGATTGGAGAGGCCTTGTATGTGGCCAGCCCTGATCCACGGCTCCTGGATCAAAGCAATGGCCGTATGTTGAACCTCCAACCACTTACGCATCTGAGCCGTTGCGGTTTGGCTGTGGTGGAGGTTAGCCTGCAGCACTCTACAGGTCGACGAAGGGGACGCCATCACTGGTCGTGCCTTCCTCGTCGCCCTCCAGACGCAGCCCGGCAAACAGGTCGCCCGCGTCGAAGCCATCCCCGTCCCAGCCCGAGACCGACGACAAGTTATTGCCATCGAGCTCGTCACCCGATGTGAGGACGGCGTCCACGCCGGTGGCGGCCGGGATGGCCGTAAATGTTTGCACCTCTGGCGCCGCAGGCGCTGCCGGCTCCGCTGGCGCTATTGGCGCCTCTGGCGCTGCTGGCACCGTTGGCACCGGCGGCGCCGCTGCCGCAGGTGCAACCGCGGTTGCTACCGCGGTGTCGTAGTGGGGAGAAGCTGCCTTCTCCTCCTTCTTCACCTCCACGATCGTCTCCGTGGCCGGGTCCCATCCCTGAGGGACGTCGACAAATCTGCCGTTCGCACCCTGGAATTTCACGTACGCCGTCCCTACCCCGAAGGAGAGACGACGTTCGGCCTTCATCAGGGTGGGAATTTGGTCCTCAGGGATCCCGACCACCACGAACCACGCGTCGGCCTGTCTGCTAGAGTGCCGCAGTACCCATCCCTTGATGTCGATCCAGGGATTTTGGTAGCACAGAGCGCGCCCAATGATGGACTGCTCTGCGAAAATCCCCTGTGCATCCGGGATGAGTATGCCGCATCTCACACGTCTTTTGATTTCCGCCTGCCTCCTGACCACTAGCGAGGTACTAGTGGAGGGAGGCATCTCGGATATCACGGTCCTCAGCCAGGCTAAGGTGTGGTCACTGCCAGGCCACAGTTTCAGGACCCCTCCGGTGAACATCGGCCTTGATCTGAAGGCCGGTGCAGGTGAGTCGTGTTTGGTGGAGAGGCACTCGGTGACTATCCTCCTTTGGATGGCCGCGAGCACCTCTTCTGAAGTTTCCTTCGTGATGAACCCCGTGCGATCGCAGGTGACTGCTACGTCGAGCTCGGAGCCCACTGCTTGGGCGTAACTGCGGTTGGCGGCCCGTTTGGATTTATCAAGCCGCGGCCGCTTGTGCTCCCCTCGAGGTGACGAGGTCTCGTTGAGAGCTCACTTGGCCGCGGCCTGATCCTTCCGATCGGGTCCCTGTGCTGTGGTTTGGGCTGGTCCCTTCGTGCTGGTCGACGGTTGGCTGCGTCCTGGGCGACTACAGTCGACCTTGGCCTGCTCCCGCCTGCCTGCGGAGAAGTTGACATTACCGCTGGTCGGTTTAGCCGAACCTGCGGCGTTAGCCTGTAGATTGCGTGGAGTCTTACCTTTCCACCGTTTCTGACGCCTTTCCTTTTTGGACGGTCTGTTCCTCCTCCAGCCGTTGCCCGCAGTAGGGGCCGGAGCTACTGGCGCTGAGGGTCCAGCGCGTTGTGTAGCCGGAGTGTTCTTGGCCGTCCTCCGCCTATTACCCTGCACCTGCCAGGTAAACGCGGACGTGTCCCCGGCGGTGCTGATCTCCTCCGGTTGGTCAGTGACGGCCAGCGGGGAAGGGGTGGCTTGAAGAGCCATAGGTGGAGGTGTCTTCAGTAGAGGGGCCCTGCCACCGGTATTAACCGTCGTGGGGGGCTGTACACCTGTAACCAAAAGAGGATCGGTACGGGTCCAATCAGCGCCGATGTCCTCTGTATTTTCCGGGACTTTATTTTGGTCTTGGCCGCGGTTCTCGCCGCAGCCGGCCGAAACCCGCGCTGGAGCCCGCTGTAGTGATAGCGGAGCACCCAGGGGCGAGAGAGGTGCTGTATGCACCCTTCTTAGGAGTATCCCTGGCTTTCGCCTCCACTCCGATGTGTGGTTGTGTGGTGTGTGTGTATGTGTGTGTGGTGGGTGTGTTTGTTTGTGTAGCGTTTGTGTGTGTGTGTGTGTTTGGTGTCGTATGGGCTTGTGGTATCCATAGTTAGTTGTAGTTTTGTTTCATCTCTTTGGCCTCCCACCCTCCACGGAGCCCGCACCTGGGAACGTCTCGCTACAAACTAGCTTACCGTTAGAAGTACCATCGAGATATAGGGGCGAGAGGCTGGCTTACAGTGCGACATCGGGTGCTTGATCGGGTTGGCGGTAAGGACGCCCGGTCCCTTCCCGAACTGATCAACCCTCACTTACACCGTCAGCATGACCTTAACCCACCGCTGTGGCAATCCGAGAACTGCCACAGTGGACCCCCCGCTCCTCGCCGTGCCCCTCTGACGGGACACTCTGGCCATTTCCCTACCCTTGGCTATTGGTTAGGGCCACCGTTTTGCTTGAAATACCGACCAAAGAGGGCGTGTTGCCTTATGGACACATTACCGCCAGCGCCGTTCGACTCAGCCCCCCAGGATTCCTTCATCCCTGCATACGGCGCTCGACTGCGCAGGTCCTAGCGCAGGTGACTATATGTACCTACCCGTCGCCAGCTCAGTTTAGTGACGGCCGAGCCCACAACCACCCAGTCACAGAGGGTCATGGTTAGGAGAAAAGGCGCCCGGTGGTTTTTGTTACGTCTATTTCTTATGGAATTAGACCAAGAACAGGGAGGCAACCTCGTGAAGGTGAATCCACCGGACTTGCCTTGAGGATCTTAGCGACTGTTGCGCTCCCCCTCAAGACCCCGCCACCTTATCGCCTCTGAGGAAAGCGGTAAGGTAGGCTTGCATTTATACTACCAAGCAAAGCGTAGGCAAAGCAAGTCGTTGTGCAACCGCAAAAGCATAAATACAAACCCCCCCCCAAGTGGACCCCTCCCAGACAGTGGACGCAGTGATGGCACCGAGCGTCCGGCTCCCTGCTTATGCGACACAGGTATTTCCCGAAGCAGCCATGCCCCGAGAGCACCTGCGTCACCCGAAGCGTCAGGAAGCCGTGCTTCCTCCCGAGCCTGTCGCCGAGTACTGGCCGGATCGCCTTGATTGTTTCGAGGCCGGCTGAGGGATGGTCAAGACTCCTTCGCCATTCCGCCACCATGACTTGTCGGAGCTGAGACCGGTATAGAGTGATCTGTCACTGCACCAGCCCTTCGCCCCGATCCTTGGCGTCCTCGCGCCACCGATGCAGTGTCGCGAGGGTTCTCGCCTTCAGGTCCCACGGCGGGGATCCGGCCAGTACGTAAGCCGCCTCGCAGGAGATCGTGCGATATCCCCGTATGACCCTGACGGCCATCGCTCTCTGCGGTTTGCGCAGGACTGCGATAGTGCGGGCCGTTAGGTCCGTCGCCCATACCGAGGCCCCGTAAAGGGCCATGGATCGCACGATCCCTACGTACAACCGCCTACAGGCGGTGTTTGGGCCCCCCAAATTAGGAAGCAGCGTTGACAGTGCGCCCGCCGCACCCATCAACTTGGGCACCAGCCGCTGAAAGTGGGGGCCGAAAACCTAACCTAACCCAACCCATTTTTTTTAATACAAAATTAAATTGACATTCCTCATTTAATTGAAATACAAATTGATTGATTAATGATTTTATTAATTTTTATTTATTTATTTATTTATGTACACACAAAACACTTAAAAGAACAATACATTAAGATACAAGAGCACAAAGGTACTGCTTATTTCAAAAGAAATTTCTTCCAGCAGACCTGCGAATGGAAAGTTGGATTAGAAATGTAGACATAGTGTGTAGAAAAGATAAAACAGGAAAAAATTAAATTAGAGCTTAAAACAACATTAAGGCTATATAAAATAAACATACATACAAATAAATACACATGTAAAAATTAAAATAAAAGTAAATATATACCTATAATATATATCAGAATATTACAGAATAGAGGAAAGGTAATGTTCTTTGACTTGCTTTTTGAAGATAAATAAAGTTTTAGATTCTCGTATGTTGGGCGGAAGTGAGTTCCATAGTCGTGCTGCATGAACGGAAAAGGAGTAGGAATAGAATTCAATTTTATGAGATGGGAAATTGAGATGATGCCGAAGGTGGGATCTACACAGCGAATCAGGAGGACGGGTAAAAGAAAAACGGTCGCGTAGGTAGCTGGGATACGCAGGATTAAAAAGGATGTTGTATAGGAGACATAATATCCGAGTGTTCCTGCGAAGACGGATAGGGAGCCACTTGAGTTCCTTGGAGAAACATGGTCATATTTCCTAAGACCAAACACAAAACGAATACAAAGATTTTGCAAAC
The DNA here is from genome assembly GCA_949152445.1 of Cerastis rubricosa. Taxonomy (NCBI): domain Eukaryota; kingdom Metazoa; phylum Arthropoda; class Insecta; order Lepidoptera; family Noctuidae; genus Cerastis; species Cerastis rubricosa. Next base: position 24,229,243 of record OX424531.1, on the reverse strand, counting down.
GCTCAAGCTTATTTAACAGCTCCTCGGTGGCATCCAAATAGCAGGTATCAGCGTAATCAATGATCGGCTGAATCAGAGTTTGAGCCAAGTAAATTTTGCTTTTAAACGGCAGGAAGCTCTGTAAAGATTTAAGTGAGTGGAAGAAAAAGTGCACCTTACGACTAACCTCATTCACTTGAGCTCGCCTAGATAGATTGCTGGCAATTAGGACACCAAGGTCCTTAGCTGTTTCAGCATAGGCAATGGACGAGCAACCTAGAGTTAGTGGAATCAAAGATGACATGTCAAATGCAGTGCGATAGTATCTGCTGCCTATGATCATGGCCTGCGACTTAGCAGGGTTAATCTGCAAGCCATACGACTTCGCCCATTGATCGATGCAATCCAGGTCATGATTCATGGCATTGATTGCTGATTCAGCATCAGCAAGCAAGAAATGTCTGTACAGCTGCAAATCGTCTGCGTAGAGGTGGAAGCTGGAAATAATGACTTTGGTAACAGTATTAATCAAAATAGAGAAAAGAAGAGGAGAGAGAACGCCACCCTGAGGAACACCAGCAGTTAGATCGCACCAATCAGAGAACATCTCTTCATGGCGGACACACTGCGAGCGACCCCGAAGGTACGAGTCAAACCAGGTTAACGAAGAAGCAGAGAAGTTAAAAGATTGAAGGATCCCAAGAAGAATGTCGAAATCCACTGAGTTGAACGCGCAACTAAAATCAAGTAAAACTAAAATAGTCAGAGATTTATTGTCCATGGCCCAGCGGATATCGTCAGTAACTTTCAGGAGTGCAGTAACAGTACTGTGGCCCGTACGGAAGCCAGATTGAAAAGGGGAAATAAGGGTATTATATGATAGATAACTGGAAATTTGACCGTGAACAATGTGTTCGAGAACTTTGGAAAGGAAAGGAAGAATGGAAATGGGTCTAAAGTCAGATAAGGACGAAGGATTGGTAACTTTAGGAAGTGGTATTATGTGAGCCTTTTTCCAGGCTGACGAAAATATGCCAGAGAATAAAGAAAAATTAACAATATGAGTAAGGATGGGAAGCAGCTCTGAAATAATAGGTAATATCATTCTCGAACACAAATTGTCATGTCCCGAAGCAGAGGAGGAAATAGAGAGAAGGGACTTTTTGACAACGTCTTCAGAGACAGGACTAAAATTAAAAGGTGTACAATGAGGTAACGGCAAGCTAGAGAGCTCAGACAAAGTAGAAGCTTTAACGCTAGGGTCCAGTGAAACAGGTGGAGAAGAAAAGTGCCTGTTAAGAGCGCACAAGTCAACATCTTTACAGGTATTCGTGGGAGATTTGCCGATACCGACAGACTTTAAAAACCTCCATATATCAGAGGAGTTGCGATCAACGAGAGATTCGTGGAAATAGCGTCTCTTGGCATCTCGACACAGATGATTGCAGCGGTTACGCAGAGCTTTAAAGTGAGTGAGATTGAGTTCCGTGGGTCTTCGCCTATATCTACTTTTCGCCTTATCCTTACGAGCAATGGTATTTTTAATTTCAGTAGTCATCCACGGAGCAGGATTATGCTTAATTTTAATACGCCTACGAGGGGCATGTTTATCATAGAGATCCAACGTAATGGCATTGAAGCTGTTTACCTTTTCATCGATACTGGTGCTTTCGATAACGTGAGTCCAATCGATATCACCAGCATGATGATTATAACACAAATAAAAAAAAAAGTCGTTTGATGTACAGAAGGCTTGGTTTACGGCTTCGTGAAGGGTTTGTTTACACACCTTGTAGAGTTATAACAAATATGTATGGCAAAAAAAAAAAATTACTTTCAGAACATGTATCTAGTAGCGCCAAGGCACACGACAAGTAAACAATATTTCGACGCTCTTGTAAGCACCATGATCACGAATTTTAAACTGAAGTTATTGCGGGTGTTTAGTTTATGAGCAGACAAGTCGATCTACCCTGTTCCTTGTACCGCTACCACTGTCATTCACAACTCGATTCTGTTCCCGACACACGAAATTAATTGTGTCTCGCGAACTTTTTTCGGCACTTTTTCGGTTCTTACACAGTTGAAGCTCTGGATTTCAAGCTCTTCATAGTTGAAACCCATCCTCTCGGTTGAAGTTTAATTATTTGGTAATCTCAATGGCTTCTGTGACCAGTCTAGGTTTAAATTTTTACAATGTACTAAACATGTGGTAAACAGAGGAAACTTGTCCTTCGGCGAACGCAACATCTGAGACACTTTCTTGAAAGGAGTGAAATTTATGCCGTATTTCCAAAGAATGTTCACAATATTATCTGTCACTTCCCTCACGTACGGCAAAAAATATTTAATTTCGAGTTGTGTGAGTAGCAGTGGTAGCGGCACCTAGAGCGTAAAACGTGCAGGCAACAGGGTAGATTGATTTCATGATTTGTCTGCTCATAAACACCCTCCCGTAGGAGCTCGTGGCTAAATAATAACAGCCGCCCAGGTCGATCTTTAAGGTTAAGCAGTGCTTGCCGAGGTTGTCCTGTGGATGGGTGACCATAATTACATATCGAGTTTCCTCCGTGCCTCGGAAAGCACGTTAATTAAATAAGTTTTCGCTATTTATGCTTTTTAACTCTAAAGGAAGCTTGTTGTATAGAAATACTGACAGGTATACCTAGGACTATGATGAACCACGTTTAGTTTCGGTTGGATTGTGTTAGGTCGTTACGAGTAGTCAGAAGCTAAAAGTCTGACATCCAGTCTTACCAAGGGGTATCGTATTACCCAGTTACTGGGTTGTGGAGGTCAGATAGGCAGTCGGTTCATGTAAAATACTGGTACTCAGCTGCATCCGGTTAGACTGGAAGCCGACCCCAAGATAGTTTGGGGAAAGGCTAGGCAGATGATGAAACACCCTCCCACAATAACTTCAGTGTATCCATGAACATGGAAGCACCGTGTAACAGTGCTGAAACATCGGGAACTCAGAATAAATAGTAAATATGGTAAATATCCCGTATGGTAAATATTTTAGTGTTAGGTAATGGTAGTGTTGCGAGCAGCGGTGGCCAGTGCTGGCAGACCCAATTTCCCAGGCAGGCGCATTACTTTGTGTAATTTATTTCATTACCACTGCCCTCAAAAACGGTGACAGAAAACATCGTGAGAAAACCGGCATGTCCTAGAACCGAAAAATTCGAAGACATATGTGACATCTACCAATCCGCACTGGGCCCGCGTGGTGGATTATAGCCCACCCCCTCTCATAGAGAGGAGGCCTGTGTCCCAGCAGTGGGAACATTATAGGCTCATGATGATGATGAACTATAGTGTTATTGACCACGCCAGTTTAAAAACTTAAGTATTTTGTTTTCGTAACAAAACGACATCAAATAATCTATATTCATTTTATTATTAAAGAACACTTTTATTCTGAAAGTTAAACTTCACAATGTGGTAATTAACAATGTCGGAGGAGTCGCGGGCGTGGCGGCCTGGCGCGGGCAGTGGGCAGTGGGCACGTGCCAGCTTGATTAGCATTACATCACAAGTGTCAACTGTATCAATTACACAGACAGATGCATCACATCACTACTATTCCTACCGACTATTTTACTTGGTATGTTAATTTAATTGGCCGTGGCCGTGCTATCTTAAAAGTTAAAGTAAAATAAATAAATAACTCGCGAATATGTGTTCGTGAACCTTCATTTATATCGATGATGATGGTCGAACTTGCTTTAGTAAATACTTCATCCATTGTTTACTCAGCAGACCCTAACTTTGTTTAATTATTATTATGTATTTCCCTATAAGATGCTCTACAAAATGGAACTTTTGGTCAGTGATCCATCTTAAGGTTTGTAAAGCTGTGTACCTACATAATATAGTATAATGTGATTGGGTCAGTGGTGAGGTGAGAAGCGGTTGTATGTACCCGCTGGGCGCTGTGTTGCACAAGCGCGCCGGAGTGCGGGGGCGCGACAGTTGGCGCGCTGTCGCGACTGGTTGCGACTGGCTGCGACACGTCGCGTCGCGACACGCAGTGACACAGCCTTCATGCAGCACTCAGCATTCGCAACACTTGCAGTGATTCATTAGCCTCGGCTTTCATTTATTTATTTAAACTTCTTGTACAATAGTGGTATGTACATAGGCGGACTTAATGCCACACATTGTGATAGGGTGCTGGTGTGTACCTTGGACTCGAAACTCAAAATATGTTTGAGTGTAGTGAGGACCTCGACCATGATACGCATTCGTTCTTGTATTGTGGGGCTGTAGCGGCTTGTTGTTTAGCTAACGTCAAATTCCTAAATTGTGACGTAGCTACTCGACCAAAACCAGCTGTACCAGCCTGGCAACGTAGGATCGAGTGCCGTATCGACGGGGCCACTACTCATCGGCAAACTATACTGCTTCAGGTAGAGCAATACACGACCACGTGTGATGCACATTGTAAGGCGGGCATTCTTGGGGAGTGGAATCAGCCCTCAAGAATACGCCATGTCCCGAGTTACAGAGCGAATCGACTTCCTGAAGCAGAGAGTTTATGCATGGGCGAACCGTATTCTGCGGTATAAGAAGCGTTTTGATCGGTACTCGCAGAATCGCATGTTCCAGGTTGATGAAAGGTATACATATCTTGGCAGCGACCCGAGCAAAATATGACGGACGTGTGTGTGAATGATGATGCCACGAGCTCTTTCTGGCGCAACATCTGGTCGGTGCCCGTCTGTCATGCGGAGGCTGACTGGATGCGAGATGTCGAGCGAATGTGTGAATGTATCCCAGAAAACATTATTACTAAATATAAAACATACGATATTTGTATCGTAGTATCACAGTATGTATCATACTACAAAGTCTCCTTCCAGACTTAAAATTTTCAGTACGAAATGAAAAAAAATATAATTAAAAAACAACATATTGAGATCAAGTAAATCACGAAAACAATTATTATTTATTCGTTTGAGAGGACTCGTTGTTCTTGATAATATGTTCTCAAGAACAATAAAGCATCCAACATTTTGCCAGACAGTGAACTTATTCGGTTACGAAAGTAGCCAGCACAGGAAAATACTGTCTCACTCTCACACTCGTTGGTAGACCGCAGAGCCGAGATCTCTCGACTAATCTTCTTCTCTCTTACAGATTTTATTATATTCATCAAAATCTTAAATTTATCTAATTCTTTATCGAGCGGCTCTTGTAAAGTTGGTATATTATTTGTTACGTCCTTATAAGAAGTTTCTAGTGCAGAGAATTGTACAGTTGTAGCATCGATGGGCTCGCTAGGAGTTTTGAACTTTAGCTGACGTTATAAATCGACAATGCGGGAGTCGATGCCTACTAACTACACACTATTAAAACACATATATGCTGCGTGGGAAGAGGCACAAGATGCCAAAGGAATCTTCTGTGACCTCTCGAAGGCATTTTGAAACTGAAGCATTATGGTTTAGGTAAACTTGCGCTCAGTTTAGTAACATCGTATTTGACTGATAGACAGCAACAAGTACAAGTAAATGGTGTAAATTCAATGGGTTTAAAAGTAAAAATGGTTGTGCCATAAGGTTCGATATTGGGTCCTTTCCTCTTTTTAGTATATATAAATGACCTACCCCATTTATTTAAAAACCATCCCCAAATGGTGTTGTTTGCTGACGATACTTCTAATATTTCGGATAAACAGACATGCTACAATCCTTGACGACGTAAATAACGCTCTAATGCAGGTCCATAACTCGTTTACCGCCAATAATTTTGTATTAAATGGGAAAAAAAACTAAGTGCATAAGATTTTCTCTACCAAATGTCAAATTTTGTGATACCGACATAGTATTGAATCAAGAGAAACTTGAATTTGTCGAAGAAACTGTTTTCTTGGGGATCACGCTCGACTCAAGGCTACAATGGGGTCCTCATTTAACATCTCTTGCAGGACGGCTGAGTTCAGCGGAATATGCTGTCAGAAATATCCGTCAATTTACTGATGTAGATACCGCAAGGCTAGTGAATTTTAGTTATTTTCATAGTATTATGTCATACGGTATTTTACTATGGGGACGGGCTGCAGACATCGAGTCTTTATTTATTCTGCAGAAAAGAGCCATCAGAGCCATACATAATCTACGTAGGCGCAATTCTCTAAGAGAACTGTTTAAGGAAATTAACATCATTACGGTACCTTGTCAATACATCTATGAAAAAATCATGTACGTTAGGAAAAATCTGCATTTATTTAGTAAAACAGGTGACCGGCACCACTATAATACTAGAAACAGGGACCAACTAGTTCAGCCAGGTTTCAGGTTGCCTAAAGTAGACTTATCTTTCATGGGATCCTGTTTAAAATGTTACAATAAAATACCTCCCCCATTCAACAACTGAATGAAACGAAATTTAAATCTTGCATAAAACGCACACTATGTAGGCAAGCATATTATAAGTTGAGGGATTACATTGATGATAAAAATGCTTGGCGCAATGCTGGTCCTGCTCCACAACCATAGGGGCAATCTGAATCATCTGAATTACCATTTGAGGTTATTGTGGAAGCAGCAGAAGATTGTGAAAATATATTTGCATTGTATAGATTCAATCTAGTATTATATAATTGCATAGCACATGTGTGAGTACTATGTACTACAAAGCCACCATTTATTGAGTACCTACATCTTTCATTGACGCGAATATACCCTGGTGGTTGAGTGAATGTCATGCTCACTTAAACGCTCACGTCACGCTGATGGTGGCGGGTGTGTCGGGTCTTTTGGTTCCCTTCAATATGGTTGAGTTGAATGATGGCTGATACATGCGTGATGTTCGTGAACGGGCGCTGTTAGTTGTGTCATCTCTTAGCTGCCACGGTTTATTTTAAATACTTTGTTTTTGTATGACTGATTTAATCTTTAACTCTGGACGCTCTTAACTTGCCCGTATTTCTACATCGTTTTCACATATGTATTTTTAATTCTTAACATGAATGATTTAACCAAGATTTTGTAACATATTTTGATTTAAAAGAGGGTCCATGGAGTTTCTTGCCCATTCTTCTCCATAGAGATCTACGCTTTGGAATGGGCAACTACAGTACTTTCATAAGTTATTATGCCTTGCTTTGAGTTTGAGTTTACTTACTACCGATGACCCCAAAGGAAGTGTGCAAGCAAGGAGCTTCACGGGCGCTTCTACCGGACGCTACTTGAGCCCGATGTAGATTTTCTAGCTTCCGTGTCATGGCTACATCTCGGTGACCTCTTTGGGGAAACTGAAGTTTTTATCTGTGCGATTATGGACGAAGGTATGCTGACAAACAACTACCGGAAACATATTATGAAGGACGAGACGGTGGACATGTGTCGGGTATGCCACCGTCCGAGTGAGTCCATCAGACATATTATTTTTGGTTGTGCTCTGTCTAGCTAACGGCGAGTACTTGCACGGACACAACCAAGTAGCCAGGATTATTCATCAGCAACTTTCCTTGAAATATAAGTTTGTGGAAGCTGAGGTACCGTAATACAAGTATAGCCCGACCCAGTTCTCGAAAAAAACAATGTGACGCTGTACTAGGATCGGACTATTATTACTGACAGGAGATCACCACTATGTCAGGCTTATTGTCGCCAAAGCGTAAGCGTAAGCCTGACATAGTGGTGATAGACCGAACAGCGCGCCGCGTAATGATAGTCGATGTTACCATCCCGCATGACGAGAACCTCGTGAAGGCTGAGAAAGAGAAACAAATAAAATATCACGACTTGGTACATGAGGTAGTCAGCATGTGGAATGTGGACTCAGCTATCATTGTGCCGATTGTCGTTACGGCCAATAGCATGATGGCTTAAAGCCTCGACGAACATCTGTCGAAACTCTCACTTGGCAGTTGGATTAAGAGCCAGATTCAGAAGGCAGTACTCCTCGATAAGCCCGCATCGTGAGGAGGTTCCTGTGTCTGCAACCCTAACCACCGGTAGCTTGGACCCTGCTCCCGACACCGGCGGAAACCTGTTTTTTATATTTTTCGTTATTTTTTTAAAGAAATGTGTAAAAATATAAAAAAATAAGATGAAAAATGAATAATATATTATTAATAATACATCATAAGTCATTTAATCATTTGTTAACAAAGGTACAAAGAAATAGTTGTTATAAAAAATTGCAAGCGCGCTTTGTTATACCCGAAGGCGTACAAATATTTATAGAGGTCATTGACATTAAAATTGATAACATAATTACATAAATGGAATGCATATAGTATTAAGTAAAGAATATTGACAGCAACAACATAAAAAAACTAATAAAACTAGAAAAACATGTAAATGTCAAAAATAATTGTAAGCTTACTAAGTCAATATTCAAATAATGACTAAACAAAAAAGAAAAAAAAATGAGATGATAGTAAAATAATAATTAAAAAAAAAAAATTTTTTACAAAAAAAGAAACCGACTTCAAAAAACACTTAACGCACTAAAAAGTTAAAAATAATACTACAACCTACCTATATTAATAAACCTAACCTAACCTACGATTAACCTATAATAAAATTTAATAATTCTTTGGAGTCGGCGCCAAGCAATATAATTAGAATTAATGAATGAATTAATATTTAGAAGCTGTAAGATTTGTGTTTTGCTTTTTTCTGGCCTTAGTCTGTATATAGTCATTTAGGTAGGTATCGTATATTGCTTGGCACCGACTCCAAAGAATTATTAAATTTTATTATAGGTTAATCGTAGGTTAGGTTAGGTTTATTAATATAGGTAGGTTGTAGTATTATTTTTAACTTTTTAGTGCGTTAAGTGTTTTTTGAAGTCGGTTTCTTTTTTTGTAAAAATATTTTTATTTGTTAATTTTTAGTGACATATTTTTAATCTAATAATAAAATATGTGTAGGCCTAGTAAAGATGATTCTCGTGTGAGAAAAGGCGTCGAACTGAAACTGAGAAAAATGAAAACGATTAAAAGAAATAAAGGAAAGGAATCATCAATGCATTTTGAATAAGAACCCTGATCATCGCGAAAACAGACTATCAAAGCAGAGGACCCACTTGTTACTTAGGTTGAATAAAGAAAGTCAAAAAGTTAGTCTGTGGTACACGTGGAAAGTGCATACCGTTACAATTCCAACAAGCCCAAACACAGCTAAGATACATTGTCTTAATATGGAGTTCCAGTGCTTGTCTCTTGGCTTCGTCATCAGATCATCAAATTAGGTAGAATGGTTCTTATTGAACGCAAACGCTTCACTTGTTGTAGAAAATACCAGAATCGCTGTACGTTTCCTATAAAACTTGAAGAGTTCCCTCGATTTCGCCAAGATTCCATCATCAGATCCCCATTTGGTGACTATGGGACCAAATGGAAAGCATAGGCTTTGAAATAAAACAATGATTTTCCAAATCGGTTCGTAAATGACTGAGTTATGCGCGAACAAAAAACGCAATGCAGAGTAAACTAAAAGTTAGAAATATTGAATTTTTGTTGATTTTTTCAGAAACGGCTTATCTGATTTCGATAAAATTTTTATGGGATCATTTGGAAAGTATACGCTTTTAAACAAAAAAAGATTTTTTCAAATCGGTTGGCAAACGACGGAGTTATGCGCGAACAAACATAAAAAAAAAAAAAAATACAAACATCCGAATTGAGAACCTACTCCTTTTTTAGAAGTCGGTTAATAATACATAATGTCACGTGCAATGTCAAATGGAATTGAAATTATTGACATACTAGGTCAATGGGTACTAACTGAGGTCAAAAACAGTCGTTACATTTTGTTTGTCAAAAATTTCTAAATGCTGTAATATGCTTTATTCAACAACATAGATTTAAGCCATTTCTTAAATAAGAGAATGTTTAACTCTTTCATTGAACTAGGTATGTGGTTGTATATGATTGGTGCCATACAAAAAAAACTTTTTTGCATCAATGCGTTGGAGCTTTTTACGCGCAAGTTATTATTCTGTGGTCGAGTTCGTGTGTTATAAAATGATATCCTGGTAAACAGGTCTGGATTGGTCTTAACAAATACAGCTACCTCAAAAATTTATAAGCACGGCAATTTCAATAATTTGTATTTGATAGAGAATGGCTTATATTAATCTAAATTGTGGGCTCTGAACATTGACTTAATGCACCTTTTTTGTGCTTTAAAAACTAATTCCCTGTTGGTTGACTTACCCCAGAAAATTACACCATACCTCAATAACGAACTCACCAAACCATGATATGGTGTGACTAAAGCATCGACGTTAATCACTGAGGTAAGTTTAAATAGGGCATGGCTGATTTGCTAATTCGTTTAATTAGCTCCTCCGTGTGTGTTTTCCAGTCTAATTTTTTGTCAATCGTTAAACCTAGAAATTTGGATGTGTCTACTTGTGTTATTATTTTATTGTTATAGCATACTGTCATATTTGGATTCGCACGTTGGCTAAACACCATCAATTTCGTCTTGTCAATATTTATTTTGAGATTATTGTTATCTAACCATTTTACTATGGAGGTTATAGTCTGAGTGACAACGTCGTTGTGGTTTCGATCATCAGTGCTTTTAATGGTCACAGTGCTGTCATCAGCAAACAGTGACATAGGGTGACTTTTTACTTTTGGCAGATCATTTATATATAGTATAAACATTGGGGGGCCTAAAACGCTGCCCTGGGGTACACCATAAGCGATTGTGCGATGACTAGACTTATAGGTTCGTTGGCATTTAGTTTTGCGATCTATATCAGCTACTTCAACATACTGTTCCCTGATCCGCAAAAAAGAATTAATTAAACTGAGAATATTCCCTCTAATACCGTACGCATCCAGTTTATTGAGCAATATGTTGTGATCAACATAGTCAAATGCCTGAGTCATGTCACAATATATAGAACAAACAGGTATTCTTTTGTCAACATTCGTAATGACGTTGTTCAAAAAGTCGTATATTGCCATATTGATGGTTTAATTTTTTCGGAAGCCTTTCTGTTCATCGGTTAATATGTTTCTTTTATCTAGATATTTAAAGATTTGAATATAATTATATTTTTCAAATATCTTCGATATTACACTAACTACTTTAACTGCTAACTGTGGAGGTTTGTAAGTAGCTTGTCGTTGATTACCTCATTATAACTTATGTATTTTTAGCTGTTAGTTACCTAAACAAAATAAAATAAACTACCGTCTCTACCTGAAAACACCATTTTTGTGTTTGTAGATGAAACAATTTAATCAAACCTAGCCATCGCCCCATTTAGTTAAGAATGACTATAAAGGCGTAAATTCACTCCTCCATAGAAACGTTTCCAACGTAGGACTCGGATCATTAGTTCCGAAGAAAAGAAAAAAACTGGCCCATGTTACCTAGTGTAGATGTGGGTGCAAATAAAGATATGAATATGGTGTGGTGTGGCTAGGAATGGAATTGAAAAAAAGAACCGAAAGTCGCGACTGGTAAAAAGTATAAAGAGGTTTGTGCAGCAGAGGGAGAGCTCTGCTGCACATACCTCTTTATACTTTTACGGGCTAGCTATAAAATAAAATTATAATAAAGTCAGATCAAAGGTCAAAATGTTGCGTCTGGATAAAGAACGAATTAAGAGTAAAGGGAAGGCAAGACTAGATTCAGAAACCAAGTCAAGATTAGCGGCTGAACGGAAATCGGGAGCGACGCACTCAGATAACATGAATAACGATCGGTGATAAGGTTCCGATTAGTGGTGAGTGCTCGGCAAACACCGCGTGGAACGGAGCGAGCGCATCGCGAGCATATCGCGACAATTATCGCCGAGCGCCGCCGACATCGATAACGGAACGATTGCCCCCTAATAAACACATACCAACGACTTCAAGTAACATTACACATTACAACTCGTCGAATGTTTATTGCGTGGCCTCATTCAAAATAGAAGTGTTTTGATAACTTTTATCATAATCGAATCACCATTATGTTCAACATTCAACAATTCAGTTTCACCTCTTTTAATTTTTAGAAATGTAGAGAGTTTTCATATTTTCAAAATTTTTATACATTATCTGTCTTTCATTTTGTCTCTGCCTTCCTTCTGTCATCTCTTCGAAATCATCGTCACGAGCTCAGCTTGTCTAAACTCTACCATTAATCATATTTATTTCTGTAGGTTGGTCTTTACCTAATGGCAGTCAGTTCAGTACGTAGGCTGTTCTCGAGATTTCTGTAAAGGCAAGCACTAATCTAAACGCACGTGGCAGGTCGAAGCGAAGAACTGAAGAAAAATTACTTTGCTTTCAGATTCTACAAGTACAAACCTATACTCTACAAGGGTACTCGGTAAAGCAGTAAACTATGTATGTATGTACTTCAGTAAGTACTAAAGATTGTTTCGACATGTCCGGGACTACTTACTCCAGTGACGAGTATGCCACTTCAGAGGGAGACAGATGTGAACTAATCATTTTATTTAGAAACAGCTACGAAACTATAAAGTTGATACGATAAGTGGAAGTTTTATGAAATAATTACGGTCGAACATTAAAGTGCCGCTCCCGCGCCGTCGCGCATCGTCATAAACTGTGCTGTCGTTGTGAAGCTGGCATTATTAACTTGATCGTGGGGATTTTGCTACTGTAGTCGCGGGTAAAACTGTTCGCGCAGGGAAGCCCGTGCCTGAAAAGGCACCAATTCGGGCTGATGATGGTTTCGTGACGGTGCTGAGGAGGAAGCGCCGTCAACGTACCAACAAGAACCGCTGCGGCACAGCTCCATCGGGGCCCAGTGTGTGCAGTGTAATTCTCAGTGTAAAACTCCGGAATACATCTCCCGCCTACATGACACTACTAAGGCGGAGGACATGGTAGAGTACGTGCGCCAGAAGCTCAGGTACGTGGCGAGAGTGCAGCTGCTAGATTCGTGTCGCAACGTCAACTTTAAGGCGTTTGTGGTGCGAATACCAACGTGCTATCTCCACCTTGCCTTGGAAGAGGACTTTTGGCCGCAGGGAGTGGTGTTCCGACGCTTCCACGGGCAAGTGCCACATGAACGAACAGTGTCATAGTGCAGTGAAGTGCTACTAACATAGTTTTTAAGTTTCTATTTACTAACATGAGTTGTATTTTACGATATATATGTTAGTCTGTAAAGTATTTGTCTATGGGCCATAGTAGCCTGAGAATAAATGAATGTTATGTTATGTTTTATGGTATGTTAACACCGACCTTCGCGCACGAGGTACATCTACGTGTTGGAGTCAGTAGCTTCACCTCGCGTTCATATGGGCACATCAATGTATGTCCTTGTATTGCAGTCGTTCGAGTCACCCGACACTGACTGAATCTTGCACCGAAGCCTTACAAGCACACACTCGTACGAGGCCCTGCGAATGCGATTCACGCTCTACGAAGATTCGTGGCAGTTCATTCATGATTGTTTCAATCTTAACAAATACATTTAAATAGGTACCACGTCTCGTGGTCACCGTGGGTGTGCGATGTGAGCGCTACCTGAAGGCCTTTCGTTGCTCTTATTGGCTTAGTACGTGTTTCGGCCGCTGATCTTCGTCCGATTCAGTCGAAACAGGAATTTCATTATTATTAATATTTTTGAGTGGTGTTTCGGACTACTGCTTTTCAAGCAAGTTTTGTACAGTCAGAATGAAATACCTTAGGTAGGGTCAATTTATTTGTTTCAATTAACTTTTTTTTGTGAATTCGTGGACTATTCGTGGGTTACATGTGTGGTAACATAAATGTGGAATAGACTGTGTTTAGATGTATTTCTAAGTATTGTGCTAATTTTAGAATCTCTAGTTAAGCATGGCATGTAACTGTTTATTGTCCCCAACAAATAAAATCAAATAATATTTTTCAAGTTAAAATCAGGGAATTGTAAAATTGAAAAAGATAAAGGTTATATTTTTTAATGTTTATTTTGTATGTTACATATGTATGTCGCCGCAAGAGCGTTTACATGCTAAGACTATTCATTAATCTAATTAAGAACCAGCTCATAATTCTCATTTGTGATAATATTGATGAACTTGCCATGCCATCTGTGTAGTGGCAGTGCAATTATTACAAAGAATCTAGAAATATCCATATCGATTATCAAGAGACTGAGCGCCATCTATTGGGTTGTGTGTTAACTACTGCTCAGATGGGGCTTGATCTTTCTGACAACACATTGAGTAATTTATTAAACAAAAGCCTTTAGCTAGACACTATAGTTAAAATTAAGATTAGCATTTTATGATAACTGGGATTTTAGCAATGGCAATTTAGAATTTAACAATGGCAATATTTAAGTTAAGCAAGCAATTGTTGATAAAAGTAATTAAGCTTTAACTTAATAACGCCTTTGCATTTGTCGATATTGGTATTGTTTAATTACTAAAATAATTAATGGTGAAGTTAGTATTGTTTAACTGAAGTTTTAATGAACTTACTATGTAATAAATTACTGTACTGAACTATTGAGTGTGTGTGCGTACTTCCGCCCACTCAGAACCGTAGGCGCAACGAGCGAGGTCTCGTTCGATCTAGCTCGCGATTAGAGAATTGAAATATTAATGAATTGAAAGTAGTTTTTGAAGTGAGCAATAATAAGTTGTGGTAATAAGAACTGTAATAATTGAAATACAGATCCAAAAGAGTGTGTGAGGAGTTTCTTGGCCCGTTCTTCTACTCACATCAACCATGTTTGTGAATGGGCGGCTCAACTGGAAAGTTTATAAGTGTTAAAGTGCCTGTAACTGGTTTATTAGAAATAAACTTGCAGTTTGAGTCAAGTGTTGTGTGTGATTTCAACTACCCATCCACCTATCTAAAAACAATGAAGATTAATGTTGCGCAGTTAGCGACTGAAAGGCAATATGGCGTCGATATTCATATAAGGTGGAATCCCCGCCTTGATATGTACATTGTGGAGCCCCGCCAGCAGCGCCCAATCGCAGACATGTAGCGACCCGGAATATTGTGTCACCTAGCATATTGCCTATGTTAGTTTAATATACAATATCAACAATCAAAAGTAAACATGTTAAATCACAATAATCAGTCTTGTATATCAATAACTTGGGTTCCCTGGGTTTGTCTCCACTGATCCCGAGATCATATTGAATTGGAAATTGATCCGGCCGATTCGTATCCATCGATCCGGAGATCCGTGCCTACAGCAAAAAGTAAGTTAATTATTTCACACAAAAAGAGTATTTGTTATCACTTTCAATTCTAAATATCTTGACTTATATTTTTGCAAAAACTTAAAATGTTTATTTCTAAGACTGAGAGGTGATCTGTACCTCCGGTTCTTCCTTTTTTAGACACTTTTCTCTATATATGTGGACTTGCACCTTTAATTCTTGATGTCGAGTTAAATGAAGATTTTTGATTATTTTTCGAAACTGATCACGGTTTACTGGGACATGAAATAAAGTATCATATTTTTCAAAACTGGCTATTTTGTGCTTTTGAACCATCTTTTAAAGTTATCAATCAATCAATCAAAATATTTTTATTTTACATAGGCCTACAGGGGCACTTATAAAACGTCGGCAAAAAAGTGCTCGATTCGGGTTGGTCGTTTCCTATGGAGAAGAACCGGCAAGAAACTCCATGGTTACTCTTTTAAAATCATTTGGTTTTACCAATATTTCTGTTACAGCATTAGTACTAAAGTATGGGAGGACATCGTAGGCCTGACAAAAAGTCGTTGCTTAGGTTGTCGTCCTAGGTTCTCGTTGACCGTGCGAGCGAGCGAACGTGTCGCTTGCGCAGTGCAATTGCGTACGTAAATAAGTGCAAAGTAGTGTGTGAGCTTACGTTGTGCTACTGTGGCTGGTCTGATTGTTAATTCGAATAAGGACTAAACATGCCAAAGGCACAGCGCACTCCCAATTCGGTGGAAGTGGAGGAGGCCCAGTCTTCTGACAAGTCAGCTTCGGATGCTAAGGGTAAACCAACACCTGCATCGAAATGGGTCGGAACACGACAGGGTAAGAACAAACGTGAAAATCGCGCGGAATCAGATAGCGATTCTTCTATCACTCAAGAATCTAGACGGCATAAGCCTGGTTCTCCTGACAGTCTGCATGTTACACTGAAAGCTGTTCAAAAGGAGGTCAGAGCAATGAATTCTCTACTGAATTCGATAAAGGAGGAGCAAGACTCACGCTTGTTATTGCTGCAAAAGGATGTTTCGGTCATTAAGTCTGAAATAGGCGACCTAAAAAAATCCAATATCGAATTCGAAAAAACACTGCAGTTTCTAAGCGCCAAGCATGATGAAATGGAGACATTTAAAAGGGATACTATTGAAAATAACAAGACAATGGAAAACAGATATAAGGATCTAATACAGCGAAACATCAATTTAGATAAATGCAACAAAGCGCTGGAAGAACGAATCGGATATCTCGAACAGAAAGAATTGTACAAAAACATTGAAATAATGAATTTAAAAATGCAAGAAGGTGAAAAAACCGTTGATGTGGTAAAAAAATGTGCTGAGATCTTAAAAGTAAATAAAAACGAAATTGAAAGTGCATGGAGGGTAGGATCCGAAAAGAAAGAGGTTCGGCCCATAGTTGTGACACTACGTACAAAAATCGCGAGAGGGGAATGGCTTAAAAGTCGAAAATCAGTCATTACAAATCATATGATTTTAAACAACAATGACTCATCACGAATCTTCATAAATGAGCATGTAACCCGGCAAAACAGGCAACTATTTTGGGCGACAAAGACAAAGCTTAAAGAAACCTATAAATATATATGGATCCAGGATGCCAAAATTCTTGTAAAAAAAAACGATATTGACAAAAAAATCTACCATATTCGGAATGAGGGTGACATAGAAACATACATACAAAAAGACAAGATCTAATGCAATAACAATATCGTGTCGAACTGTTAAAGAATAGTGTCAACAATAAAACTACATCATGGTGATAAACTTTGATCAACAATCGCAACTACAGGATATTGAATATATAAAATTTACAGATATTAATAAATGGTCTACCTACATAACAACAAATGAAACTAAAATACAAATCATACACATAAACATTTGTTCAATAAGAAAACATTTCAATCAGTTGAAGGTACTTCTGCAAAAGATTTTGAATCAACTCGATGTGTTGTGTCTCACGGAAATAAATATTAGACAGGATGAAGTCTCCATGTACACGATCGATGGTTTTAATATGTTTTCGCAAACCAGAGAAAAAAAGCGAGGAGGAGGCATACTTATTTATGTGAAAAATTGTCTACATTACAGCCCACTACAAAACTACAAAGCATCGTCGTTTGAGTTGATATACGGCCACCTTGCTAAAAATGTTTACAACGCTTATCTATTGGTAATCTACAGGCCGCCGCACACTAATAAAGGTCTATTTACAAAAGAAGTAGAAAAGATTATACGAGCGCTCCCTATGAACACTGATATTATATTGGTAGGGGACTGCAATATTAACTTGTTAGAGAGTGCACTGGATTCTTCGGCAAACAGATATTTAAACACGTTAGCAGAGTTGGGACTTCACTGCGGCATTCACGACATAACTCGCGAGGCGGTTGTCGGACAGAAGCGAGTGGCGTCTTGTATCGATCACGTCTTCATGCGAAATGTGAGTGGCGGGGCGAGCGACGTTCACGCATACACTCTCACGAGCCAGGTGGCCGATCACTATCTAACGGGAATCTCTGCTGTTATTGATAAAGAAAGAGACATAACATGTGTGAGTAAGACGAGGTACGACAACAAAGCTGTAAGTGATAAACTTAGTAATGTAGATTGGTCATCTTTGTTACAAATACAAGACCCAACCGAATTGTACACAAAAATGTTTGCGATTTTTGGCGATATTTATAATAGCTCTAAAATAGATAACGCAGTACGCCCTAAACGCAAAACACAGTCGTGGGTTACAGATAAGTTACGCATGCTTATAGAAGACAAAGATATGTTATTTAGACAGTGGAAAAGTGATCCTAAAAATAACAATAAACGGTTACAGTACACTAGGTGCAGAAATAAGACACAGAAGCTTATAAATATGGCCAAAAATAAAAGTAGGCGTGAAACCATAATTAATTGTAAGGGAGACATGAGAAAAATATGGAGTAATATAAATAGTTGGCTTGGCAGGACTAAACTAGGGGTAGATTCTGTAATAGAGAAGCATTTACTTAGAAATGAAACATTGCAAAATATCTGTAACAATTTCTGTGAAACGTTTACGAAAGAAGTAGATATGATTAAACATAAATGTCAACACAATTTTTTGGACAGGATGAGCTATGTAAATGACTGTCATGTAAGTTTTAGATTTAAAAAGGTCCTACCAAAAGACGTAAAATCTGTAATAGAAAACTTAGACTGCAGTAAGTCGCCGGGGTCAGATGGTATTAGAATTAAAGACTTAAAACATATTAAAGAACAAATTAGTCCAGTAATAGCTTATTTTATCAATAGCAGTGTTAAAAAGTCTAAATATCCAGAAGAACTTAAAAAGTCTATAGTAAGGCCTATATATAAACAGGGATCCCATCAGGATTATTGCAATTATAGACCTATAGCAATACTTAACACAGTAAATAAAATTGTCGAAAAAATTATAGTTAAACAACTAACTAACTTTTTAGAAAACAATAGTATCTTAAACGATGTCCAACACGGTTTTAGAATCAATAGAAGTACTGCTACTGCACTTGAGAAATTTACAGATGAAGTCAATAATCAACTAAACGAAAAAAAAATAGTTATGGTTATTTTTATAGACTTCAAAAAAGCATTTGATACATTAGACCACGGCGGCTTGCTGCAGGCTATGAATGAATGTGGCATTAGGGGCCCCATGAATGCATGGTTTAGCGAGTACCTACACCAAAGGTCACTTAAAGTATGTGTCAGTGGAACTGAAAGTGTACGGGGCGACATTCAATTCGGAGTTCCGACCGGTTCAGTATATGGACCATTAGGATATATTATGCACGTTAACAGCATGTCTAACGTATTGAAAAAATGTAAGGCATTTATGTATGCTGATGATACTTGCCTGGTTTATAGCCATAATAATATTGACGTAATAAAGCAAACTATGCAAAACGATTTCGACAGTGTAGTTCAGTGGGCACATGATAATGGCATTATAATAAACATAAGTAAAACTAAGTGCATGATTATTCACTCACCGTATCAAAAAAATAAAAATAATTTGTGGACAGTGGGAGTGAAAGGTCATTCGTACGAATGTCTGCATAAAAACAAACTGAACTGTCAATGCTCATACTTAGAAACAGTTACATCCTATAAGTACCTAGGATTAGTAATAGATAACACATTCACTTGGAATCTTCATGTCAACAACGTTTGCAATAAGCTACGATCCATTCTGGGTAAATTAAAGACCCTTAAACATGCTGTTAACAGAAAAGTATTGTATACTTTATACTATGCGCTGGCTGACTCTGTTATTGAATACGGGTTGGGTGGATATGGCCTTACGTTCCCTACACACTTAAATAAAATTAATATCTTGCAGATAAGGCTACTCAAACTACTTGTAGATAAAAAAACGAAAAAAAGTCTAAATCAAAATTATGAAAAGCTGTTCAAAATTTGTAAAATACTTCCGGTCCATTTCAAAAGCAAGGTTAATATCTTGACTGAACAATATAATAACGAAAATCACAAGGAGGAACGTAGGTATATGTACCCAACTCGTTTATCTAAAAAGAAGACACTTGCTGTTCCTAAAGTTAAAAACTACTTTGGCAGGCGTACAAGAAAGTATGTAGTACCGACGTTGGTGAATGAGCTACCCCCAAAATTGATATCGCATGTTAAATCTAAACAGCAACTTAAAACTGTTCTTAAAAAACACTACCTCTCATTGTGCCCATAGCTAACTCAGCATCTATGGACAATGGCAATTGTCCATGGGTCTAAAATGTGAAAATGTCCTTTTTCTGTAGGCTTACTTTCTATCTTGCTTTCTTTTTCTTATTTACAATAAAATTCAAAATTTGTTAGTATTTTAATACTTATTGTGAAACGAGAACTACTGCCGACAAACTGTTTTGCAGTTTGGCAGACTTTTTATATGTTATTACTATACAGATATTGAATAAAAAACTTAAAAAAAAAAAAACTACAAAACGTAGAACGAAATAAAAAATTACCAAGGATCTAGGAATTTATAAGGCCTACAATGTCCACACATTTACAAACAATCGGTAAATAAGAAAAAGAGTCTATACAACAACAAAAAATAAATAGAAAATATCACAAAAAGACTAGATCAAATAAGTGACACAAATATTGTCATCCGTGCTGTAACTACTCTAAACAAAAGGTGTAATGATTTAAAAACGATTGTAAAATATTTGATTAAAAGAATGGACTGAACAAACAAAAAACAAAAATAGTTAGAGACATCCACACATTTGTATCGTTTATGAGCTACCAGAGAAGCCGCATGTGCGAAGGGGCTAATGCGAAACTTCTCTATCTTCAACGTTGTCCTTAATTTTGTAATATTCTTTTTTAAAAACTTTCCATCGGTCAGTTCTGTAACTGACTTCGGCAACTTATTACAAAAGCGTATACTGTTTATAAGAAAATATGACTTGCTAGTTTAAGTTAATCTGAATATGGGTATTACAATTTCTTGTTCACTGCGTGTATTTATGTTATGGAAGTCGCCTCTAATTTAGAAAAACCGGCCAAGTGCGAGTCTTACTCACACACAGGGTTCCATAGCCCCAAACAATATTTTGAACTGTCATTCATTAGTTAGTAGTATTAGTTAGTAAACTTCAAGTCAACCGCAAAACTAAATTGGTTTTTCATAGTATGTTAATCAAAAACAAAGTTACTGCTGCAGTTTGATGAAAAAGTCCCATATCTCAAAAACTAAACATTATATCTTATTGAAACCAATTTTCGTTGATAGTTTTTTTTACGTTCTACAATTCTGAATATTTTCAGAATTTTCCTCCTCTTACTTTAGAAATTAGAGGGGGGGGGACACACATTTTACCACTTTGGAAGTGGCTCTTGCGCAAACTATTCAGTTTAGAAAAAAATGATATTAGAAACCTCAATATCATTTTTGAAGACCTATCCATAGATACCCCACACGTATGGGGATGAAGAAAAAAAAAATTTTGGTTTTCAGTTCTATGTATGGGGAACCCCAAAATTTATGGTTTTTTTTCTATTTTTGTGTGAAAATCTTAATGCGGTTCACAGAATACATCTACTTACCAAGTTTCAACAGTATAGTTCTTATAGTTTCGGAAAAAAGTGGCTGTGACATACAGACGGACAGACAGACAGACAGACAGACAGACAGACAGACAGACAGACAGACAGACATGACGAATCTATAAGGGTTCCGTTTTTTGCCATTCGGCTACGGAACCCTAAAAATCAACGGTTTTTGCGGACATATAAAATACATTCTAAAATATAAAGTGAAGGCACAATCAGAACGCGCGGTCCATGGCCCTTTACGGGGCCCCGGTGAGGGTGCGTTCTTTGAGGTGGCGAGCCACCCATTACCTGAACGCGCCCCAGAAGGTGGTAGCCGTAAGGCTGATCCGGGGGCACGATCTCCGGCAAGGCGGCGAGCCTCTTGGCTGGATTGCCGCCATGGGATCTGGAGGCGATAGTCCTCGCGTGCCTGCACGAATGGCGCGCGGAGGCACTACGCCGGGGGGAAACTCCGCTGCCGCGGCAAATTGTCGCTCTGCGGACAGATCTCCGGCGCGATCTCATGGCGACATGGAGAGAGCGACTGTCGCAACCCCGTGCAGGGCACGCCACAATAGTGGCGATAAGTCCCCTCTTTGAGGAATGGCTGGAGAGGCGCCACGGCGCCCTCACCTTTCGCCTGACGCAGGTCCTCGGACGGGAGGAAACGCCCGGGTGTTACCACTGCGAGGATCGGCCGGAGGACACGGTGGAGCACTTGGGCTGAGCATCGCCGTATCCTCGTAGCGGCGATTGGCGGCGGAGACCTCTCGCGTCCGGCCCTGGTTCAATACATAGTCCGGAGCGAGAGGGAATGGGAAGCCGTCGCCTCCTTCTGCGAAGCAGTCATGCTTGCGAAGGAGGTGGCGGAACGTGAGAGGGAGAGAACCTCACGTCCCAGCCGCCGCGGGAGACCGGGCGTCGGGGAGCAACCAGTGGCCCCCGGCCACCGTAGGCGCGGGCCTGTGGACGGTGAGTAATGGGCTAGCTCACCGTCCGTCCGTCTTATGACGACGGGCCGTGCCGACGGCGCGTTCGTGTTCCACGCGCGCCTCAAGGAGATGTCAGCAAATGGGAAGGGGTCCGAAAGGGCCGATGCCTGCCAGGGCTGCGGGTTGTTCGAAAGAGATACCGTGGCCTTGGAACACACGACGACACGGTTGGCGCAGTGGTTGAGCGATCGACTGCTGCGCTGCGTGCCGCGGGTTCGATCCCCGCACGGAACAAATATTTGTATGACCTACAGATAGTTGTTTCGGGTCTGGCTGTTTGTGTATGTTAGTTTAAGTGTTTGTAAACGCACCCACGATACAGGAGAAATTCCTAGTGTGGGGCAATGTTAAAAAAATAAAATAAAATAAAAAAACAAAAAAACACAAAGGGCTAAGTTTAGTCAGTCAAGTCTGACACTCCCTTCCGCTCCGCCCAGAGCGGGAGAAGTCATTTGATGATTTCCCATCCGAAATAAAAGGCACAATCAGAACAACGATTTCTTCAAATTTTTCTCTGAGGGACTCACGAGGACCCATTTTATAGATGGCGCGGACTGTCTTCTTTTGTAGTATGAAAATTGAATCAAGGTGTGATCCCCACAGCAGAATGCCATAGGACAT
This sequence comes from Cerastis rubricosa, assembly GCA_949152445.1. Taxonomy (NCBI): domain Eukaryota; kingdom Metazoa; phylum Arthropoda; class Insecta; order Lepidoptera; family Noctuidae; genus Cerastis; species Cerastis rubricosa. The sequence goes on along the minus strand of OX424531.1, from coordinate 24,206,421 downwards.
AATACTATGGAAATAAACGTAGTATACTAACCTAGGTGTGGCTACACCAGTTAACTGCTTTATTTTCCTAACTGCATAGGCAGCTGAGCTTAACCTTCACGAAAGAGGTCTAATGTGCGCGCCCCACTGCAGTTTTGAATCGATAGTAATCCCCAACAATACCGTTTCCGCTTTTAACTTAAATCTAAGTCACGTTGTGGTACATTTGGTAGAGAAAATTTAAGACATTTTGTTTTATTCGTATTCAATAAAAGGTTGTTGGCTGCGAACCATTTCGAGAGAATAGTTAGGCTTTCGTTGAGATGTAAGGTCCGTATCTTTTCTATCAATTTTAAAAAATACTACATAAATGACCTTTGCAATCTAAAGCTAGAGTATGGTACTATCATAACTTATGCTGACGAATACTGCTCTACTTTTTACGGCTGACTCAGAATATGAAGTCTACAATCTTGCGCAACATGGATTTAATATTGTAAATAAATGGCTTGAAAATAATTTACTAACTCTAAATGCAGAGAAGACAAATTACATTAAGTTTTCAATGCGCAAGCAAATATCAAATATCCCCTTATCGTTGCATGCGCATTGTTGCCCAATCCCTGGAGTAAGCCAATGTAAATGTTCCAATATTAATAAGACAGACAGATTAAAATGCCTGGGTATTATAATTATAAGATGAAACCATAGGGTTTCATCTTACAATCCTCCTTCAAACACCATACTGAAGCTCTACATAATAGAATTGCCGGTGTGCAGTCCGGCCCTACAAATACGCCTAATTTTTTTCCCGTCAAACGTCCGGGCGTATTTATACGCCTCGAAGAGTTGTACCAAAAAACTTACTAAAACTGTCACAATCTCTATGAATGTACCGCCTACGGTCCCCCTGATGGATACAGTATTAAATTCCGCGTCTATGGCAAAAAGAACGAGAATCTCAGCCGTATAAAATAATTTTCAAAAAAAATTGTTTACGTCATGTGTCAAATGTCGTAATTTGTTGTTGTGAGTTATGTGTCCTGGTTTTAAAACATGAGTATTATTTTATTTATAACCCAATGTATATCTACACTAATATTATAAAGAGGAAAGATTTGTATTTTTGTATGTAACGAATAAACTCAAAAACTACTAGACCGATTTTAAAAATTCTTTCACCATTAGAAAGCTACATCTTTACCGAGTAACATAGGCTATATATTATCACGCTATTAACTTAGGGGGATGAGCAATATTGCATTAAGTCCACATTTCTCAACTGTTTGACAACTGACAACTGTCATGACAAGCATTAGAATAAACCGGCTATTTTAAACCATTTGTCATCAAAGTAAGTAGCCTGGCGGTTCTATGACCGCCCTGCCAAGCAAAAGGTTTCAAGTTCGTATCCGCAGTCAGTATGCACTTTTTGTGGTAATTTTTTAATGCTGTTAGTTTTCCAAAACAACGCGAGTTCGATCCCCAACCGGTGTTCACTTTTTGTAACTAGGTATTTTTTTTATTTTAATGCTTTATGATTTTCAAATCTTTACAAAATAATTTTCGTTTTTTTAACCATTCAAAATAAATAGTGATTAAAGAACGAGTGGGTCATAAACAAAACGAAATTTAAGACATGATCGTCGGCGATTTTAAAGTATACACATCCGTAGACACTGTGATGGCTAATGACGGTAGTCCTGCACACCCCGTTGAATTTTTCAACTCCCTGGAGCTAACGGGCGTGCCGTTCCCATAAGATGAAGCTTAAACTTGGCGTTTTAGTTCTGCTGATGCGAAACTTTGATGTACCCAGACTGTGCAACGGCACCAGGCTTCGTATCACAAAGCTTAGCAGTAATATTACAAAGCCACTGTAGCGACCTACAAAAAGCAACTTACTACAAAAAGTACTACAGTGCCATCTATGACGCGACTGAAGAACTAACATCAATTGCCTACATCTCGCAAGCAAAGTTTAAATCGACTTAAGACCACAGTCTTAAGTCGATTCGGGTTTTCGGGTTTCTCTACGACGACAACAACAGACTGTCTGGCAGTTGCCCACCAGACACAACACCTATCTGATTGGAGGATCCTCCCTCTCCTTCAATGGAGTATTGAGGAACTTTACACCCTGTTCCTCATACTCCTAAACAACCATCATTACAGGAGTTACTAAAGGAGAGAGCATTTTAATTCGACGCATGCCAAATTTTCTAAATAACTTGCCATTCCAATTTTAATTAACAGGTAGTAATTTCCCTTATAATAAGCTTTTGCAATGACGATCAACAAATGTCAGGGCCATACCTAAAAAGTAGCAGGCATTCTTTTGGGTACCTACTCCATGCTTCTCAGACGGTCAATTATTTGTTGATTGTTCACGTGTTTCATGAAGCCAAAACTTGCACGTGGTGATGGTCATTGTTACGACATTTTTTACTGTATACAAAACTATTGGAAAAAATAAATAATTACTGCCCAACAATGCTCCGTATTGTTCACTTTGAAAAAAATACGTTCCGGCTTTTAAGCCATACTATAGTGTCGCTTCAACGCCTTTTAATTTTGTTTCGGACCTCTGCCGCCCAGAATTACACCACCCTAAAGCACGCCCTTTGTAGTCATCACCCACATAATCACATTACGATCAGACCGTCAGTTCTCACACATAACAACAATACATCACGCCACATTTCGTCTAATCGTACATCCACATTTCGCCAGTAATGTTAAAGCTCTATGTTATAGGGGGCGAGCCCCATCAACCGGGCCCGACATTAAATCCAGACTTCGTGGCTGCTACTGAGAAATTCCTGATGGAATAACCCAATAACTCTTTGCCCGATCCGAGAATCGAACCCGGGACCTCAAGCTCAGCAGTCTTGCTTGCGACCACTCTACCAACGAGGCAGTCTCACACATACACCTTAAAATTTCCGCGCGAACGAAGTCGCGGGTATCAGCTAGTAGCGTTATATATCAAAATAAACCTCGTTAATCAAGCTTGCGAATATCTAAAAACATAGTAGGTTCAAAGTCTGTTGAAACGATAATATTAAAATGAAAAAAATGGCGCCATGTCGAGCGTGGTATTTTGATAATGTTTTTTTAGAAACTATTGCAAAAATAGTTTAAATAGTGCTCGTAATATGAAAATTAGTTCAATTAAGTAATTATTAGTGTCTCCGCACTCTAAAATAGTAAAATAAACGAAAACACGACAGAATCAGTAGGTATCAAATCGATCAGAGCATGGTTGAGTGTTTTGGTTTATTGTGGTACTCAGAAAGTGCCAAAGTAAGGACATATGGGTATTAAAAGAAAGCGTATATAGTCTAGTTTCATTATAAATAGGGTTTATTGATACGAACTACAGTTCTTATTGGAAACTGTCATTCAACACGTATTCTCAAGTTCACATTTTTTTCTAAGTACTTATATCTAGTTTTTGTAATTCATCATCATCATCATTTCAGCCCAAAAGTCGTCCACTGCTGGACATAGGCCTCCCCGAAGTGTCGCCACATTGGCATTTTGGTGGGTTTTGCCATAATCAGCACGCTTGGCAGGCGGGTTGGCGATCGCAGTATGGTTGTTACAAAAGCACACAGAACGCTGCTGCCCATTCTCTGGCAAATCCCTTAGTCGCCTCTTACGACACCCACGGGAAGATATGGGATGGTGATATTCTTTACGTCCGACACCATACAGAGCAATTTTGTAATTAGTTTTAACTTAATTAGATTTTGAATAGTTTCAGCTATACACAAGTATTTTTTTTTTGTGTTGCTGCAGTAGTTCACGAGATAATAAGCCTTAAATGGGAAGCGGCACGGGGCGCTTACGCGGCAATAGTTTCCGACTGCGCGGGGACGAAGGACGGAGCAACAAAATACGCCGTGGACGTTTCACTGGGACGCTGATATACGCATTCAAAAAGCTACGCGCGATCTATAAAATGGGTCCTCGCGAGTCCCTTAGAGAAAAATTTAAAGAGATCGATATACTGACTCTGCCTTCACTTTATATCTTAGAATGTATTTTATACGTCCGCAAAAACCGAGGGCTTTTCAAAATAAGAAGCGATTTCCATAATGTAAACACACGCAGTAAATACGAAATTGTAATACCCAAATTTAGATTAACAAAAACTAGCAAGTCATTTCTTATAAACAGTATACGCTTTTATAATAAGTTGCCAAAGTCAGTTATTGAACTGACCGATGGAAAGTTTAAAAATTGCATCAAACGTGTCCTTATTAAAAAAGCATATTACAAAATTAAGGACTATGTTGAAGATAAAGAAGTTTGGCTGTAGTTCCCTCTGCTCATGCGGCTTCCCTGGTAGCTCAAAAACGACACAAATATGTGGATGTCTCTAACTATTCCGAATTTTATTTATTCTATTCATTTTTTTTCAGATGTTTTACAATAGTTTTCAAATCATTGCACCGTTTATTCATTGTGCAGAATAGTTACAGTACTGATGACTACATTTGTGTCAATTGTTTATTTAATTGTTCTTAGTTTTATTTTTACTTTTGTATAGATTCTTTTTCATTCATATTTTTTTGTGAATGTGTCTACATTGTAGGCTTTGTAATTTTTTTTTATATATTTTTTTTTTCAGTTTCATCTTTTTCTACCTTTTGTAGTAAGCGATGACTTATTGTCGGGCCTACGCTGTCCTCTCATACTTACTAGTACGTACTAGCGCTGTAACATCCAAATATTGTAGAACCAAATGATTTTAAAAGAGTAACCATGGAGTTTCTTGCCGGTTCTTCTCCATAGGAAACGACCAACCCGAACCGTGCCTCTTCTGTTGACGTTTTATAAGTGCCCATGTAGGCCTATGTAAAATAAAATATTTTGTTTTTGATTTTTTTTTGATACGATTTATTGCTGATGCAAAAATAATTAGGCAAGTATACTTTGCTCTCTGTCAGTCAATTTTGACTTACGACTACGTGTATTTTTTACTTTATTTTTTATTATTTTTATGTGTCATTAATTACTGATTTACATTTCCTGATTTGACATGAATATTTACTTTTTTATTATTATTGTGACCTTTATTGATATTCGTATTTTATTAATTCATTTTGTTAATTATTATTAATTACATTTAATTATTGTGAATTTGAGGACCATGTAGGTCACTTTTTTTATGTCTTCTCCCACTACCATCTGGCAGTTTGAGTACTTTAAGCGACCTACCCAAATGTCCTTTCTTCGGTATTGTTCGTCGTTTCGTTGAGCTCCTTGAGTTATAAGTCGGGCTACACGATAACTTACTAATGCTTGGAATGACTGGACTGATCCACTCAAATCTGTGTGGTTCTTTCTTCAAAAGACCATTTCAGACACGTATCTGCATAGTCCTCATGTGAGTTGGCCAAGATTAAGTCTGGACCATAAAAGAGACAGTGACCTCTGAGTTTGTTTCGGCTGTTTCTTCTCAGAGTAGTCAGGTAAGAAACACCGGACCCATCATGTTTGAAAAAAAATGACGTGTAAAAGTGTTTGCAAGAACCTACTTGCAAAATAAACATCATTTATCATTTATGTATCACTTCATGGGGTAGGGCGGGTAAAACTTTGCTTTTGGCCTGAAAGAGCTCAAAGAGCTATTCTCAAGGTGGCTAGTAACCGGCCTTTCCCCACAAACCTCCTGTATAAATCCTGTTAAGTACTAACAGCTCGACAATTGTTTATAATGAACATTGTACTAAAACAGCACGCAGTACTACCATACAGCACAGAATGTACTAAAAGGAGACGGAAATATATAGTTTGCCCTCAAAAAAGTACAAAAGATGATTTCACAGCAAAATTTTATTTGTGCCTCGGACTGCTACTCTATAACAGGCTAAATGTAAAGGGAACATGTACTCCTTAAATTTGGAATTTCTTGCAGTTACTATGCAAGAAATTCCTTAAGGAAACTCTACAAGCTATGTCCTATGAAGATACAGAGAAGTTATTACTTGTGCTAAGGCAATTATTGTTCGTATTGCTGTTATTTTGCTTTTTTCAATTAGTTAGTAAGTTATTTAATTATAATTTTATACACCTTTTTACATATGTACCAATCAGGTTTAAATTATATGTTTTTTTAATCAATTAATGTTACCTCCAATAGCCTGAAACACAGGATTACTTAGTTCAGGCATAAATCATGAGTGAACTTGACATAGATTTAAGAGAACTTGTTAATAACGTTATACTTATATTTTTTGGATAAATAAAAATTATTTTTAAGTACATTCTGGTTCCGCTGGTGTCAGCTGCAACCCCAGGTGAGCCTGGCGCCACTCGGAAGTTATGACTTAAATGATGCTAGGAACAAGTGGATAGCACCAAATAACGACACTGCATACTATACTGTAAATCAGTGTTCCGCAAACTTTTTGTGTTCAAGGTACTCCTAGATGTACATCTAGGAAATCGGTAAATTTTGGAGGCACACCATAAATGAAAAATCTATCCGCTTCGGCACTAAGGCCGAAAAAAGAGCCTACACTTTTTTCGGTTAACCGCTTGGGCACAATTTGTTGCCTCGTAGAATTGCTCCACAAAAAATGCTCTAAAAAATTCAGTTTTTCGAGAATATCAGGTTTTTTTTTGCGTCTGTGGTACAGTATTAAATTCCGTGTCCATTGCCAAAAGACCGAGTATCCAAGCAGCAAAAAATTAAACGTCAAAAAATGTTTAAACGTCAGGTGTCAAGTTTCAACCTGTATTTGTGTTGTGATATAAGTTCCCTGGATTTAAAACGTGAGTACTATTTTATTTTAACCCAATGTATATAGTGTTATATATCAAAATAAACCTCATTAATCAAGCTTTAAGAATATCTAAAAACATCGTAGGTTCAAAGTCTGTTGAAACGATAATATCGAAATGTAAAAATGGCGCTATGTCGAGCGTGGTATTTTGATAATGTTTTTTTAGAAATTATTGCAAAAATAGTTAAAATAGTGCTCGTAATATGAAAATTAGTTCAATTAAGTAATTATTAGTGTCTCCGCACTATAAAACAGTAAAAAAAACGAAATATTGACAACTTTTTTACGAAAACACGACAAAATCAGTAGGTATCGAATCGAATGATAGGAGTGTTGATTATTTTGGGTGATTGTGCTACTAACAAAGTGCTTATGTAAGGACATATGGGTATTAAAACAAAGCTTATATAGTCTACTTTAATTATAAATAGGTTTTATTGACACAAACTACAATTCTTGTTGGAAAAACTTAACATTCTAATTGGAGAAACTGACATTCAATACATATTCTCAAGTTCTAATTTTTTTCTAAGTACTTATATTAAGTTGTTGTAATTCGTTTTAACATGTTAAGGTTCTGTATAGTTTCAGCTATACACACGTATTTTTTGTTTTGGTGTAGCTGCAGTAGTTTACGAGAAAATAAGCTTTAAATGAGAAGTGGTACGGGGCGCTCGCGCGGCAAAAATGTGAGCGGGAGCGGGAGCATAACCATGTGTCACGTGACACATTTGTCGCATTTTTGCTTGTTTTGTGGCTGTTTAAATAGGTATTTTCCTGCAGCCCATGGGCGTCGTGAAACATTGACACCAGGTAAGGCACACTAACCACCTGTGACGTGTGACTCAGGCGCTGCCTTACTTGTAATGTTAGTTACATATCACACTAACATTACAAGTAAAGCAACGTCTGAGTCAATGTGTCCTTCTAGCAGAGCGGCCTGTGTCCCAGCAGTGCCATCATTACAGACTACCTCGGACCTCCTTATGTTTAACATTTGTCACAAACCCCACTTTGTATAACCAGCTGCGCCTGTCAGGCCAGGCCGCGTCAGTGACATATATGATGACGTCATTTGTAATAGGCGGCTCAAAGTTCGCTCACCGTGCGGCTTCCCGGAACAGAGCTAATCAATTGATATCAGCGCAGTGCCTACACACTCCTACAGCACGATACTACTCGATGCAGTTTTGTCGCACGGTTTGAACATGCTTGACTGTCATTTAAAGAGCGATAATTATGTAATACTAGTTTTGCCTGGCATGCATTGCAATGCCTTTTTTTTTTTCAAAAACCTCTCCTTGCTTATTAATGCAGAACAACTGTGCAAAATTTCATCAAAATCGGTTCAGTAGTTTAGTCGTTGGTATTGTATGGTGTCGGACGTAAAGAATAGCACCATCCCATATCTTCCCGTGGGTGTCGTAAGAGGCGACTAAGGGATTTGCCCGAGAATGGGCAGCAGCGTTCTCTGTGCTTTTGTAACAAATGTACTGCGATCGCCAACCCGCCTGCCAAGCGTGGCGATTATGGCAAAACCCCACTTATTTGTCAATGTGTCGACACTTGGGGGAGGCCTATGTTCAGCAGTGGACGTCTTTCGGCTGAAATGATGATGAGGATGATGAGTTTAGGAGTCTATGGGGTACGAACAGACGAACTGACTGAAGAACAGACATTGTTTTTTACCCAACTGAGGGAGGGTAATGTGACCAGACTAGACGAAACGCATGGGCCGATTTTTATGATTCTTACGTCAATCGATTTGGCTTAATCAGTCATAATGAGTGTCACTAAACACTTGAACGACCACTCATACAAATTCAATATGGCGACAAACAACATGACGCTCTAATGGTGCAAAATTAAAAAACAACGAAAGTCGATGATCTATGCTAAGAGGTAAGTACTAGGTATCGTTGAATGGGCATTTGAAAATCATGTAAGTCTATCTTGTAAACTTTTCATTTCGATTGTCCATTTAAGATTTATAATGATTTAAACTTCGTTATTCGAAATGCCAAAATCATGTTATAAAAACCAGCCAAGTGTGAGTCGTACTAGCACACACAGGGTTCCTTACCACCAAACAATATAATAAAATTATTTCAACGCTTAAAGCAAACAAATATTCGCTCATATATAGGTGCATTCAACAGCAAAACTAAATTTGTTTTTCATAGTATGCTAATGAAAAACAAAGTTACTGCTGCAGTTTGATGAAAATGATGGTGATTGGTTCACCAACAAACAAACAAACATCAAATCTTATTCAAAACAATTTTCGTTGAAAGTTTTTTTTAAGTTCTACAAACCTACATTTTTACAGAATTTTAATCCTTTTACTTTAGAAATTAGACACACAATAGATAGGGTGAAGTCTTCAACACTGAGCCACTTAGATGTCTAACCACCATAACTTAAAAGCTTACTTTCGAAATAAACTTTCATCTTAAACTAGCTGTGCCGCGCAACTTCGTCTGCGTCACATTTTCCCCGTTTTCGCAACATTTTTCATTGCTGCTCCACTCCTATTGGTCGTAGCGTGATGATATATAGCCTATAGCCTTCCTCGATAAATGGGCTATATACCACTGAAATATTTTTTCAAATCGGACCAGTAGTTTCGGAGCCTATTCAATGCAAACAATCAAATCTTTCCTCTTTAGAATATTAGTTTAGAAAATAGTTTTTACTTTTACACAAGTTAAACCATCCGACATCGGATGTCCGAAGTTGCAAAATTCCAATGCGCACACGCAAGGGAAGATCCACATTAATATTAACATTTCGATGCAAGTACAAAAAAAACTCTTCGTAATTCCGACCTCTATAGATAATACACCAGAACACACACACTGCAGGTTTAATTACCCTAGGTAAGCATTACCATATTAGTGGCGATGTTTATAGTGTATTCGGTTAACGGTTAACAATACTTTAAAGGCATATTATATACTCATTTCTATCGCCAATTCACGTTTTTAAATACTTCTAACCCAACACCCCGCGAATCGCAGCCATCTTGTTTTTTTCTTCGGCTGATCTCATCATCATCATCATCATCATTTCAGCCGAAAAACGTCCACTGCAGGACATAGACCTCCCCCAAGTGCCGCGACATTGACATAACATGGGGGGTTTTGCCATAATCACCACGCTTGGCAGGCGGGTTGGCGATCGCAGTACGGTTGTTACAAAAGCACAGAGAACGCTGCTGCCCATTCTCTGGCAAGTCCCTTAGTCGCCTCTTACGACACCCACGGGAAGATATGGGATGGTGCTATTCTTTAGGTCCGACACCATACAGAACCATCGGCTGATCTAGGTTCAATGAAAAGCAAAATTTTTGAATTTAAGACACCTACGTACGTGCAAATGTTTCATTGTTGCAAGAGTAAACCTATCCTACTTGTAGGCTATCGAATTACTATGCAAAAAGTGCCTAAATTTATAGGACCAGTTTTTATTGCCTACAAGTCCCTATGTAAACTGTCGATAAGAATAAAACCTGGCAATACAACTGCAAATCATCGGCATACAGATGATACGCACACTAAAGCTCAGAAGTAAGGAGATTAATAAAAATACAAAACAGAAGTGGAAAAAGAATACCGCCTTGAGGAACACCAGTATCCAAACCACACCAACATTATGAGGAATCCCCAACATGAACTGACTGCTGACATTCCTGAAGGTAAGAGGAGAACCATTCCAGAGCTCCAAGAGAGACTATAACATATTATGGGATAAAATGGCTAAAAGGATGTCGTGACTATAACGGTATTGAAGGCGTAATGCAAAGGCACAATGTCGCAGGTACCCCAATCTTTGTTGTGCAGGTAGAAAATAAGTAGAGTTACACCACTTTTTAAATCTGAAGACAGCAAAGACACAAAATATAATTATAATACTTTATGGCGGCTCGAAATATCTAAAGTAAAATGCGCAGACTAGCAGCTAACTTCCGAGTTGCCTTAAGAGCGTTTGTACCCTACGGCATTTCATACAAACTTTCAAGTCGTTATTTTCCCAAATGACTGAACAGATTTTAATGAAACTTCCTACGCATAAGCAGTATACATAGGTCTAAAAAGTTACTAAAAAACATTTTCGAAATGACACCCACGGGAAGATATAGAATGGTGCTATTCTTTACGTCCGACACCATACAGTGGTTAACTAACCTACCTCTCCTGTACAAATACATATATACACCAAACAATATAATAAAATTATTTCAACGCTTAAAGCAAACAAATATTCGCTCATATAAAGGTGCATTCAACAGCAAAACTAAATTTGTTTTTCATAGTATGTTAATGAAAAACAAAGTTACTGCTGCAGTTTGATGAAAATGATGGTGATTGGTTCACCAACAAACAAACAAACATCAAATCTTATTCAAAACAATTTTCGTTGAAAGTTTTTTTTAAGTTCTACAAACCTACATTTTTACAGAATTTTAATCCTAAAAGGATTATAGGGTGAAGTCTTCAACACTGAGCCACTTAGATGTCTAACCACCATAACTTAAAAGCTTACTTTCGAAATAAACTTTCATCTAAAACTAGCTGTGCCGCGCAACTTCGTCTGCGTCACATTTTCCCCGTTACCGTACAGAATTTTACTCCTTTTACTTTAGAAATTAGACACACAATAGATGTCTAACCACCATAACTTAAAAGCTTACTTTCGAAATAAACTTTCATCTAAAACTAGCTGTGCCGCGCAACTTCGCGGTGTAGCGACCAACAAAAAGCAAACTTACTACAAAAAGTACTACAGCGACATCTATGACACGACGGAAGAACTAACATCAATTTCCTACATCTCACATGCAAAGTTTACATCGACTTAAGAGTATATAGAAAAACCCGACTACAACTGTCGGGCAGTTGCCCGCTAGACACAACACTTGTCTGGTAGGAGAACCCTCCCTTTTCTAAGGAGTATCGAGGAACTTTACATCCTGTTCCTCATACCCCTAAAGCGGTATTCTTTTTCCACTTCTGTTTTGTATTTTTATTAATCTCCTTACTTCTGAGCTTTAGTGTGCGTATCATCTGTATGCCGATGATTTGCAGTTGTATTGCCAGGTTTTATTCTTATCGACAGTTTACATAGGGACTTGTAGGCAATAAAAACTACAAATTTAGGCATGTCCTATAAATTTAGGCACTTTTTGCATAGTTTACTCTTGCAACAATGAAACATTTGCACGTACGTAGGTGTCTTAAATTCAAAAATTTTGCTTTTCATTGAACCTAGATCAGCCGATGGTTCTGTATGGTGTCGGACCTAAAGAATAGCACCATCCCATATCTTCCCGTGGGTGTCGTAAGAGGCGACTAAGGGACTTGCCAGAGAATGGGCAGCAGCGTTCTCTGTGCTTTTGTAACAACCGTACTGCGATCGCCAACCCGCCTGCCAAGCGTGGTGATTATGGCAAAACCCCCCATGTTATGTCAATGTCGCGGCACTTGGGGGAGGTCTATGTTCAGCAGTGGACGTTTTTCGGCTGAAATGATGATGATGATGATGATGAGATCAGCCGAAGAAAAAAACAAGATGGCTGCGATTCGCGGGGTGTTGGGTTAGAAGTATTTAAAAACGTGAATTGGCGATAGAAATGAGTATATAATATGCCTTTAAAGTATTGTTAACCGTTAACCGAATACACTATAAACATCGCCACTAATATGGTAATGCTTACCTAGGGTAATTAAACCTGCAGTGTGTGTGTTCTGGTGTATTATCTATAGAGGTCGGAATTACGAAGAGTTTTTTTTGTACTTGCATCGAAATGTTAATATTAATGTGGATCTTCCCTTGCGTGTGCGCATTGGAATTTTGCAACTTCGGACATCCGATGTCGGATGGTTTAACTTGTGTAAAAGTAAAAACTATTTTCCAAACTAATATTCTAAAGTGGAAAGATTTGATTGTTTGCATTGAATAGGCTCCGAAACTACTGGTCCGATTTGAAAAAATATTTCAGTGGTATATAGCCCATTTATCGAGGAAGGCTATAGGCTATATATCATCACGCTACGACCAATAGGAGTGGAGCAGCAATGAAAAATGTTGCGAAAACGGGGAAAATGTGACGCAAACGATGTTGCACCGGACAGCTAGTATTTAAAATTAATCTCGGGATTTGAGGCATATCCACTTTATTCTTTCGCTGTATGAAATCAGTGTAAGTACATAGATAACTCTACCTAATTCCGACCTCCGGTTATCTATCATGAGTTAGCCTTCTGTTCCGTCGTAGTGTATGTTGTTTTATGCTCACGTATAAACGAATGAGTCGCGTGCGCCGAGGTGCGGGGAGGTTATATTTAGGAGGTGCAATCTGTTGATCAAAAATAAAACGACGCGGCTCTCTCGCACCCGTCTTACTACGACACGCTACACGTACACACACACTACTTAGTAGCGGGTGTACGAAAGACTAATGATAACAACGCTTGAGACAAGCTTAGTGATAGATAACGTTTCCTATGTAAGCGTTTTATGATGCACTATTAGAAGGCAGCCATCAAGACGCCATCGCCAGCCGCCGGCCGAGCTTAGCTATGAGAGCCCATGGAGTGTGTTGCCGTTCTCCATAGGGATCTACCGTTTCGAACTGGCAATTAGCTTCAAATTCTTAACAACCGACCGATTCATGGACTATTATTATGTTTATCAAGCCCTTATCCAATACCTAACTGAAAATTATTTTCGACTAATTAAATATGAGGGCTCCACCACGTGTGCACGTCAGTTAATTAGTTCGTCACTTCGCTAGTAATACGTGAACTAAAGTAATTGACCAGTTCGGTGGTTAACTCAATGTTGGAATCGAGGTCAACTGTTAATCAGCAGTAGTTTAGCATTTTAGCATCTAATATGAGAGACGTCAACAAAAAATAACACTGCACATGAATTAGTAGAGAATTTAATTTGTGCGGCGAGACCGCGAACTTTTGGCTGATGCTGGTTTATTTATCTATCTTCACATACAAGGTTCTGGTTAGAAATAAATAAATACGTATTTGAGCGTTTTTGAGAATCTACCCCCAAGAGGGTTAGATAGGGGTTGAAAGTTTATATGTGGATTCCGTCATTTTTGAAGTAAGAAGTATGAAATTAAATATTGAAGGTTATGAGTAAAAAAAAAAAATTAATATGTATTTCGTAGTTTTTGGAAATTCAAAATCAAAATCAAAATATTTTATTTTACATAGGCCTACATGGGCACTTATAAAACGTCAACAGAAGAGGCACGGTTCGGGTTGGTCATTTCCTATGGAGAAGAACCGGCAAGAAACTCCATGGTTACTCTTTTAAAATCATTTGGTTCTACAATATTTGGATGTTACAGCGCTAGTACTTAAGTATGAGAGGACAGCGTAGGCCCGACAATAAGTCATCGCTTACTACAAAAGGTAGAAAAAGATGAAGCTGAAAAAAAAAAAAAAAAAAAATATTACAAAGCCTACAATGTCCACACATTCACAAAAAAAATATGAATGAAAAAGAATCTATACAAAAGTAAAAATAAAACTAAGAACAATTAAATAAACAATTGACACAAATGTAGTCATCAGTACTGTAACTATTCTGCACAATGAATAAACGGTGCAATGATTTGAAAACTATTGTAAAACATCTGAAAAAAAATGAATAGAATAAATAAAATTCGGAATAGACATCCACATATTTGTGTCGTTTTTGAGCTACCAGGGAAGCCGCATGAGCAGAGGGAACTACAGCCAAACTTCTTTATCTTCAACATAGTCCTTAATTTTGTAATATGCTTTTTTAATAAGGACACGTTTGATGCAATTTTTAAACTTTCCATCGGTCAGTTCAATAACTGACTTTGGCAACTTATTATAAAAGCGTATACTGTTTATAAGAAATGACTTGCTAGTTTTTGTTAATCTAAATTTGGGTATTACAATTTCGTGTTTACTGCGTGTGTTTATATTATGGAAGTCGCTTCTAATTTTGAAAAGCCCTCGGTTTTTGCGGACGTATAAAATACATTCTAAGATATAAAGTGAAGGCAGAGTCAGTATATCGATCTCTTTAAATTTTTCTCTAAGGGACTCGCGAGGACCCATTTTATAGATCGCGCGAACTGCCCTCTTTTGCAATATAAAAATTGAATCAACGTCTGCTGCCGATCCCCACAGCAGAATTCCATAAGACATTATACTGTGGAAATACGCGTAGTATACTAACCTAGCTGTAGCTACATCAGTCAACTGCCTTATTTTCCTAACTGCAAAGGCGGCTGAGCTTAACCTCCCCGAAAGAGTTCCAATGTGCGCGCCCCACTGCAGTTTTGAATCGATAGTAATTCCTAAGAATACAGTTTCCGCGATAACATCAAGTTTTTTGCCGTCAAGATTTAAATTAAGGTCACGTTGAGTTACATTTGGTAAAGAGAACTTTAGACATTTAGTTTTGTTCGTATTCAGTAAAAGATTGTTAGCTGCGAACCATTTCGAGAGAACAGTTAGACTTTCGTTGACATGTATGACATCCTCATCTTTCCTATGAATTTTAAAAATTAGCGAAGTGTCGTCAGCAAACAGAATTATATCCGATAATTTGGCCATCATATATGGGAGATCATTAATATAAACAAGAAATAGGAAAGGACCAAGAATTGAACCTTGGGGCACACCCATCCTGACTATAGACCCAGAGGATGTCGCCCCATTTACATTTACTTTTTGCTGCCTGTTTGATAAATAGGAAAGAACAAGATCAGCAGCTTGTCCACGAATTCCGCAGTCGAACGCTTTTGAGAGATCACAAAAAATGCCAATAGCGTCCTGGGACTTCTCCCAGGATTCCAGAATGTGACTGATGAGTTTTACTCCTGCGTCCGTCGTCGACCTACCCTTCGTGAAACCAAACTGCTGACTATGCAGTATCCCATTAGAGTTAAAGTGAGACAACATCTGGTCCAGCATGATTTTTTCATAGATTTTACTCAGTGCTGGAAGCACAGATATCGGTCTATAATTAGAAGGATCACTCTTACAACCCGATTTGAAAATTGGTACCACTTTACTATGTTTCATCAAGTCAGGAAACTTGCCGCTGTCCAAACATTGATTGAATATGCCTGTTAGGACAGGCGCAATTGAGTCAATAATGTTTTCAAGAACCTTGACCGAAATCCCCCATAAGTCTTCAGTATTTTTGATATTGAGACTTTTGAATGCGTTTTTGATTGTGGCAATACATACTGGTTTAAATTTGAAGTTTGGTATGTCTTTTGTGAAGTTCTCTTTAAGAAGGTCCTCAGCTAATTCAACCGAAGAGGGGAGAGATTTCGTAACCTCTAACGGAATGTTAGTAAAGAAATTATCTAGTGTCTCAGCGACTTCTAAATTGTCAGAAATTGTTTTGTTATCTATGTTTAAAGACAATTCACTGTTATCTTGTTGTTGAGTCTTACCGGTTTCTCTGTTAATTACCTGCCACACCGTTTTTATTTTATTATTAGAATTACCAATTTTATTACTTATTATTTGAGATTTTGCTTGAGCGCAGACACTTTTGAATATTTTCGAATAGTTTCTAACATAAGTGTGAAAGACTTGATCTGAAGTCAGAGATTTTTCGTGATATAAATTATATAAAATATCTCTGCTTTTTCTTATTCCCGTAGTGGCCCATTCGCTAAATTTAGATTTTGAATTGAGTTTAACTTTTTTTATAGGACACGTTTTATTGAATTCATGGCAAACTGTGGAAAATAATGTACCGTAGTTTATATTGGGGTCTTTCGAATCAAAACTAGCATTATTAAGGTTGCTAAGAACATTATTATTGAAAGAAATTGATTTATTTTTGGAAAGGGGTCTTAATTGAATTGTTTTAACTAAGTGTAACTTTTTGTCTAACTCAAACGATACAAGTTGACCAGTATGGTCTGACCTGACGCCACTAATTATTAACGACTCTTTTACTATGCAATTAGTAAATACATTGTCTATGCATGAAACCGAGGTTGCTGTTATTCTAGTTGCTTCATTAAATAAATATTTTAAATTAAATGATTTAAACAATGAGACCAGCCTATATTTTTCTGGTGAATTGACTAACAGATCAATATTTAAGTCACCACAAACAAAAACTAATTTATTATCTAAGAAAAGTTTACTTAATATTTCTTCCATTGTGATTAAGAATAATGACAAGTTTGATGCTGGTGGTCTATAAACACATAAGACAGTATGACCTTCAATCTCTGCACATGCTACCTCACATAAGCGATCAATAGAGTAAGCAGTGATATCCTTCCTCTCCTTATACCTGAGACAGCTAT
This sequence comes from Cerastis rubricosa, assembly GCA_949152445.1. Taxonomy (NCBI): domain Eukaryota; kingdom Metazoa; phylum Arthropoda; class Insecta; order Lepidoptera; family Noctuidae; genus Cerastis; species Cerastis rubricosa. Next base: position 24,189,300 of record OX424531.1, on the reverse strand, counting down.
TACAAAGTATCAGGGTACCACCGCCCACTGAAGATCTGTTGTACGCACTGGCAACTGAAAAATTATTCACATTAAACAACATCCTATCTGGTTTTAACCAAGTTTCACAGAAACATAAAATATCAATGTGGTATTTATCAACTAACAGTTCCACGTCTAAAATTTTGCCGGAGAAGCGATTTATATTCTGGTGATAAAGTAAAATATTATTTTTTCAACTCAACAATTCAACCCCAAATGGGCGAAAAGGGGTGAAAACGTTAGTATAACAAAAATGGTCTGATCTGCTTGAAATTCACAATGTGTTTCTTGATTGAATTGATATACATGTAATTCAAAGTTTTTGGAAATTCCAACCCCTCAGACTATGGATTTTTTTATTTTTGTATTGTTGTGTTAGCACGTTTATACGTACAAATACGCTATTAAAACTTCATATACATACTTCTAGGGGATCTGGGACATTTGTGCGAAAGACATTTGCGCGAAAGACACTTGCGGGAACCCACTTGCGCGACAGGCACTCCCGCGACTGGATACTGGCGCGACTCAATGGCTTCATGGGTGTCGTTTTGGTGGTTTTCGGGGTCGCTGATAACGAAAATGAAGTCAAAATGCAAATCCAAGACGGCACCGAAGTAAATTTACTTTCTTTCCTTCACGGGTGTCGTTTTCGTGGCTTTCGGGGTCGCTTACAATAAAAATCACATCAAAATGCAAATCCAAGACGGCCACGAAGAAAATTTACTTTTTTCCTTCACGGGTGTCTTTTTCGTGGTTTTCGGGGTCCCTTACAATAAAAATGAGGTCAAAATAAAAATCCAAGATGGCGCCGAGGAAACTTTCGGTTTATCCTTCACGGGTGTCGTTTTCGTGGCTTTCGGGGTCGTTGATACAAAAAATAAGGTCAAAATGAAAACTCAAGGTGGCGCCGACGAAAACTTTTGGTTTTTTCTTCATAGGCGTCGTGTTCGTAGTTTTGCGAGTCGCTGGCAATGAAAACGAAAATCTAAGATGCTGGCGCCCAGGAAACTTTTTAGTTTTACTTCATGGGTCTCATTATCGTGGATTTCGGGGTCACTGATAACGAAAATGAGGTCAAAATGCAAAGACGAGACGGCACCGAAGAAAATTTACTATCTTTCCTTCACGGGTGTCGTTTTCGTGGTTTTCGGGGTCGCTTACAATAAAAATAAGGTCAAAAAGCAAACTCAAGATGGCGCCGAGGAAAACTTTCGGTTTTTCTTCACGGGTGTCTTTGTCGTGACTGTCAGGATCGGTGATAACGAGAATTAGGTCAAATAAAAATACAAGGTGGTGCCGAGGAAAACTTTCGGTTTTGTCTCCATGTGTGTCGTTTTCGTGGTTTTCTGGGTCGCTGGCAATGAAAATAAGGTCCAAATGAAAACTCAAAATGGCGCCGACGAAAACTTTTGGTTTTTCCTTCATGGGCGTCGTGTTCGTGGTTTTGCGAGTCGTTGGCAATGAAAACGAAAATCTAAAATGCTGGCGCCGAGGAAACTTTTTAGTTTTACTTCATGGGTCTCATTATCTTGGATTTCGGGGTCGCTGATAACGGAAATGAGGTCAAAATGCAAACCCAAGACGGCACCGAAGTAAATTTACTTTCTTTCCTTCACGGGTGTCGTTTTTGTGGTTTTCGGGGTCGCTAACAATAAAAATAAGCGAAAAGAAAACCCAAGATGGCGCCGAAGAAAACTTTCGGCTTTTTCTCCATGGGTGTCGTTTTCGTGGTTTTCTGGGTCGCTGGCAATGACAATAAGGTCCAAATGAAAATTCAGGATGGCGCCGACAAAAACTTTCTGTTTTTTCTTCATGGGTGTCGTTTTCGTGGTTTTCGGGTCGCCAAAAACAAAATGAGAATTTTCGTCGGCGCCATATTGGATTTTCAGCTTGACCTCTCTTTCTAGGTGCAAATAAGGAAATTTAAATACACAATGTCTCAATGTCGTCCCCCAGGCTATGGCTGGCATTGATTCAAGTGAGAACTGTTTCTCACATGGGCAGTTTTATGTAGCTTTCTTCGAAAAGAAATACCGCAAACGACATTTACAAAGAGATGCTAGGAAAATTCATTATTAAAATAGTTTTTCGGGAATTACATAGTTTTTTTTTTACTCTGAGTATTTTTTAATTAAACAAAATTGTAAGCTAGCTCATTTACACTATTAACTGTATCGAAAGGCGTGGATGGATAACCGGGGCATTTGAGCTCCGGCATCGTAGCTCGGAAGACAAGTATAAAGTGAAAAGTTAATTCTGGTTCAAGCCATTTAGGTTACTAACAATATAAAATAATAAAAAAACGCAGCCATATACTTTTTTCTAACCTGAATTAATTCTTTGGCATCTTAGTTTGAAATTCACAGACTTTTACACAACTATTAATCCTATACTTGCACTTACGCGCGAGCGAAGCCGCGGCCAACAACTATTATTTAATTGACTATTTTAACATTTAAATGACTATTTTCACATTATTTTGCGGGGGAAATACACACGTGAAAGAACGGGGGAAACACACACACACACAATTGCCGAACTCCACGCGGGCGAAGCCACGGGCAGAAGCTAATCTATGTATCTTCTATTTAAATAAAAAGAGAAGTCCTGACTGACTGACTCATCAACGCCCAGCCCAAACCCTTGGACCTAGAAAGCTGAAATTTTGCATTTTGCATAGCCCTTTATAATGTACACAAGGAAGAAGGAAGGATTTTTTGAAATTCAACCCCTAAGGGAGATTAACGATAAATAGGGGATGAAGGATTGTATGGAAATCGGTCATTTTTAAAGTTAGTAGCATGAACATTCATATACAAGCTAGAAATAAATAAATACTTATTTTAGCGTTTTTGAGAATTTAACCTCTAAGAGTGTTAGATAGGGGTTGAAAGTTTATATGCGGAATCCGTCACTTTTGAAGTAAAAAGTATAAATATAAACTTTGAAGTTTATGAGCAAAAATAAATGATTACATAATTATTTCGTTTTGGTTTTGGGAAATTCAACCTCAAACGGAAGAAAAGGGTTGGAAACATTAGTAGGTATAACAAAAATGGTCTGATCTGCTTGAAATTTACTATTTGTGTTTCTTGATTGAATTGATAAACACGTATTTCGAAGCTTTTGGAAATTCCAACCCTCACACGACAAAAGGGGTGACATTTTTATATTTTTGTTTTGAAGTGTTAGCACGTTTGTATGGACAAATATGTTAAAAAAGTACAAAATTCGTTTTCATGGTATCCGAGTCGCGAAAATCTAACATGGCGCCGAGGAAACTTTTCAGTTTTTCCTTAATGGGTGTCGTTTTCGTGGTTTTCTGGGTCGCTGACAATGAAGCAGAGGTCAAAATGAAAATCCAAGATGACACTGAGGAAAGCTTTCTGTTTTTCCGTCATGGGTGTCATTTTCGTGGTTTTCGGGGTCGCTGACAATGAAAATGAGGTCAAATTGAAAATCCAAGATGGTGCCGAGGAATGTTTCTGTTTTTCCTTAATAGGTGTCGTTTTCGTGGTTTTCGGGGTCGCTGACAATGAAAATGAGAATTTTCTTCGGCGCCGTATTGGGTTTTCATTTTGACCTCATTTTCTAGGTGCAAATAATGAAATTTAAAATACACAATGTCTCAATATCCTTCACTAGGCTATTTCTCGCATTCATGTGAGAACATGTTTCTCACATGGGCAGTTTTATGTTGCATGCTCCGGAATGAGCTCTGCGAGTATCTTAGTAATTTTAACCCCACAAGGAAACAACGCAAACGTCATTTACAAAGAGGTGGTAGGATAATTAATTATTTATATTGGCTTCCGGGAGTTAAATACCAAGACATACTTTTTCTAACCAGAATTAATTATCTGACTTCTTACTTTGAAAATCACAGACTTTAACACAACTATTTATCCTATACATACACTTACGTGCGAGCAAAGCTGCAGCCAACAACTATTATCTATAACATTTAAATTACTATTTTCGACATTATTTTGCGGGGGTAACATATATGTAGGCAATTTCCGAACTCCACGCGGGCGAAGCCGCGAGCAGAAGCTAGTTAGTAAATGTATGCACTTAATGATTGCTGGAGCACTGGGGCCGTCAGAAGCAGGTTCGCGAGTGGTGTCCTGAGGACGAGATCGAATACGAAGTATCTAATCCCAGCGCAAAGTGCGTCAAACCTTTACGGTTTCACCTAGCGCCGGCTTCATTTAATAACGTATTCTATTTGTGTCAGCGACAGAGAACAACAAACAATTGAACTCAGTAAGCAGGCCGCGGCCGCGCGCCACACCGCTGTCCCGTGGGCGCGCGGACGCGGTGCACGCGCCACAGCCACGAGGGCTCATACAGACTGTCGTACTTGGAACAGACGTCCAAGAGATATGGCTTGCTGCTGGTTTCGTTCTTTTCAGCTTACTGTGCAGATGAGGTTGCTTTCTACAGTTGACAAAAATGGCTCACTGTACAGTTTTGAAACATTTTCATTTTAATTTGGCCATTTAATTAATTTGTTAGAAATTCCACAATAATGAGCATGACTGTACATAATTTTTTGAAGGCCTGATTGTATACATACTTCTAATTTAGATACCTAAGCTTAGAATCATGGCACGTTAAAACAGTGTGATTATAAATAAAGCTCTAGGTAACTGGTAACGCGCCACACTTGAGAAACGCTTCATACAATCAAAAAGTTGGGATTGAGACGCCCGCCAACGCGAAGAGAGCTTCCTGATGGCGATTCGTAACACCCTGCACACATAACTGACGACCACTTCAAGTCTCCACTTCGTCTTGACTGTAAAAACTTGAGTCAGCAATCTAGACGACTACTATTGTGTCTTGTTGTCAGTGTGAAGACTGCTGTTGTGAGCTTTCAATCAGTAATATTCTTGGTGGCCGTCATTAATTTGATTAAGTGGACTTGTAGAAGTCTGTAGTGTAGGTTGGTGAGTATGTTAGACATTCGTAAATTGTTTCTTGGTCTTGGACAGCATACAATTTCCAAACTTATTCAAGGTTTTCAAGCGATATGTCGCAACGATCGAGTTGTCACATTAGGATTGGGATTAACAGCCGGTGGCGCCGCGCGGCTCACAATGCTCACTCTGCGCAGTGATGCACAAGTAAAAATACCTCGTGTTTGGGGAACGCCGCCAGCCCGCCATTCATCAGTCGCACGAGATGTACCTACCGGTGATAACTTGTGTCACGTGAACCAGACAACCACATCATTCAACTATATGTTAAACGCAACTTCTCACGCAACATTCAGATAAATGCTCCCGGATTTTCATTAAAGTGTGTTTTCTGTAGCTCGTGTAGTGTATAATATAATATGAATGCTCTTTGGGAAAAACTACTTATTCAAATTTTTAGGCATAGAACGAAATGGTTTCCTATTATAATTCTGTTTGTGTCCATCAGACTCATTTAAAGATCATCATGACATGCTGCGTTTGTGGACTAGGTATTGAAAATAATTATTCCAAGTAGGTACCTTTGTTTATTTCAAGTCCAAACAACGTGGAAGTTATCGAGTGGTGCGGAGTCACTCCTCCAATTACCGTCAATTAGGTACATAGTTTATCACGAGACACCTAGACACGAGACAGACACGACATCCAAATAGTCTGTCTACTGTTGTATGGGTTATTTTTTTTTATGAATCGGATGTGTGACGGGTAGACTCACGACCTTGACCGGAACAGGTGACAACAGCGCCACCCTGTACATGTATAGAACGATAGATGACGGCAGAAATGCATAATCGTTGGCAGAGCATGTCATGTACAAATGTACACTGTCTAGGGTAGGCTATATGGTGACAGTTGCAATATCTGTCTTGTATTAGAATTGGTTCTTCTGTAACCTGCCTGCCTGCTTGGTGAGTTGTTTCGGAATCGGAAGCGCGTTAATTGTGCTCGCGCGCGGTCATTCACTCCGCGTATTCGGAGCGTGCGTGCGTGCGTGCACTACATCCATGTGTCGTGTCCTCGTGAGTCGCACCGCGTGCTCGAGACGCAAACTATTGATCAAGCAGCTTCTGATTGCTACACATCGTAGGAAGGTTTTCTGAAACAAATAAGACCATGTTGAAATAGAAAAAGTAATTATCTATCTATTGGATTCACACTTAACAAACAATAAAAATAAAATGTGAAAAATAAAACAAAGGAAATAAAAATAAAACTCTAAACGACAAGTAAAAATTTACAATTGTTTTTTTTTTAAATAATCGAGTATCTCGTTTCTATACAAGGTGTAGGGATAGCCCGCCACAAACTGACAGGCTCTATTCAGCGCTTTGTTTTGAATCATACTCCACCGGAATTTTCTCTAAGTTGTTTTTTTTTAGTTACTATTCGTTTATTCCAATGTAAAATTACAGTCTCTGTTTGCAGCACTCCATGTTTGTTAATAATATCTACAGCTAAAATAAAAAAAATTAAATTGTTCTTAATTAGTAAGTAAGTAAGTAATTTTTATATGTATTTTGACGGTTCCTACGTACACAAGGTCAAGTCAAAAACCGAGGTTTACAGGAGAGCGTAATTTGTGTTCAACACGCCCGGCCCTAGAAATAATTCTATGACCAATAATAAATATTTTCTTTCTACAATATTTTAACAGTTTTAAGAGCTGTATAATGCTATTTACAATTTTTTTTTTTTTTTAGGTTTTCTTGAATGAAACCTGATAGATGACCGTTTCTACGCCGATAATAAAATAGAAGTATGTCAGTCATGTCTATGATACCTTTTTATACGCAGGAAACAAATAAACAGTGTCGCATAAAACATTATTTCTGGAGTTTGCAATGTCTACCAATAACTTTGATGTGCTGTTATTCATGTTTTATAGTATTGTTGGAGGTAATATGAGTACTTATAACTAAATAACATACGAACAAGCATCGTCCTGTCTCGTTCGGGGAACTCCCGTAAATGGCGATAAGTCTGACAAGACCGCGTTCACCGAGTGGCACGCATTTTAAAACACCGTAAAAAAAGATATGTCATAGATGTCCGCATCTACGACACTTATTCGTTGTATTTATAATACTTGTGCTTTTATACGATTTGTAAAACAAGGTAAGTAAATAAATAAAATTTAAAAAAAATCGTTGTTAGAATGTGCGCACAGATAATCTAAAGCCAATGCAACAAAAAAATGCTATTTTCGACATGTCTTTATATACGTAGGGACCGTCGATTTGTACTAGCTAAAATGAAGTGTGTTTTGATAATGTCCGTGACTTTTGGTGGGCTTGTATAGTTCAACATAATTGGGAATAGGCTAGGCAGATGATGATCAGTTGAACTACATTATTTAAAATTAAAACATAAAATTAAACTAATGTAGATCATGTAGAGGCTAAATGTTGATGTAATGTAATTTATGTGACGTTAAGATTTCGGGATAGTCTTAAGATTGTGAGGAAATATGCCAGTCGATGTCAGTTATGTTTATAGTATACTAAGATTATAGTAACTAGTTGCTGCCCGAGACTTCGTTCGCGTGGAAATTTTGATGGGTTTTAGGGGTATGAAAAATACATGTTGGCCGATTCTCAGACCTTCCCGATATGCACACAACATTTCATACAAATCGGTTTAGCTGTCTCGGAGGAGTTTGGTAACAAACACCGCGACACGAGAATTTTATATATTAGAAAGAAAGATTATGTATCTAAAGATAATAATGTATATGTAGCAATTACATTCCCAATTAGTTCATGAACTCAGTAGGAATGTGATTGGTATCTTCAGATATTTTACATTGTAGTTACTCTGGGTTGTCCTCATCAACTAACAGATTTCCAACCACCGGGCACTGTTTGTACAACTGTCAGATGAAGCAACTTGCCACATTGTCACATTGCATGGTAGCCGTGTCTCATGTAATCGAGTGACTGCGAGGGAACCACAAGTGACGCGCGACAGGCTGTTAGTGTTGCTGCTGCCGGCGCGTTTTAGAGGCCTCGCCCAGGGCGACATCTTGTAGCGAAAAAGCCGCGATGCTGTCGCTGGCTGTATACCTTCGCCCAGATTCTGTATCGCAACCATCGCGATGCTGTCGTACTTCAGTCGCGATGCAAAAGCAATTCCGAATCGACACAGAAATTTGAAAACGCCGCCTTATTGCCGCACTGACTGACAAGGCACATTACAATACAATATCTTTTTCTTCCAACTACGCAGTAATTTTATCATTAATCACTACAAAACCGATCACAAAGGATATCTTTTTTGCTTAGAACCAAAACAGTGCAGCAAAGTTGTATGAAATCTCATTATTGCACTGTTTTTCATTACTGCACTGTTTTAAATTTTAAATTTAGAATTAAATTTACCACAGAGGTTTAGTGCCTCCTACTAAGTTTAATAAAATGTATGCATTAGATCAAAAAGATACTGGCTGAAAGTAAAAATCGGCTGAATAAAAAAAACAAATGGCGCGCATTTTGTACCATTGTAAAACTTTGATACTTTTAGCAAAAAAAAAGTTTTAAAAAACATGAAAATGGACAGCGATAGCGATATGAATTCAACTCCAGAAAGTATAAAACAGCTGCAAATGAAGTTGTTTATAACCTTTAATAACTGCATTTTTAATAATTGTATGTTAAAAGGGAAGATGAATTCTAAACTTTGTTTCATTCAGTTGAGTTTTTATTTTAAGTAGGTATATTTTGTCACGGTAGTTGAAAGAAAAGTAGATTACGCACCTTGCTAAAGTGAGTTATTAATGCACTCGTGTTAATTTAGTGCCCTCGCATGCGCTCGGGCACCAACATAACACTCGTGCATTAATAACTCACTTTGCGCTCGATGCAACAATCTACTATATTTTCTCTCTTCACAAAGGTTCACATAGTTACAATAAATATAAATGTAAAACTTTAACAAAATTCATTAAAAATGTTCCTTTGCGAGAGACTGGCGTCCATACTAGGATACCCTGTGTGACGGATCCCCAGGCTCTCACCTCGAATTAAAAACAAATAATTTATTGCAGAAGGGAAAAAAGCAGACACATTAAAAAAAAAATACGTAAAAAAATTAAAATTAAGCTAAGGTATAATGTTAGTAATGTGTGAAGTAAAGTGTGCCGTGAGGTGTGTGGTGGTGAAGTGAGTAGGTGATGTGTGTAAGTGAAGTGTGTGAGGAGAAGTAGGATGACGGTGTGGGCGGTGCCCGCCCATATACAGTATAAAGGTTTATACAGTCATAATTATATATATATTTATAATATCATAATTATAATATATTTTTAAATCATAATTATAATATATTTTTAAATATTACGAGGGTACGAGGAGTAACTGCTCTGTAGTGTCATAGTCTAGTTTTTGCAACCAGTTTGAGACCTTAATTTTGCAATGTTTTTTTGGTAAGGAATAAATTGACAAAATTCTGTTAATTTTGTTGTACAAATAATTGCCAAGAAAACCATAATGTCGACGGGAGAAAGCGGTGTGGAACTGAGTAGTAGGACAAACTGCGTGTTTACGTCGCTTACCTTCAAAGAGACTATGATCGTAGGTAAGAGAAGAATGCTTGCGTAAAATGGTATTTAAAATGAAGAGTTGCTGTATAGTTAATACTTCAATTCGCTCATAGAGTTCTTTGGTGGGAAATAAGAAAGGTAAAAAATTACTAACTTTTTAAACGGCCGTTTGAGAACGTTAGATCCGGAGCATCGATGTTTTTGTCGCACCACCCCATACCGTTATGCAGTGAGAGATCAGTGATTGGCACAACGCAAAATAAACTGTTCTCATTACGCCAGTGTCCGCAACATGGCGAAGATTTTTAAAAACAAAAATTAACTTTTGGATTCTAGAGGAAAGAGCATTTATGTGGTGGTGAAAGCTGAGAGTACTGTCTAGAATGATTCCGAGGTACTTGATAGACTCTGTTCGCTGGAGGTGGGGACACAAGCAGTGAACGCCATGAGACAAAATGCACGACGGTGATTTTGCGGTAATTTTGAAATTATCAAGTGAACAAGTAGGTCTGTTTTTTTATGTAGAAAGAAATATACTTCGTCTTATCAACATTGAGAGCGAGTTTATTTCCAGCCAGCCAAGACAACACTAAATTTAAACCCATTTGTACGTGACTATATACTTCGGGCCAGGTAACAGCTTTAAACAAAAGCGCTGTGTCATCAGCGAAATTTATGATCCTTCCGTTGGGCATCTTAAGCTCACAAAGGTCGTTGATGTCAGTCAAAAATAATGTAGGACCGAGGATGCTGCCCTGTGGCACGCCATGCACGACGGCAAGGTCACTACTTTTCCATTCATCGACCCTAACTCTCTGGAATCTGTTGGTGACGTAGTCAGAGAAAAGTTCCAGCTGCGTATTCCTTACACCAATATTCTCCAATTTCTTCAACAAAAGTGGGACGGAGACCGTGTCAAAGGCTTTGGCAAGGTCCATGAAAATCACAATAACTTTTTTGTGAACATCGAGTTTATTCGAAACAAACTTAGTTAAATCGTGCATGGCGTTGCTGGTCGACAGGCCAGATCGAAAGCCGTACTGAGAAGCAGATAGCAATGATTTTTTTTCCAGATAGTCGACCAGGCGATTTTTCATGATCCTCTCCAGAATCTTAGACAAAGCTGGAAGGATGAAAATTGGTCTGTAGTTGTTAACACAGGCTCCGTCGCCACTTTTGAAGATGGGGTGAATCTCAGCTATTTTCCACGCATTTGCCAGGGAATTTGCCGAAGTCAATGGCCAAGTTGCAGATAAATAATATGGGAGAAATGAGGACATGACTATATCTCTTCAATATGCTGGTGGAAATGTTGTCATATCCAATAGCGCAATTAGATTTCAGACTATGAATGAAATTTGCGATCTCTTCAAAGTCTGTGGGGAAAATCGTCTCCGGGACGGTCATGTATATGTTACCGGCCAAACCCGATTTCAGGCCAAACTAGTTTTTCCTAGGCCAAATCGGTTTACTGGTTTATCGTGTCAGGATATACTAACCCAAACAAAACATTTACAATGCGGCCAACTTGGAAGTGGCATCGCTTGCTACGCTCGCTCAGCTCGCGCGTTTATTGTCACAATTCTAACCTAACCTAACCCATTTAGATGGGGTGCAGAGTCCTTTTGATTGAGTTTGGCCTAGGACAAACTAGTTTAGCCGGAAATCGGTTTTGGCCGGTAACATATATTTTGCCATATGAATTCCACAAGCTGTGATACTTATTCTCATTTTTGAAATTTTCACAACGTAGCGAAGTTTTTTGGCTGCAAGTGTCAAGGATTCATCAATATAAATTGGCTGAGACTGAGATGTTATGGCCAGTTGAATGTGCGAAGTATTTAACTTGTTGTTTTGGTTTTCCTTATTGAACGTTCTACATTTTTTGATCATATTGTTCTTCGTGAACGTCGTAGTGAATTAAATTCCAATTGGGTGTTTATTTTCGAGTTTGGTTTTGATTCGAAAGGCATCGGAAACATCGGAGTCATTGATTGGCTGATAATTTTACCAATGTTTTTTACAATGGTGCGTAAAGTTTCCTTATTTTCATTGCGGTCTTGAGGGATATTGTGGATTTCAAACGAAGCCGCTCGAGAATTGCTGTAGCGATCAACAAAAAGCAACTTACTACAATTAGTACTACAGCGCCATCTATGACACGACGGAAGAACTAACATCAATTTCCTACATCTCACATGCAAAGTTTACATCGACTTAAGAGTACATAGAAAAACCCGACTACAACTGTTGGGCAGTTGCCCACCAGGCACAACACCTGTCTGGTCGGAGGATCCTCCCTTTTCAATGGAGTATTGAGAAACTTTACACCCTGTTCCTCATACCCCTAAATTGCGTTCCAGCAACTCAATTTTCGATTCCAAATCAGCAATGGTTTTTTTATTTTTGGAATTTTCTTGTTCTAATCTACACACACGTTCCAGGAAAGTGTCATATTTATCAGAAACAAATTGTAGGTCTTACTTTATATCGTTTGATTGATCCTGTATAGTAGTCATTGCCGAGTTGAGTTGGTCTAACTTGAGATTTTGTTGTTGTTGGAAACTTTCGAACATAGCCCTGATTTCCGCAACAGATGCTTGGAAAACATTTGTTTCATAGATTTTTCTTTTAAAAGATCTCGGTGTGATGTTCATGGACCCGTCGGATTTTTCACATCGGTTTGAAGAAAATTCTAATTAAGTGTCAGACCCATGATAGGCCACCACATTCTACATTTGCCAAATTCGGAAACGACGACGAGGATTGCATAGGCACTGGTTTCGGCGTTGACGGCGGTGTGCGTTGAGTAGCAGCCATCATAGCGGATATAGCGTAGAGCGCTGCGAGGGACAACCTCTGCGCAGTGGAGGTGGCAGCTGGGCGGAGCTAAGTGTTACTGGTGTGCTGTTGAGACGCGGTATGTGTGTGCTGCCTACACTACTCACGCAGATTGTACTTTCCACTGGTTCTGTGCGCCTCGTACTTTTAGTTCGTTCGCAGTTTAAGTTTAAATTGAATAAATACAGTATCCATACTATAATATTATAAATGCGAAAGTCACTGTGTTTGTTTGTTTGTTACCTTTTCACGACTAAACGGCTGATCGGGTCTTAATAAAATTTGGCAAGAAGATAGATTTCAACCTGGGGAAGGACATAGGCTATCTATCATCACGCTACGACCGATAGGAGCGTAGCAGCAATGATGCGAAAACGGGGAAAATGTGACGCAGATGAAGTTGCGCGGGACAGCTAGTTTTAAATAAAAACCAAAAATCAATCGTAACCGTATACACGAGGAAAGAGGACATTCCCCAGCATTCCCCTTCGTTCCCCCGATGTCTTCAGAAACGGTCACGCGTTTGCATCGATACAATCGCGATGCTGTCGCGCATGTGTATCGATACAGCCGCGCGTTTGCATCGTTTCTGTCACACGTTGCAAACGCGACTTATGCGCGATAGTAGCGATGCAGAAGCGCGTTTACAAAACGGGCGACACAATCGCTACAAAAAGTCGCCGTGGGCGAGGGGCCTGAAATGCAAGTTTGTTTACCTTTATTATTACTGTATTCAAGGAGGACAAGTCTGCTTGCGCTTCTGAAGATTATGCAGCCGCTCGAACAAAAAAACAAACGATACTGACTGTTAAAAAAAGTCACGTAAAGTATTAATTTCAAGCAGATATGGTATAGCCAATTTGCTCTAAGAAACCAAAATCACTTGTTGTTTAAACTTACTACGGTCCGGCCGGAAACAGCCGGCGGCTGAATATCAAACAATACGCCAATTTTCGTTAGTTTATTTACATGGAACTCTTTATATTTACACACAAATGAATGTGCATGTCGATTCCGGGATGTCACAATGGTGCCTTAAATATTCCGCGGCGCGTGGCGTACACACAGCGCTGATAACGATCGGCCGCATGTGGCGACTGGCAGTGATTACAATCAGGTTCAAGTGTAATGACGAGGATCGACACTCGGCCCTCGCTCGAGTTTCACCGACCACTGTCTCAGCTTTCCCAGAACGTGTCGAAATCATGTCAGAAGGCGTCGCGTCACAATGGGCTCTTCGCTCCGGCCCTATTTATCCGCAACGAAACGATGCGGCGCGCGGCTCGGCGTTCGGGAGGACTGTCATTACGGACGGAAACCGTGTAACAACAACCCTCAGACGAGACGAGGGTTGAACGCGAGCGGAACAAAGAACATGACAGTAAACACTGCAAATAATTTACAAAAGGCAAAATACTTTCCAAACACGAGCCCGGCCTTGTATTGTGAGACGTAAGCGGTATCTCTAGCACTAATTAGGAGCATTGTTGTAGCTCGTAGGAGCCCGTTAGCGTGGCCCGATGTTTGCGGCTAACTTTCCACAATACAGCGAATCCGTCGGATAAGTACCACGTGCTATTAACTATATGCACGCGATGAACTATTAAGTTCACGTGTTTTTGACTTGAACTTACTCGCTTAGATTGTATAACTCTATTCGAGGACCGAGACAGGTCAAGGTCAGTATTGGAAGCATACGTACTTACACCTACAGCGGAAACTGTTATAATTATTTACGTGTGTAGGTATACTTTACTTAAGTAACGGCTGCTCGTATGGCCAGGCATCTAAATCTAAGTCGTCGCTGCAACTATTGAAGTCAGCCATAGGAGTTCAAGTCAGAAGCCTGAGCCTGAAATTTATCAACAGTTCGCTGTTATGGAGTGTATAAGGGCTTTAAGTGTTGAGTGGCGTGTACGGCGGGCGCATTCGTGGCTCTGTGCAGTGTGGATCGCTGGCGGCAGTCGTCCTCTGAGCCACGTCAAGTGACCGCTACTGATCGCTTCGGTTTCTACACCATACAGTCAGACGACACAGTTCGATAGTTTGGGATGCTTTGGGTACTGTAACCAGTGCTAATTTTAACTTTGTCTACCTACGTTCAACTACTTATACAATTAGGTAGGTTACAGACAGAGCTCATTCGAGCGTTGTCACTCAAGTTTCCACCGGCTTTATCGCTAATGCTGTGTTAATAGACAAACTGTATGTTGTGTATGTACTTAGTTTAAATCAAAGACATTCTTAATTCTTCCATTTATCAACAATTCGTCTGTGAATCTTCGACATACGAGCTGTTGACAACATGAAGGATTTAAAGAAGTATCAACAGACCTTTTTAACTATCCAGATAAAATGGTCAGTTAAAACTCTAAATCCATCAATTGTATTGTCACGATGTTGCCATCAGAAAGGTGTCTGTCAATAGACGAAGAGTTGTGACACAACGGCGCACAATTGACATCTTTTGTGCCGCGAGACAAATATCTATGCATTCATCTCTCCATATCCTCCTACAACTTGTCTAGTGGATCTATTACTAAGTTCATAGTTCACACAAATCCTTTCTAGACGGCTTTGTTAAATGTGGCACGCCATAATGTTTACGTCTGGTCACATTAACAAAGATGAAACTAGGTGCAACCAGTTCCAATTTGCAGTTCAAGGTGGCGCGCCATGTCAACAAATGCACAAATATGTTAAACTGCTTACCTTTATTTAAGTTCTCCAATTAACCGCCTGCACAGCTATGTTATTCGAAGTATATTATTACCTTTATCCATCTTATCATCTTATTTTATAAATTTAAAAAAATAAAAAACAGGTTTCCGCCGGTGTCGGGAGCAGGGTCCAAGCTACCAGTGGTTAGGGTTGCAGAGACAGGAACCTCCTCACAATGTAGGCCGTATCGAGGAGTACTGCCTTCTGAATCAGGTCCTTGATCCAACCGCCAAGTGAGAGCTTCGACAGATGTTCGTCGAGGCTCTTAGCCATAAGGCCATTGGCCGTTACGACAATCGGCACAATGATAACCGAGTCCACATTCCACATATCAACAACCTCATGTGCCAAGTCGAGATATAATTTATCTAAATCTTTCTCAGCGTTCACGAGGTTCTCGTCATGCGGAATGGTAACATCGACTACCATTACGCGGCGCGCTGATCGGTCTATCACCACTATGTCAGGCTTATTGGCAACAATAGTCCTGTCACAATGTACGGTGAGCAGACATGTGTGTCTATAAATGTAAGTCCATTGACTCCGTAGTAATTACAATATTAACTGGCACAATTGTAGACCAGCCTGGACAGATCGCCCATACCCCTTAAACTGGAATAACCACAATATTCTGTGCAACATCTGTCACATAATAAAATCAGTTGTCACTCGTCTCCTCAGAAAATCGCACTAGAACACATTTTACAGGTACCATAAACAGGATTAATATTTGACGCATCTGCAAGCTATGTATCTAATGTTATTGGGATGATTGAGAAAAAAAAAGTTTATGTAATAATGAACTTGCAGTTGGGAAAAACATAGCCATGTGTGTATTAGTAGGGGCACTACAAAACTACTACAGCAACATAGAACAAAAAGGACTTCAGCGCCATCTATGACTCACATAAAGAACTAACATCAAACTCAAATTCCTACATCGCTTAGTTAAAGTTATCCACGACTTAAGAGTATACAGGTACACCAGACAACACCCATCCGATCGGAAGATCCTCCCTTTTCTACGGAGTAGTGAGGAACTTTACACCCTGTTCTTCGTACTCCTAAATATTCAAAGGAACGAAAGAATTTGACATCTCGATAGCCTTATTCCCAATTGTAATGTTGTGTTTTTTTTTGTTGTTGTTCTACACTTATATACTACTGTTTTTGTTTTGTAGTAAGCAACGACTTATTGTCGGGCCTACGCTGTCCTCCCATACTTAAGTACTAACGCAGTAACATTGAAATATTGTAAAACCAAATGATTTTA
Source organism: Cerastis rubricosa (assembly GCA_949152445.1). NCBI lineage: Eukaryota > Metazoa > Arthropoda > Insecta > Lepidoptera > Noctuidae > Cerastis > Cerastis rubricosa. The sequence continues at coordinate 24,172,925 of OX424531.1, read as the reverse complement.
AAAGAGTAACTATGGAGTTTCTTGCCGGTTTTTCTCCATAGGAAACGACCAACCCAAACCGTGCACCTTTTGTCGACGTTTTATAAGTGCCCATGTAGGTCTATGTAAAATAAAATGTTTTGATTTTGTAACCTTTTTAACCGACTTCTTAAAAAGAATGTGGCTTTATTTTTTCACCAATAACTTTTGTGGCTTTATTTTTTCCAATAGGTATACACATAACATTTGTGTATACCTATTTCTCCGTGAGTACTGGTCGGATTTAGGTGATTATTTTTTATTTGGTAGAGGAAGCTCGGGCGGTGGTCCCATTTGAATTTTATTAACTTTGCTTAGGTACTTTTTAAACTATCCTCTTTATTATACATTTGTTCTTTTTCGTAGTTACGGACGATGTGGTACAATGTAAAATTGATACTTGAGTGGGATTTATGTGAGATACCACAACTACAAAGGGTAAAATAAAACTTTTTTCCAAAAAATAATTACAGACTTCTGAAATAACACTAAAAAGTGGAAAACACCTGTGATAAAAACTTTTTTCTAGAAAATAATAACGTCAGCTGGCCGTATTATTTTCTGGTATGCACTGCAAACAGACGTGAAGTTGTTCCGTGTATTTGTGAAGTTTATCCGGCGAGTCCCACGGTCGGCCGCCGCGTCCTAGCGCCGGGATATAAATAGGCCGGCGGAGAGCGTTGACTTGCTCCTCAATCCTTTTGATGTCAACCCGATATATCAGCTTCCGCCTAACGGATCGCTGTTATATTCAGTAGTTTTATATTCGGTAATTTTAAGCCGTTTTTCTGAAGGCGTCAGAGGGCTGTCACAATTTTTATGCACGAAAGCCTCTGTTTCAAAGTTGGTTTATGTAAGTTGCATGTCCAGAAGTGATTAGCTGTGGTCGAAGAGGCTCGTGCGTATGAATCCAGCTTCATGCGCATGTCGTGCGACAGGTGCGCGTCGCCGCACCGGAGACGCGCGTCAAGTCGTGTCCGCGTAGTGTCGCCGCGCCGTCGTCCACATCGCGCGCCCCTCAGCTCTCACGCTCATCGGCCGCTTGCTCATCTGTAAACATCTATGAATCACGTTTTGCTCTCAGAGTCAACACGGTAACATATATCAGTAAGGTCTAAAAGTTTATGGCTTCGACTATTACATTTAAGATTTTTTACTGTGGTGAACTTGAGAAAACTTCAGTAATTAAGTGACATGATAGTTGTGTATCTATAATTAATGTAATGTGTGTAGGCCGGAAACTTTTGAACATTACCATGTAGGTTCAGCAGTTCACAGCATGATACCTTCTCGGTTTTGTACCAACATAATAAGCTTGGAAGTATAATGAACCACGCCAGGAGACTGGAGTGTTACCTCAACCTGACCCTACGCCGAGCTATAGGTAGGCACCTAGGGACGGCTGTAACAACGGTCGTGATGGGATTGCAAAGCAAAATACCACAATCATGTAAATTGCAATAACAAATCTATGCCTGTCATGACGCTTGGCTGCTCGTTCTCGCTCATCGTAACTTAGTGTTGACGAAGCCCTAAGATGCACAGGTGTGGCGTCTCGCCAGTCGAAGTCCTTCAAGTGTCGCTGTCACCGGTGTCGCGTGTCGTGTTGCGCCGTCGTCAGTCGTGACTCGCCGCGCGCACTGATCAACACGTGCGCTTCGTATGAACGCGCTTAACCTTCGGCTTCGCATATCTGCTTACAAGCGCTACATACGTATATTCTAAGTATAATTAACAAATAACGGCCCGCCTGTGTTCCCTGAAGGGGTGAGCGCGAGTGAAACAAAATACTCATAGTACACTCACATTTTGTCAGTCTTGTTTTTAGTATAACAAAATACCCTTTTTAAGGTTTCATTGTCAAATGGCAGCAAAATCGGAACCCTTAAGGATTTAAGGGTCTGTCCGTCTGTCCGTCAGTTATGTCACAGAATTTTTACTCTGAGGCTTTTGACACCACACTGTAGAAATTTGAAGAGTAGGTATCTTCTATGAACCGCTACACAAATATGATATGAAATATTGAAAAAAATAAAAATAGGGGTGACCCTCCATACATGTAACTGAGTGTTGAAAAAAAAAAAACTAATTATTAAACGTATGGCATGTCTATCGATAGCTCTTACAATAATATCGAGGTTCCTTAGATACTTTTTATATTAAGTCAATGGTTGATGAGAATATTTGCTTCCAAAGTCGTAAAAATTTACAAAAATTGTGTCCCCCTCTCTAATTTTTAAAGAAAGAGGAGGAAAATTCTGAAAAATGTTGGTTGTAGGACTTTCAACGAAAATTGGTTTGAATAAGATTTGATATTTATTTTTTTGATATATGGGACTTTTTCATCAAACAGCAGCATTTACTCGGTCTTTTATCAACATACCATGAAAAACAAATTTATTTTTGCTGTTGAGTGTTACATAATAATATGAATGAGCTTTCAAAATATTGTTACTGCATTGTTTGAAGCGGAACCCTGTGTGTGCGAGTACGACTCGCACTTGACCTGTTTTAGTTGTAGTATTTCACACAATCCTTGTCGAGTATCAATTTTACATTGTAACTAAAAATTATTAGCACTTGGTGCTAAGTAGTGGGAATACATAACTGCCTCTTTTTTTAGAAGTCGGATAACAATTGATTTTAATTTTGTGCGATTTCTGTTTGAACTGAAACTAGCCGTCTAGTTCCAGTTCAAACACAAGTTTAGACTTATATAGGTATACCTACTTTGTTTTAATTACTTTGTTTTAATTACAAATCACTGATGATGGATTAAGTAGGAATGGACATTGGACATGGACACTTAAATCTTCTATAGTTGCACAGTCTCGCATTGTTATAGCTGAACTGTAGATATGACATATGTTTAATACGTGCTTTATCTAGCACAGTGGTTTAGAACTGTATAGATAGCTGTGTGAATCATATTAGCGCGCCCATTGTACCTACATAGAATAGTGTGAAGTGGTCACCACGAACAACGATCTTGCTCAACGTTGTTCAACACATTCAGGTCTGCTTTTGCAGGAGTATAAAAATCCTGAAAGGTTTTTTGGTCGAGGTTTTGTCCGGTTAAGCAGTAGCCAGCCTCAGAGGCTGAACTGCGAGATGCCATTAAAAAAAAACATTTGGTCGAGGTGATCGACGAAGGTACACAACAACGATAACAGCATGGAATGAATACCTGACAGCGGTAAGTGGGTCACCGCAACACCGCGCTACCGCCGGCATCGCTCTCCGGTGCAGTGTGAAGCTGATTGCGTCGGTGGTGAGCGGAGAGCGCGGAGCGGAACGGCGCGGAGCGGCGCGGCACGCTGGCTAGATGGATGGCCGCAAATGGCTTTTTAATCTGTGAGAGATCGCCGCGTCGCAACGCGGATGAGCGACGTGCGACGTGCTGCTCGCAGATCACCCCAGCCCCCTGCAGCCCCCCACAGCCCCCCACTCTGGGGGTATCAGCGCTACGCTCTGTTTGAAAGTATTTGCTTATCAAATAAATTTAAGTTTATTTCAGACTACAGTCCATAGCTTTGTTAGTATTGATGTCTCGCTGATGATCTCAATATTTATGTCGTCCCCAGCTGTCCGCTTATCAGTCAAGGTATAAAACGTGTTCCTATTTCAAAGAACAATCAGTTCATTATTTCGTAATATTTAACGTATTTATAACAAAAAATTGGCAATAAATCTCTGACACATGAGCGTATCACACAGGTTCACATCCCGTCATGCCAGCTACCACGTCACGTGGTCGTGTCGTCCTCGTCCACGGCCACGGCACGGTAACGAATCATTACACTGACCTGAACCTCGTATTTTTGCTTCGCTTTCATTGCGTATCTTAGGCTAAGGTTCAAAATTTGAAAAGAAAAGTAAATCTGTTATTATGATTATGTCACGGCTAGGGTTGCCACCTTTTTTTTGCAGATAAAGTACTTACATTGGTTAGTATAGGTAAGAAAAAAAGGACATAGTATCAAAATAGAGTACAATTTATTTTTCTTTATTATCATGCTTGAAAACATAATTATTTTTTATTGCTCTCTATTATCTTACGACTAAACTTTTTTAAATCCCAGAGAAATCAAATCATGCGAAATAAAGCAGGTATTTTCGTGTACTTTATTGTTCTCTTAAAGTACAATTACTTGAAATAACGTACTTACAATACTTTATTATAAAATAAGGGTGGCAGCCCTAGTCACGGCTCGATGTTATTGTAACTCTAAATGTGCATGTGAATCAACGATCCTCGCTCATACATCGTAGTTGCATTTTATGAGATACGGTAGACACGTTTCATCGCAAATGTTGTTCTGTATGGAGAATGACTGCCTCAATTAAGTAGATAGATATTGTTATCTCACTATTACGTAGTGTCCTATCTCTTTCCTAAACAGGGTACCAACTTTCCAAGAATTTGAAATAAAAAAAGACATTTGTTAAGAAATCACAAATTTTGTTCGAATTGTCCGCCACTGTTGCAAATGCACGCGCGGCATCTTTGTCTTGTCCCGTCTGTAGTTGTGCGTAAACGTATTTCGGTTTTGATAGTTACGAAAGCCGCATCAATGCAATGGACAAATCTAGCGGAGTCTGGGGAACGTGAAGGCCATAGAATAAGGCCATCCCTCCCAATCCATGATTCTGGAAATAAGTCATTGAGGTACTCCCTGACAGTTAAACTGCAATGAGCGGGTCAACCGTCTTGTTGAAATACAAAATACCTGTCTTCACTGAAAATTGGCAGCTCAGCTAACAATAATGGGAAGTCTGTTTCGGTGGTTTGGGATGGCCCTATTCCATGGCCTCCACGTTCCCCAGACTTAACTCCGTTAGATTTTTACGTCTCGGGATGAGCCAAATAAATTGTCTACGCCACGGAAGTTGAGACTAGGGATGATTTAGTCCAACGCATTGATGCGGCTTTCGTGACTTTCAAAGCAGAAATACGTTTACGCACAGCTACAGTCGAGATAAAACGAAGATGCCGCGCGTGCATTTGCAACAGTGGCGGACAATTCGAACAAGATTTGTGATTTCGTGAACAATGTTTTTTTTTTTAATTTCAAATTCTTGAAAAGTTGTTACCCTGTTTAAGAAAGAGATAGGACACTACGTAATAGTGAGATAACAGTATCTATCTACTTACTTAAGGCATGTTATTTATGCTAAAACTACTGTTCTCACTGTAATATCGAATTTCAGCCTAGTGTCTCGATTACACATTTAGTTATAAATGAAAAGGTATTAAGCGTTTTTTTTGACATATTGCATACCGGTAGAAAGGGGACAGACTAGAGAACTTTTTAAAAGAATTCGAAGATCCCGATCGCTTTTAGTTTTTTTTTAATAGTAATTTAAAGTTGAGTTTTAAGTTTGTTTTTCTTTTACAAAAACTTTACGAGTGATTAAAAAAGAAAGTTATTGTTACTAGCAAGTAATTTTGATTTTGATAGAATCATACAACAATAAACATCAAATTAAAATCGATTATTTAAGTCTAAACAAATTTTTATTTTTGTATTTGACATTAATTGCTGAATTTTGGACTTTTCAAAATTTAAATTAAAAAATTGTTATAAAAATTCGGTGTGGCAAGGATAGAGTAATAGGGCGTAAAGAGATAGCAAATGACCTCTTCTGTCGGCCTATTCGATTTGGCAAACGATGCACCAAACACCCTGTATGAGATTAGATTTGTTTTGTGTGTTCTGTTATTCGTTTATTACCAGTCAAGTGTTTAGGCTCTTTTTTTTTCTTATTATTATAAAGGTTTCTAAAACTCCACCATCTCCCCGCTACCCCTGACATATTGACAAACTTATAAACTAACTTTAGCCATCTTAAGGCTTCAAGCTCGTAATATGGGTACTTTCGTGAAAAACAATTTTGATTAAATTCAGCGACCCCCTTGTTCGAGCCTCATCTTCAATCGTTAAATAAGTCCTGATTATCTCTGAAAACTTCCATTTGCGACGAGAAATAACACTCAACATAAATACAAACACACACAGCCGAGTCGTTAACACACTTTTAATTGGAAGTCAACTAGACAAGTGCTCAAGGTGGCTTCGCAATTCATCTTCGCTAACATTTTATATATTAGACAAAATATCCATTTGTACAGTAAAAACAGTGATATTCACAACATAAACACTCGAAATAATGTACCCTTTCACCGGCTTCATAAGGTCCATAATTCATTCATAGGGCTTGGTAGGTATAACCTTTATCAACAAGCTACCATCTTCCTTTCTAGACTTGTCATCTAATGCGTTTAAAGCTAAAGTGAAATCAGAATCAGTGAATCAGTGAGTATTTATATATTTATAGTATTTTATATATTCTTTGTAGTTTGTTTTAGTATGATATGAATAATATTTTATAGATATACAGCTACCACTGTTTGTCTTTGCATCACCCAAAGGTTGACTGGTTAATAGTTGGTCGCTGGGTTGAGCACAAGACAATGTTTATGTTCTTTATCCAAATTAGCTTACTGATAAGTTATATAACTTCATGCATAGATTTTTTATTTTACTTTTTTTTTCGTTCGTATGCACTTGTAAGCGGGCGCGCCCTTTATGTCGGTCACTGCATTATCAAAGTCCCGCGAGCGTTCGAGCGTCTCGTGACGTATGACATGAGTGATATCTCGTTGGTATGCATTCGTTGTCACTTCAGTTCTTGTCATTGTTAATGTAAAGCTACTTCCGTAAATATCCGGCGTCCACGGTAAATAAATAATGTTCCCAGCTGCATTGATCGCACTGGAATTAGATTTAAATCTGCTGGAAATAACTTTTTACCAAAATAATGCACACTTGCGAACGAAGAATACGAGTCAGTACGAACACTAAAACTCTTAAAATGATGGAGCTGGAGAAAATAATAAAACTATGTGTTGTAGATAATTTACCAGTTAGTAAAACAACACCAAATGTTGGAAAACATTTGTTTTATGTGTCAAACATACCTAAAAAAACTAAATATCAATAATTTTGAATGACTTTTTAAGCAATAGTCATTCAATTGAGTTAAATGAACTTACAAGGTTGTGTTGATGATTTTCATGATTATCCGATGAAACGATTACGCCCTAAAAAGGACCAAAAAAATATTCCGGTCCAGTGCTTAGGCCCCGTTTGTTGCATCTAAATTTGTATCGAACAAACTTCGAAAAAACTTACTAAAACTGGTAACATCTCTAAATGTACCGTCTATGGTCCCCTTTTATCGATACAGTATTAAATTCTGCGTCTGTGGCACAAAGAACGACAATATCAGCCGTCAAAATTAAATGTCAAAAAAGTTTTAAAAGTCAGTTGTCTAATTTTACCGTAATGCCGTGTTGTGATTTATGTTCTCTGGTTTTAAAACGTAAATACTATTTTATTTATAACCCAGTGTGAATAGTGTTATATATTAAAATAAACTTCATTATTCAAGCTTTACGAATATCTAAGAATATCACGTTCGGGCCTCCAAATACGCCTAATTTTTTTTCAGGTAAGTCAAACGTCCGGGCGTACTTATACGCCTCGATCATTATTTTTTTGAAATTGTTGAAAAAATAGTTAAAAAAGTGCTCGTATTATGAAAATTACTTCAATTAAGTAATTATTAGTGTCTCCGCAAAATAAAACAGTAAAATAAAACGAAATCTTATCGAATTTTTTACGTAAACACGACAAAATCAGTAGGTATCGAATAGAATGCGAGGAGGGTTGATTGTTTTGGGTGATTGTGCTACTAAGAAAGTGCCAAAGTAAGGATATATGGGTATTAAAACGAAGCTTATATAGTCTAGTTTAATTATAAATAGGTTTTATTGATTCCAATTATAATTCTAATTGGTAAAACTTGGAATCTTATTGGAGAAACTAACATTCAACATATATTCTCAAGTTCACATTTTTTTCGAAATACTTATATCTAGTTGTCGTAATTAGTTTTTACGTAGTTCGATTCTGTATAGTTTCAGCTATACACACGTATTTTTTGTTTTGGTGTAGCTGCAATAGTTTACGAGAAAATAAGCTTTAAATGGGAAGTGGCGCGGGGGGCTTGCGCGGCAAAAACTTTCCATGCGCGCGCGGCGTGCGCGCGGGGTAGCCATGGCTACCGCGGACATTTCAGATCAGTAACTACCTAAGTGTTACATTCCTGAATTATATTTTGATGATTATATCTGTAACTACTTAAGTGTTACATTCCTGAATAATATTTTGATGATTATATCTGTAACTACCTGAGTGTTACGTTCCTGAATTATATTTTGATGATTATATCTGTAACTACCTGAGTGTTACGTTCCTGAATTAAATTTTGATGATTATATCTGTAACTATCTGAGTGTTACGTTCCTGAATTATATTTTTTTACCACACAGCCTGACACTGATTTGCAAATTGCAAAAAAAGAAAATTTGAATTTACTTTGCTTTGTTTTTCTTTATTTTACTTTGCTGGCGCTTTAACAGTATTGACATACTGTTGATAAGGAAAACCTATAGTTAAAAAGAAATACTTTTATTTTTAATGCGAAAGTTTGAACGGATGTTTGTTACTCAATAAAGTAGGACCGGCTGAACGGATCAGAATGAAATTTGGCACAGAGATGGATTATAGTCTGGAATAGCACATTGGCTGTATTGACAACTGTCACAAAAGCCATCAGAATAAAACAACTATTGAGACTGAGATTGATGATTCAGCAACTACCCAGTAAACCACGGTTTGCAAGTTCGAATCGAAGCCAGTAGCCAGTTTTTGTGTTTTTTTTTTATTCTTTAAGTTTTCCAAAAATATTACATAGTTCGCGAGTTCGATCCCCAACCGGTGTTTACTTTTTGCTAACTAGGAATTTTGTTTTATTTTAATGCTTTATGATTTTCAAATCATTACAATATAATTTAAATACATTTTGATTTAAAACAAAAAAAAAACCATATAAAAGACAGTTAAATAAAAGAACCAGAGCGGTGACAAGGACGCCGTAGAAAACGATGTGTCAGAACGAAGATAGGCAGAATGATGATAATTGCTGCGCGCAGAACATCAATATTGACAATTATTAGTCAGATTAAAATAGAAATGGGTTTGTGAAGAAGAGAAAATAGAGTTGTCAAAGCCGTCCACGCTCTCCGCTGCCGGATGGCACAGCTTTTTGGGTTTCTCTTGGGTTCAGTTTTTTATTTCTTTTTGGAATTGCTGCCGTATACTGTGATCTTACAAACACTTTCACCTCTGAGTGTTTCATGTTCCAATAGAGTCTGTGTGCTTCTTCACTGTGGCTGTTGGTGCGTCTCACAAATCTTTTGGAAAATTTCGGACATCATAGAATAATCTCTAGCGTAGAGACCGATAACAAAAGAGCCGGTGATATTTATATTTGATAATTTTGTATGTACCATATCTGTGGATGATGAGTAATGTTCAGGGTGTAACTTTAACTTTGTGTGCCTGTACGGCAAGTCTTGTGCGCGTTTGTAATTTCAACATTTGAATGTTGGTTAGGGTTTTCTAAATTCGCTATACTCATAATATAATATGTAATGAGTAATGTCTAGAATTATGAGAAGAGATAACAGGGCTATGGCTTAGGAGCAAAAGCGAAAGACACAAAATCTGTCGGTACCTAAATCCTGGCGCAGTTTAGTAAGTTTGTGAGGCGCAGCAGCCGATAAATGGAACGCTTAGCTTTCAAAGCTAATAACGCGGTGGTTGAGAGTGCTGTAGCGCTTTCCAGCGCGGCGATAGCGTTCAGCCCCGACGAGACGCCGCCGCCGCCGAGCCTATCTCTCCAGCACCGCACACAAGCACGCAGAAGGCGCACTAGAAACAGCGGATGAAACGATTCAAAGCTCGCATACTGCATCTGTATGGCTTCAGAAGAGATCCCAATGATTCAATTAAATTCAATCATTTATTGCATTTCACATGTCGACGGTTTCTACGTACATAAGGTCAAGTCAAAAACCGAGGTTTACAGGAGAGCGTAATTTGTGTTCAACACGCCCTAGAAATAATTCTGTGACCAATAATAAATATTTTCTTTCTACAATATTTTAACAGTTTTAAGAGCTTTATATTTTTATAATGCTATTTACACATTTTTTTTATTTTTGGTTTTCTTGTAAAAACTGATAGATGACCGTTTCTACGCCGATAATAAAATAAAAGTATGTCAGTCATGTCTAAGATACCTTTTTATACGCAGGAAACAAAATAATAGTGTCACATAAAACATTATTTCTGGAGTTTGCAATATCCACCAATAACTTTGATCTGCTGTAATTCATGTTTTATAGCATTGTTGGAGGTAATATGAGTACTTATAACTAACGAACACACGAACAAGCATCGTTCGGGGAACTCCTGTAAATCGCGATAAGTCTGACAAGACCGCGTTCGCACCGAGTGGCACGCATTTTAAAACACCGTACAAAAAGATATGTCACAGATGTCCGCATATACGACACTTGTTCGTTGTATTTATAATACTTGTTCTTTTATATGATTTGTAAAACAAGGTAAATAAATAAAATTTAAAAAATAATCGTATGTCAGTATGTGCGCATAGATAATCTAAAGCCAATGATACAATAAAAAAATGCTATTTTCGACATGTCTTTATATACTTAGAACTAAACACATTATGTCGAAAAATAATAATCGGATCCATTTTGTCAATAAAATAATAGTTAAATTCATTATGTCTATAAACTAATAATCAAATACATGATGTCAATAAAATAATAATCAAATACATAATGTCAATAAAAAAAATATTGTCTCTATCAGTATACAAATAATCATAATAAAAAAATCACCCCATTTAGATGTCATAATAAAAAAAAATCGTTTAACGTGTAATAACATTTATCAATTAATAACTTTCTGATTCGTTTTATAAATATTTTATCATTTTGTTCTATTCTTATGTCATTGGAGATCTTGTTATAGATTATTACTGCTGTAACATGAGGGCTAGTGCTGTGCAATTTTAGTTTTGATTTGGGTATTACGAGCGTGTTTTAAATCGTGAACGCGGTGAATATCGGCGGGACTGGTCGGTAATTTTAATGAAGAAGTTTGGATATTGTCTATTAAATTTACAGAGTTCTAAAATATATATGGATGTTAAAGTTAAGATTTCTAGTTTCATAAAATATGGTCTACAACTTTCATCATTATTAATATGTACCAATATTCTAGTTCATTTTTTTCTGTGGGATAAACAAATCGTTGATGTCCACACTATTTCCCCAAAGTATAATTCCTTTAAGCCACGCGTATGCGTAGTATTCGCCTTTCACAAGTGAACCTTCTGTGGGCTCTTTTGTTGTGTCCCGAGGTCGATCGCTCCGCTACATTACACTTCAAATGCTTGCTATTTAACACATTTTCTTACTGAAACAGACTTGCTAACATAAACCAATATTTCGGAGCTTCTAGGGATTTTGTGCTATAGTTATTTTTCTAAGTTCATGCTTCGATTCGAGCAGTCGGTTCTTCCTATCATCAGTCCCGTTCCTCAAGAATGTACGAAAACAATAAATAACTAAGTAATTTTGGTGTTGTTTAGTGTACATAGTCAGTTGGTAGAAAGTGTGCAGTTTCGTAGGACGAGTGCGACAACGTGGTGAGTTCCCCGGAGCGCGGCGTCATTTCACACGCACTAAAGCAGTAAACGGCTCGTCGGCGCAACTTTCCGCTGCTCGCTCGTACAGTTGATAGCCACACCGTGCACCGTGCCGGGGACACAAAGCTACTCCACTCGTGGTTGTCATATTTTAAAATGACACGACACGAACTATTTTTGATGCCGCATGCTGCATCTCTGATGCAGTTACCGAAAATGAAAAGTGATGTTCATCTGAATGATGTCTTTACATCGGTCGGATGAGATTGTGTTCTGTGAAAGGCACAAGGCATCCTCGTTAGTTCAATAGAGTCCATAAATATATCATTGCCGTTTGTTTAAAACATATAACTTGAAAGAATGCGTCACAAAGTTTTCCATAAGTTCTATAGGGCGGCTCTCGGTGATAGAGAACCCAAGATGTGACCACTATTATTTGAGTAAAAGTAAAACATTTTATAATAGTTAAGTGAAGTCAGCTGGGCACTTGTTGCGGCGGTGGCGGGGTGTGGTGTGCGGGGTAAGGGTGCACGGCGCGGGCGGGTGCGGCCGGTGCTGGTAATTATATTATAATGCTAGCGGTGACCTCTGTTGCAAAGGTGTGCGCCACTGCAAACTGCATTAAATGCATTTGATATTACGTAAAAACGGAAACTTATAGATTCGTCCTGTCCGTTCGTCTGTCTGTCCGTTTGTCAAAGCCATTTTGCTCCGAGAATTTTGGCACCACACAGTTGATATTTATCTGTACAGTTTATATGTCCGTCCGTATGGCTTAGCCATTTTACTCCAGACTGCTGACATAATTATGGTACACGTATGGAGGTTCCTTAAATACTTTCTGTCTGTAAGTCAATGGTTGATGTTAACATATTTGTTTCTAGAGTCCTAAAAATTGTGTCGAGGGGAGGGACACAATAATACTTAATACTTTATTCAAAAAATATAAGGTAGACATTAAATACAAGTTTTTTTAAATCTATGTCATGTTCACTCATGGTTTGTGCCTGAACTAGGTAATCCTGTGTTACAGGCGATTGGAGGTAACATTAATTGATTAAATAATCACATTTCATTATTAATCTTATTGGTACATGTAAAAAGGTGTATAAAATTATAATATCTGAACTTACTAACTAATTAAAAACAAACTAACTAATTAAAACTCGTCTGTATGGTGTCGGACGTAAAGAATAGCACCATCCCATATCTTCCCGTGGGTGTCGTAAGAGGCGACTAAGGGACTTGCCAGAGAATGGGCAGCAGCGTTCTCTGTGCTTTTGTAACAATCGTACTACGATCGCCAACCCGCCTGCCAAGCGTGGCGATTATGGCAAAGCACCCCCTTCTTTGGGAAGGCCTATGTACAGCAGTGGACGTCATTTGGCTGAAATGATGATGATGATGACTAACTAATTGAAAAAACCAAAATCTTAAACGTATTGGTGCATGTGTAAAAAGGTGTATACAATTATACTATCTTAACTTACTAATTGAAAAAAACCATTTTGCTTTAGCAGAAGTAATAACTTGTGCTAAAGTATCTTCATAGGACATAGCTTGTAGAGTTTCCTTAAGGATTTTTTTGCAATTACTATAATTTAGGGAGTACATGCTCCCATTTTCATTTAGCCTGTTAAAGAGTAGCGGTCCGAGCATATAAAATTTTGCTGTGAAAGCATGTTTTGTACTTTTTTGAGGGCAAACTATATCTTTTCGTCTTCTTTTAGTAAATTCAGTGCTGTATGGAAGTGCTGCGTGTTGTTTTAGTACAGTGCTCATTATAAATAAGGAGGTTTGTAGGAAAAAGGAAAGGGCGGCAAGTAGCCACCCTGAGAATAGCTCTCTGAGCTCTTTCAATGGCCAATAGCAAAGTCTTACTCGCCCCACCCCATGAAGTGATGCAGTAAGTCAATATTGACTGACAAAGATCAAAGTATACTTGCCTAATTATTTTTGGATCTGCGATAAATCGTAGCTTTTTGAATATTTATATCAGCTTACGAATTCTATTATTTAGAGCTTCCATATGCTGTTTAAAGAAAAGGGTTTCATCTAATATAATTTCCAGGTATTTTAATGTATCTGCGTTTTTAATATTAGGACATTTACACTGGTTATCTCCAGGTACTGGGCAACAATGAGCTTGCAAAGATAAGGGGATATTCGATATTTGCTTGCGCATCGAAAACTTAATGTAATTTGTCTTCTCTGCATTTAGAGTTAGTAAGTTATTTAAGGATGGAGGAGGCCTTTACCCAAACAGGGGTTCAAATCTCACACAATACTAACATAACTTAACTAACTAATGATACTAACCTTCCTTAGATTTAAGAAAAACTTACTAACAATCTTTGTCATATATATAGTAAGTGAGATTTGGAATAAATGGCTTTATTATTATTATTATTCCCTTTATTCATTTTTATATACAAATTTAATACATTTTTAAATATTCCTTATAAATAATAAAAAAAAACATTAAAAAATATAAAAAATTGTAGCCCACCGGTATCGGGAACAGGGTCCAAGCTACCGGCGGTCAGGGCTCCAGAGAAAGGAACCTCCTAACGATACGAGCCGTGTCCAGGAGTACCGCTCTCTGAATCAAGCCCTTGATCCAGCTGCCTAACGAGAGCCTCATCAGATGTTGGTCGAGGCTCTTGGCAATTAGGCCATTGGCTGATACGACTATCGGCACAATGATCGCTGAGTCAACAGGCCACATGTCGACAACCTCGCGAGTCAAGTCAATATACTTGATTTGCTTATCTTTCTCGGCTTTCACGAGGTTCTCGTCATGTGGAACCGTTATGTCAACAATCATTGCGCGCCGCTCTGATCGATCCACCACCACTATATCAGGCTTATTGGCTACAATAGTCCTGTCAGTGATGATGGATTGATCCCAATACAATGTGATATTGCCATTTTCGAGAACTAGGTCGGGCACATACCTATAGTACGGCACTTCCGATTCCACAAGGCTGTATTTCAGAGCAAGTTGCTGATGGATAATCCTGGCTACAAGATTGTGTCTATGCAAGTATTCTCCGTGAGCTAGACGAGAACACCCGGAGATAATGTGACGGATCGATTCGCCCGGACGGTGGCATGCCCGACATATGTCAACCGTGCCATCCTTCACAATAAATTTCCGGTAGTTATTCGTCATCATAACTTCATCCATAATTGCACAAACAAAACCTTCGGTTTCTCCAAAGAGTTCCCCGGAACGTAGCCAGGCTACGGACGCTGCATGGTCTACATCAGGTCCATGCAGGGCACTGAAGAAGCGTCCGTGAAGCTCCTTACTCTGCCATACTTCCCTGCGGTCATTAGTGTCAAGCACTGCAGGTTTGCGCCAGTTCTCTTTAGCCAAGGAGAGCGGGGTGAGGGCCTTGTCCATCGCGACCACATCTCGATGCATCCCCACGTCGGCTTCTAGGAAATATTCCCTGAGACTGCATATCTCGCGATTGTGGAGAGTCTTGGCGTTTAAAAAGCCTCGACCTCCACAACTCCGCGGGATATACAGTCTCATAACCGAAGAACGTGGGTGATGCATTCGATATGCCGTCAACAATGTACGGACCTTCCTATCCAGGGCGTCTAGTTCTGTTTGAGTCCATTTGAGTACGCCGAAAGAGTACATCAAAACCGGCATGACCCAACCATTGAAGGCACGCACCTTATTTCCGCCTGATAAAAGACTATTAAATACTTTTCTCAGGCGGCCAAAGAAGCGGTCCTTCAACGATTGCTTCATATCTACAGCATTGATGCCCAGCGCTTCCGACATACCCAAATACTTGTAGGTTTCGGTTGCTGAGAGGGATCTAAGATTTACGGAATCTGAGAGCTGGGTTCCCGCAGATTCCACAATCCCCCCTCGCTTGACATGCATGACCGCACATTTGTCCACACCAAATTCCATCCTGATGGCGCTACTGAAAGTTTCTGTTACCTTCAGTAGTTCCATCAGTTGCAAATTGTTGGGGGCAAAGAGTTTTAGGTCATCCATGTAAAGAAGGTGAGATATAACCTGACCACCTCTCCTCAACCGAAAGCCCAGACCTGAATCCTCCAGCAGCGTGCTTAGAGGATTCAAGGCTAAGCAGAACCAAAGTGGGCTCAAACTATCGCCCTGAAAAATACCACGCTCTATCCTTATTGGTTCGCTGTTCCCTTCGATATGCCGACATCCTGGATAGCGAAGGACTGTCCTCCATTGCCTCATACACGACATCAGGAAGGTGCGCAGAGTTGCATCTATTTTATACAACTCTAGCACCCTCATGAGCCATGTATGTGGCACCGAGTCGTAGGCCTTCTTATAGTCTATCCAACATGTCGACAGATCTCTTCGGGAACGGCGAACCTGTTGGTTAATGGCCATATCAATGAGAAGCAGCTCCTTAGTACCGCGGGACCCATTCCTACATCCATTTTGAGAAGCGGACATGATCGAATTGTCATCAATGTGTTTGCTAATTTTAGCTCTCAAAATGGATGTAAGAACTTTATACACTGTCGGGAGACAGGTTATCGGTCTATAGTTTTTGGGCTCCGCAGTACTACCCGATTTATGGAGCAGGTGAGTTAGAGATAGAAATTGCCCCTCATTTCTGGAACTGGATCGCACACTCGCTCGACTTCCCGAGTCCATTCACCCTCGGTATGGCTGACAGGCACCGACCAGATGCTGCGCCAGAACGAACACATGGCTTCATCATCCGGCAGGCGCGTGTCAGCCACACCTTGGTCCGGTCGCTCCCAACTCCTATAAACCCACCTCTCATCTCTGTGGAATGTGCGATTCAGAGTGTATCGTTCCACCCGCCGCTTATACCTACGGATACGGTTTGCCCATGCATATACTTTCTGCTTCAGGAAGTCGATGCGCTCTGTGATACGGGACATATAGTCTCGAGGACTAATATCAGTACCCGCAAATGCCCGTCTCACAAAGCGCATCACTCGAGGGCGATTGTTGCCCTCCCTGAAGCAGATTAGTTTGCCGATGAGTGTTCTGGCCCCACCAATACGTCGCTCAATCCTGCATTGCCAAGCCGGAACGGCAGGTTTAGGTCGTGTAGCTCTGTCATCAGAAAATTTGACATGAGCTACACGACATGCCGCTACAGCCGCACAATACAGGATTGAGTGAGCATCAGTGAGGTCTTCGCAGTTATCAAAATAGTTTGACAACTGCGAATCCAGGACAGCCACCAGCGCCCTATTTCTGTTATGCATGGGCAAACGAGGTAAGCGTGGCCTAAGTTCGGGCGACATGAACCGATATTCTCGAATCGCACCCTCCAAAGCACTCCTCATTTCCTCACTGCATCGGGTACTTACATTAGTAGCCACGTCATTACTCACTTCGTCAGCGCGATGGAATAACTGACTAGACTGTGGTGGATCCACAGTCTGCGACGGAGGGACAATGACGTGACTACTCTGCATTTCAGTTCGCAAGCGATCAAGTACGGTGTCGTCCAACATATGATTACGTTGGATGACCCGCACCTGATCCGACAATCGTTGCGCCGACACGTTGACAGCTGGCTCAAGCACCTGAAACAAAGAGAGCATCCGAACACGGTACGCGGTCAGGTTGTTTCCTCCCTCTGTAGCCCCATAGTATGAGCGCATGACATTCTCGTTGATGGGTTGCGTCCATCGCATGCGCTGCACACTTCCGCCGGGAGCTGGGACCCTATCAGAAGCCGGTGGGCCTCGAGGTCCTAAACCCTCCGGCGGCCGGCGTCCTCCCCGTCGACGAGCAGGTGGTGGCGTCGTGGGCGGAGAGAAGTACTCGTCGCTGTCGTTCGACGCAACTGCCACGGCCGGCGTCACAGCACTCACGTTGAGGCTGGGTTCCGGCGGCGGCGAGGCGGAGCGGGGCGACGAGTCCGGAGGCGGTAGGCGTGCACGAAGAGCAGCTGATCTCGTCAACATCATTCGTCTTTCATGGTTTTATTCGGAGATAATTTTCTTTTGACATGATCTGTCATATGTCAGATCAATCATTTGGGAAATGTTTCAGGTTTTTGCTATTTTCGATAATATTTTGCCATTTTGGTGATAATTTGTAATTAAAAAGACTATTTGAAATGGATGGTGTAAATTTAAATCACAGGTTGAACAATTAACTATTAAAATATAGGTAAAAAGGGTAAATATGAATAGAAGACGTTTATGTGACGTAAGTGTTGCCAGTATTATTATTATTTATTATTATTATTCTCATTTATTCATTTCTATACATACTTATTATATTTTTAAATATTTTAACAAAATTATATAAAAAAACATTTAAAAATATAAAAATAGTAGCCCACCGGTATCGGGAACAGGGTCCAAGCTACCGGCGGTCAGGGCTCCAGAGAGAGGAACCTCCTAACAATACGAGCCGTGTCCAGAAGTACCGCTTTCTGAATCAAGCCCTTGATCCAGCTGCCTAACGAGAGCCTCATCAGATATTGGTCGAGGCTCTTGGCAATTAGGCCATTGGCTGATACGACTATCGGCACAATGATCGCTGAGTCAACAGGCCACATGTCGACAACCTCGCGAGCCAAGTCAATATAATAATAATAATAATAATAATTCTTTATTTGTATAGAATGCAGGTGTTACAATAATGGTGTTAGTTTTAGATATATTCCCAGTACATTCTGCCTGTTGGCATACAAAAATACAGTGGTTAACTTATAGACAATTTAGTAACTAGGTAGGTAAGTACTTAAATTAGAAATAAAAATCATGGATAACTATAAAATTAAAATTATGCACATAATAAATGATATAAGGTGAAGCAAATATTACAGTTCATCATTTATAAAATCGGTAACACAGTAATAACATTTCTCTGTCAGCAACGACGACAGGAGTTTCTTGAAAGTTATTAAGGGCTGATCCTTAATACAATTTGGCAGTTTGTTAAATATAATAGGTGCCATACCAATTATGTTTTTTTTAAGCAAAGCAGTGTTATATCTACCAGTACACAATAGACTCTGATATTTAGATCTCAGGGCAGTAGTTCGCATCCTCGTATCATTCAATGCCGGAAATAGATGCTTGTTAGTTTTAACAAATATAGCTACTTCGAGAATGTATATACAAGGAAAAGTTAGTATTTTGTGTTTCTTGAAAAAAGGAATGCAACTATCTGTAACCTTGAGATTAAAAATAGACCTTATGCACCGTTTTTGGGCTTTGAATATAGACTCTCTTTCGGAACAATTACCCCAGAAAACTACGCCAAACCTGAGAACAGAGACCGCCAAACCGTGATATGCAACCAGTAATGTATCAACGTTGACTTTCTTGGACAGATTGTAGAGAGCATACGCAGACGTGCTTAATCTTTTGCAAACTTCTTCAGCCTGCGGTTTCCAAGTCAATTGACTGTCAATCAATATACCCAAAAATTTTGCCACGTTGACGCTATCAATTATTTGTCCTTTATAATTAATTTTTAGGTTTAAAGGAAGAATTTTTTGATAGAAATGCATTATATTTGTTTTATTCAGATTTATGATAAGATTATTTTCGTTGAGCCACTTTATTATTAATTTGAGAGAATTATTTATTTCATCTTCATAAACCTCTTTGTTGAGGCAGTCTATTAGGATCGTACTGTCATCGGCAAATAACACACAGGGGTATGGGATGTGTCGGGGTAGATCATTAATATACAGCAAGAATAATAATGGCCCTAGAACGCTACCCTGGGGAACGCCATATTTAATTTCCCTAGGACCCGATAAATATTTAACCTCACGTTTTGATTTGACGCATATTTTAGAGATTTCTGTAAATTGCACACGTCCACTTAGATACGATTTTATAAGACGTAGAGCATTGCCTCGTATACCGTAGGCATCAAGTTTGACCAAAAGCGTTTCATGGTTCACGTAATCAAAAGCTTTGGTCATATCGGTAAAAATCGCACAAATAATACTTGATTTGTTTATCTTTCTCGGCCTTCACGAGGTTCTCGTCATGTGGAACCGTTATGTCAACAATCATTGCGCGCCGCTCTGATCGATCCATCACCACTATATCAGGCTTATTGGCTGCAATAGTCCTGTCAGTGATGATGGATTGATCCCAATACAGTGTGATATTGCCATTTTCGAGAACTGGGTCGGGCACATACCTATAGTACGGCACTTCCGATTCCACAAGGCTGTATTTCAGAGCAAGTTGCTGATGGATAATCCTGGCTACAAGGTTGTGTCTATGCAAGTATTCTCCGTTAGCTAGACGAGAACACCCGGAAATAATGTGACGGATCGATTCGCCCGGACGGTGGCATGCCCGACATATGTCAACCGTGCCATCCTTAACAATAAATTTCCGGTAGTTATTCGTCATCATAACTTCATCCATAATTGCACAAACAAAACCTTCGGTTTCTCCAAAGAGTTCCCCGGAACGTAGCCAGGCTACGGACGCTGCATGGTCTACATCAGGTCCATGCAGGGCACTGAAGAAGCGTCCGTGAAGCTCCTTACTCTGCCATACTTCCCTGCGGTCATTAGTGTCAAGCACTGCAGATTTGCGCCAGTTCTCTTTAGCCAAGGAGAGCGGGGTGAGGGCCTTGTCCATCGCGACCACATCTCGATGCATCCCCACGTCGGTTTCTAGGAAATATTCCCTGAGACTGCATATCTCGCGATTGTGAAGAGTCTTGGCGTTTAAAAAGCCTCGACCTCCACAACTCCGCGGGATATACAGTCTCATAACCGAAGAACGTGGGTGGTGCATTCGATATGCCGTCAACAATGTACGGACCTTCCTATCCAGGGCGTCTAGTTCTGTTTGAGTCCATTTGAGTACGCCGAAAGAGTACATCAAAACCGGCATGACCCAACCATTGAAGGCACGCACCTTATTTCCGCCTGATAAAAGACTATTAAATACTTTTCTCAGGCGGCCAAAGAAGCGGTCCTTCAACGATTGCTTCATGTCAACAGAATTGATGCCCAGCGCTTCCGACATACCCAAATACTTGTAGGTTTCGGTTGCTGAGAGGGATCTAAGATTTATGGTATCTGAGAGCTGGGTTCCCGCAGATTCCACAACCCCCCCTCGCTTTACATGCATATTATTATTATTATTAAGTTATTTAGAAGCCAATTATTTACAATATTAAAACCGTGTTGCGCAAGATTGTAGACTTCATATTCTGAGTCAGCCGAAAAAAGTAGAGCAGTATCGTCAGCGTAAGTTATGATAGTGCCATGCTGTAGATTGCACAGGTCATTTATGTAGATCAAGAACAAGGTGGGCCCTAAAATCCTTCCTTGGGGAACACCAAACCATGTGTTTTTTTGAAAAGCGCTGAGAATATTACCAATCTTTACGCATTGGGATCGATCTTCTAAATAACTTTTGAACAATTTCAGCTGGGTGCCTCCCCACCCATGATCTCAAGCTTGCGCAACAGAATTGGAATGGAAACTGCGTCAAAAGCTTTAGCGAAGTCCAGGAAAATTCCTACTGTGTGGTTACCCTTGTCCAGTTTTTGCGCTAGGTAGTCAGTCAGATGGTGTACCGCATCAGCAGTTAAAACTCCAGACCTAAATCCAAACTGCCGTTCAGAGAGAATTGATTTATCTTCCAAATATTTTAACAATCTTTTGTTTATAATTTTTTCCAATATTTTAGATATTGAAGGCTGTAGAGAAATAGGTCTATAGTTTGTCACTTGCTTTTTGCTGCCTGATTTATAGACAGGGATTACAGCTTTTTTGAGACACTCTGGAAAATTACCTGAAGATAAACAAAGGCGGAAAATTTATTTGCTATGTTAGCGGATTCCAGCGGTGACGAGTGTGCTTGTAATAAACCTTAAGATGACTCATATTGTTTCGTGCTATGCGTTGCATTTTTAATATATTTCCAGATCTTTTTACTATTTGTTCCAGCCTTTTCCAATTCAACTTTGTCGTAGTTGCTTTTATTTTTTTTTAAGGAGATCATTGCAAAAATTTCGATAACAATGTATTCTGTTTTTTTTTAAATAACAGCAATTTTCTACCCGTGCCCGATAGTTGAGGCCGTAGACACGGAACTTATCCTCGGGAGCAACAGTAGGTAACAAGTCCAGCACCATTTATTTTTATTTTTTTTAGGATGTGAAATCACCAAATTACTTCTCCCTCTCTGGGCGGAGCGGAAGGGAGTGTCAGACTTGACTGACTAAAACCCATCCATGTTCCTTCTTAGCCCTTTGTGCTCCAGGGCCACGGTATCTCTTTCGAACAACCCGCAGCCCTGGCAGGCCTCGGCCCTCTCGGACCCCTTCCGATTTGCTGATATCTCCTTGAGGCGCGCGTGGAACACAAACGCGCCGTCGGCACGGCCTGTTGTCATTTAATTAGACGGACGGACGGTGAGCTAGCCCATTACTCACCGTCCACAGGCCCGCACCTACGGTGGCCGGGGGCCACTGGTTGCCCCCCGACGCCCGGGGCATCTGCCACGGCGGCTGGGACGTGAGGTTCTCTCCCTCTCACGTTCCGCCACCTCCTTCGCTAGCATGACTGCTTCGCAGAAGGAGGCGACGACTTCCCATTCCCTCTTGCTCCGGACCATGGATAGAACCAGGGCCGGACGCGAGAGGTCGCCGCCGCCAATCGCCGCTACGAGGGCACGGCGGTGCTCAGCCCAAGCGGGGCAGAGCTCCACGGTGTGCTCCACCGTGTCTTCCGGCCGATCCTCGCAGTGGTAACACCCGGGCGTTTCCTCCCGCCCGATTCGGTGCAGGAACCTCCCGAAACAACCGTGTCCGGTGAGGACCTGCGTCAGGCGGAAGGTGAGGGAGCCGTGGTTCCTCTCTAGCCACTCCTCAAGGAGGGGACTTCTCGCCACTATTGTGGCGTGCCCTGCACGGGGTTGCAAGTCCAGCACCCTCAGTTGATGAATTTACAGAACCAATTTTACAGTTATTTTACTACATTACTAAGATGTAATTTGTTAGAGAAGCACTCGTCCAGAACGCTGAGAATCTGTATACACCAGCTAATGTGGCAGAGTGACACTTCAGAGAGAGACCGACATAGTGCGGTGTTGAACTCGCGTTT
Source organism: Cerastis rubricosa (assembly GCA_949152445.1). Taxonomy (NCBI): domain Eukaryota; kingdom Metazoa; phylum Arthropoda; class Insecta; order Lepidoptera; family Noctuidae; genus Cerastis; species Cerastis rubricosa. The sequence goes on along the minus strand of OX424531.1, from coordinate 24,150,150 downwards.
AGACTGACACGCAATCCTTGTGTTTATTGTGTGGGCTCACAAAAGTAAATAAAAATACTTTTGCTATGTCAATATCAGATGTACATAAACTACCTTACATCGAAGGCTCTGATAAAACGAAGTTTCTGTCAAATTAAGCAATCCCTTACGTGATAGATTGGGGTTTTTATAATAATATTAACATTTAGGCTCACAAAGTATGCAGTATAAGGAAGTTTCAAAGTCTATGGATTAGTAAAATGTTATCTGGGAGAACCTGGATATCCCTCCGTCCCTTGTATAATAATAAAACACCGACGATTACGCCGAGTGGTCGCGTCGTGCCCGTCACGAAGTAGTCCCGATCAGGGGGTCTACTCTCCAAGCACGAAATCCTTAGTTTCCTACTCCGTATCACTTACGGACATAAGGTTCTTTACGGGCCTGTACTAAAAATGAATGTCACCACGATTGGACAGTTGTCCTTACTCTCGATGTGTTTTCGAAACTCATGAATCCGAAAATATTAGGGAGTGTGGTTAATTTTGAAGAATATAGCTGGTAACGGACGGACCCATATTTTCACTGGCGCAGTTAGAGAGTAGACCCCCAGACACGATTAAATGTGGGCTTGTGACCAATCAAGCGAATACAAGCAATTAGGAGCAACCGAGGACGTCCGACATTGGCCGAGTAAATCACGGGCCTGCATATACAAATACTGCCAGACGTGTATTAGTCATGAATTACTTTGTAGTTACAGTTAAAAGATATCTTACGTTATTCAAATATGGCGTAAGATATTAGGTAGCCTAATCCTTAACATATATTTATTTTCAGCATTAAACGGAGTTTAACCACATATTGCCAGTTATGTTAAACTCCCGTGTTAAAGGTTACGCACCTATAGCCATAAACTGGGCATACATCTGGACTCCGGGCTGCTACTGACAAATAACCATACTTGCATTTATTTTGCTTAAACTTAAATCAGCCATCAACCAGGTTCTAGACGAAATCATCAGATCGGAGTTTCTCTCTTTTGTTTAGTCTATCTTTTGAGAATCCCCTTCCAGAATCCCGCACAGAATCTCAAGTCTCTAGACTAGTCTTGATATCAATTATTAGGTTTGGTAGACTGGTATGAGTTTAAAGTATGGATTACAATCTCAATACAAAATCAAAATCAAAAGTCATTTATTGAAATTAGGCTGATAATCAGCACTTTTTGAACGTCAAAATTACAAGAGACAGTCCCCCAAAACAATATCAAGCTAAACAATTTGCCTCAATAGGCTATTTGACAACATTGAAAATATACTACAAATTGTGGTCATCCCATCAGATAATAAAACATATAATTTAAACTAAAATAAAACAAAACCCCCGCGTAGAGCCTGCGGCAGGAGGCGTTTGGACCCCCCAGGTTGGGCACGAGCCGCTTGAACGCAGCCCCTGCCCGTTCCAGTTTGGGGGCCAAACGTCGGAAATGCTCCACGAAGTTCCACCGGCTGTCGAGGACAAGCCCTAGGTACTTCAGCGTCGACTCGACGCCGATGGGAACCCCTCCTACCGTCAGTATGGATCCCGACGGTGGCGCATTCCGAGGCCCATGAAAGCACATGGCCTCGGACTTGTGCAATGCCACCTCGAGACCCAGTTGCCGGATTCTCTCCACGACTATCGCAACCCCGCGTGTCATAAGTTCGGCCGCCGCCTCGTGCGACCTCCCTTGTGCCAGCACCAGCGTGTCGTCAGCGTAGCAAACTACACTGACACCGCTAGGGAGGTCGGCGCGCAGCACCCAGTCGTAGCCGATGTTCCACAAGGGCGGCCCCAGAACCGATCCCTGCGGAACACCGCATGACATCTCTCGCCGGTTCCATTCTCCGGTGCGACCGGGGTAGATGACGGCCCTATCCGTCAGGTAGTCCCCGACCACACGACGAAGGTAGGTCGGCACCCGGTGATACCGGAGTGCCTCCCTAATGCAGCTCCAGGGCATGGTGTTGAAGGCGTTGGCGATGTCAAGAGACACCGCCAAGACAACCCCACCCCTGGACACCGCATCCCCCGTCGTGAGAGCCCTCACGCGCATGATGGCGTCCACCATCGAGCGCCCTCTGCGGAAACCAAACTGGTGTTCCGCCAGATCCGGCCCCATCCCCACAAGGTGCCCGGCGAGGCGGTTAGCAATGACTCTTTCGAAGAGCTTGCCCACCTCGTCGAGCAACACAATGGGCCGGTATGCGGACGGAGAGTCCGCAGGGCGCCCCGGCTTCCGGATGAGGACCAGCTTCCCCGTCTTCCAACGAAGCGGGAACTGGCCTCTCTCCAAGCATGCGCTTAAGAGCCCTTCCAGTCGGGGCCCGAGAGCCACCGAGGCCAGGACCCAGGCTTTGCCAGGCAAGCCATCGGGTCCCGGGGCGGTATTTTTGGCTTTAAGCCTGCCTACCGCCGCTCTCAGGTCTACCCCGGTCACTTCCGGAATGTCGTCATCGTCCTCGATGTGGTCCGCTTCCGGCACCGCAAGCGGCGGAGCCATAGGCGGGGGAGGATGTTCCCCTCGCAGAGGGAACAGAGCGCTCACCACGTCCTCCACGAGCTGAGGGCGGAGACTCTGCGTCAGCGGGGGGGCCCAGGTGCGGAGTTTGTCCCGCACCATCTTGTAAGGGCGCCCCCACGGATCTCTGTCGAGAGTCTCCAGCATCTCCTCGCGGCCCAGGTCTCTGGCCCGCTGGACAGCCTCCTGGAGGGCGGTCTTCGCTGCTCTGTATCCCTCGTACAGCTCCGCCTCAATGGCTGCCGCATCCGGAGGGCGGATGCGGAGCCTGCGATGCCTGGCGTACGGGTGCCGTGCGGCTACGCACGCCTCGCGCAGAGACGTCAGCTCTCGCGACCACCAGTACACCTGACGCCGGGCGCTTCCTGGCCGAACTCGGGGCATTGCCACGTCGCAAATGTCGGACATGGCCTCCTGGAACCACCCTGCCTCATTGTTGATGTCGGCAGGCCTGTTCGGTGATGTCACCCAGGCCTGCACTATCGAGGCTTCCAGGAGGAGCTCCCGGTCCAGCTGCTTCAGCGCCCAACGCGGACCACTCGGGGCCTGTAGGACCGGCGCGCTTGAGTCCTGGGCGGAGACATCAAACCGGATGTACCGGTGGTCGGAATAGGTCTCCACCCCCTCCATGACGCGCCAGTCAACGACACGCGGTGACAGAGTGGGGCTAGCGAACGAGATGTCCACCACTGACTCGCCCCGCATCCGCACACACGTGGGGACAGAACCACGATTTAGGACGACCAGGCCCGCCTCCAGAGCCCAGTCCTCCACCATCCTACCCCGCACATCTGTGCAACGAGAACCCCAGGCCAAGTTTTTGGCATTGAAGTCCCCGAGCACCAGCACGGGGAGGGAATAGCTTTGGATGACGACACTCAACTCCATGAGGGAGTTGTGGAACTCGGCGAGAGTTCGGCTCGGGGAGAAGTAGACTCCGGCCACGACGATCTCCCCGAACCGTGCTGCTACGCAGCCCTGACCCTTCCTGACACTCTCAAGGGTCGGGGTACCGGCGGCGGCCGACGAAATTATGACCACTGAGCCGCTCAGGTCCTCCACCCAGTCTTCCCTGGGCGGGACAAAGTACGGCTCAGCGACCACGGCGACGTTAATCAACCACTCCGCCATACTCTGGAGCAACAGATCCTGAGCACAGCGGCAGTGGTTGATGTTCGCCTGGAGAAGGCGTAATGGGGCCATTATTGGCACTCCATTTCAGCCCCCTCCTGGGCCCCCTGTGAGGGCCCCGCAACAGATGTTGCGGCGGCAGTAGTGGCGGCAGCGACAGCGACAGTGGCGGCGGCTGTGGCGGTGGCGACGGTGGAGCTGGTGGCTGGAGGCCTTCCCTTGCCCCTGCCCCTGGTCCTGTTGGGTGGTGCGCAGGCCTTGCCCCCTGCCCGGTGATCGGCCGGTTTGCCCGCCGCCGCACATGCAGTGCAGTGCGGCGTGGCGGAGCAAGCCGCGGCCATATGACCGGGCTGACCGCATCGGAAGCAGACTCCGCTGCGGTCCACCTACGAGGTGCACCGACAACTCACATGGTGCCCCACCAGGCACCGGTAACACCTCAGAGGTCGGGGCTCCAGCAGCTTCACCTGCGCTGACACCCAACCCACCAGGAGCCTTCCAGCCTCCACGATTGTTCGCGCCGCCGTCACAGGGCAGCTTACCATAACGGTTCGCATGCCCGAGTGGTCCGGCCTTAGGGTGCCTGCCCTGACCTGCTCGGCAGGGCACCCACCGGTCCTGGCGACGGCGGCGACCACCTCCTCCTGGGTCACAGAGTCGTCCAGACCCAGGATGCGCAGGTCTGCGCATCTGACGGGCTACCGACAACACCCTATGAACAATATTTTGAAGGTAAGAGAACAGATGGATCAGCTGTATATCTCAGGATAACATGATTCTCACTAAAGTAAAATATTACTACTATATATTACTTACTTACATCAAAGTGATCTTCACACATAAACACATTTGAATGAGATGAAACAATGTTTGGGTCTCTTCGAGCTAAGTTTAGCCACATTTTTCGTCTTTTGGGATTTTTTGGAACAGAAACAAACAATTTTTGTGAGTTCTTTATAGACGTATTTGTACACTGTGGCACTACACACCATTTTAACCACTAAAACTGAAAAAAACTGACGAATTTTACTTTGGGTTTACTGCTCTATTATGGTTATTACAAAATGTTTACGGGCGTGTGACGTCACTCAGATCACGTGACCAACGCCATTAGAGCAACAGAGTTTCTCGCGCGGTTTTGACAATTTAACTTTATCATTGTTTTTTTTTATGAATAACATATATTTTTTTCCGAAATATCAGTTTGATGTGCTTATTAAGTGATAAGGAATAATTTAAAAAGGTTTTCCAAAAGTAGTCAAATAGCCTATTGATTGTTGTTGCAGCGGCCGCCTTTATTGTGACCGCACAAGGTTGAAGGTTCAAGTTAAAGCGCTGCCCGTCGAGAGCCGCGCTTCGAGTGCCGCCCGTGTAGCGCCGCGCGCCGAGCTTCGAGCTCCGTGCGACACGGTCTCGGGAAATCGTGGAGGATAGAAGGTTCACTTGACACGACAACGGACGACGGCCGGACGGGGACGTACAATGCACGTGTGTATGTTAGCCTGCGTCATCCCACTGCTGGGAGAAGGCCTCTCAAGGGCTAATGTCTGGTCGTTGCATCTCATATCTATTGCCAAAAAAATAAGTTTTAACTCATTAAAAAGACAATTTTACTCAGTAGGTATCCAAAGCGCGGGCTTGGTTCTTCAGCTCTTGTACTGCAGTCTTCGGTCTTGCTAAGATACCCCGGCTAGCTTCACCACGGGCGAGCCAAGTAGATCACGACACAGCAGGCTACTACAAGACAATGTGACCATACTTTAATAGTCAGCATTTAGAAAGTTGTATGACAGGATCTGTGTCGTGGTCAGTATTTTGTAGCAGTTCCTCGTCTACACTGGGAGTACTAGGACTGCTGCGCTCTTGCGTTTGCTTGCACACCGAGCTCATGCACGTAAGGGCTCCCCGCGGCAATTTGGCAGCACTGACGATGCGAGTAGTTGCAGTTCCACCGATAACTTCTTTTTAACCTCCCGTAACGTAACTTGAACAATGTTGTAAGCTCGTCGCGGCGCCATTTACTCGTTTTCGGCTCGTCGAGATGTTGTGAACTGGAGTGATACATTTTACGTCGCGGCACGATCGTAAACTTTTTATGATATAATCGCTACAAGAGGCTTCATTTTCAAGGTAAACGAGCCGTGAACGTTCTGACTTTTAAATGGGTTACCTACAACTTAATGATATATTGGTCGGTTAGTATCTTCATGCCTGTAAGTTCACTCCGTCACATAACATAGTGTTGATAATACTATAAACCGCACTGCATTGACTACTATTATTAGTTTGCAACTATTCTATCGGGACTCATCTAATATTCGCGCTAATTTAGATGAAGTGCTTATGATGCTGTGTTATGAACTGCAGTTAGCGTGTGTATGCTTGTTGTGTGAGAGGTGCGGGAGGAGGGCGGGGAGAGGGGGCTGTATAGTGTATTGAAGTTAATGCCGGTTCATTTGGCAGGCGCCGCGTGACGCTGCGACCGCGGGCACATGGGCCGACACATCCGCAGAAGGACACCTTGTGACGTAATGGGCACAAACAATACGTACTCTATGGCGTCAGCACGAACAACAATCTCTATAAAGTGAGTGTGTATAGTAGGAAAATAATATTTAATGGGCATTTCTTTTCCCACAATCATGGTAATTATTCCTGTTTCAGTGTGTATCGTGCAGTGTTGTCCTTCTGCCTGATCTGGGCAGTGGCTGGATGTATTGCCCGCTAGCTGCCAAACTGCGACATCTTAACAAAACATTCTGATAATGTTATTCGCGTTTCAGATGGCCACCCCGGTGCTGTATGTGGCGCGTTCACTGTTGTGAACGACCGCTGGTTTAATAATTATTAGTCAAACTGTACTGTTGGATAACCTGACTTTGTTGACCTTTAGAAAAGTATGTATCATTAGCACGTTTGTGGCTTCAATCGTATGAAATCTACTATTTTTACAATATGAATTTTGAGTATGTATGTAATTTATAATAAAGATGAAACGGATATCCGGTAACTATACGGTATCCAGCTTATCCGGCGGCCTATACACTATCCGGCCGAATACCAGATAACTAGTGTCCATCCGGCCGAATACCGGATTTATATTAAAATTTAGGTAATTAAAATAATTGCTTTATTTACTTAGTATCACTTAAGAAATGCAATCAGTAATCAATTGATAATTCTACAACTTAGAAAATGAATTAGTACTCATACTGCACGAAGGGCAAAAAATCAATAAAAATCAAAATACATATTTTTATTTTACATAGGCCTACACGGGTACTTATAAAACGTCGAAAAAAAGGCGATGCACCAAACTGCAATGTTCTGCCGGATATTCGGCGGCCGAATATCCGGCTACAAGGTTGGCCGAATATACATAATAAACAATTGTATTATTGCAACTCGTTTAAAATATAAAATAGGTACCTCGTTTTCATTCGGTACTTCCGAATGAAAACGACGTGCGTATAGTAAACGTACGTTTATTCTCCAAAAGAAGTGTAAACGAATTCTTGCCAATATAGAATAACACAGAAAGCTGCAAGCCATTCTTTGTAAAATACAAAGTCCTTACATTAACTGGTATCTACATTTTAGAAATAAGCAAATCTGTAAAAAAGCACCAGTCACTATTCCTAGTCACTAAGAACCTTCGCCCACAACATCGCAGTGTTAGACGCGAAAATAAAAATGAATTAAGCCTTCCTAAGCTCAAAATTAACTATGTTCCATTCCGGACCTATAACCATGTGCGTAAAAATATATAATAAGCTTCCAAATTCAATTAAGGACATAGAGTATGAAAATAAATTTAAAAACAGTCTCCAAAAATACCTTATATCAAAATCATATTACACGTTAAAGGAATTCTTTGACGATAAGTAAATTTTGACATTGAAATTCATACCTGTACACAATACACACAGCACCTACAATTTTGACTGACTACCTACTTTATGTTATGTTATTTTATGATTATTATTGTTATAGCTATTTGTTCTAATTTAATTTTTTATCTTAATTTAATCTATAAATGGAAATAATGACCAATTAATTGTTTCTTACCCAATCCTGTATTATATTATGACAGTTATTTATTTAAACAACAAAACGATAAACATGTTAAAATTAGAATTTTTGTTTAATAGGGTCAGTGGTTTGTTTATTATTGTGACACTGTAGCACTTTAACTATTTACATATATTGCTGTGCCCTAGCAGGGTTCTTGTATGAAACCTATATAATTGTAAACCAACTTGTAAACTACATGAATGCAATGAATGATGACTAATGACTAAAACTTGTACCTATGTGTATGTGTATGCAGTGTGAGGCCCGTGTACCCTTGTGTGGACAACAGTGGACTGTTCCGTGATTGTTTTGTTTTGCCGTTCATTAAGTTCGTTAGAGCTCGTCGACGCGCCGGCGCCGGCGCCGCGCTTGTGTCTAGGGAGTAGGTAGCCAATACATCGCTATCCTATCACGGGTACATATTAGTTGCTCTTATAACTTTTTTATTCGCACATTCCATGTAACGCATCATATGGGTTGTAACATTAATTGTTACATGTCCTAATTTTAATTAATGATATAGAAAAGAAATATAAAATTAATCAATTAATAACATTTAACTACATTATTTACCAACTAAAAAGTAACTATTTACAATACTAGATTAAATATAAACAGAAATAAACTAATAATGAACGCATCAAATCAGAATTCTGCATAGCTTCAATTTATCACCTCATTCGTATTCAAATATAAACGACATGTTAGGCACCCAGAGACTGTTCCTTTGTTCTCGGCGCAGGCGCATCGTTCGTCGTTCATTCACGACAGAATGCTTCCACGAAGTTCCACGTCGCGGGGACTGATTCTTGGTGTCGAGGCGAACGCACGTCAAATTATAATAAGAATTGCGATCTCTAATACGGACCGATTCGTAAAAAACGGTCGTCATCGCGATATTATTCCTTTTAACGGCGTCACTACCGTTCCCTCGACCATTTTATCATATTGTGTGTGTGATTTGGAAAACCCCATTTGGGGTTCAAGGATCACCTTCCTCTTCTCGCTTCCCCGCGGTGGACAGTAGCGAGTCAGCCCACCTACCGCTGCACCTACATCCAGACCTGGCGATCGACACGCGAGCACTCATCTCCAGCAGTGGCCTGTGACGTCAGGGGAGTGCTAGACCAGTGAGGGGGAGACGTAATCGCTGTATAGGCCCTAACCCATAATCACCATCTACCGAGCTAGACCTTTTTTTTATACCTATTAAATGTTCCTTATTTTACACCTACCTTTTCTTATTACTCCTCCTAGGGGCTTGGGGCGGGTTTGTATTTATGCTTTTGCGGTTGCACAACGACACGCTTGGCTTATGCTTTGCTTGGTAGTATAGATGCAAGCCTACTTTACTGCCTCCTTCAGAGGCAGTAAGGTGGCGGGGTCTTGAGGGGGAGCGCTACAGTCGTGTAGATCCTCAAGGCAAGTCTGGTGGATTCACCTTCACGAGGTTGCCGCCCTGTTCTCGGTCTAATTCCTTAAGAAATAGACGTAACAAAAACCACCAGGCGCCATCCCAGAATAGCCGAACCGTGGCGGCGAAACCACTTTTAGGCCCGCATAGCCTTGGGGAACCAAATCTCCCCAGAAAGTTGCACCACACCTAGCCAAGGGCTGGCAGCGTGTGGTATTTTTCATCCTCAGCCCAAAAAAAAAACAATAATAATGAAAGCACAAGGGAAAAAATTATTACCCCAGGAAGGTACCACTACCACCGGTAGTGGAGAATCCTTCACCGAGCCTAGCTCGGTCAGTCCCTCGTATTCTGGGGGGGACAACCTGTGCTCAGGACCGGGCTCTAGCCTAGACCTGTCTGGCCTTGTGGAGGCCATACCATCCACCGTGAACACTAACACGGTGTCACAGTGGACCGTAGTCGCACACAAGCGACCCAGCAAAAGGGAAGCTTCTGCAGCTACCACCTCGGGGCCGGAGGGCAACCCAGATCGCAGTCGCCATAACCGGCGCGCGCAAAGGCCTGCTCTCCCGCCCAAGACCAACCAGAAGCCACCCGACGCGACAAGAAACGCAGCAGCGGAAACGCAGCGCGAGCCTGAGCCCGTCGCCTCCACGGAGTCGGCTGCGGCAATGAAGGCACCGTCGCCAAAACCACCACCTCCACCGTCTCGACCCAACCAGCCGAAACAGAGGCGCAAACCGCGGGGTTTTCGTGGCCGGCGGATCGCAGCGACGGTTCCCACTGCTCCTGAAAAGGAACAGCCTGGTACTGGGAAGGGCCCGAAAGGGCGCGCTTCTTCGAAGCGCTCTCGCCTAGACGAGACCCAGTCTCCCAGGGGGGACACCAAACGCGCGAAAACCGGCGCGAAAACCGACGCGAAGCCGAAGCGGACGGTGAGCTACGCGGATGCGACTCAGTCGCGTCTGAGGGTAGCGGTTATCACCGTCCCACCGAGAGACCTCTCATCGGAACAGGCAGAGCTGCTCCGGGAAGCTATCGACGATAGCATCCTGCAGTCCGTTCTGTCTCCACAGACTTCTGGCGCGCAGGCCCCATCTTTCCGGGGACGTCCTTTCCTGCTGGACGGCGTCCTAGCGATGTGGTGCGAAAACGCAAACGCACTCAGCTGGTTGGAGAGAGCGGTCAAGACCATCAAATCACCGATCCCAGACACCACTCTAGCTGTTGTTGAGCAGTCGGAGCTGAAGAAAAGGATAAAAGCAGGGCTCCTTATTCACACCCGAATCACCGAAGCCGCCACACTGCACAGAGTCCTTTGTGCCCAGAACCCGTGGTACAAAGTGGACTCTTGGCAGTGCTACGACATTTCGGTGAGTGACAAACCTCAGGAACCGGGTTCCAAGGAGAAGGTAGTTCATCTTCTCCTTGGTATACCAGAAGACCAAAAGGAGACCATTCTCGGCCGGGATCGCCGTGTAGCCCACATGTCTGGAAGTGGGTACATTCGGTTCCTCACAGACGAACCGACAACGGCCGAGGACAAAAAAGAGACGACGCAGCAAGCCACAACCTCCACTACTGAGCAGTCCAGCAACGCAACAGCACAAGCTCCCCAACAGGGTTTGAGTGTGAGGGAGGCAAGCTCGCCGTTGATTATTGGAGGAGCTACCAGCGAGGAAGATGACGTCCTGCGTAGCCCGTAACTCCTCCAATATCAACGTCATCCAAACCAACCTCCAGCACAAACAAACAGCAGCGGCCACTTTACGCAGAGTGCTGGAGGCAGACAACAAGACGGTCGCCCTGATTCAGGAACCCTGGATCAGAAACAATAGAATCTGCGGTCTGAGCAATATCAGTGGTAAGTTACTCTTAAACACCACTGTTGACAAACCAAGAACATGTATTTTCATGCCAAAAACCATCCCAACCACCATACTTAACCAATTCTGTTCTAGAGACCTCACAGCAGTGAAAATCCTCACAGAAAAACAAACCATCCTAGTTCTCGCATCAGTGTACATGCCGAGCGACGGCGAAATTCCTCCTAAAGAATTAGCCGACCTGGTGCAACACTGCGAGTCACACAACTGGGAGCTGATCATCTCCGCAGACTGCAACGCGCATCACCCGCTGTGGGGAAGTAAGGATACAAACAAAAGGGGTGAGTTACTAACTGAATATTTATTTCAAACAAACCTGAACATTATAAACAGAGGTACGGAACCTACCTTTGTAAGCTCCAGGTACCAAACCATTATTGATATAACCCTAGCAACGCACGCGGCGGCCAACCTCATCGGGGGATGGCACGTATCGAACGAGCCCTCCTTTGCTGATCACCGCCGCGTATGCTTCCAATTAAAATATAAGCCAACAGACCCTGTTCCATATCGTAACCCCCGCAAAACAGATATAACACGGTACATAAACTCAATAACCGAGGCACTAGGTGACGCACAACTGGCTGATGTAACACTTAGTACAGACAACATCGAATTTAACGTACAATTCGTAACCGCAACACTTTTGAAAGGCTATGAACTGGCGTGTCCTCTTGTAACTCCTAAACGCCTGGAAAAAAGCACCTGGTGGGGGCCAGAGCTTGAACGACTACGGAAGGGACTGAGGACACTTTTTAACCGAGCAAAAAATACCAGAACCACTGAGGCCTGGGATGAATACAAAACAGCACAACGACACTACAAGAAACGGATCAGATTCCGAAGAACGGAAGCCTGGCGCAATTTCTGTAGTAGCATAAACGCCACAAACCAAGCCGCAAGATTAAAGAAAATCCTGGCAAAGGGTGACCTCAATCTACTAGGTTCACTCAAAAAGGAAGACGGCACCTACACAGTCTCGGACGATGAAACCAGTGCAGTACTGCTGGGAACACACTTCCCCGGTTGTCAAGTCGAGCCAGACCAGGGATGGAGTGACGAGCACTACAGCACACCAACAAACCAAGAATGGGAAACAGCAAATAAAATAGTAACCGCGGACAGAATCGAATGGGCCCTAAAAAGCTTCAAATCGTTCAAAGCCGCAGGGCTGGATGGAATATTTCCAGCACTACTACAATGGCACTCCCATCAGATAACCAAATTTTTACTACCAATCTACAGGGCCTGTATAGCTTTTAAATACATACCCAAAGCATGGAGGGAAGCGAAAGTGATCTTTCTACCAAAACCTGGTAAAGACGACTACACCCACGCCAAATCCTTCAGGCCCATTAGTCTAACATCATTCCTCCTGAAAACATTGGAAAGACTAGTAGATCGACACCTAAGGGATGGAGCCCTAAAAGATAAACCGCTACACCCTCAACAACATGCCTACAGAAAGGGCAGATCAACAGAGTCGGCTTTACACGCGGTAGTGCACAAAATAGAGTCGGCCATCACAAACAAATTATCAACACTTGCGGCCTTCATAGACATAGAAGGAGCTTTTGACAAAACAATGCACAACAGCATCAACCACGCCCTTCAAAAATTTAAGGTAGAACCAGTTGTGAGAAACTGGATAACTGAACTTATAAGTAAGAGGGCGGTCCAGATAGAGATGAACACTACAGCAAGAGCTAAGGTAGTCAGAGGATGCCCACAAGGGGGAGTCCTATCACCTCTTCTATGGAACATAGTAGTGGATAGCCTTTTGAAAAGGCTAAATGATAAAGGATACACTACTATTGGTTATGCAGACGACCTAACAATACTGATAAACGGCAATGCAGAGAATGTGTTATGTAAAGTAATGCGTTCTGCCTTTCAGATTGTAGAAGAATGGTGTGACGAACAACAACTGTCAGTAAATCCGAAAAAAACAGAACTTATCCTTTTCACCAACAAAAGGAAGTTACCAGAACTACAGTCACCAAAATTATTCAACACCAAACTCTCCCTATCAACACAAGTCAAGTACTTGGGCGTCATACTTGACAATAAATTGAACTGGGCGAGTCACATCGATGCAAAAATAAAGAAGGCCTGTATAGCTTTTGGTCAGTGCAGAAGACTTGTTGGTAGAAAATGGGGTCTCAATCCAAAGATTACACTTTGGCTGTACACATCAGTTATCAGACCTTCTCTAACCTACGGATCAGTTGTATGGTGGCCCAGAACACAACTGACCACAGTAAAAACAAAACTCCAGAGGCTACAACGCCTAGCGAGCCTAGCAGCTACTGGATGCATGAGAACCACCCCATCAGCCGCTTTAGAGTACCTCTTAAATTTGAGGCCTCTAGATCTTAGCATACAGGAAGAGGCGAAGATAGCAGCCTTAAGACTAAGATCGAACGGTTTGTGGAAACTAAACGCAGAGACACCACACTCAAAAGTTCTGCAAGGGATTCTAAAGGAAATACCACTCCTGGATGCACCCATGGACAGAACGCCATGTCACCACGTCTTTGACCGAAGTTACGATATCCGACTCAGAGCGGAAGCTGAAGATTTCTCTGGCATCGATGAAGTCAGGATATACACAGATGGCTCCAAAACCATAAACGGTACTGGAGCTGGCGTCTTCTCAAATGACTTAAATATCAAAATATCTACCACTTTAGACAAACTAAACACAATCTTCCAAGCAGAATGCATTGGAATCACCAGAGCGGCTCAAGCAGTTGCAGCCAGAGACGTCAGAGATCTTAACATCAAAGTCATCTCAGACAGTGCATCAGTGCTCCAAGCGCTACAAAACAATACTTTAACCACTGCCCTTGTACTGGAATGTCACAACGCACTCCAACACATTGCAAACACAAACAGAGTAACTCTGCAATGGATAAAAGGGCACAGCAACTCGCTGGGTAACGACGCAGCGGATGAACTGGCCAAAAGGGGAGCGGAGACAATAGCATACGGGCCGGAACCACTGCTACCCATACCCCAAGCCCAAATAAAAGCATGGCTGCGTAAAAAAACCGAGGAAACACACCAAATGGAATGGAGAAACAGTGTAACCTGCAGGCAAACAAAGAGTGCAGTTCCGGAAGCATCAAAGAGACTTGCCCGCAGCATCACTAGATTAAAACGGGACAAAATTCGCAAGATTATAGGTATTATAACCGGCCACTGTCCCCTGAACAAACACCTATTTACCATAGGTGTGACGGATAGCCCTCTGTGCAGAGGATGCATGGAGGCGGAAGAAACACCACAGCACGTGCTCATGGAGTGCAGAAGCGTGGCAGATCAACGGGCACGGACTCTTCAATCACCGGCATCGCTCCCGGAGGCCTGCAGCAGTCTGAAAAGGCTGCTAGCTTTTTGGGAGGACCTGGGATGGTTGGAGTAACCAGAGGATGTCTCATTTATTACGTACAATGGCCCAATAAAGAGGCTAAGTGCGGAAACAGCCCCGCTAACCTAACCTAACCTAACCTACTCCTCCTAGGAATCTACGCCTAGGTTAGGTGGAAAAGGTAGGGACAGATTTAATAACCGGGACACTGGCGCCCAACGTGGGATTAAGTTTTAAGTTTTGCATCGGAAATTTTTCAAGACGATGCCCTTCACTGGTATCGTGCGGTAAAGGACAGAGTTAGTTCATGGTCTGATTTGGCGCGTTTATTAAAAGAGGATTTTAGTCAATCCGACTACGATTATCGACTTATTTCGGAAATTCGTTCTCGGACTCAAGGTGAACGTGAGAACATCGCTATTTATCTTGCAATTATGAATGGGTTGTTCTCGCGTCTTTCTTCTCCTCTGTCTGAAGTCGATCAATTAGAAATTCTCCTACACAATATTAGGCCATGCTATGCTAGTACGTTGGCAGCAGCTCCTCAGATTTCGACCATAGACACCTTGCGAACATTATGTCGTAACTACGAGGCATTTCAGACCCGACTTTCACAATTTCAAGAACCACCTAAGGTTACATCCGAGACGCTAGCTCCTGACTTTGCGTACACTAAGGATGATAATAAAACTGCAAATAAGTCTTACAATAATTACAATAAATATAGTAGTTCAAATAATAATCTCAATAATAATAATCAGAACAGGAATAATAACTTTAATAACAACAATAAATCATTTGTTCATGCAATAGAGGTGGCTAAAAAGGAACCTTACTGTCCTAGGTGTCGTAATAACACCCATCACATTCGTCAATGCAAGGCTCCAAGAGATATTGTATGTTTTAAGTGTGGTATGAAGGATGTGAAGACGCCTGATTGTCCTAACTGTCGGAAAACTGATAAAAATTCAAAAAACTAATGAAGCAGAATTGTGACAGATTTAGCCAGCAAGACTGGGATACTTGGCTAGATTTTGTGAGAACATTCTCTACTTCTTACAAAGTTGCTACAGTTCTGCTATCAAAACCATTAAATGATTCCAGGCCGTATGTTAATATAAAAATTAATAACATTGATGCTTGTGGGTTACTTGATTCTGGAGCTGCAGTTTCTATTCTTGGCAACAATTCTCATTTGCAACTAACAGACTGCACGTTGCACCAGAATGATCACACTAAAGTTGTAGCTGCTGGCGGTCAGCAATTAAATACCCTAGGTTTCATTTATTTACCTATTACATTTGAGGCCCAGTTTCACATTGTTAAGGCATATGTAATTCCAGAAGTCGAAACTTCTATAATACTAGGTGTTGACTTTTGGCGCGTTTTTCAAATTTGTCCTAAATATATAAGAAGCATTACGATGTCCGATACCCCATTGGCTGAAATCAAAGTTAGCAGCGGGGAATCTATAATTAACTCCTACGATAATTTGATGGCATCACAGAAAGCGATAGCCGATAATATAATTGCACAGTTTCGGTCTATTTCTGCTGAAGAAAAAGGACTTGGTAGAACAAATTTGATTTGCCATCGCATCGATACCGGTGACGCTCAACCTATAAGACAGCGTTATTACAGGATGTCCCCCGAAAAGCAACGCATTTTAATTGAGCAGGTGGACGAAATGCTGTCACTTGATGTTGTCGAACCTTGAGAAAGCGCTTGGTCTTCTCCTGTGCTCATCGTCAACAAAAAGAACGGGCAACCGAGGTTCTGTTTAGACAGCAGGAAATTAAATGCAGTGACTAAGCGCGATGCATATAATTTACCTTATGTTTCCGAGATATTGGACAACCTTCGCGATGCTAAGTACCTGAGCAGTATCGATTTGTCCAAAGCTTTTTGGCAACTGCCTATATCACCGGAGGACCGCGATAAGACCGCATTTTACGTACCGGGCCGTGGCACTTTTCGTTTTAAGACCACTCCGTTTGGGTTGACGAATGCCCCAGCAACGCAACAACGTCTCGTAGATTTTTTATTCAGCGACATGGAGTCTAAGACCTTCGCTTATCTAGATGACGTGATCGTTATAAGCTCTAGCTTTGACGAGCATGTGTCTCGTTTGTTGCGCGTTTTGGACAAATTGAAACAGGCAAATTTGACTGTAAACTTCGAAAAGTGTAAGTTCTTCCGAAGCGAACTCAAATATCTTGGATATGTGGTAGATTCTCGTGGCTTACGTACTGACCCTGATAAGGTCGAAGCCATCCTTAACTTTCCAACTCCTACCAATAGGAAGGAATTGAAGCGCTTTCTCGGTACTGCTACGTGGTACCGACGTTTCGTCCCTAAGTTCAGCACAGTGGCTGGTCCACTCAATAAGCTCACTGCTAACGGAAAAAAGGCTCCGTCTTTTCAGTGGTCACCTGAAGCTGACTCAGCCTTTAACGCACTAAAAGAATGCCTGGTTTCCGCTCCAGTTCTTTCATGTCCGGACTATACCAAACCGTTCGAAGTGCACACTGACGCGAGCAGTTACGGTATTGGCGCTATGTTAACGCAGACTATTGACGGTAAAGAACACCCAATTGCCTATATGAGTAGATCTTTCACCAGCCCCGAGAAAAATTACAGCATCACTGAACGGGAGACCCTTGCTGTCTTAGC
The DNA here is from genome assembly GCA_949152445.1 of Cerastis rubricosa. NCBI lineage: Eukaryota > Metazoa > Arthropoda > Insecta > Lepidoptera > Noctuidae > Cerastis > Cerastis rubricosa. The sequence continues at coordinate 24,133,054 of OX424531.1, read as the reverse complement.
TGCCCTCGAGCACTGGCGATGTTACCTCGAAAACGGCCAAACATTTACGGTCTACACTGACCACTCTGCGTTAAAATGGTTTCTCTCACTAGAAAATCCCACAGGACGATTGGCACGATGGGGGGTTAGATTGTCTTCATTTAATTTTGTTATGAAACACCGTCGAGGTGTTGACAATGTAATTCCTGATGCCCTTTCTAGAGCTTTTCCCGTGAATGCCATCAGTCTTGCTAACGCCAAAACGGATGATGTGTGGTATAAGAATATTTTCAACGGTTGTCTGACCACCCCTGCAAATTTCCCTAATTTCACCATAAAAAATAATTCCTTATTTCGTCTTACTAAAAATATCACCAACCAATTAACGTCAGAATTTGACTGGAAGGAAGTCGTACCGAACGAATTTCGAGAAAGAATTATAGCCGAAAATCACTCTGAGCCAACAGGTGGACATCTTGGCATTTTTAAAACTTATCGGCGCTTGTCATTAAATTACTACTGGCCAAACATGCACCAAGATGTCGTTAAATTTGTAGGTTCCTGCTCGGTTTGTTTATCTTATAAGGCGCAGAATCACACTACATTGGGAGAAATGGGTCGTCCGAAACAATGTTCGAGACCATTCCAGATGATCTCAATTGATTTTGTGGGTCCTCTTCCCGTCAGTCGAAAACAAAATTCATATATATTAGTCGTTACGTGCTGTTTTTCCAAATTTTGCTATATTTTTCCAGTACGTCGTGCTACTGCGGATATTGTTATAAAAATTTTGGAAGAATCAGTTTTTTTAATTCACGGGGTCCCTCAAACAATTTTTTTGGACAATGGGGCACAATTTACTAGTTCTGCTACTGACGCACTATTTAAGAGATATAAAATCCCTAACGTGTTTTTTACGCCGAAATACACGCCACAAGTCAACACGGTAGAACGTTATAATAAAACTATTGTAACAAGTTTATCTACGTTTGTTGGAAACGATCATAGATCGTGGGACATTTCCATTCCGAAGGTTCAGTTTGCGATAAACAATTCCGTCAATGAAGCCACCGGTTATACACCGTCATTTTTAGTCTACGGTAGGGAATTAGTTTTATGTGGATCGCACTATACTGACAATGACCTGGGCGATGAAGTGTTGTTCTTTCCTCGCGATTTGTACGCTGAAAACTTAGGATGTCTTCGCTCGATATTCAATGATGTGCAAGCTTCATTGTGGCATGCACATGAAAAGAATACCGCTCACTACAACTTACGTAGAAAACCGACTGAATTTAATGTAGGAGACATAGTTTATAAGCGCGCATTTGTTTTAAGTAACAAAGATAAATATTTCAGTAAAAAGCTGGCACCAAAATTTTTAAAATGTCGTGTTATTGGAAAACGGTCTCCTCTTGTTTATGTTCTGGAAGATATGTCAGGTAAAAACATAGGCGTTTGGCATATCAAAGATTTTAAAAACACAAGATATTAGATAGCATTTTTTTTAATATCATTATTTTATATATAGGGACAACACACCCTAAACTAACATCATACGTCTAGCATTGGTCTTCTGTGCGATCTATCACAGATGACTTGTCTATGAAAGGACGCGTCAACATAAATCATTTTGTTGTAGCTATTTTGTAAGGTTGTTTGATTGATATTATGAAAGGATTTTGGAAGGAATTAGTACGAATGTGTAGTGCTAGTGGTAATTTATAGACGAGTTTTATTTGAGAACAAAACTCTTTCTGAGACGAGGGGGGTAATGTAACATTAATTGTTACATGTCCTAATTTTAATTAATGATATAGAAAAGAAATATAAAATTAATCAATTAATAACATTTAACTACATTATTTACCAACTAAAAAGTAACTATTTACAATACTAGATTAAATATAAACAGAAATAAACTAATAATGAACGCATCAAATCAGAATTCTGCATAGCTTCAATTTATCACCTCATTCGTATTCAAATATAAACGACATGTTAGGCACCCAGAGACTGTTCCTTTGTTCTCGGCGCAGGCGCATCGTTCGTCGTTCATTCACGACAGAATGCTTCCACGAAGTTCCACGTCGCGGGGACTGATTCTTGGTGTCGAGGCGAACGCACGTCAAATTATAATAAGAATTGCGATCTCTAATACGGACCGATTCGTAAAAAACGGTCGTCATCGCGATATTATTCCTTTTAACGGCGTCACTACCGTTCCCTCGACCATTTTATCATATTGTGTGTGTGATTTGGAAAACCCCATTTGGGGTTCAAGGATCACCTTCCTCTTCTCGCTTCCCCGCGGTGGACAGTAGCGAGTCAGCCCACCTACCGCTGCACCTACATCCAGACCTGGCGATCGACACGCGAGCACTCATCTCCAGCAGTGGCCTGTGACGTCAGGGGAGTGCTAGACCAGTGAGGGGGAGACGTAATCGCTGTATAGGCCCTAACCCATAATCACCATCTACCGAGCTAGACCTTTTTTTTATACCTATTAAATGTTCCTTATTTTACACCTACCTTTTTTTATTACTCCTCCTAGGAATCTACGCCTAGGTTAGGTGGAAAAGGTAGGGACAGATTTAATAACCGGGACAGGGTGTCTCCCGAATCAATCCAAAACTAGTCTTAACTAGTACAAAACTATTCGTGACTAGTCCGAAGTTATTCGTAGCTAGTCTAAAACCAGACTTGACAAGTCCGAAACTAGTCGTAAAATGTCTAATACAAATCACTGGTTGAACGATGTAAACATAATTCACTTTGATTAAAATACTTTGATTTTTTGTTTTTTTATTTTTATTTTATTTTAAATACAATATATAAAAGTACGTAGGTTCGTCATCGCAATAGATCACGCGAATGTCATCTGAAGGAGATATAACGGCCATCTCATAGTCTCCAATCAACCTAATATAAGTCGATGAACATCTTTGTTTAATCAACCTTTCACACTTTCTGTAGACGGCGATAAAAATTGAAATTTTATTTTTGCTGCTCAAGCGGTTGACAAACAAGCAACTGTGCTCGGTTAGTTTTATTGAATACTAATGCAGTCAACTCATAAAGTTGAACATACATTATTCCGTTTATTCATCTTCTGAATAAATCTAAACTAATATTATAAAGAGGAAAGATTTGATTGTTTGTTTGTTTGCATTAAATAGGCTGCGAAAATACTGGTCCGATTTGAAAAATTCTTTCAGTGTTAGATAGCCCATTTATCGAGGAAGGCTATAGGCTATATATCATCACGCTACGACCAATAGGAGTGGAGCAGCAATGAAAAATGTTGCGAAAACGGGTAAAATGTAACGCAAACGAAGTTGCGCCGGACAGCTAGTTAAATTAACATTAAAGACTGCAAACAGGCATTACTACAATGGTTAAAACTGAAGACCTATGATGACATTGAAATATTGCTGCAAGCATCGTCAATATGAGTAATATATTCACAGGCATACACACACGCATGCACACACACATACACATGCCCACATATACATACACATATACATACATACACATACACACATATACATGCACACACTCACACACACCATTTTAGGAGATATCTCTAAGTTCTTTTATTTAATTTTTAGAAATTGCTTATAATTTTTTGTTTAAATTTAATTTTCTTTTTGTACACCATTTTTAACATTTATTAAACTAAGTAAAATCATCTTTGCTTTCTTTTAAATCCTCCGCTTGTAGCTAACGTAATAACCGACAAATGCATCTAAAACAATAATAAAATATGTACAAGTACCAAAATTACAGGGCGTCAAAAAATTCGTCCATACTTTTAAATCAATAAATCCCGAAATTCTAAAACCAGTCTCACGAAGGGGTATCGTATGTGTCCGCTTTGTTTTGTTCTTGTCTTAGGCGGTCTACAACGACGACGCTAAGACGCTTGGATCAATTTACGTGATTTTTGGTGTCAGAGGCTTTTAAAATTTTTCATTTAATTTTAATTTCATGCTTTTTAAACTTATATTATCTTAGGCATAGGCTTCTCCTTGACAAGTGCCAAGATTTCAAATTTCGAACTGACCAGACCAGTGTCCTGTGTAAGTTGTTTATATCCCTTCATCAACTAGAAAAGTGGTAATGATTTTCAAACAACTGAGCAGATTTTAAAACGTAGATAAGAACACTCTCAATCACAACTTTCGAACGAAACCAATTTTATCAAAATCGGTTCATCCGTTTAGGAGCTACGATGGCACAGACACACAGATCCACACGTCAAACTATAAGTTTGACGTGTGGATCGTGCGGAGGAAACTTATAACACGCCTCGTTTTTGGTCGGGGTTTAAAAATACTGGTTTTCCACCGGAACTGGCTAGACTGGAACTCAGACCCAGTTAAGAAACCCAGAAAAGGCTAGACAGATTGATTGATTAACTCTGGCCTCATTTAAAAACGTAACATTGACCAGTATATTATTAGATAATTCTACCTAAAAATAACAAAAAATCATTTTAAGGTGCCGATACCCAATACATATTAGCTGGCCTTTGACGCGGGTCAGTGACCGCTGGCGTTAATTATTCAAATTCAAATTCAAATTCATTTATTTGCTAATATGGGTAATTACATAAAGTTGTTAAAATAAAACATAGTTCAACCATATTACGCCTTGAGGCATGCAAATCTCAAGTTTTGAGTCCTGTATGACAACATTATAATACAATTAATTGCAACAATCATTTATAATTAATAACATAATTTTGGTAATTTCACCGAGGCAAATAATAATGAAACATTAGCAATTAATAATGTCACTAGAATAATTAAAATGTAAAATGTCATGTATTGATTAATGAGAAATGTCAAAATAAATTTGTAAATAATTGTTAAAATAATACTAATAGATAAAATTAATCATTATACATATATAGTCCATTAATCACATGTCATATCCACATCAATAATTATTTCCGAGAACAAAATGTCCTTACATCCTCTATTAAATAATCCTGAATACTATAATAACATTTAAATAGCAAGAACTTTTTTAATTTCTTTTTAAATTCATCGTTGGAAATGGTTTCTAGTATAGACTTTGGTAAATGATTGTATACACGCGGCGCCATACTGAAAATGCTTTTGGTATATAAGGCCGTCTTGCTAGATTTACAACAAATTTTATCACTATGCCGCTTACTTCTATACCTATCAAAAAGATGTTTGTTAGTTCTTGCGAAGCTAGCAATCTCATAAATGTAGACACACGGCAACGTCAATATATTATGTTTGACAAAATATGGTCTGCAGCTATCAGTCTGTTTGATATTAAACATTCCCCTTATACACCGCTTTTGCGCCTTGAATGCCATATCCTTATTGGTGGAATTACCCCAGAATATAATACCATACTTTATCAAGGATCCCACATAGCCATGATATGCTGCAAGTACAGCAGAAGTGCCTACCGTTTTTGCCAGCATATGTAAGGCGTATGATTGCTTGTTTAGTTTTTGATTTAAAGTATTGACATGTGTCTTCCAATTCAAATTATAATCAATTGACATGCCTAAGAATTTAGTAGTAGCTATTTCATTTATTTTGTTTCCTTTATAATCTATATTAATGTCAGTAAATTGGGCTTATCAGTAACCTTTAGTGAAGGGTGGGTCGCGACACTCAGCGGTACTCCTCTAATAACAACATGGCAACTATATTTTGTACGCTTTATGCTTAGGTATCTTTTACAATACCTACCTTGCATATCCACACTTCCATATTGATATAACAAACGTGACTATATATGTATACCTCTGAGACGTAACGCACCGGATCAACTCAGGATGGTCGAAATCGCGACAGGTAACTCGAAAAACTTGCGACCATCGTCGGATGCCCCTCAAGTTAAAGGGGAAAATATACAAGTCCGTGATAAAACCAGACGTACTGTATGGATAGGAATGCTGGGCTTTGAAGAAGATAGATGTAAAAAAGTTCGGAAGTAGATGTCAGAGATGAGAATGTTAAGGTGGTGTGGCAAAAATGAACCATGCTCCCTACAGCGTGTATTTAATAAGAAATAAAGTAATATGTACAGTCCTTTCGCTAATGCAGCTCCCTCGCTTATGCAAGGTTGTCGTGTTTTGTACGCCCTGACTGAAAAGCTCAGTTTCACCTTGTAATTAATCCTTTAAACTTAGGAAATAGGTTGCGGCCATAGAAAGCCAAAGAATTACTTGAAACACTTTAATATTCGTGTTTTTGCTGCCACTGCTGGATTTTGTGGAGAAAGTCTGAAGCTTAGTGAACATCGACTAAGTTGAGGATACTTCCAGACTTTGTTCATCCGTAATAATTTCGGGGTCATTGTTCCACAAGTTTTAAAGATCCCTTATTGGTTTTGCTTGAGAACATCACAGAAGGCACCCGATGTGACATTTAACAATAGCATTTTTTTTCAAAACATGTGTTATATGCCTTTGATGGCTTACGTTTATGTTTTTATTTATTTATCTATTTGAACTTCACGTGCATTGGTGGTAAATAGGCGGACTTAATGCTACAAGGCATTCTCTACCAGTCAACCTTTGGGTCAAATAGGACAACATCAGAAATATCATACACCCACATCATTACACACCTACCCTCCCCACACCCCCTTATCTCTCATCATTCATCACACTGAAAAATATGTAGAAATTTATCAAAACAGTATTATAGGTTCAAGGTGATAGAAAAGAATCTTAAAATTAAAGAATTTACACATATAACCAGATACCGGTTACCGTGAGACGTCTAAACCCAAAAGGGTCCCGTGTCCGCAATCAACCGGTCGCCTTTGGCCCTACTTCTTATTCACAGAACAGGCGTAATAGCATTCGAACAGGAACGTCTTCACTTATTAATGGAAGAGCTCGCTGGATGGAGTCGCTGCAGCAAACACACAAGTAGGAAGCAAGCTGGCGTCTCGTTTGCTTCATTCAGTGCTCTTAGGAACAACAGAACCTCTAGGCAGACTAAACGTCATGAGCGTGTTTATGTTTGCGTACTCCATCGTAGTTAGTTACTAGTTCGAATTTGATAGATTAAAAAAGAATAAAGACTTTTTATTTTTCAGATTTTAAAATAGTCGTAGCTTTTCTTCGTAGCAAGCTACGCGTGTCGTAGGCTCGTAGCACTCTGCTCTACGCAAGTGCTGTGTCTAGCTCGGTGTGTGGCTAGCTTGTTTATGTCACATGTTGTACTTGTAAGGAAAGCCATATTTTTTGTTACGATTGTTTTAGGATTTTAGGATAATTTGTTCCTGAAATAAAGTTCATTCATTCATTCATTAGTTGATATTTTTGATTCAATAAGAAGTTTTTAATTAAAACATGACTTACCGATACTCGCTATAACTACGGCAAGCATCGGTAGGGTAAGTATTCACAAACAATACAGTACAGAGGGTATCTACCTTCTATGCTGTATTTATTGTGTGTTTGTTTCGAAATGAATGCTGCCTATTTGTTTCACGCATGGTTGTCTACATGTGTGAGTGTAACTGTTCTATCCTGAACCAGGAGAAATCGGACGCTTTTAATTAAAATATTTTCCACCGTGAATGTCCTCCCTTCGTCCCTCGGTTCCTCCGAACTCCATAACTCTCTGTGGAGTGGTCGGTCTCCTTAACGACAGATACCATTTAGCATAATGATCGATGGAAACGTCACTGCCATCGGTTCAACTTCAAACCGTATTTCATATCTTTCTTTAGAGTCACGTAATTGAATCAAGTTTAACAGACTTGTTGTTACGTATTTTATTTGCAAAATGTTACAGATTTCACAAAGATTTAAAGTTAATTTTCTGAGACTTTAACCAATGTACCAGTACAGAATGTAATATTATTTTTATATTTACATAATGTGTTTATGTTCTTTGCCCCGTTCACGTCCTAGAGGGTGCGGGTAGCTGTGCACGACGGGCAGGAGAAGATGTGGCATATCCTGCGTTGGGACTCCACACTAAAATTGTGTTCGAGACTTCGATCCAGTAACTCACTCTTGACGTGTATGGTTACGGGTTGAATAGTACGAATATCATCCCTAAGGCACCTAGTACATGGTCAATCTCGTTATACATAAATGAATTCGCGATATCATAGATCCTTAAATAAGAAGGAAATATTAGGTTGAGAATGGGTAGACATTGAGCACCTAACCTAAATTTTTCGTAACTATCCGAGGTATTCCGAATCAAGCCTCCCCACTTCCCCAGCCTAGGTTTAAGTATTATAACGTTTGACATGTACTCAGCCACCGCCTAACGAAGATAATGAGCTCATTATGACGGATGCTGGTCTAGCACAGAAGCTGATTGGAACAAAGCCGCGTCACATTGTTGCCGACGCAAGGCAGCGGTCGCACAGTAAGGTAGTGCAGAAGTAACTCGCGTTCAACACAACATAAAAGTCTTTTAACAGTCAGGAAAGGTCAGGAAGTCTTTGAATAAATTCCCAAATCACGTGAATGTCGTAGCCAGTTCATGCGATGGAAGACAAGTTGACATTTGTAAATTGATTAACAGGACAATTTAATCAAAATAAAATCAAAAAGTCATTTATTCAAATTAGGCTGATAATCCGCAAATTGACCTAAATGCCCGCGCTTCGCCACTTCCTAGTGTTTTAGCTGGGCTGAAGAAGTGAATTAATATAACCAACTGATCATCTGTTTATTAGAGCCCATCCAAACCTACTCACGTGCACGTACAGAGCAGTTCGCGTATCTTACGAGTAGGAACATAGTATGGGCAAGTTCGCGAGCGGTTAGCGAGCAGTTCACGTACAAGTTATTGTCCTCTCGCGAACACGAACAGTGCCAAGTACCAAGAACAAGCCCTACCGCAGTTTATAACAAAAGCAAGTCTATATTTTGCTTTTTGTAGCGACAACCACACTGAAAAGGTATAAAATGACCTTAAGTTGTTTACATGAGTGATTCGTATTGCGAGTTATACATGTTTGCTTTATGTTACTCCTTGAATCAGACATTCAGCGACGAGGCACGTCGGTTTGGTGCGGAACTGAGTCCCACAGAGGCACTCGCATTTGTCACTGTTCGGGTCACTTCGGAGGCAAAACTCGTGAACTCGTGTAGCAAAGGTTCTCAAGTTACTTACACTACTACACTATTTAGTACCCACATGTGCACATGTGACCTGTGCCAAACAGACTGATTTTCTTTCTTTCTAAAATAAAAACTTTTAAAATATTACTGATTTGAAAAAAAAGAAACACTAGTTGTGTTTTCCGCATTCCAAGCTCAATCACTATCGTCTCAGCACAGTTAGGATAGTAGAGCCGCCTAACTGAATGTTATTTAGAAGTATCATGCACCAAATATAACTGCATAGTCATGGTCAAGTTAAATCTCATCATACTTCTTCGGTATACGAGTAAATTGAAAAGATGTTGCGGTCCTTCTTCATTATATCTGCGGTATGAAGATCTGCAAAAGTGCGGAGCATTCCGTGTCTCTGAGAATTAGCTCGCGCCTTCGACGTTCTCTATGAAAAGCAAATATTCGCTGTTTATAGCACCGCTACCGCTTCCAGACGTAATGCCGCACTTACTACTTATGCGCGCAAGTTATTACTTTACATTTATGTTCCACTCAGGACGCAGCCGAATAGCCACTTATTGTGAGTAGCTACCGTATATGTTTATAGCGCTCCGTACGCACGCACTTATGCATAGGTGTTTGTTGACTATCATAAAAGTGCACATGTACCAAGCCGATGGTGGTACATTGGAGGGCAAGCTCAGTTTTCGATAGGTACCAACGTTATCTATATGAATATACTTAGATGATTAATTGTGCTTGCTCGCGGGGAGATCATTAGACCATCCAAGTATAAAGTGCGTCACTCACCTGCTAGCATCCAGTGGCTCTGCGAGGGAATCTTGTCCTGATGTGGCACGTGGGTGGCGTTGCACGACGACCGGCCGGATCGACTATCCACTCACAAATTGGTGCACCAAAGTCTGTACTGCCCTACATGAGCCTTCAGGAGTCACAATTAGTCCAGATGAAAGCCGTTTAAAGACGATTAACCCTTATCCCAAGGATTTTAACCGGGAGCGCGCACTTAGGCAACTGCAAAAGCTGCCATCTTGGATTCGACTCTTTTCTCATTCGTTCGCAAGCACAGTGCGCGCATAGAATGAATGTATGGTTACGGAACATTCCGCCCACCAAAATACATAGTATTTTCACTAAGTTAGAAAGAGCGGAACCCGAGAACAACGGATAAAACGAATGAAAAGCTGATGTGATCGATTAACACAAATTAAAGTTAACACTAACCTAAACTAAACTAACTAGAATCTAATGAATTGAAGTAACGGTAAACGGACTGTCTAGTCAGTCTGAGTTGGCAGAGGGCACAACTTCACAAGAGGTCTCGTAAGAAGTGATCCAGTTGCCATACGCACGGTGGCCACACGTACCACTCCGTCAGGACCCGGATGTAATTCCGTGACCCGAGCAAGAGGCCAATGCAGCGGTATAGTGTTTTCGTTTTTGATAACCACGATTGAATCTACAGCCAACGGTTTGCTTAGTCCACTTTGCTCGCTGAGTCAACGATTGCAAATATTCGATCTTCCAGCGTTTCCAAAAGTCTTGTTGGAATCGCTGGATGAGTTGCCATCTTCCTAACCGAGTAAGATTAACGCCTGATAAATCCTCATCAGGGACTGAAGTAAGCGGCTCCAAAGTTAGGAAATGACCCGGAGTCAGTACGTTTAAGTCATTGGGATCTGAGCTCAGGGAGTAAAGAGGGCGCGAGTTTAGCATAGATTCGATTTGTACAAACAAAGTTGTCATCTCTTCGAACGTTAATGTCTGATCACCGATAATACGATAAAGATGAGATTTAACAGCCTTAATTTGTATTTCCCATACACCGCCAAAATGACTGCTAGCCGGAGCATTGAATTTAAATGTTATGTTTTCGATATTAGATGCGTCCTTCATGTACTCATTAAGTTGGTTGCAAGCGCCTACAAAGTTGGTTCCACAATCTGAATGGATAACACTTACACGACCCCGCCTGCCAACAAACCGGCGAAGCGCTGCTATGAAAGCGTCCGAAGTCAAGTCCGAAGCGACTTCCAAATGGACTGCTTTCGTTGTAAAGCACACAAACAAGCAAAGGTAAGCTTTACTTATTTTAGCTCCACGATGTCGTCCTAACTTAATGCGAAAAGGTCCGCCATAGTCAACACCGACGATTGAAAATGGCTTGGCATGGTTGATGCGAGTCGCTGGTAGATCGCTCATAAAAGGCTCAAGCGGTGTAGGGCGCGTACGGAAACATTGTAAGCACCTTGACAAACAATGTCGGATTGCGCGTTTTGGTGATAATATCCAAAATTGCTGTGTCAAGAGATACTGCATAGTATTTATACCGGGATGACTGTTTTCACGATGAAGTGCTTCGATGATCATGAACGTTAGTTTAGAATCCTTAGGTAGCAGCGCAGGATGCTTATGCTCATACTCGAGCCCAGAACGGGATAGGCGACCGCCCACCCTAAGAATTCCTGATTTATCTAAAAATGGGTTAAGTTTTTGCAAAGGTTTTTGCATAGGTTTAGAGTCTTTCAAACGTGTTATTTCCTCATCGAAATGCAATGATTGTACTCTGCGTACGAAAATCAATAAAGCGTTATGAAGCTCTGTTCGATTTAAATGATGGTCAGAACTTGGCGAAGAATTTTTACGAGCACTTTCCACAAAACGAATGCAATACGCGAGCACTCGTTGTGCTTTACGAATTGATGAAAAACTTTGGAGTAAAGAATCAATGACGTTGGTGTCGTTGTGAACAAACAGGGAGACCGCGCGCTCTTCAGATAATACATCAGCTTCGTTAACATTGTCACTGTTGTTTGGCCAAGTGTTAGAAGGTTCAGCAAGCCAATAGGGCCCCGCCCACCATAACGAATTGTTGACCAACTCAGCAGGATAAAGACCGCGAGAGGCAATGTCAGCTGGATTATCCGAACTGGAGACATGGTTCCAGCGAGCTTCCGGAATAGTATCCTGAATATGACTCACTCGGTTGGCGACAAAAGTCTTCCAACGTGACGAGCAAGATCGAATCCACGATAATGCCACCATCGAATCTGACCACGCACAAGTGTCAGCTATGGGGAAAAATGATGAATAGGTATCTCTGATGAACTTCAGAAGATCTGCCAGGAGGACTGCGGCGCACAATTCGAGACGAGGTAATGATATCCTTTTTACAGGTGCTACGCGAGATTTTGAAGACAGAAAGAAGACAGATACACTACCGTCAACGCAAGTGACACGTAAGTAGATTACAGCTCCATAACCTGACTCGGAACTATCAGCAAAGCCATGGAGTTCACACGATTTCATATCTTTTACAGAAATGCATCGAGGGATTTCCAAGGACTTGATGACAGGTAACTGCTCAGTATAACAACGCCATTGTTCGACGATTTCACACGGCGGAGAATCGTCCCAATTAATACCCAACATCCACAACTTCTGAACTAAGCACTTAGCTAAGAGAGTTATAGGAGTTAGGAAACCCAAGGGGTCATAAATGCGTGCGAGTTCACTTAGAATCGTACGCTTTGTGCATTGGCGATCGATAGGTTTGACCTCAAACAAGAATTTGTCTCTCCTGGGACACCACTTCAGGCCCAGGATCTTCAGGGTGCTAGACTCTTCGATATCCATAGACACAAAGTCAGCGAGACAGTGTTCCGGCGGTATATCAGTAAGCACCTCTGGTTTATTGCTAGCCCACTTACGCAGCTCAAACTGACCTCTCTTTAAGAGTTGGATGACCTGAGCTTTGACCTGGATGGCGGTCTGGATATCAGAACTGCCACTCGCGATGTCGTCAACGAATGTATCAGAAGTCATCACTTCGCGAGCGAGAGGTAAGTCAGTCTCATCCTCTACAAGTTGTTTGAGAGTGCGGCCAGCAAGAAAAGGAGACGATGATACCCCATAAGTTATGGTATTTAATCGATACTCTTGAATTGGGTCCGTTGGTTTGAATCGCCAGAAAATTCTTTGGAAATCTCGATCGTCAATTGACATAGTAATATTTCTAAACACTTGACGAATGTCGGCTGTAAATACAACAAGATGTGTTCGGAAGCGAAGAAGAATCTCAGTTTAGGACCTACGAGTAAAGCTTCATTCAACGACACACCACGAGCGTCTTTCGCGGAAGCGTCGAAGACCACTCTTAGCTTTGTCGTTGCGCTGTCAGGTCGCAAAACGCAGTGATGAGGTATGTAATAACAACCCTGGTTGATTTCCTTTGAAGGAACTAGACTCATGTGACCACTTTGTAAATAGTCAGACATGAAGTCGCAGTATTGTTCGCGTAAAGCCTCATTTGCCGCTAACTTGCGTTCTAGTGATTTAAAACGACGCAAAGCAGGTTCTCGCGATCCAGGAAAAGTAAGATTCTTGTCTTTATCTTTGAAAGGCAAGGTAACGGTATATCTCCCTGAAGCATCGCGGGAATGTTCGGTAACGAATTTCTGTTCACAGAGCTCTTCGTCGGGTGTTAGCTTAGAAGACTGAGGAATGTTGTCCATTTCCCAGAACTTCTTAACCAGATTATCGTTTGTAACGAAGAACGATTTTGGTAGTTCGTGATTATCACTGCAACTGACGTTTCCTAGTAGGATCCAGCCGAACACAGTGTTGATTGCAGATGGTTGCTGCAATCCTCCACTAACACTACCTGGTAACAGGAGTGAAGGGAAGACCTCTGCACCGAGAAGGACATCGATTTGACCAGGTAAGTGACAATCAGGATCCGCTAGGTTAAGATTTCGAATATGATGCCACGCAGATTTGTTCAGCTTAACAACTGGCATATTGCCGCAGATCTTAGGTAAAGTTAACGCTTCAATACTAAACAAATCGTTGTCGTGGACTCCTATGCTTAAGCAGATTGTACCACTAGCGGATGTTGAAGCATGACCTAGGCCGAGAATTCTACGCGTTGACTGCGTTCGTTGAAGACCCAAACGCTCAGTAGCACGTTCAGTTATGAAGTGGGCCTGGCTTCCGGAATCAATCAGCGCACGAAAAGTCTGATAACGACCCGAGGAATCACGAATTTCGATATTAGCTGTGGACAGCAGAATCATGGAACGATCACCGATATTGGTAAGTACACTGACCTGTGAGGTAGTGGCGTTTTCGGTATTATCGGTTTTCGAAACATCTAGATCTTGATGTAGCAAGGTGTGATGTCGTTGACGACACACTTGACACGTAAACATTGATTTACAGGTTTTGAGGCCATGTGATGGCTTCAAACAGTTGAAGCACCAACGATTGGTCTTCACATAGTCAAGTCGTTCCCGAACAGATTTGTCCGTAAACGATTTGCACTGATTTATGGAATGTTCTTCTCCACAGAACGGACACTTGTACTTTCGAGGTTCAGTTGGTGGCACAAGAGCAGTTCGTGAAGAAGGCGACGATGCTGACGACGATGGTGCAGTTGCGTTCGATGTGGTTAAGTTCGATGATGAGGGCGCAACTGCAAGAGGTTTGTCAACTGCTGTATTCGTTAGAAATGTTGAAGTATGTTTTTTACTTGCGACCGCGGCGTTAGAATTCCGTGAACCACTCGGCTTATGTGGTTTTTCGTTAACATGGTTATCGCGACTACTTGCGGAGAAGTGTGTGTCGCGAACCAAAGCCTCGCTTCTGGTGTACAAAAAATCTTTGAGATCTTTGTAACTTGGAAACTCATGAGACGCAGTAACTCGTTCAAAAGCACAACGCGATTTTGAATCCATTTTCGATAGCAAAAGGTAACAGATTACAAAATCCCACTGATCCGTCGGTAGCCCTTGCCGTTTGAGAATCGATAGATTTTCGTTGAAAGAATCAAGGACACGTCGTAAATCAATGGGTGAGTTGGCCTTCAGGTTAACGTTCAAGATCTCCTTCCAGCAAGTAAAGGCAAGTTCCCGCTTGTCTTTGTACCGCGCAACCAATGCAGAGTACGCTTCGTGGTAATATAAGCCCGTCACAGGAAAGGTTCGTATAAGTGCTAACGCATCACCAGTGAGACTAGAGACGAGGTAGTGCATGCGCTCCGTATCCGAAAGTGAACCATTCTCGTGAATCAGAGAGTTGAAGATATCGAAGAATTCGGGCCACAACTTTATGTTACCACTGAATTGCGGTAAGTTAATTTTAGGTAATTTTACTTTGAGTACACTCGACGACTCATTATGAGATTTATTTGGCTCATCGTTATATTCATTAGGCTCATCGACCTTAGTTAAGCGTCGGTGTATCGCTAAAATCTCATAATATCGTTCGTCGAAGTCGGATCTGATACTATCTTGTTCCTCTTGTTGTTCATCTGTAAGGTCGCATAAGCTAAGTATGTCATCATGGGCTTCTTCAAAGTTATTTACTATTTTAGTTAAGTCTGAGTAATGTGCCAAAAATTTACTTAAATCACATTCATTATTTACCGCTAAACGAGCGACTTCAAGCGTCTTGGATAATCTATTGAACGCTAAAGTACGTTTTCTACGCAATACCGGTAAGTCGCGTTCAGTTGGGTATTCGACTTCAACCGATTTACCTTTACTCAATCTTCGTAATGATTTTTTTGAATAATAAGGCATTTTGTTTATTTGATAGCCTTAATAACGTTAAAACAATCTATATTTCACAATAAGATTATATATTGAACAAGTAATGGCACCGTTAAGTTCAAGTAAATGACAATGAAATAATGTAAACAAACCGTTTCAAACTGAATCGAAATCCCAATCCGAACACCGTACGTCAACCGTTCAATCGCAGTTCATTCATTCAATCACTACAACGCTAATAATTCCAACAAATTAATATTGTCGCTGAATAGAAAGAAAACTAAATTATTTGTCTATGGTTCAATTCAATTTCAAATCGTAGAACGAACTACTCGAACTAATATGGCGGCGATGAAAAATTACAAATTTCGAATGGAAGGTAGGTGAAAATAACTAGGCGGACCAGAATTTACATATGTTCTAAGTATGGTTATATTGTGGTTATTAACGTTTCGATTCGATGTTATTTCAACTTGTATGACAATTTCGATAAAATATAACTACGAAATACGTGTAGCCACACGAGTTTATAGCAAATGAACAAGAATGCATCGGACACACAAAGAATTTATCAATGATAAAATTATGAAAAGATCGATCCACGTTTGAAAATACACTTTTTTGTTTTTCAACGATTAACGAAATAAACTAGTGTAATGTATAGCAATCGACCTAAAACGAATATGTATTGCCCAAAAGTGGGAAATAGTTTGGGGTACGTGGGAAAAAAAAATGAATTTAATTTCTTTGTGCTGAATGTTGAAGATTACCTATGATTTTACGGGAACTTTACTGATATCGAGTAAACGAATGAATATTATCGAATTATATCCGTTATTCCCTGGTTTCGGCACCAAAAAATGTACCAAGCCGATGGTGGTACATTGGAGGGCAAGCTCAGTTTTCGATAGGTACCAACGTTATCTATATGAATATACTTAGATGATTAACTGTGCTTGCTCGCGGGGAGATCATTAGACCATCCAAGTATAAAGTGCGTCACTCACCTGCTAGCATCCAGTGGCTCTGCGAGGGAATCTTGTCCTGATGTGGCACGTGGGTGGCGTTGCACGACGACCGGCCGGATCGACTATCCACTCACAAATTGGTGCACCAAAGTCTGTACTGCCCTACATGAGCCTTCAGGAGTCACAATTAGTCCAGATGAAAGCCGTTTAAAGACGATTAACCCTTATCCCAAGGATTTTAACCGGGAGCGCGCACTTAGGCAACTGCAAAAGCTGCCATCTTGGATTCGACTCTTTTCTCATTCGTTCGCAAGCACAGTGCGCGCATAGAATGAATGTATGGTTACGGAACAGCACACAATGTTTCAAAATCAAAAATATAAATCAGAATAATATTTTGATTTTGAAACATTCACATAGGCCTACAGGGACACTTATACAACGTCGATAAAAAAGTGCGCGGTTCGGGTTGGTCATGTTCTAAGGAGAAGAACCGACAAGAAAATCCATGGTTACTCTTTTAAAATCATTTGGTTTTACAATATTTCTATGTTACATCGTTAGGACTTAAGTATGGGAGGAAATCGTAGACCCGACAATAAGTCGTTGCGTACTACAAAACGTAGAACAAGATAAAATGTTACCAATAGGATCTAGGAATCTATAAGGCCTACAATGTCCACACATTTACAAACAATCGGTAAATAAGAAAAAGAGTCTTAACAACAGCAAAAAAAAAAAAGTCACAAAAAGACTAGATTAAACAAGTGCCACAAATGTTGTCATCCGTGCTGTAACTATTCTTAACAAAAGGTGTAATGATTTAAAAACTATTGTAAAACATCTGATCGCTGATCAGGACGGTTACTATTACGTCTTAAACCAGTATTGTTTTAACCTTATTTCAGTGTGGGAAAGAGGCAGAGCTATAGAGTATGTCTAGCGCTATCTCTTTCCCGCTTTGGAATAATATTAAAACAATACTGCTTTAAGACGTCATAGGCCACCTAATCTGTTTCGGTGTGAGTACCTGAAGCCGAACGCTCAACACAAAAAGACGCTTTATAACATTATATACGTTACGTTGGCCAAGTGGTTGTTGTTGTGAGATCTTGGCTTAGACTTCCACGTCGGGGTAAATTTTAGGTATTGGATTCTGGAAGATTTCGGTAGTACCAGCTCGGATTCTCCGAATGTGCCCGGTTGATGGCAATGGGCTCGCACCTTGTGCAGCGTAAACATAACTAGCAAGATGAGGATGTAGGTACTACAGGTAGGTACACCTCTGTCTAATTCTTCGGCGGAAACAGGAATAATTACGATTAATGTTATATACAATAAGAAGCAGTATATTGCGTAGCATTTGAAATATTTAATGACTTCGAAAATAACACATTTGTTGACTGTTCGATTCAAAACTGTTTAGATTTATATAGATAAATGTAAAAGTTTAATCGAAACAGTTGTGCACTCGTTACTTCCATAATTTATAGAGTCAGTCTCTTATACAACTTTACAGTCTCTGTAAAGTTGTATTAGAGACTGACTCTATAAATTACACACGTTCACACGTGTTTTTTTATCAAAATCAACATCAAATTAATTTCAACCCTAACACCCAAACACTGACTCTCTAGATCCTCGTGTGATCTGACTGGAGATTTGTTCTGAGATCATTTATTTCCGCTGAGATTCCATCTGAACGCAATCTGTCAGCGCTACAGCTACAGGGTGAACTATTACCGTCTCTTGGAAGCGAAGCTGCAGAGGGAACAAAGAGAAACAATGCAAACCGGCATCTACTCTATATTCTATAATTTGTTGATTATACTCGTACCTACATTTAATACCTGCTTCCTATTAGTATTCCAGTGCTCGGCAAAAGTCACTTCTTATACAGAAAAAAAGGGCAAACATTGATAACCACACCGAGCTTGGTCAAGACGGATAGACGATTTCAGACTTATGTTAATTTTATTGAAGACTAGCTGTGCTCGCGACTTCGTCCGTTTAGAATTTATTGGAAAATTGATTTAGTTTTTTCTAAAATATAATTAGCCTTAGTTACTTCTTATTACATCAGCTATCGGCCAGTAAAAGTCCCGTCAAAATCGGTCCAGCCGTTCCAGAGATTAGCTGGAACAAACAGACAGACAAAAATTGAAAAAAATGTTATTTTGGTAAATGTACCGTATTCATAATTATGCATGTAGTAAAAAGCGGTTATTTAAATATTACAAACAGAAACTTCAATTTTGTTCTTTTGTATGTATATGTACGTATGTATGTAAGTATAGATAGATGATTGTATAGAAGTCACACTGGTACAGACAGCGTCAGTATGTCCTAACCTCTCGATCCCGAGAGTACACTCTGTGGCTCTGTGGCTGTATGTGACTATTCGTATAATTTTGGCGCCATTTAGTGCTGTAAAAGTGTTAAACGTGATTGCTTCATATGAAAACAATGGGGAAAAATAAAAGTTGTGATAAATCTACAAGGGAAGTAATAATAAAATTTCGGGAGAAGAATTGGTCGTATAAAAAGATAGCCGACCATCTGCAATGCTCAAAAACGTTGGTTTTCTACGCTGTGAAGCATTTTGCCACGTATCAAACAACTTCAAATGTACCGCGTGTACCTAAACAGAGAAAGTCATCTCGTCGAGATGATCGAAATATCGTTCGTTTGGCAAAACAAAATCCTTATAAAGGGTCTAATGAGCGGAGAAAAGAATATTTTGGTGAAAACAACCCTTCAGCAATCTCGGCACGCACTATTCGAAGGCGTTTGGTGAAAAAAAAGTTGCACGGAAGGTTAGCAAGGAAGGTGCCCATGTTGAAACGGTGCCACAGGCAAGCCCGGCTTGCATTTGTAAGAACGTATGGAAAATGGATAGTTAGACAGTGGAAAAATGTTCTTTTTTCTGATGAGATAAACAGGGTATGTTCTGATGGAAAACGATATGTACGACGCCCTCCGAATAAAGCATTCGATCTTGGTACACAAAAAAAGACATTACAGCATGGTGGGGGAAATGTGAAAATTTGGGGGTGCTTCTCTAGACATGGACCTGTTAAGCTGATAGAAGGAAACATGGATCAATTCCAATACATAGATATACAGGAAGAAACAATGTTACCTTATGCTGAAGACGCGCTTCCGGTTATTCGGACATTCCAGCGCGACAATGATCCAAAGCATACTGCACGCACCGTTAAGGAATTCCTCACATCGCAATCAGTTTCTGTCTTAGACTGGCCAGCTAACAGCCCAGATCTAAACCCAATAGAGCATCTTTGGTGCGAGGTCAAGAAAAAGATTTCAAATCGACAGTGTGGCAATCTAAGAGAGAAAGAGGAAATGGAACTCTATCTCTCTTGTGAAATGTCAAAAATTGATAGAGTCAATGCCTCGCCGGTGTAAAGCAGTAATTAAAAGCCGTGGACATGCTACTGACTATTAATTGTAGTTTAAAATGTATGAAATTGCTTTTTTCTTTATGTAATTCACATTAATGTGATTTATTTAATCTAAGTTTCATAAGCATATAAAACAACTAGCTGTCCGGCGCAACTTCGTTTGCGTCACATTTTCCCCGTTTTCCTCCACTTCTATTGGTCATAGCGTGATGATATATAGCCTATAGCCTTCCTCGATAAATGGGCTATCTAACTAACAATGAAATAATTTTTCAAATCGGACCAGTAGTTTCGGAGCCTATTCAATGCAAACAAACAAACAAACAATGAAATCTTTCCTCTTTATAATATTAGTTTAGAGTATCGAGCAATTTAATAAATCATTCTTAATTATTTGTCCAGCTTCATTATTATTTGAATTTGTTACGATAGAGAATAAATACAATTTGTAAATACTATTCATGTGGCTATTTCATTACATAACTAGTTCGTTCTAAGAAGGAACACATAACTACAAATGACATGATTTAAAATAAAAAACTTAAAATCGTTCTTAATTTTATGACCATAACCGTATATGAAAAAAAAATGCAGTTGCTGGTTAACCTTGACCATAAAAACCATTGAGGTTCTGAGAAGTATAGACCCGCGACGCACTGTTTCCGAATTAGGGCCTCCGAATTTTATTTTATTTTATATAAAACGATCTATATTTCCAAAATGGTGGTTTAGATGAAAATCTTTTCTGATAAGAAATTATTGCTCTAGTAGAAAACTTCGAGATGGTGTAAAAAACACGAGAAATATTGAGAATTAAAAAAAATATATATGTGTCGCAATGAACAAAATATGGGAAAAGAAAGCCAAATTTTGGAATTTGTCAGTATTTAGAGTTGTCTTTGCGATTTAATTCGATGCAGTAAATGGCAAGTAACCGTGTATCGGACGGCCGAAATATGTAGAGCGAAGTGTGAAACTCAAACTCAAAGCGTTTATTTCAATTAGACCATTACAGGCACTTTTGAAAGTCAAAAAAACAAAAACAACGCTAAGCTACAGTCCCAGTCACAAGGCATAATAACTTGTGAAAGTACTGTAGTTGCCCCTTCCAAAGCGTAGATCTCTATGGAGAAGAATGGGCAAGATACTCCATGGACACTCTTTTAAATCAAAATATGTTACAAAATCTTGGTTACATCATTCATGTTAAGAATAAATAAAAAAAAAAAGAAATATGTTATATGTTTCAGAATTTTAATCCGTGCCATCTACGAATAATACACAAAACAAAACGACTTACATCCGGATTGGCCCGCCTTAAGAACAACGAGCATTAGCGGCCACAGCGCCACTACAGTGTACACGTGCATACTTACACAGCGCACTGCAACTGAAACCTCAGCAGTGTGCCTTATTAGCCCTTGCTCGCCCGGGGCGCCAGATAAGCCCTGCACTTTTATAGCGACGGATATAATACATATATTTAAAGCACGTTAGTTCATATTCATATTCATATTCATATTCATTTTATTGCGTTCCATAATGTTTTACAGGTGTTATAAAAGGCTTAAAGCTAAGAACAGTGTTATGGACCCTGTTAGGGCACAGCAATCTATGTATTTATTATTGTTAACTTTTATATTAATTAAAACAATAATGATTAATTAAATTAAATAATTTCTAATTAAAAGATGCAATTATAGTTATTAGCGACATACATATTACAAATACACGATAACAATAAAATCTTATTCAATTCATGATAACTATAAAGTAATAGACATAGTACAACAACATAAAACATAAAAATTATTTACTTTCACTGTTTACGTTGTATTTTATATCGCGGTGGTGTCCGCAACGCCACGTGAAAACGCGTATTTTGCTTAGGGGTGGTGAATTGAACTCGAAGGTCACCAACGCCTTGTGTTACTGACCATCTTGCGGAGAGTTCCAGCAGGTACTCTCCACGAGATCGCTTACGTTATAGATTTACATAGTAAGTGTGGATTTGTTACTGCTGTTAGCTTTTTATACAAAACAGAATCGATACCGATTATGTTTAATCGATACCGATTATGTTTTGTATCGTATCTCATCGGATTTAAGAGACTCCGATAGAAATACTACTTATGAGATTAAATTAGGATGTTGAATTTTGTCTTTGACACTCTTTTTCAATAGACAATGACACGACACACGAAATTATGGATATTTAGCATATTCCATTAAACGAGTATAAAATAACGCCGCTGCCGAGCCACCCTGTGCTAATTGCTTTGATAACATCTTCATGAATTTAAATGAATTCCCGAACGTTCTGGAACGCCCCGCTCGGCGTCACTTCGCAGCGCCATACATGTTTAATTGATCCGTTACCGAGTCATAGACGTAAAGTATCTTTATCGGTTTGGGAACATTCTTCTGTTTGTGATACAAGTGTTTGTATCGTTGTTGCGAGGCAGTATTTTGGAGCGACTTCACTTGTAAACTGTGCCACAGACAGAAACTCGAAACAAGAAATAACAGAATAGCCAGTCACTGCGATATAAAGGAGCTCATGGCATGGGGTAAGCCTTCTGACCTCGCGACGATTACCTCGAGCCTGACTATCCCACTGCGGCGCTTGTAATGCCTGCGTAACTCGGAACTCGGCTGTTGCTCCAAAAAGTCCACTCCAAACTGTTATAGAAAGTTGAAAAATAAACTTGACAGTAATTTCCAAAGACGGCAACAACCGGCCTGTTTAAATATGCACGACAATTTGGAAGTTGTAATTTGGAGTGTTTTAGTTTGGGGTTCCTTGTTCGTGTTGAGGGAAGTATTTGACAGGAGGCAGGCGCACTCCCCTCGAGCGACGCGGCCCGGGTCAGGGGAACAGTCGCGCGCCGGTCGACGCACAGATGGGTGCATAACTTGGAATATATTTGCGATAATCTTATTTATCCGGGGGGATATTATCAGCCTTTGCAAACGTTGCTGTACGTCGTCAATTTTGCCTAACAAACGGTCGTTTAGTTGGAATTGACTCGGGATACAACGTGAGTGACCGGGCGGTTGTTCTCAAATGATCCGCGTGTTATTCGCACACCGCCGCGCCGGTTCAATTCGCGCTGTCGCGCAAACATGAATCTTGTATGTGAGGGACCGGGCCGCGGCCGGCGGCCGGAGCCATCTTCTTGCCTCTTTTGTGTAATTCGGAATTGATGAATGTCTGAGCTCAAAGGAAATTTAATAAACAACTTATTGTGTGAATAGCACAATATTTTTCCCATTATATTTCAGAGATTATTTTAATGATTTGATTTCAATTTAATAAACGATTTGTTTCACCCTTTTTTTTATTAGGCATTCATTTATATCTTATGTAGCCATTAGAATATTCCATACAACGCTTGTGATCTATGTTCATTGGTTAATTCTGTGTAATAAACTGGCGAACATGAGCCACGATCGGACGACGACGGTCGCCGGTTGCAGTGAACTTACAACCGGGATGCTAAGCGGATCGCAGCCGGTGCGGGGCTGGAGACTCGCATTGTTGCGTAAATCTACTCATTAGGTCAATTACAGCCTGTTTTGTACCAAACCGCATTTGTGCTTCAGAATTTAGGCAACAGTTACAGTAGTAGTAGTAGTAGTGTAGTACGCGCTTACTTGAGAGGAATGCCTTTAATATTAGACAGTTCAAAAACATTAATTAACGCTTTAATGAAGCAGTCAAATTTTCTTAACCGTGAAACAGTTTATCATCAGTTTATTCAAAATCCTTCAGATGATTGTGTGTTGCCATTAGGCTTTATCTTTATCGACCCCTAAATGTAAACTATGAAGATTAAATCAATTTCGTGCCAATACTAAAATATATATTGTTCTGTATGGTGTCGGACGTTAAGAATAGCACCATCCCATATCTTCCCGTGGGTGTCGTAAGAGGCGACTAAGGGACTTGCCAGAAAATGGGCAGCAGCGTTTTTCTGTGCTTTTTGCAACAACCATACTGCGATCGCCAACCCGTCTGCCAAGCGTGGCGATTATGGCAAAACCCCCCTTATGAGCGCAATACAGAAATGGCCCCTAGTACCCGGCAGCCCGTCTACCCTCGACTATGGTAGCGGTCGAGGTTACGGCGTGGCAAGGGGTGCGAAGAATCTCCGGAAGGGATCCGGCTGCCTATACCGACGACTTGACCTGGCAACATATAACACGCGGACACTCCGGACCGACGAGAAGATAACGGAACTCGAGGAGGAATTGAGCAGGTTGCGATGGAGTATTGTAGGATTATCTGAAGTCCGAAGAGAGGGGGAGGACACGATGATCCTGAAATCCGGCAACCTACTCTATTTCCGAGAGGGTGACCGGCAGTCCCAGGGTGGTGTTGGGTTGATCGTCCACAAGTCCCTTGTGAATAACGTGGTGAAGATCGAGAGTGTGTCGACCAGGGTGGCGTACCTGATACTCAGAATATCCTCAAGATATTCGCTGAAGGTCATACAGGTCTACGCCCCGACCTCGGCACACCCCGACGACGAAGTGGAAACCATGTATGAGGATATCTCCAAAGCCATGCATGGTTCCAAAACTCACTTTACCGTTGTCATGGGGGACTTCAACGCGAAACTGGGCAAGCGAGACGGAGATGAGCTGCAGGTGGGGCAATTTGGGTTTGGATGTCGGAACCACCGGGGACACCAACTGGCTAGTTTTATGGAGAAGGAGGGCCTCTATATGATGAACTCCTTCTTCAGAAAGCGTGAGCACAGGAAGTGGACCTGGCAGAGCCCCGATGGTGCAACTAAAAATGAGATTGACTTCATCATGTCAACCAAGAAGCAAATGTTCAATGATGTCTCTGTGATCAATTCGGTGAAAACTGGGAGCGATCACCGCATGGTAAGAGGCACATTGAACATCAATATTAAGCTAGAAAGGTCTCGACTGATGAAGTCTACGCTCCGACCAGCACAGATCCAGATCCAAAACCCCGAGAGCTTTCAGCTTGAACTCCAGAATCGTTTCGAGTGCCTAGGAAGCTCAGTGGACGAATGCAACGATGGATTCGTGGAAACTGTCCATACGACAGGGTCTAAGTTCTTCAAGACGCGTCGTACACAGAAGAACAAAAGACTCTCTGATCATACTCTCAAGCTCATGAAGGAACGGCGTGAGATGATCCTGCAGTCTTCAGAAGACGCGTGGAAATACCGGCAGCTCAATAGACAGATCTCTAAATCCTTGAAGAGCGACCTCCGCCGCTTTAATACCGAGCGTATTAAAGACGCCATTGAGCGGAATAAAGGCTCAAAGGTATTTGCAAGAGATCTGGCTATTGGGCAGAGCCAGCTCACGAAACTGAAGACCGACGATGGCAGAATTGTATCCGCCAAACCGGAGCTACTGAGGGAGATCGAGAGTTTTTATGGGCAGTTGTACACGTCAACCAGGAAACCCGTTGTAAATCTAGCGAATGACCCAAGAGCTAGACTGACCCGACACTACACCGAAGACATCCCGGACATCAGCCTGTACGAGATTAGGATGGCTCTGAAACAGCTTAAAAACAACAAGGCACCGGGTGATGATGGAATTACGGCCGAACTTCTGAAGGCGGGTGGAAAACCGGTACTTAAGGCCCTTCAGAAGCTGTTTGGTTCCGTCATACTCGAGGGCAAAACGCCTCAGGCATGGTGCAGGGGTGTGGTGGTACTCTTCTTCAAAAAGGGCGACAATGCCCGGTTGAAGAACTATAGGCCCATCTCACTTCTAAGCCATGTCTACAAGTTGTTTTCAAGAGTCATCACGAATCGTCTCGCGCGCAGGTTTGACGATTTTCAGCCTCCCGAACAAGCCGGATTCCGTAAAGGCTTTAGCACCATAGACCACATACATACGCTGCGACAGGTTATACAGAAGACCGAAGAGTACAACCTGCCTCTCTGTTTGGCGTTTGTGGACTATGAGAAAGCCTTCGATTCGATCGAGACTTGGGCTGTACTGCAGTCTCTCCAACGGTGCCAAATTGATTATCGGTACATCGAGGTGCTGAAGTGTTTGTACAAAAACGCCACCATGTCAGTCCGACTTCAGGACCAGACCTCGGAACCTATCCTTCTGCAGCGAGGTGTGAGACAGGGAGACGTCATATCTCCGAAACTGTTCACCGCTGCACTGGAAGATATCTTCAAGGTTCTGGACTGGAGAGGGCTAGGCATCAACATCAATGGCGAGTACATCTCTCACCTTCGATTTGCCGACGATATAGTGGTCATGGCTGAGACCATGGAGGACCTCAGTACAATGCTCGATGACCTTAGTAGAGCTTCCGAAAGAGTGGGTCTTAAAATGAACATGGACAAAACCAAGGTCATGTTGAATGCCCATGTAACACCCACTCCTATCAAGATCGGAGACTCTACTATCGAAGTTGTAGACGATTATGTCTACCTGGGACAAACGGTCCAGTTGGGTAGGTCTAACTTCGAGAAAGAGGTCAATCGTCGAATCCGACTCGGCTGGGCAGCGTTCGGGAAGCTGCGTGGTATCTTCTCGTCCAACTTACCGCAGTGTCTCAAGACAAAGGTTTATGACCAGTGTGTGTTGCCAGTGATTACATACGGGACCGAAACGTGGCCGCTCACAATGGGCCTCATCAGAAGGCTCAAAGTCACCCAGAGGGCAATGGAGAGAGCTATGCTCGGAGTTTCCTTGCGTGATCAAATCAGAAATGAGGACATCCGCAAGAGAACCAAGGTTACCGACGTAGCCCGAAGAATTGCCAGACTTAAGTGGCAGTGGGCAGGGCACATTGCTCGCAGAACAGATGGCCGATGGGGCCGAAAAGTTCTGGAATGGCGACCGCGAACCGGGAGACGATGCGTTGGAAGGCCTCCCACTAGGTGGACCGATGACCTGGTGAAGGTTTCGGGGATCCGCTGGATGCGAGTCGCACGGGACCGATCAATGTGGCGACACTTGGGGGAGGCCTATGTCCAGCAGTGGACGTCTTTCGGCTGAAATGATGATGAATGATGACTAAAATATATGCGTGATGTACTAACTTGCTTTGGACAGTAATAGGATTTTATGAAATAGTACGTCGCTGAGCAACGTTATTGTTACCACAATGTTTAGTAGTTATCATACATTCAGTCAGTTCTATAACTAGATGTCGCTATTTTTGCTCGCTTTTGCAATAAAATATAAGCGAGATTTGCAAACGAGATCGTCCGAAAATAGGGGCGTGTGGCCTTGACCCCAGAGTGGGCGCGCCGCTCAGCTGGCCGGGTGGTTGGGACACGGCGCGGCCGGCGCGGCGCCGGGTGTCGGCCGGCCCGGTAGCCGAGCCGGAATTAGTTCGCAGGAGTTCACCTTTGGATTTGGGGAAAAAGGGCCTGCTGTAAAAAGAGAATGATATAGAAAGCGCAATATATTTGTAGTTGTAAATGTTTAGTATGGACTTCGTCTTCAAATATAGTTCTGTATCTTATCCATATATCTATATCTCGTAATGGATTCGGACTAGTCCTTGCGAAGGTATACTTTTTCAGTTATCGTTAGTGTCCGGTGGTTGTTCTGCTCATATGTACGCCGTGTGAGCACTAACTAGGTCCGCACTAAGCAATCACTCCAAGGTCGTCCTCATTCGCTCGCAACAGTTGTGTCATTTACATGCTTGATTCAATCGAAGAAATTGATTCAATTCGAGCAAATTATTGGCTATTATATTGTTTTGATTTAAAGCACATGTGCCTGACCTAAATATCTACTTTTGTTTAAACTTCACTGTTAAGAAAAGTAAAGAACTGTCTGTAGATACCTAGT
This sequence comes from Cerastis rubricosa, assembly GCA_949152445.1. NCBI lineage: Eukaryota > Metazoa > Arthropoda > Insecta > Lepidoptera > Noctuidae > Cerastis > Cerastis rubricosa. The sequence goes on along the minus strand of OX424531.1, from coordinate 24,105,198 downwards.
TCTCGTAGGTCAAGGGCGTAATGCTTATAAAATGTAATTAGCAGGTTTATGATTCAAAATGGGTTACCAATCAGTTATTTTTAATTTTAAATCATAAAAAATATCAGGTGGAATATAACTTTACTTTCGGAAGTCTGTGACTTTTGTTTGTTTTATTTACTTTTTTTACGCCGACATCCGAAAGCAAAGTTATTTTCCACAATAATTAGGGTTTTTTTGGAAGTCGATTTTTTTTTTGCAAAAAAGTTTTTATTTTATTCTTTTTAGTTTTTTAGTATGTCACATCAATACTTGTCAAGTATCAATTTTACACGGTAACTAGAAATTATTAGTCCATCTGCACATAGACGAAGAAGAAATAAAATTTAAGAGTTACCTCGATTTCTCCAGAATCCGATCATCAGATCCTGCCATTATGACCATGGAAACATTTAGGAAAAATACACTTTAAAATAAAATAGTTGAAATCGGTCCAGGCATCTTCGAGTAATTGGATATTACATAAAAATGAAAGATTCCGACGAATTGTTAATGAAACACCAAAAATTTCATCTTTATCTCAATCGTGTTATTTAAATAAGAGACCAAGCAGAGTGGAAGTAATATCATAAATCTGATCACTGCAAGCACCATCAAAACTTCTGTGTTGTAAGAAACCTCGGAAGGCTAAACATAAAACAAAGCCACTTATTACGGAGGCGGTGCAAGCCTGTGTGTGCCTGGTCATCTCTTAGTTGCCACGGCTTATTCCAGACTAATTAAAAAAAGTGTCCATGGAGTTTCTTGCCCATTCTTCTCCTTAAAGATCTACGCTTTGGAATGGTCAACTACAGTACTTTCACAGTTAATATGTCTTGTGACTGGGATTGTAGCTTCATTTTTATTGTTGTTCGCATATTCAAATGGCCTACTTGAAATAAATGATATTGATTTGATGCCCATTAAACTCGCCAAGATGTATCACTACAAACTACTCCAACTGCTATCAAGACGCCATTGAGCTCACAGTTGAGCTCAGGCGGTGAACATTAGGGATGCTCAGCATCCTATTATTTCCTTAATCTTTTTTTGTTAAGTTGGTGACTTACCGGTCGGCGCACCTGAAAGAAAGTGACTATAATACCACCTCCAATGCTCATCAGCAACAACAGAGACAATACTAAAATGCCTCAAGAGATTTTAATAACACCTACATCTCTAATAGTCACCCTTCAACCCTGAACATCTTCAACAACGCTCCCGGGTACCAAACATGGTTACCTACTGAATGGTACAAAGAATTCTATGTATCTACTAAGAACTAAACTTATTTAAGTCCAGGAAGATAATTATGTCGAGTCCAATGAATTGTTCGTTCAGTAGAGAGGCTGTAGGTAGATGTAACAGCAGGTCGGGCAGAGAGTACCGGGCGGTGCATTCATTAGGAACAAAGGGGCGCGCGAGTAAACAGTGTTTGTCGGTAACGGCCGGCTTGCGGCGAGCGCGCGGGACCCTAATTATGTTCGACACACTCCCCGACCCCCCCACACACACCCCCCCTGAAGCCTGCTCGCTTCATACAGCGGCTTAGCATTTAGCCGGGAGACTGAAGATCTTCTCAAACCAATCCAATAGACGTATTTAAAAAACAGACACATACATACACTAACACATACACTCACACATACACTCACTAATACAAACACCCACAAAATACCCACCCACCCATACAAAATCGCTCACCCATGCATTGTCGTGCATGCACACTCAAACATGTTCAACTTATGTAAATAAGTAGCTTAATATTAATTTTAAATTCAACCTCAGTGTATAGTATTATTTTTATCTTTTAGTTTTGTATTATTTATGAATGATTTTTACTGTTTATTTTTACGAGTTCACCTTGTAGCATGTTTGAATTTTTTTGTGCACACATTTTGGAAGGCGCTGGTGTCTGTGATACAATGAATTTCATTCATTAGTACAGGCACCAACGATACACTATGTCTGTAATGTTCCTTTTTTATTGGTAAAATTTGTATTTGTGAAATATATAAAAAGTGTTTTCTGAAATAAAAAATTATTATTATTATTATTTAGCTCGCCATCTAAAGCACTGTGCTGGCCACTCCTGAAGTGATGTTAGATATTTGCGTGCTTTGTTCTGGTTTGTGATTGATTGAGAAGATTTTGGAGATTTTATAGATTTTGAAAAATCTTTGTTCCTAAGTTTATAATGTCATGAACTAAGGAAATGAATTGGTTGGAGTGTACGTAACGGTACGTAACACTGAGGAAAAAAAACGCCATTAAAAGTGTTATTTTAGCAAATTGTTTATTTTCTCGATTCCATCGTATATAACACCGAAAAAATAAGGCGAAAAGCATCTTGGTGTTTTTGAGCTGATTAAGATGAGGACCATTGGGATGAATGTATACCACCATTACAACAAGCTCTAAACAGTGCTTACCACAAAGCAATAAAGGCCGTCCCTTGTGAAGTGGTCTTGGGCTATGGACTGCGTACAGGTAGTGACCGTTTGGGACCTGGGCTAGGAGATGTTGATGGGCATTCTATTGACGTGGCCAAATTACGTAAAGATGCATCTGAGAATATAAATAAGAATGCGACATCGCAAAAAAAAAAAACAATTCGATCAAAGCCGCACCAAAGCAAAGCATCGCTAGTTTGGCTACTACCAACATTCAAGACCCGTTTCAAATAAAGAAATACTTAGGACAAGACAGGTATCAAATAGAAGATATGAGAGGAAGTAAAAAGTCAAAAAAGAAATATGAAGTGAAGAAGTGGCCGCTGCGGAAAATATCAAACCAGGGATTAAAATCGACAATTGGTCTATAGAGTAGGACGCGTGTGGGCAAGGTACATAATTCAGACACTTATTTATAGATACTTCTTATTATTTTATAAGCTTATGTGAAACAGGATAAAATATAAATAAGTATGTGTGCTGGTTTGCCAGAAATCCGAACAGTGTTCACTATCCAGAGTAGAAGTGGTGTGCTGAAGCAGTTACTGCCTAAGAATAAAGGAGTAAACTGGAGCAGGCTATTGAGAGTGGCGGTGAGGGAAGAGGGGCCGAGGTGATGCCGGTGGACACGGCGGGAGGATCGACCCTTTTCAGCGACCGACCTCGACGCGCAAGTTTGTGCTGTCGTAACCTTTGCTGAATTTTGCTATTGATTTTTATGTTTTTAATAATTTATAATAAAAAATACACAAGTTTAATACCAGGTTTGTTATGCTTTAAGCGCCTTAAATAGTAGAATACCTGCATATAGCTAACATTAAGTAATATAAAATCACAAAATTTAATAAGGTGGTGTGTTTATCGATTGATGACGGTTGTCGTGACTGGCTTACATAACAACAAGCTCAGTCGCCGCGTCGCCGCGAGCGCCAACGCAACCTCTACACCACCCACTACTTGCACCACACTGCCGCGCCCGCCGCCGGTAACGAGGGTCATGCGAACACTCATAGTTGCCATTTAGAAGATTTCGCGCCCCACAGAGCACTTGGGGCGAGGGCGAAGATTAATTACTGACAGCTACTTATGTCGGCACACATATGAGGGGTTACAGAGCTTACGAACAAATTGAACTTTCTTTTATTGTTGCACATCTCTGACCTACAGTCATTCCTTCAAAACTTCTTTTTCAAAAAAAAACTTGTGAAAAAGTTGAAACTTAGACTTCCAATATCTCTGTAACTAGAAGGTTTCCCCAGGTATAATCAAGAACAAAAAAAATATCGCAATGACGGGGAGAGCATGTATGTACCTTTCCGCTCCGTGGAGGGTCTATTTACACCCTTTAAAACTGATTACCTCATTGTGGAAAACTGATTGAAAAGTTTTGACGATCAAATTCGTAAGCATAGCTTACCTACAAACAAAATAAATACATTATTGGAAACTTTTTTTTTTGTTGCAGGCTGAATTTATGACATGGAAAGTAAAGTACGTAATGTAGTACGAAATAAGTTTTCGGTACACGATATAAATATTTGAACGAACGAAGGTGAGCTACATATTATCTTTAACAGTTACAGTTGCACGTAAAAAAAAAAAATAGGTGCCACCGCGAAGTGCGCTTCACTTTTGTTATTTAATTCCGTGTTCGCCTCACTTTTAATTAATTTATAATGTAATAGATCTCAAAGTTTTTAATTTATCTTGTCTTCATTTAATTTTTAATTTGATTGTGGACATTTTATTAGACATTATGAAATTTTTGATGTTAATTTTTTTTTTTGATGTTTTCAGTCATAATGTGACGTGTTTCTGTCACTGATTATTTAATTACTAACATAATTTTAAGTGTACTAACTAACCAAATTATGAATAACTGAGCCTGAATTAAATGAATTGAATTTAACAACTTGCCATTTACAAAACGTCCTGCAAATCAAACCACGCAACAAGTGGTTATGACAAACTCACAAATAACTTATTAATGGCGGCGGTGAATGGTCCTCGACACTTCATGACACTCCGTGAAACTTCGCGCGATATTGAGACGCAATAACACTCATTCAAATGCTAACGACACATTCGAAACATGTTAACGAACTTCTGATAGCAAAATTGTTTGTTTAACAAACATGCAAATTTATGAAGCTATCAGGAGACATTGAATACTTGAATAAAAACCGGCCAAGTGCGAGTCTTACTCGCACACAGGGTTCCATAGCCCCAAACAATATTTTGAACTGTCATTCATTAGTTAGTAGTATTAGTTGGTAAACTTCCACTCAACCGCAAAACTAAATTGGTTTTTCATAGTATGTTAATGAAAAACAAAGTTACTGCTGCAGTTTGATGAAAAAGTCCCATATCTCAAAAACTAAACATCATATCTTATTGAAACCAATTTTCGTTGATAGTTTCTTTTACGTTCTACAATCCTAAATATTTTCAGAATTTTCCTCCCCTTACTTTAGAAATTAGAGGGGGGGGGACAAACATTTTACCACTTTGGAAGTCGCTCTAGCGCAAACTATTCAGTTTAGAAAAAAATGATATTAGAAACCTCAATATCATTTTTGAAGACCTATCCATAGATACCCCACAAGTAGGGGAATGATTAAAAAAAAATTTTTGGTTTTCAGTTCTATGTATGGGGAACCCCAAAATTTATGTTTTTTTTCTATTTTTGTGTGAAAATCTGAATGCGGTTCAGAGAATACATCTACTTACCAAGTTTCAACAATATAGTTCTTATAGTTTCGGAAAAAAGTGGCTGTGACATACGGACGGACAGACAGACAGACAGACAGACAGACATGACGAATCTATAAGGGTTCCGTTTTTTGCCATTTGGCTACGGAACCCTAAAAAAGAAAAGTAACAAGAGCAATGAGAGTCTTTGGAACAAAACAGCTATTACGTAGGTTCTGCGACTATAATCTGACGTCAGAACAGGCTACGAGCGTAGCTTTATCTTTAAATCTGACACGTTTTGCTGTTCCAAGCACAGAGAGGTGCGTTAGTGTTCGACTGTCCGACGCTCTGCCGCGTCAGGGATAATACTCAACGATACATTCTATTGAAAAGGAATATAATTTTGCAGAAACGCGCAAGATGTGAGTGTGAGGCGTAACGAAGTGAAAACGTGATACGGGTTAGTGTGCCGCCGCCATGCCGCACCGGGCCGTGCCGCTATCGGTACGGGCGATCATGGTATCGGCGAGACTTGAGATATCGTTGCTCCTTTTCAAAAACAACTCAAGCCAAATTCGCCCCAAGACGTACCTACTTATCGCATGTACTACGTTAAACTTTGGGTCCGGTCCGGTGCACGCCGCTCGTCCACTTTACCCGAGCAACTCTTTGACAAAGAAAAAAGTGAATTCTACAGCTTCCGTCTGCTGCATTACAATGATCGTTTGTAGAACTTTGTGCAAAGTTGTCTTTCGGCGTTAGAAGCGTCACACGACTGCTCGTTATTTGCAACTGTTTGCGGAGTCGCGCGAGTACTCAGAGGCCCTCGCTCACTCAGACACATCTAGTTCTGTAACAAGTTTGTGTTTGTATGTCTTAAGACTGTTTGATTTGGACGATCCCGGAAGAGCCAGAGTATAGATCTATAGCTAGAGTATACTTTACTAGTTTCTGCCCGCGGTTGCGCCCGCGTGGAGTTCGGCAATTGACCTCGTGTTCGTCATCCCAGCAAAATAATGTCGAAAATAGTAATTTAAATGTTTTTCAAAGTAAGATGCCAGAGAATTCATTCTGGTCAGAAAAGTGTTTTTTGTTTATTTTAGATTGTTATTGATTCGGTTGGACCAGAATTTATATTTTAAATGTCTTCCGAACTACGATGCCGTAGCTCAAATGCCCCGGTCATCCATCCACGCCTTTCAATATAGTTGTAGTGAAACACACAAAATAATAATGGTGGTTTAATGGTGTAAATGAGCAAGTTTATAATTTTTTTAATTCAAAAATACCCAGATTATACAAGACTATGAAACTCACGGAAAACTATATTAATAATGAATTATCCTAGCACCTCTTTGTAAATGCCGTTGTTTCCTTTTGGGGCTAAAATTACTAATTTACTCGCGGAGCTCACTCCGGAGCATGCAAAATAAAACTGCCCATGTGAGAAACAATTCTCTCTTAAGTCATCATCATCATGCATCATGCACATTTTGTTAACAGCGAACCGGAAAACCACGAAAACGACACCCACCCACGAACAAAAAACAGAACAACAGGGTGTTGATGTTACACCGCAATGCGCGCGCGGTCCTCGCGCGGAGACGTTCGACTTGTTACGCGACTGGCTGCACGCGCAGTGTTGCTGAACTGAATACGTTTGCGATTTTTCACTTAACGTCTAAATAAACGAGTACGTGTACTAAGCCGGCGAATATTTTTAAATAATGCATCGCTCGCGAAATACAAGCACCGAGTGAACCGAATATCGGAACACCGAAGTGGGAGCGGGAAAGTGTTGGCGCGGTCATTTCATGAAAAATCGACACGAGTGGGTAGTACGGCGGGCAACGTGGAGGCAGGTGGTGATCACCCACTACTTCACTGGAGAGAGACAATCATACGAATACTTAGTAGCGAGTAGTTGTAGCTGACAATACAACATAGCGCACTCTATCGACTTTTGTCAGAACACATAACTAAGTAACATGTTATCAATACTTGACGCCGAGTAAGCACGCATTCGTTACATGTATTGGATTGACGCGCGTGAATTAGTAAACGCTCGACGCGGCGTGGTGGTGGCGTGGCGTGGGGGAATTAATGAAACAAAAGTATTAACGAAGTAGGCACGACTGTACCCATCGTTCAAATAAAATGAATATTTTATTTCCGTATTTTCATCACAAACTTTTCCATTATTTGTATCGGGAGTTATTTCAAGTGTACCATTAAGGAGGTCGTTTACGTTGATTTTATTAGAGCTATCTGGCGCAGCGCTTATCCTTAGTCGCCATCTCCCAGCCGGTCGAGACGCGCGGAACGAGCGCAGATGTTTGCACATTTTCTCAACGGTAAAATTGTCCTAACTCATATTACGAAATAATTGTAAAAATAACAACACAACAAAACTTCCCCCTAAATACAATCTTATTCCTCATGACGTAATCTGAAACATCTTTCATTCTTTTCACGTTGAATGGCGTATAAAAAAGAAATTAATTTTGTGTGGGCGGGGAATTAATAATTCTAAGCCGAACAACAATACTGGAAAGAAATGAGAGCGCGAGAACGCGTGGTACGTGCAGGTGGGCGCGGGGTGCGGAGGAGAGGGGGAGCAGGGCACACGAACCGACAGTGGAGCACGGTGGGCCATGGCTTGCTCCTATCGCGCTCAACTTAAAAGTCGTTGAATTAACTCTAAATCTTTAATAAAAACTTGTGAATCTCTGCTAGTTAGTGTGAAATTGAATTAAAATTGGCCCGCGAGCCCACCGCTTGCGCCGCGCCCACTTGCCGCTCTGTTCCGTAAAAAGTTCAAATAAAGCGGCTGGGGGCGCGGGTCAGGGCTTCCTTTGAATTATTTAGTCTTTGGCGTATGTAAGAGATTACTGCTAATTCAGTAAGAAAAGGGTTCACAGCGAGGTTAATAATCTAAAGTTTGCTAACAAGATTTGACGCGGTGCGGTGTGCCGTCAATGATGAAAACCGAATGAATGTAGATGTGTATTACCCATAGAGACGGTGGACGCCTTCACGGACAGCACGGGCACCTGGCGGAGTCAGGTTCAGGACTACTTTTTAGAAAATCCTAAAAGAAAAACCTAACAGCACTTGACTATTGCATCGGTTGCGTTAATTTTAGTAACGAGATAATTCATAAAAGAAAATTTATGATGACATGTTAATGATAAAAACGTTATTAAAAATATAATAACTCGTACTAATACTATGTGAAAGCTTTAGAACCAGAACAAATGATAATTTTAATACTAGGAATTAGCCAAGTGCTAATATCCAGTGAATGCAGGCCGATCAGGTTAGTGCTACAAGTTGTAGTACTGATGCAATTTGGATATCGTCCATGGTTAGGCTTCCGGCACTGTCGGACAGTTGTTAGATCGATACGACAATTATAAGTTACAGACATTATTGTTGGTCAGCTGCAATTATAAACAACTCCACAAATCGAGTATGTATGTTATGCCTCTATGACCCGGAATTGTAGTATTGGTCCTTGGAACGTTGGCATTAATACGTTTAAAGTGAAGTAGCGTGTGTTAAAAACATTTATTAATTTAGAACTCTTTTTTTTAGGATTCCGTTTCCTATTGGCAAAAACCGGAACACTTACAGATTCGACCTATCCATCTGTCTGCCTGTCCGTCCGTATATCGCAGGCATTTTAGCCGGAGACTGTTGGCACCACACAGTTGAAATTTGGAGAACGGATGTCTTCTATAAGTCGCTACACAAAAGTGACTTTAAATTATAAAATTGAGAAAATAGGAGTGACCCTCCTATTTTCTTTCTTTTTTATTTCTTAGGCAGCTCTTGAAAAATTACATGAGGGCCCTACAATACTTTTTTTCATAAGACAATGGGTAGTGAGATATTCGCTTCTAGACCCGTAAAAGTCGTGTCCCCCTTTCTAATTTCTAAAGTAAGAGGAGGATAAATCTGGAAAACTGGGAGGGTTTAAATAAGGAGATTTGATATTAGGTTTTCAGTTAAAGGACCTTTTATTTATTTTTCATTAACACACTTAGAAAAACAAATTTAGTTTTGCTGTTGAGTGTTAATTGACCTATAACGAGGGTTAAAATATCGTTATTATATTATTCGTGCTACGGAACCCTTTGTGTGCGACTTCGACTCGTACTTGGCCGGTTTTAATAGTTACGGAATTGATTTTCGAATGTGTGTTTGTGTTGGTTGGTCATTAATATGTTTGTGCTTTGGTCACCCATCCACAGACTGACCTTGTCAAGCAAGGCTTAACCTTATAGAACGACCCAAGCGGCTGTTATTATTAAGCCACGGGCTCCTCTCATATAGTCTCATCTTATCCAATCTCCCTATACAACCGACTGGGTAACAGAATCTTGTTTGTCAAATATTTGTGTACCGAGAGTAACAAAGCTTTCAAAGAATATTTTGATGTTTCAGGTGTTATTGTATCGCTGTGTTCAAAGTTCAAAGCGAGAGATGTTGAAGGTCAGGGTTAATGGTGCCGGTCTCGGCTCGGCTTGAGGAGTAACGAGGCGGATCACGACAAAGGGAGATGGCTAGAGAAGATCTACTTCATATTACCCTTAACCATAAGTTTTTTCAAGAAAATAAAACATAAGTAGTTTCTCCGAAATTGGTGTCACGTAATTTGCTATTGTATTGTTTTTTCAGAAGGAACTGATTTGTTTCAGCATTACATCACTAAGATGGAAGGAAAGCGTATGGCTGAGGCTATGCACTGTTCTTGTCACCGGTGCTGGCATCTACGACTGTCAAACTACACGTGTAAGCCAACACTTAAGTAATTATGTACGATGTAATATTTACTAACTTTGTCTTAGGTAAGCCTTCTGCCCGTTCTATATTTAGTGGTTGTGATAGTCGAGAGGGCTGGCCAGACAGCCCTTCGTCGAAGGCCGAAAGCCGAACCTGTGCGGCGCGGCGTGCACGAATAACACCGCATGTTATCTCTCTTGGGAATACGAGTACCAATATACCTGTATTTATTTTGAGGAAATTGATAGCTTTGAATCTATTATCTCTGTTTTACTTTTAACTTAAGTACTTTTATTTTATAAACATTTTTAAAACTACGTTTTTGACGTTTATAAGCGTTTCTATGACGTTTTAATTACTCATTAAAACGTCATAGAAACGCTTATAAACGTCGTAATACTAGTACTATGGTACTTATAGACTGATTACAATTCGGATTTCTAACAATTATAACACACACATATAGTCGAGTGCAATTAGACAAAAAATACTCATAGGGTGGAACGAAGTCTATAGTGTACAGATTTTCGTGGGACTTTTTCCAATTATCTATGAAAAAGTACCAGTTACCAATTTCGAAAGAAATCTTACTTAAGAGTAAGATTTCTTTTTTAAATTCATAATTTAGAAATAATATTGAAGAAAATAGGAAATTTTCAAAAAAAAAACTTCCATTGCATATTTCATCAACAACAATGACCAAATTGGCGTTTAATGGATACTCAGGTCACACTATATATTACGCCTCCATATAAATTCGTCGCATTTCAAGTTCTTCACAAACCAAAAAAAAAATACTACAAAAGAAACCAAAAAAAAAAGTCGGTAGCTGTGATTTCTTTTTACTTTCGTCTACACATCTTTAGGAACTCAATAAAAAAACTCCCATGAAAATCCGACCAGTATAAACTTCGTTCCACCTTATTGTCTAATTGCAATCGCATAATACACAATGTACATTGCAAGTACAGTCTAGTCGGTGAAACAACAATATAACATTCATGTTAGTTTTTAACTTTTTAACAGCACTATTTTTAACCGAATTCTAAAAAAAGAGGAGGTTATGTTTTGGCCCACAGCATCTTTTTTTCACGTATGTACACTGATTTGTCTGTATTACTTTACTGGCCTGGATTACTGATTACTGGTTCGATTTTCGTATTTTTTTTCTCTTTTTGATGAAAAAGCTTGCGTGGTGGTCCCATATAAATTGGAATTAAACATTAGTATTTTAAATACATGGGTAGTACAGGAGTTATTTTATATAATACGTATTTTTCTACTTCGTCCAAGTTGATGACTATGATGGTCTCATAATAACATCTCTTGACAAAGTAAAATGTACCTATGAATGACGAGAATTTGTCAACTAAAAGAGTAAATAAAAAAAAGTTACTTATTTCTCCAAAAATGTTGTTTACATTAGATAGGTATAACTGTATATTGTATATTGAGGAACTCGTGGCTAAGTAATAACAACTGCACAGGTTAAGCCACACTTGCCTAGGTGGGTTCGTGGTGCACCCATTACATACAGAGTTTCGTCCGTGTCTCGGAAAGCACGCTAAGCCGTTGGTCTCTGCTATCATTAGTAGATCTTTGGCAGTCGTTACAATTTAGTCAGTGGCCCGAAAGTCTGAAAACTAGTCTTACCAAGGGGCACTGTATTGTAGGTCAGATAGGTAGTCACTCCATGTAAAATACTGGTATTTAGATGAATCCGGTAAGATAAGAAGCCGACCCCAACAATGTTTGGAAAAGGCTAGGTAGATGAGGATGATGATGAGGTAATCATTGTATAAGCAGAAGATAACAAAAAGCAACACGTGTATCACATAAGTTGAAAATAAACATTATTTTTTAGTTTCCCCTTCTGTAGGAAAATGCCGTGTAGTGCAAAGTTGCATGAATTTAAACGAGCATTATCTGCAGTTAGCGCGAACTTTCCAAACTACGTTAAAGTTCAGCTTTGATCTTATTGGAGCACTTTTCCCTACTCTTTTGTATATCTTTAAAACAAGTTCTTTTTAACTCTAGCCTAATAATTTAAATGAATTGATACGCTGATTTATTGAAGAGATAAGGTTATTATTTCATTCAAATTAATGGGATTCTTAAACTTGATACTTATTTATAATTTAAAAGTGTTCGCTTTTTCATTGAATCCTAATTTAAATATTCATGCTTATATATTTAGATCGCAAGATCGGTGCCCAACGTGGGACTAAAGCCTGTCGCCCTACGTGTTACATTAGACTGGCGCCCAACGTGGGACAAAGAACTGGTGCCCAAAGTGGGATATAAGACTGGCGTCCAAAGTGGGAAAAATTACTGGCGCCCAACGTGTAACATAAAACAACCACTCACAACTCATCCTGTAGCCAGGATCATCTTCTCACGAGGAAACTCCTTAACAGTTAATAGCGTGGACACGAAACTTTGTATACCTGTTCAATTTTGATAGATAATGAAATATCTATGTGGGGTGTCGATCGAAAGCTCTTGAAAAATACTGTCGAGGTTCCTGAAATGCTTTTTTTCTATAGTAAACGGTTGATGAGGCATTTGCTTGGAAAGTCGTTAAAAAAGCTGTCTACTCCAGGGGGGGAATTTTCCATAACTCTCCTGTTGGTTAGTATTTAAAATTCATCCTTAGTAGCGACGCTTTCGAATGTTTAATAGTACAGTATGAGTTATTTTTTTCAAAATCTACAGGTCCGATTGTACGGTATTTTTTCGGAAATCCCTTGATGCTGTTTTAGTTGTGTTTAAAATTGGGCCCAAGACTCTTTTCACGCTATTCCTCATAGTCTCGGATTAAGCTCTCCACGCCTACTTGAAAAATAGGTTGGCTCGGTAATTGGTGTCCGTTATATCACTGAACACTATTTTTGCACACAATATTATAATGATGCAACGTCGTTGTTTCTCGAGTGGCGTATAGTGGCTATTACCGACGCCGCAGTAGATTTGCATTCGCCAACCGAGACTAAACTTTGTGAGCTGTGCCGAGTCCTGTCGACGATGCCAGAGTCTCCCGCTGCTGTTTCAAACTACCACTTTAAAAAAATACTACTATTTTTTTAAAATTTGCAGTTTTTGAAACCATTATTAATCATTTTTGGTGTACAATAATGTTTTATTCTATTCTACTTTATATTAAGCACTAATTTGTTTTTAAGTAGGAAGCAAAAGTTTAGAGCCTCATATGGCCTCAGGCCTGAAGAGAAGCAAAAGATCGCAAGTGAAGAAAGAGTAAGAGCTTGCAATGAACTACAGACTGTAGTTCATTGCAAGCTCTTATCAATAATTTTGTTTTCAATAAGATAGATGGCAACTTTTACCAGGGAGCTTAATCCATAATTTTCATTAGTAAAACCAATCGATGCATGCGAAAAATAAGACTGATTGTGATATCACGACCATCCTCCGCAATTATTAAGTTTAGACTACACATTGTGCACTGTTTTAAAATCAGAAATTAATACTAATATTGTAAAGAGGTTAAGTATTTTTTAACACATCACACCAGTAACGTCAGTTTGGATGTAGGCGGTTATTTTTAGAATTACTGATTCCCCAAACTATCTTGGGATCGGCTTCCAGTCTAACCGGATGCAGCTGAGTACCAGTATTTTATATGAAGCGACTGCCTATCTGACCTCCACAACCCAGTAACTGGGTAATAGGATACCTCTTGGTAAGACTGGATGTCAGACTTTTGGCTTCTGACTACCTGTAACGACTGAGAAAGATCTACAAATGACAGCCGGGACCAACGGCTTATCGTGCTTTCCAAGGCACGGAGGAAACTCGTTATGTAATTATGGTCACCCATCCACGGACCAACCTCGGCAAGCACGGCTTAACCTTAAAGATCGACCCGTGCGGCTATTATTAGTTAGCCACGAGCTCCTCCTTTAAAACTACTGATTACATTCCAAAAAATCTTTCAAAAGTAGGAACTACCTACATTATCCCCGAGTGTCTAGGCTGTATTTAAAACGTTCCTTTGTTATGGTGCTACAGGATATTTTTCTATCATAACGCGAACGAAGCCGTGAGCTAAACCTAGTTTTAAACACATAATAATCTTATCTAACGTTGCTCTTTCCTGAGACAGTCATTTATCCCGTAACATGATGTCCAAATTCGTAATATTGGCTTATATTAAGGCAGCGACATTGTCGTGGATTTTAGATATAAATGAAGAATAGAAACAAAATGAAATCATACAGGAAAGGCTCAGTTTGTGAGGAATGCTCTAAGTAGCCGAGTGTGCGCCAGCTAGGCAGTGAGGCAGAGCGTAAGAATGCTAAGTTAGGTTGAGTTAGCGAAGGCGCTAGCATGCCAACGACACCACTCAGCCTCTTTTTGGTGCATCTACTGTTTATTTTACGGTATATTTACGTGAGCCGGCGTTCCATACTTATATTACAAGGAGAGAATCACAATATAAAAAAGTCAAGATTTAACTCTTTTCCAATTTGTTTCCCTATCAAATTAAAGTTTTATTTTTTTAACTATATTATTTTATTTAGTGCTATATTTTGGAAAATTATGATTTTCTTTAACATAGACACGATACAGTGTCTAATACATAGGATATAAAGCAATATCATGAGACTGCAGAGTAAACTTGATCTCATAATAAGGTCTATGTCAAATATTGAGATAAGTTAACCATCTCGTTATCTAAGCATACATTACATAGCTACGTACGATTACGTGTAATCATTTGGGATTATCAATGAAATCACGCGATGATTGTGTCTCGTCTTGTGTCGACCCTCAGGGGAGCCACGCTATTAATAGACAAGACGCGATACGCTATGCTATACATAGGGCTGCCTTGACAAGTCTCTAACATTTAAAATTTCAAATATATTTATTAATTTTATTTTTATTTTCTTTTGCAAGTAACAAAGTTTCAGAGAGTAGACATCAGACCACTTACTGACAAGCGACAGTGTCTTTACGTATCGCTGTACGGATTCATATTCATTTATTTTTATTTTTTGAGTTAACGTTACAGTAGGAGGACGTACACTGTCGATACAATAACTTTTAATTAAATTTAATTAATGTTTCAGATCAGACTACGTAGACACTGGAACGTCAGAACCGTTTTCAGGTAGGTGTGATGAACTTGAAGGCTATAACGCCAGTTTGAAGGATGTGGCTGCACGTTAATATTAACTTTACATTAAAGCCACCGACTTCTGAAAGTAAAGTCAATTTTCACTTTTTTGTGTTTATTTAGATGTCAGTCATTTTTTTTTTTACAATTTTTAATTTATTTTACTAAAAAGGGTTTTAGTAGAGATATACTTCAGAAATAATAATTTGTCATAATCAAATAATAATTTATAAATTTGACTATGTAACGAAGACACATAGACGTATAGCCGAAGAATAAAAAAAAGTATTAGATAACTCATAAACCACCTGTAAAGTTAAACAATTAAGAATGAACAACAATAACAACAACAATAATAAACAACAAAACAAACAACAATTATTATTAACAACAACAACAACGTTATTGTGTTGTTGTCGTTGTTTGGTTAACAATTATTATTTATTAAGTTAGACAATTTAAATGGGACCACCGTGTGAGCTTTGTCTACCAAGTGATAAATGAATCTCGAAAATTGAACCAGTAATCGCAGAGGAGAGAGAGAGAGAGGCTATACATGAACAAAATAAAAACAAATAATAACCTCTTTTTTTTAGAAGTCGGTTAAAAATTAAATGCCATCGCACTCAAAATAAATGAAAAATTGGTTGTTATGGATATAATTATGTATATTGTGTGTATTGTTGCCAGCCGTCAATCAGTCATTCATTATGAAGTAGCACTGTGTCCCAATATAGTGCGTAAGTATTGTATCTACATAACGATAAACATAAGGAGTGTCGCAGCAAGTAAACAAGAACAATGCGCCCATTACTCTAGATAATGACTTGGTGAGATAATTAATGATTTATGTTCATCTGCGCCCACGCCCCGCCCCGCCGCCGCCGCCGCCTCGCACGCACACTTACTGTTATGTGGACAAGCATATAAATAGATCATAATAAATTCAAATCAAAACATAAATACAGATAGGCAAAGGTCAGCACACCTCAAGACGCAAACCGTATTTTAATGTTTTCTTTTAAATATACTACATATTTGCTTTCCAAGTTACCATTCTACATTCGCTCGTTTCTATCATTATGTTATTCGGTCATTAATGGTCGTAGCACTTGTGGTGGTCTACGGGAATCTTGTGTCGATCATTATTAATGATCATTTGCCGTAGCACTCGTAGCGGGCTACGACACTCAGCGCGCCATGTTCCGACGTGGTCTACGACGTACGACGTTGTAACACCGTAGCTGTTAAAGATACAAGTTATTAGGTAATGGCGTGTGATTTGGAACGCTCGCGGTGACAGGCCAGTCCATTCCCCCGACATCCAATTACGGCATGTAAGTGATTGTTATCGCGGCGGTACATTGCGCCGTCAATACTCGCGTCACGGCTATTGAGCACAATTGTATCGTTAACTGTTATTTATTTACGCAAACGTCATCGCTCTGCAGAGCTGCAGCGCTTCTACTTTCCTGTTGCACTGTGACATCGTAATTGCAGCGATTAACCGTTGAAGCTTATGTTGTAGTTAAATTAATTTTGGCTCGATAGCGTTACTTATTCGCACGGCATATAAAATGGGATTAACAATAGGTAAATCGAATCCATTCGATTTACCTATTTTTAATCATCGTACTATATGTACTGAATACTTATTGTAACGACTAAGTACCAGTGCATACTCGGTGAAAAAATAATATAAGTTTAAAAAGTATGAAATAAAACTTAAATTCAAAATTTTAAAAACCCCCGACACAAAAAACTCTAATACAAAATTTTAAAAACCCCCGACGCTAATAACCTCTAAAAACCTAAAATAAATAAATCCAAGCGTCGTTGCGTTGGGGTCCGCTTTGTTTTCTGCTTGTGCAGTGTGCTTGTGGTCCCCCGACGCTACGTTGTTCTGTGTAATTTATTTCATCACCGCTGCTCTCAAAACGGTGAAGGAAAACATCGTGAGGAAACCGGATTTTTAGTTCTAGGACATGCCCTAGAACTAAAAATCCGAAGACATGTGTGACATCTACCAATCCGCACAGGGATCCACCCTGTGCGGATTGGTACATGTCACACATGTCAAAAGCCCAGTTCCTCTCATGATGCTGATGATGATGTACCTGTTCCGATAGTATTAAAAAGTTCCACTACTTCGTAAGGCCCCCAATTGTCGTATTCATCGGTCTGACGTTCCTATCTCAAATGATCGTCAAGTTACGCGCCCATTCCTTGATCCTGATACTATAGCTAAACAGTTAAAGTAGCGCAATAAAACCAAATAGCGTTAAATGATATCTGAGTTAAACGTCAGCAATGAAGGCTCGATGTCGGTGGCGGTCGTTATCAAAGTTTTTCGTTAAGTTTAGACTCAGTGGAGGGTCTGCGGGCCCCGGGTGTCGGAACCGCGGATTTATAGCGACGACGATTTATTGGCTCCGAGTCGACACCCGTCCTCAAGTTATGACGGCAACTCCAATAATTACGCCACACTAGGATCTGCCCGAAGGCCCGGGGCCCAGGGTGCCGCCTGAGACGAGCTGAGAACTTGCTCCATTATACAGATTGGACTTAAATAACATTAAAGTGTGTCAAGTGTTTTCGAGGTATTGGTTTATGTACATATAGGTCACGAGTTGCTAACTAACACTTCTACATTACAATAAATGGAACTCCAGAGTAGAGTAGACAAGAGCTGGGGAAGAAGTGGTCTTTTCTAATATCTTATCTTGAACCGATCTGAGGTTTTCTGTGCTGTGGATGTGCTTGGGTGCCTTACACAAGTTAAAACCAATTATAAATTACATTTGTAATTTCCACAGATTCATTCAATTTTCTTATGAAATAACAAACTAAGATACCATACAATACAGTTTAGGAGTTTCCCAAACTGTAACCAAATTCATATAGAAAATAAAAGCTTCGCCCAGTGGAATTTTTCATTTATTTTATTTATTTGTTGTGTCATGAATATTTCTTAAAAAAATAAAATTAAATTACAGACTAGAGTCTGTGATTTAATTTTATTTTTTTAGCTTTAGCTGACTACCAAATGCTTATTATATTTTCAGTCTTAGCCGAAAACCTTCGTTTTATAACCAGGAATAGTATCCGGAAATTGTATTCGAAGATCAAAATGTTTACGGGTTTAAAATGACTTTGAAAATGTTTAGAAATGAGATTAGGGGCGCAAAAGTTTCTGAAAATGTGACTAAAAACTAACTCCCATGTGAAAGCGAAAACGTAAGCGATGCATCTCCTGTTATAATCAAAAGCAACCAAAGCGTTTAATACGCCAAAGCTGTTTTCCTGTATTTAAAATTTTGTATGTTCTTAATTCAGCTGGCAAGGAAGAGAGCTTCGTCGCGATTTGAGTATGTGTAAATATAGTTTAGTAGTGTGTACATAGTATTATATCTGTGTCGGCCTGGAGCCTTCCCGGCAATGTCGCCGGTTCCGGGCCGGGTTGTGCACGGACCCGGAACAACCGGCGCGTTTGACCGTTCCGACTGCGGTGATACGTCCCATGAAATTATACGTCCTCCTTTCCCGCAAACCTGTTTTTCGGGTCCGGAAACCGAGTTTATTCGCGCTAAAAACCTAAAACGATCCGTAAATTTAGAAAAGATCTAGGAAGGTACAATTTTAGTAAACAAAGAATACTACAAGATCGATTTGAGTGATGAGAACTTTTGTTTAATTCACAGAGGAGGTACCTGCTTGAGTTGAGGCTTCTCTCCAGTTCTGGCTTGACTAAAGGCACTACATTCAAGGTCACGTGTACTATTTATGTTCAAGAGCAGTCCGCCCTCCTCCCCATTCAACCCCCTGGAGCCCAGAAGAGACGGGGCGCCCCCCGCTCTCCACCCAATACTTAACCCCAACCGGATTGAATATTTTAATGATGCCGTAATGCCCAAGCAACCGACTTTATACGAAATTATAACATTACATGTCAACGCCCTTATTCCAAAAGATAATCTATATAGACAACTGGGTGAAGTATATTTTGACTGACGTTTATTGTAATTAGAGGACTCAATATTCCCCTGAGGAGCATTCTTACATTGCCTGCAGAAACGCGATGAATTCTAAGAACACGACAATGCACTTAAGAACTACAATTTAGGAAATAAGTCTAACTGTATTTCGTGACTTAATTCCCAAGTTGACTCACCTTGGAAGTAGCAATTAAGTTGTTTTTAAGTTTGTTAGCGTTTTTCATTATTACTAGAAACTTGTAGAAGACCAGGATGCCTAGTTCTCAAGGCAATGTGAATTGCTTGTTGATAAATCTAGAGTTTTTTTTCTTAAAAAGCTCCCAGATTTAATTTAAAACCAGATTTAATTTAAAATCTAACTACATTCTGATTTGGTGTCATTACATGTGCAGTGTTCAAATGTGTTTATTTCAAAGGATTACACTTTAAATAGCGTTTCGGAATTAATTACCATCAGCCTGACAAATTGCCGTTTTGGTGAACATCGGTATCGTCACAAAAACCGTAATAACCCTGTTCTGTGGGTGGAGGCATTACGTGTCGTGTTCATTAGGATAAAACTGCGCTCACGTGGGCATTTTTCAGCAATTATTGCCGGATATGTGGAGCAATTTAGTAAAACTTGCATCCTTTCTTTCCGAGTAAGCGCACCTTTATGTTGTTTTGTATTTGTTAAAGCATTTTCTTGGAGCGACTAAGTTCTACGAATTAATCAATGAGCTCAGTTACATAATCTGAGACATACCGAGACCTATCACAAGTGCTTGCCTATGTAGACAGGTCAGGGATCCGATGGACCAAGCAAGGATGTCCTCAAGTTTGATCATAACATTAATAATTCTCACTCAAAATTATTACAATGGTACAGTTATTTTTATTCCAATTAATAGTCATGTGCTTAATTAAGTGGATGAAAAATGAATGAATTAAATTGGTATCAGTGGGAGCCCTCTGCTCTTACGCTATTGATCCATACTGCATTCTAAATTATGAGTGCGAAAATAGTACTGTCTGCCTGTCGGGCTGCCTGCGCGCCCGTCTGTCCGTCTACAAAGTCTACAAAATTGTCCAGTGGCACACAGGTAGACTTTGACCTGAATTAGAACGTGAATTGAAATAATTGTTATAACTTGATCATTATCGTGAAAATGAGACAATCGCCAGCGTTACCAATGTCACTTCAGGTACTCAAAGGACACAAAAATGTCAGACAGTTAAAAAAATGGTCACAATCAATGTTTTTTAGAAAAACTTTTTGAATAGTATTTTACCAATAAGACCAGAGTAAACTTAGCTACAAAATGCAAAAAAATAAGACCGTGCTTAGACAGAGTTAAAGTGCGTTAGAAATATGGAGATTAAATTAAGAATCACCGTGAATAATTATCCTATAGAGTTATCTTGATCACTCACATTATCCCTGGTTGGTACACAGGATAGGTACTTTTTATTTCGGTAGCACGTTTCTACTGGAACATCAAGAACAGGAAGACCAAGAAAACGTTGGAAATTATATGAAAGAAATAGGAGTAAATGATAGCTTGACGGATTACAGAGGAGAAAGGAAAATAAACGTGTTGCGGCGACCCCAAGTAACATGGGATAAGGGTGATGATGTTTCTATGGGAACACTTCCGACTTCCACGCAAGCCAAGTCGAGACTTAAAACTGTACTGTATTGAAAGCGTGTTGAACGGTCGAGCCAACTTGCCGTCGTACTAGACTGGCACACCGACACGGCTAGCTGGGAACAAGTCGATCACGAGCGAGGCGCGCCGTTACCATACTAGTCGTGACCGAGACTCGTTATTACTACCTGGTTTGCATATACTGGCAGGAATTATTACACGGGCATGTCTATATTCAAATTTTCAAAGTTTAAGAATACACAGAGTTGGCAACAAGCATCATCGAGGATTAAATATGGTTTATGGTATGGAGTCGTGTCCTTCTTGTCAAAAGGACTTCACAGGTAGACCCATGAAATGTATTTTGAATTCCCAAATGCTTATGAAGAAAAAAGGAAGATGAGCAGACCTTAAATGACCCTTAATACCTGTGTACTGCGGATACTAGTCGTGAACTGTTCCATGTGTGTGTCACACCAGGTCGTCGGTGCTCGTCACCGCATAGTTCTCCAGTGAACGTGCGGGGGGCCGCTGGGCAAGGTCGCAGATAATGCGGCTGTAATGAGGAGACACCTCGCGCCACAACTATCTTCATCCTGTACACTAGCTATTCGATCGTTCCTGTGTGTGGGTCTGTTTGTGATTTCCAGTAGGAATTTCTCGGTATCAGCGTGATGTCAATAAAATATGTTATAACTTCCTTTGCATCAGAATTAATTATTGACTTAAAATATTAATCATGCTTTTACTTTTTACTAAATGGGCGTTTCCGAAAAGCCGAATGGAACAATTATTATGGCGAGGTGGAAGAAATAAATTACTTCTAAAAATTAATCTTGTTCTAAATTCTTTACTGAAGAGCTTTTTAAGGTATATAATTATAAGCCCATTTAAATAAATCGAAACTTACTTAATCAATAAATCATTCGGAAACAGTAGAAGAGTTGTTGAACTAGACGCATCGAAGCGGTTCGCTGATCGTCGCATCTTGTAATCACATTATATCTGAACTTCAGCGACGCTCCTTTACCGGGTCACGGGTTCAAGGCCGAGCTTGTCACTCCTCAAAATAAATTCGCGGCAAACAGTCGCCGCGCTTTAGCCGCAGTTTAAACTCGGAGCTTTTAGTAAAAGCGTGTATTTGAACGAAGCACATTAGTTGGGATGAATACTCATCTGCTTTGTACATGTTTGTACTCGCTTTATTGTTGGTTCAACGTTCAGATGATGACAAATATGCTCCCGGCACTCCGCGGGCCGCCACGTGTTATCAGTCGAGAGTGTGCCTGGATATTTAGCAAGAAGCTAGTAAGTAACGTGTTACATCGTCGTCGTTACAGCCCCGCGTCATCGCCGCTCTACAACAAAATGGCGTCATCTGTGCTTGTTAACATGTGCGCGACCCATTAACGTGTAGTCGCTTATCGTGAGCTGACTACACGCTGGTGGTAAAATGTGTCGTGTGCTACCTGCGTAAATATGCACACTACGTAATGGCCCAACAAGATTGGCTAGGTAAAATTAATTTTCTTACGATTGATGACTTGGCTAAGAAGCAGGTGACAGGTTAGGTGGAAACAAAAAAGACGCAGCGCTGGGCTTAAATATCAGTAGCAAGAGAACGATGTCAAAATAGGTACAGCAAGTGTTGATCTAGATTTGAAGCCATTCGGCGCCAGAGACTCCTAGTGTAGAAAACTAAGCGCTTTGACACTTCAATGCTTGTCCCAAAAAAGTTCTGATTACCAATCATAATTATAAAATCAGACATGAGTGTTCCGCCTTTTCTCGTGACAGACGTCAAAAATCGGCGCTCACTGGTCGCAAGCAGGTGTTTGCCGTGCTGTATGTCCCTTACTTTATGTATGAGCGCCACTTACCTCCCCCGCAGTATGTATGTATGTACTACACGCTTCAATTAACTCTGAAACTCATCAGTGGATGCTGTTTAACTTAGCGTTATTTTACCTACACCTCGCTCGTCACTTTTTTACTTAAGTTATCTGATGTCCATATTTAGAAACGTAGTTTTCTTCCAGAAAAATATTAATTTTCTGAAAAAATATGCAACAGGCCAAGTACTTACACAGTCAGCCGTACATAGTTATAGCTAGGGTACATCTAGTTTCAGAAACAGCTAGCTAGTCTAGCTTTAGACTTAAACCAGTGTGACCGTTTCTTCTCCACACGCTTTTATTAGCGTTACCTATAACGAAATATGTAAAAAAAACAAGATTTTAAAACTATAACTTTATTAGAACTCAACACACAGACTATATTGTTGAGAGAAGACTATATTGTTATTAGCTCATGAAAACTGATAGTAAGTATGTGTTAAGATTTTGTCAACAGACTTTCTCTTGAGATAGCACGCCACGTGAACAATTCCACATGCTACATTTTACAATAACGTCGTCGGCGTACCGTATACAGCGCACGATGTTTCTCGCGATATATCTCGGGATAGTGGTGCAGTGCTCAGCAGACGGCGAACACCTGTTCCCGCCGCGCTAAGTGAACTATGAAAGTATAATGCCGCGTAAGAATAGCCAACTGAACACTACTAACACTTGGGATGTCACAGTTACATTGTGTAGACCGAGTAAAACGTGGGATGTCGCAATAAGGTACATTGTATGTTTTTACTCTACTTTTATATCGGGTAAAGGAAGATTTTTCAGTATTAGCACTTACCTGATTTGACGCTACAGTGAAAGAACATGATTATAGCAAAAAAGGAGATTACTTTGGATGACGGCTATTTCGAGATAGCAGATGGAAGTAGAAGATGTCATTTTGAATGGACCCCAAATAATTAGGGGCGGTGATGGAAGTTCCAACGATTGAGAGAAAGAAAAGTTTATAAAATCTCTGTTTGATAAGCTACTCATTCCTTTACGACGACTTACCACAAGAATTTAATGCATGAATTGTATGTATTCAAGACAAACGCAAGTTATATAATTTGCCGTGTAAACTGAGACAGACGTATTGTAGATATACCGTAATATATATATATTCATTTATTTAATCAGATAACAAAGATCCATTGGGTTAGTAACAATATTCTTAACCTATGTTAGTACTTAATCGAAAACATAGACAGTGTACAGGTGACTAGACACCTCACCAACGGGCTGTCATGCCTCCCGACTATGGCGCTCAGAATGCTGTTGGGGCTGCCACGGAGTCTGTTTAGCAGCGAGGCCGCTTTCTTACGCCGTACAGCATTGAAACCGTCGGTACGAGCCTCAGCGAACATTGATGACGCGCTACAAAACCGAGGCAGACGCAACAGTACCCTAAACGCGTTGTTATACTGGATCCGCAGAGCATTGTAGGCCTTAAGGGTGTAGCTGAACCACAGGCTCCCCGAGTACAGCGACATGCAATATGCTTTAAACAGCGTGACTTTGACTGGGGCTGTACATCGGAAGAACCGGCGTGCAAGCATATTTGCCCGAACCTATTTGTCCCTCAAATCGTCCGTCACCAAGTGGCCCAGGTATTTAAAAGAGTACACCCTATGCAGCTGCACACCGTTCAGTAAAACAGGAGGGACGGTGGAGGGACACCTGGCACCGGACTTGAAGACCATGTATTTTGACTTGCCTTCGTTATATACAAGGCCATGAGAAGCAGCATACGACTCGCAAACATCGAGAAGCTTACGGAGCGCACCGACCGAGGGGGCCAGCAGCACCATGTCGTCTGCATAGCTTAAATTATTGAAGCAAACTCCATCAATAAAACAACCGACACGTGTGCTGCTGAGCCGCTCGATCAGTGCATGTGCATGTACGTACAGACTAAATAGCAAGGGTGAGGTCAGGCCACCCTGCCTCACGCCACATTCCGGCCTACTCGGCTCCGAGAGCTCTCCTGCCCAGCGCACCCGACTCTCCTGTTTCATGTACCAGTACCGCAGAAGTGAGACGAGCTCCGGCGGCACCGCGGCATCAGACAGTTTCTTCCAGAGAACGTCGAACGAGACAAGATTAAAAGCCCTGGACAGGTCCAGAAAACATGCGTAAATAGGTGTTTTCCTGTCTGTGTAATACTTGACAGCATGCTTCAAACTAAGAATTGCGGTTTCTGTTGACAAGCCCGGCCGAAACCCAAACTGGGCATCATGCAGTTTGATGTGAGTACTCAAGTGAGAGTTAAGCACGCTGTCAAGTATCTTAGCTACGATGGTCGCCAAAGAAATCGGCCTATAGTTTGACTTGTCCGAGACATCTCCGGTCCGATTCTTGACCACTGGTACCACCAGAGCCCGCACCATATCCGGCGGAAGGTACGAATGACCTAGGCACAGATTAAACAGCAGAGCGAGCACAAGTGGCAAATGGATCCCACCATACTGCAGGTGCTCGATGCTGAGCCCATCGTGGCCAGGGGATTTGCCCCTCCTCATGCTTCTAATTTTTGTCCTGATGTCCTTTGCCAGAATGACTGTCGTTATTTCTGTAGCACTATGCCCAGCATCGAGCTCCCAACAAGGCGGCCCCAACCGCGATTTTACGTCAAAATGCAATCTAAATAAATCAGCAACATCTTTCGAGTCAGAAACACCATCAACACTCACAGGCACACCGGGTTTAGAATTAAATTGTTTAGTGCTCTTCCAAAAACCCCCAAAATCCGAATTCGAATGGCGTTTTGCTAACAAATCCATTCGAATCTGATCCTGGTTGTTTTGGAACCATTTAAGTTTACCCTTAAAGATCTTACGAGATTCTACCATTGCGTTAAATAAGGCGCCGCAAGAAGGTTTACCATACCACAGCCACGTATTGAATTTAATCTTAGCGTTCCTGTGAGCGTCGCTTACAAATCTGTTCCACCCGGCCAAAGGTTTCTTACGCATAGTGGACTTATAAATATACGTATAACTCGCATTCTTACATAAAATGTCAACAATGTCCCTATACAAGTTATTTATAATGTTAACATGACTAGAATCCCTACAATACCTACCACAACAATGTTGTAGCTCAACTGGCAAGTCAATATGTTTTAGTTGTAGATTACACAAATTTTCATAGGAACGACATTGTTCTACGCTTCTTACGCCCCACTGTATTTTACTACGCATTGGGGATTTCACATTAGTTTTTTGTCTTACAACATTAAAGTCACAGGTAAGAACCAATGGTAGATGGTCAGACCAAAAGACATCGTACTTTACGTACACGTTGCTGACACTGGACAAAGCCGCTTCTGTCGTGAGACAGTGGTCTAGCCAGCGCTTACACCCATGGGCCTCGCTGATGAACGTGAACGTTCCTGATGTTAATTGCAATTTATTAGTGTCCACACAAGTCCAGTCCTGTTCCTTTGAAAACACCACAAGTTCATGATAAAAGCGCTCACCTGGATGGGCATTGAAATCGCCAAGTATGAACACAGACTCTATTCCAGTTTCGTCAATAATAGCACTAATTGAACTGAGACAATCCGTGAACTCAGGCATATTTTCCACTAAATCGGTAGGCATATATACGCAAACCACAAGCACTGGACGATCTTTCGTAGTGACACGTATTGCGACAATACGCGGATTACCGCACGGTATTATTGTAACGCACTGAAACACTGACTTACGCCACAGCAGCGCCACACCACCAAACGGCCGACCCCGTAGCATGCCAGCAGACGTGTCCACAGCTGACGTACCGGTGCCCGCGAAGTCATCGTGAATACTTTTCAAGAAGGACAGTTCACCCGGCAGCAGCCAAGTTTCTTGCAAAGCAATAATATCCGCAAAACAACACAGCTGTTTTATACCGTGTACGGAACGCTTGATGCTCTTGCAGTTGTAAGTTATAAGGGTTGTGCCGCACGAGTTCATTATGTAAATTTGTCGTTCTCTTCTTCATTACCCAGTTGGGGGTTTTTGTAAGGTCTAAAACGCCTACATGTAACACTGGCGGGCCATAGTTCCTCAGTCATAAACATGTCCACCCTATCGGAACAAACCGATAACTTGTAAGCATTATATTCCTTTTCCTTTTTCATTTTAATTTTTTGTAGTTGAACTTTTTCAGTTGTTTTAGTCATTATATACTCCATTATATCATTTGCTTTAATGAGCTTCGTAATCTTGTGTCGGAGACGAGCTGCGTCGCCGGCGCTTGTCGGTCAAGGTTGGGGATTTGTAGGCAGGAGCAGCTCCGGGATCTGCGCTCCAGTTGGCGGGGATATTTATCATGCTCTGCTTTAGTGTGTTGAAATATAAATTAACAAGAGATTTGTGTTATTGTGTCATACCTACATGACTAAAAAATATAAAATTTGAACTGATCTTTTGAACGAATATTTTGATTGCGTAAGACTACGAAATAATCTGAGTTTTCTTCATTTAGAGTATGAATAACAAAGGAAGGAGTAACGATGATAGAAGATGAAGTCTAATATATTTTTTGTAGGTAAATAACATTTCTTAGGATAAGCTTCTAATGAAAATTTTTACACGTCTTTAATTCATTCTTAAGTACTTTTATCTTAGCACCGTTCAATAATGGGAAGCTAATGTAAAGTGAGTGTCGCACTACGGAAGCCATCGCTCCGAAGAGACACATCATTAACACAAAATGGCCGCCACCCGACAGGAGGAAGTAAAAGCAAACAGGTTTATATTTACTGCCTCCGTCGACCAGACAAGTGGATCAGCTATTATAGGGATGTTTAATGGGCACGGCAATACATCTGCATACATATTAAGTGTAATTACGGTATCAGTAATTAGAACTGTAATTACTAAAACCAGAAACCTAAGGCCTTTATCACTTTGCTCAAGTATTGTAAACCCTATTTCGATGCCATCAAGATTGAAGTTTGCTGAGCTGATGTATCGTCGAACTCTTAAGTGCTCAATGCTCGTCAATTTCCACCGAACTTAACAGATGTTTGGCCGAACTTGGGCCACACTACACCTATGTTCGGCGTGTGGATGTATGTTCGAAGTTCAATATAAGTACAGATTAAGAACAGAGGTGTGCATGCATGCAGCGTGCATGAGTACTGTTATCCTAGAGTTTCTTGAGCTCAAATATTTATTTGGAACCAACTTGTACTCGTACCTTTCGAATCAACGGCAAACCTTGTTAAATACCTATTTTCTATCGTAAAATTATGATGTTCAAAGACTATAAATAATTAACGTAGGTAGTGCTATCCCGTAAAATTTCAATGGCTATCTATAACAAAATCTGTCAAAGTGATTTACAACCAGAGAGATTACCATTATCGTCTCGACTCATCTGGGAGACACCTTTGAAAAATTACTCGGTGTGAAATTACTTTACATTAGTTTAGGACTGGTTAACTTTTTGATACTTTTAAACACTCTTAAACCAGGTGACTATAACACATTTTCTTTGCCTTTGCCTAGCAGTTGGAGAGCATGGTATGAATAAAAAAAACGTACTTAGTACTTTGTACGGTGTAACACTACTCCTTTCCCCAATACACTCTGTTGCACTGGCCACCACCGTGGAGCCTTCCTTCCTATCTTATATTTCACATCAGTCACCATCCCACGGTATGCGAGTCCTGTAGCCCACAGTATTAAGTCTTCTCGGAGGCGTCTCATTTGTCTCTCATAATGATGTTGTTAAGTAGATACTTTATCATGACGTATTTATGCCTGTTGTAAATTTAATTTATCGTTCATACTGTTACTTGTGCTACTCCCTCATGTATAACATTATTGTAGGCTTTCTGTCATTTTTCAATAATTTTTTTTTGTAAATACGATTATCAAAATCTGTCTGTTTGTTGTCTTGAGTTGCGTTCACACATAATCATATTTGAAACACGATCGAGAGGACATCCGAAAAAAAAGTTTTCGTTCCACAGATTCTGTTGTTCTTCTCAATTGCTCTCTCACTGCTTAGAATGGTGAGTCCGTTCCAACTTGTCAACGTGTTGTCCATCCGTTACGATCAGTGGCCCGGTGGAGTGCGATGCTGATAGGTATGTCGGGTTGTTCAGAGATTTGATGAGACAGACAATATTCTGTTAAAAGCACCGTAATAGGCTTCCCTGGGCGCCACACGCGAGCAAATCCGCAGGACGGAAGTAAGAACAAACAATATTGTTCAGCGATATAATTAGTATTGTTTCTGTGACGGCTGAGCACTAACAAAGCCTATCACAAAGTCGAGTCGTGTTCACGTGAGGGTTGACTCGTCGCACAACACAATGGGGAAGCTCGACTTCCCACACGGTACTACTTTAAAACTCCGTCAAAGTTTAATTAAATACTCTGTTGAACGAGACGAGACGCGGAGAATAACAAACGAATCAGATCCGCGCGGTGTGGTGTGTGCGACTATGTGTGCGGTTACCTTTTCTATGTTCATGACGTATATTAAATGCGTGAGGCTGCTTATGGCGGTTGTAGTATACTTGCTGCGGTTGTTTGTGTCAACTAAGTTTGTACACATACAAAGCTTTGGTTTTCTGTATTATTAGACAAATAAGGTTAGGATGTTGTGACCTTCACGCAGCTGAAGCGCTACCCCATCTTCACCTTTCAAATTTTATCATTCTGATGTGAAAAGATTTGGACTTGAATCGCGCCCAGTGATTTTCAGGCGAGGCTAGTTTCTTCCTTTACTTCACAAAAGTGACAAAATACAACTAAATTACAAAAAATAAATGTAGGATCCATCTGCTCTCCTAGCATCCCGATTCCCGCCTTAGTTTCCACCTACGCGGATCTTGAAAATGGCTCGCTCCACGCAAAGTCCGGAAAATTGCTTCCATAAGACATTCAGTAAACGTGGCGTCGAGATCTTCAAGAGCGTGAAACTTGAAGAAGTTCAACTACATAATTACAAACTAAGATGATGCTGATTGACTTAAAGTTTTTTTTAAGGGGGTTCCTAAAAAACTTTAAGTCATCATCATGGTACTAATGGGGACGGTGACCCTTTATCGCTTAACAACACGAAAACAATATCTGAATCATGGCCAAACCTTAGACCATTTGGAGTTGTAGACTCGTTTATAGTTCACAATGTATGATAAGCACAGGTCGGTTCCACACTAGTCGCGATGTCATACTGCACCTTGAGTGATCTCAGCTATTACGTGTATTATAGTGAGCACAGCGCGGCGAGCGCCGGTCACGCGCGGAGCATGCATAATGCAATAAAGTGAGTATTAGCGGCGCTCGGGCGGTTCCGTGAGGTTCCGTGAGACTTCGTGCGGACCGCTGCGATGTGGTGCGGGCGGCGCGATTTACATGTCAAAGCTCGCATCACCGCTAACGCGATTATGCTAAGAAACAATGCGTTGTACGTGGTAGCTAGTAAACTGGAACCTGACTACCTATTACAATATACTCCGCACAATGGTAGGTTTGTTATGTTAATTGTTTCCGAATGTTCTAGAGTAGCTATCTGTGTGTTGGGTATTATTTCTTCGAGCAAGTTTTCATTAACTCAAATAAACCCGTCTTGACTCGAGTACTAGGTATCACACTTATTAATATAATAACATTATTTTCTTGAAGGCGGTTTGAATAGCACTTGAGTGGCAAAGGTATCAAAGTGCTACAAGGAGTGGACTCAAGAGCGCGTCGAGAAGGCAGCCGGCTATAGGCTGATTAATGACGAGGCTATCGATTTGAAGTATCGCGCTACCAACGCCAAATTTTATTTGAAATGAATTAACGATAGGTTAAATCGAGTCTGACAATATTGTGCATTATTGCGTTGTTTAGATGGACGAGGTACGAAAAAGGTTTTGGTAATTAAATAAAATGGCATCGATGCAAAAGATGTGTGGTATGTCAAATCGATGAAAGAATATTTGCTGTAAACTGAACAGAATACGCGATTAAATCGTGATTAAGATTTAAATATATTATATCTATCCAGTCAGCGGTCTTTTCATACGTTTAATCACGAGGTTCGTCTGAGTAATCACGGCTCAGAGCAGGCGCGGCGCGGCGGCGCGGCGGCGGTGCATTCAAGCCGAGATTTGCAGCTCAATGAAATGACGGAGTCTAAAGAAAGATCTCTTAAGTCTAAGGAGACAGGTCTTAGAGCTCTTTTGTCGAAGATGTCGCTACAAAGGCGGCTTTCTCTTCGATCGCGATGAGCACAAAGAGCAGATCTTACTTCTTAGAACGGATTGTCCCGCGAATATAAAATTTATAGATTCACTGTAATCAAGGTCGTATTATCAGATAGCCTATATACATATATAGCATCACCTAAATAACAAGTAGTATTGTTATCTCTGCGGGATCAAAAGAAAAGTGAACAGTAACACAACTTGAGAATCATAAACAAGTTCAATTCAGTACAGTTTTATTAACATTGTAGACCAGTAAAATGATTATACCTAATAAATAATATTATGACGATAACAGAACAGTGCAGTACAAAAAAATACTATCATATTAGTGCCAACAATATTAAAACTATTCAAGTTAACTGTCTTAATTCTAAGTGTCTTGGCGGTTACATTATATTAAAAAGTATTCACCTACCACCACCAAATATTTTTTTTAAATTCTCTATGAGTAAGATCACCAATTCACTCCAACAACTTACCTGTACAGTTGGGGAGTGAGTGCCGGGCAGTGAAGAAGACGGATGAAAAAAGATTGCATGCAGCAGAGATGAGAATGTTGAGATGGATGTGTGGAGTGACTAAGATGGATAAAGTTAGAAATGAGTATATAAGAGGAAGTTTGAAAGTGGCGCCTGTTACAGAAAATATGAAAGGGAGTCGTCTGTCTTGGTATGGACATGTGATGAGGAGGGATGGAACACATGTGACTAAAAGATTGATGATTATGAATGTGTATGGATAAAGAGGGAGAGGAAGACAAAAGAAAAGATGGATGTATTGTGAGAAAAATGATATGAAGGAAAAAGGAGTAAATGATGACGAATGACAGACGAGAATGGAGGAAAGAGACGTGACCCTAAATAAAATAGGACAAGGGCAGGAAGATGATAATGAACTTAACTGCACAGTTGGCGTGGCGGTTAAGGACGCTACCAGTACCTACTACATTATGTCAGGATATGAATCTTATTTGACAATATCAAATTACTAGCTAGCGGCGTCATGCTGCAGAAAAGAAAGCAGGAGAGGTGGAGCATGCATTTTGGTAAGGAACTGACACCACTTCATAGAATTAAAGAAGACATTGTCAAATTATCAAAAACCGGATCATTTGAAAGCTGTGCAACCGCTGTGGTGAGCGTGAAACACATCTGCGACGATAAGCTCGCATGGGACCACCAGAGCCCCGCAGTGCCGGAGCCGTAACAGAAACCATGCCTGCTGCATGTTGCATGCTTGCTGCATGCTTGCTTGCACGCTGCATGTTGCATGCTTGCTTGCACGCTGCATGTTGCATGCTTGCTTGCATGCTGCATGCTTCCTTGCATGATGCATGCAACAGGCATGGACACTATTAGTGAGAATAACAAGATTATTTTCCCGCTTCGCAAGAATTTACTTGCATTATTTTTGTAAACTCGGTGTTGTAATTTTATAGGAGGGTATGGTAAATGTTTCTTTTTGAGTATGAGTGAAAATATTATGGTAATTATGTTTAGGGATAAAAGCGTTAGGACAAAAAACAGCAGGAGTTAAATAAATATACATTAATGATATTATTAATTACAATTTTCGGAAACATGAGTGTTATGAACAACACCGGTAGCACTACAAATAGTATGAATGAAAACTTTAGGATGAAAAATTTTAGGAAGAGTGATCATTCGGATTACAAATCGTTAGGGAGAACAATTTCGGGTGAAGAACTTTAGGTGAGCCAATATGGACCCCTTAAAATTAGCTGTGAATCAATGAATGACGTGTAGGTTACACGTCAAAAAGTAACACTTGTATCGATAATATTGCTCCATAATTTTCGCAAAGCATGTAAAGTTGAAGTCATAGAATTTTCTCTGTCCGACCACGCAGCACAATTTAATGAAGCTCCCAGTTAAGAAAAAATGTAGTATTATTAAAAACTGGCAGGTAACAAGGCGAGACTACTGTACGGTAGTGAAAACATGACAAAATTACAAAATTGTTTTATATAATTTATTATTTTCAGCCATTTATAAAACAAATAATCCTAGCGTAGACTATTTTTTTGACACATTCACACTATTATAAAGTATATTTAGTTGTGCTTTCCAGAAAAACTTATTAGAATGAATACTATGAAAAAGCCAAAATGGGTGTCACGCTATGTAGCAAAAAGAAAAGACAACTGTTATGGCTATACCTACAGATTTTTACCGAATCAAATTAAGAAATAAAATACACTAAACTATTTAAAGAAGTTGTAAAACTTACTCAACGGGTTCAAAACAACTACACCATAAATACTTCAGATAATAAAACAAAAGCTACTTGGAAAATAATTATTAACTCATAATTTAACAATCCGAAAAATTGGATTGACAAAATTCAAGTAAACAACGACTTCATCACTGACCCAAAAGATATTGCGAACACTTTCAATAATTATTTTGTATATAAAAAAAAAACTATTCAAAATAGAAAAGAATTTTTTTTTTATGGTCCCCTTGCCAATCGAAGTATTCAAGATTATAAAAACACTGCAAAATACAAACAGCGTAGGATATGATTGTCTATCAACCAAAGTAATAAAATTAGTAGCGCGAGAAATATCTACACATTTAATCTATATAATAAATATTTTCATAAAGACTGGTGTTTTTCCTGATGCACTCAAAATATCTACAGTTAGACGACTGTTCAAAAAAGAAAATAAAGAACTAATGCAATTCTATAGACCTACATTCCTTATTAGTTTTACGGCAAAAATATTTATATAAACAGTTATATACTTATCTCGAAAGAGAAAATATACTTGCGAATGATAATGCAATACTTGCAAAAAGGTTTCAGAAATTGTAAAACAATAAACTTGGCGGTGTTTGATTTTTTGCATAATTTTATTTTATTCAAAAGTAAACAGTACAGCAGTGTACAAAAGTACAGCAAACAGCTACAATATATAGTAAAAAAATAGTTACACATAACATTTGAATAATAGTGTAGCCCACAACGCTGTTCACAGAACAACTGAGGAATATAGTATACGATTGAAATTTAAACGCTTGGTAATAATACCAATATAATAATATTAAAAAATAAACTTATTTAACTATCATGTTTATCTGTACTTATACACATCAATCAAAAGAGCTCCTTGAGTATAAGACCTTTGAACTTACTGAGAGAACATGCAAAATGTCAATAAGTTCAAAAGTCCCATTGTAGGCATCTATCATTCTGCGAACAGGTTAGCGCAAACCAGTGTTAGCATAGCAGTTACCCGTAATAATGTGATCTCAAAAGAAGACCAGAATATACATGTTTGTACGATGTTCTGTGATATACACAGGCTTTCGACCGTATCCGTCACGATACCTTCATAAATACCTTCATAAGGTAGAGGGTAAATTAGATTGGAAAGCACATACAGAAGCCTTAAACAAAAACATTGTAATTCCGCATATAACCTTTGGACTATTCTCATTATTATTATTTATCTTTGATTAATTATGATTCGATTAACAAACTATGACTTGTTATGACATATTTGACTTATTCTTATTTTTGTATTTGATATCATATTATGATTATGGTTGTTTTTGTAACAAACCAATTTTGACATTATACAGTTTAGAACTTTTTTGACCGTTTATTATTGTTGTTAAGTTATGCATGTTCGTGGAGTGAATAGCATTGTAGATTTAGATTTTATTAATCAGTTACATTTTGGACGCCATTAAGGCAGAACATGACGGTGACTCAATTGAAGTTTTCATGTAACATCTTGCTTTTATCTGTGTGTCATGTATTAGCTAAATAAATATCTTGTATTGGTCGATTTGCGAGGTAACAAAGGCGACCTGCATATTTGAGAACGGATGATGTCAATAAATTGATCTGAAAATAGAGTCACGTTTCAGGACTTATTTGTTAGTAAATAGCATATCGTATACATCAAATCAGTTAAGATTTGTAAGAAATTATTGAGGTAGATGCATTTTATTGATGATAGGAAGGAGAAGGATTTTTTAATAAAACTACCGTGCTATAATAACTCCTATAATAAAAGATGAAAAATTACCTATTCTAAAGGATCAATTTATGAATCAAACCATAAAATAACAATAATATCAAAATAAATTGACATAGTCTAATTTAGCAACAAGATAATCTTGTAACTTGCTCCCTCAAGTAGTAAAATGTCTGGCAGTGAGCCATTAAACCTCAGTTTAACTACTAAATATTTGCACCGGAGCGCTTCACATAATGTTACGCTCTGTGATCCTCGTATCGTCGCATGAACACATCAGAACTGTATCAAACGCTAACCCAACAGCAATAATACCATACGTTCACTCATTTAGAATTACCGACAAGGCAGTAATGTGCTAAATAGCTTTCAAACAACATCATAACTGTCTCCCAGCCGGGGTATAGTAGTCTTTATGTGTATGTGTGTAAGGTCGTGTGGGGTGGTCGGTGGCGAGTGGTGATCCTTCACGTGGGGAGCTCGTAAAGTGGGAGCCCGTTAGGCACAACGACGCCACTTCGTGTTGCTTGTTCTATAACGATGGTATCTAGATACTTCGGGCCTTATTGCCGCTGTTACATCTATGGGTAGGTTAGGTACCATCTATTGATAGCTTTGATTAAATTTCATTGCTGATTTAAAATCAACACGACTCTATTTCTTTTTCTTTTATATGGCAGTTAATGAACGATTTAGCCGTTTTGAGTGTTCTGGCGGAGAGTAACTGTCTTAAGTAATCGTGGATAACTTATAACTGAGGGTCCCTAGGGTCGGCAACAACTACAGGAGCTAATCATACTTATCTCAATATCTTAACCTTTGCAATAGCTTATCCCAATTTTTGGGGTCTGTGACTACTTTTTACCCGACTGAAGGAAGGGTTATGTTTCTAACATTGTTTACTTTACGTAACATCTGACAAAAAGTGTTACCTAGGGATATCGTGGTATTAAATAATTGGAAAAGGTAGGTTACTTTTAAAATATTACTTTAAGGTGGAAGCGACACAGCAGCCGCGAAATTCAAATTTTCTCAGGTTTTCTTGCAATTTGCAAATAAACGTCAGGTTGTATATTGATTAAAATATGATTCGCGACCGTTACAAATGTGGCTTTTAAAATCATCAAAACATTTAAATGTTCCCTTTAACCTTTTAATGATCATAATACTGGAAATTACATTTATGACCGCAAATCATAATTTGTTAAATGTGCAGCCTGACACTGACCGACAAACTGCAAAAAGAAAATTTGTCTGATATCTACCTGTCGCTACCACCTTCAAGTATTTTGACTCTCTTAACCGTTGCGTTGTACAGGGCGTCAAACTGAAGGGTGTACAGTCAAAAAAGTGGGAATATGCTCATTTTTTAAACAACATCCCGTGTACACGATGACCACATCTGTCAAAACAAAAAAAGACTGATAAATACGCCACGCTTATTTAAAATATGTATGTATTGTTTTAAAAAAATCTCAGGCTCGGTTAATGATCCCAGATGTTTGACCACAGCAAAATGTTCATATTTGCATGAATCGTTTACAATTCGGGCTCAGCTAAAAACATATGCTGCGATGCTTTTGGTAGATGAGCGTAAGTGCTTCTATAGCGGCCGGACGCTGCAAGTAATGATATTCCTTACGGTGCTAAGATACCCAGTTTGATGATAGTGCCGTTCACGCCTTTTGTTGGTGTATGTATTCTTCGACAATTACAGTCTGGTCGCACGCACGACTCGGAGCACTTCGGGCCGGCGCCCTCTGCCGGCGGCCGTAATAGACGGCTCGCGTGCAAATCAATCAGCCGTCGATCCGACACCTGTCGAGAGTCGACTGTCGGAGTCGGTACACACTCGCTACATTACTGTATACACGGTAAGGTACACCTCGAACTCACCGTGTATCATGTCGATATTGGAACCACTTGGAGTTCACAACAGATAATTTGTTGGAGTTTCAAAGGGTGTTTAGGAAACCATCATTAAGGCTGTGAATTTTATAGTATTAACGAAATGGTCGAGCTTGTCTGTGAGTAAAATGAAGGAATGAACAATAATGATAGGAACCCGCAGGATGTGGGGGGCACAGGGCATAGACAAACTATCAGCAAAACGACGCTAGAAAAGTAAAAAAATAAATTGGATTAGAGAAAGCTACCACAGAGCCCATGACAATGCTTTTTAAAGTCATTCGTCATCATTATCTTGCCCTTATTCCAATTTGTTTGGAGTCGGCGCAGCATTGTCTTCTTCTTCCATACTCTTTTCTTTATTACTTGTCATCTCATGAGACTTATCTCTCCTTCCTTGCCATATTATCCTTCACACAGTCCATCTATCGTTTCTTCTACTACTCTTATACCCATCCACATTCATACCCAAAACTTTCCTCACGACATTTTCCTCATTCCTTCGCATCACATGCCCATACCATGACAACCGATTACCACACATTTTTTCAGCCACCGGCGCCACTTTCAGATTTCCTCTTAGGTACTCATTCTTTATTCTATCCATTCGCGTAACACCACTCATTCCCTCAGCATTCTCATCTCAGCCACATGCAAATGCCTTTCATTCATTCCTTTTGTGGCCCAACATTCTGATCCATACTAGACAGCAGGTCTAACCATTGTTTTACAAATCTTCCCTTTAAGTTTAAGGGGAATACGGGAGTCGCAGATAGTTTCCGTGACCTGCCGCCATTTCATCCATCCAATGTTTATTCTGGGCTAAACACTACGATCCATTTCGCCATCGCTTTGCTCGAGTGAACCGAGACACTAAAAGCTGTTGTTTAAAGTCTTTATCGTGTGTGGGCTTCAGCGTTTGGGGGTTCAAAGCATGATTTTCAACAGAAATTACGATGATGATGAAAAATAAACAACGGCCGCAAAATAATCAGGAAAGTCGAGTAAAGAGAGTGAGACACACATATTCGCACAAGGCTGACCTCTTGACACTTTGTTTTTCCATCTCATTCGTACCTAAATATCTCTGTAGTTTTTTAAGTACTTACACAACGCCTAAAATAATATTATACCTAACAATATACACCTTTATTTCTGTGGAAGCCGAAATCATTAATCATTTAAGTGTACTAGTACATGGTGACGAACGTTGGCCTCACTACTGCTCTACAGACACGCTACGTTTACAGGCTCTCCATTAGAATACGACGCTTTAACACGATGCCCCAACAGCAGGTAAATTAAACGTAAACTATCAACACCGAGCACGGCAGGTGTTCACGATGCTATTCATGTAGGACGGATCATTGTGGGTGCTATTGGGTGTCGGATCACTCCGGGTGCTATTGGATGTGAGATCATTGAATGTAGGTAAATCCTAGTGGCTCACTCGATACGTTCTATATTCATGCCGCGACGCTACTTGACGATCAACATATGCTGATCTTGGAACAAGATGTAGACAAATTTTATTATCAAACCTACCGAGATTCAAAAATATCTAGAGTTTTTACTCTCAACTAAATGATTCTTATTTGATTGTATATGTTACTCTCTTATGTATTTTTGAGTAGAATTTTCGGGGTCATATTCATACTTACCTAAGTTTTAGTAGTAAATTCAAGATACAAAGTTGACTTACATTTTTATCGGTATGGAAAAAGGGGTACAAAATATTCTTGTTTTATATAGTGCTATTAAACGTCGATGTGTCTTACTTAAATAAACAAAAAAATGTAAACAGTCAGTAGCATCAGTATTAAGATCGCCTTCTGCTAATCTAAAGTGTGACCTAAAAAAGCGCCATCGAGACACGTAGATAATGTGTCATCATTTATCTTCTAGATGAACTTTATCTGATAAGATATAACTTCGCGTTTACTACGGCATTATCTAATATTTAACTTCAGAAGCCGGGCTGGAATGTTAGTAGCTCAATTTTAGTAGATTAATGCTGGTTTTATTATCACAAAAAAGTAACTAAAAATTGTTGGCGCTGTAGAAAAGTTTACTCGGCTTGATATACCGACCAAATGCGTTGTTTCCGATATGGGAAGTAGAGGTTACAGGTGATATGAGAACTTTTAGAAGCGTTCACTAAATTTTTGTCATCTTGAATTGTTTTTCTTGCCAAACTATTTTCTAGAAGAACTCCTGTATGTTTTGTTGGACAAGATAAATCTAAACTAATATTATAAAGAGGAAATATTTGATTGTTTGTTTGCATTGAATAGGCTCCGAAACTACTGGTCCGATTTTAAAAATTCTTTCAGTGTTATGTAGCACATTTATCGAGGAAGGCTATAGGCTATATATCATCACGCTACGACCAATAGGAGTGGAGCAGCAATAAAACATGTTGCGAAAATGGGGACAATGTGACGCAAACGAAGTTGCGCCGGACAGCTAGTATTAAATAAATAGGTACGGTAATATGTGTGCATAGACAAGGCGATATCGGAGATTAGGAGACGTTCACCTTCACGATATTTACGACGCTGCGAGGAACTTCCGGGGCGGGACCATATCAGAAAGTATATAACGATAACGCTCAAGAAAAAACATAAATGTCATGCCTGGATGTTAGTACAGATGTAAGGTCTCACAGATCGGCTAATATTGGAACTTACGTAAGTTTTTACTAAAGGATATATGGTTTGGTCTGTTAGCAACACATAACCGACCGTCATCATCTTCCTGCCCTTGTTCAATCTACTTGGGGTCAGCGCAACACTATTGTGTGATCTTCGTCTCGCCGCCGCTTTATAATAAGTAATAATAACAGCCGCACGGGTCGATCTACAGGTTAAACAGGAGCTGGCCAAGGTCGGTTTGTGGATTAATTCATCAAATTACTAGTCTCCTCCGTGCCTCGGGAAGCACGTTATGCTGTTGGCCCCAGCTATTGTTTGAAGCTCTTTGATAGTCTTTAAAGATAGTCAGATAGTGGTTCGAAAGTTTGCCAACCAGTCTTAACCAGGCGTATCGTATTACCCAGTACTAACTGGGTTGTGAAGGTCAGAAAAGCAGCAGACGCTCCATGTAAATTACTTATGTTCATCTGCATTCGGTTGGACTAAAATCTGACCCCAACATAGTTGGCAACAGGCTTGGCAGATGATGATAATAAATTAATGATTCATAGGATCTTAGAGCTTACGATTCAATAAATAACTTGTTCACACTCCAATAACTACGCAAATTAAAGCGGTCGACGCATTTACAAAGAATGTCTTATATATATTGAATACCAACAATATGAATGAATCACGTTCTCTCACTCTCTATTTATACTATTTTCAGTTTCTTACGAACTGTAAATTGTAATGTGGCGATGAGTTTAAAGTACTCGTAGAGAGAGTATTGAATGATTCACGAGATCGAATAGCATGAGACGTGACACGTGAGGCATGAGATATGAAGAGCGGCACGAGTTTAATACAATGTACTTTATTAATATTGATACGAGATTGAAACAAGACAGACTCGACGGGAGATGGAAGCAGCCGCTCAATTACTGCAAATAAGAATTTTGTTTGCTTTGATTTAGCTTCGGGGTGAGCGTGAGATCATGTTTAGTTACAGACTTCATTTGTTTATATTTGTTTGTAAATGTGGTTGGCGAACTATGACGAAAAACTTTAGATGTATCTTAATATAGTTTATATAATATATCTGGTGATATCAGTGCGTTATTTTGTTATTTCGTGTAAAACGAAATGACGATAATTAGAAGAACCGTTTTATCTTCAATTTTCCGTCAGTTACAGCAGAATTGGTTTGTTCCAAAACGAGACTAACTGATTAGATTCGCGAAGCAGTGTAGCTGTCTGGTGACATCATGAATACGAGTACAATAACCGCGGATGTTGGCTTACTCTATCGAACCATGAACGTTTAGTTGTCGGTCAGGGAAGAACATTCAGAGGTCAACTGTGTTAGTCACAAACGTATAAAAATTAGAGCGGTTCTGGGTTACCTATATCCAGCGGTTCAAGTTAGTCTGTAAGTTACCCTCGACGTACAGGCCCGGGTACAGGCTAGACAGCTATCTGTGAATGTCGACACTCCAGACGATACACACGGGAAACGGTAAAAGGTTTAAGAAATGCCATTTTGTTGGCTTGTGTGCCAATCCTTACATTTATAACGGGAATCTGACGGTATTTCCTCCTAAAGGTGCTCTTCGTAGAAATCAATGTCGAAGCATAAAAAAACTGCATTATTGTAAATTCCTATACATTGAGAAGGTATAAGTAATTCCTATGTATTGAGAAGGTAGGTTAGGTAGATAATCCTCGAATCAACCTGCTCGAGGATGTTAGTGCCCAAACTTGGAGGAAGCTGACGAGCTGGCAGCGAGGTGGCGTAATATGCAGTAAATGTATGCGAAACATAAGCAGATCGCGCCGTTTGGCAACGCTGCACATTTGAGGAGCGTGCAAGAAGGAGACGGTAGCGACTGACAACAAGAGTATGTATGTTTGGTAGAGAGAGCTGGTACGAGAGACATAAAAAGTAGTTCAAGCAAACAGCCTAAGGAGTGGAACAACAGTTCGGCACAATGACATACTACTGCTGCAGAAAAGTTTAGAACAAAATGCAGCTGCAAGTAAACACACTAGTAGACACGGCAACATCTCAAGCTATACGTTTCCAGTATAAAATGGCCTCGCTTTGTATAGGTTTCGTGTTGCGTTTTGTATAGCTGGATTGATCGTCGTGCGTACAATAACTTTTGATAGTAGCTCTAAGGCGCCAAAGAGTTACTGTCCCTACCTACAAAGACGCAGTTAGATAAGCCCAACTTTGTACCACTTTACTGCACACGAACCAACTACATAGTTGTTTATCACTCAACAAACACCGTGTGTTGACATTACACAAGTGCGTTCAAATTAAATAGAATTAAGAAGTAGTCCAGGTCATTGATACGGAGTCCCTGGTAAGTTCTACCGATAGATTAGCGCTTGTCCAAACATGGCGTCTTATCGAAACGACGCTGTTTGCACTTCGTTATGATGACATAATAAAATTATTGACATTGGATAAGGAATTCCTTTAGTCAATATACGCAGTTATCGGTGAACAAGATTGCCGAAATAACATGGGTTTCGGGTTATGCCAACCAATGATTGCGATCTACTAAAATAATATTGAAGAGCAGAAAAATATTAGTCATCGGTTGGTTGTCTTGTATGTTTACAGAGCCTCCACGTGCAGTGACGGTCCTCAAATACATACATCTGGCGCCAATGTCTTCTTATCAGAATGTCAACATGAACTTCGCTCATGATTGGTTAACGGAAAGTTTATTACTAGAAGACCTACTCCTAGGTACCTAATAAAGAAGATTGAATAGAGGTTTGTCACATCTCATTGCATACCAATACTTGAATTAAGGTAGTAAAAAGAAGGGTGACCACACCACTAAGTGATTTTTATTATGAGATTGTAGTTTTCCCAGTTTTCGGGAACAGAAAGGCTAAAATTCAATTTTTCAAATTCTGCTATCGCCTGCAACTTGAGCCAACAACGTGTATCAATGAATAGTGTCTAGTACGAGCCAAGTGCGCTGTAGCTGCGAAGAATACCGCAAAGGCTTTACTGCACGTTACGTCCCTACGTCACACCTATGATACTATTACTATGGACTAGCTAAGCTTGCAAAGAATACAGACTATACAGCCTCTGCACTCCGTACAAACGTAGCAAGCGCACGTACACATTATGCAACACATGTTTACATGGAGTTTAGCGTGCTAATGACGCCATCGTTAGTCAGTGCACTTTGACAATCACACAGGTTATGTGGCTAGTTTATTACTATCCATACCATTAAATTGTTGTTAAGTAGGTACTGGTGTAGACGACCACGGGTTTAAGTTGGCTAATTTCAACTCATATTATACTTGTCACTACTTCAATACGACAATCTTCTTCTTAGCGTGTCGATGGCAATCTTTTATCGACCCAGAATTTGGCGCCTTCGGTAGTGTGCACCAGTTACTGTGACGCATAAACAACAGGACAGGTAGGACACATCATATATCAAAAGATATTAGGAATGATATTGTACCCTTAGATTTCTGAAGTTCTATTTTCAATGCAAATAATAGCCGACATAAACCCTATTTTCTCAAAAGTTCGCACTACTTAACAACAGTTATTTGAGTACACATCGTCATCAACAGCAGATGAGTAACTTTTGCGCTTCATGCACAACAGTATCAAATCACCGAGTTGTTATGTTCTGTGAGAAAAAGAGTGCATTCGCATTAGTGAAATTAAATGCACATAAAAACATGGTCTCAACTAAGCACAACATATCGACATCTAATTAAAAAAAAACTATTTTTGGGATTTCAAACCATGGGTTTTATCATCCTCATAATCTTTCCCTTTACGGCGCAGAATGTCTTCTTCACCATACATATATTTGTTAGCCGTCATGCCAGTAGTCACACCCTCTGTAGCCATTACTGCTTTCACACAATCCTTCAATTGGTACTTTGGTCGTCTCCAAAACTAAACCATCCTCATGATGTACTCCCAAAAACATTTCAAACGTTTTCAAATCCTGGATGTGACACAGACATGGAGCATTGCATTTTAAGAGAGGTTGATTTTGTTTCAGATTAGGAGTATGTTCATCCAGGTGGCCGGTGCACCGCGAACTTGCGGGGCGTCGACCGGGCTGGTGTGTCGGTCTAATTCCACGTTGTTTGAGCAGTTTGAGCTGCAACAGTTATGAATGGCACCGCTCGAAAACTTGCGCTTTATGACGTCACACGAGCTTTGATCATGTTGAATCGCTGCGCACGCGGTGCGATGTATTGACGTAAATCAATCGGTGACATTGTCGCGTGTTTTGTATGAAGAAGTGTGCTGTTTCTATTAAAGTTGTAAATTGTAGAGGAAACTGAACTTGCGCCTTCATGACTCTTTATCTTCGTATTCATAAATGTCCAGTTCTGAAGACGAAAGATCTTTAACAGCGAGGGTCCCTAAAAAAAAACAATGTCCGTCCTACATGCGACTTTTGTAACCATGGCTTGCTCAACTACACACTACTCTGCAGGAAACCACACGGTCAAGTGGGCCATAAATTGTCAACACATAAAACAGCCGTGGTCCCTTAATGGTAGTGAATTAGACTTATTTCCTGTAACTTGGCTCCTAGCCCCGCCTTCCGAGAACGAACTAAATCGGTCACGATAATTATAGGAAACAATAAGCATTGCGTGCCGAGGAACTGCGCCGAATGCCGAACGAGTGCCACCGCGCC
The DNA here is from genome assembly GCA_949152445.1 of Cerastis rubricosa. NCBI lineage: Eukaryota > Metazoa > Arthropoda > Insecta > Lepidoptera > Noctuidae > Cerastis > Cerastis rubricosa. The sequence continues at coordinate 24,061,122 of OX424531.1, read as the reverse complement.
GAGTTGACTTGAGAATTAGCCACAAATGTCAACGGAATCAAAACATGCGTGAATGATACGCAGAAACCTTCTGTATAACTTCTAAACAAGTCAGACTAAACTGTAAATAAATTAGAGTCCCCAGAAGAAGCCCAAATAAAGAAAATAAATTATAAGTCCCTATTTATAGTGTAACGAGTAAAAAGATTTTTGGTCTGGGACACTATAAATAGGTTACAGTTTAACATATTTGTTTACTAAATGGTTGTATAGAGTTATGTCGGGACAAAGGCCGTGCGTCAACGACGAACAATCACGGAGACAACTAGACGACGAATGTGGTCACAGTAGGATATAGAGCGAAGGGGGCAGCCTAACAGGCCTGACACTCTGACACTCTCTCTCTCTCTCTAACTAATACATTGCTAAGTTGTGAAACGGTAAAGTTCGCATGAAAGTTTCGAATGCTTGCGTTTCATTTTTGTCAAAAGCCAACGATACATACGGAAGAACAACTTTCAACTTAAAGGACATTAAAAGAATATTAGTTTTAAGGAGCGGTTCGCGTGCATCACTTACCAGCAAGCCACCGCCGCATGCAATCTGTTCTCGTTGCAGCTGTAATTTACTTGCCGACCGCAAATCGACACTTTTCGGAAAAAAAAAACTTTACAAATGAAATATAACAAACACGAATATTACGTAACATATTGAGCAACAAATATTTTCAATACCGACTTGTATGTAAGAACGTCTGGTTGTTAGTAAGTCGTGTGTGTTCCATCAGGCTCGTGCAATGAAATGCTTTAAATCGAGCGTTTGCAAAATTGTATTAATATTGGCTAAATATGGAGCGTGGTGTGTACGTATCTACATACAATTTATGGAGACAGACGGGCTAAGTTTCTAGACTAATTCCGAGCTTGGTAAAAACAAACCTTATTTAAATTTTATTACAACAGAATATAACTTTTAATCTGTTTTGTGGGACGCTTAAAAGTTTTGTGTCGGTAAACCGGTCGGCTGTGTGTTATTTGTGACACGGAGCGGTAACGGCTTAAGAGGACATGTCCCGACTGCCTGAGAGGCGCCTCCACCGCACCGCGCCGCTCGCTCCTCTACCAAGCTGTGATCTAGTTACAAGTTCTCCAGATTTTTGTCTGGCGTGAAACATTGCTTTATGATAGCATCTTCTGAAACTACTTACGGCTAAAGCTCAGCTTAGGCGAGGAGCGAGGACTGATTGATGAGGTACTGATGTTGTTGCATCACAAGACAGGTGATTACGTGTGATGAGAGCGTCTGACCTGGCGGTAACGTGCTTGAGATGCTTGAGCTTAGATAGCCTTGAAACAAGATGCAAGTATCAGAGATAATCATTTGTGCCATTATTGAATAATTTACTAAGGTTAGACCAACAACTAAATCCTCTGTAAAAGTTTGCCATGTTCATAATAATCCGAAATGCTTTCCACAGAAAGTAGTTTATATTCGAGCTCAATAATAAAATCTTCGTAGTTGTTCTCCGACTTTCCCCGGAAGTGCGCAAGTCTGGTCTCATTATAAGTTGTTCGAGTTGAAGGTCCGTCGGAATAAGCATGCTTACCCATTGTCACGTTCGGAGGACTCGTCGCGTCGCGAGGATGATAATGTTCACTCAAATATAACTTGGTTGAGGCTCGCCGCGCGCCCATCGCCCAGCGAACGCGAGCGGTCACCACAAATAAAACGAAACAACTAGTATAATTGCTCGAAATAAAAGGTAATGTATTATTTTATCCATTCTGCTTTCAGAGAATTTTGCCAAAACTAGCCAAAGTTTATTTAAATACTTATGAGATGTAATTGTTTCGGAATACTCAGGGAACCAGTTTATGAAATTAATGTTTTAGAAGACAGTAATTAGCAGGTATTCCAACTGGCAAAATATGTATTTTGAAAAAAACATATTTTCCAGTCCTCTGGTGAACCAGTGCAAGCAAAAACATATGTTTACGAATCGTAACTGATCCGATCGACGCGCCACATCCTGACGCACAAATACTTCAAGTTGTAGACATAACATCCAGCGACGTTCAGCACTCGGTTACTTGCTAGCTCTCGACGTAAAGCCGCGCTATACATAGATGACATCCTGCTTGTAAATCCTAATAAATTTACGGAACCAACATTTCGTACTGTAAGACAGTTGTACGTTTACCTTCTTGTTTAATGTTTTTTGTTTTTCTATGCCGAAGTTTGTGAAATATACTTATTAAAATAAAACTTCAACTAATCCGTTGTATTCATATTTTAAATTATTGGCAGATCAGAAATAAGTAATGTTTAAACACTCATACACTCGGGATTTCGTGAGCGACCGCCAATATTAGCACCAGGCGAATGTGATCGCGTTATATCGAGCAAACAAGTTCTCTTGTTTGTTTGACAAAACTATGGAGTATAAAAACAATGTGGCTAGCAGAGTCATGCAAACACACAGACATGCACACACAGATCTATTTCATGTAGATCTATCCAAGTAAAGACCGCTACGCACAGCGGTGTTACAAGAAGTTGGAGATCTTTGTAATTCCTAACCAGCTCCTAACGCTTGAGAAATAATTAAATTGCGCTCGCTGAAATGAAAAAAAAAAAGTTATGTAGGAGTCTATTCTTGGCTGAAAGTTTGAGATAACATTACGTATACAGGTTAAAAATAAGTACAAAGGAGAAAAAAGCTGTTCCCAAAGTATGTGTGAAGTGAAATAAAAGTACAAAGTTGAAAGAATTCCCGACAATGTGGAGGTACTGAAACTTTGCTAAGAGAATATCTTAGCATTCATTAAATGTTCTTTATTTGCGTAGCTCTCTGTTACGTGTCGTAGGATTTTGCTTTTCGAATTTCAATATGAATTATTTCTGCCGTTGACGATGTTTTTGCAATGTATATATTCTGTATTGATCCGGATATTGGTATTCATCATCTGTTTCAGAATTAATGTCATTCTACTGACGTAGGGTTTTTCTCTCCTGTTTCAAGAACCGGTGGCATACTTGCTCTGCACGCTGACATACGTTTTTCACTTACAGGCAGAAATCGCTACGATGTAGTGCACATAAGTCCTTACAATAACAATCTAAGCTAAATTCAGTATAATTTAAAATAAATAACGGTTGATTTAGTGTGTATGTTTACAGTGTATATTTACACGACGCGCGTGCGGCGGCCGGCCGGTGTGCACAGCGCCTATTTGTGGCCGCAGTCTACGTGCACCTACTTGCGGACGATTAGGGCACTGTACAGCACTGTACATCGCCGGATACCGCCGCCCGCAATATCCACAAGGACCACACACATTTAAAATTACTACTACTATAAAACAAGCTCGTTGGACTAGTGCTACTGCTGAGTGTGAAGTCCCGGGGACAGTCGGGCCAACTGTTATTTTTCATTCAAATTAGTTTCAGAAACAGCTAGGAGTCGGAGCAGAGACTGCCCGGTTGATGACAATCGACTCACTCCCTACTACGCGGGATTAAAACAACTAGCGAAATGTGGTTGTACTCATACCGTACATGTCTGCCTAACCTTTCGGAGAATATTCGTGATGTTTTATAAAAAAATAACCTTACTAACCCGTGGAACACCAAAAATAAATTGACAATTTTAAGTGCCTTACCTGCTGATCGACTCTAAGCAAAAGTAAATTGATTCCATACATAATTTAACTCGTTCACATCAAAGGTACGAGGTAATAAATGAGCTCTATTCCAGAAACCGTGTTACGGCTGCGGGTCATTGTACGATTACACGCACACTTGTGTGGCCTCATGATACTTGTGTCGTCGACAAGTAATGTCGGTGGAACTTGTCCTTCACGACTAAACACGCTCGGGGACTGACAGAGGTCTCCAGTGACACTAGTAATCTGACTTGCTAATAAATCTTCAAAGATTGAACATAGCGTAGCGCTCAATCATATTGGACTTGTTACATTTTAGACGCGACCCAATCAAGCTACACGGTTCGTGGGGAAAATGCTTTGCTTTATGGAGTGAATTTTCATCCAAATAAATGAAAGAAATTTATTAGTTGACGGAACAGGAAAATTCGTATCAAAACATAGTACTTATTAAGACCTCAGACAGACGTCCATGACGACAATTAAATTTATTGCAATTTGTTACTAGTTTACTAACGGTAAGTTAAGATTATGCTAACTCATTAAGTTATAAATAAATAAATAAATTACCAATATTTCAAAAAAAGAAGATGGTCACTTTGACAGTCAGTGTGCAAGTTTTCTCAAGGTTGCTATCGATATTTTCTGGTTTATATCTGATTAATGTAATACATTTGTTTATAATAACCCGAGGGAAGACCTTGGCTACTCAAATTTGTTCATTAATTCCATTCAACAAATGAGTCGAACCACGTTCGCTATAAACATATACGTTCGGGTTGTGTTACCTTGTTTACAACAGCATTGTACGAGTATGAACAGGATTATATCTCATCATTGACTACTGAAAAAAATATTGGTTTCCCGGTGACGAGAAAACCTTCAGATGTAGTCCCTAGAGTGGCTTCCTTTTGTTACACCAGTGGCGACATTAAAATAATTGGCAAATTCGCATGTCTTCTAAGAAGTTACAATTTATTTTTCTTACACGAAAATATTTTGAATTTATGATGATAGAAAAACAAAACATAATAACCAAACACATCGATAGTAATTCTATTATGTCGGCCACTCAGAATGGATGTAGGAACGGGTCCCGTGGTACTAAGGAGCTACTCCTCATCGACATGGCCATTAGCCAACAGGTTCGTCGATCCCGCAAGGATCTGTCAACATGTTGGATAGATTACAAGAAGGCCTACGACTCTGTGCCACATACATGGCTCATGAAGGTGCTGGAGTTGTACAAGATTGATGCAACTCTACGCGCCTTTCTTGAGTCGTGTATGGGGCAATTGAAGACGGTCCTTCGATATCCAGGATGTCGACAGATTCAGGGGAACGAGGAGCCAGTATAGATTAAACGGGGAATATTTCAGGGCGACAGTCTGAGTCCAATTTGGTTCTGTCTAGCCCTGAATCCTCTAAGCACAATGCTGGAGGATTCAGGCCTAGGCTACCGGTTGAGGAGAGGTGGTCAGGTCATATCTCACCTTCTTTACATGGATGATCTGAAACTCTTTGCCCCTAACAAATTGCAACTGATGAAGCTACTGAAACTAACTGAAACTTTTAGTAGCGCCATCAGGATGGCATTTGGTGTGGATAAATGTGCAGTCATGTATGTAAAGCGAGGAGAGATTATGGAATCCGAGGGATCCATACACCTCAGATCTCTCTTCTTATCAGAAAATTATAAGTATTTGGGTATGTCGGAAGCGTTAGGCATTAACATAGCTGACATGAAGCCTTCGTTGAGGGAGCGCTTCTTCAGCCGTCTGAAGAATGTATTAAAGAGCCTTCTTTCAGGCGGAAACAAGGTGCGCGCCATCAATGATTGGGTCATGCCGGCTTTAATGTACACTTTCGGCATACTCAAATGGACTCAGACCGAACTGGACGCCCTAGATAGGAGAGTCCGTATATTGCTGACCGCAAACCGGATGCATCACCCACGATCATCGGTGAAGAGACTCTGACTGTGTATATTTCAAGTAATTAATAATAATGCAATCCTGTGGTACTGTGGCGGCTAATCTGTATGATCGGTTACGATGACCGGACACAGCTACATCGGAATGTTACACGTGTTTCTGTTTGACCGGAAGTTGTATGAGTGTTACACTCGACACAACCCGGGTGAGCCATTCATTCGCCGTTGAATCGTAAACAAAAAACTTTTCCCTCATTCATCGACTTTCTACGGAACGCCGCCGTCCCCGATTGAATCATAATACCACATGAGAGTGTAGCGATAAATATATAAGTTTCAAACCGGAACATAAAGCAAAGTTTGTTCATCAATCTCGACAATATTGCCTGAAGATGTTCCCGCTCGATGCGTTCAGTTAATACAGTTTTTAGCGGCGCTCAATATCGCCGGCATGTGTGTCAATGTCGTGGCAAGTATGGTAATATTCCCAAACTTTGCCAATAAAGGGGAGCCAGCGGGGATGAGCTGCGGGGGTGGGGAGGGGGCGGGGCGCACTCCCCCGGGAGCGTGTGTTTGTCCGCCGGCTCACTGCGACAGAGAAGGGACGCTGGAGACCGAGACGAGGAATAAAAACCCGCTTTCTTTGAGGAAACATATTAATTAAGTTCGTATGAAAACAGCCGCGTTTTGATATTTATCATTTATAAATCTGTGTCACAATTAAGTCACTTGATTTTCAGTGGACAACATTTGAAAGAGTACGAAAGAAACATACCATTTTACGGTTTTACATCACCAATAACTGTTGATGTAATGTGCCGTTGTTTTCCGTATGGTATCGTCAATGGAGCGTGTATTCTCTGGACGAGCGATATCTACCGGTTCCAACAAAAGTTTAAATCTTAAAGTTACAGATCTCTCATCGGAATAAAACTATTTTGGATTAACACATCTTCCTATTACGTACTGTTCAATATTTGGCTATATGAACGAGCAGTGAGCAGTGCGAGTCATATTTTATTGTTATGCTCATGTACAAGTTTGTACATACTGTCATTTTACGGAATTTAGTTTGTTCAAGGACATCGCTTGGTAGGATTTCGACATGTCGCGCTTCGGGGGATCCAACGTTTATTTGATACTATTTGGGTTTGTACCAAATTCTTTACTAAACTGATCAAATCTAAGGGCGCCTTCAAATTAGCCGAAAAGAGCCGCGCGATGGCAGCGCGGCTGCGGCGCTGTCACCGCGCTGCTTTGTTAATCCATATAAATAAAAAACGCGCGACTGCAGCGCTACGCCCGCGCTGCGGACGCGCATCAGTTCATCGATCGACTAGTGAGTGACGATGCGATAGATACGATAGTCATCATCATCATTTCAGCCCAAAAGTCGTCCACTGCTGGACATACGCCTCCCCCAAGTGTTGACTGTCGCCATTGACATTTTGGGGGGGGGGGGGGTTTGCCATAATCGCCACGCTTGGCAGGCGGGTGGTTGGCGATCGCAGTACGGTTGTTACAAAAACACAGAGAACGCTGCTGCCCCTTCTCTGGCAAGTCCCTTAGTCGCCTCTTACGACACCCACGGGAAGATATGGATTACGATAGTAATTCGTAGAATTGTTTTCTTGATAATCGTAAGTAATTTTGAAATTTTTGGACACAGTAGCCTTTTACTTTTAAAGTTCAGTTCATTGACTAATACGAAATAACGGCAACGTTTTCATAGGTTTCTTTTTTCCAAAATCTTTTTTCGTTTTAATAGTAACACTAACAGCAGTGTTCCGTCGTCAGAGTCCATCGTGAAACTAAATGTACAACACTATGATGCTCGAACCTAGCGGTTGCAGCGCGGCGGCAGCGCTGCAGCCGCGCTGCCTCCGCGCGGCTCTTTGCGGCTAATTTGAAGGCGCCCTAAGTGTACCTACTGATATTCATAATATCTGAAATATTTACACATTTCGGCTGGGTAGTGTGGGTAGTACGATGATGAAGTTAATAGAATCGCAGCTGTAACCGATGTTTAACCAGAATGACGTCAGCGCCGAGTAGCCTGCAATAGTGAGTAGTGAATAGTTGAAGTAAAAGCTTTCTGTCACAATAGCGCGACACATATTGAATGTTATAGCACGTGACAAAGGAATAGCGGCTCAATAGTTACGTTAAAGTAGCCGAGGCAATTTCTCGAGAGGTGACAAAAGAATACTTTACGAAAATTTTCAGTGATAAGAGGGGAAAAAACCGAATGTATTCTGCTACGGCTACCTCAATGCGGTAAATACAGAAAGTTTATACATCGTAAACGAATTGTGGGTGTTAAAGGCTAGCTTTCATAATAGTTTAACAACTGTAATCACGTCTGGGTGGTGGCTAAATTACGAAGAAACTTTCCAATGACAACATAACTCTTTAAGTTAATGGATCAGGTGATAAGATTATTACCTGTCTGGATCTCCAATCTCTAAATAGAACAGGACCGTCGGAAATAAGATATTAACGAAGCCAAAACTAAAAGCTTCCTTTAACTTCATTTATGAAATAGTAATGGATAGTTTTGCACCGTAGCAGCTTAAAAAATAAGAACAATAAATTAATTCATGTCGTAAGGGTGAAACTATAGGCCCTGGTTCAATCCATGATCCGGAGCGAGAGGGAATGGGAAGCCGTCGCCTCCTTCTGCGAAGCAGTCATGCTAGCGAAGGAGGTGGCGGAACGTGAGAGGGAGAGAACCTCACGTCCCAGCCGCCGCGGGAGACGCCCCGGGCGTCGGGGGGCAACCAGTGGCCCCCGGCCACCGTAGGCGCGGGCCTGTGGACGGTGAGTAATGGGCTAGCTCACCGTCCGTCCGTCTTATGACGACAGACCGTGCCGACGGCGCGTTCGTGTTCCACGCGCGCCTCAAGGACATGTCAGCAAATCGGAAGGGGTCCGAGAGGGCCGATGCCTGCCAGGGCTGCGGGTTGTTCGAAAGAGATACCGTGCCCCTGGAACGCAAAGAGCTAAGAAGGAACATGGATGGGTTTTAGTCAGTCAAGTCTGGCACTCCCTTCCGCTCCGCCCAGAGCGGAAGAAGTCATTTGATGATTTCCCACCCTAAAAAAAAAAAAAAAAAAGGGTGAAACTATAAATAAAATCCCACCAAAAACATTCTGTAAAAAACTAGCCAAGTCTCGATGGAGCTGCTTGTTTATCTCTAAAAAGTAGTGAAATCTAGACAAAGTCGTGCCAAGTCTAAGGTTCCTTACTGCGATTTCTTTATTATTATAGTTAATGTTATGTGACTTGGCCGTTGAACATTCTTTATACGTTAGTGGGTACGAGTAAATTTTGTTTACACGTAATGTTATATCTGTTGTAACTACCTATGTTTGTTAAGCGAGATAATAGCCCATACTGGTATTGGTAATTGGAAGCTAGTGTCTCCTTTTAGGCTGTTGTTGATTGTGCAACTAATTATTTACTATAATAGTAATAAGTGTGTATTTCAATAATACTTATGTATAGGCCAGCCTGAAACAAACAATATAAGTGTTTGTTTCAGGCTGGCCTATACATAAATATTATTGAAATACACAATTTATTAAGCTTACAATTGACTGGTTATTGAATCAACGTTTTCCAAGTGGCAATTTTCCATCGTCAATGGGTAGCGGTTCTGTCGACAGATTGGTGCAATGGTGTCAAGGAGCACCTGGTTTTGTACCCTTGTGTACCCTTCAACGGCCAAGTCACACAACATTAACTATAATAATAAAGAAATCGCAGTAAGGAACCTTAGACTTGGCACGACTTTGTCTAGATTTCACTACTTTTTAGAGATAAACAAGCAGCTCCATCGAGACTTGGCTAGTTTTTTACAGAATGTTTTTGGTGGGATTTCACTTCTTTTTGTAAAAACGTGGGCATATTGATTTATTTTATTCGATTTTTTTATTTGACACAGTTTTTTCTTTTAGGAGTAGTTTTTTTATTATTACAAATCTTTCTTTTCTTTTTTTCCGATTCTGATTCTTGTACAGTAGCAATAGTTTTTCGTATTGCCCATTCGCGTTCCTTATTTATTCTTTTAGATGGTTTAGGCGGTTTAATTTCTGAAAGATCGGCGCGGTATTTACGCATAAGCCGGTTGTATTCGGTGATCGCTGAAGCTTGAGCTTTTATACTCTTGAAGTCAACATTCATGAGGTGCACCCCATGAAGATTGGTTACTCGTGAAAGCGCCACGTAGGCTTGGCCACAAGAGAATATGGAGGTGCCAATTTCCATGAGGGCATTATTCAGACTAAGACCTTTGCTCTTGTGAATTGTTAGGGCATACGCCACACAGATTAGGAATTGTTCTCTGTACACGTATGCCCTGGGTATGATCTAAAATTTTGACTTAATAGGCAATAATTCGTGAATGAAATTATTAGCGAATTCTACTACCAATTGTTTAGGCTTTGTTTGGTCTTCCGGGTCCCACCTCACTTTTTGTACAACGCCTATCGACCCATTCACTAAACCTAAACTAACATCAATGTTTCTCCTAAGCATTACTTTAGCTCCTTCTTTAATGATTATAGTTTCTTCCAGTCCAGCAGTCATCGACGCATCATCTTCATATTTTTGTTAACACGCCAGGGATTTCGTTATCATACATTTTCAACAATCCAAGCAATCTTTAGCAACTAACTTTATCGGGGTGCGGAATCGCTTTTAACGTATCATTATTTAACTGCATACACATATTTCTAGTCGGTAGTAAACAAACAGTATCTTCTGGTAAGTCCCTCAAACATTGTGCTATTTCCATTAACCTTCCTTCATTGGAATGCGAGAGCAGAAGTATCAATCGGTTAGACAGTATATCTCTGTCTGATTGAGTTGTCACTCCCACTCTGATTCTTTTTAACATTTCTACAAACGTAGAATAATCCTGCTGTCTCATATTCAACGTAAGTTTGTCGTAACTAAAAAGTTCAGTCCATAAGTTTGGAATACTTAAGAAGCCTATAAGTTTTTTTTTAAGGTTTTATTAACTTCGGAAGGGGTTAGTTTTTCAAATGGCGACTTTTCTCTAACGGGTGGAAGTTGCAAAAGATCCCTAAGCACTAAAATATGTTTTTTTCTACATCAGAAGTATCAAACACTTCGCATAAACGAAGATTTATGCAGGGTAAAGTTACATTAGATATCATAGACACTTCATCTATCAACACTTATATTATAAAGAGGAAAGATTTGTATTTTTGTATGTAACGAATAAACTCAAAAACTACTCAACCGATTTTAAAAAATTCTTTCACCATTTGAAAGCTGCATCTTTACCGAGTAACATAGGCTATATATTATTGCGCTTATAACTTAGGAGGATGAGCAATATTGCATTAAGTCCACATTACTTAACTGTTTGACAACTGACAACTGTCATGACAAGCATTAGAATAAACCGGCTATTTTAAACCATTTGTCATCAAAGTACGTAGCCTGGTGGTTCTATGACCGCCATACCAAGCAAAAGGTTTCAAGTTCGTATCCGCTGTCAGTATGCACTTTTTGTGGTAATTTTTTAATGCCGTAAGTTTTCCAAAACAACGCGAGTTCGATCCCCAACCGGTGTTCACTTTTTGTAACTAGGTATTTTGTTTTATTTTAATGCTTTATGATTTTCAAATCATTACAAAATAGTTTTCGTTTTTTTAACCATTCATAATGAATAGTGACTAAAAAACGAGTGGGTCATAAACAAAACGAAATTTAAAACATGATCGTCGGCGATTTTAATGTATACACATCCGTAGACACTGTGATGGCTAATGACGGTAGTCCTGCACACCCCGTTGATTTTTTCAACTCCCTGGAGCTAACGGGCTTGCCGTTCCCATAAGAAGGAGTTTAAAGTTGGCGTTTTAGTTCTGCTGATGCGAAACTTTGATGTACCCAGACTGTGCAACGGCACCAGGCTTCGTATCACAAAGCTTGGCAGTAATATTATAAAAGCCACCATTATTACAGGAGTTGGTAAAGGAAAGAGCGTTTTAATTCGACGCATGCCCATTATTCCAAATAACTTACCATTCCAATTTTAATTAACAGGTAGTCATCATCATCATCATTTCAGCCCTAAAGACGTCCACTGCTGGACATAGGCCTCCACGTGGTGACGGTCATTGTTATGACATTTTTTCCAGAGTTTTCCTTTAATTTTATTTATATGCGTACTAGCCGTCCCCGGCATGCGTTGCAATGCAGTTTTCCCACCTACCTACCTACCTACCATACCCTACCTACCTACCCTACCTACCTACCCTACCTTTCTCACCTTTTAAACCTTCCCTGGACTACGAAAAACATTTTAAAACCAAAATCAGCTTAATCGGCCCATCAGATCTTGAGTTACAACGTGACACGTAATTTATATATATTTAGATTAAAAGCAAAAGGGGAGGAATTCGCCCAACAGTGGGACGCTATAGGCTAAATTAAATTTGATTAGAAGATGTGTTCCACTACGCTGGATTTTTGCAATTGACAGTCGATTTTATTATTTTTATGTACCAATAGTAGAAGAATCTGTATGATGTCGGACGTAAAGAAAAGCACCATCCCATATCTTCCCGTGGGTGTCGTAAAAGTCGACTAAGGAATTTGACAGAGAATGGGCAGCAGCGTTCTCTGTGTTTTTGTAACAACCGTACTGCGATCGCCAACCCGCCTGCCAAACGTGGCGATTATGGCAAAACCCCCCAAAGTGTCAATGTGGCGACACTTGGGGGAGGCCTATGTCCAGCAGTGGACGTCTTTTGGGCTGAAATGTTGATGATGATGATGAATAGTAGAAGGGGGCATTACCATATTTCTAATACAGCTGAGAACTGCTGAGGGTTCTTCCTCAAATACTTCAGACCTTCGATATTTGACGTCAAATGGAGCGGCCCACCAAGTTGAATATTTTTTGTAAAGGCGGTATATGTCGATCTCTAATAGTTTGGTTGAGCTCTTGTGTTTTCTAATCAGGGTCACCAGGTACTCCAGATCTTCGATTATCCTAGTTTTTATAGTTTTCCCTTTATGTGGTCATTAAACCCTAACTCTGTACCAAATTTCAGCTCTCTGAGTTTATGGGAAGTACTAGTTCTATTTTGATGATCATGAGTGAGTGAGTGTCATAAATGCGAAACTTTGCTTTCGCTTAACTTCGGAACTAAATGACCTACAGACTTGAAATTTTGGAATTTCAGTCGGTGATTATAGCTTACTGGATGACGAAAATTTCTGCGTTCTGGTCTTATCCAGAGGTTCTCAAATAGGGGCCTGAAAATGCGGCGAAATGGTTCCAGTAAAGGATGGTACGGCAGTGTTTGCTTCGCGCTCGACTTGGCGGGGGCACTGCCGTGCCCCCCGATAATTCAAAATTCATCCGGAGATCTCAGAAACACGCAGTACAAACAGTCTGCACCAGAATAGCGTTACTCCAATTTGCAACCCGAAGCTGATGCAATAAGAAAAGTTATACTTTTGTCACAATTTAACGGATTTCAATTTCAGATCGGGGGGCACGGCAGTGCCCCCGCCAAGTCGAGCGCGAAGCAAACACTGCCGTACCATCCTTTACTGGAACCATTTCGCCGCATTTTCAGGCCCCTATTTGAGAACCTCTGGATAAGACCAGAACGCAGAAATTTTCGTCATCCAGTAAGCTATAATCACCGACTGAAATTCCAAAATTTCAAGTCTGTAGGTCATTTAGTTCCGAAGTTAAGCGAAAGCAAAGTTTCGCATTTATGACACTCACTCACTCATGATCATCAAAATAGAACTAGTACTTCCCATAAACTCAGAGAGCTGAAATTTGGTACAGAGTTAGGGTTTAATGACCACATAAAGGGAAAACTATAAAAACTAGGATAATCGAAGATCTGGAGTACCTGGTGACCCTGATTAGAAAACACAAGAGCTCAACCAAACTATTAGAGATCGACATATACCGCCTTTACAAAAAATATTCAACTTGGTGGGCCGCTCCATTTGACGTCAAATATCGAAGGTCTGAAGTATTTGAGGAAGAACCCTCAGCAGTTCTCAGCTGTATTAGAAATATGGTAATGCCCCCTTCTACTATTCATCATCATCATCAACATTTCAGCCCAAAAGACGTCCACTGCTGGACATAGGCCTCCCCCAAGTGTCGCCACATTGACACTTTGGGGGGTTTTGCCATAATCGCCACGTTTGGCAGGCGGGTTGGCGATCGCAGTACGGTTGTTACAAAAACACAGAGAACGCTGCTGCCCATTCTCTGTCAAATTCCTTAGTCGACTTTTACGACACCCACGGGAAGATATGGGATGGTGCTTTTCTTTACGTCCGACATCATACAGATTCTTCTACTATTGGTACATAAAAATAATAAAATCGACTGTCAATTGCAAAAATCCAGCGTAGTGGAACACATCTTCTAATCAAATTTAATTTAGCCTATAGCGTCCCACTGTTGGGCGAATTCCTCCCCTTTTGCTTTTAATCTAAATATATATAAATTACGTGTCACGTTGTAACTCAAGATCTGATGGGCCGATTAAGCTGATTTTGGTTTTAAAATGTTTTTCGTAGTCCAGGGAAGGTTTAAAAGGTGAGAAAGGTAGGGTAGGTAGGTAGGGTAGGTAGGTAGGGTATGGTAGGTAGGTAGGTAGGTGGGAAAACTGCATTGCAACGCATGCCGGGGACGGCTAGTACGCATATAAATAAAATTAAAGGAAAACTCTGGAAAAAATGTCATAACAATGACCGTCACCACGTGGAGGCCTATGTCCAGCAGTGGACGTCTTTAGGGCTGAAATGATGATGATGATGACTACCTGTTAATTAAAATTGGAATGGTAAGTTATTTGGAATAATGGGCATGCGTCGAATTAAAACGCTCTTTCCTTTACCAACTCCTGTAATAATGGTGGCTTTTATAATATTACTGCCAAGCTTTGTGATACGAAGCCTGGTGCCGTTGCACAGTCTGGGTACATCAAAGTTTCGCATCAGCAGAACTAAAACGCCAACTTTAAACTCCTTCTTATGGGAACGGCAAGCCCGTTAGCTCCAGGGAGTTGAAAAAATCAACGGGGTGTGCAGGACTACCGTCATTAGCCATCACAGTGTCTACGGATGTGTATACATTAAAATCGCCGACGATCATGTTTTAAATTTCGTTTTGTTTATGACCCACTCGTTTTTTAGTCACTATTCATTATGAATGGTTAAAAAAACGAAAACTATTTTGTAATGATTTGAAAATCATAAAGCATTAAAATAAAACAAAATACCTAGTTACAAAAAGTGAACACCGGTTGGGGATCGAACTCGCGTTGTTTTGGAAAACTTACGGCATTAAAAAATTACCACAAAAAGTGCATACTGACAGCGGATACGAACTTGAAACCTTTTGCTTGGTATGGCGGTCATAGAACCACCAGGCTACGTACTTTGATGACAAATGGTTTAAAATAGCCGGTTTATTCTAATGCTTGTCATGACAGTTGTCAGTTGTCAAACAGTTAAGTAATGTGGACTTAATGCAATATTGCTCATCCTCCTAAGTTATAAGCGCAATAATATATAGCCTATGTTACTCGGTAAAGATGCAGTTTCAAATGGTGAAAGAATTTTTTAAAATCGGTTGAGTAGTTTTTGAGTTTATTCGTTACATACAAAAATACAAATCTTTCCTCTTTATAATATAAGTGTTGATAGATGAAGTGTCTATGATATCTAATGTAACTTTACCCTGCATAAATCTTCGTTTATGCGAAGTGTTTGATACTTCTGATGTAGAAAAAAACATATTTTAGTGCTTAGGGATCTTTTGCAACTTCCACCCGTTAGAGAAAAGTCGCCATTTGAAAAACTAACCCCTTCCGAAGTTAATAAAACCTTAAAAAAAAACTTATAGGCTTCTTAAGTATTCCAAACTTATGGACTGAACTTTTTAGTTACGACAAACTTACGTTGAATATGAGACAGCAGGATTATTCTACGTTTGTAGAAATGTTAAAAAGAATCAGAGTGGGAGTGACAACTCAATCAGACAGAGATATACTGTCTAACCGATTGATACTTCTGCTCTCGCATTCCAATGAAGGAAGGTTAATGGAAATAGCACAATGTTTGAGGGACTTACCAGAAGATACTGTTTGTTTACTACCGACTAGAAATATGTGTATGCAGTTAAATAATGATACGTTAAAAGCGATTCCGCACCCCGATAAAGTTAGTTGCTAAAGATTGCTTGGATTGTTGAAAATGTATGATAACGAAATCCCTGGCGTGTTAACAAAAATATGAAGATGATGCGTCGATGACTGCTGGACTGGAAGAAACTATAATCATTAAAGAAGGAGCTAAAGTAATGCTTAGGAGAAACATTGATGTTAGTTTAGGTTTAGTGAATGGGTCGATAGGCGTTGTACAAAAAGTGAGGTGGGACCCGGAAGACCAAACAAAGCCTAAACAATTGGTAGTAGAATTCGCTAATAATTTCATTCACGAATTATTGCCTATTAAGTCAAAATTTTAGATCATACCCAGGGCATACGTGTACAGAGAACAATTCCTAATCTGTGTGGCGTATGCCCTAACAATTCACAAGAGCAAAGGTCTTAGTCTGAATAATGCCCTCATGGAAATTGGCACCTCCATATTCTCTTGTGGCCAAGCCTACGTGGCGCTTTCACGAGTAACCAATCTTCATGGGGTGCACCTCATGAATGTTGACTTCAAGAGTATAAAAGCTCAAGCTTCAGCGATCACCGAATACAACCGGCTTATGCGTAAATACCGCGCCGATCTTTCAGAAATTAAACCGCCTAAACCATCTAAAAGAATAAATAAGGAACGCGAATGGGCAATACGAAAAACTATTGCTACTGTACAAGAATCAGAATCGGAAAAAAAGAAAAGAAAGATTTGTAATAATAAAAAAACTACTCCTAAAAGAAAAAACTGTGTCAAATAAAAAAATCGAATAAAATAAATCAATATGCCCACGTTTTTACAAAAAGAAGTGAAATCCCACCAAAAACATTCTGTAAAAAACTAGCCAAGTCTCGATGGAGCTGCTTGTTTATCTCTAAAAAGTAGTGAAATCTAGACAAAGTCGTGCCAAGTCTAAGGTTCCTTACTGCGATTTCTTTATTATTATAGTTAATGTTGTGTGACTTGGCCGTTGAAGGGTACACAAGGGTACAAAACCAGGTGCTCCTTGACACCATTGCACCAATCTGTCGACAGAACCGCTACCCATTGACGATGGAAAATTGCCACTTGGAAAACGTTGATTCAATAACCAGTCAATTGTAAGCTTAATAAATTGTGTATTTCAATAATATTTATGTATAGGCCAGCCTGAAACAAACACTTATATTGTTTGTTTCAGGCTGGCCTATACATAAGTATTATTGAAATACACACTTATTACTATTATAGTAAATAATTAGTTGCACAATCAACAACAGCCTAAAAGGAGACACTAGCTTCCAATTACCAATACCAGTATGGGCTATTATCTCGCTTAACAAACATAGGTAGTTACAACAGATATAACATTACGTGTAAACAAAATTTACTCGTACCCACTAACGTATAAAGAATGTTCAACGGCCAAGTCACATAACATTAACTATAATAATAAAGAAATCGCAGTAAGGAACCTTAGACTTGGCACGACTTTGTCTAGATTTCACTACTTTTTAGAGATAAACAAGCAGCTCCATCGAGACTTGGCTAGTTTTTTACAGAATGTTTTTGGTGGGATTAAATTTTCCTATAATCAAAAATTGAATTATTCAGTAGTTGAATATGGAACAGAATTATGAATTCAACGTCCACCCGGCGGAGAAAGACGATCTCGGCCGAGTTAGAGCGAGCGATACATTTATGAAAATTATGATAAACTTAGTTAGTGGATATTTTGGAGTAAAGTGTTTGTGTGCCGAGCTTGCGAAGCTGCGGCTTGAAGAAAAACAGATGGTGTCAGCTGCTCGCGCCGCTCGGGGAGAAACTTTACACTGATGAGAGAGATATTGCATTCCCGAAATTTTGCAATTCCGTTGTTGTTCGTTAGTTTATTCATTAAAACGATGCTTATTTTGAGAACTACTTAGTTAAGTTAAGTGAGGTCGGATCAAGGAATAGTACTTAACAGTAACGGTGTTCTATTATGAACTTTGAAACCCCGGACTGTTGGATAAGTTTTAGAAGTCCTACGATTCGAGTTCCTAAAACTGAAAGTGTGGTGTTGTCATAGATTAACTAACGTCTAAAGAATTAAAACTTCTCACGGTAGATATTGTATATATAATTAAGCTGTAGTGGAAAGTGAAATCAACGATTTTTATAGCACTTTAGAATGTCCACCACAGAGTTAGAATTCGAACTAGGTTGATTCGAACTAAAGTTTATGCAGTTACCTCCCAAATACTAATTATATTATTTCCGGTTATCTGCTTACTATTAAAGAAAGCGGTCGTGATAATATCCATAGATACGAACAGCCAAAGTGTTCAGCGACCAATAACAACAGCGCTTGACATAAACTTGAGCACATTTCGACGGTTCATAGAGACATTTGAAAGTTTTAATGTGAAAGAATTTTTAATTATAACATTTTACCTCAAAAGAATTCCAGAGTTGGTCGCATTACTACTTTACGGTTCATCCACATAAAAATAATATTCGTAGACTTTTCAGCAGTTAAAAATTCAGTTTTATGCAGAGTTGAAGTGCTTAGAGCAGGCGTTGTAGAGGAGTGGTGAGACGAAGCGACACGTGCAGATGTCTTCACTGGCAAGTGCTATCACTTTTACAGTAAATATAAAATGTTGGGGACCCTTTCACTTATTTTATGAAGTTAAGTTAGTGTGCAAAGTTGTCAACAACTTTTTTTAGTATCCGTTTTTGATCTGAAGTTAAGTTTATGGTAGTAACAACCTGCGCAAGCCTTTTATGTTACCCTCATTCGTTCGTCGCACGGTTCGGTTCATGCGGTTAATTCATCGTTTACTTTGAATTACGATTAGACTCCCGATTTACCTCCCATGGGCGTCGTAAGACGCTACTACAGCTTTATATATTGAGATCACCAAGGTTTCCGAGCATGGTGTTATTATGGCAATATCCCCTAAAGATAGCTCGTTATGGCGGTCTATGTGAGAGGTCAATGTTGAGCAGTGGGCAGTTTAGAAAGATTCAAATAATAATGGAGAGAGAACTTTTTATGTTCTAGCACTCTTTCAAATCGTATCAGGGCCGTCATGGCCTTGCGTATCTCGATACAAAAGCGATGTCGACTGTTATGTACACGTCAAATAAAGACAGAGATCTGGTAACAACTGCTTTAATATAAAGTTGGATCTACCCGCATACATTCATATCGGAGTACCGACATAACACTTCCCCCCTATATTTAAAATAATCTAACTTAAACATACAAACGAAAGACATAGGTACCTACATTTTGCATTTAATCAAACATGCTAAAAAGTAAATACAAAAAAGTAAAGCAAACACAGTTAAATTCAATAATCATACAGTAGCTAGTTTAATCATAATTATATGAGCGAAATGGCAACATAATACTGTTGATAAACCTATTAAATATATATATCGTAGCAACATGTTTTACCCCTACGTTAGTAGCTGTGCAATGATGAGTGTGATTATTAGAACGAACGATAAAATATCATTACATCTTTTTTAATTTGTCAATGCAGCGTAAAGCGGCCTTTCTATGGGTACGATTCCTCGGTGTTGTCAATGGATCGTCACATCTTTCAGGTACAGTTCTCGAGGGAGGCGACTCCTCTGCCAGTTGCCATTCTTCTGCGACCTGATCATCCTGATCAGTATCAGGCGTCGCCATTAGCCCTGCATCTGTTTGGTCACATGCTTCCTCTTGTACCTTTGACAATGAAAATCTAGACTTTGGATGTGTAGTTGTTATGATTTGATCAATGTGTCTCTTGTGTACACGACCATCTAGAGATTTCACCGTATAAGAAACTGGACTTTCTCGACGTACCACCGTCCCTTCGGTCCATTTTCCCCCGTTCTTGGAATAGTCCCGTAGTTGTACAGAATCTTGGGGCTCGGCCACCCTTAGAGTGGTGTCCCGTCGCCGCTCACTGACCTCCTGCCGCTGTCGCACCAAGTCGCGCGTGTCTGGTCGCAGCAGGTCCAGTCGACCACGCAACCGTCGCCCGAACATAAGCATTGCGGGCTCGCGACCAGTGGTACTATGTTCAGTGTTTCGATATGAGAAAAGAAATTTACTGAGTGCCGTATTAACATTTTCCCTGTCGACTTGGGCCTTTTTTAATGCCCTCTTTACGAGTTTCACGGCACTTTCAGCCGCTCCATTGCTCGATGGGTGATATGGTGCAACTAGGGTATGACGAATACCGTTAACGTCTAAATATTTTTTAAATTCTGCCGAAGTAAAAGGCGGTCCATTGTCGCTAACAATTCGTTTGGGTAAGCCAAAACGCGCAAAAATGCTTCGTAAACAATCGATTACAACCGCAGCGGACGTACCAGAAACATTGTCCACCTCGATCCATTTCGTATGAGCATCGACAATAACTAAATAATACTTATTATTAAATGGGCCTAAAAAATCTATATTTAACCGAGCCCATGGTTCCTCCGGCCACGGCCAGGAGTGTAGGGGGGCCGGGGCGGGAGCTGACCGCTGCGACCGGCATGCGACGCACTCTTGTACTGTCCGCTCGATATCAGAGTCCAATGTCTCCCACCAGACATAATTACGCGCTATTTGCTTCATTTTTACTATGCCTGGGTGGCCGTCATGAATTTCTTTCAAAATTGACATTCGTAATGATTTCGGAATTATTACCCGGTAACCCCAAATTAAGCAACCTTGATCCACAAAAATACTTTCCTTACGATTAGAATACGCTTTTTCAGTTTCATTTTTACTAGTTTTTGGCCAACCGAACATTGCGTAACCGTATATTTTACTCAATAATGAATCTTTTGCCGTCTCAATTTTTATGTCTTTAAAACTAAGTGGAAAATCATCCTGCACAAAGTTAAGGTAACTACAGTAGCTGTCCTCACATTTGATTCTACTTCTAGAAGAATTCAATGGAAGACGAGAAAGTGCATCGGCATGACAATTTTGTACTGATTTAATAAATTCGATTTTGAAATTATAAGCAGACAAATGTACGGCGTAACGCTGTAGTCTACTTGCGGCTGTCACGGGTATTCCTTTATTCGTCCCAAAGATATAGCTCAGTGGACGATGATCACTACGCAAAATAAACTGTCGCCCGTATAAGTACTGGTGATGCTTACGCACACCGTACACAATTGCGAGTGCCTCCTTGTCCAGCTGTGAGTAATTTTGCTCAGCGGAGTTAAGTGTACGCGACGCGCAACACACGGGCCGCTCACTGCCGTCTGCGTAACGCTGTGCGAGCACGGCGCCCAATCCGTATGCGCTGCTGTCCACTGATAACACTAATGGCAAAGTAGGATCGTAGTGTGCCAACACTGGCGCGCTGCTCAGAACTTTTTTTATTCGACAAAAAGCACCCTCACACTCATCATTCCATTGCCATTGAACATTTTTTTGTAGTAATTTATACAACGGTCTCATAATATCACTTACATTTGAACAAAATTTAGAGTAAAAATTAACAAGGCCCATAAAACTTTTTAATTGAGTTACATTTGTGGGCGATGGGGCTGCCTTAATGGCTTCAATTTTACTGGTATCCGTGTGTAAACCATCCTTGTCAATTTTATAACCTAGATACGTTACACAATCCTTAAAAAATTGACATTTGCTGAAATTGATTCTTAATCCATTTTGTTTTAGTCTTTCCAAAACTGCCCTCAAATTTGCTAAATGGGTAGCCTTATCCTTTCCAGTTACACATAATTATGTCATCTGCAAATACAGCCGTTGAAGGCAAGCCGCTCAACGTTTCCTCCATTATTTTTTGAAAGTTTTCAGGAATACATTTTATGCCAAAAGGTACTCTTTTGTAAATGAACGTCCCAACGTGAGTGGTAATTGCTGTCAGCGGCTGTGATTTTTTATCCAATAAACATTGTTGGAAAGCATTTGATAGATCAAGTTTTGTGTACTGCTCACCGCCCCCCAAGGTCGCAAAAAGTTCTTCAATCCGCGGTAAAGGATAATGGAAATCTTTTAGAATTGGATTAAGCGTTATTTTGTAATCTCCACATATTCTGATTGAGCCATTTGACTTAATAACCGGAACAATAGGAGTGCCGTATTCTGATCTTTCGACTTTGTAAATAACTCCTTCTTGTTCTAACCGTTTGAGTTCGCTTTCGACTCGCGGACGCAGTGCCAGTGGCAATGACCGCGCCTTCACAAACACGGGGGTTTCGTCCTTGAGGTGCAGCGATACAGGTGATTTGAACGTTCCTAACCCTTCTGCAAACACATCTGGGAATTCGTCTCTCAAAGCTTTTGCTACCGAGTCCGAGTCGCTTATATTGTGACATTCAACGATTCCTATTTTTAATTGCTTAATCCACGTACGGCCCATTAAAGGTGGACCGCCGTTTTCTATTATAAATAACTTAAGCATCGCAGACTTGGAACCACAAACAACCATTACCACAATATAACCGAGTGTCTCGATAACGTCGCCCGTATAAGATTTCAGATATAACAATTTTGTTTGAATGGGTACTGTTTAAAATATTTATCATAGAAATGCTTCGAAATGGCTGATATTTTACTACCCGTATCGATTTCAAATTTACACGGCACCTTTTCTACAACTAAATTAGCATAGTACGGTCCGTCACCGTCATTACTTGTAACCAAGTTAAAAAAATTACAGTCATCATCTGAGTCCGAATCATTTAAAAAGTACTGACCTTTGTTCTCCTTTGCACTCTTAATTTCACTTTTACCTTGGCACATCACTTTCAAATGGCCCTTCTGGCCGCACGCATCACATGTGTAATTTTTAAAACGACACTTGCCGGCTATGTGACCGGTTTTACCGCAACGCGCACAAAGACGACGCTGTGTCGTCGTCGTAGGTGCGGTAGCCGCGGCGCCGCCGCCGCCCGATCGCGCGCGCGCTCCACCGCTGCCAAACCGATGCAGGCCGCCCTCGCCGGCCGCCGTTGCGCCAGCCCCGCCAGCGCCCGCGCTGCCCGATGCGCATGCTGTGCTCGCATGCCGCTCAGCTGCCTCGAGCGCCGAGGCCAACTCCACGGCCCTTTTGTAGTTTATACTCTTTTCGGCAAACAATCTTGACCGCATCTCTTCGCTGAATAAACCCGACACGAATTGATCGCGAAGGTTTTCCTCCAGAGAACTACCGAAGTTGCAGGTTTTAGCCAAGTGTTTTAGACCATGTAGGTAGACACGAATACTTTCTCCCTGCTGTTGCGTCCGCTGCCGAAAAATATGTCGCTCCGCTATTTCAGATGTCTCTGGCTCTAAATGATATTTCACTAGTGTAACTAATTCCTCGAACTTCTTTGTCTCCGGTTCCGCAGGTGAACACAAATCACAAATAAGATTATAGCACTCGGAACCTACTAATGTCAAAAGCGTAGCTACTTTTAGGTTGTCATCGATACTATTTAACAATATGAATTGTTTTACACGACGAATATAACTTTCCCAATTTTGGCCTTCGATGTTAAATGCTTCTATTTTTCCAATCGGCATTATGGTAAACCAAATTTCACGTAACTACCGAACTTTCTAGACCGGCTGCGCCAATGTTATGTACACGTCAAATAAAGACAGAGATCTGGTAACAACTGCTTTAATATAAAGTTGGATCTACCCGCATACATTCATATCGGAGTACCGACATAACAAAATACATAAGACACACACACATACACATACACACATAAACACACACACACACATACACACACACACACACAAACACACAAAACACATGGTACATAACATGGCATGGCATGGCATTTGGTACATAAATTGAGTGAACGTTTTTTTACGATCGGAAGTGTGATTGAATCATCGTCAGCGAGGGATGGAGTCGGATGGAGTCAGATGGAAGGAACGGATCGTAATCGTAACGTGATTCAAAAGATCGACTAATTGTTCGATAACTTACAACAGCCGCAGAGACCTGTTGATCACGTTCATTGTTCATACTTCCGCAGTTTTTATTAAATTATTCATAATAAAACTCTCTTTTATTCCAACATATTTCTCCGCCAACGCATCTAAAAAGAAGACAGGAAAATATTTTGAAATTCATTCATTGCTGCCGCGGTCCTGAAGTTTTCTTTTGCTACAAATCTTTTTTATGATGAAATGGATAAATTGTTTATTGAATCAAGGAAATGTACCTATAGGTAGGACTTGAAGATTGAAGCAACGGGCTTTTCTTGATTGTGTGAACTGACTACAAGTGAGTAACATGAGGGTATACAGATGTTGGTGAATGTGCATCAGTGTTATACGACTTGTTCAATCGCGTCGGGTCGTAAACGTGAATGCACGTGAATATTGTAATACTGCGAGATGATTGCTGCGCTCTACAGCACATCAAACATGATTGTGTGTTTGACGTGCACCGTTTGTGCAACTGATTGAGTAATGAAATTGGAGATATACAACCTACGTTTAATGTTGCCAGATGACGTTGCAACTCGCTTCGTTGCTTGCTTAAATGTAGGTCACATGTGTCTATGCCGCCGTACATAGCGGTTTATCCAATGTAAATGGAGTAGTATACAGGATATTAATAGTGCATTCTAAAGTTTTCCTAAAACATCAGGCATCCTGAAAGAATTGACGTAATACAGATAACTTAGATGAATTTTCATTGATGTCAGTCAAAACCCAAAATCCATTTTGAAATGTATGAGACCCAGACAGCGTCCTTGTGGCATCCCAAAACATTTCTCGGTTGAGCAGAGACGAATACAGCTGAAAAATCTCCCGCAGGTCATTAGTATTGTGTAAATAGTCCTTTTTCGTAAGTATTGTTTAATTGCTCGTATTTTTCCCGCGAGCATCCCGATGTGCGAACTTTTATTACACAATGCTTATTATAATTTATGAGCCGTAGGTTACGTCGCGACGGCAATTAGGCTGA
This sequence comes from Cerastis rubricosa, assembly GCA_949152445.1. NCBI lineage: Eukaryota > Metazoa > Arthropoda > Insecta > Lepidoptera > Noctuidae > Cerastis > Cerastis rubricosa. Next base: position 24,036,409 of record OX424531.1, on the reverse strand, counting down.
GTCACGCTGAGAGAGCGGACTACTTGCCAGACACTTTTGTTGGTATTACTGGTGTTCTAGTGTCGGTTCAATGTAAAATATTATGTGATGACGTGGAACAAGTATGGAACAAAAAAACAATGTGATAACATGTGTGAAGCACTAGCCTGAGACCTGCACGGACCAGGTCAGCATGAGTAAGAGGAAGCTTATATTCTGCAATGAGTAGAGAGAGAGAGATTCTGAGAGTAGTAGACTGCCAATGAAGATGCTGATGAAGCATAAGCCCTGGATTTCACATTTGTTTTAAAACATAAACATTTTTATTTTGCAAACAATGATCGAGTTTATTATTTACAGCAACCGTCTAGGCCCAACGTTACCGGTACACAAACAGGCGCGAATCGAGTGTTTGTACATTATAAACTGCCTGCCTCCGCCGCCGGTGTACCACCGAATGTAAAAAGTTACAATTGAAAGCTACGGTATTGCCTCACCGGTTTGTGTTTCACACGTTTGGTATAAAGTAGGATATAACAAACGGCTAAAAACGTTGAGTTTTGTTTTTGAAACAAGTTTGTACACGGGTGATTCTTTGAAGATGTGCAATTGTGCATAATCGGGGTTCAAAGCTGAACAACTTCCATCATAGATAAATGTCTTAAACTCGATGAGATGTTATACAAAAACTTAAATGTGACTCAGTCTCACATTCATGATCAGAACCGAAGCATGCGCCTACGAGTATATAATCATAAAATAATTCCATATAAAGTTATACATAAACAAATCCTGTTTCAATTTTGGTGTAGAATAAATTATATTCTTATATTAATATTATTGTGTTATAATCAAACTAAATTATGAATCGCTGGGCGAATAATTTGACTAAAGCTTTTGTATTTATAGACGTTTTAGTTAGGCAGCTATATTTTATTATAAATGGATCATGGTGGTGTTTAGTTATTAGTTAACAAACGGTTGAATAATATCATTATTAAATAGTATTATTTACGTAGAGTATTTCCGTTACAGAAGGCAATCCGATAATACGTAATTTTGGATCCGGTTAGACTGAAAGCCAACCCCAACTTAACAAAGAAAGGGCTAGGGAGATGGTGATGACGGTAGTGAAATTTCAGTTTAATAAAATAAAGATTAAATAAAAGTATACAAGCCTTTCTTTTTTTGGATGGGAAATCATCAAATGACTTCTCCCGCTCTGGGCGGAGCGGAAGGGAGTGTCAGACTTGACTGACTAAAACCCATCCATGTTCCTTCTTAGCCCTTTGTGTTCCAGGGCCACAGTATCTCTTTCGAACAACCCGCAGCCCTGGCAGGCATCGGCCCTCTCGGACCCCTTCCGATTTGCTGACATCTCCTTGAGGCGCGCGTGGAACACGAACGCGCCGTCGGCACGGCCTGTCGTCATAAGACGGACGGACGGTGAGCTAGCCCATTACTCACCGTCCACAGGCCCGCGCCTACGGTGGCCGGGGGCCACTGGTTGCCCCCCGACGCCCGGGGCGTCTCCCGCGGCGGCTGGGACATGAGGTTCTCTCCCTCTCACGTTCCACCACCTCCTTCGCTAGCATGACTGCTTCGCAGAAGGAGGCGACGGCTTCCCTTTCCCTCTCGCTCCGGACTATGGATTGAATCAGGGCCGGACGCGAGAGGTCGCCGCCGCCAATCGCCGCTACGAGGACACGGCGGTGCTCAGCCCAAGCGGGGCATAGCTCCACGGTGTGCTCCACCGTGTCCTCCAGCCGATCCTCGCAGTGGTGACACCCGGGCGTTTCCTCCCGCCCGATTCGGTGCAGGAACCTCCCGAAACAACCGTGTCCGGTGAGGACCTGCGTCAGGCGGAAGGTGAGGGCGCCGTGGCGCCTCTCTAGCCACTCCTCAAAAAGGGGACTTATCGCCACTATTGTGGCATGCCCTGCACGGGGTTGCGACAGTCGCTCTCTCCATGTCGCCATGAGATCGCGCCGGAGGTCTGTCCGCTGAGCGACAATTTGCCGGAGTTTCCCCCCGGCGTAGTGCCTCCGCGCGCCATTCGTGCAGGCACGCGAGGACTATCGCCTCCAGATCCCATGGCGGCAATCCGGCCAAGAGGCTCGCCGCCTCGCCGGAGATCGTGCGGTACCCCCGGATCAGCCTTACGGCTAAAGTAAACAAGCTTGCGAGAGTAAACTGTATGTATATGTCGCAGGCAATTTGTATGATTCCGCGTTTTACTAACGGCGTCGTCCGTTTAAAAACGCTCGCTGTTTTAAAATATGCCGAAGGCAAAATGTAAATTGCCTTGTCACTTTGTAAGATGCCACAACATTTGATAGACAATCAATCGCCGTTTATAAAATGCCGCGGCAAATTGAACTATTTAGGCTTTTGAGGTTAACCGCCACGTAAAAAACACTAAGGTGTCCATGGAATCTGTGGCTCGGAGGACTCCTGCGGAATATTATTGGTTCCATATTCGCCTAAACAGCGTAGTCGACGCAGCCCCGCTACGCAGGCTCCTATTTCTGTCTGAAGGGTTTACAGTAACCTAACACGAAGGGGTTGTCGGGGTCTTAGTTCGCTCTCTCCGCTCGCTCACTAGACCCCGCCATTATCTTCAAACCTAACCGGTCCGAGTCGGGGTGCCCCAAGTCCAGAGCTCGCTTCGCTCGCTCTTTCATCCAAATTCTCCTGGTAGCAAAAGTAACACAACCTGTCGAAATTTTAACAATTGAACGAGTGGCCAATTTGCCTACGGAATATTTTAAAACAGCGAGCGTTTTTAAACGGACGACGCCGTTTGTAAAACGCGGAATCATACAAATTGCTTGCAATATATATAAATGTTAGCAGGGAAATGCAAGTACCAATCTCTGGAATCCCCAACAACCGTTCGTTAATGAACAAAAGAGGCGAGTAAAGTATATTCGATACTCAATAACAATATTAGCGCGGACAAGATAATGCCGGGTATTATCTGGGCTGTCTCGCCACCCGGGGGAATGTGCTAAAAGCAAAGTTAGTCCACGCCATGCCACCATATATTAACATACAGAAAAAAAACTTAAAACAGAAAAGAAAAGGGAAGTTTAAGGCAGAAACTAAATAAAACGGCATGATCACCTATCGTAGAATATCCCGAGTTGTGCTCAACTCAACTCAACAAGCTCTTGACATAAGATGCGCAATATCAATGAGTTGCTACCAAATCGTAAAAGGAAAAGGGAAAGGAAAAAAATTACCGCGTAAATGTCTGTGGCATAATCAGCAGCAAATCTGAAGTTGATTTGTACCTGTGCCACCTGTGCCATTTGATAGTTAATTGTGCGCGTTGCAAAGTTGATTTTCTGCATTTATCTAGATTGGGGTAGTACTACGCCACGAGCCGATCGGTTTCGATATACACTGCAGAAACTTGCGAACTTTTTAATGGATTGTATCCTTTTTTTTCTTCATCGCTGACGATGCAAATAATGGACCGAAGTTCTGCTGTCATTACTTATCTACTTCTAAATTATGTACCATAATGTTTTAAGGGACTTTCGAAATCCAAATCAATATGGATTTGGTGTTGGTAATGTAAGTTAGAGAAGCGGACTGACCGGAAAAGTTTCCAACTTCTCCGAGTAAAGTTGTATGAATGAGCTTGTTAAAGTGCGCATGCAACTTCTACGAACAAATTTTGAACATGAGTTACACCACAGCGTATCCATATGTTCTACTAACGTTCTTAGAAGTCGTCTTAAGGATCACGTAGAGGTATCTCCTAACTGCTGTCTAACAAAAATATTAGAGACATTGAGGACGAGACTGCGTAACTCAGTTAATACGACAGTCACATACAAGAACATCACGTTACAAACAAGAAAATAAACTAGAAACAAAACACACGTCGAATTACCTGACGACTGGCGATTTTACACGCTCAACTGGATAAAATCGCGAATTCCTGGAGCATCTCCGTTAGTAGTCAGTGTCCGAAAATTCCAAGACAATTCTGGAATCTTAGACTTCTGGACGACGAAACTTAGTCTCTTGGGCAGAGCAGAGTCGGGAAATAATGTCGTTTGAAGACCGCGGTTAAGGTACTAAGTGAAAATTGGGAGAAGTTTCACTCTCAACGACCGAATTTATATTAAGTGTATGGAATACAGTTTGAGATATTCATGAAACAGTATCCAATAACTCCTTTTCGTCTTCATGTCACGAAAGATACAGAGGTCATGTCAGGAGGCAGACAACCACACCGCAACATGCTTAGATATAGCTTAGTCCCAAGTGGCTGCTTACAAATGATTCTAAAACTTAATGGTAATAATAAAACTTTTTAATTGAGTTACATTTGTGGGCGATGGGGCTGCCTTAATGGCTTCAATTTTACTGGTATCCGTGTGTAAACCATCCTTGTCAATTTTATAACCTAGATACGTTACACAATCCTTAAAAAATTGACATTTGCTGAAATTGATTCTTAATCCATTTTGTTTTAGTCTTTCCAAAACTGCCCTCAAATTTGCTAAATGGGTAGCCTTATCCTTTCCAGTTACACATAATTATGTCATCTGCAAATACAGCCGTTGAAGGCAAGCCGCTCAACGTTTCCTCCATTATTTTTTGAAAGTTTTCAGGAATACATTTTATGCCAAAAGGTACTCTTTTGTAAATGAACGTCCCAACGTGAGTGGTAATTGCTGTCAGCGGCTGTGATTTTTTATCCAATAAACATTGTTGGAAAGCATTTGATAGATCAAGTTTTGTGTACTGCTCACCGCCCCCCAAGGTCGCAAAAAGTTCTTCAATCCGCGGTAAAGGATAATGGAAATCTTTTAGAATTGGATTAAGCGTTATTTTGTAATCTCCACATATTCTGATTGAGCCATTTGACTTAATAACCGGAACAATAGGAGTGCCGTATTCTGATCTTTCGACTTTGTAAATAACTCCTTCTTGTTCTAACCGTTTGAGTTCGCTTTCGACTCGCGGACGCAGTGCCAGTGGCAATGACCGCGCCTTCACAAACACGGGGGTTTCGTCCTTGAGGTGCAGCGATACAGGTGATTTGAACGTTCCTAACCCTTCTGCAAACACATCTGGGAATTCGTCTCTCAAAGCTTTTGCTACCGAGTCCGAGTCGCTTATATTGTGACATTCAACGATTCCTATTTTTAATTGCTTAATCCACGTACGGCCCATTAAAGGTGGACCGCCGTTTTCTATTATAAATAACTTAAGCATCGCAGACTTGGAACCACAAACAACCATTACCACAATATAACCGAGTGTCTCGATAACGTCGCCCGTATAAGATTTCAGATATAACAATTTTGTTTGAATGGGTACCTGTTTAAAATATTTATCATAGAAATGCTTCGAAATGGCTGATATTTTACTACCCGTATCGATTTCAAATTTACACGGCACCTTTTCTACAACTAAATTAGCATAGTACGGTCCGTCACCGTCATTACTTGTAACCAAGTTAAAAAAATTACAGTCATCATCTGAGTCCGAATCATTTAAAAAGTACTGACCTTTGTTCTCCTTTGCACTCTTAATTTCACTTTTACCTTGGCACATCACTTTCAAATGGCCCTTCTGGCCGCACGCATCACATGTGTAATTTTTAAAACGACACTTGCCGGCTATGTGACCGGTTTTACCGCAACGCGCACAAAGACGACGCTGTGTCGTCGTCGTAGGTGCGGTAGCCGCGGCGCCGCCGCCGCCCGATCGCGCGCGCGCTCCACCGCTGCCAAACCGATGCAGGCCGCCCTCGCCGGCCGCCGTTGCGCCAGCCCCGCCAGCGCCCGCGCTGCCCGATGCGCATGCTGTGCTCGCATGCCGCTCAGCTGCCTCGAGCGCCGAGGCCAACTCCACGGCCCTTTTGTAGTTTATACTCTTTTCGGCAAACAATCTTGACCGCATCTCTTCGCTGAATAAACCCGACACGAATTGATCGCGAAGGTTTTCCTCCAGAGAACTACCGAAGTTGCAGGTTTTAGCCAAGTGTTTTAGACCATGTAGGTAGACACGAATACTTTCTCCCTGCTGTTGCGTCCGCTGCCGAAAAATATGTCGCTCCGCTATTTCAGATGTCTCTGGCTCTAAATGATATTTCACTAGTGTAACTAATTCCTCGAACTTCTTTGTCTCCGGTTCCGCAGGTGAACACAAATCACAAATAAGATTATAGCACTCGGAACCTACTAATGTCAAAAGCGTAGCTACTTTTAGGTTGTCATCGATACTATTTAACAATATGAATTGTTTTACACGACGAATATAACTTTCCCAATTTTGGCCTTCGATGTTAAATGCTTCTATTTTTCCAATCGGCATTATGGTAAACCAAATTTCACGTAACTACCGAACTTTCTAGACCGGCTGCGCCAATGTTATGTACACGTCAAATAAAGACAGAGATCTGGTAACAACTGCTTTAATATAAAGTTGGATCTACCCGCATACATTCATATCGGAGTACCGACATAACAAAATACATAAGACACACACACATACACATACACACATAAACACACACACACACATACACACACACACACACAAACACACAAAACACATGGTACATAACATGGCATGGCATGGCATTTGGTACATAAATTGAGTGAACGTTTTTTTACGATCGGAAGTGTGATTGAATCATCGTCAGCGAGGGATGGAGTCGGATGGAGTCAGATGGAAGGAACGGATCGTAATCGTAACGTGATTCAAAAGATCGACTAATTGTTCGATAACTTACAACAGCCGCAGAGACCTGTTGATCACGTTCATTGTTCATACTTCCGCAGTTTTTATTAAATTATTCATAATAAAACTCTCTTTTATTCCAACATATTTCTCCGCCAACGCATCTAAAAAGAAGACAGGAAAATATTTTGAAATTCATTCATTGCTGCCGCGGTCCTGAAGTTTTCTTTTGCTACAAATCTTTTTTATGATGAAATGGATAAATTGTTTATTGAATCAAGGAAATGTACCTATAGGTAGGACTTGAAGATTGAAGCAACGGGCTTTTCTTGATTGTGTGAACTGACTACAAGTGAGTAACATGAGGGTATACAGATGTTGGTGAATGTGCATCAGTGTTATACGACTTGTTCAATCGCGTCGGGTCGTAAACGTGAATGCACGTGAATATTGTAATACTGCGAGATGATTGCTGCGCTCTACAGCACATCAAACATGATTGTGTGTTTGACGTGCACCGTTTGTGCAACTGATTGAGTAATGAAATTGGAGATATACAACCTACGTTTAATGTTGCCAGATGACGTTGCAACTCGCTTCGTTGCTTGCTTAAATGTAGGTCACATGTGTCTATGCCGCCGTACATAGCGGTTTATCCAATGTAAATGGAGTAGTATACAGGATATTAATAGTGCATTCTAAAGTTTTCCTAAAACATCAGGCATCCTGAAAGAATTGACGTAATACAGATAACTTAGATGAATTTTCATTGATGTCAGTCAAAACCCAAAATCCATTTTGAAATGTATGAGACCCAGACAGCGTCCTTGTGGCATCCCAAAACATTTCTCGGTTGAGCAGAGACGAATACAGCTGAAAAATCTCCCGCAGGTCATTAGTATTGTGTAAATAGTCCTTTTTCGTAAGTATTGTTTAATTGCTCGTATTTTTCCCGCGAGCATCCCGATGTGCGAACTTTTATTACACAATGCTTATTATAATTTATGAGCCGTAGGTTACGTCGCGACGGCAATTAGGCTGAGTCACGCTGAGAGAGCGGACTACTTGCCAGACACTTTTGTTGGTATTACTGGTGTTCTAGTGTCGGTTCAATGTAAAATATTATGTGATGACGTGGAACAAGTATGGAACAAAAAAACAATGTGATAACATGTGTGAAGCACTAGCCTGAGACCTGCACGGACCAGGTCAGCATGAGTAAGAGGAAGCTTATATTCTGCAATGAGTAGAGAGAGAGAGATTCTGAGAGTAGTAGACTGCCAATGAAGATGCTGATGAAGCATAAGCCCTGGATTTCACATTTGTTTTAAAACATAAACATTTTTATTTTGCAAACAATGATCGAGTTTATTATTTACAGCAACCGTCTAGGCCCAACGTTACCGGTACACAAACAGGCGCGAATCGAGTGTTTGTACATTATAAACTGCCTGCCTCCGCCGCCGGTGTACCACCGAATGTAAAAAGTTACAATTGAAAGCTACGGTATTGCCTCACCGGTTTGTGTTTCACACGTTTGGTATAAAGTAGGATATAACAAACGGCTAAAAACGTTGAGTTTTGTTTTTGAAACAAGTTTGTACACGGGTGATTCTTTGAAGATGTGCAATTGTGCATAATCGGGGTTCAAAGCTGAACAACTTCCATCATAGATAAATGTCTTAAACTCGATGAGATGTTATACAAAAACTTAAATGTGACTCAGTCTCACATTCATGATCAGAACCGAAGCATGCGCCTACGAGTATATAATCATAAAATAATTCCATATAAAGTTATACATAAACAAATCCTGTTTCAATTTTGGTGTAGAATAAATTATATTCTTATATTAATATTATTGTGTTATAATCAAACTAAATTATGAATCGCTGGGCGAATAATTTGACTAAAGCTTTTGTATTTATAGACGTTTTAGTTAGGCAGCTATATTTTATTATAAATGGATCATGGTGGTGTTTAGTTATTAGTTAACAAACGGTTGAATAATATCATTATTAAATAGTATTATTTACGTAGAGTATTTCCGTTACAGAAGGCAATCCGATAATACGTAATTTTGGATCCGGTTAGACTGAAAGCCAACCCCAACTTAACAAAGAAAGGGCTAGGGAGATGGTGATGACGGTAGTGAAATTTCAGTTTAATAAAATAAAGATTAAATAAAAGTATACAAGCCTTTCTTTTTTTGGATGGGAAATCATCAAATGACTTCTCCCGCTCTGGGCGGAGCGGAAGGGAGTGTCAGACTTGACTGACTAAAACCCATCCATGTTCCTTCTTAGCCCTTTGTGTTCCAGGGCCACAGTATCTCTTTCGAACAACCCGCAGCCCTGGCAGGCATCGGCCCTCTCGGACCCCTTCCGATTTGCTGACATCTCCTTGAGGCGCGCGTGGAACACGAACGCGCCGTCGGCACGGCCTGTCGTCATAAGACGGACGGACGGTGAGCTAGCCCATTACTCACCGTCCACAGGCCCGCGCCTACGGTGGCCGGGGGCCACTGGTTGCCCCCCGACGCCCGGGGCGTCTCCCGCGGCGGCTGGGACATGAGGTTCTCTCCCTCTCACGTTCCACCACCTCCTTCGCTAGCATGACTGCTTCGCAGAAGGAGGCGACGGCTTCCCTTTCCCTCTCGCTCCGGACTATGGATTGAATCAGGGCCGGACGCGAGAGGTCGCCGCCGCCAATCGCCGCTACGAGGACACGGCGGTGCTCAGCCCAAGCGGGGCATAGCTCCACGGTGTGCTCCACCGTGTCCTCCAGCCGATCCTCGCAGTGGTGACACCCGGGCGTTTCCTCCCGCCCGATTCGGTGCAGGAACCTCCCGAAACAACCGTGTCCGGTGAGGACCTGCGTCAGGCGGAAGGTGAGGGCGCCGTGGCGCCTCTCTAGCCACTCCTCAAAAAGGGGACTTTTCGCCACTATTGTGGCATGCCCTGCACGGGGTTGCGACAGTCGCTCTCTCCATGTCGCCATGAGATCGCGCCGGAGGTCTGTCCGCTGAGCGACAATTTGCCGGAGTTTCCCCCCGGCGTAGTGCCTCCGCGCGCCATTCGTGCAGGCACGCGAGGACTATCGCCTCCAGATCCCATGGCGGCAATCCGGCCAAGAGGCTCGCCGCCTCGCCGGAGATCGTGCGGTACCCCCGGATCAGCCTTACGGCTAAAGTAAACAAGCTTGCGAGAGTAAACTGTATGTATATGTCGCAGGCAATTTGTATGATTCCGCGTTTTACTAACGGCGTCGTCCGTTTAAAAACGCTCGCTGTTTTAAAATATGCCGAAGGCAAAATGTAAATTGCCTTGTCACTTTGTAAGATGCCACAACATTTGATAGACAATCAATCGCCGTTTATAAAATGCCGCGGCAAATTGAACTATTTAGGCTTTTGAGGTTAACCGCCACGTAAAAAACACTAAGGTGTCCATGGAATCTGTGGCTCGGAGGACTCCTGCGGAATATTATTGGTTCCATATTCGCCTAAACAGCGTAGTCGACGCAGCCCCGCTACGCAGGCTCCTATTTCTGTCTGAAGGGTTTACAGTAACCTAACACGAAGGGGTTGTCGGGGTCTTAGTTCGCTCTCTCCGCTCGCTCACTAGACCCCGCCATTATCTTCAAACCTAACCGGTCCGAGTCGGGGTGCCCCAAGTCCAGAGCTCGCTTCGCTCGCTCTTTCATCCAAATTCTCCTGGTAGCAAAAGTAACACAACCTGTCGAAATTTTAACAATTGAACGAGTGGCCAATTTGCCTACGGAATATTTTAAAACAGCGAGCGTTTTTAAACGGACGACGCCGTTTGTAAAACGCGGAATCATACAAATTGCTTGCGATATATATAAATGTTAGCAGGGAAATGCAAGTACCAATCTCTGGAATCCCCAACAACCGTTCGTTAATGAACAAAAGAGGCGAGTAAAGTATATTCGATACTCAATAACAATATTAGCGCGGACAAGATAATGCCGGGTATTATCTGGGCTGTCTCGCCACCCGGGGGAATGTGCTAAAAGCAAAGTTAGTCCACGCCATGCCACCATATATTAACATACAGAAAAAAAACTTAAAACAGAAAAGAAAAGGGAAGTTTAAGGCAGAAACTAAATAAAACGGCATGATCACCTATCGTAGAATATCCCGAGTTGTGCTCAACTCAACTCAACAAGCTCTTGACATAAGATGCGCAATATCAATGAGTTGCTACCAAATCGTAAAAGGAAAAGGGAAAGGAAAAAAATTACCGCGTAAATGTCTGTGGCATAATCAGCAGCAAATCTGAAGTTGATTTGTACCTGTGCCACCTGTGCCATTTGATAGTTAATTGTGCGCGTTGCAAAGTTGATTTTCTGCATTTATCTAGATTGGGGTAGTACTACGCCACGAGCCGATCGGTTTCGATATACACTGCAGAAACTTGCGAACTTTTTAATGGATTGTATCCTTTTTTTTCTTCATCGCTGACGATGCAAATAATGGACCGAAGTTCTGCTGTCATTACTTATCTACTTCTAAATTATGTACCATAATGTTTTAAGGGACTTTCGAAATCCAAATCAATATGGATTTGGTGTTGGTAATGTAAGTTAGAGAAGCGGACTGACCGGAAAAGTTTCCAACTTCTCCGAGTAAAGTTGTATGAATGAGCTTGTTAAAGTGCGCATGCAACTTCTACGAACAAATTTTGAACATGAGTTACACCACAGCGTATCCATATGTTCTACTAACGTTCTTAGAAGTCGTCTTAAGGATCACGTAGAGGTATCTCCTAACTGCTGTCTAACAAAAATATTAGAGACATTGAGGACGAGACTGCGTAACTCAGTTAATACGACAGTCACATACAAGAACATCACGTTACAAACAAGAAAATAAACTAGAAACAAAACACACGTCGAATTACCTGACGACTGGCGATTTTACACGCTCAACTGGATAAAATCGCGAATTCCTGGAGCATCTCCGTTAGTAGTCAGTGTCCGAAAATTCCAAGACAATTCTGGAATCTTAGACTTCTGGACGACGAAACTTAGTCTCTTGGGCAGAGCAGAGTCGGGAAATAATGTCGTTTGAAGACCGCGGTTAAGGTACTAAGTGAAAATTGGGAGAAGTTTCACTCTCAACGACCGAATTTATATTAAGTGTATGGAATACAGTTTGAGATATTCATGAAACAGTATCCAATAACTCCTTTTCGTCTTCATGTCACGAAAGATACAGAGGTCATGTCAGGAGGCAGACAACCACACCGCAACATGCTTAGATATAGCTTAGTCCCAAGTGGCTGCTTACAAATGATTCTAAAACTTAATGGCAACATTTTGAGACCCTCAAATAACTACAGTCAATGTTCTTTGATTCTAGTGTGATGTGCGGATCAGACCTTCTGTCAGGCCTTTAGGTATATTCTAGTAATGGATCAGTAAGTGAAATACATGTTGAGTATCTACACGAACGGCTAGCACAGGCGTATTGTTCGCAAACTTCATAGCTAAGAGACATGTTTCATCGATTCGTCGCGTGCAGGCTTAGCTCTGAAATATATGACAGGCTCAGTTGTGAAAACCGATGAAGATTTACTGCGAGCCCGAAGAATATCTTGTTCTAAATCTTAATCGGATTCTAGCCTACGCTTGAAATCAATTACGTCGTGTCAACTACAACTAGCACATGTTGACATTATTATTCATGTGTATTGAGAGCTAGTAGGGTAGTCCCTGTAGGTGAACTTTTGGAGTAACGATTTATAGCACAAACTGTAAATAAATATAAACATTTTTCGTAACTTATGACTTGGATAAAGGTCATTTACCTAATGAAGATTTTTTTGTAGTCGCGTTCTTGCCAAAGACTATTAATATGTGGTAAATTATTTTTGAGCCCGGGAGAACACATGCACTTTCTGTAGAGTTTTGACTTTTCTGAATGTAACAATGATTGTCAATGTATTTTGTATTCAATCTTGTAAACAATAACTACAAAGATAGAAATCTAAAAGTCAACTTTAACATTCACGTAAGCCGGTACAAAGACCGCGTGTCGTCTAATACATTCGCGTAGAATTTCGTCTAGGTCTACAAACATTTCGCATTTGTTCTCCCGAGCAACGTAGAGAGATTGTTTTCGTGATCCGAATACTGTACGATACATTGCTACAATAATTAGATATTATGCTTAAACAGCGATTTCCCAAATGATAGGTAACTTATCGGCAATTTTTTGCCATGATATTGTATGAGAATTGAGATGTGTTTTTCAAGACTTGCTTACAATCCTACTGGGCTTATTTGATGGTGCATTTGAGGTTGTGTGGACCTGAGAGCGAACTGCTTGAGGAGTCCGCCGCACTATGCAGAGGTAATACACAAGTGACAATTTGCTTTCGATAGCATTTCATATTTCTACTGCTAAACGACTTCCGAAACGATTGATATAAGCTTTTCTGTAACGAATGCCAATCCATATGCCACAATAGAACCTATTCATTTTTAAGTTTTCCAATACGTAGTCGCTTTTAGAATGTCACTTAACCTTCTGTTGCCTTGTAGGTATAGAATCTATCTTCTAGTTATTGTTCTTAAGGTGGAAGTTTAATCGCGCTTTCCCATACATTGTTTTTTTTCCAAATTCTCGATACTTATATGCTTTTTGTAGAAGTAATGAAACAACATGATGTTATTACGAATTAATGTTGTCGCAAAACTCTTCAAACATAAAGAAATAACAAGGTTTATAGGATTTCCAGGGCCGAAAAAAAACGAAAAATCTTTGCTAGTGTGCGTGCTTGGAGTCACACCATCTACCGGATATCTAAAGAACTTCTAAAGAACAATCGAGCCCCTTGCATAACAAAACTCGAAATAATTATCTGTTGATACTAGATGGCGTGGCGTTGTCATTGTAAGTTGGTGCCAGTAACTGCGTGGACTCGCGAATATTTCACATTTCATTCGTCAAACAAGTAGGTAGGTAGGTACTGGTTGCGGCGTTTTTGTTTGGGTGAATTAGATTTATCATTTTTTAAGAATGAAGTTAAACATTCTTAAATTATGTCATGATGTTCATTCAAACCAAAGTTTGAAAGTACCTATTAGGGATGAAATGTGTAATTCGGAGTTGGTAGAACCTTACTGTGTGATAATTAAAACTTATTAGTTATTAACAAGTAGATATTCAGACAATTCGTTATGAAGCCACAGCCTGCAGCACGAAGCTTATATCTTACTAAACTTTAATTTTGTACGTGGACTTTTCGTGGTTTATGTAATAAACTATTAAATAACTGTACTTACATTATATAACATTACATTCATTCATCACACTATACATTTATGAATGTAGGTACTACCTACTAAAACATACGCGAGGTCAAGGTCATGTTGAAAAGCCGTAGTTCTATCTATATATGCAGTATAAATGCTGGACCGATTTCGATAATTCCTTATTTTATTTTGTTTGTTATTGACAGGAGAAGGTTAGTAGGTAGGTAGTGGTTAGGAACAAGTGCATTGCAACGCATACCGGGATCAGCTAGTACCTAATAATAATGATCACAATGAAAAACACAAACCTTACATTCCGGTCAACCGACTTTGACTTCTATTCCGTAGGCATAAGAATGGAACTAAAAGCAAAAACTTGGTGACAATACCGACTGTGGTATTGTAAACCACGTTTTTGCTTTTAATTCCATTCTTATGCCTACGGAATACAAGTCAAAGTCGGTTGACCGGACTGTAAAAAAGGCTAAGTGGTAACTGTACTAGAGCTATTCGTGTTATTGTATGTGTTCCCACGTTAGGGTAATTATTTTGGTAAAAATCTAGAATACTTTGGCAGGTGGAGGGGGCACCACTCCCAATGCACTGTTCTTGAGAAAAACTAAATATTGTAACCTAACCTCAAAACATTTTATATTCGCTTATAAAGCATAGTTGACGTAGCCCCGCTACGCGGGGCTCCTATTTCTGTCTGCAGGGTTTGCAGTAACCTAACACGAAGGGGAAGTCGCCATCCCCTTCGAACCTAACCTGTCCGAGTCAGGGTGCCCCAAGTCCAGAGCTCGCTTCGCTCGCTCTTGCATCCAAATTCTCCTGGATATGTATAATACAGTACTAGGTTTTGTCCGTGCATTTTCTTTAAAAATATCCAGGCAAAAAGCTAATTCATTTGAGTCAATTTTTTTACTGAGATAGATTAGGTTTTGGCGAGTAATATTTATGAATAAACAAAAGCTCATCTATTGGAGTCTGGCTCGTGATTCAAATAGTCTTTGTAAATTCGCGTCCGGTCAACCGACTTTGACTTCTATTTTGTAGGCATAAGAATGGAATTAAAAGCAAAAACGTGGTTACAATACCACACACCACGTTTTTGCTTTTAGTTCCAATCTTATGCCTCCGGAATAGAAGTCAATGTCGGTTGACCGGACTGTAAAAAAGGCGAAGTGGTAACTGAACCAGAGCTATTCGTGTTATTGTGTGTTTTCCCACGTTAGGGTAATTTCCCCTGAATTTGGGGATTTTTTGAAAGAATTGTAGATTTTGCCAGAATCTTATAAAACCTATGCCAAAAATTAGCAGGGTTAGATATTGACAAATTACCCGTGCTTCACTTGGGTATAACTAGACTAAAATATCTGTTGACATCGATGGAATGCACGCTCCGTCTCATCCACGTCGCAATCGCCCCGCGCACATCCTAACAGAATTAAAATCACAAAATCGATGGGTGCTATTGTACAGTGTTTCGTGAGTTTTTCACGACTTTCTGTTCTAAAAAAAACTTAGTGAAACATAAAAAAATAGTAGATTGTATCATAAGGGAGCAAAATAATATTTT
Source organism: Cerastis rubricosa (assembly GCA_949152445.1). Taxonomy (NCBI): domain Eukaryota; kingdom Metazoa; phylum Arthropoda; class Insecta; order Lepidoptera; family Noctuidae; genus Cerastis; species Cerastis rubricosa. The sequence continues at coordinate 24,020,856 of OX424531.1, read as the reverse complement.
TACGGCGAGGGCGCTTTTTTGAATCCAGAGCGAAGTGAGGGATTCTAGAGTAGAATCCCGAGTGTAGCGAGGGATTCTTTAGTAGAATCCTGAACGTAGCGAGGGATTCAAAGTACGTCGCCCGAGCCAAAAATATATTTTCGCCCGAGTGATACAACGCTACGATAAAGGAAACAGGCGCCTCGTATTCTATTGTAATATTATTATTTAATAAAACATAGATACAAATAAATTGAAATTAAATGGTATCTAATAATAAAACAACTACAAACTTATATTAACATTTGAGACATTTTCGCAATTATAAAATTTTATTGTTATTCAGCTGGCGGCGCGGGCGCGGCTATGGGCCGTCGTACCAGCCAGTCTTTATTCAAACAATATTTGCGTTCGATTTCTTTGGCGCTGAACACTAAGATGTTCCAAATTCAAAAAGTGCGCGGCAAAGTAAATTGCGGCGCACTTTTTGAAATAAAGAGGAATAAAAACTCATTACTGCCCGCTAAAAGTTCCTCATAGAAAACACTACCTTTGGGTGCACTTAAAGGCGAACCAAGTCGTCCTTTTCGAATAGATGGGATGAAAAATATAATTACAAGTTCTGGACAGTCATCGGTAAGTGATTTTACCTATGTATGCTGCAAACACTTATTTTATTGTGATTTAAAAACATTAGCAGACTTTAGCAGAATCTGGGCAAGCAGCTGGCATAATGTTCTAAACCTGGTCACACTGCAGTCTGTGGTCACGGTACTACTCACAATTCACATGAAATGAAACGGTCAGTCAAGTGAAACCGACGATTCTGATCTGACGTTTGACTATTGACGGACTTGGACTTGTCGACATAACGAAAAACTCCACGAAAAACTCCAGCTCCATTGCGCTCGCTCAATACTTACAAAATTTGCTTTTTACATATTTTGGTTTTCAATTCAATTCAAATAATACAATTTTTTATATTTTTTCCTTTGTTTTTCAGTACTTACAAAAATATGAAGACGAACAAAAAATCGTACACGCGACATCAGTATTCGGGGCCACGGAAATCTAAGAAAAAAATACAAGCTGGTCTTACTCAACAAGGACTACAGTGAGAGAATCAGACTCTAATAAGATAAACCATAAACAGTCTAAAAGAGTTGGCTCGCCATAAAATTCTCTTCGTTTGCCGCCATTTTTCTTCTAAGATTTTTAATATCGGATTACAGCACCAACAGGGCGCAAGCATGGCGTAACGAGAAGCTGAAGATCATGGAACATAGTGAACTGGATCAAACTTTAGGCTGCCTGACTAGGGATAGGTATTGTTCTCTCAGTACACTAAACCTCAACAGTTTTTTTTTAGGTACCATAATTTATCTTTTATTATTATAGTGCACACACAACTCAAGATTCTCATCATCTGCCTAGCCTTTCCACACCTCAAGATACGCCCAAAATAAAAACATATTCGCGGGGAGTGCCAAAAGTTCGTTATGAAGCCACAGCCTGCAGTACTAGCTCTCTGACAGTTGAATCTACTAAAGAGCCAGCAACTATTGATATCAATTGGCCACAACCCGACCCAGACGATAAAGCTTATCAACTTACTGTGGAAAGAACTTCAAATGACAACTTATCTGGTTTGTCAGGGTACCGAATTGTTGACTTGAAACATGTCATCAAATGGGCATTTCAAATGGAAAAACATCATCAGTCGTGTGAATCATCTGTACCAGGCCCCTCAGAAAGTATTGCGAAAAAAAGTTTTTATATATGGGAGACTGGCCAGTTATTATGTTTTTCGAAAATATGATTATTTATAAGTAAAAATAAGTAAGTTCCAATTTCAAAATTTCCCTCCACATTTTTTGCGAGTTAATTCAAAGTATTGTGTCTCACTGAAATATGGATCTGCGCCGGGAACATTTTAGAGCTATGATTTTATACGATTTCAAGTGTCGCCTGAAACCGGATGAATCGTACGATAGACTTCAAATGGCATTCATGGATGAAGGCCCTTCCAAGGCAACCGTGTATCGTTGGTATAACGAATTCAAGCGCGGTCGACCAACTTTGGGGGATGACGAAAGAAGCGGTCGCCCTTTGACGGCTGTTACCGAAGAAAACGTGCTAGCAGTGAAAAATTTAATCCAAGACAATAGGCGAATTACATATCAGGAGATTCAACACATATTGAAGATTGGATCGGGAAGCGTTCACGAGATTCTACACAGCCATCTTCGCGTGAGGAGGATAGTATCACGCTGGGTGCCGCACAACCTCACCGATGCTTAGAAGCAGGCCCGGGTGGAATGGTGCCGTGATATGCTTAACAAATTTGAAGCAGGCTCGTCTCGGCGTGTTTACGACATCGTTACAGGTGATGAGTCCTGGATTTATCAATACGACCCAGAAACCAAGCGCCAGTCGACTGTTTGGGTGTTTCAAAATGAGCCAACGCCTACCAAAGTGAAGCGATCTAGAAGCGGGGGTAAGATTTTGATCGCTAGCTTTTTTAATTTGACTGGCCACTTGGTATCAATTCCCTTACGGGATCAAAGAAGCATTAATGCCGAATGGTATACTTCCAAATGTTTGCCAGAAGTTTTCTCTGTTATAAGCAACAAGCGACCAAACACAGGGCTCCGCGGGCTACTGCTCCACCACGACAATGCACCTGCGCACACCGCACTCAAAACGAGGGACTTCCTGGACAGCACGCCAGTCAAACTCCTGGGTCACCCTCCTTACAGCCCTGATCTAGCACCGTGTGACTTCTTTTTATTCCCAAAAATAAAAAATCAGCTCAAAGGGATACAATTTTCGTCGCCGGAAGATGCGCTGGCTGGGTTCGAGCAGGCTGTAAACGAGGTGTCTGCGGCGGACTGGAAAAAGTGTTTTGAAAACTGGTTTAGGCGCATGAATCTTTGTATAGAGGCTGGTGGAAAGTACTTTGAAAAGATTTAATAAAAATATATGTACGTATAGAACAATTTTTTTTAGTTTCGCAAAACTTTCTGAGTGTCCCACGTAATTGAGTATATAAGTGAACATCAGAAAGGATTCCACAGTGTTTTAACATTTAAATGTAGCATGTGTAATAAAACATGGCATCATAGCACGGAGAAAGAAAACAAAATAAACACTGCTTTTGTATGGGCAACTGTGACTGCTGGCAGTTACTATACGCAAGCAGCACACATCACAAGTCTAATGGATATACCAACAATGGGTGGAAACACATTTCGTTCCATTGAAAAACAATTGGGCTTTGTATGGTATGATCATTTGACAGAAGAAATAAAGAAAGCTGGTGAGAAAGAGCGGTCCATCGCCATTGAAAAAGGAAATGTTTGTTCAGATGGTGTTCCATACATTACTGTATATGTAGATGGAGGATGGCTGAAAAGGTCATATGGTCATAACTTTGATTCTCCGTCTGGAATGGTAAGTCCAACTTGTTACCATATTTTTGTGTACAGTGTTTTATTTATGTAAACCAATTGTATCTCTAGTGTTGAAATTAAGAGTGAATTTAAATAATATTTAGACCATATGTGTTGTGATAAAACAAAAAGTTCAATTGTTTTATGCAAGTATATATATTTTTATTTTAGGCCTGAATAATCGGAAAGGAGACCAAGAAATGTCTATATCTTGGTGTAAGGAATAAATATTGTTATACATGCCAGTATTATGAGCGGACAGGTTTAGACACCAAGGCACATGGTTGCTGCAAAAACTTTACTGGGCCGTCAACTGCAATGGAGTCTGAAATAATTGTTAAAGGCTTTCAACTGAGTGAAGAAATGCATGGGCTTCGGTATTTACATTTTGTAGGGGATGGGGATTCTTCAGTGTTTGCAAATTTGAAACAAAAGGTGTCTTATGGAAACCAAATAAAGAAAATGGAATGCAAAAATCATGTAATAAAAAACTACACAAGTGCACTCTACAAGGTAAATCACCACTACTTCTTACTTCTCCATTTTATAAATAATCCATTGGCATTTATACATAGATTTTACTCCCTGTTACATGTGAAATAAACATTTCACATGTTTGAACATATTTTATTTTAAAGATTTTAGCCAATACCAAACTCCCGCTTTATGGACGAAATATTTTGAAGCCTAAATTAATGAAGTTAACGCTAGTTGCACGAAAGATTATAATACACAATAGCAGTCAGCCAGGTTCAAAGGCTGATGATATAAGGAATGGTCCGCTTCATGTATTTGGACAACATGAAAAATGTAAAGAATATTACTGTTCAGTGAAGAAATCACCACCTGATGAGAACAAACAGGAAGAAAACCAAGTAGAAATCCTAAAAAATACAGCACCAGAAGTCTGGGCTCTTATTTATGCTGCTAATGAAAAAATTGCCTTGAAAGCTGGACGGTTGTCTAATGACACCACAAATGTAGCAGAAAATTTTATGAGTGTGATTAATAAATTTAATTGTGGAAAACGACTCAGTCTTGGAAAAGGGGGCTCTTATCAGAGGCGTGTCTATATAGCAGGTAAATAATTAGTCATTTCGTAGAACTAACAATTTTCCTAGACTCCCTCTATCACACAAATGAGGCCTGTTTGACTTTGTTAGATCGGGTTATTTCAATGGTCGTCAATAAAAACTGCAACTACAAACAGTCATGTGGCTTTTTCAGGATTATCTCATGCAGTAGGACACAAATGGCATCAAACTGCATGGAAAAAACAGACTACACAGAGCCCTGGACAATATTTTAAAAAATATATTCTTCAAAAGGATAAAAGTAGATTGCATCGACAGAGAATGACACGAAAACGACTTTTTACTGGAAAACAGAAAACTAAACCTGATAAGGACTATGGCCCAGAAGCAAGTGACCCTGTTGATATTGGTGAAGTGGAATTAAAAAAGCTGTGTGAAGAAAGATTGCTGAAATTTCAAGAAGAGCCACAACAAATAGCACAAATCGAAAATATGACTTGGGGGCAACATGATAATGACATGTATGTCACCTACAGGTCTGATCGTCTGACAGCAAGCCAGTTTGGAATGGTGAGATATCAGCAATCCTGTTATTTGTCCCTAATTTTTATGAAGCTTTTTTTTGTACTTACAAAAATATGAATGTATTTATTCTAGATTTGCAAACGTCGTAATGTCACACCATGTCACAATCATGTGAAAACCATTCTCTACAAAAATGATATTTGCACTAAAGATATGATGTATGGACAGCAAAACGAACATGTAGCCAGGAGCATGTTCATGCAACAGTTTAATAAAACTGTCAGGCTATCAGGTCTTTTCATTGATGAAGAATTTGGATTCTTAGCAGCTAGCCCTGACGGTAAATTTATTTCAATATTACTCATTATAAATTATTATTTATCTTATTGGTCTATGCAGTAGACCCGGTGATACACGCGACACTAACAACTTCACTTGTAATCAAATGTTTCTTGCAAACTGTTTCTTTGTTACAGGTATTATAGTAGAGGAAAATGCTGTTGTAGAGATAAAATGTTTTCCTTCCTTAGCACGGAAATCTCTAAATATAATTGCAGCATCAGAAAACAGAAATTTTCCCTTGCGTTTGGAAAATAATGTTTTAGTTATGAATAAAAAGCATAATTATTATTATCAAGTAAGTTAAAAATTCTGTTTTTTTATTTATAAAATTATGTTTCTACCAGTTGTCCCGCGCAACTTCGTCTGCGTCACATTTTCCCCGTTTTCGCAATATTTTTCATTGCTGCTCCGCTCCTTTTGATCGTAGCGTGATGATATATAGCCTATGTCCTTCCCTAGGTTGCAATCTATCTTCTTGCCAAATTTCATTAAGATCCGATCAGCAATTTGTGCTATTGTACAGTGTTTCGTGAGTTTTTCACGACTTTCTGTTCTAAAAAAAACTTAGTGAAACATAAAAAAATAGTAGATTGTATCATAAGGGAGCAAAATAATATTTTTACGGCGAGGGCGCTTTTTTGAATCCAGAGCGAAGTGAGGGATTCTAGAGTAGAATCCCGAGTGTAGCGAGGGATTCTTTAGTAGAATCCTGAACGTAGCGAGGGATTCAAAGTACGTCGCCCGAGCCAAAAATATATTTTCGCCCGAGTGATACAACGCTACGATAAAGGAAACAGGCGCCTCGTATTCTATTGTAATATTATTATTTAATAAAACATAGATACAAATAAATTGAAATTAAATGGTATCTAATAATAAAACAACTACAAACTTATATTAACATTTGAGACATTTTCGCAATTATAAAATTTTATTGTTATTCAGCTGGCGGCGCGGGCGCGGCTATGGGCCGTCGTACCAGCCAGTCTTTATTCAAACAATATTTGCGTTCGATTTCTTTGGCGCTGAACACTAAGATGTTCCAAATTCAAAAAGTGCGCGGCAAAGTAAATTGCGGCGCACTTTTTGAAATAAAGAGGAATAAAAACTCATTACTGCCCGCTAAAAGTTCCTCATAGAAAACACTACCTTTGGGTGCACTTAAAGGCGAACCAAGTCGTCCTTTTCGAATAGATGGGATGAAAAATATAATTACAAGTTCTGGACAGTCATCGGTAAGTGATTTTACCTATGTATGCTGCAAACACTTATTTTATTGTGATTTAAAAACATTAGCAGACTTTAGCAGAATCTGGGCAAGCAGCTGGCATAATGTTCTAAACCTGGTCACACTGCAGTCTGTGGTCACGGTACTACTCACAATTCACATGAAATGAAACGGTCAGTCAAGTGAAACCGACGATTCTGATCTGACGTTTGACTATTGACGGACTTGGACTTGTCGACATAACGAAAAACTCCACGAAAAACTCCAGCTCCATTGCGCTCGCTCAATACTTACAAAATTTGCTTTTTACATATTTTGGTTTTCAATTCAATTCAAATAATACAATTTTTAATATTTTTTCCTTTGTTTTTCAGTACTTACAAAAATATGAAGACGAACAAAAAATCGTACACGCGACATCAGTATTCGGGGCCACGGAAATCTAAGAAAAAAATACAAGCTGGTCTTGCTCAACAAGGACTACAGTGAGAGAATCAGACTCTAATAAGATAAACCATAAACAGTCTAAAAGAGTTGGCTCGCCATAAAATTCTCTTCGTTTGCCGCCATTTTTCTTCTAAGATTTTTAATATCGGATTACAGCACCAACAGGGCGCAAGCATGGCGTAACGAGAAGCTGAAGATCATGGAACATAGTGAACTGGATCAAACTTTAGGCTGCCTGACTAGGGATAGGTATTGTTCTCTCAGTACACTAAACCTCAACAGTTTTTTTTTAGGTACCATAATTTATCTTTTATTATTATAGTGCACACACAACTCAAGATTCTCATCATCTGCCTAGCCTTTCCACACCTCAAGATACGCCCAAAATAAAAACATATTCGCGGGGAGTGCCAAAAGTTCGTTATGAAGCCACAGCCTGCAGTACTAGCTCTCTGACAGTTGAATCTACTAAAGAGCCAGCAACTATTGATATCAATTGGCCACAACCCGACCCAGACGATAAAGCTTATCAACTTACTGTGGAAAGAACTTCAAATGACAACTTATCTGGTTTGTCAGGGTACCGAATTGTTGACTTGAAACATGTCATCAAATGGGCATTTCAAATGGAAAAACATCATCAGTCGTGTGAATCATCTGTAATTGAGTATATAAGTGAACATCAGAAAGGATTCCACAGTGTTTTAACATTTAAATGTAGCATGTGTAATAAAACATGGCATCATAGCACGGAGAAAGAAAACAAAATAAACACTGCTTTTGTATGGGCAACTGTGACTGCTGGCAGTTACTATACGCAAGCAGCACACATCACAAGTCTAATGGATATACCAACAATGGGTGGAAACACATTTCGTTCCATTGAAAAACAATTGGGCTTTGTATGGTATGATCATTTGACAGAAGAAATAAAGAAAGCTGGTGAGAAAGAGCGGTCCATCGCCATTGAAAAAGGAAATGTTTGTTCAGATGGTGTTCCATACATTACTGTATATGTAGATGGAGGATGGCTGAAAAGGTCATATGGTCATAACTTTGATTCTCCGTCTGGAATGGTAAGTCCAACTTGTTACCATATTTTTGTGTACAGTGTTTTATTTATGTAAACCAATTGTATCTCTAGTGTTGAAATTAAGAGTGAATTTAAATAATATTTAGACCATATGTGTTGTGATAAAACAAAAAGTTCAATTGTTTTATGCAAGTATATATATTTTTATTTTAGGCCTGAATAATCGGAAAGGAGACCAAGAAATGTCTATATCTTGGTGTAAGGAATAAATATTGTTATACATGCCAGTATTATGAGCGGACAGGTTTAGACACCAAGGCACATGGTTGCTGCAAAAACTTTACTGGGCCGTCAACTGCAATGGAGTCTGAAATAATTGTTAAAGGCTTTCAACTGAGTGAAGAAATGCATGGGCTTCGGTATTTACATTTTTTAGGGGATGGGGATTCTTCAGTGTTTGCAAATTTGAAACAAAAGGTGTCTTATGGAAACCAAATAAAGAAAATGGAATGCAAAAATCATGTAATAAAAAACTACACAAGTGCACTCTACAAGGTAAATCACCACTACTTCTTACTTCTCCATTTTATAAATAATCCATTGGCATTTATACATAGATTTTACTCCCTGTTACATGTGAAATAAACATTTCACATGTTTGAACATATTTTATTTTAAAGATTTTAGCCAATACCAAACTCCCGCTTTATGGACGAAATATTTTGAAGCCTAAATTAATGAAGTTAACGCTAGTTGCACGAAAGATTATAATACACAATAGCAGTCAGCCAGGTTCAAAGGCTGATGATATAAGGAATGGTCCGCTTCATGTATTTGGACAACATGAAAAATGTAAAGAATATTACTGTTCAGTGAAGAAATCACCACCTGATGAGAACAAACAGGAAGAAAACCAAGTAGAAATCCTAAAAAATACAGCACCAGAAGTCTGGGCTCTTATTTATGCTGCTAATGAAAAAATTGCCTTGAAAGCTGGACGGTTGTCTAATGACACCACAAATGTAGCAGAAAATTTTATGAGTGTGATTAATAAATTTAATTGTGGAAAACGACTCAGTCTTGGAAAAGGGGGCTCTTATCAGAGGCGTGTCTATATAGCAGGTAAATAATTAGTCATTTCGTAGAACTAACAATTTTCCTAGACTCCCTCTATCACACAAATGAGGCCTGTTTGACTTTGTTAGATCGGGTTATTTCAATGGTCGTCAATAAAAACTGCAACTACAAACAGTCATGTGGCTTTTTCAGGATTATCTCATGCAGTAGGACACAAATGGCATCAAACTGCATGGAAAAAACAGACTACACAGAGCCCTGGACAATATTTTAAAAAATATATTCTTCAAAAGGATAAAAGTAGATTGCATCGACAGAGAATGACACGAAAACGACTTTTTACTGGAAAACAGAAAACTAAACCTGATAAGGACTATGGCCCAGAAGCAAGTGACCCTGTTGATATTGGTGAAGTGGAATTAAAAAAGCTGTGTGAAGAAAGATTGCTGAAATTTCAAGAAGAGCCACAACAAATAGCACAAATCGAAAATATGACTTGGGGGCAACATGATAATGACATGTATGTCACCTACAGGTCTGATCGTCTGACAGCAAGCCAGTTTGGAATGGTGAGATATCAGCAATCCTGTTATTTGTCCCTAATTTTTATGAAGCTTTTTTTTGTACTTACAAAAATATGAATGTATTTATTCTAGATTTGCAAACGTCGTAATGTCACACCATGTCACAATCATGTGAAAACCATTCTCTACAAAAATGATATTTGCACTAAAGATATGATGTATGGACAGCAAAACGAACATGTAGCCAGGAGCATGTTCATGCAACAGTTTAATAAAACTGTCAGGCTATCAGGTCTTTTCATTGATGAAGAATTTGGATTCTTAGCAGCTAGCCCTGACGGTAAATTTATTTCAATATTACTCATTATAAATTATTATTTATCTTATTGGTCTATGCAGTAGACCCGGTGATACACGCGACACTAACAACTTCACTTGTAATCAAATGTTTCTTGCAAACTGTTTCTTTGTTACAGGTATTATAGTAGAGGAAAATGCTGTTGTAGAGATAAAATGTTTTCCTTCCTTAGCACGGAAATCTCTAAATATAATTGCAGCATCAGAAAACAGAAATTTTCCCTTGCGTTTGGAAAATAATGTTTTAGTTATGAATAAAAAGCATAATTATTATTATCAAGTAAGTTAAAAATTCTGTTTTTTTATTTATAAAATTATGTTTCTACCAGTTGTCCCGCGCAACTTCGTCTGCGTCACATTTTCCCCGTTTTCGCAATATTTTTCATTGCTGCTCCGCTCCTTTTGATCGTAGCGTGATGATATATAGCCTATGTCCTTCCCTAGGTTGCAATCTATCTTCTTGCCAAATTTCATTAAGATCCGATCAGCAATTTGTGCTATTGTACAGTGTTTCGTGAGTTTTTCACGACTTTCTGTTCTAAAAAAAACTTAGTGAAACATAAAAAAATAGTAGATTGTATCATAAGGGAGCAAAATAATATTTTTACGGCGAGGGCGCTTTTTTGAATCCAGAGCGAAGTGAGGGATTCTAGAGTAGAATCCCGAGTGTAGCGAGGGATTCTTTAGTAGAATCCTGAACGTAGCGAGGGATTCAAAGTACGTCGCCCGAGCCAAAAATATATTTTCGCCCGAGTGATACAACGCTACGATAAAGGAAACAGGCGCCTCGTATTCTATTGTAATATTATTATTTAATAAAACATAGATACAAATAAATTGAAATTAAATGGTATCTAATAATAAAACAACTACAAACTTATATTAACATTTGAGACATTTTCGCAATTATAAAATTTTATTGTTATTCAGCTGGCGGCGCGGGCGCGGCTATGGGCCGTCGTACCAGCCAGTCTTTATTCAAACAATATTTGCGTTCGATTTCTTTGGCGCTGAACACTAAGATGTTCCAAATTCAAAAAGTGCGCGGCAAAGTAAATTGCGGCGCACTTTTTGAAATAAAGAGGAATAAAAACTCATTACTGCCCGCTAAAAGTTCCTCATAGAAAACACTACCTTTGGGTGCACTTAAAGGCGAACCAAGTCGTCCTTTTCGAATAGATGGGATGAAAAATATAATTACAAGTTCTGGACAGTCATCGGTAAGTGATTTTACCTATGTATGCTGCAAACACTTATTTTATTGTGATTTAAAAACATTAGCAGACTTTAGCAGAATCTGGGCAAGCAGCTGGCATAATGTTCTAAACCTGGTCACACTGCAGTCTGTGGTCACGGTACTACTCACAATTCACATGAAATGAAACGGTCAGTCAAGTGAAACCGACGATTCTGATCTGACGTTTGACTATTGACGGACTTGGACTTGTCGACATAACGAAAAACTCCACGAAAAACTCCAGCTCCATTGCGCTCGCTCAATACTTACAAAATTTGCTTTTTACATATTTTGGTTTTCAATTCAATTCAAATAATACAATTTTTAATATTTTTTCCTTTGTTTTTCAGTACTTACAAAAATATGAAGACGAACAAAAAATCGTACACGCGACATCAGTATTCGGGGCCACGGAAATCTAAGAAAAAAATACAAGCTGGTCTTGCTCAACAAGGACTACAGTGAGAGAATCAGACTCTAATAAGATAAACCATAAACAGTCTAAAAGAGTTGGCTCGCCATAAAATTCTCTTCGTTTGCCGCCATTTTTCTTCTAAGATTTTTAATATCGGATTACAGCACCAACAGGGCGCAAGCATGGCGTAACGAGAAGCTGAAGATCATGGAACATAGTGAACTGGATCAAACTTTAGGCTGCCTGACTAGGGATAGGTATTGTTCTCTCAGTACACTAAACCTCAACAGTTTTTTTTTAGGTACCATAATTTATCTTTTATTATTATAGTGCACACACAACTCAAGATTCTCATCATCTGCCTAGCCTTTCCACACCTCAAGATACGCCCAAAATAAAAACATATTCGCGGGGAGTGCCAAAAGTTCGTTATGAAGCCACAGCCTGCAGTACTAGCTCTCTGACAGTTGAATCTACTAAAGAGCCAGCAACTATTGATATCAATTGGCCACAACCCGACCCAGACGATAAAGCTTATCAACTTACTGTGGAAAGAACTTCAAATGACAACTTATCTGGTTTGTCAGGGTACCGAATTGTTGACTTGAAACATGTCATCAAATGGGCATTTCAAATGGAAAAACATCATCAGTCGTGTGAATCATCTGTAATTGAGTATATAAGTGAACATCAGAAAGGATTCCACAGTGTTTTAACATTTAAATGTAGCATGTGTAATAAAACATGGCATCATAGCACGGAGAAAGAAAACAAAATAAACACTGCTTTTGTATGGGCAACTGTGACTGCTGGCAGTTACTATACGCAAGCAGCACACATCACAAGTCTAATGGATATACCAACAATGGGTGGAAACACATTTCGTTCCATTGAAAAACAATTGGGCTTTGTATGGTATGATCATTTGACAGAAGAAATAAAGAAAGCTGGTGAGAAAGAGCGGTCCATCGCCATTGAAAAAGGAAATGTTTGTTCAGATGGTGTTCCATACATTACTGTATATGTAGATGGAGGATGGCTGAAAAGGTCATATGGTCATAACTTTGATTCTCCGTCTGGAATGGTAAGTCCAACTTGTTACCATATTTTTGTGTACAGTGTTTTATTTATGTAAACCAATTGTATCTCTAGTGTTGAAATTAAGAGTGAATTTAAATAATATTTAGACCATATGTGTTGTGATAAAACAAAAAGTTCAATTGTTTTATGCAAGTATATATATTTTTATTTTAGGCCTGAATAATCGGAAAGGAGACCAAGAAATGTCTATATCTTGGTGTAAGGAATAAATATTGTTATACATGCCAGTATTATGAGCGGACAGGTTTAGACACCAAGGCACATGGTTGCTGCAAAAACTTTACTGGGCCGTCAACTGCAATGGAGTCTGAAATAATTGTTAAAGGCTTTCAACTGAGTGAAGAAATGCATGGGCTTCGGTATTTACATTTTGTAGGGGATGGGGATTCTTCAGTGTTTGCAAATTTGAAACAAAAGGTGTCTTATGGAAACCAAATAAAGAAAATGGAATGCAAAAATCATGTAATAAAAAACTACACAAGTGCACTCTACAAGGTAAATCACCACTACTTCTTACTTCTCCATTTTATAAATAATCCATTGGCATTTATACATAGATTTTACTCCCTGTTACATGTGAAATAAACATTTCACATGTTTGAACATATTTTATTTTAAAGATTTTAGCCAATACCAAACTCCCGCTTTATGGACGAAATATTTTGAAGCCTAAATTAATGAAGTTAACGCTAGTTGCACGAAAGATTATAATACACAATAGCAGTCAGCCAGGTTCAAAGGCTGATGATATAAGGAATGGTCCGCTTCATGTATTTGGACAACATGAAAAATGTAAAGAATATTACTGTTCAGTGAAGAAATCACCACCTGATGAGAACAAACAGGAAGAAAACCAAGTAGAAATCCTAAAAAATACAGCACCAGAAGTCTGGGCTCTTATTTATGCTGCTAATGAAAAAATTGCCTTGAAAGCTGGACGGTTGTCTAATGACACCACAAATGTAGCAGAAAATTTTATGAGTGTGATTAATAAATTTAATTGTGGAAAACGACTCAGTCTTGGAAAAGGGGGCTCTTATCAGAGGCGTGTCTATATAGCAGGTAAATAATTAGGCATTTCGTAGAACTAACAATTTTCCTAGACTCCCTCTATCACACAAATGAGGCCTGTTTGACTTTGTTAGATCGGGTTATTTCAATGGTCGTCAATAAAAACTGCAACTACAAACAGTCATGTGGCTTTTTCAGGATTATCTCATGCAGTAGGACACAAATGGCATCAAACTGCATGGAAAAAACAGACTACACAGAGCCCTGGACAATATTTTAAAAAATATATTCTTCAAAAGGATAAAAGTAGATTGCATCGACAGAGAATGACACGAAAACGACTTTTTACTGGAAAACAGAAAACTAAACCTGATAAGGACTATGGCCCAGAAGCAAGTGACCCTGTTGATATTGGTGAAGTGGAATTAAAAAAGCTGTGTGAAGAAAGATTGCTGAAATTTCAAGAAGAGCCACAACAAATAGCACAAATCGAAAATATGACTTGGGGGCAACATGATAATGACATGTATGTCACCTACAGGTCTGATCGTCTGACAGCAAGCCAGTTTGGAATGGTGAGATATCAGCAATCCTGTTATTTGTCCCTAATTTTTATGAAGCTTTTTTTTGTACTTACAAAAATATGAATGTATTTATTCTAGATTTGCAAACGTCGTAATGTCACACCATGTCACAATCATGTGAAAACCATTCTCTACAAAAATGATATTTGCACTAAAGATATGATGTATGGACAGCAAAACGAACATGTAGCCAGGAGCATGTTCATGCAACAGTTTAATAAAACTGTCAGGCTATCAGGTCTTTTCATTGATGAAGAATTTGGATTCTTAGCAGCTAGCCCTGACGGTAAATTTATTTCAATATTACTCATTATAAATTATTATTTATCTTATTGGTCTATGCAGTAGACCCGGTGATACACGCGACACTAACAACTTCACTTGTAATCAAATGTTTCTTGCAAACTGTTTCTTTGTTACAGGTATTATAGTAGAGGAAAATGCTGTTGTAGAGATAAAATGTTTTCCTTCCTTAGCACGGAAATCTCTAAATATAATTGCAGCATCAGAAAACAGAAATTTTCCCTTGCGTTTGGAAAATAATGTTTTAGTTATGAATAAAAAGCATAATTATTATTATCAAGTAAGTTAAAAATTCTGTTTTTTTATTTATAAAATTATGTTTCTACCAGTTGTCCCGCGCAACTTCGTCTGCGTCACATTTTCCCCGTTTTCGCAATATTTTTCATTGCTGCTCCGCTCCTTTTGATCGTAGCGTGATGATATATAGCCTATGTCCTTCCCTAGGTTGCAATCTATCTTCTTGCCAAATTTCATTAAGATCCGATCAGCAATTTCGTCGTGAAAAGGTAACTAACAAACAGAGTGACTTTCGCATTTATAATATTACTAGCTGTCCCGCGCAACTTCGTCTGCGTCACATTTTCCCCGTTTTCGCAATATTTTTCATTGCTGCTCCGCTCCTTTTGGTCGTAGCGTGATGATATATAGCCCATGTCCTTCCCTAGGTTGCAATCTATCTTCTTGCCAAATTTCATTAAGATCCGATCAGCAATTTCGTCGTGAAAAGGTAACTAACAAACAGAGTGACTTTCGCATTTATAATATTACTAGCTGTCCCGCGCAACTTCGTCTGCGTCAAATTTTCCCCGTTTTCACAACATTTTTTATTGCTGCTCCGCTCCTATTGGTCGTAGCGTGATGATATATAGCCTATGTCCTTCCCCAGGTTGAAATCTATCTTCTTGCCAAATTTCGAAATCCGATCAATCGTTTAGTCGGGAAAAGGTAACAAACAAACAAACATACAAACAAACGAACAAACAAACAGAGTGACATTCGCATTTATAATATTAGTATGGACTATTAGTATGGATTTGTGTTCATTTGCTATTATCATTTTGATTCTAGGTCCAGGGTCAATTGCGAATCACCAAAATGAGTAAATGTTACTTCATTTGCTTCATATCTGTAACTCAACCTTTGACTGTCATAGAAGTCGACCGTGATGAGGAATTTATCAGCACTATGATGCCGAGACTGGTAACATTTTTCAAAACATGTGTACTACCTGAAATTGTTTTGAGAAGAGTCCCGAAGAATGCTAAATGTATTGACATCAAGGAATTAGAAGGTAATAGGAATAAAACTTTCTTGTTAGTAACGTATTAACTTGATATTAAATACATTTCAATACTTGGTTAGTCTAGTGGATCCTACTGCCTTTTTCTGAGTCTCTGAGGTTTGGGTTTAACAAGAGGGTGAGTCTAACAAAACCGTGTAAATTTATCTGTTCTAGCGCAAAATCGTGCTTCTACATCGGCTTCCAGCTGTTGATTTCGGACGGAGAAAGTCATAGCATACGATGGAAGCCTAAAGTGACAAGGAGAAGGTCGACACAGCGGTGGTGAACAGAACAGAAGATGTTATTATGTAATAATTTTAATTAATTTAACTAATATTTTGTTTGTGTTGTGTAAGATTGTAATGTTATGGTATCCCTAACTTATGTGTGTTTTCCTCAGCTGACCAAGTCATGACCTCTGACCCATATACCTATCAGCTAACCTCGATCATTGACCCCTGACCTCAGTACCCATCAGCTGGCCAGGTCATGACCCCTGATCTTAGTACAACCTCTGAACCCCCACCCATTTACAATTATGTGTAATTAATTTCATTACATTCATTCATTAATTTCATTGTAAATGAACACCATGTGGCCATTTACTATATTTTTAACCGACTCCCAAAAGAAGGAGGTTGTCAATTCAACTGTGTTTTTTTTATCTTTGGAGAAATACAATAGAACTCTTCTATAATAGACAGCAAATCTGTAGTGACAATATCATAATGTTACATGACGCTTGTATGCTCTGAGGGGGTGTGCAGATGTGTACAGTAAAACCAGATTTCGACAGTTATAGTATGTTAGTTTCCATTTGATTGGTGATAAGCATATTACCATGATTATGTATTGTTAGCAATGTATTTACATTCATAGCAAAAATTTAAATAGGATAATACAACTAAATGGATAAATAAAAAACTTTTTTCAAAAAACAAAACAACTCCAAAAAAGTGAAAAATAACTTTAGCTTCAGAAGTTGGTGGCAAAAAAACTGAATCAAACAAACAAGTCACCGACTTCTGAAGATAAGTTATTTTTCACTTTTTTGTTTTTTGAAGTTGGTTTTATTTTTTTTTGCAAATAGTTTTGTCTTAGGTGACATGAACAAGCATGGCAATGGCAGTTGAGAATTTGTAATGCTGTTTCGCCGATGTTGGCGCGTGTGTTGCATCATAAAAATGTTTGAGCAGAGTGGTGCTGATCCATGCGTCATGCTTGTGAATGGCCGCCGATATTCGAGGCTGGTCTCTTAGCTGTTAGGTCACATAGTTAATCTTTGTAGGTATTTAATTGTTATACATTGTTCTCGCATGTAGAAGCAAAAAGAATAATGTTACCAGGATTTATATTAACTTGTTTTTAAAATGTGTCCATGGAGTTTCTTGCACATTCTTGTCCATAGAGATATACCTACGCTTTGGAACGTGCAACTAGAGACTGAGTCCTTGTCATTTTGAAACACGTTGAAATGTGTGGACATTGTGGGCTTTATAGATTCCTAGATCCTTGGTAACTTTTTATCTTGTTCTACGTTTTGTAGTAAAAGTAGTTTATTGTCGGGCCTACGATATCCTCCCATACTTAAATACTAACGCTGTAACAAAAAAATATTGTAAAACCAAATGATTTTAAAAGAGTAACCATAGAGTTTCTTGATGGTTCTTTTCCATAGGAAACGACCAACCCGAACCGTGCACCTTTTTTGTTGACGTTTTACAAGTGCCGTTGTAGGCCTATGTGAAATAAAAATATTTTGATTTAAAACT
Source organism: Cerastis rubricosa (assembly GCA_949152445.1). NCBI lineage: Eukaryota > Metazoa > Arthropoda > Insecta > Lepidoptera > Noctuidae > Cerastis > Cerastis rubricosa. Next base: position 24,003,153 of record OX424531.1, on the reverse strand, counting down.
GCCTGTAAATGGTATTTAAATAAATGCTTTGAGTCTATATCAATTGTATTTTTTTGCCTTATAAGTGCCTATATGATTTGACTTTGATTGTTTTTTATAAACAATTTATTGTGTTATGTAGTTGAAAGGGGGGGCAGTGATAAATGGCCTTGACTTATGAATTGTAGGTTGTATGTTCGAACCCTGACAGGCTCCTTACTTTGGGTAAATGAATACTAATACTACTTGAATAAAAAGCATTACTTACAATAGTTAATTATATAATTAGTGTAAAACACAACATAACCACATTCATATTTTGTTAGAACAGAACTTTATTGCGGCATTGAAAACGGACACAATGCTTTTATCAAATGGCACACTTACACAATGCTGATGCTTGGAGTCTCTTTGAAGGATCGTCTGGTTCTCTGTCGGAACGAGGTGATCCGACAGAGAACCAGAGTAGTTGACATAGCCCACAGAATAAGTAAGCTGAAGTGGCAATGGGCCGGCCATATTAGCCGTAGAACCGATGACCGTTGGGGTAGACGTGTTCTTGAGAATCGGCAAGCGTAAGGTGGGACGCCCTCAGGCTCGGTGGAGCGACGATCTTCGCAGGGTAGCTGGTAGCAACTGGATGAGAGTTGCCGAGAATCGGGTTAAGTGGCGAGCGATTGAAGCGGCCTATGTCCAGCAGTGGACTGCTGATGATGACACTTACACAACACATTTATCACAAGTAAGTTTCCCTTGTTGAAAGAACTGTTATGTGCAGAAACAGTCTCCCTGCGATGTTTACATTGCGTCTCTAGAAGTTTAGTCCCTACAACACTGTCAACACTAACTTTCGGTAGATTCGAGTAGAGAAAATAAGAATAGATTTTCGCACTTGAATGTTTGTTACTGACATATAAATATGTAAATCGCGACGACAAGCAACGTTCCGTTTCACGTTAGGTACTTTTGATTGGTAGTTATTGTAAAAAAAAAATATTAACTAAAATAAAAACGTAACAGTGGCCCTTCTTGTATGTTTTTTTTAAACATTTTAGTCACAAAATATTGATAAATATGATATCAGCATGTTTCCTAATTAAACGTTTTTGATGACAATGCCATCTAGCGGTTCAGAAATTAACCATTTACGTGTGCATGTGTGTGTGTGCATGGTGTGTACAGATATAAAGTTGAGACGGCTGGTGGAAATTTCGAAAATCTCCGTTTGAGAAGAGTGAACAAGTAAGCTGTATATGTGGAAAAATCAAGACAAAAGGCTAGTTTACGCAAATAGAATATTGTCCATCAAATATATTTTAGTTATGCGTAATCATAAATAATACCCAAATGCAAGACTACAGCGCCATCTATTGAAAAAACGGCGGCGGGATGATCAACGGGACCACCTTAAGACCCAACTCTACCTACACACACTACCTGTCAACCCAACTGCAAAATTACTTATTATTTAAGGCGAGGCAACCCGGATTTGCCCGTTTTTATTTGTGTTTTAGTCGTAGATGATACGGAGGTCGGACGTGTGCCAATTTTTTCGCGCCCCCCCCCTCTGTTCTGTTAGCGGCTGAGCCAAATATTGTTTATAATAATACCTGAATGAATACAGCTACCTATTTTCCGACCTCGCAGTCGAGGTCCATCGCGACGTCCCGGTCCATGCCCTCCCCGACCCTCGGTCGAGCCAACCTGCGATGCTGTGCCAGTAGTTTTAAATCAGCCCCTAAATAATGATATCATTCAGATCCAGCCTGTCCCCATGCAGTCCTCCCCCAGCGACGCCCTAAGCTCGTACCCCACAGGGGGTGCCCTTAGCGTGTAGTTGCTTAGTTTGTAAGTTTTTATGCCCTGGCTGGAGGCCTTACTCTTAAGGCACCCACAGGATAGTCCGGTTAAGCAGACGACAACCTCCTAGGTAGAACTGCGAGATGCAATTCACAAAAAAAAAAAACAGCTACCTATTTTGCGCATCCCTCGCGCACAGTTGGACCGATTCTGTTAGGGTAAACCACACTATTGATGGAAACAAGTATTAAAACGAATCAGCACAATGTAAATTTTTCAATACACTTTTTAATTATTTGTTGAATATTTAAATTACAAAAAGAATATCATAGATAAACATTATTATTCCTTTTTTTTTTGTTTTTCAACAAATTATCATTAGTTTGATTCTAAATTTAACAACATTTTTGTTTTTAATGTAATGCTTATTTGCGGCTTCCCTTTAACCTGCGAAGGTAAAGCAAATTAATAATTTGTGTTATTTGTATAGATCGGATTGAATTGGGGTCATTGAACCGAAACGTTTACATGAAAATGGACATTCCTCCGGAATTGGTTGATTTGATTGAAATTTAAGTGCAACAATTTATTTGCTGTGGCTATAATTAGGCTAGAAAAAAATATGCTTCGATCGGAATTCGATTGTTTTTATTATTCAACAGTTAAATAATAAATTAATTTAGATTTGATACCTTCCTTTCATTTTTGAATTGAGTAATAATAATATCACTGCCAACATTAACAATATTTAATTGAATCCGGAAATACCGGAATTACTTTCCGTGTGCATTTATGATACAAGTACCGAAAATCCACCTGCTCCGATCTATGGTTATCTGCGAAAAAAATTCGAATTAATATTTGAATAGAATTATTTAGATGCTAAGCCACCAGATATTGAGAAAGCCTGTTGCCATCTAAATCTAAGCTAAAAAAAATACAAGGTGTTGTTTTGCATCCTAGTCAAAATTCAGGATGTTGTCACGAAAGACATAAAAAAATCAATATAAATTACGAATTATTAAAATCTATTTAATTATTAAAAACACTGCTTTTTTTGTTGTAAAAAATTTGTCTGTATTTCAGAATACCCTCATAACGTGGTTTAGGGAGTAACAAATTATCGAATAAACGTTTGAGATTTTGTGTATGTGTGTAAGCGAGGTTATAAGGCGAGCATCAGACGGGCCGCGTTTAAAACACTGGCGGTTCACACTTATCGATTTCAGTAAATAAGAAAAAAAAAGTTACCATCATAAACATAAATCTTTTATTTGCATTAAACATGTTATACAGAGTTGTTAAATACAATGATAATAGTTCAAACATGTTCAGATGTGATAAAACAAAGTTTGCAAAATTATAGGGTTTATCAAAATTTTACAGCATCAACATTTCTTATCCATAAATTCTTTTAGACTATAAAAATTACATTAATTTATTCATATGTGCAATTTAATCTTTAATAATCTCGAATTTAATACTTTGAGGTGTCTAGGTATCTTGTTATAAATACCAACGCGAATAGCTAGGCAGTTTTGGTTATATTTCGCAAGTCTTGGCCTTATCTTCGCCATCGGCACAACTTTAATAGCTTTTTCAGAAAAGAGACGTTTTAAAAATATTTTCCCTCATACAAAACTTGTTTGTATGGATGCAGTTAATGATTAATTTACAGGTTTCATGCGTGGCTAATAAAATCAAAGTTGTACAGATCAGTAATTAGATTCTCGAAATCTTGCACAAATTAAATACTTAATTAATTTATCTATAGGAATCTCTCTCGATAATAGGCACGTTCACCTTCTAAAATTTTTGACATTGACATAAGATTTTGATGTTGCCACATTTCAAAAATGTTTTTTTTTTATCAATGAAAACTACAGCATTTGGACAACAAAAAACGGTGCTTTATTCTTCAATCTAAATTTCATGTTGCATGAATGAATATTTTTTTAGAACATAAAATGTTGTCAATCGAGTCTTCTGCGCGAAAACAAAGAAATACAATACATAGCAGGTGGCGGTTTGTAGCTACAGCTTACTGTCATGGTAAAAAGGTTTTGTTTATGTATGTAAACATAGGTATACGCTTATGCTCCGGTAAGCAGGACCAAGAAAATTCTTAAAAAGCTAATATAGCAAATATTTGACTATTTTCTTTCCCCTCCTCCCTTCCTAAAAACCTTTTGTTTCTCCACATCCAGATAAAAAGGCACATAGAATTACTTTGTTATATGTACCAAGTGCCGCCGCGGGACGATTATTTGGGGCCTTGTTATTCCGGATAAAAACCAGGGACAAACCACAAAAAAGGCTAAAAGTTAAATACATGGGATGGCTTAGCAAATAATAAATTTAGGTAGATACCAGAAGGGGGCAGAAGGATAATACGTAATGCTAATAATTGTGGCCCAACTTAGAACACGCCGCAACATTGTAGTTCAAATAGCTGCTCAAAAAGCTGAAACATTGAACTCTGAAGCTAGAAACGTATTCAGCTCATGATTCTTTATTGTACAGGTTGTGAGCATTCCTAATTTCCAAATGAGCACTAATGAAGAAATAAAAAAAACCCTCTAAAAATGTTTAATGGGGGACAAAGGTTTATGGGGAAGTTTACCATTTCTGCTGTTGGGAAAGCTCATCGAAGAGGGACAAAAAATAACAATATCAAGAAAAAGTTTAGTTGTAACTTTGGGAGCTGACTGTACCGTACAAAATCAGTTGAAATAGTGTATAAGTGACGTAACGGGACTCACAGGTATGTTATGAACTGAACTTAAGGCGGACTAACCACGCCTACATTCCACCCTGTTTGTTTTTAAATTGACATTTAAACGACTACTTTACATTTGTCATATTTGAAGTACCGGAATTTGTTAAACATCATAAAATAATATATACATCTTTAACATCGATTATAGCAGGGCTTGAAAACGTTACCAATTCACATTAAAAATTACGTTAAATAACGGTATTTCCATAGAGATACTTGCATATCGGTATGATTTGGTAGCGTTAATTAGTAGCATAACATTATAAGAACGTTAAAAATTGCGTTAAAAATTACCGGTATTTTTTATGTTATTGTGAAAATAGTGGTAACAAGTAAACGGTATAATTTGGTTATTTTATGCGACGTTGCCGTTTTCTCCAAGGCCGCGCGGGCGCGGCACGGCGGGTGGCGGCCGGCGGCGCGCGCCCCTCTGATCTGACGCGCTGTTGCCATTTCGTGTCGTCTTCTCAACTCTCACGGCCGTAGGACGCGCTTACAGAACACGCTCGCGAATTATTACTTCAATTTAGATTAGCTTCTACAGCTGATTTAGTTTTTGTGTTTTGAGTAACGATAACGAAAGGTTCAATATGGGGCGTAAGAAAAAAAATGTCGTCTATAGATATTTTGAAATAAATGATGACAACACCTCAGCTTGTTTAGTGCCAGAGTGTAGAAAAAAATTAAAGGTAAGTTTTAAAATACTTAATTATTATCTGTAGGTACTTATTTAGCTCAGTGCCGATTTTCTACCTATATGGTCGACTGCATGGCGATTATAACAATCTTAGTACCTACCTATATCTTGACCTCTTATTTTTATAAAACACCCCGCACTAAACCAGTTAAAGGTCCAAATGTTATTACCATGTGGTCGACTGTAGTTAGGTATAAAGATGTAATACCTACAAGATTTCGTTTGAAGAATGAGATATTTTTATATTTCTATCTTCTTAAACTTATTGTAAAATAATGTTATTTCACAGTCAACCACTTCAATTGATGCGACTGTCGCCGTCGGTCGGCTACCTACTAAGTATACCTACCTAAACTACATCTTAGGGCCAAAACACATTTACACACATTACGACGTCCTTCGTTATTATTTTAAGACGACCGACGTCATAAAAACTACGACGTCCAGGCACGTCCAGGCTCGAACGCCGCTACACAGTGGTAAAAAAACCCAATTAAGCAAATTACTTATAATTTCTAGCTAAGTCAGCCTTTCTGATCAGTAGGTATGTGCATAATAGACAGTCAGTCCCGCGAGGCCGCGACCTACCACTCATACACAAATACCTATATGTGTTTTGTTTTGGCCCTTAGAGTTGGTTTGCGTGCGTCGATATCTACACAGTGTGTAAGTAACGTGTTTCTATGCGTTTCAATTAAGTACGTTTAAGATGGTCTTGGCGCAATATAGTGATAACAATTACGTTTAACAAAAAATACCTACTTTTTCAATAATGTTTATTATCGTTATTATTTGTTAGTGCTATTTTAAGATAGATAAGAAAACGTGCATGAAGTTACAATACGGCGCCAAGGTCATCCTATTCTTAGTTGAAGCATAGTACCTATATTTCACCAGCTTGGCATATTGGCACTTACTTCATATACCTCCTTACCTGTATTTTACATGTGCATGTACATGCGAATACGCTACTATTTTATGTCTTCTCAACGTAACGTAAATTTAATTTGTGCTTTGAGTTTGCATTTGGGTTGCGTAGCATTGTGCTAGTGCTAGTGCAGGTGAACATCCTGATGTTCGTTGGTTGCGGTACCTACTATCCAATATTTAATTTGTGTTTAGATAATTCCAACCGTTCGTTATGGGATATTCAAATAAAAAGTAGGTACCTAACATTTTGCTGTTTTCGCTCAGTAATTATTATGAAATGAATGATTGTTGTTTATGGCACAAATAATGTGCACACAATTTTGTATCGAATGACCCCCCACCCCCTTATCTTCGAAGTTACTGAGTCTAAAATTGCTTTGTTATTGTGATAAAAATAAAACTGATGAGCATACAAAAAAGTTTCTTTAGGAAAGTTGTTTGTAATCATGAGTACAATCACCTGTGAAAGATACTTAAATATTGTTCACTAATATGGGATCGGACTGGGTAAAGAAAACGAAATTCTATTTTGTCCGTCAGACAGGTAATACAAAAATATTAGACACGTATTTTTTGTTTAATCAAAATATCAAAAAATTACTTAGTTAAAACTCATTAAAGTTGGAGAGTGGGAGCTTACTACGTCACAAGTAGGTATAAAACTTACCTACATGTGACGTCATGCGCCATTTCAACTCAATATATCTCCGTAATTTTATGAGCACGTGAAAAAAGAAAAAATACGTGTCCAATACTTTTCAATAAACTACCCGAGGGAAAAAGAAAAAAAAATGGATTATCCCCTATTACCAGTCACCATATATGAATACAGTCCGTCAGTTTAGGTTGTTAACTAAATGTAAACAATCTTGACATGTCTATTAATCTAAAGGTGGGCTCAAAATTTTATCTAACAGTTTTTGCATTATAGTATTTAGCTAAATCGGTGTTAGGTAATAAACTAGATCTTAGATAATCAATGAATGTCTTTTATACGATTTTCTTACAATAAAAAGACATACCAAGATTGTTTACGTTTAGATAACTACCTAAACCGACGGACTGCAGTTTTAAAGTAACATGTTACAAAAATGTGATTCGCTTGGAACCGAACCGCATACGAATCCGTCTCGCATTTGGCTGGTTTTTATTTGAATTTCCCGTTACTGCTGGTGCTGGTGCTGTTTTAAACTGTATCACTAAAAGAACCCGAGACGACAAAAATGCTGTTTTCTCTGCGTTCTTAATTCTTTATTATTGCCAGTTTGTTTTGCATGTTTTTCTTTTCTATTGCAGACGCAGCATGGCGCAAATTTGCTAAAACATATAAAGCATTTGCATAAAGATATACATAAAGAAATCGTAGAAATTAATAATAGTCGTCAAGATCCCGATATGGCCACTAAGTCAACTACTGTATCAGACACTGTGCTTAAGGAATGCACCAATTTGGTAGCCATTCATGGTCGTCCCTTTTCAATGGTTAACGATAAAGCTTTCCAAAATTTACTATCTATGATACCCGGGAATACCAGCACTATTAACGCTATTAATATTAAAGAAAATGTGCGCTTATTGGCTACAAAAATGAGAGATGAATTAGCATTTACGTTACAAGATAAAATTATATCGCTAAAAATAGACATCGCGTCGCTTGCAACGAGAAGTTTTATGGGGATTAATTGTCAATATTTAATGGAGGGGCAGCTTGTCTTAAGAAATTTAGGAGTGATCGAAATATTTCAGCGCCATACTTCAGAGCACCTCAAAGATCTACTGGTGTACAACCTTCAGCGGTTCCGTATTGACACGGAAATTAACAAAAAAATTTATTGCATTACAACTGACAATGGCGCTAACATGATAAAAATGACCAAACTCCTTAACGATATGGACAATTGTGTTATCCTTGACAGGAACATTATAGAAGCTGGCCCCAGCTCCAGCCAATGTGAAAATGAAAACGCAGATACACGTAATGATTTTGACTCAGACTTTGAAAATTCTGATTTTTATTTTGACGTTGAAGAAGCATATACTGCACAATTAACAAATATACTCAGAGCGCAGTTTACTCATATTACTGGCGAAAATCTTGAGTATAAAATTGGTATAGTAAGATGTGCCGCACATACTCTTCAGTTAGCGCTACATGATGCTTGTGATGATGTAGCCTTTTCTAATCTAATTTCGAGTTGTAGAGAAGTTGTACGACGCTTGCGGACACCACAGTTTGTGAGAATTATTAGAGAACATAACAAAAATGTACCTAAATTAGACTGCTCTACCCGATGGCATTCTGTAACTGACATGGTAGAAAGTTTGCTATCGCTGAGAGATATATGTGCAACTGATTTCCGGCTTCATTTACCTGACTCAACATGGGATACTTTGACAGAAATCCTCAAATCTTTGACACCTGCAAAACAGTTGACAAAAAAACTACAGGAGGAACAACTGACAGTCGGAGATTTTTATCTGGCATGGATGATGTGCCAATTCCAGTTATCCAAAATAAAAACCAGACTGTTCGAAAACATAATTGAATCTATGAAAGAAAGGCAAAAGCTTCTATTTGAAAATGATGTTTTTATTAACGGAATGTTTTTAGACCCAAGAGTAAATTCAGTGTTGACATCTGTACAACAGAAAAAAGCAAAAGAAAACTTAATCCTACAATACTTAACAAATTTTGAATTGGAACAGATAAACAAAGAAAATAACATTAGTAACAGTAACATCAATAGTACAACAACAAATGACCATTCTGAAGCGCAGATTGAACTAGATGATTTCTTAAATGCAAGTTATGTAAATAGACACGATGATTTAATGGATTTGTTAGACTTGGATAGAAATGACCGTAACGTGCTGAACAGTTTACAGGAATCTTTTGATTTCTTTTTAAAAGAGCCACTTCTTCAGTCTACAGAAAGTGTCTTGACGTACTGGGAAAGGTCACGTTATAAATTTCCTCTTTTGTACAAATTATCTACCATCGTATTAGCTGCACCAATGACTCAAGTTAGTGTAGAAAGGTTATTTTCTTCACTTAAGTTTGTAGTATCTAATTACAGATACTCTATGAAAGACGACGTCATTGAAGATCTACTATTCATACGTAGTAATAATATTTTTAATAAGTAGTTTTCAATAGGAAGCTCCAAGTGGTATTCAAACAATTTTTTTTTTAATAAGACTTGTGAATACCTCCGGGCCTTCTTTATAAGTGGTTCATTTATTGTATTTTTATAACCGTAATGATCAGGTACATAAAAAAAAAACATTTTTTTATTGATTCAAGATTTTATTTTTAATTAAGAAATCATAATTCAACATTGTAGATTAAAGTATCGCTTTGAAGCCCGAAATATATAGTTTTTGTACTTAAAATTGTCTTTGATTTATTTGTTATATGTGTTCCTATTCCTTTTCCGTAAATTTAATAATCACTATTAAATACTTTTAAAGTTCACACTTCTTATTATTATTGTAAAATATTTGATTAAAAAAAAATATTTAATTGATATTGTACCGATGATTAAATCATTACGGGTATGATATTTGTACGGTGGCGGGTAGATGCCTTAAGTTATAAAATAAACTGGTGTGTGACTAACTCCCGCCTTTCATTGACGCTGCATTGGCGACGAGAATAGGATTTTTTATTTTTATTACGCGTGCAGTTACGTTATTAATTTTACAAAGATGCCAATCGGCAAGTTAGAACCGTTCAGTATCGGTTCAAAACAGTGGCCAGCTTATATACGCCGGGTTAATCAATTTATTTTACTCAATGATGTAAAAAATAACCTAAAAGTGCCGATGTTAATAACAATCGTAGGCGAAGCAACATATTCGCTAATGTGTGACCTATGTTCGCCCGACTTTCCCGAAAATAAATCGTACGAGGCATTGGTAAAACTAGTTGCAGATCACTTAGAACCGCAGCGATCAGAGATCGCCGAGCGCCACGTGTTCCGGCTGCGGCGACAACGTGCCGGTGAACCCTTGATGGAATACTTGCAGGCCCTCAAACATCTGGCAACAACGTGCAATTTTGGCAAATGTACAAAGTGTTCTACCCTTGAGGAAAATCTAAGAGATCAGTTTGTGTCGGGTTTGACAAGTGACGCAATGCGTTCAAGAATCTTCGCCGAGAGGAAAATAGAATACAAGGAGGCGGTGGAGTTAGCACTAGCTCTGGAGGCTGCAGAGAAGCACGCGGAGGTGAGCGGCAGCACGATGCCGCCTGCGACCTCAGGTGCCGGCGGCGAGGCAGGTGAAGATCTGCACTATACGCGCGGAGGCCGAGGGCGCGCGCGCGGCTCGCGCACGGCGGCCGCGGCTGGCGCAGGCGGTGCGGCGGGCGCGGGCGGTGCGGCGGGCGCGAGCGGTGCGGCGGGCACACCGCACGGCGGCTCAGCGACCACGCTGCAGGCATGCTGGCGTTGTGGTAAGGCACATCGCGCGGACAGGTGCCGTTATGTGAATTATACTTGTGATGAGTGTAAACAAAAGGGGCATTTACGAGTGATGTGTAAGTGGGTGAAAGATCGAGCAGACAGTCGACAGAATTATATCAGTGGCGAGGAAGACTCCGACGATATGTTTAAGATTGTGGTTGGAGGTAAGGCTAATAAACCGTACTATATAAATGTCATCATAGATAACTTTGAGACCGAGTGTGAAATCGATACCGGTAGTCGCATCTCGGCTATTAATGAAGATCTGTACACCCGGAAATTTTCTCATAAAATTATTAAGACAGACAATATAATGTTACGTAGTTATGCCGGTTCACGCATCGAATCGCTTGGTTATATAGAAGTACAGGTTAGGTTTAGAGAGGTAGAAGTGAAGTCATTGCCACTTTATATAATAAGAAACGGAGCGTGTCCTTTGCTAGGAAGAGACTGGCTGCGCGCGCTTAAAGTAACTCAAATAAACCTGTTTAAGATAACCGATGATGGATTCGTGAACCATCTATGTGCTGAATTTCCGGAGGTGTTTACAGATAAGCTAGGGACTTGTAAGCGAGCCATTCAACTACAGCTGACTGATTACGAACCGGTGTACATACGTGCGCGACCTGTGCCATTGGCGCTACGTGCTCGCGTCGAGCACGAACTGGCGCGCCTGGAGTCCGACGGCTCCATATATCGCGTGGACTATTCCGACTACGGAACGCCAATAGTGCCAGTTATAAAGAGAAATGGGGATATACGCATATGTGGGGATTATAAAATCACAATTAATCCTAAGCTCAAACGTGATTATTACCCCTTACCCCGCATTGATGAGTTGTTCGCGAATTTAAGCGGTGGTGAAAAATTTACGAAAATAGATCTCACGCACGCTTACGAACAGTGTTTATTAACGAAGGAATCGCAACCCTATACCGCCATTACAACTCACCTCGGAACATATGCCTACCGACGTACACCATACGGGCTAGCGTGCATACCCGAAAAATTCCAGAAATTAATGGAGGAAACTTTACGTGGCATTCCGGGTTGTGTGGTTTTTCTGGATGATATTTGCACAACGGGGGCTAACGATAAGGAACACATAAGTAATTTACGAGCTGTACTTGAAAGGTTACGCAAGACGGGTTTAACAGTTAAGTTAAGTAAGTGTAGTTTTTTACAAGACAGTGTTAAATACTTGGGTTTTGTTATAGACAAAAAGGGCTTACGGCCAGACACTGCCAAATTGGATGCCATTTCCAGCGCACCCAGACCAGAGAATATAACACAACTTAAAAGTTTCTTGGGAATGTTAAATTATTATGGGAAATTCATTAGTAATTTAAGCACATTATTGTACCCTTTACACAACTTATTAAAAAAGGATGTCTGCTGGAAATGGGACCAAAGTTGTGAACAGGCGTTTAAAGAAGCTAAGCGTGTTCTCCTGGGCGAGCGAGTGTTAGCTCATTACGAGGAGGGGCGGCCGCTCGTACTCGCGGTCGACAGTAGTGCGTATGGGCTAGGCGCAGTACTGGCACACCGCTATTCCGATGGCAGCGAGCGCCCGGTTAGCTGTGTCTCCCGCACGCTCAACGCAGCCGAGCGGAATTACAGTCAACTCGACAAAGAGGCACTCGCGATATTGTTTGGTGTAACAAAGCACCATCAGTACCTTTTTGGTAGACATTTTATATTACGCACGGATCATCAACCGTTGACACACATATTTGGTGCTAAGGGTGGCATTCCACAGACGGCTGCCAGCCGGCTACAACGGTGGGCGGCGCGCTTGGCCGCATACGACTTCACTGTGGAATTCGTTCGCTCGGCGGACAATGGGCCGGCCGATGCTTTATCGAGGTTACCGCTACCTCAGGAGGGACGCTTAGTGAACGCAGTCAATTACATTAATTTAATAGAGGAATCTTTTCCTATTAGTTTTAAGGATATCGCTAGAGAGACTGAAAAAGATACATTGTTGTGTAAGGTAAAAGGTTATGTCACTTTTGGTTGGCCGTTGACAGTGCCGGATGCAGAGAAACCGTATTTTGCAAGGAAACAGGATTTAACTGTAGAACTGGGATGCCTCATCTATAAGTATAGGGTCATTATACCGAATGCATTACAAAAACAAATTTTAGAGGAAATACATGATGGCCATTTAGGAATCAATAAAATGAAGAACTTGTCAAGAAATTATGTATATTGGCCCACTTTAGACAAGGATATAGAGGAGGTATGTCGCGCGTGCACGGCGTGCCGCTCAGTGCGCGACGCGCCGCCGCATGTGCCCCTGCACCCCTGGGAGTTCCCTCTGCATCCGTGGCAGCGAGTACATGCAGATTTTGCGGATTGTGGGGGAACACGGTATTTAATTATGGTAGACGCAAACTCAAAATGGATAGAAGCAATTGCTATGCGTAGGACGGATTCGCAGGCGACTATCGTGACAATGAGAACTGTTTTTGCTCGTTTCGGCTTACCGTCACTGCTCGTCACTGACAACGGTCCCCCATTTTTCTCACAGGAATTTAAAACGTTTTGCAAGAAAAATTGTATAAAACACGTGACCACAGCTCCTTACAGACCGCAGGGAAACGGAGCAGCGGAAAATGCGGTAAAGACCGTTAAAAAAGCGATCAAACGTGCTTTGTACGAGGGCGAGGACGTCGCCACGGCATTAAGTAAATTTTTATTTAAATATCGTAACTGTCAACATGCAACCACTGGTGTGTCCCCTGCGGTGGCGTTGCAAGGGCGAAGGCTTCGCGGGCGCCTTGATGCGCTGCGGCCTGACGTGTCGTGTGTAGTGCGCGCTGCGCAGGAGCGGCAAGTAGCCGCTGCAGGCGGCACGCCACGCGCTCTGGCGCCTGGTGACTCGGTGCTGGCCCGCGACTACACCGCGAGGGGGGATAAGTGGTTGTCGGGTACAATAGTCAATCAGACTGGACCGGTCTCGTACAAGGTAGACGTTGGACATGGAGTCGGTTGGCGTAGACATGTCGATCAATTAATGCCTATAAATAACAAGAACCGTCATTCGTTATCTCGAACGAGCAGACTTTCCGTGAGTAAAGATTCGTCCCCAGAGAGGGAGGTTCCCTCGGTTTGTGAGGAGGTGGAGGGTACATTTGAAGACGCATCTGACGGCACTGGTGAGAAGTCACAGACCAACACTTGTTATGAAACGGCATCTGAGCCGGAGACACCAGCACCACCGTCTGGCGCGTCTGCCCGTGCTCTGCGAGCGTATAATCGGGCTCGATCTGGAGTCACGAAATAATAATAACTAGTTTAGTAGGTATAAGTAATTGCGGTTGTTAAAACTGCTTTCATGTTGATTGTGTTCCTTTTAGTTTATACTTTTTAGATAATACTTTAGCTTAAGGGGGAGAAATGTACCGATGATTAAATCATTACGGGTATGATATTTGTACGGTGGCGGGTAGATGCCTTAAGTTATAAAATAAACTGGTGTGTGACTAACTCCCGCCTTTCATTGACGCTGCAGATATGAATATAACATATCAATCTAGATATGTCTAACTGCCTATGTTATACGTGTCTACATATCATATGTCCCAAAAGTATAGTACAGCTGGAGCCCTGAGATAGATAATTCCTAGAGTCTACATTCCGTCGGTTTAGGTAGTTAACTAAATGTAAACAATCTTGGTATGTCTTCTAATCTAAAGGTTGGCTAAAAAAATTATCTAAAAATGTTTACAATTAGTTATTTACCTAAAAAAAGTTAGGTAATAAACTAAATTTAAATGATCTATGTATGTCTTTTATACGACTTTCTTGAAATAAAAAGACAAACCAAGATTGTTTACGTTTAGTTAACTACCTAAACCGACGGGCCTAGACGATTTTCCTTAGTTTAATCCATAACAGTTTCTGACATATAAGACACTAGCTTTTACCCGCAGCTTCGCCTGCGTACATAAAATATAGCCTATGTCACTCAGGAATAAAGCAGCAGTTCTTTCATAGACTACCTTCTACAAACAAAAAAAATATAAAAACAAACTTTACCTCTTTATTATATTAGTATAGATTTTTGTGTTTAGTAATGTCGATAGCATAGATGCAGGCCACATTTTTTCTCACTTTGCTGGATACATGATTAGACAAACAAAATCATCACCTTTGTCCTCAGATGTAATCACAGAAAAACAAAAAAGTATTCCCGCGAAACAAATAATATAAGATTTTATAAAATCATTGAAGGCTAAAGCAACATAATTTTTTTTTTTCGTTCAATGCTAGGTATTAAAAAAATAAAAACAATCATAACTAGAAAACTACGCGAAATCATAGAACATACAAAGGGGTCATTCAAGGATTATTTAGGGGCCTTCTATCTCTGGGCTTCAACTTACCATACTTTGTAGGATACCCTGTATATTCTAACATAATTATGAACAAGAAAAAACAAAGTTATTTTCTACTCTCTCATAATTTTAAGTAACGATAGCTGATCACCATGAGTCGTATAGATAGTCGACTCTGTACTACCTACTTTAAATTGTGAGTTTAATCGATACCAATCAGTTACGTTATGCTACACTGTAATCGTAGATATTGACACGTATGGCGCATTGGCTGAGCGATTGGCTGCAGCGCTGCGTGTTGCGGGTTCGATCCCCGCACGGTACTCGTATATTTAATTATTTTTCTCTGAGTCTGTTAAATCTATCTCACTAGAATGACAATTTCTGATAGAGTCTACAAAATGTAAAATTTTCGTATAAACACGTGTCCGCATGCAGGGTTGGATAAACTGTAATTCTGCTTGTAGTAGGCGTGAAAAATTCTCATTTCTCCCATCATTACCAACACAGTTATTAAATATGTCACAGTCTGAACAGGTCTTCTCGGAGGTGCATTCCTTAACCGTTTTAGAATTTTTTTTGGTCTCACATTTACTTTCTGTAATCATTCCAGCTACTTCTTTGTTCTCACATGTATCTTCTTGCTTGATTTTTTTCTGCATTATCGTCCGTATTTCAGTTTTAAGTGCCGCGTCTATTTCGAATTGGTTATTCCAGTCACATGTAAATACGTCAGGTGACATGTTTCGCTTTGCTGAAATAAAACCAAATATAATTAGGTATATGCTAGGTACGCATAACGTAGAAAAAAATCACAAAATATTCAATAATTTTATTGAACTTACCCATTTTGAGGCTAAAGAAAGGGCTTCAGTCAGATTCGCTTTTTTACGATTGCACGTTACGGGTGGAAAGCAAAATTCACAAGAACAAGCACA
Organism: Cerastis rubricosa; assembly: GCA_949152445.1. Taxonomy (NCBI): domain Eukaryota; kingdom Metazoa; phylum Arthropoda; class Insecta; order Lepidoptera; family Noctuidae; genus Cerastis; species Cerastis rubricosa. The sequence continues at coordinate 23,987,221 of OX424531.1, read as the reverse complement.
GCTCAGAATAGCAAAGAGAATTAAACACGCAAATAGTCGTACGGCACAGTCTTAGCGTCGCTGCTGTCTGACACTCTTGCGATTGAACGAAAGCGACGGTAACAAAACTAACTCATAACGATAAAATTTACGATAGCGTAGATTTTAACGTTACATATGTTTAACGATAAAATGTGCCAGATATAACGTTAAAAATTGTAACGTTATTTATTAGATAACGATATCTGCATGAAAAGGCTGTAACGATACCATATTTTTAACGGTATTTCAAGCCCTGGATTATAGTGACATATGACAACTTTAGCATTGGTTGAAGTAGAATGCAAAATGGGTTTGACAAAGATAGATAATCTGAGGAGGTCGAAGATACGTCAATGGCAGCCAAGACATTCTAGGAATAAAATAAGGTGGGTGTTTTCAACTGTTGTCATGGCAACAACGGTATCTTAGTTTAAACATGGATTTGGGAAGGCTATTGGAATATGGGTGTCAAGATTAAAATAGTTACGAAAGAGCACTGTTCTTCACTTGTTTTGCACGTCTTTTGTTTGGTTGTCGAAATGGAAAAGATACCAAACGAGGTGTACTGCAAAGATTTTAAGAAATATCCGAGTGTGATCTTCGTCACTTCCCAGATCTTCGTGGATAGAATCATCATCCTCATCATTTCAGCCGAAAGACGTGCACTGCTGGGCATAGGCCTCCCCCAACGCCACATTGACATAAGGCAGGTTTTGCCATAATCGCCACGCTTGGCAGGCGGGTTGGCGACAGCAGTACGGTTGTTACAAAAGCACGTGGATAGAATATACAGGATGAATTTAGATAGCATTCATGGCGGCCGAAAGGTTATATTGCATTATAGAACTAAAACAAATTTAGTTTGATTAGGTTTGTCAACGCTGACTGTACCAAATTGAAGTTGTTGGTATTCATTCGCACATTAAATTTAATTATTTAAAGAGTGGTATCCGTCCGGAATAGAAAAATAAAATTTGTTGAAACAAATACCAGTGGTATTCGTTTTTAGGATTGGAACGGAATAAATCTCTCAAACTAGCCCTGAAGTTTGAATAACTGTTAAATACTTATTTTCACTGAAAACTCGTTATTTCTTCCAAGGATAGCAGCACTACGCAAACCTTTTCGAGCTGATTACTCGATAACGCTATTCTTCGCAGCCCGTAAATAGACTGTAGACTTCGCTTTATTTTTAAAGTGCGTACATGCAAGTCGGATTATACGATTTATAGTGTTGGTTTAGCATGAAATGGTAAGCTAGATACTTCGTCGAATATTCCCAGTTCATCCAGGTTTCCATTGTGTAACAAAACACCTACGCTGCTCCTGTGTTTGGACTGAAGTCGGTTCACAAGTTCAGTAACATCAACATTTAGTTGTAAAGACTGTGTTGTTTGCTAAGCGTGTTATAGGTATTAGTTACTAAGTTAACCAAGCCCTGCGGGGGTGCGCAGCTGGCTACTTAAGTATCTAAGCGTTCTGTTATTATCATTGAGTTTTCATTTACGTTAACAACAACCTTAAAGTATGGAGATTATAACGAGTCTGTATGTTTAGCTCTGAATTTTCATCATTCCAACCGCTCCTTTATATCTGATGCTCATAATGATAGAATCTATTTGACTGGTTGACGATAACACCCAGACTACGGTCCTCTGGCCGTCAATGCTCCTTCTTCTCCGAGGGCGTCCTATCTTACTTAACATTACTAAGTTAAGTTTATTTACTATAGCAGTCAACACCCCCCTAATATATTCCGTAGAAGACTCACATTAGTTTTTACTTTATATTTTGGGATTACCCGGTAAAGTAAAGTAATGCTGGGATCTGTGGCCCTGGTAAGTTTTATGTTGCAAAGAAAGCGCGTAATAACAGTTTGCAACAAGAGCCGTAACTCCTACCGCTTTAAATATAATTATTTGCTCAGGTGTAAGGCGGTAGGTACAATAGCCAAGCGAGGGAAGCAGGGCTGTTATATATGTATATAGCTTTCTTTTATCTGTCAGAACTTTGTGTTGTGCCAGCAACATTATATCTAGATCTATTTTATTTTTTATTCCTTTTTTTATTTTATTTTTATTGTGGTTAAATAAACTAAACCCTACTCGCTGGACTAAAAAATGGTAAACAAACGTCAAACGGTTATAATCCGACAAATTTTAATAATACAACCTCACAACGCTAACTAAATGGTTACTTTTGTAGAGAGTGCGATTAAAGAGGGTATAGAGAGTAAGTAATTACTTATATAGAATAACACTTGCATGATAAACTTTGCACTTTGCATCGTTAATAAAGTTTTATTTATAAATTATGGTATTTTGAAACAACAAAATTTACCATAACAATAATTAAAATAATTGAATACTTACGCTGATATACAGTTGCTTAGCGTTTTGACTTATATCAAATCCTTATCCACGCAAAATTATTATTTGATTACGTTCTTCGCGTACGAGATTTCGGAACGGCATTATGCACATATATGTTCCAGCACGGGTCGGAGTCCAATATTCTCGCACAGGTTACCGTTTAGGCAATCAACGGTCAGGTAAACCGTGTATTCCCGTTCGTCCCACCGACTTCGTGCCCCTTGTGGGACAAACGGGAATTTACAAAAAATAATATTACATTTTTTTCCGATCGTCTAATTGGGGGTTTTAGAGGGACGAATGAGAATATGTTCTTAGATTAGTGCCATTCGTCCCACTAAATAATTTTGTGCATAAAATGTTTAATCTTTGTTTCGTCGTTTATTTTCAAATTTGTCGTGATATTACATGGCTCTGGTGGGATGCACCGGCGCGGGCGGTGCCGCTAGTTAACAAAAGAGTGCCGATAACATTGTGTTATTTGCGTAAACCCTATTGGTTTACCTGGCATTCTCTCCCTTTACTATCCTTAAATTAGACCGGTCGACAAAAAATAAAATTTGTTTTTTTTTTACCATTAATACGACCAGTCTGAAATTATTTGGTGGGACCAGTAGGTCTAACAAAATATTTAATAAATTATTCCCGTTGAACCCATCAACAAAATTAGTGGGACGAACGGGAAAAAAATTAAGCACCTTCATACAGGCACACTATCGTAATGGGGGACTTCAACACTTGTCTTCTTAAAAAAGATTCGCGTGCTTCCACACTCCAATCCTGCAATATATCTCTTCTTCCGTGAAGTGCAACTCACCATTTTCCTAACTGTGCTCCTTCGCTCCTTGACCTCATTTGCGTTTCTTCCACACAATATGTAGCTAAGCATGGGCAATGCTCAGCTGACGCCTTCTCTTACCATGATTTAGTTTTCCTCTCTTACAAAATCCACCCTCCTAAGACTAAGCCTAAAACTCTTCTACAGCGCAGTTTTGGTGGTATGAACCTTGAAAGTCTTCGTGAGGATGCCGACAACATTGATTGGTCTGATCTCGTCGATGCGGAGTCGATTGATGTTAAAGTCGATCTTCTCAATTCTAACCTTAACCAGCTCTACGACGTCCATGCACCTGTTAGGCTAGTAAAGATTAAACAACTACCTGCACCGTGGCTAACAGCCGACATGAAAGTCATTTTGCAAAAGAAGGCTGCAGCAAAATCGAGATACAAGTACAGACCGAATTTGTTGAATCGTGAAAGGTACGTTGCTCTCCGCAATCGCAGCAACTTAGTTTGTAGGGATGCCAAACGCCACCACATTCATAAGTCCGTCGAAAACGGCGACCCAGCTAAAGTCTGGAAATTCCTCAGATCAATGGGAGTCGGAAAGTCACGTCAAGAGTCTATTCCTAAAGATATAGACCTTGAATTACTTAATAAACATTTTTCCACCTCTTGTAATTTCAATGGCGCTATTAAAGCCAAAACTCTCAATAATCTTTCGACTCTTCCCACTCCCGATTATTCTCCTTTCGTCTTTAATCAATTTGCTGATTGTGATGTTAAGAAGAGTATACTATCCATTACGTCTAATGCTGTTGGTAGTGACTGTGTCAGTCGCAAGATGATACTTCCTATCCTGGACGAAGTCCTTCCTGTCATTTGCCATATCCTTAATTATTCCGTATCCAGTGGTGTTTTTCCTTCTTCTTGGAAAGAAGCCCAAATTACCCCTCTCCCAAAAAAGAGTAATCCTGTTTCTTTTTCTGAATTTCGCCCGATCTCCATATTACCGTTCCTATCCAAAATCCTAGAACGCCTTATCCATCATCAGCTTAGTGCTTTCCTTTGTAAAAACAGTCTCCTTAATTTTTACCAATCCGGATTTCGTCCAGGTCATAGCACTACCACAGCTCTTGTTAACATTACGGACGATATAAGATTAGGTATGGAGAATGGGAATCTGACGGTACTTTCCTTATTAGACTTCAGTAATGCGTTTAACACCGTCGATTTCGATATCTTACTCGGTATACTCAGCTCTCTTAACATATCTCCAACGGCAATTGATTGGTTTCGTAGTTACCTGTGTGGCCGCCGACAACGTATTTGCATTGAAGGTTCGTCGTCTTCCTGGTGCAATACCTCTGCCGGTGTACCACAGGGGGGCGTTCTATCTCCTCTTCTTTTCGCCATATTTATAAATTCTATTTCCAACGAACTTCTCTCATCCTACCACCTATATGCTGACGACCTGCAAATTTATTCACAGGCCCCCGTTGACGAATTGTCTGAGGCAGTGAATTTGGTGAATAAAGATTTGGCACGTATTTCTGAATGGAGTTTGGCTCATGGTTTGAAGGTTAACCCTGCGAAGACTCAAGTCATTGTTGTCGGCAGCCCTAGCCTGCGTTCAAGAATTAACTGGACGAAGCTTTCCCACATTGTTTTTGATGGTGCCATAATTCCATATAGCGATTCAGTAAAAGACCTGGGAATTTACATTGATAAAGACTTGTCCTGGGTTCCCAGTTGCAAGAAGTCAGCCGCAAACTGTTTGCGTCTGCGGGGTCTTTACGCAGATTGCGAAATTTACTCCCAACGGCCACTAAAACTGCGCTTGCTCAATCCCTTCTTCTCCCAATCCTCGACTATGCTGATGCTTGTTATCCAGATCTCAATGTAGTGCAGCTAGATAAGCTTGAGCGACTCCAAAATTTTTGTATCAGATTCATATTTGGTTTGCGCAAATATGATCATGTCTCAGAGTTTCGCCTTAAACTCAAGTGGTTGCCTATCCGTCTTCGCCGGAATGCCCATATTTTATCCCTTCTCTACAGTATTCTGTTTAATCCCACAACGCCATCCTATCTCAAAGAACGTTTCAAGTTCCTACATGATACTCACAGTAGACACTTCAGATCATCGGAGAATTTGAGACTTTTGATGCCTGCTCATTCCACCAAATTTTATGACCAGTCCTTCACGGTCCAGGCTGTCCGTTTATGGAACGAATTGCCGGTGTCGGTAAGACAAGCACAGTCACTCGTTGCTTTTAAAAGCCTAGTTACAAATCATTTACAGTCTCTGTAATTTCATGCAGTCTTAGTTAAATTTGTAACCATTCTAGTTTTATTTTTGCGATTTTGTTAAAGACACAAATATCTACATATATATTTATTTACTTTTTTTTTATATGTATATTATACATAAGTAGATAACTTTACTTTTGTTATTTAAAATTTTTGTGTAGTAGGTACACCACTGACTACCCCCCTTTTTAATTTTAATTCCATAATGTCCATCCGAAGGTTGTCTGGAAGATATCGCTATCAGCGATAAGACCGCCTTTGTAACCATAAAATTATTAGTTTTGTAAGCCCGTTATGTTTAATTTTTGGTGTACAATAAAGTTTTATTATATTCTATTCTATTCTATTAAGAATTCCCGTTCGTCCCACTAGGGGGACGAAGTCGGTGGGACGAACGGGATTATACGGTGATGCGTCACTAAGCTGCGCAGTGCAGGTTGCAACTAATTGCGATGGCTTGCCGCCGCCGCAGGATTTAAGCGAAAAAAAATGTAAGTGGTCAGGCGGCAATGGCCCCGATAGTGCATACACATTGCAGTTAAAATCTTCACCTAGTCCTTGCCCACTCCAGCCTAGCCACATGCTTCTGAATACCTACCAGGATTTTATATGGCGTGTCTATTTGACTTCGACAGTAAGATACCCTTTGATCTTACTTGTCTTAAAAGGTGACTAAAGTTATTTAAAAAGTCAAGAGTATCAGTAGCGTATTCTTATTCTACAATTATGAATGGCTTTGCCAAAGTTAGCCATCAGCCAGCGACTGTGCTGCAGCTGATCGGTGCCTTTAGTGTTTAATACCTCTTCACATAGCTCCGAACAACCCCAATGTAAAACCCCAATTATAGTTTCAGTGTTTTTTTTACTCACAAAAAATGCTTAGGGGAAAAGTAAAACTTTCTCAAACATTGTGAACGTTAATCAGAAAATAGTTCAAAAGTGTTCTGCGTGGATTTAAATAAGTAAAGTAGTAGAAAAAAACAATGTACTGGCAGGAAGCCGCGTCGTCGTTTGTGTTGGGGTACCGTTGCACCCCACTCATACACCCCTACCCCGCGCTCCTCGCGTTGGGGTGCAGGGTTACCCCGCTCTTGTTGAACTGTAGTTATGTTATTATTATTTATAATTACGTTACGGTGCTGTTGTCTTCTGTGTTACATTTTTTTGCAAGATTAATGTTCCATAACAAGGATAATAAGATATATTTTATAAGAGCGCGGTATGAGTTGTTAAAAGTTACTCAACAATTTATGACCCTCATTTTTGTTCCCTCGTAGAGTGATGATGATGATAAACCTACATGATTAATATAATAACCGCGGTTTATTTTCAGGGAATTTCACCACCGAGGCAGTCGAACATCGTGCGCTACACGTCCTTGTACTACACTCACATATCGCACCGTGTAATTGTGGTGTAGTTTGTCCACAACTCCAGTGTGTAGACGCTTGTTATGGTCCACTTCCTCTCATAGAGAGGTGGCCTATATCTCAGCAGTGGGAACATATTACGATTATTATGTCAAGCCAAGTTAAGTACACGAACGCCTACAGGTAGCAAGAATTCATATTCCAATAACCAGTATAATACAAAGCCTTAGAGCATGGAATACTAAAAAAAATATGTGTGCTCAAACAAGGACAATAGATTAAAAATTGAGGTTATATACAAATATGTTAATGTTCTAATTAAGCGCCTCCTATACACCGCGCGAGGTTACCGAGTACGTTTCAGCTTTCCTTTCATTACTCTCCACCATGAACAAGAACAACTGTAAACATACTTAGTATTTAAATTAATTCTTTTGAAGGCTGTCTAGACGTTAATTGTACATTTATACGATTAATTAATGTTATTCGCTTCTTATTTATTAAATGCTATTTAAACCGTAACGGTTTGAAGGCCAGCGGTATTTTAATTAGGTATAAGACAATATTTCTGAGAAATATCAAATTACCGCAAAAAATTAAACGATGTTAGCACACAAATGACTGATTTAATAAAACGTCGAGATTATTATTTGATGACAAGTGACAATTTGTTCATTTATACGAAATGATATTTAACTACCCAGGTATCAACAAAAAAAAAGTATAAAATTAAGAGACTAAGTGCAAACCCTAGGCTCGGCAAGTTGTTTCGGTGCAGTCGGAAGTGCGTTGCTCTGCCGCTGCCACACTGCGTGCTGCTTCTATACCGCGTACGTGCCGCGTCCGTCCCGCGTCGGTACCGCATCCGTACCGCGCACGAGAGTCGCACCGACCGCACCTGACTCTTATCGTTTGCCCCAATAACAGTGCAAACAATCGCTCGCGCTGTGTTGATATAAAAAAACTTGGCTTACTAATATATTTTTTCAATAAAAAACAACAGGTAATATCCCCAAAGCGTTTCATTTGAATACAGAGTACAGACACTGGAAACTCCATTGAAAATTTGGAACAGTATTTCATTCCCGGATTTTTTACAGTTTTAATTAACGATAAAATGAATATTTGCCATAGTATTATTTACCTTTGTGTCCTGTGTCTGTATTGTACATTTTATTTTCGATAAGGGCTTACTTCTAAAATAAAACTTTTTTAAAAATCTATCATGGCGATAGAATATAAGTTAAAAGCTGGGAAACTTTACTCAACCGCTACTATACGAATGAACAACTTGGATTTAAAGCCTTTTAGTGGAACTGTTTGCGTCACTATCTGAGATATTTTGTGTTCCCGTCAATTGTTTCCTAAAGGAATTATTCAACAAAAGCGATGTTTTTGTTGTTACCAACTTTATGAGAGTTTGTACTTGACGGCGCCTTTGCAAAAAGGCTTCATATGATTCACGTTGCAAACTAAACTGTTACCACAGACGAGAGAGAAGCGGTCTACAATTCTCTCTGGCGGAACGTCAAGTCGTTGCGGGTAGCCATATTGACTTGGGTAGTTGTGAAGGAAGGTGGCGCGTAACGAGACGTTGACGGATCGCCGACGTCTGTTTTCTTAATTTAATTAAATCTGGTGCCACATATCATAAGTAATTCCGATGCGGCGGGTAAGAGCCTTCATACTTAAGACGACATCACATAATACTAGGTATTGTGTGTAATATCGCAGAATCTGTCCACATGCAATCAATCTCCGTGTCAGTAACATTAATCACAGCTATCTGAAATCAAGCAATTAGGTAAACAAAATGCGACAATCTCAGTGTGATCACTCAACTATAAATATATAAGTATATTCAACTATGCGTGGTTGAAACTTGGCTAATTACTTGAAGCCGTAATTTGGTGGCAAAATGGCTCATCGCAGTCACTGCGTCCTTCTGTGTGCTGTTGTACCTCACTCACTGTCGCACTGTTCTGTGTGCGGGATGGATGCGATGGGACACGTAAGATCAGAAGAGCAGACAAATTAAACAATTCATCATGATCATGCTCAGAGCAATAATTGGTCAGAATAATCAGGATCCAAAACTCTTAGCTTCGTTTGAAGAAAACAACACACGCAAAAATTCCCGATGAAAATAATTCTAGGACAAACATTATGCTGAAGGGTTACAGCAGCAACAGATCGTGCCCTTAATATTGCCCTAACTCGTTCAAGTCCCTCCATCTGCAGCTTACACATCGTAGATCAGAGATTGAGCATCACATCGCGTCATAGCATTAGTAGCTCACGTCCACTGACAATATAATCCTTTAAAAGTAGGTTTGTTTGTTGGCAGTGTCGTCGGATTCTAAACACCTTTGTTGGAAGCCTGTCAGCCTAGGAAGTGAGGTAATTACCCTAAGTACTTAACGAGTCACGGCGCAAACCGCTCGTAATTGTCGCGTTCGTGAAAAGTGGCGCAATGTTCTGTTAACTAACAAGTTCGGACACTCACTTGTTTCCTGATGTTAATGACATGCTGCGAATTTGTTTAACAAAGAACGCTACGCAATAGACAGGCGCCAAAGTGTCCACTGCCCACGACAACAATCATTATAGTAACGTACTTCATTTTGGTTTCATTTTCGATCTGTATGGTGTCGGACGTAAAGGATAGCACCATCCCTTATCTTCCCGTGGGTGTCGTAAGAGGCGACTAAGGGACTTGCCAGAGAATGGGCAGCAGCGTTCTCTGTGCTATTGTAACAACCGTACTGCGATCGCCGACCCGCCTGCCAAGCGTGGCGATTATGGCAAAACCCTCCAAAATGTCTATGTTACGACACTTGGGGGAAGCCTTTGTCCAGCAGTGGACGTCTTTTGGGCTGAAATGATGATGATGATGATGACTTCATTTTGGTTAGAAAGACCGTGACGGCTGTTGCAGGTATATGGAAGAAGACGACATACTGTGCTGACCACAAATAAATTACGATTAGGCCAAAAAGATGATATTCTTTTCGACACTTTGAATATAATGATGATAAATAAACTACCTATTTTTATTACATAAATTATGAATAAGTTGTACACAGTAGAAGGTAAAAGTTTTATGTGGTAGAACCCAACACACATAGCATTGTGTGGCCACACATTGGAAATAGAAACGAAATAACAGTTAATAACTTACGTTCTGCAGATTTTTACCTATAATAAATGTGGAGAGTACCACAGTCAGAGTGGAATGTGTATAGTTTCATGAAGTTTTCGAGTTTGTTGGCAAGCGCCGACACCGACGGAGGCATATAAACCGCCCGCTGTCACAGAACACTTTGTCGTTACGAGGAGCTTGATTTATTTCTGCTCACAACCTAGCCCACAATGTATTTCAAATTCCGTATATATTAATTTTTTCGTACTAAGTTGGCAATGATTTGCAAAAGTTTGATCGTCGTAACCGGATGTTTGCGGCTGAAAAAGTTATTTTCATTATTTTCCGGAATGACAGCTTATGCTGAGCTTTTTTTGATATACATTACATTTCTGAGATTTTTTTGATATACATTTTGATTACATAGGTACAACTGCTAAAGATCTGAACTTTTATATAAATACAACATTAAGTCGGAAGTCAATTCGGTAAACAATCCGTTTCCTGAGTGTACGCCCTCATGAAATAATACTACTCATACAGTTCAATTGTTACTCCTGTGCCTGCTCACGCATTCGGCCTCTAACTCCAAGCACAGGTTGAAGCACACCGGTGTAGCTGTAGCTAATGAATCTCAGAAGAACTGTGAGCCGAGCTAATTACCAGCTGCAGCGGAGAGAAAGTCCCGTTCCGTCGCAAATTTGTGCTTCTGCGCCAGTTCTGAAGTGCCTCTCACCTGAAGGTTATCTGGAATCGGAGCGTTGTGAGGTTGTGAGCTAGCGAACACAAAGCGAATACGCAATAATAACACAATGCTTTAGGCACGATATTTTTCTAAATAAAAGCAGCCTTTACATACAGTTCGTGAAAAAGCATCGTATACATAGTTCATAGTCAATATTAGACGAAATAGCTTTATTTGACTTCTTTCTTTTAAAATCTTGTGTTACGCTAGACAAAAAAAGCTGCAAAGTAGCGTCATCTGAGATTTAGCAAATAAATCCTGATTTACATAACCTCTACTTAAACCTTAGTTGGCTTTTTAAGTGTGACTTAGCTGCGACATGTAAATCTTGTAACAAACAACTCCAGTGCACCTGTGTGGACTAGTGCTAGCGTCCTTAGCTCGGGGAAAGTTGTGAGTAATGCTATACCGCTGTACAGCGCTGCTCGCCAAACGCATTGTCTAAACTATGCTGCAATCATTATATTAGCTACCTAGGTCAGCGACATACGGGTTAGCAGGGCGGGAAGCTTTTGATTAAAAATAGAGTTAAATATACTATATTTTCAGTCATAGAATAGAATAAAACTTTATTGTACACCAAAAATGAAACATAACGGGCTTACAAAACTAATAATTTTATGGTTACAACGGCGGTCTTATCGCTGAAACCAGAGAGTGTGACCACTAGTTTTGCCAAGGGTATCATGTTACCTAGTAATTAATTTGAGAGTGGAAACATCTGGTATGGAGCTTCATCCGGAACTGGAAGCCAAACCCAACATGAAAGAAACTAATAACCTCTCCAAATCCCTACTAATTTCTTGTCAAAGAAAAATTGAAGGTGAAGGCAAGCAAATAAATTGACCTCCGGTGGCCTAAGCCATTTTTATATTCCACCTTGTGCGCTTATCTGAAAACATTTAACCCATTAAGCACAGCACAAAAACCATGACACTATCTCCTACCTGTTCTATAAATAGGCGCACCCACGCCTATTTATAAAACTGTATCAGAATCTACAACCCCATAAATAACATTGGTTCGTCCCGAAGGTTTCCTCGGATAATGTATAACATAATAGCTTTGTTCACCCTGTGCTGGGGGTAGAGGAATGCGCATCTGACGTATGACAGGCATTTCTTACCTAACTGGAAACAGATTTTGGGGTACGCACATTTTTATGACACTCATGGGCTGTAGCTGAAAATCAGCGTCAGGTGGTACACCTTGTGTTGCCATCTGGCATCATGCTGAGCTGAGGCCCTTTTGCCATTATTAGCCTTGTTTGTTCATTTATTTTGTTTAAGTTTTAAGGTGTTATTAATGCCCAATAAAAACAATATTCTTTCTTTCTTTCTTCAAAACTGATAGCTAACTTCCTGTATTTTCTCTTTAAAGGCACACACACATGCAAATGTGTTTGAATTTTGAAGAGAGATTTGGTGGGACTTCTTCGCAATTTTGCGTAGCAGTTTGTACGATACGCAACTGTTCTGTGTCATTCGTAGATCTTTGACAGTCGTTAAGAGTAGTCAGAAGCCAAAATTCTGACATCCAGTCTTACCAAAAGGTATCGTATTATCCAGTGACCACTTCATGTAAAATACTGGTACTCAGCTGCATCCGGTTAGACTGGAAGCCGAGCCTAAGATAGTTTGGGAAAAGACTAGGCAGATGATGATGAATACCAGTATTTACAAGAATGACAGTAGATAACTGTTATTGCGCTAAACAAATCATTTCTCTGACTATACATAACTTTCAGTGACCTTCGTGGAATCATTTCCATCTGTAAATAATGCGTTCATAGAAGTGTACCGATCAGATAGAGTGTGTTTATTGTTTCATTCAGGGTCGGTCGTGTGTAGCTGTGTCAGAACTCTTTGATCTTCTCTGTAATGTACGAGTTTTGATTTATGCTCGGTTTGTTTAGATCTCTGGTTTGTTTCTCAGAGTGGATTTTGATACGAAAATACTCATCATTTCATAATTCCGTTACGGGTAATGAAAATCCTTGAAAAATTTAAGTTTACAAGTGATTGAATAGATGAGGGATAATGATATATGTACGTCAGATATGTCGCCTGCATCATCAACAACCGGGTACATCAGCGGCATAACTCATCGCTATCAAGTTCTCCGGGTTATCCGTCAATGTGTCGCCGGACATGCACGGTGCAGCTCGTACTTAGCCAGCTTCGGGGTGCAAGTAGTGGGTGGAGGAGGCGATCCTGTGCCAGGTGACTCCGCTCACAATATCGCGACCACTCGCGATTTTGTTGCTATTGCGCTATTTACGTAAACACAAGCTGCTTGCTGGAACAAAGGTCGGATTTTATATTATGTTTTAGTTTTTATCTGTCTTGTAATAATCGTTTGGTGTTATTATATTATGCTTAGAACAAGATTGTATTATAGTAATGTTTTCGAGCGGGAAGGTTTGTTTGTTTTTTTTTATAAGTGAATATAGCATCAAGGAGTAGCAATTTTTCTACTCAGGTACTCAGAATTGGTCTGGAAGTACAATGTGTAAACGGACCCTTCACGACAAAACTCAAACTCAAACTCAAAGCGTTTATTTCAATTAGACCATTACAGGCACTTTTGAAAGTCAAAAAACAAAACAAAACGCTAAACTAAAGCTACAGTCCCAGTCACAAGGCATAATAACTTGTGAAAGTACTGTAGTTGCCCATTCCAAAGCGTAGATCTCTATGGAGAAGAATGGGCAAGAAACTCCATGGACACTCTTTTAAATCTAAATATGTTACAAAATCTTGGTTACATCATTCATGTTAAGAATTACAAATATGTGAGAACGATGTAGAAATACGGGCAAGTTAAGACCGTCCAGAGTAAAATATTAAATCAGTAATACAAAAACAAAGTAATTAAAATATACCGTGGTAGCTAAGAGATGACCAGTCACAACTAACAGCGCCCGTTCACGAACATCACGCATGTATCAGCCATCATTCAACTCAACCATATTGAAGGGAACTAAATGACCCGACACACCCGCCACCATCAGCGTGACATTTAAGTGAGCATGACATTCACTCAACCACCAGGGTATATTCGCGTCAATGAAAGATGTAGGTACTCAGTAAATGGTGGCTTTGCAGTACATAGTAGTCACACATGTGCTATGCAATTATATAATATTAGATTGAATCTATACAATGCAAATATATTTTTACAATCTTCTGCTGCTTCCACAAGAACTTCAAATGGTAATTCACATGATTCAGGTTGCCCCTATGGTTGTGGAGCAGGACCAGCAGGACAGTGTCGTGAAGTCACGACACCGTCAACGAAGGATTCTGTACATCAAACTAAGTAGGTACCTCTTCGCAAAAGTTATTGCTGGAAAACTTTTTTTACGGGGCGAAACAGCTGATGGATGCATTGAAGAGAACGCGCGTCGTGGAGCTATTCACAATAAAGTTACAACGTAAGTTCGGCTTCGTTAAGTATAGGTTTACAACCACTAGAAATTCAAAACCTTGTAAACCAAACCTGAATGTTTTATAGACGACAAAAAAAGCACAAGAAAATCGGTTTACTTACAACGAATTCTGGGAATAATTATAGTCGTTGGTTGTTTTGGTCAACAGACACTCAACAGCATGTTAGCATGTCGCGAATGTTCGTGATGTAATGTCCGGCGGCGCCTGCGACACAGCGGCGACACGCGACACTGTTGCGCCACACCTCCGCCATGGAATATATTAGAAAAGGTGTCGCCTGACGTACAGACGGTACGTTTTAATGTACCATTAATACGCTACTTGTAAGGCTAATTGTCAGCAAGAGGTAGCTACTTTACTCCAGATTTGGTTGACAGACAGTGACATACCGATACCATTAAACCCAAAAAGATAGATAACAGAAAAGGAAAGCTGCATAGTAGACGTCAGTTTCTACAAAAAATATTTCGACGCTGAATTGAAAGTACATTTTACAAATGTTTGGTCATCAAAAGTCCATTGTCATTCGCAACAAAGAATACGTGGAGCTTCAACGATTGAAGACTTGGTTCAATTCAATTATTTGTCGAGTTACATCCACAGTGTGTTCTCGACAAAATAATTGAACGAGCGGTAACAATGTGCATCATTGTGAACCTCCCCCCACCTCCCCCCTCCCCCCGCCGACGCTCGAGTGCGTGTGGAGTCGGACCTCTTGTCGATGGAGCAGGACAAGTGTTGCGCCAAACAGTTGCTGCTTCTATTGTGACTAAAACTGAATCGTATTGTTTGTTTCATTAATGGAAAACTTCTCTACCAGATCTTTTATTTGGCAATTTTAAGAGTGTTCGATTTCAGAAACTTGGATAAAGTGGTATTTCCGGCAAAGGAGAATATTTAACACAAACGACAATGTTAAAGTGAACAGAAATGGTAGTAGTGGGATCATGTTAGGCTAGATTGATCTCACACTGAAGAATAAAGTGTTTGAATTCTTAACCAGCGATAAAGTTGACGTTACGAACTGACAATGGAAAGTAGAGTCATCAGCTGGAATAATAGTAGAATTTTGCAATATGTAGACAGTTGCTAGAACGTGGCTTCTGGAAATTGTCTAAACTTCGTCATTAGCGACGGGTCAAGTACAACAAATACTGCTGCACAGCAACCCAACAAAGAGCGTCAACAAAACTATCAACGTCGTGCTAACAATGTACTGGACGTCTGTTGTGTTGTGCAGGATCAGGTTTGTGCTGACGGTACAGAGTTGTCGAAACAAACTGCGTCCCGCGGAACACTCGGAGAGTATGGACCACTGGCCGTCTGGAGTGTTGGGAGGCGAGAGGATTGTTACTTCATCATTCATGCGATGTGACTTTGTTAAAATGTTCGATGTAAAAGAAAGTAGTTCTTCATAAGCTTGAGGAAATTATAGTCAGTTTTCTTGTGAATCTCATTAATTCTTGTTTAGACACGACGATAAAAATGTATGCAACAACAATCTTTTTAACAGGAAATACATCGATGACCCTAGAATCTACTCAATCTTACTGTTTGTGCGTCAAGGTCCTTTACACATAAACCCACGTTAATGTATGTACCTAAACGGAGTATAAAGAACCTTGCCTACCGAAACAGGCTCACCTAGGCAAGAAGTACAGCACGATCCTTATTCATTTTGCTTCATGTCGCTATCAGGTTCTTAGAACTACTTTTAAACGTGGAAACCGCTACCCTGGCAATATTTATCCGTCCACTGTCATGTTGGAGTGTAAAATAAACTTGAAAAAAAAAACTTTAAAAATTGTTCATTGTTTAAATTATGTTTGCTAGTCTATCACGCTAGACCACGCTAGGCTACCACAAATAATATCATTACAGAAGTTCCACTAAGGACTGGCACACCTGACGAACGATGGCCAGTATCTCGAAATAATATAATCTGGGAAACATTTTCAAAGTATGATCTGTTGCAAAGTGTTCTAGTCTTTTTCAACTAACAATTTGATACACCATCATCTGCCTATCCCAATGGTCGTCATCCAGTCTTACCGAATGCAGCTACAGCATTTTACATGTGATGACTACCTATTCGATCTTCCAAACCCAGTTACTGGATTGGTTACTGGACTCTTGGCTCGGCTGGTTCCGGGCTTCTGACTAGCCATAAACATAGGTTAAACGAGCAACGGTTTAACGTGCTTTCCAAGCCACGGAAGGGTCTGTACAAATAATTGATGGGCAACCATCTACTGATACACTTCAGCAAGCATAGCTTTAACCTTCGATCGACCCGTGCGGATGTTACTATTTAGTCACGAGAACCCCAGGTCAAACTCTGATGGTGGAATGTAATTCGCGTTATTGAAAACTCGATTCAATATTGTTAACTGGTCATAAGTGAGTCTACTCTCCTTTCTCTCTGCGTGCCAGTCCTTGTGAACAATATTGTACATTGTTAGGGCGAGTCCACAAGCGCGAGTTTGCGGCGCCACTCGGCGACTCGCGTGCGCCCCGCGCTCCGCGCCCTCAGCCCGCGGACCGCACTCAAAGGAAATTGGAAAATTTTCTACTTAGTGATTGTATTGTAAAGTAGATAACGATGATTGTGTTACAACTTGTGTATCCCAATTGTCAATGTACTTAAAAAGATACCAAAGGTAAAATTCTCCTTTTGATGTCTGAAATACAATGCTGTATTCTCTTGAGTTTCAGAAGAACCGAAAAGCAATCTTATCAAGAAGACTCATTATTTTTTAATTATATTGTATTGTGAGTTCATTCTTATTAGGTGAGGATAATATAAATAAGTTAACATAGATGTTGATAAACTTGGTCAAGAAAAAAAAAAGTTTTACCCCAAAACCGATTCATGGAATCCATTACTAGTTGATGTTAACGCCACAGATCCTTTCATGTTCTATTTCCTTATTGAGTGTGGGTGTTCCTCGAGGAACTACTTATCTATCAAATTGACACTTATTGTGCGATCAAGGATACCAACGCAATCAGGTCCAACCTTCACAAACTAGGGCAGCTAACTACGTCCCTCCAATTCTTTTGTGATTCCTTTGGTAGCTTGCCTTTTATCCTTTACCAAATTGGAAATAAACAAATGGTATTGTTATACCCAATAGTTTGCTACATTCCGTACATAGTAGGAACAAATCGACTCGGTAATAAAGGTCCGGCTGGAGTTAACGAAATGTTAGATTGGCGTCTAACAAGAACGGGTGAGTGTATCGAGCACTCGCCGCCGCGCGCCGCCGGTGTGTAACACACTTTGTAGCACAACTACAACTGTTTGTAGATGGACGGCAGTATTGTGTAACTATTTCGTTTTTAGTTTACACTAAACCAGGAAGTTGTATGTGTTGACTAGATTACTAAAACTTACTGCTTTAAGTTTGAACAAACTTAAAGTTCATTTTGTTCTACCAGATACTCGAAAATCATTTCCAAAACTTTGGTCATCCGATACAATAACTGCGGAATACTTACTAAACAGATAAAGCTTTACAAATACAATTCGGTTCCACAATCACTTGTAACACAATACTGAGACCGCGAAGAACCATCTTTATTTAAAATTTGCAAAGTTTTGATAACCTCATCGAGTTTCTGGATAAGCCCCACTGCTGTTTGTGGTACTTAAATACAAAAGTTTAGGAATCCTTAATGGTCTTCTATAATTCAAACTTAATTTAGTAAGAAAGTTCTCTGTGCCGCTGTTATCAGGAAAGAACGGCAATTGGCAACCTTGTTTTCTCAATGTAGGAAGGTTATGAAAATGTGCTCCAGAAACTCTTTTCTAGAGCTCATTTTCATCATTCATTTTTAGAACTAACTAACTGAAGTAGATAACGTTCTTTAATCATTTTCGTGATCAGTGATTTAACTTCGAATGCTTCATAGTACTTATATGTAACAATCTCTCTCTTTTGTCGAAATCGCTGTTAGCTGTTAGAAAGCCATCCGTTGTTTTGTCTGATGTCAAATTATTCTAATAATGAACATATTTTTGATATTTTTGACATCACAATTATTGAGAAAAACTCTCTACGTTGGGTCTCCCATCCATGAATTTTTTTTTCCAGATTTTATCGAGGAAATGATTCAAAATTTAATTAACATGCATTCGGCCATCACCATGATTCGTTACTGCTGTTTCGGCCCTAAATTAACATTATTTCCTTCGTGCTTCCACTTTATGGAAGCACACACATTTCTTCGACAAAATGACACACTATATCATCCATTTTAAATGTGGCTTTGGACGACCGAGCTTGGGCACAAGCAAGTCTTCCCATTCGCATGGGAGTATTCGGCGTCCTCAAAATTTATATTATATTTGTTTACTGGCTATCATATCCGCGATCAACGGCATTGAGAAATTAATCAGGTATATCCTGGCTTCCACACTGATTGATTTTGATGTGCCGTGCTTCTCCGAGGCTATCGATGCTTGAAAAATCGCTTACCCGAATACTGAATCGAAAATGCATTTTTTTTTAAATTTCTAGTTAAAAGAAAAGAGAGATACGAGACAGATTAAAATCTGTGATCTTATGAGAGCGAGATAACAGATTTAATAAGTTTTTCAGGTATCATTTAAGCAAAAATATATTTTTTATATCATAATTTGGAATTTAATATTTTGGGACTCGATTCACAATTCTTATGGCATGTGGCACATCACTAGCAAGTGGATAGCCTAGAGATTTTTTAAGGGAGTTGGATGATCCCGGTCGCATTTGGTTTTTTTTTTATAACCATGTAAATAGCTGTAACATGGACAGCTTTAATCGAAGTCCGAAACTTTGCGAGTAAATAAAAAAAAACTAGATGGCTAATGTCACTCATTTTGAATTTAAAAGTACTGGAATGCAATACACATCTAAACAAAATTAAAATTCAGAGTCTACAACTTATACTTTTTTTTTAAATTTGTATTTGAATTTAAAAATTGGGTATTTTTTTAATAAAACAATGCAAAGTCGCTGAAAAAAAATCCACAGGGCATGAGAAGTGTTTGGTGATCTGAAAGGATAGCAGACGACATCCCCAGTCGACCATTTCAATTTGGCATACGATGCACCAAACACCCTGTATATCATCATCATCATCATCATCATTTCAGCCGAAAGACGTCCACTGCTGGACATAGGCCTCCCCCAAGTGTCGCCACATTGACCGGTCCCGTGCGACTCGCATCCTGCGGATCCCCGTAACCTTCACCAGGTCATCGGTCCACCTAGTGGGAGGCCTTCCAACGCATCGTCTCCCGGTTCTCGGTCCCATTCCAGAACTTTTCGGCCCCATCGGCCATCTGTTCTGCGAGCAATGTGCCCTGCCCACTGCCACTTAAGTTTGGCAATTTTTCGGGCAACGTCGGTAACCTTGGTTCTCTTGCGGATGTCCTCATTTCTGATTTGATCACGCAAGGAAACTCCGAGCATAGCTCTCTCCATTGCCCTTTGGGTGACTTTGAGCCTTCTGATGAGGCCCATTCTGAGCGGCCACGTTTCGGTCCCGTATGTATGGTGAGAGATGTACTCGCCATTGATGTTGATGCCTAGCCCTCTCCAGTCCAGAACCTAAAAAGACATCTTCCAGTGCAGCGGTGAACAGTTTCGGAGATATGACGTCTCCCTGTCTCACACCTCGCTGCAGAAGGATAGGTTCCGAGGTCTGGTCCTGAAGTCGGACTGACATGGTGGCGTTTTTGTACAAACACTTCAACACCTCGATGTACCGATAATCAATTTGGCACCGTTGGAGAGACTGCAGTACAGCCCAAGTCTCGATCGAATCGAAGGCTTTCTCGTAGTCCACAAACGCTAAACAGAGAGGCAGGTTGTACTCTTCGGTCTTCTGTATAACCTGTCGCAGCGTATGTATGTGGTCTACGGTGCTAAAACCTTTTCGGAATCCGGCTTGTTCGGGAGGCTGAAAATCGTCAAACCTGCGCGCAAGACGTATATCGTAGTTATATAAATTAAAACCAATAAAATAGTCTCAAACAAAGGACGACCAGCTATGTAATATTCATTTCAAAATATTGTAAGTATCTACCTAATAAAGAGTATAATTATTCTATTCTGTTTTCATTCTTTATTTATTGGCAGGTATATAAACTGCAATTTATTCAAAACCAATAATAAGACAACTTGCCAGGCCTGTACTAGGCCTGTAAACATATCAGTATACAATAACTTAGAACATATAATAAAGTGGTCGTTTCCATGGAATAAATTGATTGGTAAATAAAATGATGGGTGTGATGTGATGTTTGGTGATTGACTCAATTTTTGAGACGGCATGTTGAAAATACGAATTCTCTTTGATAATTATATCGTAAATTATGTTACGGTCCGAATTTAATTTGCTGCAGCATCACTGGACGTATCCGTCACCAGCAATTACAAACGAACGCGGACGCACTTGTCCGAATTATTTAAGGTTTTACTCTTTTAATCAGAAATACTTCAATCAGTTGATCGTAATTATCATTTAAAAGTAGTGAGTCATGCTGCAGGTTATCAATCGGTTAAACTGTTTAACCATATAGTTCGGTACGGGCCCCCAAAGGGGCTCGACGAACAAACCTCCGCTGGGTTGGTATGGGCCCCGAAAGGGGCTAGCAATTAAGTCATTCGTCATCCTCATAATTTATGCAAAGATTTAATTTTCTGATTATTAAATACTGTGAGTGTGCGTTAATTAAGAAAGTTGAATAAAAAATTCATATATCAACGCCATTAAAACTTCTGTAAATAGCGCGCAAGTATCTTAATTTACCCTTATAAAATTCAAGTGCATAAATACGGTCATCGCCATTTTGACGGCTGTGCTGGTCGAGGCTAAAAATCATAAAAATTGTGGTTTTCGAACATTCGAGCTCCACTATATGGACAATAATCAACTCGTCATTTAATTATGCGGCTAATTCATCCTTAATTCAATTTAAATAAGCAGTGGTAATGATGCATTTTGAAATATAAAGTCGAAGTTTCGCGCCAATCGTGCGTGTTTACATTTTTATTTTTCACATATAACACACACACGCGTATAGATTCGGTAACAAACATGACAAATATCATTCCAAATATTATAAACCGCATGAAAATGCCCAGATCTTAGCGTTATTTACTAATACGGGACTAATAACACATAATATTCATTACCACCGCTCAATTTGTATTTTGAAATAGACGACCATTTTTTTTTTTAAATTATTGTGATGTGTGAAAGCGATTATTCCAATCGATTATTTTTTGTAATCTTTGATCAACTCGAGTAATTAAATTGAGAAATTTAAGAAATCGATTGATGAAAATTAAAATAAATTTATTTTAAGCGTAAAATACAGTAAATATTTATTATAATGTTTTTTAAGGCTTTTATAATGGTAATCTTAATTGTTTTTCGTACATTCCGACCCAGCAATAAACAGCACGGACTGATATTATGACTAAATTCGCGCCGATTTTTTTATCCATCTCAAAATTTAAATTTAGAATTCGTTCGCTGTTCCAATTTATATTGTAGGCATTTTTTACTATTAAAGATAATTTATTGTGAATTTTTCTTTTGAACTATCTGAAGATTGGTAGAATGCACAGGATCTCGGTAGAAATAGTAAAAAAGAATTATGTAGTTTGATTATGGTTGGGTTGGTTAATGGGTTTTTACTCTTTACTTTATTTATCAGCCTGTTCTGTCCCACTGCGGGTAAAGGCCTGTCCATGTCTTTCCAATTTAGTTTATCTTTTTTCCAATACTTTTGATCGACAATTTTTTTTTTACACCTGCTTAGATAGGCTAGGTTTAGGGATAGCTACCCCAAAAATGAAAAAGAAACGATTTTAAACAAAACTATCCAAAGTACCTATACGGTAAGACTCTCGAGTAAGAGTCTTACTCGTATATTTTGTAGACTCTTGATGGTTCTGGTTCATATCTATTGCTGTTCATTCAAGTGACTCGGCCTTTGATGGATAACCTAAAAATGGCAGATTAAAAAAAAAAAACGTGTGCGTCTCGGGACGCTCGCTCGACAGAAGTGATAACTTAAACTAATCTAAGCCTGCTGCCGTATGCGTGAGAGAAAGGGAAGCCACACAGAGTGGTGCCGTAACGCGTTACGTTACGAAGCGGTTTACCCTCCCCTAAGAAGTTACCACTTCAAAAATCTCTTTAGACTGGACAGTGAACCGCTTTGAAACAATAAACTAATGTTCCTTGAAACGGCTTATGAATTGCCAAATGTCAACCATCATCATCAACTGTTGGGGTCGGCTTGCAGTCTACCCAGATACAGCTGCATAACCGTATTTTAAATGGAGCGACCTGCGACTGCCTATCTGATCTCCTCAAACCAGTTAGTATCGGGTAGTACGATACCCCTTGGTAAGACTGGCTGTCATACTTTCGGTGTGCTTTCGGGCCACTGACTAGTTGTAACATAACAATAACCCCATCATACGATACACAATCTTGGAAGAATAAATATAATTTATCGTGTTAGATCATAATAATAATTTACTATGCCTTCCAAGATCCCGGGCATTCTTTTACCAACCTTCAGATATTACACAATAAAATTCTTAAAATGTTATCTAGTAAAATTAAAATACTTAATTAAACAATGATAATTGCGAGCGCATTCTTTATTTAAATTTTCAAATCGAAAAAAAATCGGCGGGAATTAAGCCTAATCATTAAAATGTTGACTTGTTTTTTTTTTGGGATTACTGTCTTCTGTCGTTCTTATTACTTAGTAATAAATCTCCTTCCCATGAAGTCAACGTTCATTAATTAATTATAAGATGCTTTTGATCTAATAATTACTTAAAAAATGAAAATATTAAAAAAGATGGTTAAGACCAATTTCAAAATTAAATAATTATTTAAAATTATACTTATGAGTTTTTATTCAGTCTCAACTCTTTTTTTTTCAAACTTGATTTAATTGCGATTATCGATTAGGCTGAATGTAACTAATTAATCACCTGGGTTTTCGGTCAGCACTAAGAAGTGTTATGTTACAACATAGTTTTCAGTAATATTTGTCTAGACTTTGATTGGGTTTTTTTAAGAAATTGTGTGTGAATAATGGCAAAAATAAGAATGCAGATAGAATGTTACTGTTTTTATTTTGCCCTTCCAAATTGTTTTAGCAAACGATAAGCATGCCTATGTACATTATTTCCAACGCATATAAGGTACCTACTTTTTGGAAGGGTGTAGTAATATGTATTTTACGCATATTTGGCAATAGACTGACTCCGTTTTACCGACCTCAACACGATACTGAAGATATTAACCTCAAATTTATCGTATGTAACAGGTCCCGTGACATATTTTTCATAATAAAATCGAACGCTGAAAGTTGATGAAAATTTTGTGAAATTCATGACAATTCGCATCGCCCCGCCGATTCAGCTGATGTGTCATGTGTCAAAATTTTGTCGTGCATAGTGGTTAATAAACTACCTGTACACTTAAAATCAGTTTACAACTTACATCAATTTAAGCAGGAGTTGAAATCATTTTTGATAGAAAAGTGCTACTACACCCTTGATGAGTTTCTCTGTGACACATACAAATAGACTTTCATTATATTCTTACCTACTATTTTTATTGACATTGTATTTTTATTTTATTTTTTACGACTTTTGTATGTGTATAAACAATATTTTTGACATTTGTATGGGAATTAGTAATATTTTTGATTTGGCATTATTATTTTTGATTATTATTTGTATTGGATGATTCTGAATTAATTTGTTTTCACATTCTTTATTTGACATTTACTTTAATGAATTTATTGGGTTACTGTTTTATTACTATCTTTATTGTAAATCTTTAATTTTTATTTTATATTTTGTGTAAAATTTCGATACAATGTAAAAATTGTTAATGAAATAAATGAAATGAAAAATGAATGAAATTGCATCATTGCGTAGTATATTGTTTTCGTTCCGTCCGCACTCCGTACTCCTCACGTGCGAACATAATATAAAATTGTTGCGGGGGGTTTAGTTGTACTTTAAGTTTTTGGTAAATGTGCAGTCTAATTCTCGTATTACAAAATTGTTAAAAAAAAATCCGAATTTTCCATATCAATAATAATTGTTTTTGGTACCAGTTTTTACTTTAACTCACAAACCAACAACTCTAGTATTATACTAGAGTTGTTGGTTTGTGGTTTAAAATGCTTGTCGATAACAAATTCGGAGCTTTGCATCGGCAGGTCAAGACTGTACCTTATTAAGTGATTCTCATAATACAAAGAGAATTTTCTCTACAGAAGGGATATTCACAAATTAATGACGAATTTTCTTCTCTGAAACAAGATATTAATGTCAGAATGATTAATATTGCTCTGTTAACTTCATAACGTTTCATCTGAAACTTAATTAAAAACAATGTAATATTGGATTTTCCTACCAGTTCAATATTTCCGTAAATTTGCAGGGAAGGTTGAATGCTGTTAAAATAGAATATTGAATTTTACTACTACTGTACACATTATATTATATAAATACTGGTATTCAGTTGCATCCGGTTAGACTGAAGCCCGACCCCAACATACTTGCGAAAAAGCTTGGCAAATGATGTGCTCACTATATTACACAACTTTATTCACTATTATTATAAGCCTATGTTGTCCCACTGCAAGGCAAAAGCCTTTCTTCCCTTATTACATTTATTTCGATATAGTGCTTTGTAGGGGAACCATATTAAAATGAGTCCAGCTCATCCCGCCACCTTAAAAAATGATAAACAGTGTTGCACAGGAGTGAGTATTTCTTATAACAACCGACAGCTCATTCGAGAAGCCGTGCGAGTGAGCGCGATTATCGGCGATTACGTGGCGGAGCGGACGTAACCCGCGGCGGCCGCGATCGCATGCAACCGGCCAAGTTCGCGCGGTACCGCACCTTGCTCATTACGGGCTATTGCAGAAGGACAACTTACCTACGATGAGCAATAGACCCTTCGTAAGATACATACCTAAAGGGTTAGGCAGCCGTGCTCCTTAAATGCATGTTCATATTTCCGGTAGTCATTTAGTCCAATAAAATTGCCACTCAGCGTGTGGTTTAGTACCCATGCTATATACAAACAATTATGCCGAGCACTAATACCATAAGTAACCCTTCCTTCAGTCGGGTAAAAAGCATAAAATATTTATTCCGTCTGAATATATATATAGTCTAAACACATTTATAAACCCTTATACAAACTACCTTAATTATAGTACCTTTAAATACTATATTCAAAATAGAAGCGCGGTCTAACATGCAATGAGGAGCAAATAGTCTACAAAGCGATAATACGTCGCGCTCGGGTTCACGTTCTTCTCGGCAAAGGAAATATAATATATCTGTAAGTTTGTTCCTTACAATACTTCTCTCAAGTGGGTCTTCTACCCCTGGCTACATGTTGATACGTCCCCCCGCACCCCCACTACCCCGGACCGCGTGTTACCGTTCGCTCGCGTATTCGCTTCCTGCCGCGGAGTAGTTTTTAACACACTTCCGCAGCAATACGAAACCTATTTACTGTTAATGTGTACGTGTTTTCATTCCAAGTGGGGTACCGGGTTATAATGTTATCGCAGGGTAGGCAGCGGTGAGGCGAAATATTTCGTAGGTTAGGCCTCATGTTTTTATAACTGTCGTAGTATTCATAACGAGGCACATGGGCCGTTCTTCTTTACTAATACAAACTTTTCGCTAAACCTATTGTTATGAGCTGGGTATAGAATAAATTATCACACTACCAATTAAACACTAAAAATCTTTATTTAACACTAAACAACACAAAAACACTTATAACTCAATCACAATCACTATTCACTTAGAAATCGCACTAGTAACTCACTTCGATCGCTTCGTTCCGTAGCCAAAATCAGACTAACACCTTCCTTTTTTTTATGCTTAACCGGACAAAAACTAACACCTTCCGCTAACCCGTCGTCTATTTATATGGCCGACCCATGTTCGAGAAACTTCCTTGAATGTCTAGGTAGTTCCTTAGGGGGAACCCATTCTTCGATAAAGTTCTACAACCTTCTTGAACCTTCTAGATAGCTCCATAGTGGAATTAATCCTTCTAGAAAGTTCTAGAAAGGTCCAGAACTTTCTCGAACTTTCTTGACATTTCCATTGTGGAACATTCGAGGATTATTCTCGAATCTTCTACACATACTGGATCATTCTAGACTCGAACCTAATCCTAGAATGTTCTCGTAAAGCAGCCGACGTAACACTATTAAAGATAGAATAGAAAAATCATTTTATAAAACCCAGCTTTGTTTTTGCGTGAGATAAAGTCACTTTTATTTTCTGCGGCGGGAATTTTATTTTTATTTTATTCTCAGTCGTTTGGTTGCATCAAATACTACTAATTTATTTATATATTTAGAGCTTGCTAACAGTCTTTCTGTCCACATTCTTATGTCGTTATAGCCTAGTTGGTCACACAGTTGTGTCGCATAATAATGTCCTGCCACAGAATGGGCTATCTTTCTGGAATCATAACCGTCGCGCTGTAACAAACGTCCGCTCCATAATTCTTGGAATGCATTCCGAGCTGAATGATTTAGATGTTGATCTGTTTAGTTTTTGTTTGGTATTTCCGCTATGGCGACAAGCGTGTGTTGTTGTTCAGTCAAGTGGGAGTTACTCTGGACTTAAACCATTTAAAGAACTACTATGAAAAGTTTTGAAGGAGATCAAGATGTAATTATGATGCAACAAGCGATGGAGCAGATCGTGTCCTCCTTGTCCTGTTGTTTTCTTGAAACCACAACTGATGAACAAACAGATGTTGGCCACCACTGAAGACTACCAACTCGAAACCGTTTACCTACGGCTCCGACGGAATCACCAATAGGGTGTTCAAACTCCTCCCCGCTCAGCTCGTCGTGTTAATGGCGGCCATCTTCAATGGCGCCCTGAGCAACAACGCGTTTCCCCAAATATGGAAAGAGGCCACTGTCATCGGTTTTGCCAAGCCAGGCAAACCCAAGTCTGAGCCTTCGAGCTACAGACCTATCAGTCTCCTGAATGCACTCGGTAAAATCTACGAGAGACTTATGTATAAGCGACTCAAAGACTTCGCCGAGGCTAAGAGTCTCATCCCCAACGAACAGTTCGGCTTCAGGACCGGACACTCTTGCATTCAACAGGCCCACCGCATCGTAGAACACTTGAGCGCTGGCTTCCAGCGTGGAGCGATGACGGGAGTGTTGTTTTTCGACATAGCAAAGGCATTCGACAAAGTCTGGCACAACGGCTTATTATATAAGCTGTACAAACTGGGAGTGCCAGACCGTCTCGTGCTCATCTTACGAGACTTTTTGTCGGATCGCACCTTCCGCTATCGCATCGGGAAGGCACTGTCTTCCCCCAACCCCATCCCCTCAGGGCTCCCCGCTCTCTCCCCTTATCTTTACTCTGTTCACCAGTGACATCCCCAAGAGCAAGAAGGCACAGTTAGCCCTGTTCGCGGACGACACGGCCATCTATTACACTG
This sequence comes from Cerastis rubricosa, assembly GCA_949152445.1. Taxonomy (NCBI): domain Eukaryota; kingdom Metazoa; phylum Arthropoda; class Insecta; order Lepidoptera; family Noctuidae; genus Cerastis; species Cerastis rubricosa. The sequence goes on along the minus strand of OX424531.1, from coordinate 23,959,476 downwards.
GCCGTAGTCACGACGCTATTTACAGCACCCTCCAAACCTCAGCCAACGTCTTAGGCGCTTGGTTCCGGAAATGGAGAATCGAGGTGAACCCCGACAAGAGCCAGGCAGTTCTTTTCTCTAAACCGCGTAAGAATAAGCCACCCGCACTCAGCCCGATCACTATGTACGGTAAGCCTATCCCTTGGGAAAAGCAAGCCAAGTACTTAGGAGTCTTACTTGACAACCACCTGATTGTCAAGTAAGACTCAACCGGATTGTTCTCTTCATGATCTTAAAATATTACACACTAATATTCGTAGTCTAAACAGCAATTTTAATAATCTGGTAGTTTTTATGAGTAGATTAACGTACATGCCTGACATTATTATTTTGACCGAGTGCTGGCTGAGCAAATGCCCTACTACTCCCTTACTAACCGGCTACAACTCACACGCTTCATCGTATAAAACACAGAATGAAGGCGTGGTTGTCTATGTAAGAGATTGCTTTGACATCATTGTCGAAATACCCTTATTTAATGAAGCAAATGTCCTTCTTCTCAAATTCTCAAATAAAGCTGCTTTTATCGCAATTTATCGTTCTCCTTCTTACAAAGATTTGACAGGTTTTCTTGGCAGCTTAGATAGTTTGCTTGGTGCCTTAAATCAATTTAAAACCGTAGCCATTATTGGTGACATCAACCTCAACATTACACCTGAGAGCACTGACCCTAATGCTGATGCATACCTCAATCTTACAGCTTCACATGCAATGCTGCCAGCTTACACTCTCCCAACTAGATTCTCAAACTGCCTTGACCATGTGATACTCCGCACCCTAAGCACTGCTACTTCACTAATAATTGATTCTGTCATCACTGACCACTCTCCTATTATTATCTTCTTTAACCTCAATGTAAAAACTAAAACACCCCGCCCCTCCAGATTAAAAATAGATTTGCCACGGGTTGTAGACCAGATTAACACCACAGATTTTTCCTTAATCCTTCAGTGTGACAACCCGAATGAAGCTGCGGAATCTCTTGTATCGATTATGTCTTTGGCAATCAAATCCCACTCTCATCGTTCACATATTCCCAGTAGAAAGCGCATCATTAAGCCATGGATTACTCCTGGCCTTCTGAAGTGCATACGTCACAGGGATAAGTTGCATCTTAAATTTAAAAAACACCCAAAGAACGAGACACACAAATTGATTTTCTCTCGCTACCGCAACTTCTGCAACAACCTCCTAAAAAAAATCAAGCGTGAATATGAACGTTCTCAATTTCAGCAGGTTAGAAATAATCCAAAAGCTACATGGAAACTTGTAAAACGTGTAGCAAGTCTAGGCCAAAGCAGAGACTCGGCCTCTGACCTGCTAAACTACTGTGCCGAACCTTCGCAGTCTGTGGACAAAGTCAACAATTACTTTGCAAATGTTGGTAGACTCTTGGCGGCGAAAATAGAACACTCTGTCCTCTATGAACATCTCTCGGATAGTCGTTCCAACCTTGACATCCCGGGTACCTCCATACAATCCGCACCACAATCAATGGCCCTTCACAGCGTGGATAGTGCTGAGCTGGAAAATATTATCCTTAGCCTTAAAGACCACTGTGCTGTTGGTTTTGACGAAATATCCCCCTCGATCGTAAAAGCGACTCGTCACATTCTTATTCCAATCCTTGTTTTCATATTCAATTTGTGCTTTTCAACAGGAACTTTTCCTGATGTTTTCAAAACTGCAGTCGTTCATCCTATCTATAAGTCGGGAGACAGGGACAATGTCGCTAATTACAGACCCATTTCAGTGTTGACTACCCTCTCAAAGATATTCGAAAAAGTTATTAACCACAGACTCTCCAAATACCTAAACAAATTTAACCTTCTTTCAAATAATCAATATGGTTTTAGGTCTGGAAAATCCACCGAAGACGCTGTTCTAGAACTTACAGAGACCATTGCTGGCCATTGGGAAAATAAATATAAAACTCTTGCCATCTTTTTAGACCTATCAAAGGCCTTCGACACTGTCTCAATTCCCATACTTCTTTCGAAACTAGAGCATCTTGGTATTCGCGGGACGGCCCACGATCTCTTCAGGAGTTATCTTACAGGTCGTAAACAAATAGTAAAGCTTGATAACTACCTCAGCAACCAGGAGACGATCACTTTTGGTGTACCCCAGGGCAGTGTACTGGGACCCCCACTTTTTCTCATATACGTTAATGAGCTGTGTAAGTTATCCTTACCCAACTGCAAAATCATAGCTTATGCCGATGACACAGCTCTAATTGTACATGGCCAGGACTGGGCTGAAACTCGCCTCAATTCGGAGTTTGCCTTGAGCACCGTCATGAGGTGGCTCACCACAAATCTTCTTACACTAAATGTTAATAAGACCAAATTTATCACGTTCTCTACTACGAAGTCAAGTCAACCACCCACACCGATTGAAGTTCGTGCGCACACTTGCCCTAACACACACGATAACTGTGGCTGTCAACAATTGGAAAATACTCGTACTATCAAATATCTTGGCGTCACTCTTGATAGCAACCTGAAATGGAAACAACATATTGCTTCAACTGTAGCTCGTGTACGAAAACTTATATATATATTTAAAAAGCTCAGAGGCGCTGCCGACTTTAACTGTTTAATAACTGTCTATTTTGCTCTCGCTCAGTCTGTTCTTGGGTATTGCCAAACGGTCTGGGGTGGTGCCGGTAAAACAGTGATGCTACGTGTTGAACGAGCGCAGAGAGCTGTCCTGAAGGTGCTGGCAAGGAAACCAATCCGATATTCGACATCCTCTCTGTATACCCTCTGCCAGGTCCTTACCGTCAGACAACTATTCATACTTCAAACTGTTCTTCGCAAACACAGCCAACTTATCTTTGACCCAAAATACTGTTCTACACGCCGCTCAAATAGGATTTGTAGCACTGAGTCTCGTAGAACCGTTGCTGCAAGTCGACATTACAAACATATAAGTTCAAAAATATATAACACATTAAACAAAAGCTTACACATTTACCCATTAACCAAGACCAAATGCAAAATGAAGCTTGAGTCCTGGTTAAAGTCACAAAATTACGATGATACAGAGAAACTCGTGGAAGTGTAAAACACGTATCTTACCCTCGCACTTACCCCAACTAAGCCTCACACAGCACACATGACACAAACACCACACATGCCACAAACACCACACATGCCACAAACACCACAAGCACCCCATGCACACCTCATTAGCTCACCGTCAAAATACATCCCAAATGTTATGTTTCCTGTACTGTTTATTTTTATTTTATCTTATATTTTGTTTTAATTAAAAATTAAAAAAGAATCTATATTAATTACCTCTTAAGAACTTTTAGCATGGAACATCTTTCCATTCTGTATTTGGGAAAGGGCGTTGTTAGCTGCGCCACAGTTTATACTTTTGCAGCTACCATCGTTTTACTTGTTGTACCTAGTCTTATGTTTTTGTTCCGAAATAAACTTTTATTATTTATTATTATTATTATTACCTGTCTTTCGCGGCGCACATCAAAGCAGCTCGCGACCGAGCTGCCTTTGCTATGGGTAGGCTTCATTTCATGATCTCGGCAAAAAGCAAATTGTCACTCAAGTGCAAGTTGCGCCTTTATACCGCGGTGATCCGCCCCATTATGACGTACGCTTGCGTCGTGTACGCTCACACCAAGCCTAAATACGTCCATAGGATGCAAACCTTGCAGAACCGGTTCTTACGTAGAGTCACGGGAGCCCCTTTTTATGTCCGTAACGACCGTCTACACGTAGACCTTAGAATGCCCACCGTCCTTCAGTTTATGAAACGTCTTTCGAAGCGTTTCTTCGATAACGCCAGTAAACACCGTAATCCCCTGATCGCAGCGGCCGCCCGTTACGAACCCTCGCGCATTAGTACAGTACGCCGTACTCGGCATACCCTCGTCACTCCCGATGATGCTATCACCCTCCTCCAGGAGAGTAGTAAAGAGACTAGCACTCTTAATAAGTACAGACACAAACCGCCGTCTTTCCGACCTCGCCGTCGAGGTCCGTCGCGACGTCCCGGTCCATGCCCTCCCCGACCCTCGCTCGAGCCAGCCCGCGATGCTGTGCCAGTAGTTTTAAATCAGCCCCTAAATAATGATATCATTCAGATCCAGCCTGTCCCCATGCAGTCCTCCCCCAGCGACGCCCTGAGCCGAGGCTCGTACCCCACAGGGGGTGCCCTCAGCGTATAGTCGCTTAGTTTGTAAGTTTTTATGCCCTGGCTGGAGACCTTACTCTTAAGGCACCCACAGGATAGTCCGGTTAAGCAGACGACAACCTCTTAGGTTGAACTGCGAGATGCGATTCATAAAAAAAAAAAAAAAAACCGTTTACCTAGTCCACTCTACGCGACTCCCCTAAATAAATTGGGATGAGGGCTGGAGATCGATGATGGATTATTGACACACTGAAAAGAAGAAGAACATCAGAAAGTACTTGAATAGCCGTCAGTCGAGGACAATAATAAAATTGCTAACAGTTGAGTATTAGTTACTTTTGAAACTTTTACACTCACAATGAATGCTGTCAAACGAAGCATGTTGGAATCCTACCGTCCAACTGCGCTATCTATTGAACTGTAAGTGGGTGCCCCTCCCACCGGCCACATATCACCGGGTCCCGATCCCAACGTGACCCGCCTCGGTGCTCATCCTACTTGCGGCCACACTTATTTAATTGCTAAGGAGTTTCGAATCTGTTTATTTATATTTGTTTTGATGAAGAACAGTAGTAAAATGAGTTGTGTTTGTGTTTGATTTAAAAACTTAAAGCATGTAATAAATAATTTCAAAACACTGATGCCGAGATCTTAACGTTACATAGCACGTAATGTACGTAATCTGAGTGCTATACTTGCCATTTTCGCACAACTGTCAAACTACAAGTCTAAGACAGATACAGAAGCATTTCTAATCTGAGCCAAATCACGTGCTAATTGGGGTGGCAAAACATTTATAGGAAAGATCATAACAGTCTTTATAAAAGTTTTATCCCACTATCACTGTGTCTCGCTGCCCGACGTCTAGTGAGTCCGCGACAGCGTCACACACACGTCATGACGTCACAGCGATCCGAGGGCCATCTACATCATAATAGGAACTATTTAATGGACAATTACTGAGCCACCGAGCTAGAAGTTAGTAGATTACACTTGCAACCAAAGCTTGTAACTATTATCGGAATTAAACTTTGTTTCAAGGGGTGTGCAGTTAAAGTTTGATCGTATTTTTTATTGTGGTGTAGTTGGGTTAAATGGAACCTTAAAGTAAGGGGAATAATAGGTAAACAAAGAAATTCCATAGGCAACACAACACAATGCAATACATCTGAGTCTTGTTATCAGCCTAGCCTTTCCCCAACTATGTGGGGGCTGGTTTTTAGCCTAAGCGGGTGCAGCCTAATAACCTTATTCTACATGGAGGTACTGCTTATTCTACATGGAGGTACTGCTTATTCTACATGGAGGTACTGCTTATTCTACATGGAGGTACTGCTTATTCTACATGGAGGTACTGCTTATTCTACATGGAGGTACTGCTTATTCGACCTCCACAACCCAACTATTGGGTAACACGATCTAGCGATTTTGATCGTTGTAAATTATTTGGTTATTAAAACTTTATGCACAAGCATAAAAAACACTGTACAAAGGCGGACATAATGCCTTGGGCATTTTCTGCAGAGAGAAAACATAGCAGGTATAACAAATGGTAAGAAAACATTTACAAATAAAATAAAAGGGGTTAAAGTATGGAATTGCCGTTTTATTGTAATAGGTACTTCGAATTGACATAGAACCTTTATGGTTCGAGATTTTTGAGTGAAACTGTTTTCACATGGTACCTACGAGTACCTATATCGACTTTCAGTTGTTTTTTTTATTCAGCTTAGACAAGAAAGATGGATATTTCGAAAATTCGAGTGATTTTTAATACAAGTTCCGACGCGGCACTAACGCGGCAGAAACAGCTCGCTACCCACTACCCAGGAATTAGCGGCATGGTTTTGGTGAAAAACTAGTGGTGAATGAGCTGCTAGCCTTTTAGCAGCAGAAACTGGATGTGATGGACGAGGTATCCGCTATTCAGATCTGCGCATCAAACTTCAGCGAGGATGACATAGCTGCCGCCAAGCTGTTGCTGTTCACTGTGCTGAATAAGCGTGACATGGTGACCGACCCTGACGACGTGCCGACGTTTGTGGCGAAGGACCTAAACAAGCTTCCTCCCGTTACCTTCGACCATGTCGACGTAACGAGCCTACTGCAGCATATTGTCTCCTTGAAGGCCAGTCTTGTGGATGTGCTAGCGAAATTAGAAGCATCCCAGAACATCGTCACCGATTTGCGCAAAGAAGTTACCGAATTGCGCAACAGTGTGGCAGTAATTAGGCCAGCAGTTAATGCACCTTGCGTTGACACGTGCCGCGGAGCCGGCCACGATAAATCGTCCTCGAATTCCGCGTCAGCAATTTCAGCACCGGCGCGTACGTCGATTGCTGAGTTTGCAGAACATTCCGCCCGCGCGCCTCGCATCCCCGCGTCGGCTCCTACGTGCTTCGCGGCCCGTGCCTTACGAAAAGATTAAGCCAGCGTCACCGCAAGCCCCACTGGCGCTCCTAATAATAATCCTGTAAGGCTGATAATGATGGTTTCGTGACGGTGCAGAGAAGGAAGCGCCATTCACGAACACCCAAGAACCGCTGTGGCAAGGCTCCTGCGGAACCTTGCCACACCTGAAGCGAGCCTGCATGCCGCCAAACCGAATACCCCGGTGTACATTTCCCGCTTGCATTACACCACTTAGTCAAAGTCAAATTTTTATTGCGAACTAAGTGAACAATGTTGGTGTTAAGTGTGAAGAATTTTGGCCACAGAACGTGGTTTTCCGTCGATTCCGCGGACAAGTTCCACTGGCTAGTCAGCACAAGTGAAATGTGAACAAGTGAAGTGCTACTAACACAGTTTTAAGCCATATTTATTAACATGAGTTTTGTAATTACTTTATATTATGTTAGTTTATAACTTCTAAGGTACATATCTATGGGCTATTGTAGCCTGAAATAAATGATGTTATGTTATGTTAACGTTACCTTACCAACAATATTGACTCATTTGCGTCAAATCAATGAAATAAAAAAATATAAAAAATGGGTGCCTCATGATTTGATTGATCTGCAGAAAGAAACGCGTGTTGCCTTGTTGAATCGATACAGAAATGAAGGAATATTGGATCGCATTGTGACATGTGATAAAAAGTGGATTCTTTACGATAACCGTAAGCGAAAAATGCAATGGCTGACCCCAGGTAAAACGCCGCAACAGTGTCCTAAAGCAAAGCTTACCAATAAAAAGGTAATGGTAACTGTTTGGTGGACTCAGCATGGTGTTATTTACTATAGCTTTCTCCGATATGGTCAAGCAATAACGGCAGATGTCTACTGTGCCGAATTACGAACAGTTAAAGATGATAATGGTTATTATTTTGATTAAGTAAATAATAAAAAATATGTAAAATAAAAAAAAGAACAAATAATTTCAATTTTTCCGGTACAAATCGGCAATTTCATACTGTAACCCCTATATAACGATAAATACATTTATCACAATTAATCGTTCAGTATTTCTTCATCAACTTGGGCTCAATAACTCCGAGCCAGGATACCTCGGGGTATCTCGACCATGCCCGGGTACACCCCGGCGCCGTCGCCCCGAGCCACTCGGGCCGGGTGTTGCGACTGACGGGTAACTGCACACGATTTACATCACAATAGCAACCGTCTCACGGATAATTACCGGATAACCGGCTTGACGGAACTACCAGCCATTTGTCAAATGATTAAGAAGATAATTTACATTGTTCATGGGAAAATAGATTCAGTTTTATTTATAAATCGATACAATTCTCTTCAATCAAGTTTATGAAGTGCTTATAAGCTTCCTTTGTCTTAAAATACTCGTGCTTGAAACGGCAAGAATCTCTTTGACTATAAACAAAGGATTATTTTATCGTAACTATTATATAATATCTCTTTACTGTAATCAAATCCAAGTAATTTGGTAGTTCTGAGGGATCAGCTCCCAATAAACTGTTTTATCGGATAATCGTATAATCTGTATTAATAATAATCCCTTAACAACGTTGGGGCAATAACCGGATTAAAGCACTTCGATCACGAGAGGCTTTGAGGTAAGTGTACGTAAATAATCAGATATATATTATTATGTAACCTTACGGAATATACATACGTAACGAGATATAGTATGGTATGGGGTTTATTCCATCGGGAGTTCTAGCAGCCGGAGTATGAATTTATTGTCATTGATCAACTAGTGTTCAACCGAAGGTCTATTAATTGGCTATCGCGACAACATTCCGCCGAAGCCGAAGCCGAAGGTCTTATAACTATAACAAATTCAGTTCCAGATTGGCTAAAAGTGAATAATAATAATGATTAGGTGTGTGGGTAAACCTCCGACTAGCTTTCCTGGAAATACAGGCATGTTGTTATATTGTTGCGTTACTACGTGGACATCTTAAAATGATTATAAACATTATTCAAAAACTTTTGAAGCCTAAAGAAAATCTAGTTGCCGCAATTTTAAATGAGTCTTGATTTTGTATTAGAAAAGTTTATTTTTAGTAGTGTATTTTTAACCAACTTCCAATAAGGAGGTTCTCAAATCGACTTTTTGTATTTGTTTTTATGTATCTTAACCGATTTTTCCGCAATTTGTTTACCGATTTTCAAAATTCTTTTTTTAATTGATACTGATCTTCTGATTCCGTAAGGTTGTTCTGTATGGTGTCGGACGTGTTCTGTATGGTGTCGGACGTTAAGAATAGCACCATCCCATATCTTCCCGTGGGTGTCGTAAGAGGCGACTAAGGGACTTGCCAGAGAATGGGCAGCAGCGTTTTTCTGTGCTTTTTGCAACAACCATACTGCGATCGCCAACCCGTCTGCCAAGCGTGGCGATTATGGCAAAACCCCCCTTATGAGCGCGATACAGAAATGGCCCCTAGTACCCGGCAGCCCGTCTACCCTCGACTATGGTAGCGGTCGAGGTTACGGCGTGGCAAGGGGTGCGAAGAATCTCCGGAAGGGATCCGGCTGCCTATACCGACGACTTGACCTGGCAACATATAACACGCGGACACTCCGGACCGACGAGAAGATCACAGATCCAGATCCAAAACCCCGAGAGCTTTCAGCTTGAACTCCAGAATCGTTTCGAGTGCCTAGGAAGCTCAGTGGATGAATGCAACGATGGATTCGTGGAAACTGTCCATACGACAGGGTCTAAGTTCTTCAAGACGCTTCGTACACAGAAGAACAAAAAACTCTCTGATCAGACTCTCAAGCTCATGAAGGAACGGCGTGAGATGATCCTGCAGTCTTCAGAAGACGCGTGGAAATACCGGCAGCTCAATAGACAGATCTCTAAATCCTTGAAGAGCGACCTCCGCCGCTTTAATACCGAGCGTATTAAAGACGCCATTGAGCGGAATAAAGGCTCAAAGGTATTTGCAAGAGATCTGGCTATTGGGCAGAGCCAGCTCACGAAACTGAAGACCGACGATGGCAGAATCGTATCCGCCAAACCGGAGCTACTGAGGGAGATCGAGAGTTTTTATGGGCAGTTGTACACGTCAACCAGGAAACCCGTTGTAAATCTAGCGAATGACCCAAGAGCTAGACTGACCCGACACTACACCGAAGACATCCCAGACATCAGCCTGTACGAGATTAGGATGGCTCTGAAACAGCTTAAAAACAAAAAGGCACCGGGTGATGATGGAATTACGGCCGAACTTCTGAAGGCGGGTGGAAAACCGGTACTTAAGGCCCTTCAGAAGCTGTTTGGTTCCGTCATACTCGAGGGCAAAACGCCTCAGGCATGGTGCAGGGGTGTGGTGGTACTCTTCTTCAAAAAGGGCGACAATGCCCGGTTGAAGAACTATAGGCCCATCTCACTTCTAAGCCATGTCTACAAGTTGTTTTCAAGAGTCATCACGAATCGTCTCGCGCGCAGGTTTGACGATTTCCAGCCTCCCGAACAAGCCGGATTCCGTAAAGGCTTTAGCACCATAGACCACATACATACGCTGCGACAGGTTATACAGAAGACCGAAGAGTACAACCTGCCTCTCTGTTTAGCGTTTGTGGACTATGAGAAAGCCTTCGATTCGATCGAGACTTGGGCTGTACTGCAGTCTCTCCAACGGTGCCAAATTGATTATCGGTACATCGAGGTGCTGAAGTGTTTGTACAAAAACGCCACCATGTCAGTCCGACTCCAGGACCAGACCTCGGAACCTATCCTTCTGCAGCGAGGTGTGAGACAGGGAGACGTCATATCTCCGAAACTGTTCACCGCTGCACTGGAAGATATCTTCAAGGTTCTGGACTGGAGAGGGCTAGGCATCAACATCAATGGCGAGTACATCTCTCACCTTCGATTTGCCGACGATATAGTGGTCATGGCTGAGACCATGGAGGACCTCAGTACAATGCTCGATGACCTCAGTAGAGCTTCCGAAAGAGTGGGTCTTAAAATGAACATGGACAAAACCAAGGTCATGTTGAATGCCCATGTAACACCCACTCCTATCAAGATCGGAGACTCTACTATCGAAGTTGTAGACGATTATGTCTACCTGGGACAAACGGTCCAGTTGGGTAGGTCTAACTTCGAGAAAGAGGTCAATCGTCGTATCCGACTCGGCTGGGCAGCGTTCGGGAAGCTGCGTGGAATCTTCTCGTCCAAGTTACCGCAGTGTCTCAAGACAAAGGTTTATGACCAGTGTGTGTTGCCAGTGATTACATACGGGACCGAAACGTGGCCGCTCACAATGGGCCTCATCAGAAGGCTCAAAGTCACCCAGAGGGCAATGGAGAGAGCTATGCTCGGAGTTTCCTTGCGTGATCAAATCAGAAATGAGGACATTCGCAAGAGAACCAAGGTTACCGACGTAGCCCGAAGAATTGCCAGACTTAAGTGGCAGTGGGCAGGGCACATTGCTCGCAGAACAGATGGCCGATGGGGCCGAAAAGTTCTGGAATGGCGACCGCGAACCGGGAGACGATGCGTTGGAAGGCCTCCCACTAGGTGGACCGATGACCTGGTGAAGGTTTCGGGGATCCGCTGGATGCGAGTCGCACGGGACCGATCAATGTGGCGACACTTGGGGGAGGCCTATGTCCAGCAGTGGACGTCTTTCGGCTGAAATGATGATGATGATGATGACTGATCTTCTGAGACTTCTGAGACTGCGGTGGTCCCATTGACACCATGTCAGAAGCTGATAATGGGATCCCAGGGAAATCGAATGCAACCCTCAAATTTAGGCACATTCAATGTTTTTCATATACTTCTAACGCGATTCAGATTTTTGTGCCAGGTAATCATCATCTCATGTTGCTGAGCTGATGATGGAAGGTATAAGTCAGGTTTTGATGATGGGAACACAGGAAAATGGGCAACGCTCAAATTTTATGGGCATTGTTTGAAAGAGTATACTTCCCCTGCGATCCCATGGTCATCAGGTAAGGAGCTGATGATGGAATCACGGGTTTGGAACAATATTATTCCGCGGTGGTCTTGTTTAAATTTGGCGAAAATCTGATGCTGATCTTCGCAGATATACAATGGAACTCTTTTATAATAGACGGCAAATCTGTCGTAATTGTTGCAATCTCTTGTATGTTCATTGTTTACACTATATCATAACATAACATCACGCCTGTATGCTCTGAGGGGGTACGCAGATGTGTACAGTAGTCCAACAATCAATCAATCAAAATATTTTTATTTTACATAGGCCTACAGAGGCACTTATAAAACGTCGGCAAAAAGGTGCTCGGTTCGGGTTGGTCGTTTCCTATGGAGAAGAACCGGCAAGAAACTCCATGGTTATACTTTTAAAATCATTTGGTTTTACAATATTTCTGTTACAGCATTAGTACTAAAGTATGGGACATCGTAGGCCTGACAATAAGTCGTTGCTTACTACGAAACGTAGAACGAAATAAAAAGTTACCAAGGATCTAGGAATCTATAAGGCCTACAATGTCCACACATTTACAAACAATCGGTAAATAAGAAAAAGAGTCTATACAACAACAAAAAATAAATAGAAAATATCACAAAATGACTAGATCAAATAAGTGACACAAATGTTGTCATCCGTGCTGTAACTATTCTTAAAAAAAGGTGTAATGATTTAAGAACTATTGTAAAACATCTGATTAAAAAGAAAGGAAAAAAAATAAGATTGAGAATAGTTAGAGACATCCACACATTTGTGCCGTTTATGAGCTACCAGGGAAGCCGCATGTGCGAAGGGGCTAAAGCCAAACTTCTCTATCTTCAACGTAGTCCTTAATTTTGTAATATGCTTTTTTAATTAGGACACGTTTAATATAATTTTTAAACTTTCCATCGGTCAATTCTGTAACAACATTTCGTTAGTTATTTATGTTAAGTTCTATTTTATTGTCGATATGCATTACCATGACATGTATTGTTAACAAGGTAAATATTTTGTGTACGATATTACAACAAAAAATTAAATACGTTTTCCAAAAAAATTAAACCGACTTCAAAAACAGAGGTAGTGAAAAATAACTTTTTGCTTCAGACAGCAAAATTCAATCAATGACACAGAAGTCACCGACTTCTGAAGCTAAAAGTTATTTTCATTATTTGTGTTTATGAAGTCGGTTTTTTTTTTTGCAAAATAGTTTTCCTGTCCCTTTTTCATATTTTGGTCTATTTCACGGCTATTGAACTAATATAATAAACAACAAAACAAATGATCGAACATGACGCAGTAAATTAACTAGTTTACGTTTCGTTCTCTATTCAAACAAACAATCGAGTCCGCTTTGTTCGGCGGTCCTATTTATATCCATTTCCATGTAAATTAATATTGTGCTCCAATCCATTTGTATGGATGTATGGGAGTATGAACGTGCTAGCTATACGGGTAACAGCAAACTCAATGGAACGGAACGTGTTGGAAAAATAGTAATTTGGATACACTGAATTCACAACTTTCCGAAGGTGCTAATATTAATTTGATATGAAGCTTTAATTAGACATAATATTACTAGCTCTTCAAAGCGGCTTCACCTGCGTGGAGGTTTGAAATTATCCTAGGGAAACGATTTACTGAGCCGAGAGGTCATATGTCCTACCCAGGTCATAGTCTACCTATGTGCCAAAGAACAACAGCCACTCGGCCAACATGCTTGGACTAGTAAAATCGAATAAAATGTAACTTGATGAAACATTTATCATTTCATTCGCCTAAACATCTAGCCAAATAACTTAGTTCGGCCTTTTATATATTTTTAAAAGGTCCGATAATCAAGTAAGTATGAAATCTGTTTTTTTAGGTTATGTTAATGTTTTAATAATCAGTGGCATTTATGTTAGCCATAGACATAGAGAAAGGAGTGAGCATTATCTGTATGAAATTGACCATACTCTCTAGAATAGAATCACACAGAACACAAAGTCGTCGCCGACACAAGGTACTTAAACTGCAACGCAACGGTTTGAGCAGAAAACTTTTTTCATTTCTATTTACTTGTTAAAACTAGAGAGGGACGCGGACGTAATCAATCGATTTATAGCAGTATCGATTTCAACATCATTTCAGCCGTCAAGTGACGCCACATTGACCGGTCCCGTGCGCCTCGCATCCAGCGGATCTCCGCAACCTTCAACAGGTAATCGGTACACCTACCTACCTACCTGGGAGGCCTTCCAACGCATCGTCTTCCGGTTAGCGGTCGCCGTTCCAGACCTTTTCGGTCCCATCGCCCATCCGTTCTACTAGCCATGTGCCCTGCCCACTTAAGTTTGGCAATTTTTCGGGCTACGTTGGTAACCTTGGTTCTCTTGCGGATGTCCTCATTCGATTCGATCATGTATCGATTTTGGATGTTACAATTATTAACTATTTACAACGAAGTAACATCAGATTCTATTAGTGGCTAATCTTAATTTAATAATCGACGTTATTGCCTGGAATTTAATTTCGATTAAGAAATAAATACGACATAGGCTGAAGTAAAAGTATGGACTTCTCTAGTAACGTAAGTAATTACGGATGCGTTCAAATTTGGATATTTTATACTGCGTTCTGTTAATTAACGTAGTATTTTTTTAAAACGATTACCTATATTTTCCCTGCTTTTAAAAATAAACTGATGGTATCCAACATTAACAATGCACGACATATTGGTGATAGTCTCATCTCGGGACCAAGTTCTGTTAGTCCAAAGTGACCATTATTCTTTATGTCCACACCTTTCTGATACACTCTGTAGACAGACAGACAAAATTACTTCGCATTTGTAATATTAGCAAGAAGTATTTCCTATCGACGTATGAATCAGATACTGAGTGATCAATCATATCACTACATTCATTTGTCTAGAAGTCTGTATTTACTTTAGCTTCTGTGTGAATAGAATCAATCTCAGCCAATCTTTTAGTCTATTTATTGAAGGATGATTTTCTTATTCTAACATAATTATTTCTGACTATTTCGGAATCCCTAATCAACAGCCAACAGCAACATGTTTTTGATGTATGATAACTACTCGACTGCATTTCTCGTTTTATTTCCTAGTTGCTTTTCATTAACAACTGTTGAAAGAAAAGTAGTATTTTGAGAACCATAAACTAGACCTAATGAGTCACATATCACGCTCGTAATTCCAGTTATTTTTAGTCACATTCTTGACATGGGTACAACTAATCTCATAAACATTTCTCGTCGACTTAGCCCCGACTTGAGTGACATATCTCCAACGGAATCAGTTCACTGCACAGAACAACAACTATGTCTAACAAAGCACAACCACGCCTTTCACGTTATGACACGATGATTAAAAATAGTTTCAAACAAACAAGGGCTTGTACACTTTATTATGAAGAGTCTTTATAATGAACTTTGGACTCTATAGTGCTGTAAGACAAAGTGCAATATCCCTTGGGGGATATTTTTGGAAACGGTAGCAATTTAACAGTGATATCACGCACATCGAATAGTGCCTTAACAGCAGTTTAATAAACAATCTACTTCGTGTAATATAGTCTTGTTCTTGTTTATTCAAGGAGCTGCGAATTTCATTCTAAGTTCATAATATTCTGTTCTGAGAATATCAAAAATGGCTCGCTCTACAGTAGATCCACATCAGATGAAGTTGTTAGCTCTGCGTTGTTTGTTTCAACGTTATTATCAACAATTCCATGCTCCACTGAGTACACTAATATCTCTTTAGCATTGTAATATGTTGGCAGTTCAAGGTCTGTTTATTTTAATATCTTAATCTTCGTAATACATTTCTATAAACGTACCTATGTTTGTTCATTTCGATTGAGTAAATATTTCATCGCTCATTGTTGTATTGTTATTTTATTCGTCATACATTTCTTGTTATTTATTCAAAGTAATTGAATATCCTTAAAGTGTGTCATTATACCAAAGTACCTACCTACACTATTTTATTAAAATTTTTGAGATTTTGTATGAATCTTCTAACTTCTATGTGATTTAATATAAAGAAAGAAAAGAAAGACACTCATACTCATCATCATTCTCTTGTCATGATTCCAATTTATTTGGGGTCGGCGTAGCATGTTTTCTTCTTCCATACTCTCTTCTCTATTTCATGTCATCTTATGAGACTTGTCTCTTCTTTCTTGCCATATCATCCTCCACACAGTCCATCCATTGTTTCTTTGGTCTTCCTCTACTCTTATACCCACATTCATACTCAAAACTTTCCTCACGACATTAGCCTCATTCCTCCGCATCACATGCCCATACCACGACAACCGATTACCACACATCTTTTCAGTCACGCGCGCCACTTTCAGACTTCCTCTTATGTACTCATTTCTTATTTTATCCATTCGCGTAACACCACACACCCCCCTTAGCATTCTAATTTCAGCCATCCCTTTTAGACAGCAGGTCTAACCATTATGAGCCCTTCCAGTCGGGGCCCGAGAGCCTCCGAGGCCAGGACCCAGGCTTTGCCAGGCAAGCCATTCGTCGTGTGGTCAGGGACTACCTGACGGATAGGGCCGTCATCTACCCCGGTCGCACCGGAGAATGGAACCGGCAAGAGGTGTCGTGCGGTGTTCCACAGGGATCGGTTCTGGGGCCGCCCTTGTGGAACATCGGCTACGACGGGGTGCTGCGCGCCGACCTCCCAAGACGACACGCTGGTGCTGGGACAAGGGAGGTCGCACGAGCCGGCGGCCGAACTTATGACACGCGGGGTTGCGATAGTCGTGGAGAGAATCCGGCAACTGGGTCTCGAGGTGGCATTGCACTAGTCCGAGGCCATGTGCTTTCATGGATCTCGGAATGCGCCGCCGTCGGGATCCATACTGACGGGAGGAGGGGTTCCCATCGGCGTCGAGTCGACGCTGAAGTACCTAGGGCTTGTCCTCGACAGCCGGTGGAGCTTCGTGGAGCACTTCCGACGTTTGGCCCCCAAACTGGAACGGGCAGGGGCTGCGTTCAAACGCCTCCTGCCGGAGGCTCTACGCGGTTGTGCGGTCCATGGCCCTTTACGAGGCCCCGGTGTGGGCGCGTTCTTTGAGACGGCGAGCCACCCATTACCTGAACGCGCCCCAGAAGTTGGTAGCCGTAAGGCTAAACCAGGGGTACCGCACGATCTCCGGCAAGGCGGCGAGCCTCTTGGCCGGATTGCCGCCATGGGATCTGGAGGCGATAGTCCTCGCATGCCTGCACGAATGGCGCGCGGAGGCACTACGCCGGGGGGAAACTCCGCTGCCGCGGCATATTGTCGCTCAGCGGACAGACCTCCGGCGCGATCTCATGGCGGCATGGAGAGAGCGACTGTCGCAACCCCGTGCAGGGCACGCCACAATAGTGGCGATAAGTCCCCTATTTGAGGAGTGGCTGGAGAGGCGCCACGGCGCCCTCACCTTCTGCCTGACGCAGGTCCTCACCGGACACGGTTGTTTCGGGAGGTTCCTGCACCGAATCGGGCGGGAGGAAACGCCCAGGTGTTACCACTGCGAGGATCGGCCGGAGGACACGATGGAGCACACCATGGAGCTCTGCTCCGCTTGGGCTGAGCACCGCCGTGCCCTTGAAGAATAAATTAGGAATGATTATACTGTACCCACCTATTTGCTGTCGTTTGATTGTACTAGAAAAATATGGCATTACATTAATAATTTAAATTACTTTTCTTAATTTTAACAAGGTTGATTAAAAAATAGCAATCCCCGCAACTCACCATTCACATTTACCATTATCATAATGTTATTCTCCAATCTCCACCATAATTAAATAAGCATGGAAGTTAATTTCATCCAGTACATACGTACGTATGAGTACACAGACACATCCAGTCAATTTAACAATTTAATTTACCTAGCTATCGCTCGCAGGATCCCATTTCCATGAAATTAAGGTTCAGTGAACTGCAATAATTCGTCCTCCCCGACCTCCACGGAACCGTTAGCCCAGCACTTTAACTTCATTGATGATTGAAATAGTTTTCGTAGCTAAAAACTAGACAGACACATTTTTAAAATCTCATTGTAAAGTCATTAAGGACGTCGTAGCAGTCGGTGCGGCGACGACATAAAAACTAATATGTTGTTTAATGCCAAGTTAATAGAAAATATTTTCTCTGATATTTTTGCGAAGATCATCAATTCAATCATTAAATTAACTGGCATGATCAAACCTGTCTAGATTAGTTCATCGCGTTATATTCATAGTTTTCGAGTTAATTAAATTTGAAATTGTTCAATAAAGTGAGTAGATAATACTTTCGAGCTCCACCTGCTGTCGTAGACGGTAATCAATCATTCACATAGTTACTCAGAACTGACGCCGCTCACGTCATACATCGTATTTGAAAACGAAAGTTTCGTTTGTTTACGACTTTATGTTGTACTCTTGCAGGGCAGGTTATGTTTATAGTATCGATCCGATTCATCGGATATTGAAAACCACCTGTCCCACTGCCGGCCGGCGTGGAAACATCCAGCTTTCACCAGGACTCTCGTTAAAGAAACATAAAAAATAAAAAATTGTAGGAGAATATTGAGTTTAAGTAATACCTAGTTAGAAAATTATAGATAAAGGGCCTACATGACAGATGAATAAATAAATTAATAGTTGATCGCTGGCTGACTGTTCACACCACCACCGCGGCGCCGCGCGCCGCCACGCTGCACGTGTTGGCTAGAACTCTGTCAAACAATATACTCAATTTTAATTGCTAGCTCTGTTTGCTTTTCCCTAATCTCCGGCGTTAACAGGTACCATAGAAAACTCACTAACTGGGACAAGTTCAACTTCATTCCTTAAAATACGTACAAATCGACACCATGCCACCGGCCCCCTTCTACCATCGGACATCTAGAGGCACTGTAAGTTACCATCCCTACCTTATTGCTATTCCACCAATTCCCACTAAGCGTTTTCAAACGTCTTTCACAATAACTCTGCCTGCGTCTGTGTTTCCGAACGCTTACAACCTTAATCTCTTCAAAGTTAGAGTTAACAGGCTTCTTCTAGGTTAGCTCGCACCTACCATCTTCGACTTTGTCTCTGTCATCTCTGACCTAGACTAGTTTCAAGAGCAAACACATCTCAAGTAAAGAAAAAACATCACAATATATTCCTGTATCACGTATCTACATCCGATTATAAGCATCTATCAAGACTCCCCCCCCCCCGTATCCTAAAGTAGGTTCGTAAAGCGCGCCACATTACAACTCAATCAAGTAAAACCTCCTTCTCTCTCGGTTCACGTCACGTCGGGGTCTCAACGAGTCTGATTGAATTACGTCATGATTCGCTAATACCGCACTGATTGATCGCAGATAATTAATTGCGGCTTGGAAACGGCCCGGTTAGCCGCCGTGGGGAGAATTAGTGCTGTAGGGCTGCTAATAGGTTCAACATGGTCATTGTGGCTCAAAAACTAGGTGTACTATATACACCTTTGCCACTGTTGTGAATTTAGAATAGAAGATAGTTTCCCTTAAAAGTTTTCCTTAAATATTTATCATTGAAGTTGGTGAAGATTTACAGGGTATTTCGTAGCTCAATCAGAATTTTTTCCATTACATGTAAAGTAGTGTTTTTTTAAGGTCGATTTTGAGTCTAACCATTCTATTTAATGCTGTTGAGACAAATCGAATACG
Source organism: Cerastis rubricosa (assembly GCA_949152445.1). NCBI lineage: Eukaryota > Metazoa > Arthropoda > Insecta > Lepidoptera > Noctuidae > Cerastis > Cerastis rubricosa. The sequence goes on along the minus strand of OX424531.1, from coordinate 23,940,204 downwards.
CTTTATAGTGATACTCTGTAGCGCAATAACATGTAATCCACAAATTTTCCCCGTTTGAAATCTAACAAATGGCCATAAAACACGGCTGGTGGGCAGTTACTCCCCGGTTACTCGTGCCAATACCGTACCAAATGGTAATACATACGTATTTGGTCCCATTACACCGTCTGAAAGTGTTCTAGTCCCAGACCGCGACCCTTCTGGTTCGTGTATTATTTTTCTATTTAACTTAGTGTTTGTAGAACATTGGCACGTAGGCCGCCACAGTTGGCCTATTGTTTCCAACTGCTCCCTATCTGCGGGACGCTCCGAATTCCAACGGATTTAGAAACGAAACGAAAACTTGTAACAGCTGCTTATCTTGCCGTTCAATTCCGAAGAGGGTTTTTACATAGAGAGGGCATAGACAGAAGGTCTTCACGTACAGAAGTCTGCAAAGCCTCTTCAATCATTATGTTCCTGCCCCTGTTCTATATTACTTGGGGTCGGCGCAACAAGTTTTTTTTCTTCCGCTCTCGGTGTCAGCTGATACACTATCATTCACCCCTCTATGTTAGGGAACAAAACTTTGGAATATCATTTCCAAACCTCTCGCAATCTTTATTACACAAGTATATTATTTATGTCCATCAGTTCATAGTTAGTATTCGTTTACGTTATATAAATGCCTACTCCTAAGATTACAGGACTGGACTTTCTGCTCATTCACACTTGCCACTCCTAAATTCGGGTCGGAATGGTTCTCAAAAACTTGTTACTATTTAGGGCACTATCTCAATCTTTAAACCAAAGACGTGTTTGGTTGGAGGCTGGAAAGATATCGTTATAGACACTCGGGTTTTGCTTAGACGATGAAGAGTGTTCGCTTGAGCGATAGACACATCGGGAAGGGTCTTATGTCTCGTCCCAAACGATTTGGAAGTGCAAAATGTTCCAAAAGTACAAGTTCCTTCAAGTCTCATTGTTATATTGGCGTGGAAACTAAATATCTCCCATCTAAGGACGATTTTGGACTAAGTGCCAGATTGAAAAAAAAAAAAACACACTTTTCAGTGTGTTTTTTTTTTTGGCAATTTAGTTAACCCAATAAAATTAAATGGCGTAACAATGGTTGATAAAACTGAAGTGCACTTCTATTTCATAGACGGTATGTAGCAATCTGCCTGAAGGTAAACTAGGATTGTCAACACCCGAAAAAAGGTTTGGATGATTGTGACAAATATAGGGTACCTAATATAGTATGCATGTCGTGTTACACGTTAAAAATAAACTTCACTCACACGTCTGTACCAGATCGATTGAGTTTCTGTGGTGGAGTATGAAGAGCAGAACTACGTTACTAATCATTAGGAACTGCTATAAACACTGCAGTGCCTGTTTTAACAATGCTCGTGACTGCTGCCTACTTTAATAGTGGAGTAGCTGTGGCGATCTGTGAGGGACGGTGTATCGCGGACCTTTGATTAATTGAACGTCATGCTACTAACTCCGACAGCGCACGTTGAGGTTCACCGCACCTAATTATTGACATTTAATTAACTTTCGCGTGATCCAATCAGCTGATTCAATCACATGATTTAATTAGACGTTCCCAGTCGAATCCAAGGAGAAATTCCTCCGAAGATCAAATTGAAAGTCTCTGCTAAAACTTGAATTACTTTCGTTAAAGTTTGTGAGGTAGACGAAGCCGTAGACTGGCTTTTAACAGGAATATAATTAGGTATTATGATTAGATTACGGAGTTATTTCAGACAAGTGCTGTTTAACGAAGTCAGTCAAGTTTCAAGAGAGTTAATGTTGAGAGGTAATGTTGCTCTTTCATTCGCGAATGAACATGAGTGAGTGAATAACTTGTGAATAGGGTATTTTTGGATGTAGCGCTCCAGTTTCTAATCCACTCGGGAGATTAAAAGAAAATCTATGTATGTCTGGGCTTCCACCCGAGATTTTTATTCGTTGCCGAGTTAGGAGTACTATAAAAATAGTCTAAATGGCTCGGAGGCGCGAGCGGTGTTGCCAGCCTTCTGGGGACCTTGACCTCAAGAAACGGCGTACTGGTAACACGGATAAAAATAAATGTAGAAGGCTTATTATATCCAGCTTCTAATAACCATAACATGAAAATTATGGCGACGATTTAGTCCAAACGGGGCTACGTCGATGTCAAGGCAAATAGTTGATTTGTTCTCATCGATCATCATTGTGTTTAATATGTACTATTAAGTTTGGTAAATTGTGTTCTGTCTGTACTTTTTACATTCCCAAATATAAACAAGGTTTCCACGACCGAGAGCAACATGATAGTTATTAGTTTTTATTGGGGCCTTTTTTTGTCGAAAGTTTCGAACGTTTTTCGTTATAAGAGTGAGAAATTATTATCGTTACGTGTGACATCAGATAACTCCATTTTTGTCTGCGTAATATTTCTAAACTAATATTATAAAGAGCAAAGATTTGATTGTTTGTTTGTTTGTTTGTTTGCATTGAATAGGCTCCGAAACTACTGGTCCGATTTGAAAAATTCTTTCAGCGTTAGATAGCCCATTTATCGGGAAGGTTATAGGCTATATGTCATCACGCTACGACCAATAGGAGTGGATCAGCAATGAAAAATGTTGCGAAAACGGGGAAAATGTGACGCAAACGAAGTTGCGCCGGACAGCTAGTATACAATATTTATCTTCAGACACCTTCTTGGCTGGTTATCGAAAATTAGTAGCTTATATAAAAGTTAATTTTAATATCCTCTAAAGTTATTCGCTTCAAGAAAAAACTTGGACATATTTTTTTTTCATATCAAGCAAAATATATTCAAATTCGCGTATCTCTCAATCAGTAATTGCATACTGTTTACCGGGCTGGGGAAGAGCCACTTAAACTAAATTCCTTGAGTTATAAAGAGCCCAAAGATCACTCATAAAAGTGATTTACTATAAACCATACAGATATACCACAGTCGAAGTTTGAAGAATCAGTGGCCTTACAGTAAGAAAATTATTATTTTAATTACAACCCTGGACTTACAGAAATCTATTCCTTTTAACAAAGACAGACAGGAGAAATGTCGAAAGAGTATAGTGGCTTACCCCAAGGGTCCGAACCGCTTTTGCACGGCGTCAGTAGGCAACCCAATCACTCTACATCCATGCTTCTATACGAATAAAGACAAATACATTGACTGATGTAGCCACAGCTAGGTTAGTATACTACGCTTATTTCCATAGTATTATGTCTTATGGCATTCTGCTGTGGGGATCAGCAGCAGACGTTGATTATTTTTTTATATTGCAAAAGAGGGCAGTCCGCGCGATCTATAAAATGGGTCCTCGCGAGTCCCTCAGAGAAACATTTAAAGAGATCGATAAACTGACTCTGCCTTCACTTTATATCTTAGAATGTATTTTGTATGTCCGCAAAAACCGAGGGCTTTTCAAAATTAGAAGCGACTTCCATAATATAAACACACGTAGTAAACAATTGTAATACCCAAATTTAGATTAACAAAGTTCAGATAGGCAGTCGTTCCATGTAAAATCCTGGTATTCAGCTGCATCCGGTTAGACTGAATGTTCCCAACATAGTTGAGAAAAGACTGGGCAGATGATGCTGTATTAATACTGGAGACATCAGGTAACGATAACGAACTCAAAACCAAAAAATGGAATCAAGAACCTCCTCAGTAAAAAACATAATTTAAGCAAATCACGAACCTAACGCGTACAAAGTCGCGGGTAACAGCTAGTTTGTAATAAAATAAACAAAACATTTAGGTTCCACCATGAGGTCTCACATGTATGCAAAACGGTAATAACCGAGTGGCTTAAAACCTTAACATACGAGAAAACTGAGCAAGTTTTGGTTAGACTTGGTTATACAATTTATTTTTTTATTCCCTCTGTATCAACAATGTAAGTACCCACCGAGTATAATCTATACATTGCTTCGAACCCATCGGCACTTCAAAGAAGACATACACATTCACACATACAAACACATACGCATACATACAAGAAGACGCACACACAATTTCTCAAAGACACAACTACAGTTACACAAAGAGCTGCTAATTAGTATGTAAGCCATTTACTGTTATTTTTTCTTCCTAAATGTAATGTTTAGTCACTTTTTGTAACAATTTGAGCATTAGTCTCAATATTGTTAATTAAAAAGGGAAAGAGCGACATAGCCTCGACACAAGTATTATCAATTACGAGATGTATCATTTATAATCCATGTATGAGTTTAACTGTTTTTGGAACAAATAAATATTTTTCATATTTTTTTCTTAACAACGTAGAATACGAATATCTGCGAAAAAATCCGGAGCTTCCAATAAAGTGAAGAGGTGCTCCAATCACAAAAGTTAAATTGACGACGAACGACAATACCAATAAGAACATTCGACCTGCTTCGAGCACAATATAATCGATTGATAACCACACATCATGGAGGTATACAGAAGATCCAACCACTTACAAGAAAGACACACTTTTGTATACAATGACATGAAATGATAGGAGTGACGGCTCATACAAACATGTACCGACATCGACAGCGACGTCCAGTGCACCAAAGGTATCGTTCGCGTTGTCATCTTTCTGACTGCGTAATATTTGGCGACATGTATTCTTTTAACCGAGATATCGAGGTTTACGTTTGGCTATTTATTAAATGTTTTTTTTATTTATTTTTCATCTCGCAGGCCTATTGGTATGAGTTTCTTTTGAAATAATATGTGCCTGTTTAAATAAATGAAAAAATAAATAAATAAAAGTAGGGCTAACGTTTGATTATGTAATTGATTTCAAAAGCTTCCGCATAAGAATCTGGTCTGAATCTATTCCAAGATGGTGAAAACCATAGTCTACATTTTTAAAGTCCCTTGTAATTTAGTGTGGCTTTTCTGATTTTGATTTTATCATTATTTTATTATCAATATAAATCCATAAGAGCAATCAAAATTGCAAATAAGTACGTTCTTTATTACATCCCGCTTTCGCGAGCGAATCACGAAGTACGACATAATGAAGACAAATAAAACAGCGAGGATTAATGTATGTCGCGCTCAGCTGTCCATTGAGATGTTTCCCGCTATCACTTAGATTGCTACACACATACAGGCCGACACAACGTGCGGAATCCGGGGTGAAACATTTCTGTGCAGAGTGTGTTAGCTAACAAACTGAAGCAGGACTTATTGAAATGCCTTTCAGTTTTGTAAAAGAATTCTATCTTGAAATACTTTTAAACGCCCTAAAATATGAACTGTCTTCGGTGTATTTGGTAATAAGAAGGAAACTAGTCAGCAAATTCATCTTTGTCATTATATTAGAGTCAGAAGGGAAGATGCTATTAGTTTTTTTTAATGTAGTACCTACACGATATATATTTTTTAAAATTATTTGGGCCTACTCTTGACCTCAATCTGGTCCTAAGAACAGAGAAGAGGTCGAGGATGGAACGAGCTTACCCACAAGAAGCCAAGCCCACCTAACCTAGACCATGTCCTGTAGTGAGATGCAAAATATAAATGTTGTCACAGCTGTTGTGACAGCTAACATTCGTGATATTTTGTCTCACCAAGAAATAGAAAATTTTGACATCAAGTTACTGACGCTCGCGATAAATTGGCGGCAGCAAAAAACCATCATCATCATCTGCCTAGCCTTTTCCCAAACTATCTTGGTCTTCCAGTCTAACCAGATTCAGCTGAGTACCAGTATTTTACATGAAGCGACTGCCTATCTGACCTCCACAACCCAGTAACTGGGTAATACGATACCCCTTGGTAAGACTGGATGTCAGAGTTTTTGGCTTCTGACTACTAGTAACGACTGTCAAAGATCTACAAATGACAGCTGGGACCAAAGGCTTAACGTGCTTTCCGTGGCACGGAGGAAACTCGGCATGTAATTATGGTCACCCATCCACGGACCAACCTCGGCAAGCACGGCTTAATCTTAAAGATCGACCCGTGCGGCTGTTACTATTACACAACACAAGACCATAAAAATAAAAAAAAGATCACAATTCTTTTTCTTTTTGTAGTTTCCCTGCCTGCATAAAACATCGATTTTTATTTCTATGACTATGTAAAAGGAAACATCTCATCATAAAAGAAAAGATTCTTGTTAGTATTATCGTTATAAATATATCGTTATAAATACAAAGGACATGTGAAAAATGCGCTGCCGTATTCGTCCCGACTTTATTTAATTTAAATAAAAGATTGCGAGTTTAGGCGGTACGGAACCACGCCAGTCGCGCCACGCTCGCTTTATATCTCTTAAAATGCATTTTGTTGCCACAAGACGCTTGCGAAGAAGCTAAGATATTGTCTTCTACGAGATAAATACGTGAAATGAGATTTTGGGAGGGTTTCCGTACATGGATGTGCAATGTTCTTTTCGGGAGGAATGACTGTTATGTGAAGCAAAAGTTGGTTTGACTAGTTTCTATAGAATAAGCTTTTTTTTTAAAATTCTTTGAAATACTTAAATTCTCGCATGGTTGAATTTTATTTTGAAACATTTTCCCAATAGTGTTCGTAAGAAGGTTTATAAGGGTTCAGTTTCTTTTCAGGGTCCCTAAAGGTAATCTAAAATCTTCAGTGTACACAAAAGATTGTAATCTTTCGCTGAGAAAACAGCGCCTAATGGTAATGTGGATATATTACAAGCCTCGCCACGGTTTCAAGATGAAAGCAAAAAATAGTCTTTATAACGAATAGAAGAGAATTTATAAAAGGGCTCCAACTTTAGTTCACTTTAGGATTTTGATTAAAATACTTACTGGGAATCGAAAAATGTTTGGACGTTTGTTTTTTTAGATTTGACTTTTATTTTACTTTTATTAAGATTTAAAGTACATAGAATCACATTTAATTATGTATTTCAAGAACTCGTGTATCTATTTTCTTTACGTTTGTATGATAATCTTATATAATAAACACAGTTCGGGGAATTCTGTAATTTGCTAAAGCTTTTAATGGATTTAAATTACAAAACCTTTGCAAACATAACGGGGACGTACAAAGGTGGCAATATTTAGTTATTTACAAAGCTGTCACGGGTAGCACTCACGTCTCACAATTACGACAGTATCAAAACTCGACGTTTGCGGACACCCGTTATTCTGAGCCCACAATTATAACGATTACCAATCCTCAGTTTTACATTCAAAGCTGGCCCAACTATGACCAATTACCATTTTATCTCATACAGTTTACCTCAACCTTAACTTAGGGTATAAAGGTAGATTATTGTTTGCTAGAGGGGTCGGTAGTGGTAAGTGAAACTATTTGTTTTTGCAGGGCCGGCCTCAAACAAAGGTCGGTGCTAATGAACAGCCGGCCGCCGCCCGCCGCTATTTACGACGCCCTCAATGCCGGCCCCATTCACTGTTGTCTACAACCTAAGTGTTGCTTTTAAAGAGGCTGCATTCTCTTCCATTTATCAAAGCCAGTGTCGAAGGGTTCATGAAAATTAGCTGGGTTTAGCGCTTTTTGTGTTACGAAAACAATGCTGCCTTCACGCTTTAGCCTAGAATGGGAAAGTAGTAATACTCTATTGTATAGTTTTATACGACAGTTGCAAACTCTATTCGATCTTGATTTCATGGACACAAAATCCAATACACCCCCGACACGGGCTCAACAATATCCATCACAGGATTGTCAAACATGAGGGACTGCGGACGAGACTGATGCTTCGGTATCAACATTTCCAGGTCTCGATCATTCATGATATCTTTTATTTATGCATATGAAAAAAAATACTAGAAGGTTACGGGTTAGCAAACCCGGTGCAAAGAATGTTTCTAGCCAAGCATAAATTGTAAGACAAGTTGCGATACTTATTATTTTCTACGAATATTTCCAACTCTCTGATTTAACTTTTACATGTTAGTAATGACTATTTTGGTAGCAGTCCACAACTACGTAAATATATAACGAGGGGTTTCAAACCTTTCGCTAGCCTTCACCTGGCGTCTAATCGGAACTAGCTAATATGAGAAGTTTGACTCGTTCCAGTTGGGCCTGTAAATACTACCCGTTCTGTGGGTACTCAATCATGTTCCATATTTATTGTAGAGGTGAAGGCAGTTTTTCTTTACCTTCGTAGTAATCATTATTCGTATCTTAGTGACCGTAAAAAATAACGAGTTATAAGTAAGATAGATGTTTTATAAATAGAAATAATAATTGGTTTAGAAGTTAGTGAAGCTAATAAATGGTTCAACAAGTGGAATACCGTCTGCAATGAAGGTTGTCTTGTATACATTCGGGCAGGTTACTGCACATGTGTGCTAAAACATTTTCATCATCATCATCATTCTCCTGCCCATATCCCATTGATTTAATTAGCTGTGTGTATTGACGAGACGCTGCAGGCGGTGTCTCGTCAATATTAGCTTTCGTGACGCAGTGAGAGTCAAAGTGAGAGGGGGTTTACAAAGCGAGGGGGGCGGGGTGCACAAAGCTTGCCGAAACACTGCAGTAAAACGTCTTTGTACATAACACTAAGGCTCTGTCGGTACCAATTCACTATTCTTTGTACAAACTTGTGTTTGGGGTACATGCTTTCACGACATGAGAATTAGCTGAAGGGATTGGTGGAAAAGAAAATAAAAACCAAATAAATGCCCCTACAGAATCATCATATTAATAATTTAATAATCCTTATCTTGCCCAAACCACAATTTATTTGGGGTCGGCGCAGCATGTCTTCCGTAGTAACACTCAACAGAAAGTTCCTATACAAAACTTTTCAATCAACATTTCTCACGTGTTGTGGCGACTAAGGGACTTAGCAGAGAATGGGCGGCAGCGTTCTCTGTGCTTTTGTAACAACCGTACTGCGATCGCCAACCCGCCTGCCAAGCGTGGCGATTAAGGCAAAACCCCCCCTTCTTGGGGGAGGCCTATGTTCAGCAGTGGACGTCTTTCGGCTGAAATGAGGTAGGATACAGGAAGTATAGAGAAAAAGAGCAACTTAAATATTGACGGTGTAAGCGGATCTTAACGTTGAGTACCTACCGTCACGCTTCTCGTTCGAATCAGTAGGTCGGCAGGCAGCGTGGCAGCGTGGCAGCGTGGCAGTGCGGTGAACGAGACCGATCCGGCCGGCCGACGGGTTAATTGAAGATGTAACGGGCCCGCGCTATGAATAATTCACGGCAGCGCGCGCTGGCGGCTCGCCAGCCGGCAGCCGCGTTTAAGGGTTGAGAGCGATCGTGGCGTGGCGGAATGTTAAGGTAATGTGGGGCAAGTTGCCTGCAATGTGGCCTAGTAGGGGAATGGTACTGTACTGGAGTGAGCGGCAAGGGTGCAAGGTGATACGAGAAATAAGCGTGAGATGATTGGTCAGGAAACGTGTTATTATGATGTTACCAAATAAATACTGGTAAAAATAATGCAAAAAGATGGTTAACATATTTTCCTCTACCTTGTCCTATTAGACTAATTATTTTAAATTTCACTAGCTGTAACATGCAAGAATAATATTATCTTAACAGGTATTTTCATTAGAAAATACATTTTTCATATCGTTTGTAAGCTCGGAACTCGCTTTCAAGAAAAGAAAAAAGCTTATAATTTAGTGTGTTCCAATATTCATCATAAAAGTTTGATTCATATTTTCCATTTGTAAATAAGAGGAGCAGAAACCAAGTAGCACTCGATGTCGTAACATAAAACAGCAAGTTTTTTCAAACAGGACTCGTCTTTTTGTCAGCGTCGCGCAACGCTTCGTAATAAGATCTGGAAAATTCACACTGTATTTTTCACTGAAAACTGAGCTAACTGAAGGTGTGTGTTGTTTGTTTGTCTGTGTGTAAGTGGCAAACAGCGAGATTATGGTAGTGACGTGATACTGCTATAATAAAGTTTAAGGGGATTTATACGGTACGAGAATATCGTGAAATAAGTTGAGCTCATTTTGAAATGAAGCGCTCTACTAGTTATGTAATATTTAACGCTTTCATTAGGTTTGCGTCTGTAAAATTAGGATTAAATCAAAGATTCTTGGATGGAAATCGCTATCTCGCATGGAACTATACATTTGCAGTACCAATTAGTAAGCGAGAAAATTGTCATTATTATTTGATGTAGTGGATGAAATAAACGATTTAAATCTTTGCACATAACATTATCTTAGTTAGACGGTCAAGATTGAACTTTGTTCCATCTCATCGAGTCACAATCTCCTGATTTTCTGATGCAGCCTTTTCCACTAAGCCACACTCAAACTAGATTAAAATACACTTAATATATTGAAGGTTACCGCCCCAGTTCTGACTGCAGACCTCATGTAAGATCTGTGCTCCAGATTTTAGTGGCGAGGTGCAGCTTAGCTGCAGATCCGACGCTGATGGAGCCGTGGTCGTGGTAATCGATGCAAAATATACGCGCTCATACGTAAAGTAAGAACGCTGTATGTGTAGATGAGAGCTGTTTAAGACACAGTTATTATGTCATTTCGGGATGGGTGAGAGGGTTAGTAAATGCTTTTTATTTTTTTGGTGAAATTTTGAGAATCACAACAAAATAAGATGCAGAGCCTTTGTACATCAGTATTGCTTGATATCAATTGGTAAGTGCCTGTTACGTGTGTGTGGGCTCTTTAGTCAACTTGTATTTTCTTGGTTCTATGCGTGTCATTCTAGACAAAATAATTATAACTTTGATAAAAATTACTTTTATCAGAATTATGATTTACCGACAAACTTATCAGGACGGTTCGAAATGACATAACTACCCAATAGAAGCAGTACGAATGTATTTTCATATTATGTAAAAAGATGATTTAGAAATTCTGATACTTTGCTTTAACTAGAGGTAATTTTGGCTGAATGTCCGGAGCAAGGAAGTCGCATTAGATCCTGCTGCCCCCGACTCAAGTGTGCGAGGGAATACCAGTGTGGTTTTAGTCAGTAGGAGTCTGACAGACCCCCTCGCTGTCCCCAGGGCGGATGACATTCATCGAGGATTTCCACATCGATGAAAAAAGGGTTGGGTTAGGCTTGGTTGGATAACGCCCTCTTCTAGCCCTCTTAAACAGGTCCAGGGGCGACGAATATGGGGACATCCGTCGCCCCCCTCTCACTAGACCCCAGGTCGGAAGAGTGTTATTGGGACCTTCTATCGGGAATAATTTCTCCGTAGCAGCCACTGGTGTAGGTTGATGGCAATAGGCTCAGGACTTAAAGATAACTGGCGAAATGTAGGCGAACTATGTTCACACGGTCTACCGAGTGTACATAGTTCACTCACGAAGAGTTAGGCAGCTCACATATTATGCTGATTTTTTTATTTCAGGATGTTGAAGAAGCTTAGCATCTTTCCTCATTGAATCTTCTTGTTTATTTCACTGAATATGTTAAAAAAACGTTACATAAATACCCAAAACCGGATCTGATTCAACAAAAATGAAATATACCTACATACAAAATAAATAAAAACAAAATGCCATATTTGTCACCGATGCTGACCCGAAGCCGAGCCAGAACACAAACAGCACAGCCACCATCTCCAGGCTCGTCGCTGTGCTCCGCCTCGCAGCCGCCGGGACGCGCCACATCTGTGGGCACTGACTCGCCGGTCGTGTGCAGTTGCGTCGAGCTCCCCGCCGCCGACACCTTCACCGCCACGACGACGAGGAACAGGACGGCCACAAGCGGGCTTGGGACCTCGAGGCCAACAGGCACCGAACAGGGTCCCCGCTGTCGGTGGAAATGTGTTGCGCATGAGATGGACTCAGTCCATTAATGAGAATGTCATGCGCGCATATTATGGGGCTATTGAGGGGAAAAGCAACATGACTGCGTCAATCTTAACCTGTTGCATCTCATTCGTCTGTGTGCAAACAGTGTTGGCGACTTGTAACGACTCAACTTGCTCCGATTAATTCGCGACTCCGCTATTTGGATTAGTAGTCCTCCTTATAGATTTGGGGCTGTAATGAGAGATTATTCCGAACCTGACCCGAAAGACACAGGCCTCTTCTCTATAAGAGTGGGCTGTAATCCACCTCGCGGGCCCAGTGCGGGTTGGTAGATGTCACATGAGTTCGATTCCTGGGTCGGGCAAATCGTTTTTGGTTTTTCCATCAAGAATTTCTCAGTAGCAGCCACGGAGTCTGGATTTGTGCCGGGTTGATAGCAATAGGCTCGCCCCCTATTACATGGTACTGCCGGTAAGACCCTATTATTGAAGAGGCAAGTGTTATGGAATGAAATTAAATAAAAGACATAATAGTGAACATACAAACGCTTCCTGTGTAAAGTAAGACAAGACAAGTAGTGTCAGGTAAGACAGGTCGTTAAAACAACGAAAATTTGAGACATTTCTGTTGTGTTTTGGAGATGGCAACGCATCTGTAACGCCATTGATATTACAAATATAGATATGGATAATACGGCAGTGACCACTTTCTATTAGACCATTGTTCAGTTCAAGCAGTAAAGATATAATAAAACAAACTAATTTCGACATAGCTGGACGTACTGTCACTTGCTTGTTCTCCTCATCGTCATCATGATGACTTAGCACTCCTAGGCCAGACAGTAAATTGACTGTCATACAGTCATAATGCATCACTACATCCGTCTCATTACCAACAGTCATCAATCAAGAACAAAAAACTATCGCACAAGAATTTCGCTCCCAAAAATTTTAAATGAGCCACTTCCTCTCGTTTCCATAGGCACCCGTGAATTAGCGTCTGGGGTCAATCTGTGACCTCATCGTGACCCGGTGCCTCGTGGGCTGGCGCTCAAACACGCATTAATATTAATTCGTGCCATAACCGACTAGTCGCAGTACTGTTAACATGCCGGATGTGAGGGGAGGTCCGGGGCCAGGGAGGGGGCGAAGGGCGTGAGGAAACAAGTGCTGCTGTAGTTTTGGTACTTGAGTTACGTGAATAAGGAAAAAAGGTATTTTCGGCTGTGGGCTGCAGTTAACGATTCTGATGTTATCTTAACTTTTGGCTCACACATTTGTAAGACATTATCTATTCTATTATCATCTATCATTATTATCATTATCTTTTCTATTTTATTATTTAAACAAAAAAACAAATCAAATATAGCATAAAATAAAATAAAAAGTAGACGATTTTGACATATGGAAAGGGAACCCTAAAAAGCCTTTTTAGGGTTCCGTAGCCGAATGGGAAAAACGGAACCCTTATAGATTCGTCATGTCTGTCTGTCTGTCCATCCGTATGTCACAGCCACGTTTTTCCGAAACTATAAGAACTATACTATTGAAACTTGGTATGTAGATCGTGTATTCTGTGAACCGATAAGATTTCCACACAAAAATATAAAAAAGACAATAAATTTTGGGGTTCCCCATACATAGAACTGACAACCAAATTGTTTTTTTTCATCAGACCGTTACGTGTGGGGTATCTATGGAAAGGTCTTCAAAAATGATATTGAGATTTCTAAAATATTTTTATTCTAAACTGAATAGTATGCGCTAGAGCCACTTCCAAAGTGATAAAATGTGTGTCCCCCCTCTAATTTCTAAAGTAAGAGGAGGAAAATTCTGAAATTATTATATTTAGATTGTAGCACGTAAAAAAAAACTATCAACGGAAATTGGTTTCAATAAGATATGATGTTTAGTTTTTGAGATATGGGACTTTTTCATCAAACTGCAGCAGTAACTTTGTTTTTCATTAACATACTATAAAAAACCAATTTAGTTTTGCGGTTGAGTGGAAGTTTACTAACTAATACTACTAACTAATGAATGACAGTTCAAAATATTGTTATTATATTGTTTGGGGCTATGGAACCCTGTGTGCGAGTAAGACTCGCACTTGGCCGGTTTTTTAGTGTAGAAATATATATATTTGGTAAATACAAAACACAGTGATGGGCTTTCAGATTCATATGAGTTTTATAAAACAGAGTACAAACAAAATTTCATTTTTCATTTATTTATTCAGTAACAATCTACATTGCATTCGAATATAATCAGTAATGGAGACACAAACAAAAAAAAAATAGAATACATGAAATTCAATTAGTTTAGATTATAAGAAATTAAATTAAAATAATGTGAAATACCTTGCATGCATAATTTAAAATAACAATGTCAATAAATTAATAGCAATTTAAAACAAAACAATAACATACAACAATAATTAAAGTCGAAAACAAATAATAACACTTAGTCAAAAAAAATTACATAGGCACATTACAATTCGTCTATGGAGTAGAGACATTTTTCCAACAGAAATGCCTTGAGCCTTGCCTTGAATGAGCCTGTGTACAGAATGCTTTTCAACTCCAGCGGCAATTTATTAAATATTTTAACTGCCTGATACTGTGGACTATGTTTGACTATTCCAAGAGCCGGGGTGATTTTGTTTGCGAAGTCTATCCTACGCGTATTTTCTCTTACCAACCTGCCCTCTTCTGTTTCAAAGTTATAAATATATTTTTTAAACGTGTTTAGCAGTACCACTACATAAAGGCTAGGTACTGTGAGAATGCCAAGTTCCTTAAAATATGGTCGACAGGTGTCTTGTTGAGAGATGCGGACAATGGTGCGAATAGCTCTTTTTTGGAGAATGAAAGCCCTATGCCAGTTATAATGGTAGCTATTTCCCCAAAACTGTATGCTATACCTCAGTTTGGACTCAACTAACGCAAAGTATACCATTTTTAGATGTGTTATGCTCACTTCATCCCTTAGAGTTCTTAAGGCATAGCAAGCAGATGATATTGATGAGTCCAATGCCGCTAATTCCTTTTTCCAATTTAAGAGATCATCAATATAAATTCCCAAAAACTTAATTTCCCTGACAAGCTCAATTTTAACTTTATCCAGCTCAATCTCCATTGTATCTTTGCTACGCGCAGTGGTTTTAAATAACATAATATTAGTTTTAGATTGGTTTATAATAAGCATATTTGCATTAAACCAAGAATGAAAAGTTTCCAGAGCTGCATTCACCTTAACGGTAAGGTCATGGATATCATTAGCTGCGACTATGGCATTTGTGTCATCCGCGAACACTACCAGTTGTACATCCGGCAAAAGTTTACTTATGTAATTTATTAGATCATTAGTGAATAATATGTATAATAAAGGGCCCAAAATTGATCCTTGAGGGACTCCAGATGTAATGTTTATCATAGGTGACCTGTAGTTGTCAGTATACCCGTTTGGTTTTGTAGAATTAAGTTCGACAAACATTTTTCTATTGCTAAGATATGAGGAGAAGAGCTCTAAGGCTTTACCTCTGATCCCATAGTGCTCCATTTTTGTCAAAAGTAGTTTGTGGTCAATAGTGTCAAAAGCCGCGCTTAAGTCCAAGTAAATACCCGCTACCCTCAATTTACAGTTTATATTATTAACCACATCATTTAGCAACGTATAAATAGCATCTCCAGTTCCCACATCCTTCTGGTATCCAAATTGTCTTAAATTAATTACTTTGTTTAAATTAAGATGTCGACTTAAGCGTTCCTTTAAAACTTTTTCGAAGATCTTTCCTAATGTGGGCAATAAGGAAATAGGCCTATAATTTTTCGCATCAGTTTTTGTGCCCTTTTTATGAATTGGGATGATCTTAGCAATTTTTAGCTGTTCCGGAAATATGCCTTCAACAATGCAATTATTATAAAAAGTCGAAAGCGGTTCAGATAACACTAGTAAATTGTCTTTAATTACTGATATTGGAATTTCATCGTAGCCACAGGATTTCTTATTTTGCATACTACTAACTATTTTGGAAATTTTATATGAAGTAGTGAGTGAGATATCCATATCGTTTTCCACTCTTTCCGTACTTTGTTGTAGAAAACCGACAGCATCATGAGCATCATTTCCCGGCACAATGTCCTTCTGATCAAATTGCTTCACTAGATGGTAGGCTACTTCTTCTGGGTTATCTATTATTAGGTTATTTATTTTAAGTCGAATTTCCGCCTTCATTGCTTTTACCCGATTTGTACTCTTATTTATAACTTTCCAAATTTCCCTACTTGAATTTTTTGATTGTTTAATTTTTTCACTTACTGTAAGTTTTTTAGCATTTGCAATTACCCTTTTATAAATTCTAACATACTTTTTTTTGTAGTTAATTACACTATTATCAAGTTTATTTCCACTAGAGCATAAGACTCGTTTCATATTACTCGATGTTTTTACACCTCTTGTGACCCACCGTAATTGAAATTTACGTCTTATTTTTATATTTTGTTTACGTTTTCTAAAACTGTACTGAAATATCTTACTAAAGGTCTTCAAAAATGTATTGATTCCCATAGAAGTCCAGTCGTTTTCAAGTATTCGTTGTCCAAAATTAAGAACATTCCTACAATTAAAAGATCTCTTATTTACAGTAATATGATTGTTATTATCAATGTTAACATTAGAATCCTCCAAAGTGAAAGCACCCAGTAGAGCGCCGTGACCATCTGCCAAGCCATTGTGGTCTACTACACATTCCTCTACACAGTCATCAGGCAAGTTAGTCAAGATGTTATTAATGCAGGAGTATGAGTTATTGCGCATAAACGTATGAGTTGTTATGAGATGTCTAAAGTTATAGCAGGTCAATAGGCTAATGAACTCAGTTCGTTTTCTGCTCTCTGTGAGCATATCAATATTAAAATCTCCACAGATTACACATTTCTTATTGAATAAACGCTCCAATAGTTTTTCCAAGCTAGTCATAAAATTAGCAAAATTCTTATCATTTGGATTACGATAACAACAACACAGATACAGACCTGTTTTAATATCCTTAATACAACAAATTTCAAAGCTCTCTACCCTATACAGTTTATTTATAATGTCAACTTTTCTGTCTGTGCAAGCTAAGATTAGGGTACCCCCCCTTTTCTTTTTATTTCTAGTATTGTAAGATGCAAGATAATAATTTTCTAGATTTAATAAATTTACAGTTTTATCGTTCAAGAAGTGTTCACTTAAGCAGACATAGTCTACCTTACTTTCAAGCGCTTCTAAATAAATGGATAATTCATTTTTCTTATTGCTAATTCCACACACATTCTGATGACATATGCACATATTAAATTTAAGATTAGATGAGACGGAAATGTTACTTGTATTTGATGCAATAGCAGTATCTGTATCACTCACGAAAAAAATCTGACTGTAGTGTCTGTTGTGAGACCTCTTCAGTCTGTGACGTCGAATTCACAAATCTAATACTTGTGAGGATACTGTGATCAGTTTGAGTACAAGCGTTCTTATAAAACTTTACTCTGCTTTGATTTTCATCATTTTTAATTTTTATAATATAATTTTGGTAAGATATTCTATAATTTTGATGCAAAATTTCTCTATGAATTAGTCCACATGCTTGCAACTTGTTTACATTTTTCGGTTGTCTGTCATAGTAATTTAAATCTAAAGGAATGAACTTTGAATTTTCACAGTTGTTACACACAAGTTGTACTGAATTATTTAATACATTTGTGTTTAAGAATATATTATTATAAATTTTACCCACCAATACGTTTGTAGACTTTAAATGTCGTAGGGTGTAATGTAAATATGTCTGAACTAACATCGGATTTCTATCATTAGAGCCAGCCAGTATCAGTACAAAATCAGATTTGGTGAATTCAGAGCACATAGATACACAAGACTTCAGTACTTCATCCAATGTAGCATTCGGTTTTATATTTGAAGTAACAAAAAAGGAATCCCCTAAATAATATTGAAGTATTTTTCTTACACCATACCCTGTTTGATCTGCAAAAATCATAACTCTGTGCTTACGTTCGCTGACATTTGTAATTTCTTCTTGTGACCTCTTAGAATCATTATGTGGAGAAACTAGCTGCTGGGTTGTGTGTTGAGATTTCTCATTACAGGCTGCTTCCCTCGAGATTTTACCAATGTTTCCAATTCCTTCATCTGGTTCGGGGCTCTTTGTTAACATTAACAATTCACCGCTATGTGTATTTTTGCTCAGTGAAGTAGGACAGGCGTTGGGTGACATTGTTTCATCCATAGCGGTCCTCGTATCGACTATTGTAGATTCCTCTGTTATTATTGAAGTACCGGAATTTTCGTCTACCGTCAGTGTTAAGTGGGAATTATTGATTGGTGTTATGAGAGTACAATCTTTTGATCTTGTTGGTGTAGAGAAACTGTTATTTTGCAAGCTATTCCGGAAACGTCTCGAAATAGTGCTCTTTCTATCTGATAAGGTAACCTTTTTATATGCATCAATGGTTGTTTGACAGTTCCCTAGGTCCATCTTCAATCTAAAATTTTCGCTGTTTAAGTTCTCAATTTCGATATGTGCACTTTGTAAATCTGATGTTAGCTTTTTGATGGTATCATTTAGGTTCATAATGGTGTCACTATCATTTAAGGACGTATTTGGCACACTCATCATTGTGGTATCAAGTAATGCTGAATTATCATAGTAGAGATTGTCACATGACCTAGACTTATGAGGTTTTCTAAAAGTAACGTGTTCAGCCTCCATGATTATTATTGGGTGTTGTTTCTGGGTTTCCGTCCAGTTTAGGTAGAACCTTCAGCCAGGTAGTCGTAAATGTACGTAGTTTAAGACACAGAAATAACTAAGAATATATTTCTTCTTCACATTAAAATATGGCAGGCAATTGTGAACGTTCGTCGATGAAGACCCAAAAAGTTTTACACGTCGTGGGGCTTGAACTCTAGACTCTCCGCGTTCTTGACTGTTAGCGAACGGCTTACTTGTCTAGACCACCGAAGCTATACAGTATAGTGCGAATTAGACGATCTGTTGCCAATAAGTTACTAAGGTACTAGACGTGTGTCATTGACCCGTTCAAAGGTCATACACCTCGACACAAAGACAAAGAGATTTGTGACGGTCACTTTTACGATCACTTTAATTTTTTAAATGTTTTTGTTGATATCTCTGTTAATAATTGGTACACTGAGTTAGTTTTTTCACTAGTTATTCCTTTTTTTGTGGTGCACGAATTGATATAACTTTAGAACTGTTTACTACACTTAAAACTATTTTGTCGAAATAAAATATTCGCGAGTACAAAAGCACGTCCGCTCGACTCAACGGGCGGGGAGCGGGGAAATACATCGGCACACCAAATATTGCTATTCACTGTCCAAATCTACAGGGAAGTATATTTAGCTGCAGGCGTTCACGATCCGACACGGAATTAGAACAGCTCGCTAATTTCATGTAGTGGAATACTACAGGGAGGCGGATTTAGGCCCGTTACGTCCGATCGAGTCGGGCCAGTATTTTAACAAGTGCGCCGTACGTTAGTGTTATGGGCACGTTTGTAACCCACCCAGCGTGATGTTGGACGTGCGGGGATCACTCGTTTCGATGTTTTTAAGTCCACTGGACGGAGGGAGAACAGAGTGCTTACCTACTATTCAGGAGAGATATTGGATTTCGTCAAATAGTTGGGAGATGGCAGGCTTCTGAACAAAACCTAATGTAGTCACCCCCGTTATCCCCGAAGTTTTAGGCAGAGGTGTACCGAATAATACACCTAGGTACATTTCACCAGTCTCGTGTTCATGCTCATGTGTGTTTTTCCTACTCCTCCGCTATTCTCGTCTGATTAATTTTTTTGCGGGATCCAATACAGTTAAATTGTTTCTCTGGGACTTCAGTGGGAGTTCTGGGACTTGCAGTGGTTTGGGAATAGTGCGGCGGGCTGGTCCCAGTCTCATGTAGGTATTACATGGGACAAAAACGTAACTGGGCGAGTGAGCTTATTGCCTCACCCGGACATCCTGAGTTCGTGGCTGCTATTGAAAAACCCACACACTTTCCACCCAAACTACCCAGCATTTCCGCTTTCAACCAACGAGGCAAATAAAGCTAATAAAAAATTATTGTTATTATAATTCCTCCCGTAACCCTGAACCCTGATAGTGACGTACTCACTGCACGTCCCGGCGGCGGCCGATGGTGACGCGAATCAATCGGTCAATGTTTGCTCGTGATGTCCGACTACGCCTCCACGGAGCTCAATCCCGCTGTTTGTAAAAGTTATTTCCTCTCGCCCGAGTTGTAAGCGCGCACTTGTTTTTATTTACGTTATTTTTTTTGAGTAACTTTTACGTGTAATATTACGTGAAGTGCTACTACGCGCTGTGAAATGGCACCACCATCACAGCAAAAACTGACAAAAACACTTATGACAGTATAACGCTCTCAAATAACGAAGCTAGGCTAGCTAGCTAGCTGTGCTATCGAATGTAGCGCGGAGCAAAAACAAGCAAAAAAATCCTATTCAGTTTCCAAACTTCATAGTCGCTTTGAATTGCATCGTCGCAACGCTATGAGTATAATGTACCGGAGCCGCACAAGCTATGCGGTGTCGCAACGTAAAGATGCCGCAACCATTCGCCCACTAAAACATACATTTTAAGTATAAACAGTCTATTACAGTAAAATTTAAAAAACAAAACTAAGAAAAACCTGTTCTATTTCCAACATTTTTCATTAGATAAAACATACAAAACGTCAAGAAAGTGACAGGTGGGTGTACCTCGCTGCTTCCCATTACGGCCGATAATGGAGGGTACACAAAGAGAGCGAATTGCCGCTCAGATGATACGCACTCGTTTAGCCCGCGCGAGGGATTTGGCACACACCGCGCTCGCCGGCAATTCTTCACATTGTCCGCAGTATGAACATCATGGCGCCCGGTAATGGCGCGCCCTTACACTATTGATTTTGTGAACTGCATTGATTTTTTTGTCACCAGAGAGCGTTGACACCATGCCATTGTGAGGTTCCAGGTTGCGAATACCTACTGGACTGACGTATCTTCATTATTTATTTCAGTAGCACGAATCAAACAAATGACAATGTCGCAATTGTTGAGATATTACACCCATGAAAGATCCAAAGTGAAGGACTAAAATCGAAAGCAATTAAACAATTAATGAGGAATCCAGTGCCCAATTAAAACAAAAATGGGTTTGTTATATAATAAGTAATTAAAAGGGTGAATTTATGTACCCAGTCAGTCGTAGAGTAATTTGATGTATTGCGAAAGTAAAGCAATTGCAATACCCAGAGGTGCCATACCATAAAATACAGTTACGATTGTGGACAATGTAGAAAACTCGGTTTGGAACTATTGTATACATTTAACTTTTGTTCCTCTATAAAATAAGACATAACCCAGTTCGGCAGTCATGTAATAAAAATAACCGGACCATTTCTGGAATTACGGTTCCAAATTAATAGTCCAATTTGGGAAAAACACGAAAATATGTCATTGATTTAAACTTACGATATGACCGCAAACTACCGATCCGATATCGTTATAGCCAGACAGGATCCGGAATGAATATGTTATGTTCGCTCCAAATTGACTTTTTCATCAGAAACAGGAGTAGGTATTTAAAAAAGGATTCAGGCTATAGTTAAACGTACTATAATTATATCCATTCATTTATCAGAATTTTACACTCTTCAATGCTCAAGCATTGATGAGTGTAAAATTCAAGCTTCGTGTTCTCTTGCTATCCACATTGTATTCTGCGGTAGCACTGACAAATGTGAACTACTCCGAATGTGAGTGTTTGTGCCTAAACACCGCAAGCCTTAAGGATGCAATAAGGCAGTTACATCACCGTCTAAGTGGGGCTTTATAGTGGCGACACGTCGTTAATATGCAGCGCCTGGGCGAAGTGGGGGGCTGAAGTGAGGGGGAGCACGGTGAAGCTGGGATAATGCGAACAGGTGGGTAATAGTGCTAATGTCAGAACACCGGCTACAAATGCGGTGCCATACTGTTAGAGTGAGCCCTGATGCGATCCTGATGAAGAGATTAACTTTGATTCCTAAATGTACTGTCTATTTATTAGAGTTGAAATCCTTTTTGTTAATGAGCTTACAGATTGATGAAATGGATAAGCAACGTCGCTTAAATAAGTCATTAATTATGGACTAAAATAGTATTGGGCAGACCATGTCTGTGAGCCTGATTGTCACAAGACCGGAGTCCTGAGACAGTGGAACGTTTTAAGAATGTAGGGAGGTCTTTGCCCAAGAGTGGCCAAAACAATGCAAAAGGTAACATTATTAAACGTGAATCATATTTTTCATATATAAACTGTTCATTACGGCTCCGAAGGCCCATAAAATCCTTGACCAGTGTGTCATGAATAGTATTAACACGACATGGCTAATAAAATCCTTGACCAAGTCCAGTATGAATATTACCCATATATTGATACTTGGCCTGTCGCATTTAATAACTGAGCTCGTAATTGCTCTCTAAATTGGGCTATAAACGATGATGTCGTCCGCACAGGAGATACAGAAGGTCCATGTTACGGTTACTCTGAAATTCTCCGATGCTGTTTTTATTTCCTTACTGTGATTTTATCGAGCTTATTTTCCCCGCAGGAATAGACGAAGCTGTTCCTGCAGTACACCCACATTTCCTCAGTCATTTTTATGTCTCATGGAATAGGGGACCAGATGACGAACGTGGACGAGGCCAACGGAATTTGTTAGAACCGTAGCAGGTGACGTCCCGTAGTTTCTGCATGGAGAAAAAAGGCGTGACTTTATTTGTATGTATCTATGTGATATGGGCGAACGAATTGCCATTAACCCTGTACAAATCCTGACTAGAGGCTTCCACTTATAAATTCCTGACGGAAAACGCAGGACATAATGCTCAGCAGTAGTGCTTGCAACCATTAGTCCAAAAAACAGCCCCTACTGTAATAAAAAAAAAGTGCTTTCCGGGCATATTTATGAATGCTACTGAAGGAAGTAGGAATATCCTCTCACAGCAGCAGTTGCCGTCTGAGGTTCGTTACATAGCGTCTCTCTTCATCCTGGTTGAACATTAAACATTGTCCGGAGTGAAGCTTTTGAAGCAGTCTTCAACAACGTGGGCCCGATGAACGGTGGTCATTACGTGTAATAACCAAGGAGTTGCGGAACTTGCGATACCGAGCGGCGCTCGTTTAACCCGCTCAAAATTTCCTATACACACAAATATAAATGTAGTTTTTTCTTGAAATTTTGGTGGAGCACCTAATAGGTTAATGTTGCTATTAAACATTGAACATAGCCTACTAAAAAGAATAGCGACAGAAGAGTTCGTTGTTATTATCACTACAGAACTCCTGCCTGTGTTGATTTTGATAATGACTAGTAGATAACATCATTGTTTTGAGAAATGGTAGCAGAGTATATTAATAAATAGATAATGTCAATTAAAATCGAGAGCACATTTTATAACTTTGGGAAACGGCACACGATACAAATACTCATTCTATTACCTAGGTACCTACTTACTGTGAAATACTGATCATATAAACTCGTGCACTGCACACCTGTACAGCTCAAAAAGGTCAGAAACACGTCATAGTCCAAACAAAACAACATCTGTACAGGATGACGTCACCCGATCTGAAATAGCGTCTCATCCTGACTCGTCGGCCGGTCCATTTGTCACCGCAGCGGTTCAAATCTGGGGCGCGCCGCGAGTGCATGACGAATGCTCGCCTGCGACTAATTAATGTTCTAATAATCTTCGGCGACCAGCTCGGAAATATTCCCTCATCAATCTACATTATGGTCTAGTTCGCGTGACTGAATAGAGATGAGGGATTTTTCTCCGTAAGTGAATAAGTGAAGCGGTTTTCTTTGAAGGCAGTTGATTGTTTGATGGACGTGAGGAGTTTATAATAAATGGCTTCTGCGAGGGCTTATAAGTTATTAGGAAGTCAAATAAATGACGTTTGAAATTAAATGTCACCAGCAACTTGCTTCTACTGCAGCAGATATATTAGTAGTGCCTTTAAGTTTGCATGACACATAATTCTCTGCCATTCAACCTCCCAGACTCTGAATCCGTAGGTACTGTAGTCAGTTCGGGCTTCATAGTAATTGCCTCTACAAATAAATGTACGTTAAGACAATGCTACATGCGATGCATTACTGTTTCCAGCTTATCCGGGAAAATTGCCAAGAGAACATAAATATTGACTGATACAGAACACGTTTCGTAATATAAGGAAACCATGTTCACATCAAATTCAATACGAAAACATCCGTCTGTTGTACACACGCCATCTGTTTGTGTTTGAAGACGTGCAGATATGTGCATTATCATGCAGAATTCAAAATAGCTGGCGTTTGGAGGAGTGTGATCTGTGTATAGTACCACGATCTGAGATTTCACTCGTGGTAGAAGAAATGGCTAATTTATTGAGTTAATATTGTGTGATGATTGTTCTATTAATTTGGTTTATTCCTCATTACTATTGGGTTAAAGTAATTCGTTCTAGTCTCGCCATACATTCTCACTATAAACCCACAATCTATTTAATCTAAATTTCTAACTATGAACGCAGTTGATGCTGTAATTAAAATGGTACCTATACATACATATTAATTTAAACCCACATCCATATTAACCAAGTAAAACTATCGTTTATTCCAAGACAAAATTATAATCCTTACAGCAGTTGAGTTCAAAGTGTATGACGAATCACATCCCATCTCCCCATCTCCGCCATCTTGCAATTAATGCCACTGCGGTCTAAAAGCTGAAACATTGGCTCATTTATCAACGCTGAGACTTCATAATTGCCTATGAACTTCCCTAGATCGGCCTTGAAACAGAATTAGTGGTGCGGAAACTGTTACAAGTTTTCCGTTTAAAATTAATGGTTGATGAAAAGTTTCGAGTAAATAGCAGTATGTTTCATGTAATCACATCGACATTTGGAAGCTTTGGGGAGATTTATCATTTTGTAACTTAGTTTTGTTCTTTGTAGTCAATCATGCAACTGTGATTGCAGGTGACTAAATTGAACACAATAATCAGCTAGCAAAACTGAAAGACGGAACATATTGTTTTGGAAACTAATCATATTATTAACGACAAACGAGCAAAGACTCTTGTTTCAACTTCAGAGTGCATAAACCAAGTTACTATCGACAAGGAGCTCAAATCAAGTCTAAACTTAGTTCAACTCGTTAGTCAAAGATTGCGATAAGGCAATTATACAGTCGACCACAGCAGCATTTGATTAATCGCTAAATATCCGTAGGCCGTAACGTCATGCCAGCTGTTGCACCGATGCAACTTATTTACCAACTTCTGCCATTCATCAAAACAGTTGGAGTTTCCCTACTGGCTTGAAGTTCAAAGTCATTAACAGGGGTAAGATTTTGTTTAAAAAAGAAGCGCGTTTGTTTGAGTGGCCCGATATATAAGGCAAAATATTTTTTTAAAATTTAAGGCCTATCAAGATTTTCCTCAAATTTTGTTAAGAATTAATGATCATAATTATATCGTTAGGTATCCTCTCCATTCATCTGTCTATACCTACTTCATTGTCCATCCCTCTTACTCGTTTTTCCACCAGTTCATGATAATTTCATCTGGTGTTGATTCATTCTTCATCTATCAGTAGGTACTTAAATATTCAGTCGTTTGTCCGTCTTCTATCCACACAACTGTAATAAACGATTTTAAAATATCCACGACAAGGACCAAATCTTTTGTTTAGTTCTAACATTTTGTGCCATTCTTCCTCGTGCCTATTAAGTTGGTCGTACACTGCGTATGACATTAAACAGCGCTTTGTTGTCACATCAGTGTCAGGTCTGTCGGGGCGCGGATATCTGGGGCACACAAACGGGACAAGTGTCACACAGCCTTCTTTTGTTTCTGGAGACACCCGGACCTGGACCCGACATGTAAACAACGCTTACAAAAGATAAGCAAGCATTGCCTTATCATTCGACACGTGTATCTATTAGTGCGTAATTTGTTTCTTATTGTTCAGATAAAGCCTAAAAGTGTGACTAGCGTTTTCGGTAGAAAAGGTTGTGGGTCTAAGCCTTAAATTGTTATTTTGGGGTCCGATTTTGTGCCTGGATCAGGCCTACCTGCAAAAGGTAGAGTTAGAGCCCAGATGTGATGTAAATTAGTTATTTTATAATTTTAGTTCATGTCTTAAAACTTATCTAACCTTAACTCCAATAATTCCAAGTAAGGTAGACAAGAACCAGAAATATGACCTATTTACAGTCGTTTACGTTTGTCCTAAGTTTTAAGCTATTAACCAGTCAAGCTGTGTGTGGTTGGCGTTTGTCGTAACGTGACTCGTGAGCTAATTCCCGCTTAATGTGTGAAGTAAATACACGTCGCAGGCAGCCCTGACGCCGCGCCGGGCTGCCACTACTGCCAGACGAGCGAGGCGACGACGCTTCACGCTGCTCGCACGGGGGAGGGAAGGTGCACGCTTTGTGGGATAGCAGTCAGATAGATATGCAGTCATTTAAGGAGAAGAGTTAATCTGTCAATTGTGTTTGGTAGCTGTTGTTTATTTCAATTAGACTATAACAGGCACTTTTCAAAGTCAAAAAAAAAAACAGAACAGAACGCAAAGCTACAGTTCCAGACACAAAGCATAATAACTTGTAAAAGTACTGTAGTTGTCAAGTGCAGCGTGCAAGCAGGCATGCAACGAGTACATACAGCAAGCATTGCTTCCGTCACGGCTCCGGCGCTGCGAGGTTTGGGCGGCCCCACGCGAGCTTATAGTCGCAGATGGTTTTACGCTCACCACCGCAGCCTCAGCCGCGGCGGCGGGTCTTCAAACCACCTGCTCTTCAGCTCGCAGGCCGCCCCACCCCTCCGCGCCCTAGGGGTAGGGCAGACAAGACTGCGTGAAGTCGGTTTTGCAGCGATTTGTTTCTGTTACAAATTTTTGTAGCACCACGTATTAACTTTTTATGACACTATTTTAATTTAATATTGAAAATACTAACAAGTAACCGATATTTGTGACCAAATAATGTTCCGTAAAATGTTGTTTCGGTGTAGTGAAAATATAGCAAATAATCATTTGGCAAATGAAAAAGTTCAAAAGAGGCTTCAGCCAATAGCAAAAAGTTATTCTGTAAGTCGGCGAAATAAGGTTCGGTAAAATAATACATATTATTATGACACACATGATACTTAAATGATCTAAAAATATGTCAAAAAACACATATAGCAAAAAAAGTCGGTCAATAGTTACGGCCCTCTTCTTCACGTAGCCGGTGTCAAGCAAGCAAGCAAACTTGAACATTATCCGCTGATTATGCTAAAACTGCAGTTAAATCAATCAACTGTACGTTTTTAGTTATTACATAGTGTTGGTAACAATGTGGTTACGTGTCTGTGATGCATGATAATGCTCTTCAAATCAAATCAAATCAAATCAAATCCATTTATTTGCCAGAATGTAGGTTTACACGGTGCGTGGTGTGATCTTAAAACTAATAGTGGCCCCTATACATTCTACCATTGCATATGGTGTGCAAATATTTAATTTTAACCTTGGCCCTTTTATTATTATACTGAGGTTTTATTATTATCCCTTTTATTATTATACTGAGACATTGGTATTATAATAATTGTAAAAAAATAATCATAAAATATACTAACAAATACTCTTCAGCATCAACAAATTAAGATGTCATGCATGCATGTAATTAGAAATAAATTCATTAGTTAATATTGATGTCAAATCTATAACTATGTCAGTTCAAGTGATAAAGTTCAGTAAAATGTCAGATTTAAATAAATAATTTTACATTAGAATTGATCATGTCATAAATAGTATAAATTCGAACTTCCACCATTATCAGGTATATATCAATTTAGTTATTTTTGTTTCTCTCTCCGCAATCTGTCATGTATTCATTCAGACTATAAAAGCATTTATCTTTTAACCACTGCGTTATCTTTCTTTTAAACATGGTTAACGGTAGATCTTTAAAAGCGTCCGGTAATTTGTTATATACCTTTACAGCATTTATGTACGAGTTCCTCTTGTACAATTCGAGCCTGCATTGCGGTACACAGAGCTCATGTTTAAATTTATTTTTATTTCTAGGCGCTACATTTTTTTTGGTTACATCTTTGTGCTTAGTGAAATATTCCGGATGTTGTTGTACAAATAGGCATAATTCTCTAATGTACATACACGGTAATGGCAGAATATTAAACTTTTGAAACAAGGGCTTACAACTATCCATATACCAGGCCCCACAGATTGCCCGCACACATTTTTTTTGCACTATAAACGCTTTTGTAATATCCACCGAATTGCCCCACACCAAGAGACCATAAGCCAGTACGGACGAAACGTATCCGTGATATGCACAAAGAGCAGCTTCTGTCGATACTGTAACTCTTACTCTTTTTATTGCGTAGACAAATCTGTCGAGTTTATCACAAACGTAATCGACGTGTGTTTTCCAGTCGCAATTCTGATCCAACATTATACCCAGAAATTTAGTACTTGCAACTTGTTCGATCCTTGTGTCATTATATTTAATATTTAACTTCAAAGGCTTTCTTTTATGGGTTTGGAATTGGATCATTTTCGTTTTTTCCATATTAATTTTTAAGTTGTTAGTCTGTAACCAGTGTATTATATTGTCTAATGCATTGTTTATGTCTTGTTCGTATGTGTCTGCATTTTCACATTTCACAATGAGGGTTGTGTCATCGGCAAACAAGATTGTGTTATGGCAAGTGATATTTGGGAGATCATTAATATATATGAGGAATAAAAAAGATGCCAACACACAGCCCTGTGGCACTCCAAACTGATTTAGTCGATATTCACTTCTATATAAAACTTCATTTGGAGTCCCCCGTGTCGGGCCACAAAGCCAGGCGTAATGTAATCTGCGCCACACCTGTCCAGCCTGTCCGCTGGGATGCCTTACATTGTACGTACATGGGATTATTGTAGCACACCCACCACCTACACAAACATACACTATCACGCAAGCTACCAACTACATGTTATATAGATTTACGAATTTGGTGAATGATACCGACAGTTGGTATAGTATTATTATTGCCGTTGGTCTCGGCTGTCATTTGTTACGCCTAATCAAAAGTCCGAAAATTTGTCATCCAGTAGGGTTATCGGGTAACTCATTCACTGGGCTGAGGAGGTCAGATAGACAGTCGCTCCACGTAAAATAATGGTATTCATGACTATTCGGTTACACAGGATACCATTGTAGTTGTGAAAAGCTAGCCTCATAATGAATTCCGAAAACCACAAACGATAGAGAGAATAATATTGCTGTTTTGTCAACCAGAATATTGTGTTTGTTTATTTGCAACATTGGCAACTCATCATTTCTTAGAACCTGCTAGTTTCGGACACAATCCATTATGCACGCAATTTGATGAGAGTACAGAACTATTAATAGTTTCTGTCACCTGATAAGGAATTCTGTAGAACCAGCTTAAGCATAATTCAGTCACAGCAACTGGCATGGAGCTGCATTCCAGACACAGATATAATACAAATAATCTGTTAGTCCGGAGTATAAGCCGGGGTCTGCGCTGCGACGCTCAGCCGGAGTTTGGACGGGGTGTAGTGAATATATAACGGAAGTCTGACAATAACTGAAGCATCGGCCCGCTAAACTTTGTAGACGTGTATCTATAATTCCTCTTCGATTTAGTCAGGGCGAAGTCGACACTTTTTTAGTTATCGAGGGACTAAGTTTGTCTTTTCATTCGACTACTAAATTTAGTTTATCTATTTACTCAACCAAGCGTATGATGGAGGAAAAGCGTGATAGTTGGTGTTGGTAGTGAAGTTGAATTCATTGTAAAAAAGAAAAAGGACAAGTAGGCATAAAAAGTTCTTCATAGCATGGCAATATAAATTAAGTCGTCACAGAACTGGCCTCCAAGTTTGGCACTTTAAACAGCGTCGATCCATTCCTGTAATTAACAAACAGAGGGACATGCAGTACACCATATTTGTTGCACCATCATTTGTAGAACGGCACCACATTTTACACTCCAAGGCAGTGTCATCACGATCAGGGGTCGTGATTCAGAGGTAGCCCTAACACTATTTTAGCTACCCTGTTTCACAAGGTTGAAGGACCTTTTATTAGACTCTGGGCTGGCAGACATGTGCGTGCACATGTTCATGTAGCCAATTAGTGTATTTCTAAGTTCATTTGATTTACTAACATAACATAAGTTCATACTAACACTATATAGATCCATGGTCTGAAATAAAAAGTTTGAATTTGAAACACCAAATCTCTCACCACCAAAATCACTCACCAGGTTTTCTTTGCTTTGGCATAAGAAGGACTCTTCAAAATCGCTCTCAGAAGACTAATGTAATTAGTTATTTTAGTTAATTCTCAGTCTTTTAGAATCGCCAAGGAAAATTATGAACCCTACTTTTATTTTTCAACAATCATTTTCAGTTCGAATAACTCCTATCATCGCTTTAAATCACAATCTGACACATTTTTCATGTAACAGAGAGAATAAATTACATTTTTACAAAGGAAATGAAAGCAAAGAATACAAAACGAAATCGTTCTAGATTGTGCTTCTCTGCGCCGTTCAGTAAAAAAACAAGTTTGTGTGCGAGCCCAGATATTCGTTTATCCAATATGCTTGTTCTATGTCTTTGTTGTAAGGTTGTGTTAACGCTTTATGCAGATAACGTGTCATTTTAATTTGTTCCACTGCCATGAACACGGGACCTATCAATATATTGTTACTATAGTCGGTCGTCAATTATTGTAGTATTACTGTAAGTACGTGGCTAGTACTGAATGAATTCACGGCTAGTACCTCTCCATCATATGCCTAGCTTGTTCCAATGTTGGTATCGGCTTTCGGTATAACTGAATATAGCTAAATACCAATATCTTTGACGAAAAGCGACTGCCTATCTGACCTCCACAACCTCTTTATAGTATGCGTCACAGTTTCATCATAATTGAAGGACTTGTGATGGAAATTTACTTAAACATCACTATTGTTTTAACAATTTCACTCAATAGGTTTGCCATTCCCATGTTTCACATCAAATTCTCAGTAAAGTGTTCCATTGAGTTTGTTGTGTAATGTTTTCATGAAAACGAAGCAGTTTTCTCTATATTTCTATAAAATCTGCGCCCAGTAAAATGCAATTCGTTTTAATTCGGCTGCGATTAATTTACCTTTCAATTGTAGTAGTTTGCTGTTTCTACGAAGTAATTACCCTTTTTAATGGGAGAGCTCCGTGTGTTCGAGGCTCGAGGTCGATTATTTTACTTTTTATTTTATTAAGGCAGTTTGTTTGGAGTTTTGTTATTTAATTCATCATCATCATCATCATTTCAGCCGAAAGATGTCCACTGCTGCACATAGGCCTCCCTCAAGTGGCGCCACATTAACCCGTCCCGTGCGACTCGCATCCAGCGGATCCCCGCAACCTTCACCAGGTTATCGGTCCACCTGGTGGAACGCCTTCCAACGCATCGTCTTCCAGTTCGCGGTCGCCATTCCAGAAGTTTTCGGCCCCATCGGCCATCCGTTCTGCGAGCAATGTGCCCTGCCCACTGCCACTTAAGTTTGTCAATTCTTCGGGCTACGTCGGTAACTTTAGTTTTCTTGCGGATGTCCTCATTTCATTTGATCACGCAATGAAACTCCGAGCATAGCCCTCTACATTGCCCTTTGGGTGACTTTGAGTCTTCTGATAAGGCTCATTGTGAGCGACCACGTTTCGGTCCAGTATGTAATCACTGGCAACACACACTGGTCATAGATTTTTGTCTTCAGACACTGCAGTAAATTGGACGAGAAAATACCACGCAAGTTCCCGAACGCTGCCCAGCCGAGTCGGATTCGATGATTGACCTCTTTCTCGAAGTTAGACCTACCCAACTGGACCGTTTGTCCCAGGTAGACATAATCGTCTACTACTTCCATTGTAGAGTCTCCGATCTTGATAGGAGTGGGTGTTACATGGGCATTCAACATGACTTTGGTTTAGTCCATGTTCATTTTAAAAACCACTCTTTTGGAAGCTCTACTGAGGTCATCGAGCATTGTACTGAGGTCCTCCATGGTCTCAGCCATGACCATTATATCGTCAGCAAATCGAAGGTGAGAGATGTACTCGCCATTGACGTTGATGCCTAGCCCTCTCCAGTCCAGAACCTTAAAGACATCTTCCAGTGCAGCGGTGAACAGTTTCGGAGATATGGCGTCCCCCTGTCTCACACCTGGCTGCAGAAGGATAGGTTCCGAGGTCTGTTCCTGGAATCGGACTGACATGGTGGCGTTTTTGTACAAACACTTCAACACCTCGATGTACCGATAGTCAATTTGGCACCGTTGGAGAGACTGCAGTACAGCCCAAGTCTCGATCAAATCGAATGCTTTCTCGTTGTCCACAAACGCTAAACAAAGAGGCAGGAGTTATCTAATTAAGTGATTAAATATAATGACCACCAAAAATACTTTAAGATCCTAAGCACCGTTACCAAAAAAAAAACTTAAAACCAAAGAAATTGTATTCAAAGACCAAATGTAGTAAATGATCACCAAACTTTGTGGCAAGGAGAACTGAGGATTCAAGTGCGAGCAAAGCGAGTTCGGGACACTCCGTCACGGACAGGTTAGGTTGTTTGGTTACTTTAAACCCTGGAGATCAAAATAAGAGCCTCGCGTAGCCGGGCTACGTTGACTACGCCTAAGTTTGGAGCTGTGATTTGGAGTTTGTGCTTTAATATGCATTATGTACAATTTTTTGTTATAATTTCACACTAGCTGATACCCGCGACTTCGTTCGCGCGGAAATTCTAAGGTGTATGTGTGACACTGCCTCGTTGGTAGAGTGGTCGCAAGCACGACTGCTGAGCTTGAGGCCCCCGGGTTCGATTCTCGGATCGGGCAAAGTGTTATTGGGTTATTCCATCAGGAATTTCTCAGTAGCAGCCACGAAGTCTGGATTTAACGTCGGGCCCGGTTGATGGGGCTCGCCCTCTATAACATAGGGCTTCAACATAACAGGCGAAATGTGGATGTACGATTAGACGAAATGTGGCGTGATGTATTGTTGTTATGTGTGAGAACTGACGGTCAGATCGTAATGTGATTATGTGGGTGACGACTACAAAGGGCGTGCTTTAGGGTGGTGTAATTCTGGGCGGCAGAGGTCCGAAACAAAATTAAAAGGCGTTGAAGCGACACTATAATATGGCTTAAAAGCCGAAACATATTTTTTTCAAAGTGAACAATACGGCGCATTGTTGGGCACTATTTATTTATTTTTTCCAATAGTTTTGTATACAGTAAAAAATGTCGTAACAATGACCGTCACCACGTGCAAGTTTTGGCTTCATGAAACACGTGAACAATCAACAAATAATTGACCGTCTGAGAAGCATGGAGTAGGTACCCAAAAGAATGCCTGCTACTTTTTAGGTATGGCCCTGACATTTGTTGATCGTCATTGCAAAAGCTTATTTTAAGGGAAATTACTACCGGTTAATTAAAATTGGAATGGCAAGTTATTTAGAATATTTGGCATGCGTCGAATTAAAATGCTCTCCCCTTTAGCAACTCCTGTAATGATGGTGGTTTAGGGGTATGAGGAACATGGTGTAAAGTTCCTCAAAACTCCATTGAAAGGGGGAGGATCCTCCGACCAGACAGGTGTTGTGTCTGGTAGGCAACTGCCCGACAGTTGTTGCGGGTTTCTCTATATACTCTTAAGTCGATGTAAACTTTGCCTGCGAGATGTAGGCAATTGATGTTAGTTATTCCGTCGCGTCATAGATGGCGCTGTAGTACTTTTTGTAAAGTAAAGTAAAGTAAAGTAAAATTTATTTGCATAGATTGTAGGTACATAAAATAAGGTGTAACAATAAAATGGGTGAGCCTTGTACAATTTACCATAAATTAGGCATGCAAACATTTGAGAAATTTGTAACTAAATTGAAATAAAATTAATAAAATAATGGTTTCTAGTTGAGACAATAGTTGGCACAGTGCATTCAAATAAAAGAAAAAACAAACATTTTTAAAAATCTACATAATTGGAATAAAATCATACAAATTTAAACAACGAGATCATTAGGTATGTCAGTAAATTATATAAAATCAGAATAAATTAAATCTTATACATTATATTGTTCAGTACATATGTCAGTGTCATTTAAAAAGTCATTTACTGAATAATAACATTTTGCAATCAATAATGAAATCAGTCTCCTTTTAAAATTTTGTAATGTGTAATTTTTAATAATATTGGGTACTTTATTAAAAATGATTGGGCCCATACTAATAACACTTTTTTTGAGCAAAGCAGTATTACATCTCTCGACATTAAGTAAGTTCTTATACTGACTTCTTATAGGTCTCTTCCTAGTTTCTGACATTGTAGTGAAAAGGTTCATATTACATTTAACGAAAATTGCGACTTCTAAAATATACATACAAGGGAAAGTTAAAATTTTGAGAGACTTAAACACTGGAACGCAACTATCTGTCACTTTCATCTGAAGTATTGCTCTTACGCAACGTTTTTGAGCCTTGAACACCTGTTCTCGTAGAGTACAATTTCCCCAAAAAATTATTCCATATCTTAAAATGGACGCGACTAGACCATGATATGCGACTACTGTTGTGGTGGTGTTAACCTTTTTCGCTAGATTATGTAGGACATACGCGGATACGCTCAGTTTTTTACAGACTTCCTCTGCTTGAGGTTTCCAAGTCAACTGGCTATCCAACAGAATACCTAGAAATTTTGCAACTTTTACTTGGTCTATACAACAGTTATTATTTTCTATCATTAAATTCGGTACTGATGTGCGTTGATAAAAGTGCATTATATTAGTTTTTTGCAAGTTAATTATTTAGTTATTTTTGTCAAGCCAATCCACGATGTCCTTAAGTGTACTATTTACGTCCTGTTCGTATTTATTAATGTCTGTACATTTAATTAGTGCGGTACTGTCATCGGCAAATAAGACCATGGGGTGTTTGATGTGATGAGGTAGGTCATTTATGTATAGCAAGAATAGGAGTGAGCTAAGAACTCCACCCTGGGGCACGCCATGTCTGATGACTCTTGCTTCGGATTTATATTTTTTCTCACGCCTAGTTTTAGTGCAAATTTGAGAAATTTCGGTGTATTGTTTACGTCCACTTAGATACGACTTAATAAGATCAAGAACGTTTCCTCTTATTGCATACATGTATAGTTTATCAATCAGGGTTTCATGATGAACACAATCGAAAGCTTTGGTCATATCTGTGAGGATTGCGCAGATTGGTATTTTTTTATCGACATTCCCCATTATAACACTAAGCAAGTCGTAAATAGCCATATTTATACCTTTGTCTTTTCTGAATCCTTTTTGTTCATCACATAAAATATTGTGTTTACCTAAAAACTTATTAATTGACTCATAGATTATCTTTTCGATGACTTTTGAAAATATTGGAATTAGGGCAATGGGTCTATAGTTACCTAAATTCTCGTTATCGTTTTTTTTTAAAAGTGGTTTTACGATACTTGTTTTTAAACCGTTCGGGAATATTCCAGAGCTAATGCATAAATTTATAATGTGGCATAAGTGTATGGCAATATTATACGACACGAATTTTACTACTTTTGTATGTATACCGTCATACCCAAAGCTGTTTGTATTTTTTAGTGCCAGAATTACTCTTATTACGTCTTGAGGTATCACTGGAGACATAAACATTGAGTGTGTGTTGCTACTCAAAGCAGTTGGTACACGTGTTGGTGGAGAGTTGGGATTTATTTGGTCAATAAAGAAATTGTTGAATGCATTTGAAATTTCTGATGGGTTACTAATGACGGTGTCTTGAATTTTGATTTTACATGTAGGCTCGGTATTGCGTATTTTGTTATTTATAATATGCCAAGATGCTTTTGATTTATTATTGGAGCTGTTTATAAAGTAATTGTTTTGTGCTCTTTGGGTTAATCTAATTATTTTCCTGAATTTTTGTGAGTAGTTTTTGAAAGTATTTTTGTTTTCAAAAGAAGGGTCACGTCTGTATTTCCACAACAAGTGTCTCTGTCTTTTACTGCATACTCGTATTCCTCGTGATACCCATTTAATAGTTGGATTTGCTTTGATTGTCACTAACTTGTATGGAAAACAAAGATCGTACAGCATTCGAAATTGTTCCAGAAAGTAATCATATGCTTCGTTTGCATTCTCTGTTAGGTAAATATCCGAGAAAGAAAGACATTGGAGATAACTTTTGAATCTTACTAAATTTTCTTTTGAAAGATCACGTTTCTTAATGCGCCAGGAACTAATTCTACAGGTTCTATTAACTTTTACTTCCATTATCTGTGCAGTATGATCAGACAAAGCAAAGTCCATTATTTCACATTTACATTTTAGTTGAGAACTACAAGCAAAATGATCAAGGCAACTGTTACTGGATAATCTAGTCGGTTGTCGGAGTTGTAAATTAAGATTATACCCTAATAGAAAGTATTCAAAGTCTTTGGTAACGTTGTTTCCTTTTAAGATATCTATGTTGAAATCCCCACATACAATAATTTTTTTGTTAGGTTTTGTACATATTGTTTTCAAGACAATGTCCAAGTTTTCATAAAATACTGTTAGGTTATTAAGCTTTGGTGGTCTATAAATACATATAACAATCAATCTTTGTTTGATAAGTTCTATTCCGCAACATTCGAAAGTGTTTGTTCTTGATTGATGTGAGATGTCCGTTAGTTCTTTATATTCTAGATCTCCTTTGATTAGAATGCAAGCTCCTCCGCGCTTTTTTGATTGTCTTGCATAACATGTAGCTAGTTTAAAATTCGGAAGGTTCAATAATTTCTCCTGACCACGCATAATGAAGTGTTCGGTAATACAAACTACATCTATGTCTTTATGTTTCCTGGACATTTCTTGAAGGTGGACAGTAAGTAGGTCCGTCTTATTTAATAGACCAGCGATATTTTGATGAAGAATGTTTATGTTGTTATGGACGAAAAAACTCTGAGTTGCTTGTTATTGTTTTTGTTCCATCAATATTGATAGCCGGTGCCTCTGAACATAAAACATTTGTATCGGTCCATTCATAGGAAAGGTCGTTCAATAATGTTTTTAAGTTTTCGAAAATATTAAGCATTCCTTTGTTATTAATACGACCAGTATACCAGGAGAACATGTCGTATGATAACTTTAGATTGGAGTCAAACAGCTATGCATAGTTATGGCTTTGGTTATCCATGTATAACAAATTGTTGAAGGTTTCGATTCTCCAATTGTACATCGTCGAGTATTCATTGCATCTATATGTGGTAAGGCATAAGACAACATTTGTGTGGTTTATTTTTGTCAATACCTCCCTAATATGAACAACTAAATCACAGTAATTGCTCGTTTTACGAAAATCTTCCTCTCCTATTAATATAATACAACAATCTTTTTGGGTGTAATTTGTCAGTTTGGAGTGTAAATTCTCAATGAGTTTCTTGATACCGCAATTCGGTGTAAGGTAGTGGCATAATTGATTGTTATCAAATGTATCTTCTGATGTTGACAATATTCCCTCAGTTTTGTTGCTGCTTATGATACATAGTTTGTTCTTTTCGGGGTGAGATATACAGGGTGGTAACATGTTGGTAACGTTATTCTGCGTTCTCGGCGAAGAAAAGGAGTCACTCAATGTTTTTTGACATTGATCCTGGATGCTGCTTTTGAGTTGTGTTTTATTTTTCTTATGTTTTTTGTTGGGGGTCTCACTAGTTACTATTTTAAAAGCTTTTTTTGTTATTTCATGCTTTAATTTCATGTCCGTAATAGTTTTTTTTAACTCCGTATTCTCAAGGGACAGATTGTTAATTTCCTGGTGAGCTGAGCACAATTCAATTTTAAGTTTTGCTATCTCATTTTTAAGATCGGACAGCTGTTTATCATTTTCTTCGTCCGAGAGGTTTGGTAGCTGTTAGTGGTGCCATCTATCGTCAAATTGTTGCAACTACTATCACTTTCGTTGAATGACGATGATCGGATACGAGGCATGGTTTGAGAAATTGTTTCTCGATGTCTAAATGTGATGTTCTCCAAGAATTCCATCATTATAAATTGATTAAAACATTTGAAAAAAGTACAATGTGGAACTTGGATTTGAACTCGCAGTCGCGGAGTGTCTTTTGGTACTATAAAAAACCAGCGTTCTTATCCACTACGCCACACGAACTTGAAAGTTATCAGCGAAATAAGCTAAAACGTTCTAATAATTATCAATTTAAATTTGACAAGACGGTTATTTTTCTGTGCTTCAAAATTTGCACTGCCACATTTTGTGGTTTTTGTAATAAAAACTTTTCGTTGCACTACACTATTTCACTGAGAGTACCATTTTATTTAGTAAGCACAGCCTGTTGACACGGTTTTACAAGCAATTGTCATTATTTACGAGATGATTACACGGTATTGTTTTTGACTTAGAGGAGCGTCGGAACAAAAACCGATAAATCTCATTTGTGTTTTTTGTGGAAAAATGTAAAAATACGGCCAAGTACATGGTTTTCTAATTTAGAGTTGAACGAAATCCATCAATTTATTGGTGTTAGAATCACTGTTTGGAAACCTAAATTATGCATTCGTGATTGTGGTACCTGTTGAATTATAAAAAAAAAGAAAATGGATATATCGGTTATTGACCAAACCAACTGGATATATCGGTATTTGATAAAACGCTGGTAGGAATATGAGAGCTTGATAAAATGCGGCTGAACATGCGTCAGTATTTCTAAAGCCAGATTAGGTGGTTTCCAATCAAACAACTTTATTTAAAATCACATCATACTTTAATTAACTAAAAGCTTAAGCTTTGCTTTAGTTTTTTTAGCTTTGTTTAGTACGATTGATGTAATTATCGGTTTATGTTCAGATCCGGGTATTTCGTGGTCGGATTTAGAGTGGATTTATCAGTTTGCGATCAGGTTACATTAACCATAAAGCAAGATATGTACGAGAACAACCAATTGGCATCATAAAAAAAAAAATTACAAAATGTGATTTATCGGTTTTTGTTCTGACGCTCCCTTTATTGTTTTTATGCGGAATCGTTTGAAAACACTGTCACTTCATTGTTAGTCAATACTTTCACCTTTTGTTACTTGTTTTAATCACTTAGCAGCGGTTAAATTATTTATAATATTTTTATAATCACGGAGTCGATGTTACCTCTGTCACTGTCATTCGACTGTCGGTGAACCAGTGTAGGTCCGACCGGTGTAGGTCGCTACATCACTCTTCTCCGGAGACCAGAGTCGATAGTCGAATGAGTCAGCTTGTAGTATTATGCCGTGTCAGTTGGAATTTCGTAGCCGCATTGTTCACGGTGAGTCGGAACAGACTGCGGTGGTGAGGCGAACCCCAGTGAGTCGAGACCGGCGCTGCGTTTGCTCCAGTGCGTCAGACGTAGTGCAGCGCCGCGATGTGGCAGACAGCTTGGGAGGTGTCGACCGGGAGGTAGAAGCTCTCGACCGGCCAAAATGCAGTGTGCTGTGCCAAGGTCACTTGATAAGAGGCTGAGGGTGCTGACCAGGAATGCGCTCCGGCTGCATGCTGGTGGTCAGGAATACCCATGAAGCTGGCTGGCTGTGAGACTCGCTGCTCGAAAGCTTGAGAGAAGTGATGATGACGTCACGTTGCTCGAAGGCTGCGCTGACGTCCATTTCGGTGTCACCAGTTTAGGGGTATGAGGAACAGGGTGTAAACTTCCTCAATACTCCATTGAAACGGGAGGATCCTCCAATCAGATAGATGTTGTGTCTGGTGGGCAACTGCCCGACAGTCTGTTGTTGTCAGGTTTCTCTATATTTAGAGAAACCCGAAAACCCGAATTGACTTAAGACTGTAGTCTTAAGTCGATTTAAACTTTGCTTGCGAGATGTAGGCAATTGATGTTAGTTCTTCAGTCGCGTCATAGATGGCACTGTAGTACTTTTTGTAGTAAGTTGCTTTTTGTAGGTCGCTACAGTGGCTTTGTAATATTACTGCTAAGCTTTGTGATACGAAGCCTGGTGCCGTTGCACAGTCTGGGTACATCAAAGTTTCGCATCAGCAGAACTAAAACTCCAAGTTTAAGCTTCATCTTATGGGAACGGCACGCCCGTTAGCTCCAGGGAGTTGAAAAATTCAACGGGGTGTGCAGGACTACCGTCATTAGCCATCACAGTGTCTACGGATGTGTATACTTTAAAATCGCCGACGATCATGTCTTAACTTCGTTTTGTTTATGACCCACTCGTTCTTTAATCACTATTTATTTTGAATGGTTAAAAAAACGAAAACTATTTTGTAAAGATTTGAAAATCATAAAGCATTAAAATAAAAATAAAATACCCAGTTACAAAAAGTGAACACCGGTTGGGGATCGAACTCGCGTTGTTTTGGAAAACTTACAGCATTAAAAAATTACCACAAAAAGTGCATACTGACTGCGGATACGAACTTGAAACCTTTTAATAATAAATAAAATAAATAAATAATAAATCTGTGGCTCGGGTGTCAAAGTGACATGTCAGAATATTTCCAAAACAAATTTTATTTAATTATTCTATAAAATTAATCCAGGAAAAGTAATAAATAACAAATAAATCATGACAACAAAAATAAAACCAATTCACAGTAAAAAAAACCTGGACTGGACCACACCAAAAATGCATTTTTAAATATTGTCACCGATGCTAACCCGACACCGAGCCAGACTTCAAGAAGAGGCACACCTACCATCTCCGGGCTCGTCGCTGAGCTCCGCCTCGCAGCCGCCGGGACGCGCCACATCTGTGGGCGCTGAGTCGCCGGTTGCTGCAGTTGCGTCGAGCTCCAGCGACGAGTTTTTCTCCCCGCCGTCGACGCCATCTCCACCACGACGACGAGGAAGAGGACGGCCACCAGCGGGCCTGGGACCTCGAGGCCAACAGGCCCCGAACAGGGTCCCCGCTGCCGGTGGAAATGTGTCGCGCATGCGATGGACTCAGTCCATTAATGAAAACGTCATGCGCGCATATTATGGGGCTACTGAGGGGGGAAGCAACATGACTGCGTACCGTGGTCGGATGCTCTCTCTGTTTCAGGTGCTTGAACCAGATGTCAGCGTGTCGGCGCAGCGACTATCGGATCAGGTGCGGGTCATCCAGCGTAACCATATGTTGGATGAGACTGTACTTGATCGACTACGCCTCGACTCACGGAGTAACCCAGTTACGCCTGCTTCGCCAATAATCGCGGCACAACTGCAAAATGTTTCCAGCGCTTCGCCGCGATCCGATCGCGGTGGTGAAGAGGATGTTGATGAAGTTATAACCGTGAGTACCCAGTGCAACGCACAATTGAGGAGCGCTTTGGAGGATGCGTTCCGGGAGTATCGCTCCACACCGCCTGAACTTAGACTGCGGTTACCTCGTTTGCCTATGCACAAGAAAAACAAGGCGCTGGTGTGTACTCTAGATTCGCTGCTGTCAAACTGCTTTGACAACAGCAAAGACCTTGCTGATACCCACTCAATGTTGTACTGCGCGGCTGTAGCGGCATGTCGTGTGGCTCACGTCAAGTTTCCTAACAGCGACCGAGCTACACGACCAAAACTAGCTGTTCCAGCTTGGCAGTGCAGGATTGAGCGGCGTATCGGTGAGGCTAGAGTACTCATCGGCAAGTTAATCTGCTTCAGGGAGGGCAATACTCGCCCTAGAGTGATGCGCTTTGTGAGGCGGGCGTTCTCGGGAACTGACATTAGTTTTCGTGATTACTTGGCCTGCGTCACAGAGCGTATTGACTTCCTGAAGCAGAAGATCTGTGCATGGGCAAGCCGTATTCGTAGGTACAAGCGGCGCGTGGAGCGATACACTCAGAATCGCACATTCCAAAGCGATGAAAGGTGGGTATATAGGGCTTGGGAGCGACCAGACCAAAGGGTGACTGACACGCGTCTACCAGATAATGACGCCATGTATTCGTTCTGGCGCAGCATCTGGTCGGTGCCTGTCAGTCACACTGAGGGCGGTTGGACCCGGGAAGTTGAACAAGCGTGTGATCCAATACCAGAAATGGGGGCAATTATCATCAGCCCCCAAGACGTAGCTCGTGCAGTTCGTCCGTTACCTAACTGGAAGTCTCCAGGGCCGGACGGACTGCACAACTTCTGGATCAAATGGTTTCAGAGATCGCACGCTCGCTTGGCGTCCCAGTTTCAATCAGCCTTAGAGTCAGGGTCGCTGCCCCAGTTCTTGACGACAGGCATTACCCACCTGCTCCATAAATCAGGTAGTACTGCGGAGCCCAAAAATTATAGACCAATCACTTGTTTACCAACGGTCTATAAAGTTCTAACATCTATTTTGAGAGCTAAAATAAACAAACATATTGAGAGTAATTCCATCATGTCTCCCTCTCAGAATGGATGTAGGAACGGGTCCCGTGGTACTAAGGAGCTGCTCCTCATTGATATGGCCATTAGCCAACAGGTTCGCCGCTCCCGAAGGCATCTGTCTACATGTTGGATAGATTATAAGAAGGCCTACGACTCGGTGCCGCATACATGGCTCATGAGGGTACTGGAGTTGTACAAGATAGATGCAACTCTACGCGCCTTCCTTGAGTCGTGTATGGGGCAATGGAGGACGGTCCTTCACTATCCAGGATGTCGACAGATGCAGGGGAACAGCGAAACCATAAGGATCGAGCGTGGTATATTCCAGGGTGATAGTCTGAGCCCATTGTGGTTTTGTCTAGCCTTGAATCCTCTCAGCACACTGCTGGAAGGTTCAGGTCTAGGCTATCGGTTGAGGAGAGGTGGTCAGGTCATATCTCACCTTCTTTACATGGATGATCTGAAAATATTTGCCCCCAACAATTTGCAACTGATGAAGCTACTGAAGGTAACTGAAACTTTCAGTAACGCCATTAGGATGGAATTTGGTGTGGACAAATGTGCAGTCATGCATGTGAAGCGAGGGGAGATTACGGAATCCGTGGGAACTCAACTCTCGGATTCCGTACACCTAAGATCCCTCTCCTCAACAGAAACCTACAAGTATTTGGGTATGTCGGAAGCATTAGGTATCAATACTGCTGTCATGAAACAATCGTTGAGGGAACGTTTCTTTGGCCGCCTGAATAAGGTGCTAAGCAGTCTTTTGTCAGGCGGAAACAAGGTACGCGCCTTCAACGGTTGGGTCATGCCGGTTTTGATGTATTCTTTCGGCATACTCAAATGGACTCAGACGGAACTTGATGCCCTGGATAGGAGGGTCCGCGTACTGCTGACCGCAAATCGGATGCATCACCCACGGTCGTCGGTGATGAGACTGTATATCCCGCGGAAGTGTGGGGGTCGTGGCTTCTTAAATGCTAAGACCCTGCACAATCGTGAGGTATGCAGTCTCAGGGAATACTTCCTAGAAGCCGACGTGGGGATACACCGAGATGTGGTCTCAGTGGACAAAGGCCTTACCCCGCTCTTCTTGGCTAACGAGAACTGGCGCAAGCCTGTAGTATTAGACACTAATGATCGCAGGGAGGTATGGCAGGGCAAGGAGCTTCACGGGCGCTTCTACCGGGCTCTTCATGGCCCCGATGTAGATTTTCTAGCGTCCGTGTCCTGGCTACGATTCAGCAACCTCTTTGGGGAAACTGAAGGTTTTGTCTGTGCGATTATGGACGAAGTTATGCTGACGAACAACTACCGGAAACATATTATGAAGGACGGGACGGTTGACGTGTGTCGGGCATGCCACCGTC
The DNA here is from genome assembly GCA_949152445.1 of Cerastis rubricosa. NCBI lineage: Eukaryota > Metazoa > Arthropoda > Insecta > Lepidoptera > Noctuidae > Cerastis > Cerastis rubricosa. The sequence continues at coordinate 23,896,588 of OX424531.1, read as the reverse complement.
CGGGAGAATCGATCCGACACATAATTTCTGGTTGTTCTCGTCTGGCTAACGGAGAGTACTTGCATAGACACAACCTCGTTGCTAGGATTATCCACCAGCAACTTGCCTTGAAATACAACCTTGTGGAATCAGAAGTGCCGTACTATAAGTATGCGCCCGACCCAGTTCTCGATAATGGTAATATCACGTTGTATTGGGATCGACCTATCGTCACTGACAGGACTATTGTTGCCAATAAGCCTGACATTGTGGTGATAGATCGATTGGAGCGTCGCGCAATGATTGTTGATATTACGGTCCCACATGACGAGAACCTCGTGAAAGCAGAGAAAGATAAGCAATTGAAATATCTAGATCTGGCTCGCGAGGTTGTCGACATGTGGGATGTGAATACAGCAGTCATTGTGCCGATAGTCGTGTCGGCCAATGGCTTAATTGCCAAAAGCCTCGACCAACATCTTAGTAGGCTTTCGCTTGGCAGCTGGATCAAGGGCTTGATTCAGAAAGCAGTACTTCTGGACACGGCACGTATTGTCAGGAGGTTCCTCTCTCAAGAGCCCTGACCACCGGTAGCCCGGACCCTGTTCCCGATGCTGGTGGGCTACTATTTTTTATATTTTTAAATGTTTTTTTTATATGTTTTTTGTAAAAATATTTAAAAATGTAAAGGATGTGTAAAGAAAATGAATAAAGGAATAAAATAAAAAATAAAAACAATTTATTTCAGATTTACGGAATCCATAGAATATTAGTACAATAAGAAAAACTTAAACAACTAGTGTTAGTAAATAAAAGAAAAAATACAAAAAAAGACATACATAACAACATTATTTCCTCGTGTGGGTTCTGACCCAGTGTTGGACGTACCGCGTGTCCCACCTATCAGCTATAACGGCCAGGATGCAGTTGGTGCTGGCGCGCAGCCTACGGAGCGCCGCGGCGTATCGCTTGCGGAGCACGGCGTGAAAGCCGTCTACGTGTGCGTCCGCGAACATGCCCGACGCACTGCACCAGCGCGGCAGCCCCAACAACGCCCTGAACGCGTTGTTGTACTGGACGCGCAGAGCGCTGAACGATCGTTGCGTATAATGAGCCCACAGGCTGCACGTGTAAAGCGATGTACAGTGCGCTCTAAAGAGTGTTATTTTAACACTCGCAGCACAACGCTTGAACCTGTGAGCTATCATATTTGCTCTGATCGATAGCGCCCTACGCTCTCTGTCCATGTCCTCATCATCACGTAGGTGTTCCGTGACCAAGTGCCCAAGGTATTTAAAGCGGGTGACAACCTTCATAGGTATTCCGTTTAAAGTAACGGGAGGGACCTGCTCCGGTGACTTTGTACCCGCCCTGAATATCATGAGCTCACTTTTTAAAACATTATATTTGAGGCCATGCCTAGACGCGTACATTTCACATATATTAACTAATTTTCTAAGGCCGCCGATCGTTGGGCTCAGCAAAACCATGTCGTCCGCGTAACTAAGATTGTTTACACATACGTTGTCTACATGGCAGCCGACATGAGTGCTGCTGAGCTCAACGATCAGCGCATTAATGTACAAATTAAACATTAGTGGGGATGATAATCCACCCTGTCTCACTCCACATTGTAAACCATATGGATCTGATAACATGCCAGCCCATTTGACATAGTTAATTTGACTATGGTACCAAAACTTTAGGATAGCAATCGTCTCACGAGGTAAATTGGTGTCTTTAAGCTTATCCCAGAGTTTGTCATAATTGACAAGTTCAAACGCCTTTGACAGGTCTAAAAAACATGCATAAATAGGCGTTTTTCTACTGGTGTAATACTCAACAGTATGCTTTAGGCCCAGTATAGCGCTTTCTGTAGAAAGTCCGGCGCGGAAACCAAACTGTGCATCGTGTAGGTGGATACATTCCGCCAACTGGGCCTCAAGCACACTGTCCAGTATCTTCGCAACGACTGTAGCAAGTGAAATCGGTCTGTAATTCGATTTCAGCGAACTATCTCCTGTCTTGTTCTTCAAAATGGGAGTAACTATTGTTTTAGTTAGATCACTGGGTAGGTAGGAGTGTCCAATACACAAATTAAAAAACATTGACAAAAGTCTAGCAATGTGTGGCCCTGCATTTTGCAAATGCTCGACGCTGAGCCCGTCATGCCCCGGTGACTTACCACCTTTCATTTTTCTGACAATTTGTCTTATATCCTGAGCACTAATTTTAGACACTACGTTTTCATTAACGGGGTCCACGTCCATCATTGTGGCACACACTCCTAATGGGGATTCTACAGTGAAGTGATCTTTGAACATGTTTGCGACCATCTTCGAGTCCGTGACACCCTCGATGCTCAGAGGAAGGCCAGGCCTCAAATTCAGTTTATTGGTATGTTTCCAAAATTCACGAAACTTATTATTTGAATGCAGTGTCGCTAGCCGGTCCATTTTAATCTGCTCCTGATGTTGTTGGCACCATTTAAGTTTAGTTTTGAAAACCTTTCTGCTATGACACATTGATTCATGAATGAATCCTGCTTTAGGTTTACCCCACTGTAACCAATTCTGAAAATCAAGCCTGGCCACCCTATGAGCTTCTGCAACATACTTATTCCACCCCATAATTTGCCTATTCTTACCACTCGTGCCCACCCTATAGCTAGACTCAGAAGCTTCACTAAGTGATAAGACAATGTCATTATATAACTTATCTAATATTTGCCTGTGTTCCATAACATTACACCGTTTATCCCCGCATTCACGTAATTCTTTAGGAAAGTCAATTTGTCTCAACAATTTATTACAAAGGTTTGTATACATACCAATTTGTTCTGGCTTCCTTTCACCCCAGGTTGCTTGGCAGGGCGGTCATAGAACCGCCAGGCTACTTACTTTGATGACATTAAAATAGCCGGTTTATTCTAATGCTTGTCATGACAGTTGTCAGTTGTCAAATAGTTGAGAAATGTGGACTTAATGCAATATTGCTCATTCCCCTAAGTTATTAGCGTGATAATATATAGCCTATGTTACTCGGTAAAGATGTAGCTTTCTAATGGTGAATGAATTTTTAAAATCGGTCTAGTAGTTTTTGAGTTTATTCGTTACATACAAAAATACAAATCTTTCGTCTTTATAATATTAGTGTAGATTAAAATGGTGTTTTAATGTTGGTGATCATTTACTATTTTTTGCACTAAAAAAGGTTTTTTTAAGGTTATATTTACTTTGTCTGGTGTTTTGTTAAACAAAAGCCTTTAATTAACATTCGCATGTACTCATAATGTTTTTAGAAGCTTCTATGGATGAATGGAGAAGTTTATTAAGAAAAGTTATAATTATTTGGTTGATTGGAAAGCTCCAGTGTTTGAATCAATTTTTAAATGTTAAATTCTAGCGCACTGTTTTTATTATTCCTACAAATAGTGATGGATATTTTGGTTTACTGAACGAATTATTTCACTACCAACAATGAAATAGTGTCAGATGGACCATCAGAGATTGTGACTAACCAACATAATTCTTAATTTTCCTGATATTATTCAATTCGACACAGTCGTTATCATTCCACACTACTTTTCAATTCAACTGAGCTAAATAACCATAATATTTTATTCTTTCCTTCCAAAACTGTTGGTCTGCAATGCACCTCATAACTCTATTTTCATCTTCTCTGTCAGCGCGAACTATGAATAATATTTGGGCTCCTCCAACACACTTATTCTAATAGACCCAACATTTTCTCATCAGGCTCTCCGGTACGTGCCGGCGCCGGCACGGGGACGCCCGGCATGGCACGGCACGGCTGCGGCTCCTCCGCTTTATTACACTGTCACAACGTATTAAATCTCACGTCTCGAACTAATTTATGACGACAACGGCTCGAAATGTTAGCAAATTAAAAGGCTTTCTTACTTGTTAGTGTAAGACGTGAGGTCTTTGTTCTTAGTCGGAAAGTAACTTGTGTTTTAGTATTAAAGTTAGGTTTAACATTAATTAAAGAACCCATTAAAATATCTCAGCTCTCAGGTGGAACATAACTTTTACATTGTCTTTAAACTAGCTAGCGAGACTTCGTGTCGAATCGTGGTGGGTTTTGAATTCGAAATCTAAACACAAACAAAAAACCCAAAAAAATGCGATATTTTTGTTGAGTTTCACTGTCTTAGTTAATTTAATCCTTTATAATAATATAACAATCTTAAAAAAAAACTAGTTCCTTTCACTAACTTTTGCTAATTTAACTGTTCACCGGTAAGTGTTGACTTGTTTTTATTGCACAACAAGGCAATTCGATTTCTTTCCATTTCCCTGTAACCATAGTTTATGTATGTGAGCGCAGTTCGTTTGTTTTCTGCTCGAATTGGACTTAGCGGTGGCCGGTGCCAATGCAACCTACACTATACGGGAGCAATTCGTTGGATATAAGGAACACCACCGGAATATATCTATTTATTCACATTAAGTTGAAAGTGAAGCTACCCAAAATTAACTGATGTAGAATTTGGTTTAGTATTAATTTCCTTTGATATTACATGGCGTATGACGTAACATACATTCAATCACTATTTATAAGTAAAATCTTACTGCATTGATATAATTTTGGATAGGTTTTCGTTAACTCAATAACGTAAATTAATACAATACTACAAGAGCAGTAAGGAAGAAAACATTCTGCTCCGTACCAAAATAAATTGGGGTAGGCACAGGGAGATAAAATGGTGATGCTTTTAAACTGTCAAAATGTAAAGCCCAACGAGTGTGATACGCAATCACTCCGCTATTTCCTTGTTTTTTTTTTTGCTGTTTCCCCGTCTATAGGACAGAAGTTTGCCTGATAGTTTAAGGCTTTTTTATTTAGACATTTCCCAGTTACCACAGCCTTAACGTTTGCGAGCGAACCAACTGCATCAAGTTATTAAAATTCCCCGTCAGTTCGGCCGTAGCGTGTTTGCCGACACGCGACTAATGCCGCTATTTCAAAGGAATTTCGCCAATAAAGCTTTTCAGTGGAGCACGCACTCTATAAATTTAACCCTTTTGTTCGTTTTACAATTATCTATAGAGTATGAGTTACTGTGAGCTACCTTTTTGATATATTGCGCGGTGATACGATCGCCCGTATTTTGAGAGCTATTGTATGAGTAGGTACGTACAGTCATGAGCACTTATATGTACACGTATAACAACTTTTACGCCGGGTCCAGACCTTTGTAACGTGCATCATATTTCAAGTAAGGCACGTTGTTCAGTGTAATATTTGATTATACAAGTCTGGACCCAGCTTTGGAAGCGATTTTATTCTACTGTATTGATTGTAATTTTATGTTGCTAAAAACATAGTATTATGTAAATCATCCTTAGAATAATAAAAAAAACCTGGATCTTATATTAGTGCTTCTGACTGTACACCTGCCTACCATGTGGGTGGTTATGGCGTGTGCGTTATGTGTGTTCATAGGGGTTTGTAATAGCTTGGTCGGCTTTGTTAGAAGTTGTGCCGACTGTACTGTGTACTGTATTGTGTTTGTGATACACATGGGAGCTGGAACGGCTTGTTGTGTTGTATGAGCAATTATTGATAACATCTTACGTGTAGGTTAGGTTTTTGTTTTCATGATTATAGAGTAACATAATGTTCATGTCAATTATTCTAGTTTCAATTATGTTGGAAATACTTATAGCATAATCAGTTTAATCAGCTTAAAACGGTGCTAGTGCTGCTCGTACACAAGCCCGCACACACACATAATGATCTGTGAAAGAGAGTGTACCATGATACACCACGCGGGTCTAGTCATCATTCCCTTGCCCTCAATTTTTGGTTCTAAAATATATGGTTTCCTCATGGAATCTTCGTTCATCGTTCACAATCCTTACTCATTCAAAAATCGTATCTATGCCTGTCTGTAAGTTGTGGTCCGAAAATATTGTGACCCAAATAATTTATTTATTCATATTTATTTCCTAGAATCACCTGTCACTTTCACAATTCCAGAAAATAAATATAAAAAGGAAAAAAATATATTTTCGTGGTTCCTAGATCAAAAGCAACATATTTTTAATTAGCTAGCCGTCACAACTCGTCACTGAATCTAATCAACATCGTTTGGAATAGAATTCAATCTGCGGAACAAGTAGTACTTCCATACGTGACAGTTTCATCAACTCCACATCGCTGTACAGGAGGTGTGAATAAACGCAAATTAAATTTAATGAATCAAAGGCTGACATAAAATTTGTTTTGGAATAATTTTAAGTGATATCGGCGAAGGTTGCAACCGAAATCATTATTAATTCAATTGTGTTTTGAACTGAATAATCTCATGTTCGGAATGGGCATCGCGGAAATTCCTGGAACCCTTGGGTTTTCAATTTGAAATACCCAAAGGTTTTATTATATTTATTAATAATTTCTTCTACATTTTTACCTAGTTTTTGTATTCACAAATCTAATCATCCAACCATCTCGTTTCGCTGATCGAATCGGAACACTTTAGAATATTCGTTCAGTACACCCTGTATAAACAAAATCAGTTAATGTTTGGACGTAAATAAGCCCACCAACCCGCTGAAGTTGTTAATGAACTAAAAATCTATTACGTCACGAACTAATGAAGGTATTATCGGTAGTCGCGGGGGTATTACCCGGCTGTGGCAGTTTTACCCGACAGTGGCGGTATTATCCTACTTGTGCGGTATTACCGTCTTCGGCGGTATTTGGTGCTTGGTCGAAATGAGCGTCACAGTAAGTGATGGCGGATGGGCAGGGTCAGATGGTGATGCTAACATTCGAAAGTTTCAAAGTTTCGTAAGTTTCCTTTTGTTCCGTTTGTGTTTTGTTTGTTCCTTTGTCTTCACATAAGTTTATTTAATGAGATATATAAACGCTTGTAGCTTGACAACAGCGTAAACTTCACTTTTAACTGATCTGAACTTTCAAATCTTATATTTATATTTTAGTTTTAGAAATCAGGCGCAATCTGACCATCATCAGCATCATCATTTCAGCCCAAAAGACACTCGTCCACTGCTGGACATAGGCCTCCACCACGTAACGCCACATTGACATTTTGGGGGTTTTGCCATAATCGCCACGCTTGGCCGGCGGGTTGGCGATTGCAGTACGGCTGTTATAAAAGCACAGAGAACGCTGCTGCCCATTTTCTGGCAAGTCCCTTTGTCGCCTCTTACGACACCCACGGGAAGATATGGGATGGTGCTATTCTTTACGTCCGACACCACACAGAGCAAGTAAATCTGACTAAGTAAGGGAAAACTGAATGCAAATTCCCGTATTTTAAAAACGTTTAAAATATAGTCACAAGCTTATCTCAGCAACAATGCATTTCAAGCATTTGTCAAAAATGTAGTTAATTTACATATTAAATTCATTCACTATTGACTAGTTGAAATTAAATTTTGAAAGCGACTGTTCATAAAATTACGGTAATAATCCCTTCGATATTAACACCAAATTTCGAAACATCACGAACAGTACATAACAACACATTGGAACGCAAACAAATAAATGAAGTTTACCACTAGCTCAAGTACGCTAAATAGATCTCACGAACACATCCAGCGAAACAGATCCCGACTGAGAAGCTAAATCAGCTCCAAATAACACACATTAAGTGAATAAATCGACTCAGTCCCGATCACATTAGAAGCATTGTTTACCTCACGAATTGAATACGAAACCGTTCGCACGCGTTCATTAGGATCGAAGGACTAAATAATTTGCTGGCGCAGACAACAGCTATAAACTAACTTTTTGTATTTTCACGTCGCTATAATGTTGTTTTGTACTAAAACTACTAATCCAATCTACTTGTTTGTTTACAAACGCTACTGTTAGTTTCAAATCCATTGCTCGTCGGTGACCACTGTGCTGTTTCCACATCCTAATTGTGCAGACAATGAAGGTAATAATTAGGTGTTTGGATAATCAATATCGTCCTTGTTTACATCCTAGGCGTGGCGAACATTATCATATATTATTGTTTGCTGATCTAGAAATGGAAGCAATAATACACACAAAACTACTAGCCGAGGCCAATTTGTTGGAGAAAGAAAATCCCAGTTCATATTTCACTTTTATTACTAGTACAATGTGCTATTAAGGCTTTTAGATCTTTCACATTATAGTTGGCTTTAAATGGTGACTGTTCGCCTTTATGAAAGATAATATGGGCATTCAGTAACTCTGTTGAACGTTCCAAACTTTTATGATCATTTCAAGAATGTATAATCTTTTGTAATAAAAAAGGAATCGGTATAACTTGATTGAGAGCTACAATGCTATAGACAAATTCACACATTTACCGTATAATAAACAGCCGACGCAAAAAGAGGACCTGTTTGCGTAGGGGGTCGAAAATATAGCAATGCAGAGAATTCCGTGTGGTGGACAAGATAATAAAAAGTAACACCCTGACTACACCTTCGTTATTTTTCGGAGACGCTCGACTGCGCTTGACGGAAACAACAGTGCGCTGGAGTCGCGATTATCACGCTTTTCGGAGACGCTCGACTGCGCTTGACGGAAACAACAGTGCGCTGGAGTCGCGATTATCACGCTTTTCGGAGACGCTCGACTGCGCTTGACGGAAACAACAGTGCGCTGGAGTCGCGATTATCACGCTTTTCGGAGACGCTCGACTGCGCTTGACGGAAACAACAGTGCGCTGGAGTCGCGATTATCACGCTTTTCGGAGACGCTCGACTGCGCTTGACGGAAACAACAGTGCGCTGGAGTCGCGATTATCACGCTTTTCTACACACACAACCCTAAGTTGATTGTTTATATTAGGGATGGGACAAACTGGGTCAGTGTGGGACCTCTTATTGTTATGTGGCGCCGAAAGTAGTGTGTTTCCTGTTATGCCACGTGTGGTAAGTACTTAAACCGTTTGCAGTTATGTAGCTGGCAATTTACTTTTCTATTTAGTGTTGGTGATAGCGTAGGTAACTGTTATCGTGTGTTGTGAGTATTAAGACAACTGTTATGTGAACGTACTATGTAGTTAAGTAAGCACATTCCTGAGAAGTGAATATTTCCTCTTTATGTTAAAAACCAGCCTGCTAACCTATCTATAATTTTGAACTAGTTTGTTAGTGGCCTTATTTGGAACGAGTCCTATTGCTATGTGTTATCCAAAATTAAAAGTGCTTAAATAAGGCTGAAAATCAGTTCTCCAGTGTTGAACATCAAGATTGCATGATCAGTCCCCCAAAACGCCCGCCATGCGACTGCTTTATCTAGAGAGAAGAAGTGGCGGTATAACATCCCCAGCAACACATCTGTCTTTGCAATCGTATTCCACACATTTGCGGGTTTCCGCATGACCTTCATTAAAAAGTCAACAACAACATAAGCTTCCTTATTCCGAGAGTGCTCAAGGACCCCAACCCCCCCCTCTCCTCCCAGTGCTGAATAGTCCAAGACAACAGCTCCCAGGACGTGATGAGAGTGAAAAAATCATCGTAAAGAATGGAAACTTTACATTTTTTATCACGGGACGGGAATGTATGGTGTAGGGTTGGCGGAGAAAAAAAAACAACATAAATAACGAACACAACACAAGAACGGGAACGTGACAGACTCGATTAAAATATGATAATTTTGATCTAGGTACAGTAAATATACACATAAAGCCGATAAAAATACTCTCTGCATTGTGTGAAGGAAAAATTGTTACAAAAATATTTGGGTAAAATAACACACTCCGAATATTTATTTTTTTTAGTAAATACCAAGCATGTTTGGCATTGCTGAAAGATTATTTTGTTATAATTATAAAACATTAGCAACGTCAATTTACATGACAATTTATGTCGTACCGCAAATTCCCGATCCGAAATGTAGCAATTTAATTCAAATTGAAGATACCCAACTATTGGAGAGCAATATCGATAATAATACCTGACCGAAGTAATGAGTCGAGAGGATGCCTGCCTCAACACGAGACATTCCCGGTATACTTGAAGGTACAAACTAGATCGGTATTTATTTCAGATACCACACCAACCTTACTTCGTAACTATTTATTTGGATACATAAAAAGTGGTTTTCAACCAACTTTGTGATAGGAAAAGGAAAAGAATTTGACGAAAATCGCGAGCGGGATGTTGTGCCCATGGGACTGAAAATAATGGGCTAGCGAAACCGTCACTTTGAGGTCCCGCAGGACACCTCTCGAACTCATCAATTGTTCGTTTGCGAGGGTTCTCTTACAAAGGGGAAACGTTCCCGTCCGTAAAAGGATTCCTTCTCGTCGCAAAAACAAGTGAACCCTGAACAGACCGCTCACGGTCTACATGTTTGAAATAGTTTTCTGAATTGATTTGTTTAGTCAAGTTTCCTTATTGTAATAGGTACTTAATGATAGGTGTGGTGTTTTATGTACAAAGTGTTTAACCCTCTGCGACTGACGTGGCTCAATTTTTACAATTCAATTGACGTGGTAGTACACGAGACACCTTTTTTACAGCATATATTTTTATTTTTTCATATTTATTGCCTATTTTATATGTTAAATTTACTTGAAATAAAAAAAAATAAAACAATTTGTATTTTCAAAATTAAACAACGTTTAGTTACTTAATCAAGAAGATGAAACTGCATGTTCAGCATCTAAGTTTAATGGCCTGCCCGATTATTGAAATTAGTTCTTTTTATCTACGAAACAAAACTATTAAATAAATACTTGTAGCTTAACAGCCCTATAAGCAGTTTAAATAATAGAGCATGGCGTGAGGAGTCAACAAAGGCGCCATGTTTTATAGAACAACTTGGTCACCGCGCACGGCCGCTCTTGTTAGGACGCGCGCCGATGCTGGATGCTCAGTGTATATTTTATAACGTCGCGTTATAAGCTCCCACGGCCTTCTTGGAGATGATTCTCAACTGAGTAGAAAAATCAAAAGAGTTTCTAATATCAGCGTACCTATTATGTTTTATCCTTTACATAAATAATACATTTCTCAGACGTTATAAATAACGTAGTACCTCATTCAAAGTTAACTTTTCTTCTCTTTTTGTAAATAAGATTCCTCCTATTAAATGGGAAAAAATAGACATAGACATATATATGTATAAGACATAAGAGGCGAAATGTGGGTATATCATTCGGTACACTTATGCCTGACTATTTGGGGATTACAGGCGAGATGGTATGTTTTTTCTACTTTGTTAATGAAAACTATTTAGGTTACTATCTCAGTAATTATATACCTGTATCATTACAATCGTCAAGTTTATGATTTCGGGATTTTAGACGAGGTATTATCATCTCTATGTTACTTCCTTCCACGAACTTTAGGTAAATTAGCTCTACATATTCCGATCACTGATCATTGCAGTGTTGCCACCCTTTAAACAGAGCGTACGAACAAAATATTTTAAAGCTGAAAAGATATTTCTTGTGCCTGTGTGTGTAAACTCTCGAATGGAGTGGGATAGGAACGCTTGCTACTAACTACACGTACGCGGGAAGCTTTATCGCTTTGTTACCCTACATACCGATGGAGCGTAATGATACCACTCGTGTAGAGTGGCCAGTCGAGTGGCTAGTGGGCCGCGCCAGGTATAGCGTAGGCAGCTTTATGTGGCTAATAAATACATACCCAATGATTTTGAAAGTCTATCAATATTATTAGTAACTAGCTGATACCCGCGACTTCGTTCGCGCGGAAATTTTAAGGTGTATGTGTGAGACTGCCTCGTTGGTAGAGTGATCGCAAGCACGACTGCTGAGCTTGAGGTCCCGGGTTCGATTCTCGGATCGGGCAAAGTGTTATTGGGTTATTCCATCAGGAATTTCTCAGTAGCAGCCACGAAGTCTGGATTTAACGTCGGGCCCGGTTGATGGGGCTCGCCCTCTATAACATAGAGCTTCAACATTATTGGCGAAATGTGGATGTACGATTAGACGAAATGTGGCGTGATGTATTGTTGTTATGTGTGAGAACTGACGGTCAGATCGTAATGTGATTATGTGGGTGACGACTACAAAGGGCGTGCTTTAGGGTGGTGTAATTCTGGGCGGCAGAGGTCCGAAACAAAATTAAAAGGCGTTGAAGCGACACTATAATATGGCTTAAAAGCCGGAACATATTTTTTTCAAAGTGAACAATACGGAGCATTGTTGGGCACTATTTATTTATTTTTTCCAATAGTTTTGTATACAATAAAAAATATCGTTACAATGACCGTCACCACGTGCAAGTTTTGGCTTCATGAAACACGTGAACAATCAACAAATAATTGACCGTCTGAGAAGCATGGAGTAGGTACCCAAAAGAATGCCTGCTACTTTTTAGGTATGGCCCTGACATTTGTTGATCGTCATTGCAAAAGCTTATTTTAAGTGAAATTACTACCTGTTAATTAAAATTGGAATGGCAAGTTATTTAGAATATTTGGCATGCGTCGAATTAAAATGCTCTCTCCTTTAGCAACTCCTGTAATGATGGTGGTTTAGGGGTATGAGGAACAGGGTGTAAAGTTCCTCAATACTCCATTGAAAAGGGGAGGATCCTCCGACCAGACAGGTGTTGTGTCTGGTGGGCAACTGCCCGACAGTTGTTGTCGGGTTTCTCTCTATATTGTCTTAAGTCGATGTAAACTTTGCTTTCGAGATGTAGGCAATTGATGTTAGTTATTCCGTCGCGTCATAGATGGCGCTGTAGTACTTTTTGTAGGTCGCTACATCACTCTCCTCCGGAGACCAGAGTCGATAGTCGAATGAGTCAGCTTGTAGTATTATGCCGTGCCAGTTGGAATTTCGTAGCCGCATTGTTCACGGTGTGTCGGAACAGACTGCGGTGGTGAGGCGAACCCCAGTGAGTCGGGACCGGCGCTGCGTTTGCTCCAGTGCGTCAGACGTAGTGCAGCGCCGCGATGTGGCAGACAGCTTGAGAGGTGTCGACCGGGAGGCAGAAGCTCTCGACTGGCCGAAAATGCAGTGTGCTGTGCCAATGCCGCTTGATGAGAGGCTGAGGGTGCTGACCAGGAATGCGCTCCGGCTGCATGCTGGTGGTCAGAAATACCCATTTGAAGCTGGCTGGCTGTGAGACTCGCTGCTCGAAAGCTTGAGAGAAGTGATGATGATGACGTCACGTTGCTCGAAGTCTGCGCTGACGTCCATTTTGGTGTCACCAGTTTAGGGGTATGAGGAACAGGGTGTAAAGTTCCTCAATGCTCCATTGAAACGGGAGGATCCTCCATCAGATAGGTGTTGTGTCTGGTGAGCAACTGCCCGACAGTCTGTTGTATTGAGTCTGTTGTTGTGTTGTGTTGTCTGTTGTTGTTGTTGTTGTGTGTGTGTTGGTGTGTGTTGTGTGTTGAAAATCCGAATCTGGTAGCTAATACCCGCGACATCGTTCGCGCGGAAATTTTAAGGTTTAGGTGTGAGACTGCCTCGTTGGTAGAGTGGTCGCAAGCACTTTAAACTTTGCTAGCGAAATGTAGGCAATTGATGTTAGTTCTTCAGTTGGGTCATAGATGGCACTGTAGTACTTTTTGTAGTAAGTTGCTTTTTGTAGGTCGCTACAGTGGCTTTGTATTATTACTGCTAAGCTTTGTGATACGAAGCCTGGTGCCGTTGCACAGTCTGGGTACATCAAACTTTCGCATCAGCAGAACTAAAACGCCAAGTTTAAGCTTCATCATATGGGAACGGCACGCCCGTTAGCTCCAGGGAGTTGAAAAATTCAACGGGGTGTGCAGGACTACCGTCATTAACCATCACAGTGTCTACGGATGTGTATACTTTAAAATCGCCGACGATCATGTCTTAAATTTCGTTTTGTTTATGACCCACTCGCCAATCACTATTTTGAATGGTTAAAAAAACGAAAACTATTTTGTAAAGATTAGAAAATCATAAAGCATTAGTATAAAAAAAAATACCTAGTTACAAAAAGTGAACACCGGTTGGGGATCGAACTCGCGTTGTTTTGGAAAACTTACAGCATTAAAAAATTACCACAAAAAGTACATACTGACTGCGGATACGAACTTGAAACCTTTTGCTTGGCAGGGCGGTCATAGAACCGCCAGGCTGCTTACTTTGATGACACATGGTCTAAAAATAGCCGGTTTATTCTAATGCTTGTCATGACAGTTGTCAGTTGTCAAACAGTTGAGAAATGTGGACTTAATGCACTATTGCTCATCCCCCTAAGTTATTAGCGTGATAATATATAGCCTATGTTACTCGGTAAAGATGTAGCTTTCTAATGGTGAAAGAATTTTTAAAATCGGTCTAGTAGTTTTTGAGTTTATTCGTTACATACAAAAATACAAATCTTTGCTCTTTATAATATTAGTGTAGAAGTGTAGATTGGTCTAGTATTCGCTGCTCTACATGAAGTCCTGGGTTCAATACTCTCGGTGTTATTGGGTTTTTCCATTAGGAATATCTCTGTAACCATCACATGGGATATCAACATAACTAGCAAAATATGGGCGTATAAGGCGTACAATTGTACATACATAGTACAGTCTGTTGTCAACATTTTCTGACCCACCCTAAAACGAATGAATTTGGACCCTCTACCTGCAACATTAAGGTTTATTCAATTTTGATGAACTTATGATACAAGTGCCCGAGGACTCGATGAACAAATACAGTAATAACACAGACACGCGATCTTTATAACGTTCACCCCCATTTTACCAGTTATGTTGATGTCCAAGCAGAGGTGTACCCTGCCTAACTTTTCTGGGATTATACACCTGATGTAGGAGAGTATGTTATAGTTGGATAAAAATATGACGAATACTTACAGCTCATTTTACCTTCTTAGTAATCATGAGTTAAAATGCTATATGTCCGGCTCCCAGAAAAGGCGAGGAGCCTTTTACAAAGTGGAGTGTCAGCTTCTTGCAAGAGCTAAGTTCAGAAAGTAGGTTACTACTACTACAAGTGCTAACTTGTACCTACTTGTTCACAATTAAGGCTTCGAATTGCAAATACAAGCTTACTCCAGTTTCCACACTTAAATTTTACAGTATTATAAACCTGCGGGAATACTGAATTCCTATGCATATAGAACGGGAAATAAAAGGGGTTAGGAATAAAAGCGAGTGCTGTACAAAAACGAAGCGTAGTGTTTTGAGCGTCGTTTTAGCGAAAGTGCGCGTTTTCACCGGTAACTGCGTGTTTTCACCGGTAACTGAGTGTTTTCACCAGTAACCGCGCGTTTTTAACCGTGATAGTGGAATGGCAACACGTTTGGAAATTGCACTTTATTAGAAATGATAGGTTGTATTTGGTTTCGAGTGCTCTCTGCGAGAGTTTCAGTGTTTGAAGTATGCAAAAAATCACAACGAGTTTCCATGTCCGAAATGCGGTGCTACTATGTATATTTGTGTAACGTGCTTCTGTAGCATATAGAAAGGAGTAAGAGCTACCTATTTGCTAAATGTACGGGTAACTTTTAAGAAAAAAAAAAAGAGAAAAGTAAAGTAACTGTGTGTTACTTACGAGTTACTTTACTTTTCTCTTTTTTAGGGTTCCGTACACAAAGGGTCTAACGGGACCCTATTACTGAGACTTCGCTGGCCGTCCGTCCGTCCGTCCGTCCTTCTGTCACCAGGCTGTATCTTATGAACTGTGATAGTTAGCCAGTTGAATTTTCTACAGATTATGTATTTCTGTTAACGCTATAACAACAAATACTAAAAACAGAAAAATAAATAAAATTAAAAGGGGGCTCCATTAAAAAAAAAAAACTCGTTTTTATAAATAATGGTACGGAACCCTTCGTGCGCGAGTCCGATTCGCACCTGGTTTTTTTTTTTTCTTTTCTTTGCTAATTTTAGTTCTGGCGTATTCTATATTTAAATAATAATTATGGTATTCAGCTGTATAGATGGGATAAAGCTAGGCAGCTAGCTTGCCAGCTAAATATCAGTATAAGGTATACATGGAGCGACTGCCTGTCACACCTCCACAACCCAGGCACTAAGTAACACGATACCCCTAGCACGTAAGACCATTCCTTGTTTTGGTAAAATAGTTTAGGTAAAATCTAAATGTAAATTATTGAAGCACTACTAACCAAAAACTGGCCAATAGTTGCATCTCGTACCAATATAAGCCAGCCGTGAAAAAATAAGCCAGAAATATCAGTTCCAATACGATAGCAACACAGGAATAATAAAATTTCTCTGACTGACTGTTGTATCCGAATCTCAGTGAACCGGAAAAAGGTAAAAAATGTACAAACCACGTTTGCAATTTTTGCGAATGAAAAATTGCGATAGGACGCAGGGCGTACGATACTATACCACAGAATAAAAACATCCAGTAAACCAACAACGTCCTTTTTGTGAAATCAAACGTGGTTGTCAGGGTTATCCAATAAAATTTTGGCTGTGTTGCAGTACACACATCACATTATCATGTAACCACTTCTCTCGATGCGACAGCCTCGACTTACTCACAAGTAACCTGTTACCAGAAGCATGCTTTTATCGTGTATCGTGTAAAAGATTTGCATGTGTGTGTGAGCTATTTCTGAATATATTTTGTTCCCAGTTGAATTACTGTATGTTAATACTAATATGTAGACTGTGGTGATACGGCCTCGTCTCGCGCAGTTGAGTTATGGAGCTCTCATCTAAATTATTATGGTTGCGTACTGTCACTGAACAAATAATAGATGCATGGGAAATCTGGCCGGAAAGGAAATCTTGCAATGTCAATCAATTTCCACGTTTTATAATTTTATGCTGTTTTTTCTGTAAGGAAAATTGGTAGCCAATGTGACCCGATGTGGCTGTACGATGTGCATAGATGTGTTATGAAGACATTTATTTACGTAGAATAAAGGTTTTACTAGTTGCAAAAGGTTCTGGTATAATCCCATCAAAAACATAACGTGTACAAGTCTCACAAAGCAGATCTTCTAATGTAAAAGGTTGTGACATCTGATTGTTGTGAAGTTGTGACATATACTATTCTGAAATAAATAGAATGACTTGTCGATCGTTCGGCAACATACACAGATTTGACAGATTTCCCTATTGATGTTTTTATGTCTATGAATTTCATACAGACGTTCCCTATATAAACAGTGCGAACAATGTAAGTCTATGTAGCTCTAATTGTTTTGTTTTTGTAGTGTTCTGGATTTAGGTCTGCTGGACACACTTTTTATTTTTTCTTGTTCCTGATTTTATTAGTTAAGTGTCATGCATGCTTGATATTTGTATGGTTACTGGAATACCAATTTTAGATGTAAGTTTCATTGAATTGTAAGTGACTGTGCTGTTGGCGTGCTTATTCTTATAAATAAATAAATAACCATACAATAATGATCTATCTACTATTTTAATTAGTTCTAATTTCTAATTGAAAAGCGCCAGTAGCCAAAATAGATTTTGTTGTGTGTAGATTTTATTGCCGTTTGCGGTTGCCACGTAATATCAATATTTCAGAAATTACATTACATCTCACAACTTTTTACAGTAGAAGATCTGCTTTGCGAGACTTGGCATTTTTGTACAAGTTATGTTTTTGAAGCTCATTAATTTTTGTAGGTAATAATCGTAGACAGGTGTATTAAAGGAAACATCGCCTGTAACTTACTATCCCCCTATATCCACTAACTTCCTACCTATCTATCTGTTTAGGTAGTACATAAGTGACAAAAACTTATATGAACCGCAAAGGTACTTTCGCGGCGGCTTCATCCGCGCTTTGATCGAAAAGAATCCTACTTGAACGTGCTATCGTAATCCTATGTTCCAAAGACCTTTCCGTCTGCCTCGTTCAAATCTGTTTCTAGGCGTTTCTGCGTGAAAAGGTAATTTTAAACGTTGGAAAACAAAACTCGTGGTATGTGCTGTCCTGATGGAAAAGTTAAGCAGGTAGATTTTAGGTGTGAGAGATCATTTGTCGCTGCTAAAAGGGCTTTCACACAGATCAGAATATACGTACAGCATAACCAAATGATTCTTGTTATGCAACGTTATTGAAGCCACACGGGTTATTTAATTCGTTGACAGTAGACTAAAATAGAAGTTCTAATTCAAACATTGTCATGAACCCTGGTACTTGCAAAGGAGCATAAAGTACTATATATCTGAGTCAAACATCTCAGTTTGTATTGATTCTCCACCCAAGTTTATCTGCGATGCCAAGGAAACAAGCTTGCGCGTGAGAATGACTACGATTCAGATTTCTGCAACTTCAACGAAAAAGTCTTAATTAGTTGATTGCCACCCAGAGGGAGTAAATAAAAAAAAATGTTTAAGTCGATTTCATTTTGTAGGGTCAGTGTCAAATAATTATATAAAACCGTAAATGTAACTTTGTGATGAAGTTTCTTATGCAGTTTTATGTTCTAGAAAACTAGACTTAAATTGCAGTATGTTGGAATTTTTCTCGCTTTGTACGCTATACACTAATTGTGTTCGAAACTTGAAGCTTGTTTGACTGCTAGAAGTACCATAGAATTATGATGATCGGCGAATGTGTTAGTGGAAAATTGACTTGCAATAGTTCCTAAACTACAAGTTTAAATTAAATGAAATTCCGGAATACCTAATTATTATATGCCGTTCATCAACAACTAAGTTACGGAGGGGTCGGAAGTATCCTGGTTTCGAGAAAAGGATGGTACGGCTGTGCCTTTTTTTGCTAGACTTGGCGGGGACACTGCCGTGCCCCCCGATGAAGTGTTCCTTAATCATACTAAATTAATAATATAATAATTAATTGTAAACTTTTTTTTCTCATTGGAATAGAATAAACTTTATTGTAAACCAAAATCGAAAGATATGGTCTTACATTAATGAAAATTGTATGATATAAAAAACAAATAAAAATCCGTGTACAGTAAATTCCATGTACCGCTGCTGGAACAACAAAGGTTTTGTTTTGGTCTGCTTTGTAAACCTTAATACAGTCATGTTTGAAGTACCTACCGAGCACGGCAGCCTACACTAGGCGAGTTTAATTTCTCTGTGTCTAGTGCTAGTTTGTTGACACAAACTTTCAGACACAGAGAAATTATACTGTTTTTGTTAGCTTTTAGTTTGTCCTTTCACGCTATTTGCTCTAATTATTCCATTATGTCCTTGTTTCGAGATTGTACAACAGTCGAAACAGTGACAATGTTTTGACTGTTCCACCTAACCTAACCCTAACCACCTAGGGCGAAGATACTGAGTTCTAAGAAATCAATCACGTTATATGAATAAACTTGTATTCTGTTTCATTCCGATCTAAATTCGATGGGAGAACCTATAGCCAGCAATAGTAATTTCGAACGAGCCCAAAATAAAACATCTCTACGGCATAATAAAAATACCAACATTTATAGCCACAACAAGACTAACAATAAAATGATAAAAATAACGCGAACAAATCATTGCCTCAGAAAGTGCTGAACAAATGGCGCGTTAATGCCTTATAACACGACGACACCGGCACGGGGGCGGTACGTGACCGTGACGAGACCGTGATGACGCCGGGGCGAGGTCGACACGACGCCCAGTTATTAAATTTCCCATACGTAAATCTAGTGTGACAGCAAGACACTGCTTTTGTGTGCGCAATATTAAACATTCTAGACTTTTCCTTCAGTCACAACAAAAGACCATTTCATGAAGGTTTTATCTTTGTTGTTGAACGCACAAATTGTGAAGGCAGGTAAACCGCTTCTAACATTCGCGTTACCCTTTTGCGCGTCGTAGTTTATCAAATTATACGTTGTTTGTATTTACAGACAGGGTAAAATAATTCCGACCTTTGCGTACTCGTCAGGTAAACGTAATTTTTTGCTGTCTAACCTACTCCCCGAGTTTGTTCCGCGAAAATTAAAATTCGGTCCGTCACTCCGCGCGCCATTACTTTAAATTAATTGTAAACTTTATTTCGTTAACTATTAACATTTAACTTGACGAGGGAGTTACACAAAGTGTTTGTGTTTGAACCGTTCAATATTCTGCGCAAGTCGTAAAAGTCAACAAATGAAAGTAGATTATAACAGTAACCTTTAACTATTTGTTAGAAATATATTACTTCGAGCTGCGTACGTACCTTTTGGGACATTAGTTAAACATTTTATGTTCGTACTGGATGGAGTTTATTGTGATAGAGAACAGCCGTGCTTTTCCTACGAATTTACTCTGTTTGCTATCCGATGAATCATGGACAACATAAGAGTCATTATATATAGACTATAGTCTATGTATAATAAATATATAGACTATAGTCTATGTATAATAAATATATAGACTATAGTCTATGTATAATTTCGATCACTGTCGTAGCAGATTTTAAAATATAGGTAGGTATCGTTTACCCTGCGATGAAAATAGCAAAATTTATGTAAAAAATATAACTCAATAACAGGTTTGTGAGTCAAACATGACACGTACAGATACGTGTCATGTTGGACTCACCCGAAACCTTTTCTTTCAACAACAAGCAACAGACCATAATACATTAAAAATACGACATTAAAAAATCTGTCCCGAGCAAAACATTATTTTAATTTGTCCATTTTAATAAGGGCCGGGTCTCACGCTACACGGACGCTACGGACAGCGGACAGTGGTACTACCTGAGGAAGTAATTTAATTAGCTCGAACACAACGCTGCGTCTGACATAGTTTCACATAGTTTCAGTTAGGAATATTTCGTTATAAATTGTTTGGACATTACAACAATAACTTACAAATTACTGGGAAGTTTTAGGAATGGAAAGACGTAGGTGCTCATCCAAATTGTTAGTAACAATTTCACACATCTTCAATTCACATCACAATTCATTGTTATTCTTAAGCAGTCGTTTACAAACCATAGACTGTAAATTGGCTTAGTGTCAATCTGCTAAATAATTAATTTCATCAACTGTAGACAGTTTGCTTAACTTTAGATTCGAGCGTTCGTGTACGAATAAAATGTGCTTTCATTTTTCCCCATCAGTACTCACGATGTTTCTTCGGATCTGAATCTAAAGTAATTGTTACGTACAAATACAAAATATTAAAGCAAACCCCGACCATAAAGGAAGTGAAACACTCAAAGAGCGGCGCGGCGGCGCGCGGTGGGACAAACGGAGGACAACCGGGAGCAACCGGGTACCACACAGGACAAGCGGGGACAATCCGGGAAATCTTTGAAATTCGCCGCGTTTTGTTCCTTTGTTTATGGCTTGTGGAAAATTAAAAGAGGTGTATTGTGGCCGTGGCTTTGAAAGTAGATAAATGTTAATGACGTCATTTCACTAAGGACCGTAGTTGGTGTTCTTTAGTGTCTACCTTTTTCCAATGAGGCTATCTTTGGAAAAAATCGCGATGTGTATATTTTTAACAACACATGAAGCTGGGTTCAATTCCTGAGTTGGGCAAAGTATTATTGGGTTTTCCATTAGAAATTTCTCAGTGACAGCCACGGACTCGGGATTTGAGCCCGGTTGATGTCAGTAGACTCGCCCCTATTACATGGGATAATATTAGGCACACCTCTGCCTTACCCTTTGTGGATTACAGGCGTGATGTAATGTATAAGTTGTATTATCAATAAGAGTAACTAGCGAGTGCGACAGTCTTGTCACGAGAATTATGTTAGTATAACACCGTTAGCATTATCCTCACTCGAGGAAACAACACGACATTATTTATTTAAGTATTGTTAAGGAACAGAAACAAAGTTTAGAAATGTCGATGGGAAACGAAACACTTGCAGAAATACCTTCCAACAACACCCGCGTTAGCGTGATAAATGTAAGTAAACGTATAAACATAACCGTAGTATCAATACCGATCGTTACGGACTCCTAACAAGTAGAGCGAACTTAGTTTGTTTCCCAATAAATTGTACTAAATTTGACACGTAACAGACGTTTATGAACGAACAACAACTTTTATTCCCCAATACACGTAACGATTGTCGCTATAATATCATAAAATGTGCCGACGTGCACGCAAAAGGATTTACTGTTAAACAAAAAACAAACCTAGCCTCCTATAAAATAGGTTTCAAAATCCCGTGTGCCAGTTGATATTTTGACGTTTAACAGACCGGCCGCCGCGACAAGGTAAAGGCGTTTGGAACTAAAATGGCGTTCAAATATAACCGTCTATAGCCGTCTCTTCGACGATTTGATGACATGAATGGCTCCGCAATACTGGCGATGGGTACAAAGAGACGATACTTTACGCTTATTAGGCTGTTTCGTGGCCGCTTTGAGAGCGGAGCCGGAAGATTACCGGAACTTAACCGTAAATGGCTCTATTATTGCGCAAATAACTTGTTACCTTCTGTGGACTGTGCTGGTTGGTAGAGCAATTATATTGTAGGAACTTTTTATATTGGGTTGGGACTCTTTGATATCGATTTTTATACCTACTCTACTACCTTTGTTATTTTTAGAAGGCGGTGACAGCACAGAATACAATATACAGAACACGATTCTAATGCCCATATCACTACGGCACTATCGCTACTAGGCGCACTGTTTGATTATTTGAAAACAAATCAAAACTTTCTTTGTTCTCTGCTCATCGCACTTACGATCTCATCCTCACAAAGGACACCGGTACTCCAAGCCTGTTTTCTACCTATTTTCCTCAACGCACCGATGTTTTATTGGTTTCGTCATAAATCACCGGTTTCCGTGAATGTCTTCTGTAATTTATTGGCGATTTTATTAATGGCCCTACAGTGTTTAGAAATACCTTTTGTTGTCTCTGTTAGTGGATTTTCGCAGATAATTCTGAAACGTTTTCTGGTACGTTACGTTTAGGAAGACTATCAATCTTACTTTTTTTTTTGTTCAAACTTTGTTAGCCAGATTAGCTGAATGTAACTCCGACCGTTATTAGTTTAAAATATGTTTTGAGGTTGCAAAATATAATTTTCACTGAGCTAATAAAGTAACAAACCGAGTGAGTTGTTTCTTACAAATTTGGAACACAGAACCCATAGACCCTAATAAAAAACTCGACACGTGCCGTCTGAAAGCTGTTTAAAATCGTTTTTATATGTTTTCCCTCATTAACATATAACACACTCATTACGATTCTGGATCTCAATGAACAAACGATGATTACGTGCTGACAGCTGATATACTAAGAGCCAGTACAACCCACCAATACGACCTGTGTATCAGCCATCGACGGCTTTGTTGCTAATTTGGCACACAATCGACGTGCCTTCGTTCAATGATCAGCACGTTCATTTACCCGCTTTCGAGGTTTCTGTTAAATTCCTGGAGCCGACAGTAGGTTAATGTTAACATCATTATCTTTAAGGTTCATTAACAGACGTCTTTAGTAGTAACAGATTTTCAAAAATGATGGTACTTTTTGTTGTGATTGTTGTTGTGACAATGTTTATCATATCGTACTTTTTTTTTCTTTTTTTAAATGATGATTATCATTTTTTATTAGGCTCCTATTTGTTTTAAGTATCCAGGTATAAGGATATAGTGTATTTCCACTATAAATGAAAAAAAAATGGTATTAGTTTCTACACAAATGTCTCATGTAATTTTTTAAACTTGACGAAGTAGGTGTTTCCAAACTGACTACTTTAAAGAAAAACACTGATATAACCTTTTTCAAAGTCCAGAGATAAGCTTGCTCAAATGTATCGAGCACAATATCACATAGGTGCCTATTCATACAACCAGTTAACTATTAAAAGTATTATATAACACAATCACGCTGCAGCAAAAACAGCCTTATATTACAAAATAATCAAATAATGAAACTACGAGTGAGTTGAACGAATCGTTTTAATTGATACGGCTACAAATAAATAATTTATTTGTTCATATAATTACATGGGACAAATATATAGGTAATGCAAACAGTCTGCGGGAGCAAACACCGTGTGTGTGATGTTTGATGTGGCGGCGTCAACGCGGGTAGAGAAGCGAGATGTATGAACTCGGAGGTAAACTGGGACATACATGCATATTATGTTAATACTCTATCTGTATGAATACTGTCATACTTATTAGATCACTTATTTTACTATTCACTATCCTTTGTTATTACATCACTTCAATGCTGATGGGCTGTGGGTGAAACTTAAATAAATAAATAACGCTTCAATGCCTTTCTGCTTTTATACCTACGTAAAAGGGAGAGCTTTGATTATAAATTTTAACCTATACAACTGTTCCTGTGTAGGAAAGATTATTCCCCTCTGTCCAGCCAAGTTAAGTTGAAAAAAATGAACGTCATGTTCCAAAATGGCCATTACCCTCCTTCCCTTCTACACTACTAAACCGCATCACTACTACTAGTGGTAGTAGTAGTAGTACTAGTAGTAGTAGCGACAATAAATGTGGTTGTGTAGTAGAGAATGCATATATATGTGTTCCACTTACGTGCGTACTTCCAGCCTTATCGATGAATCGTAGTTATCATAATCACAGTTTTATTAATCGATTAGCAAAACAAATACAATGTGCTAATCGATTAATGAAACTGTGATTATGATAACTACGATTCATCAATAAGGCTGGAAGTTTTGAATGGAAGAGAATATGCTGTGAAAAAAGACAAATAATAATGGTTCCTTCCTTCAATTCTACACTACTAAACCGAGCTAGTGGTGTGGTGGTGTTTTCTTCCTTCTGCACTACTGGTCCAGTGGTACCGTGGTTATTTGTAAGACAAATATATATGCATTCCCAAACTGTGTAGTAGGGAACAACAGTGGGATGATCAATGTTTTGTTGGGAATATTTCTTCTATAAAACGTATGTATCATTTACATACATATTTAACGTCATTTTACCCCACAAGGGCATTTTACTAGATTGTCCTTCTGATACGGAGCGAAACATCGCATAACTGACTAAAACAATGCAAATCAAATCAAAAAGGAAAACAAGAATCCGTATTTAACCAAAAGAAAATCGTATGTACCTACATTTAAAAGGACCATATTTACAGGAAAACGTGGCAAAAAGACCACTCTTCTCGGCAGGGCACAAAAACTCGCAAACGACGCGTAACGTTGTAGAACGTATTTGTTTTATAACCAGAATCCATTGCCTACGCCTATGTAGCAAACATATCTATAAGCATGTACAGCTCGCAATAACAACAGTCATCTGTGATGTGTTTTGGGTCAAAAGGATTTTGTTAATTAATAAGAGGAATAATAAACTAGTGAAAATAATGTTTGTGTTGATTATTGAAACAAATCTGATTAAATTATCATTATTTTGATCACATTTGTTTCAATAATCAAAACCAATACAGTATCGGCACATGTTGATACTAGGTATATATTTTAATTTACGTATGTGTAAAGGGCTTCGATTAACATTCAGAACGCTTTTTACATTATTTCACCCATTTTTTTAGATCATCAGATTATATCTCCGTGATTGAATGACACAGGAGAGAAGAAGACGGAGCGGAAGGGATCTGTTGAACCGAGAAAAATAAGATGAATGTCGTCGGCGTAGCTTTGAATAAATTTAGGAGGAAATACTCTTACAAATAGGTAGGCTCATTACCTTATCATGCGATGCTGATGAAATGACCTGAGGGTCTCTTCATTATTGAAATATAGGAATATTTGTTAAATAATGATGTTAAGACATCTAAAGATCTGGCTTTCTTGGAAGGACCTTCCAATATTGTTGAAATTAAAGAGATGTTTAGAAAAAATAATATTTTTACAAACAAACTGCCAAAGATTATGTTATGACAATTATGTTCTTAGTCAAACATAATATCTCACCTGTAATCCCCAAAGGATTAGGCAGAGATGTATCCATAGTACACCCAGATTTCAGCAGTTATTTTGTCATCAGTCAGCAGTTGTTGTGTTAACGTCATCTAATAATAAGGCGAGAATTACACGTGTGTAAATGCTTGCTGGATAGCTGTTAGTTATTTTTCTCTTTATAATTTTCCTTTTTGCACGAATGGATAACAGTAAAATGTAAATAAACAAGTCTCTCGCAGGGAGTGTTGTAGTTGTAAGGTTTAATTATTTAACAAGTTTTAGTTGCTTGAAGCTCAAAGTGATTTCCACTTCACTTTCAAAGGCCCTTTATGACTAAAACTCTAAAACTTGGTCCTAGGAAGCGAACGCTGCTTTATTTTCAGGATCAAAGTTTTTGGATTTTCTGGTCATCTCTTAGCCATTTCATTCTTCATAAGATTCAGAAAATTTTGGTCCTTATGATCATCTTTTACATAAATAGATAGAATATTGTTACACATTTTACATGGGGTAACACAAGCGGTCTTATTGCTAAAAGTATCTTTTAGTTATAACTGACGTAGATACTTATAGCAATCACAACAATGAAAAATAATATGTTTATCGAGTGATCGAGTTAGAACAAAAGTTTGACGGCCTAACCACGTATATGCATGCGAGGCGAGTGGGTCAGTAAGTTGTGACAGTGCACTGGAGCAAGTTTGAAAGGTCAGTGGGTTAGTGGAGAGTGCATAAATAGTTAGTCACCTTGCGGTATCATGTTATGTCGCCGGATTATGAACTTCGTGCACGATGGATTGGTCGTACACTAGGTAAGAGTGTTCTAAAAGTTTGTCTAAACGTTGGTAATTTAATTACCTCTTCATTTATGCCTATTTTGCAATCAGAACTGCAAAACTCTGCCTGCTATTAAACACAAAATGTTTTAAAAAGCGCTCTTCTAAAAGTCCCATAAACACAAAATGAAATAAAACTTCATAAACTACATCCAAAGCAGTCAGATTGCATGGCCACTGCATTATTCATTGCAGCTCATCATAAAGAAATAGCCCAATAAAATATCTTGTAAGACACTCTACACTTTCACAATATTTTTAAATTCAATTCTTATATCAATTTATCGGGTGTCGACTGTGGTCCCACCGGATAGTTGCATCGGGAGCCCCATCATATGCGACATGTGCAAACCCTGTTCGGTTGTAATAAGGATCACATTCGCTTGGGATGGGTTTAGAGTGAGTGTGCTGAGTGGGCTATGCAGTTACTTGTCAGTTGATATCTCTATACCGTTGAAGTATTGCCCCGAGGGGAAGCTGGGGGAAATGGGACATTCAATACCTCTGAGTTATCAGTTAGTGAGTT
Organism: Cerastis rubricosa; assembly: GCA_949152445.1. NCBI lineage: Eukaryota > Metazoa > Arthropoda > Insecta > Lepidoptera > Noctuidae > Cerastis > Cerastis rubricosa. The sequence goes on along the minus strand of OX424531.1, from coordinate 23,869,512 downwards.
ACTGACGAGCGTGTGGATATACCGGGTTATTAAATAGACGGACACACATATTATTATGTATGTAGAAATGTTTGGGCCACCAGTTTTAGGAAATGGGAAATTGATGGAAGGTATCGAATTATAATTTCGTCGAATAATTCAGTGGTTGCTCCCAAGTATTCTTTAGTCAAAATAAAGTTATTTTTTGGCTAAGATACTTTAGACTACAGGTTTATTGTCTACAAAATCTACTCAAATGATTTCAGCTTGGCGTTACAAGAACAATTCAATATTCAATATTACAACAAAGTTTTTTTTCTTACTCAGTGAATCCTAATAACAAAGCATTGAAAATAATAGGTTAAACAGAAACATCGTTTAATTAACCAAGTTGAAATTGAACATTTTATAAATGATTATAATGAAGAGTATAGGGGGCGTGTTCTTAAACTTCTTCCCAAAGTTGGCGAAAGTAACTTGCGGATATCCTTCATTGCTTGTTATTTTAGCAAGAGAAATGGTGCAAAGTTCCTTAGTTAGGCTAATCAGGTTTTGAATTTATGCTACCTATATTGTGTTCCTCAGCACATTAGAAAGGGAGAAGAACCAGGCCTAGCCACAGTTTCTCCTCTCGTCCTACCGTAGTGGTGTCATCATCATCATTTCAGAAAGACGAAAGACGTCCACTGCTGGATATAGGCCTCCTCCAATGCCACATTGACATAAGGGGGGTTTTGCCATAATCGCCACGCTTGGCAGGCGGGTTGGCGATCGCAGTGCGGTTGTTACAAAAGCACAGAGAACGCTACTGCCCATTCTTTGGCAAGTCCCTTAGTCGCCTCTTACGACACCCACGGGATGATTGGGATGGTGCTATTCTTTACGTCCGACACCATATAAAGCGCGACTGCTGACAATAAAGTCATGGGTTCGATTCCCAGGTTGGTCAAACTGTTGTTGGGTTTTACCATCTGGAGTTTCTCAGTGGCAGCTGGAGTCTGAATTTAATGCCCGAGTTGATGGCAATAGGCTCGCCCCCTATTACAAGACTTAAACGCGAAATATCGCTGTACTATTAGGCACACTTCTGCCAAACCTAATCTAACCCTTCGGCGATTACAGCTTTGATTTTATTCTATGTATGTTTATGTTTTCTATAATTATTTTCATTAGATGACTAAATATATACTTTTTTTTGTAGATATGGTTAAACCCTCCCTTACCAACTAAATATTAATTTGATGTTGGAATGTATTATTAAGAAATTAATGAGGGATCAACCACCATTATGCCATTGTACGAACAGTTAGCAACCGAATTACATCCCGTGGCGCGCCGGCATTGTGCTCCGTAATATTATACTTCTTATTGTACGAATGTTTTCAATTGTATTACATATTACCTCTATGATTCCGACAAATAGATTATTTATTATTAAATAAATGTTGGATTAAATTCAACGTTGTTTTTTAAAGAATAGTGCTATGTTTGCGCTGTCTAGTCTAGCTTTTCTGTAATAAGGTCTTGAAGACCTTCCATTAGATAATTTTGTTTTTGATTGTGGTGGCAAAGAACATAGTTTACCTCGTTATGCCTTGTCAAATCAACATCAATCAGATATTTTTTAATAAACGTATGGCAGTTGTGTGCCTTCAGAGGCTACCTTCTATATAACCCACTGAAACGTTGCAAACGCTAACAAAATATAAAAGCAACTGCAAACCTAATTCCGCAACTATTGACTCCATACAATTCCGAAGCACTTCAGAAAGATTCAGAACTCAGAGGCTAAACATTTCTAAACCACTTTGTATGGCGCGTGTATTGGGACCCCAGCGACCTCTATTTCCGCAGCTGCAAAGATTTTCTAAAACGCCATTTAAGTTGAATAGAGCGGCCCCACTTACGCGTGTCGAACCAACCGCCCTGTTGTGCGCAAGAAATATTTTACTATTATTGTACGATGCGATGCAATCGCCTCAAACGTATTCGAGTGGGATTTTCTCGTGATTTTTAATGGCACAAGTAGGTATTTTCACTATATATGTCAACGGTCCATTTTTAAAGGCAAAGTTTCGAGAGCAAAATTTAAGCAATTTACTTCAGACGATTCCGTCGCTTGTAAGTTTGAGCGGAATAAGCGTAATATCTGCTTCATATTTCTCGCTTTTGGGAGCATATCTTGAGAAATTCTTAGCGCTTGTTTTTGCGGGGAATGATTAATATGAGGAATTAAGGAGCGGGTTCTATCTGCCGTCCGCCGCAAAAGACGTATGAGACGGGTAACAACGTATGAATTCCATATAAGTAGCTACTTATATACTTGTAGTAAATCAATGATACTTTTGAGAAAAAGAAAACCCTACGCCTTACCCTGCTTTTTTTGTGTTTAAGTAAATTTTGCAAGTTTTAAGAAACGTTTGGCGTAACCAATACGTTTAGCGAGGGTCACGCTGGCTATGTCAAATTCACCTACAGTACTTAGTTTTGCCATTTAGTCATGGTATTAATTTTTCCTCAATTGTAGCCAATTTCTCACAAAAACAAGTATAATGTTTGTAATTTATACGGCGGTTTCATTACTCAAATGTTTTCGTCTATAGCATTAACATGAATGTTTTAGTCATTCACAAATGGTCCTAAGCGTAAATTATGCAATTTGTATTCAGAGTTTAGTTCTTTTTATTTTTATGCGAAATGCGCAAACAACAATTTGTGTGCAGAATTTTTATTTTTACGCTTTTTTTTTCAAATTACTGTTTTTGGGACTCTAGTGCAAACGCAGCGATTTACAATTTAAGCGTTGCTTGTTTTATAGATTACTAGCTGATACCCGCAACTTCGTTCGCGCTGAAATTTTAAGGTGTATGTGTGAGACTGCCTCGTTGGTCGAGTGGTCGCAAGCACGACTGCTGAGCTTGAGGTACCGGGTTCGATTCTTGGATCGGGCAAAGTGTTATTGGGTTATTCCATCAGGAATTTCTCAGTAGCAGCCACGAAGTCTGGATTTAATGTCGGGCCCGGTTGATGGGGCTCGCCCCCTACAACATAGAGCTTCAACATTACTGGCAAAATGTGGATGTACAATTAAGTACCTACACCTTCGGGAATTAAAGGCGTGATGTATTGTTGTTATGTGTGAGAATTGACGGTCTGATCGCAATGTGATTATGTGGGTGATGACTACAAAGGGCGTGCTTTAGGGTGGTGTAATTCTGGGCGGCAGAGGCACGAAACAAAATTAAAAGGCGTTGAAGCGAGACTATAATATGGCTTAAAAGCCGGAACATATTTTTTTCAAAGTGAATAATGCGGAGCATTGTTGGGCACTATTTATTTATTTTTTCCAATAGTTTTGTATACAATAAAAAAAGTCGTAACAATGACCGTCACCACGTGCAAGTTTTGGCTTCATGAAACACGTGAACAATCAACAAATAATTGACCGTCTGAGAAGCATGGAGTAGGTACCCAAAAGAATGCCTGCTACTTTTTAGGTATGGCCCTGACATTTGTTGATCGTCATTGCAAAAGCTTATTTTAAGGGAAATTACTACCTGTTAATTAAAATTGGAATGGCAAGTTATTTACAATATTTGGCATGCGTCGAAATAAAACGCTCTCTCTTTTAGCAACTCCTGTAATGATGGTGGTTTAGGGGTATGAGGAACAGGGTGTAAAGTTCCTCAATACTCCATTGAAAAAGGGAGGATCCTCCGACCAGACAGGTGTTGTGTCTGGTGGGCAACTGCCTGACAGTTGTTGTCGGGTTTCTCTATAAAGTCTTAAGTCGATGTAAACTTTGCTTGCGAGATGTAGGCAATTGATGTTAGTTATTCCGTCGCGTCATAGATGGCGCTGTAGTACTTTTTGTAGGTCGCTACATCACTCTCCTCCGGAGACCAGAGTCGATAGTCGAATGAGTCAGCTTATAGTATTATGCCGTGTCAGTTGGAATTTCGTAGCCGCATTGTTCACGGTGAGTCGGAACAGACTGCGGTGGTGAGGCGAACCCCAGTGAGTCGGGACCGGCGCTGCGTTTGCTCCAGTGCGTCAGACGTAGTGCAGCACCGCGATGTGGCAGACAGCTTGAGAGGTGTCGACCGGGAGGCTCTCGACTGGCCGAAAATGCAGTGTGCTGTGCCAACGTCGCTTGATGAGAGGCTGAGCGTGCTGACCAGGAATGCGCTCCGGCTGCATGCTGGTGGTCAGGAATACCCTTTTGAAGCTGGCTGGCTCTGAGACTCGCTGCTCGAAAGCTTGAGAGAAGTGATAATGATGACGTCACGTTGCTCGAAGGCTGCGCTGACGTCCATTTCGATGTCACCAGTTTAGGGGTATGAGGAACAGGGTGTAAAGTTCCTCAATACTCCATTGAAACGGGAGGATCCTCCAATCAGATAGGTGTTGTGTCTGGTGGGCAACTGCCCGACAGTCTGTTGTTGTCGATAAAGTCGATTTAAACTTTGCTTGCGAAATGTAGGCAATTGATGTTAGTTCTTCACTCGCGTCATAGATGGCACTGTAGTACTTTTTGTAGTAAGTTGCTTTTTGTAGGTCGCTACAGTGGCTTTTGTAATATTAGTGCTAAGCTTTGTGATACGAAGCCTGGTGCCATTGCACAGTCTGGGTACATCAAAGTTTCGCATCAGCAGAACTAAAACGCCAAGTTTAAGCTTCATCTTATAGGAACGGCACGCCCGTTAGCTCCAGGAAGTTGAAAAATTCAACGGGGTGTGCAGGACTACCGTCATTAGCCATCACAGTGTCTACGGATGTGTATACTTTAAAATCGCCGACGATCATGTCTTAAATTTCGTTTTGTTTATGACCCACTCGTTCTTTAATCACTATTTAATTTGAATGGTTAAAAAAACGAAAATTATTTTGTAAAGATTTGAAAATAATAAAGCATTAAATGAAAAAAATACCTACTTACAAAAAGTGAACACCGGTTGGGGATCGAACTCGCGTTGTTTTAGAAACTTACAGCATTAAAAAATTACCACAAAAAGTGCATACTGACTGTGGATACGAACTTGAAACCTTTTGCTTTGGCAGGGCGGTCATAGAACCGCCAGGCCACTTAATTTGATGACAAATGGTTTAAAATAGCCGATTTATTCTAATGCTTGTCATGGCAGTTGTCAGTTGTCAAACAGTTGAGAAATGTGGACTTAATGCAATATTGCTCATCCCCCTAAGTTATTAGCGTGATAATATATAGCCTATGTTACTCGGTAAAGATGTAGCTTTCTAATGGTGAAAGAATTTTTAAAATCGGTCTAGTAGTTTTTGAGTTTATTCGTTACATACAAAAATACAAATCTTTCCTCTTTATAATATTAGTGTAGATAGTGTAGATGTAGATTATTGCAGTCAACTACCTACTGCATGTTTTACTGCGTAAAATATTCCAGTCTTTTTATAAAATATACTATCAACTTAAGGCTGTTTAATGAAATAACAATTCATTGCCCAACTGGAATCTCTATTTCCAATTCTAATTACGTAAATGCTCCTAATTATTTGTAGCCGATAGCAAATGTCTTTCTCAGTACTAATTATTTGATTGTTTTGTAGGGCGTAATTAGTAATTAAGAAAATCTCACAAGTCTTACCCCAAAATTGTACAGTACAGCCCTGATACAGTTCTAGTTCGTGGCGGGCAATGTCACGAAGGCACCGGGGTGACGACACAATTAAACTCAGTCGCAGCGATCGGCAAGCAATCGGCTTATTCCGGCCGACGCCTTCCGACCGATATTAATAACACAACAATGTAGTGCAGAAGGCCCACTGTGCCATATGCGCAGTTTTTGAAAATATTTCAATGAAATAATGTAAGTTTGGGTGTGCTGTTTCGGACTATTCTTTAGCCCTCTTATTTCACTCTTCTTAGTTACCAAGAAGCTGACCAAAGGAGGATTTATTATTTTTTCTGATTTCTGTTTATTGAACTAAATCTTTATATTCCACAAAGTGAACAACAAGCAAAATTGGCTAACTAAATGACACACAATCACATGATGTGTTTAAAGACACTTCCTTGCCGGGAGCATTTGCCTGTAATATAACAATCCAAGATTTGATTTCGTGCAGAAGTGGATCTAAACTGTCACGTTACAGACAGATGCTCGGTTAGGGAGCGCCATAATACAAAAACTAGCCACGGGAATCGAGTTGTTACTATGCTATGAGTTGCCATACTGCACAATTTTCTCGTGTGACAATAGTGCCGCCCCGCCACATCGTCTTCAATACTTGATTAAAATCTTCCCAACACTTCTTTCTATAATACTTTCACAGGTATTTGTGTAAAATCGACAAATTTTAGCACTTTTTCAGTAAGCGGAACAGTCACGTTTTATTAGATGTGCATCAAAATGGGATGAATTCTTTATTATATTTGGTTGTAGGTTTAGTGTTTTCGTATGGATTTAACATAACGCGGAAATAGTGCCCTAATAGAATAATTAAATATTTTGCAAGATAGTGACTATCCTGTAGATTCGATCAGCATTCTTAATTGTTTTCAAAACAAAGTTAGAACATTATGACCATACCTTTTCAAGTTTTAAAAGAAGTTGGAGATTATGTATGGTCTATTTGACTGGATCATTGGCGTAGTGGTGTCACGCGCTACTTCTGAGGATGAGTTTTTGGTTCGATACCCAGGATGGGCAATGTGTTATTTGTTTTTTCCATCAGGAATTTCTCAGTAGCATCTATTGAGCCTGGACTTGTCACCCAGTTGATGGCTTATTATGTAAGACTTAAACATAACTGGTGAAATAAATATATATGATGTAACGGAAAGGGTATATACAATGTATATACCCTTTCCGTTACATCATGTATGTATATTATACATACTTAAGGGTGTGCTTCAGACCATCAAACTGAACATGTTTCTCCATCGGACAAAACTCGTAACAGCGAAAAAAATATCTGCTCCCCATACAAAATTTCAATACCTATTCGACGCAAATGTATGGGGCAGCTGCGGTTATTTTTCGCTGTTACGATGTTTGTCCGATGGAGAAACATGTTCCATTTGATGGTCAGAGGTACACCCTTAAGTATCTATATACCCTTTCCGTTACACCCTGTATATATATATCATGGTATGAGTACATAATTAATCTAAACATTAATTACACAACTTCAATTAATTATGAACCTAATTTCCTTTCAATTGGTCATCGAGTATTCAGTATTATAGGCCGATTAATTATAATTAAATTTACCCAGAATGACGAGATCCCACAATGTGCTGCAAAGTTTACGAGTATGTAACAGAAATGTTATATATAGACCGACTTCTGCCCGCGAATTCATCAGCGTCGAAGAAATAAGTCATGTGGTACTCGGTAATAGCGTAGCTTCCCATTTAAGATAGATTTATTTAAATCGGATAAACAGTTTCGGAGATTTCTTCATAGTATTACAGAAGAGTAGCTAAAAAGCCTCATAGTTATTCTGTGGTAAAACCATTTTGTAAGGATTCGGAAATTTGTAATATAAAAAAAGTGTATAAACACTCCAGAAAAATTCAAATGTTATAGAAAAGACAATCTGAGTGTACATATTTGTACATAAATAATATATTGTTGCCTTATACATGAATGCTGCTAATTAACTGCACACACAACGGCATTAGCATACGAATGACTTAAGACCGACAAACTTGCCGCATTAGCTGTGCCGCAGCAAAACTACTAATTACCACACACACACATGCACACACACATACTCAAACACACATAATACATAAAGTGCACTTGCTTATAACGATGCTAACAATTTAGTTCACGTTAACTAGGTACTACAGACGGGAATATCAAAGAAAGTGGAGTTTTATTTAGTCTTGAGCACATTTTTCTCTTACCTACCTTAGCTGAAAAATCTCACTTCAAGCCCTCAAGAATGACTATTATTGATCTTTATTTTAGGTTTGTTAATACTTTGGCTGGAGAAAACCGCACAGAGAGAAGTTTGAAAGATTATGGGAGTGACTTTATCCGAGTAGTGGGATAAAAAGTGGTATATTAAGGCTATTATAATGAAGTCGATAGGCCTTCACAAAAGTATAGAAGACTTGATGGGTAGGCAAAAGAATAATGAAAAGATTTGAAATACGTCCAGCCTTCAAATTTTATGATAAAAAATAATACCTAGATGAATAGCTTGGGCCTTCTACGAAAGTAATTATGAATTTGTAGTTAATTTTTTACAACTTATTAACTGGCTCGAAAATATAATTTATTTTATATTAAAAAACTTGAAAGTGTAACGAGACAAAGCTTTTCAAAGCGAATTGAAAACCCTTTCTAAGTGCCTACTTAGTTACGTAATGTACCGATATCGTCCGAGTTTTATATGTTTTTACCTTTAACAAAGGGAAAAGGGTTTCACTGTTTACCTGTTGCAGACGATATGGGGAACATTATTTCGCTGAAAAATAAAACAAATAATAAAGTAGCAGATGTGTTGTACGACACTGAGGGGACAAAAAGTCAGGGAAGGTCAACCCAAGGGCATGACTTTTGCAGATACATAACATAGTTTATAAGGATAAGTAAGTGTTTGTCACGTAGTGGGTATAAGAAGGTTACATTAAATATTCTGACGTAACTTTTGATCTTGTAGTCTAGAAATAGAAATAAGAGTTTCAAGTAAACCTGGTTTTTTGTATCGATAAAAATGTATAAGTATTACTTTTATCCTGGTTTAATTATTATCAAAGAAATATAAATTACCTACTTCCCACTCTTGATCACTCAGTGTAGGTTTATGATCTAGCAGTAATAACATACTGCGATAATGCTTAGATTATGTATGTTTATGCTAATGTCAAAGAAAACAGACACTTTCAATTCAAAGACAGAACGTTGCAACTCACGTGAAACAGCCTACGTATGCCCTGTTTCTAAAGACATTTCTGATTTCCACTCAAAAATTGCAGAACTCGAAAATAATGATACCAAAGAGTACAAGTTTGCTCTTATTGGTCCGTTTATTTTGAGTCAGTAAGGCCAGGAACAAAAATAATCGCGTCCAGTGTGACCCGTTTATTTTTATATCCCTGCCCACTTTATCGGTGACGTCTTATCGATTTACTCCTAAGATACAGGATCTTCTTAGTTTAGGAGTCAGGGCTCAAATTTTGTGTGACTGTACATCTAGCCATATTTCGTACACTACTCTTGTTTTGAAAATTCTTGTTCCCTTTTGTTTACTATGTGTATTTAATGTGTCATACTTGTATTTTGATAATAAAGACTTATTATTACCTAGCAAAAATACCAGGCAAATATAAAACATAAAGAGTGTGTCACTGGTAAAGTTCAGAAAAAAATTGTAGAAATTCTCGCAAATATAAGAAAAACAATATAAGACTATTTTTGAGGATCAGCTTTTTCCTACTCCCAGTTATGATTTTAGTTTAGCGGATTAAATTCGTTTTCCTGTATAATATTTTGTTATTTCATTCCTATGTTAAGTGTATCAACTAGCCAAATAAATTCTTTGTTTTATTTTTGAATTCCAGATGTTTGCATTTGAGATATGCAGCGGTGGTCAGTGGGTTGCTTTTTGCTGCTCCCTGGTTTGTTTTCAAAGTTTCAAGCTTTTATAAAACGACTTGCTTGGTTTTTATTATCTGCCATTTTCCACGATTCTCATAATCTTTCTTTATGTTTCGGTTTTTGCAAAACCTGCTAGTGAATTAAAAACTAGTTTCTGTTTGAAAACGTCAATTATTATTCCAAAGGAACGTACTACCGGGAAAAAAAATTGCTATACCTTATATCACAGGTCACCTCACGTATGCTCTACCAACGTCATGATCATCATTAACATTAATTCATCATAATCCATTCAGCGGTTAGGACATCAATATGTAACAGACAGATAGAGTATTTTCCTACATTATTATAGTTTATTTTAACATGTTAGTCTATCTAGTGTTACCAACAGTGACTAGCCTGAACAAGCAGTGTGGCCACAAAATGAGCGACACCGCACAGGTTTATTTACACGTGCGACCGCATGCATACTGTTAGTGTGGATGTTATAAATCTGCTGGAGGTGTGTCGTGATGCGACCAGGTATGACCACCACGACCTGTGGTTTCATTGGCGGTACATAAATTATACAGCTTTTGAATTGTGTTCCTAGTAATTACTGGAAACAGTTCAGAGGACGCAAGTTTGAGGTAACACTTTGACCGTGAAATAGCTTAGCGTAGTCAGTACTTGCAGATTTACCTAAAGAACGTTGGCAAGACCACTCCTGACTACAAAGTATTCTCAACAAAAAAAGACAATTCTACAAATATTGTCTATAGTTTATTTCGTTTTCGTAAAATGGTCCCGTTCAGTTCCTGTTAATCATGGAGGCATAGCAATGATTTAAAGTAGATTTGATACTTGTGATGGTGAAGCTTACAAATATACTCAAGGCTGTAAATTACTGTCTTACAATTAAACAAAATAATTGCTAAAAATACTCTAAAACTGTTTCCAATTCCCTTTTGCAATAAAATCAGTGAACCATTGACAACTGTTAATAATAGCCTTAACAGTAGTGTGGAGGCCATTATTAATGGACGTCACTGTATTCCGACACGTTGGAACACAACAATTGTGTCCATATGTCACGACACGTCGTTGTAGTGACGTCACAATGTCATGACATCATCAATGATATTCATTGTGACGTGAGAGGCAATCTGTTGAAGGTTTATGTTATCGGTGTTCGGTATATTGTCGTGTATGGGCAGTGTGGTACTAACCTTGCGTTATGCCTTTGGGGTTATATCAAAGAATAAAACTTGGAGTGCCTATTAATTTGCAATAATCACGCCTGCAATCGTCAAATGGTTAGGCAGAGATGTACTAATACAACCACACATATTTCGTTATGTTATCAACCGAGCAAAAATCTACACTTAACATCTTCACTGCCGCTCCGGTCACCGGTGACCTCAAACAATACATTTTCAATTGTCTATTATCTGGCAGACAACGTGTTAAGGCTGACTGATGACTATTATTAATTTATTAAAAGTTTATAATATTCTTGAACTCAAAACTATGCCCCATAAAACCGCTCCGGATCTGGGAATCTAACTCAAGACCACATGCTTAGCAGTAGCACATGTGACCACTAGACCAACAAGGCTAATTGGCCAGTTCTGCTCTTCTTTTATATAAAACTTATCAAAAAGGTGAACGAAACATGTTACATTGAATGGCAAACGACTTGTTTTTAACAAGGTTTGTTGGTTTCAAACAATGAAATAAATACTCTGTGTTGGAATCAAACATGATAAAATACTTCTTTCGTCAAAATCAATCATGTCACCGACTGTTAATGTGAATAATGAACACAATAGCAATAAACAAAACTCCAAATCTAGTGCGTATTTTTTTACGTAAAAGATCATAAAAGTGCGACTTGTATGCTATCTTCACTATATAAACTTTGCTTCAGGTACTCGTATTCTGAGCGTTTCATAGATATAGTACATGGCAACATCCACTTTCCATTTAATTTAAACATTCAAATTCATAACTAACAAAATTTAATTTCAAATGTAGTTCTCTGAATCCCACTTAGAACACACACACACAAACGCATATTATTATACACTAGTTATACATGTATGTATGTACAGGTATATGTTACAGATTGTATATAGCGATAGTGAGGGCAGCCTCTCACATTTACATAATGGAGGCATACAAGGCGAATTGCTGCCGTCCTCAGCCAAAAGGCTGTATGTTAACTTTGATGTAGCTACGAGGAAATCGCAGTTTTATGCTTTAGGTTCCCATAATATTAAACTATGTCATGCATATTTTATACAGACGGTTCTACCTGGTCTTATATCTTTTTTAGTTTACATAATATTTTAGTACAACTAGTTTTTTTGATATTAAAGTTTAGGGTGCGTTAACGTTAAGGCAACTTTACATTATTTGTAATTAAGTGAGACCTTTTAACTTATCCCCGTGTGTAGTGGATTGCCTACGCTTGCTTTAACCCGGTTTGCGGTTTCGTAGAACAGTGTACTGCTACGTCGTAGTACGCTGCTACGGCGTAGCACTCGTGATAATGCGCTCCTCATTAAGGCAACTGCGTTTCGTGGTTAAATGTGCTTAAGATGGTTTGATAAAGTATAATGAGTACATGTTAATCTGGAACTTAAGCACATTGAATAATTAAAATCTCGTTTGTGTATTTATAAAAATAATAATTCAAGCTTTTTATTTCAGCATGCATTCATTAGATAATTTTACATTCGAATAGCGTTCAATATTTTTGAGGTACGATTATGTGCGCTATCGATTTGGTTTAAAACCCTTTGTTGTGAAGCCCTTGGTACTCAAATGCAAGCTGACAGAGTATTTTAAAACTCGACCTGTTATCCAATTTTAAAGCTTTTGAAGGCTCTGACATCTGTCAAAAATCATACAGGTTCGATGACGGTATGACAAGCTTTTTGCGAAGAAAGAAATCGCTATTTGAAGAATGTGTTTTTATTTTTTCCAATTAAATCTTCCAATACAAGGCAATAAAACTATTTCGTACCCCAGGTGGCCACTATTCCATACAATTGACATAAAATGTATTTCTTGAAGTAAAATAGCAGTAAAAGAGAAGGATGGATCGCAATGAGCCATCAATTTTATATTCGATCGACAAAGATGGCGGTCAAATAGCACGCGCTCGTTTTATTGCAGAACATCAAATATAATAGCCATGTAGAATAAGGAGCATATTCGCACGAAATGGTCTGCAATACGATGAAATGAATTACTACAAAGATTTAAAACATCTCAATCTTTGGTGGGTAGTGAATACTTCTTGAAGTATATTTTAACTGAAATGGACTTCTTTCAGTTAATGGCACGTAGAACGTAGATATTTGCCTAAACATACGCCTATTTCTCATGAGGGTAGGCAGAAATTAAAAAAACGTCACCTGCTACGGTCCTTACAATCTACAACGCCTTCCGCATCGTTCACGTTTTTACATCACCTGTGCACTTAACGTTCCTGACGAACATCAACAATGTACTGACACTGGTAGATCAGTATATGTCCCTCTAGGGCGTCCTCTCGGGGTCATATCCCCCCTCAACTTCGTTCTTGATAAAGCTAGAACCCTGAATTTTCAGTGCCTAAGAGGGCATATAATAATTAGGTATATTCTTGAATTTCATTTAATTTGAACTTGTAGTTTAGGAACTATTGCGAGTCAAATTTACTTAATTTTGTCTCTGACTTACTCACCGATCATCATAATTCTAAGGTACTTGTGGCGGTCATACAAAATTCAAGTTTTGAACACTATTAGTGTATAGCCTACAAAGGGAGGAAAAATTGCGACATACTGCAATTCAAGTCCATTTTTTTTTAAATTAAAACGGGTTAAGAAACTTTGTAATCCTATACAAATAATATGCGATTACAAAGTTACTTATACGGTTTTATGAAATTATTCGTCACTGACTACGAAATCGACTCAACGTTTTAGACATTTATTTTATTTACTTGCTGTGTTGTTATATGAATTTTGACTTCTTCTTTGTAGTTGCAGTCATCTAAATCGTAGTCATTCTCCCGCACCCGCTAGTTCCGTTAGGATGGCAGTTAAAGTTGGGTGGAGTATCAATACAAACTGAGATGTTTGACTCAGATAATGTTTTATTGACTAAATGCTCCATTGCAAGTACCTACCTGGGTATTATAACCTGCATTTGGCCGAGTTGGTTGGAGTGCAACCTAAGGATTCCTTTAAAAAAGTTATGGCAATAAGTTGTCTTATAGAGTAATGTAATAATTTAAGATAAATTTCATCATAGATTCTGCGCACACTAGGCCAACTAAATGGTCTGATTGGCGACGATTGCGCAAACGATACAGTCGGTTGACTGTGATCGAACAATTTGTTTGTTGCAACAATTTGGGTAGTTAGAACTATTGTCCTACTCGGCCGATTATTGTTTGACGGACTGGTGTCAACTCCACATTCAAAGCGTATTCATATGATCTAGCAGTTGACCGATAGTTTAGTTTGAAGGCAATCGTGTAGCGCATCAAACTGATTCATGTCTGTTACCTTTTCATGGCTGTTTAAGTGGACTGCACGGATTTCGGTAAAAATTGGAAGATAGATTGCAATCTGGCGCAAGACATAATTATACATTTTACTATCATGCTAATGGCTACGGCGGATGAGCAATATATATTATATATATACTCAAACGGAAATATAATCTACACAAAACAAAATCTATTTGGGACCCCTGGCGCTTTTCAATTAGAAATTAGAACTAATTATAATAGTAGATTTTTATTATATGATTATGTTGCCGTGCGATGGACAAGTCATTCTATTTATTACAGAAATATTATTAGATCTCAAATTATTACAGTAAAAGAACTGCTTTGCGAGACTTGCCATTTTTGTACATGTTATGTTTTCGATGGGAGAATTTTGACCGGAAAGATTTTTGTTAACGACATCGTTCACAAAAATCGTTTTACACTAAAAGAGACTTCGCAGCCACCTAATGAGCCTACTCACAATGAACCCAACAAACTGTTCGTGTAACCTGACCGCCTCTGCTACGTGCGAGTATATTGAAGGTTACCACGCAACTTGCTGCCATCGTTCCGGGACTAAGTGCGAGTTCGATGGTCGTATCGGATGACTGGAGAGATCATATTAATAGTGCGAATGGAGGAAACTTGTTTACGTAACTATGAATAGACCTTTAGTAAATGTAAAAATAACCTGTGAGAAAGGTTGCGATTTATTTTGGTTCAGGAGGTTGTGGGCGAAAAAGTTCATCTACTTTGATCGAGCACAGTCAGACAGAGTAAGTCTAGGCATGGGTATTTTCACCATTATGTTTTATTACGACTAATTTTATCCAATTTCTGCGCGCGTCTTTTCTAAGGAATTCAAAATTTCTACAAAAACGTTGTCACTAATAGTAATCTAACAGGACTCTGGAAGTTGGCTTCAGCCATTCATTGGTATACCTTTTAATGGTTATTTCGTTTATTCATCTACATACATATTATTTCCATTTTTAAATATTTTTACCAAATGATTTAAATGAAAAAACATTTAAAAATATAAAAAAATAGTAACCCACCGGCATCGGGAACAGGGTCCGAGGTACCCGTAGTCAGGGCTGTTGAGAGAGGGACCTCCTAACAATACGCGCCATGTCCAGAAGTACTGCTTTCTGAATCAACCCCTTGATCCAGCTGCCAAGCGAAAGACTCTTCAGATGTTGGTCGAGGCTTTTGGCTATTAAGCCATTGGCCGACACGACTATCGGCACAGTGACTGCTGTACTCACGTCCCACATGTCGACAACTTCGCGAGCCAGATCTGGATATTTGAATTGCTTTTCATTCTCTGCTTTCACGAGGTTCTCGTCATGCAGGACCGTTATATCAACAATAATTACGCGATGCTCCACTCGATCTATCAAAATCAAAAGTCATTTTGATTTTTTGATTTATTGTAGGTACCTGTGTTAACAAATGAATAAATGACTTGTGACTTCTAGGCCTAGAACCTGACTTTTGAGATATATGAATCAAAAAGTAATAATAATACTTAAAACACACACACACATACTTTAAACAAAGGATACCCATAGTAAAATATAATCATTTTATTATTTCGTCCTAAAAAGTCATGTATGCACGCCGTAGCGACGTAATGATATTCTCCAGACTGTAATATTGTAATAAGCGCGTTAATTAGCAGAACGTCGCCGTCATTGCTACGAACACGTCACCGAGTATCGAGATTATGAGTCGCAAGTGTGTTCTACGCTTATTTTATTTTATTCACGTAATTACGACACGTTCTCATTTCCATTTCGTTTATTTTCCTTTTTGTGCTCATTTAGTGGATAGACTTTTTAAGGATGGAAACGAGAACGATTTTCTCTTAGATTGATAATAATGTTTTCGTGTTGTGGTTATTTTATGAGGTTCTTCCTATTTTATTAAATCGTGTTTTGAACTTCACACTCTTTTACCTGAAACTCAAAGAGACTAAACACACGCGCACCTAGAACTAATTAGTTTCGCTATATATAGAACAATACTGTCATGTTGACATAACGCAGACAGGATCCCAAGGGCGGTAAAAGTGTTGAGAATATTCTAAATTGTTTTTTCCTTAAATCTACCATAGAATATTGTAATAAAAAATTAAATGAAAAATCCAAAAACCCCCGACACAAAAAACCTTTAAAAAGCCTTTTTCTTAGCCTTGACTGTCCCACTCCTGGGCATAGGCCTCCCCCCTTTCCTTCCAATTTTCTCGGTGTTGCGTCTCTTCTCGCTAATTAACGAAACAAAGGAAAGATATAAATAAAAAAATAAAATGTTTGGGGGGAAGGGGAGGTGCGCCCCCCCCTCCCCCAAACATTTCCATTCATCCTCAGCAATGTCCATGGTGACAAGCGACAATATTTCAAATCGACTACCTGTGAAAGTTGTTTACATCCCTTCATAAACTAGAAAAGAGGTGATGATCTTCAAACGGCTAAGCGGATTTTCTCGAAACATAGCTAAGAACACTCTCGATTAAAATGCCTTTCAAACGACACCACCTTTATCAAAATCGGTTCATCCGTTTAGGAGCTACGATGCCACAGATACACACGTCAAACTTATAACACCCCTCTTTTTGGTGGGGGTTAAAAATACAGTTTAGGATTTTAAACAGATAAGTATAGCTTTCAACCGTTCAGCTTATGAAACTATTAAAGGTCTTCATATGACTGCCTATTTCAAGCATACCTGCATTCCAAGTTATCTGGCTCCCGTCACATAAATCATTCATAGTGCGCAGTGGGCCGCACGGTCTTAGGGAAATAATAAAAAACTCGCTGAGCATGGATCCGATCGTGACGAGGGTGCAAGGTGCGTCAATGTTCTACACGGTGCCGCAGTGGCTGGCCAGTTGAATTTGTAATTTATAGCGAGGAAGTTTTGAGTGAGCTTGTATGTTTGGTGTGAGGTTTTATTGCATTGGACTGGCAATTTCGTAGAAAATTTACTACAGACTATTAAACGCCGTTAGTTAATGAAAAAAAATACGTTGGTGGCATAACCTTTGCATTCAGAATAAGAACAGTTTTTGACTTCTGGCTAGAACACAGTACTAGTAATCTTCGTGAAAGTTTTGTTTATATCCTTCTTTAAAATTCTGCTCCTTCTCTCTTATAGGAGTAAATGCCCAAAAGATACATGCGAGCACATGCAAAAAATAAAATAGTTAAACTGACCAAACAACCTTTATATTCATTGAACCACACTCGGATTAGCGGCCTTCGGCTCACAGCAATAATGGCTATTAAAAACGCAAGCAACCGCTCACGACACCACAACACGAGCAAAACACTGCTGACATTCAACGAGCGAAAAAAGCAGAGACAAAGCCTCGCGGAGAGCAGAGCAGGCAGAGCGACGGACAAGCTTTGAGGTTTACAATTACACGTTTTACGAATGACACACAAGCGACGGTTTAGACAAAATATGTTGAGGAAGCCCGGCTTTCATTCTGTGGCTGGTAATATGGGCTTTTAATTTATGTTTTTTACGACCTGTTCGAAAAAATGTAATGAATAAAGGTTTTCTGCTGAAAATACCTTTTCTACCGTCGCTGTTCGTGGTGGAAACGAATTTTTAATAAGTATGTACTCGCTTGTTGGCCCTATTATTCGGAACCCTACCTTTTTCTTCCAAATAATATCGTGTGAGTTATTTGCCGGTATTCGTTTCTTTTATCTCCGTAAGTCACTGAATTTATTATTTATTACATATAGATAGATGATCATAATAAAGTAACAGCTGCCTATCTAACTTTGTCGAAAACATTTATTTTTAATGTGTTGTAAAGATTTATTAGGAGAAACATGAGACTCCAACCTTCTCTTTCACCGCAAGGCGATTATTTTTTCAGAAAGAGATTCTTCAAGGAAAAACCAGTTAAAATTTGTTCACTCAAACGTCGCTTCTTAGGAACACTAAGCTCACGACACCAAGGATAATATTTTACGAAGTGTTTTTGTAAAGGGATATGAGTAAGTGCGATGACAAGGGAGCCGTTTTTATAAGAAATTGAAAATAATTTAGAGGTCCTTTTGTGTGAGATCGATGGCTCGTCCTTTAAGATTATGTTAGATCGACGGGGCATATTTTCCTAAATCGTCGCTTGTAGGGGGTATTCTCCTTGAGTCACATAACTTAGTAGATAAAGAAGCTGTTGCAGCTTAGAGGAAAGATGGTGTTACATACAATTATGGGACTACCGACATAACCAGAGGACTTCATAGAGAGAAAACCAGTAGTTTAACATTAGTAAAAAGGGATAATATCAAAACGATAATATTAAGACGATTGTTAAATAAATAACCTTATGTGGTGCATCAAACCTATAAATAAACATCTGTTTAGACAGTATCTTCACAAAACACAACTGGAATCAAGGTCAAGACCATTACGACTAAAATAGAACACACTGACACGATACCCTAATTTTGTCCAATAAAAACTTTGTATGTCACGTCAACAAAAAATATCGCCCGTAATCAATTTGCCTGTCAGTACAATACCCGCATCGCGTCATACAATGAAGTGTGCGGTAGAATAGAGTCGGACGGGCGCGACACACGCCACGCATTGGAGCGCGAACATTGCGTAACTGACCATAAAAAGATTCGCGCTTGGAGTGAACGCACACGCACGATGGTGTGCAGATATGTCGCGTGACACGTTTACTTCAGCTTCAGTGAAACGTGGGATATGAACGTAACGGGGCTGGGGTATTGTTAATCTTTGTCAGGATTAAAAAGGTTTCTGTTTTTATGGATTTTTCTAGGTTTACTAAGCTAATAGTAATAATGAATATTATTAATATTTAATCTAGAACGAGGATGAATATGGATGACTAAAAGAGTAGAGCAATTTCACAGAAACGATGGAAGGGCGACGTGAAAGATAAAAATTAAACCTGATCTTTGGTATGACTTTTGATAAGTAATAGAAACACGCGTCACTTTGCCAAAATACGTGAATATTTAGTGTTAATTTTGCGGAAATGATCCAGGCTTAAATGAAGGAAGCATCGCCGTTCCGACCACGAGCATCGTCAAGAGATAATGTGGTCGATTCCACATGGTCCCAGGGTGGGCCCGTATCCTGGAACCAAGTCTGGACCTTTTTCGTGGTATTAACACTAACCACGCCTAAACTCCGCTCTGTTTGTTTATAAATTTATATATAAAAGCCTACTTTTCATCTGTCAAATTTGAAGTACCAGGATCTTTAACATTCATTAAAGTGACATATGACAGCTTTATTATTGATTGAAACAGAATGCAACTATTGGTTTGACAAAGACAGCTAGCAAGCGGAAGTAACTTATTTGAAGATCAGCCCATTGCGGCCAAGAAATTCTAGGAATACGATTTGGTGGATGTTTTCAAGTGTTGTTATGGCAATACATAATCATCATCATCATTTCAGCCGAAAGACGTCCACTGCTGGACATAGGCCTCCCTCAAGAAGGGGGGGTTTTGCCATAATCTCCACGCTTGGCAGGCGGGTTGGCGATCGCAGTACGGTTGTTACAAAAGCACAAAGAACGCTGCTGCCCATTCTCTGGCAAGTCCCTTAGTCGCCTCTTACGACACCCACGGGAAGATATGGGATGGTGCTATTCTTTACGTCCGACACCATACAGAACTGTATTATGGCAATACAGTTCGACTAAATCCGAAAATGGATATGATTTTCATCTTAGAATATGGGTGTTTATGTTTTGGATAACGTTTGATTTGACTTTTGTGTCTAGTTAAGTAGAACTGCCACTTTTGCTCAGCACTGCATCTGTGTCCGATATAATTCGAATACATTTGACAATACATCGCTCACTACTTCTTGCAACTCTGCTTCCAATATGTAATAGACGTAACACCACCTAAGCTAAATGACAGCCAACAGCCAATGCATCAGAGTACGACGTGTTATCGCGTCCTATTTAATAGAACAAGCTCATAAAGACAGTTTATGTGATAGACGATGCCGTCGGTGGCGTGTTGCGGGCCACTTGACGCTTTAACACACTATCCATTTATTTTGTAACGACATCATTTGGGGGTATCGGCTTTTGCTGATAAATTGGCACTTAAATAGGAATTAGATGTTGAAACGTTGAAGTTTCTTTCTTGAAGTTTGGCATTTGAAATACGTGGATACTCGACAGCTAACAAAACAACCACAAACAAACTGGTAGCTGTCAAAATGTGGGTGTACCACATGTAGGTAGACCACCACCTCTTTTTTTTACGGATGGGAAATCATCGAATGACCCCTCCCGCTCTGGGCAGAGCGGAAGGGAGTGTCAGACTTGTACTGACTAAAACCCATCCATGTTCCGTCTTAGCCGTTTGTGTTCCAGGGCCACGGTATCTCTTTCGAACAGCCCCGCAGCCCTGGCAGGCATCGGCCGTCTCGAACTCCATCCAATTTGCTGAAATCTCTTTGAGGGGCGCGTGGAACACGATCGCGCCTTGGACACGACCTGTCGTCATAAGATGGACGGACGGCGAGCCAGCCCATCACTCACTGGCCACAGGCCCACGAGGTAAACCTCTACCTAACCCTTCAGAGATTACAGCAATATATATAGGAACGGAATGTTATGATGGATGTGTGGAATGAATCGTAAAGATGAAAGACAGATGTGAAGCATGTTGAATGAAAGAGATGAAAGTATGAAATAGTCTAGGCGTGAGAGAGAAAGCAAGTGAGTGTTAAAGAAGGTGAAAGGAAGGGAACTGGAATACGAGGAGAAATAAGACGAAGACGATAGCTGTAACGACGTTAAAGAATAAAATTCAAGTTTACTAAAGAAATCAGTGCTTTTATTTGGCCCACATCGAACAAGTCCCACAATTTTTTGGGGGCTCGTCCGGGATTGTTCGATATTTCCAGTTTGCGGGGCCAAAGCACGAAAAAGACAGGAGCAGAAAAAACCGACGCCACGACGACGACGTGGAGCGATTGGGGACTTTTGCTCTAACGACGGAAGAGACGATAGAAGACGGTAACAGTAGTTACAAAAGACGAGGCCAAGACGAAATATGGGTGGACACGGAAAGGATCGCCAACAAAGCCGTCAAGCGGACTATGACGAAGACGACCATGCGGCAGCTGCATCGACGAGACAACCGTTCTGCCGAGACCAGGGTATATTTCAGACCGAGAACTTGGTGGCAAAGTTCAGCGGACAAGATAAATCGTATTCGGTGGCAAAATGGGCGACTGACATTGACGATAACGCCGAAATATTTCAATGGACGCCCCTACAGACTCTGATAGTCGCTAGAAGATCGCTGACGGGAACTGCAGCCCCGTGGCCAAAATCTGAAAAACCATTCAAAAGTTGGGACGAGCTGAAGGCGGGTTTGCTGAAAGAATTTCCTGATTCGATAGATAGCAAAACCATACATGAAATGACAATGTTAAATCTATTAACGACGCATTCCACACTTTTCTCAGTACGGTACTAAAAGGCATGGATAGTAAAAAACATGTCTCAGCATTATATATGGATATGACAAAGGCCTTCGACTGCGTCAATCATAAAATATTATTAAATAAATTAGAAGCGTATGGAATACGGGGAAAGGCTAGAGATCTCATTGAATCATATTTAAGTAACAGAGAACAACAAACTGAAATATCTAGCATTTCACATGTCACAAAAGTCGAAAAAAAACATTTGTCAACACCAATAAAAGTCCGCAAAGGTGTACCACAAGGGAGTATTTTAGGTCCTTTGCTCTTTATTATTTATATTAACGACCTCCCCAAATCCATCAAATCCTCCATGGTTCTGTATGCTGACGATAGCACAGCGATAGTTGTTTCTGAGGACCTCTCGAGTCATGAACAAGAGATAAACCATACGCTGTCATCTATAGTTAACTGGTTAAAATTAAATGAACTTAAAATAAACCTAACTAAAACATTTATAATGACTTTTAAAACTAAAAATTCTAAATCAAATATTTTCAATACACATTATGAACAATTACAAATAGAAAAAATAAACTCGACAAAATTTCTTGGACTACACATAGACTCAGACATGAGATGGAGGACACATATTGAACAAGTATGTACTAAACTAAGTCGGTATTCATATGCCTTATACATGCTTCGTAAAGTGGTAAATCAAAGCGCACTTCTATCTGCCTACCACGCTTACGTTGGTTCGACTTTAAGGTATGGTATAATGTTTTGGGGGAATGCCACTGATCGAGAAAGTGTCTTCAAAGCCCAAAAGAAATGTATCCGGGCAATATGTGCTTTAAAACCTACAGATACATGTAAACCACATTTTATAAATCTAAAAATATTGACATTCCCATCACTGTATATTTATGAACTAGCATTAGACATTAGAAATAATATTAAGGAATATGAAACGTTAAAAAGCACCAGGCTGGCCAGTACACTTCGTGCAATACGCCATAGAACGGTTATGTTTGACAAGAGTGCATTATGTATGGGCCCTAGAATTTATAATAAATTGCCTATTTACATAAAGAAGGCTGAGAATAATATTTCGTTTAAAAATAAATTAAAGACATATCTAATTAATAAAGCCTATTATAATGTAAATGATTATTTAAATGAAACAATGTAATTTAGATGTATTAACTATTAATTATGAAACTATTATTATTAAAATATTTGACATTGCATGTAACACATATTTGCACACCTGTTAAGGTAGAATATGGCAGCAAGAACTTTTGTTTGTAACACCTCATGTATGTACCCATATTCCAGCAAATAAATGATTTGATTTGATTTTGATTTGATTTGAATGATGGCCGCTAGAAAGAAGAAGAAAGACGAACGTTGTTTAGACTACTTGTTAGTTATGAAAGAAATGGGAAAGCGCGGCAAAATTGCTGATTATGTCGCCGTAAAGTACATAATAGACGGCATAATTGATTCAGAAGTGAATAAAATGGTGTTATATGGTGCTACTACGTACACGGAGCTCAAGGAAAAAATCAAAATATACGAAACAATTAAAGAAAAGATGGGCGCAAGTTATGTCCGAAATAAGAAGCCAGAGAGTATTGAGAGTAGTGCTGGTACGAGTAATAAGAGGTGCTACAGTTGTGGAGAAAGAAATCACCAATCATCACAGTGTCCTTATAAAGAGAAAGGTCTGAAATGTTTCAAGTGCAACGAATTTGGGCATATCTCGACGCAATGTAAACAAAGCGGAAACATTCGGTCAAGAACGAGTGAAAAGAACGTGGAACGAGAATGGCGTAGTGAAAAAGGAAAACCAAACTCTTCCGAAGATAGACGAGCGATGTGTGTGACTGACTTCACTCCGAGCGTTTATGAGGTTGGCAACGACGATTACGTCAGCCATGACAGCTCATTTGACAGATGTACCAACATTAGCGACAAGATGGCGAATGCAGTGGGAACTGACGCTAACTTCACGCATGTTTATGACGAAATCAAGACGCCGGCGCAGATACGCTTTGAAAATGCCTGCAAGACGATATTTATCAATAAGTGCGAAGTGACCGCGTTAATTGACTCGGGAAGTGAACTGAACTTAATGTGTACCGAGCTTTGCGTACATTTAGGTTTTCCGGAGTGTGTGAAAACCGCTACGAATCTAGTAGGTTTGGGAGGCAGTATAGTGTCGACGAAAAAGTTAACTGCTTCTGTATTGTTAGACGGACACGATTACAATGCTACATTTTGTGTTGTTCCAAGGCATGCTATGCCGTGTCGTGTTATCTTGGGTCAAGACTTCCTCAAGGACGTATTTACTACTAGCTGTTACCCGCGACTTCGTACGCGTTAGGTTCGTGATTTGCTTAAAATAAGTCTTTTAGTCAGGAGGTTCTTGATTCCCATGTTTTGTTTGAAGTTCGTTACCAGATTTCTCCAGTTTTAATACAATCTGCCCAGCCTTTTCCCAACTAAGTTGGGAACATTCAGTCTAACCGGATGCAGCTGAATACCAAGATTTTACATGGAGCGACTGGCTATCTGACCTCCACAACCCAGTTAGTACTGGGTTATACAACACCTCTTGGTAAGACTGGTTGTCAGACTTTCGGGCCACTGACTACCTGTAACGACTGTCAAAGATCTACAAATGACAGCCGTGACCAACGGCTTAACGTGCTTTCCAAAGCACAATAAAGTCGGTACGTATGGGTGGTCACCCATCCATAGACCAACCTAGGCAAACGCAACTTAAACTGAAGATCGACCCTAGCGACCTAAATTGATTTTATATGATTATTTTCGTTTGAAAGAACTTGCTTCAAGTGTGATCTCCTATTCATTTGTGAGTAAAATTTCGAAATCCGAGTATAACTCCTCAATGTATACGAACACGCTACCGACTACTGTAAAAAAGGTGATGTTGAAAGTTGATGTCGATCAACTTTCATTATTAAACCCCCCTAAGGATAGAATTTCCAAAAACGTAAATCGTGATTTTGTGCATTCATGCCTCTTTTAAAAAATTACAAATAATATTCTCCTAAACTTAAACTTTAACCCGACATTAACTCCACTTGGGGGTGGAATTTCCACAAATCCCTTTCTGCCTTACTAAGAACTTACTTGCGAGATTTCAAGTTAAATAGGTCAAAAGTGGTAGTTAGTAGTTCTTGAGTGGTTTATCGGTGAGTGAATAGTATAGCGCTTTCATGTATAAATGAAAGTATTATTATGTCCTTATCCAGATCATGACTTGGCTTGTGGCTTTGATCCAAATCCGTTCACCAGTTAAGGCGTGAAAAAGTTAAAACAGACTGATAGATGCTGTTAATATACTGTATCGTTGGTCTAGTGGTCGCAACTACTGAGTATGAGGTCCTGGTTTCGATTCCCGGGTCGGGTAATCTTTTATTTCGGTTTTTCGACCATTAATTTCTGACCACAAAATCGCACGGAGAGAAGATTGTAAGACTATGGGGGAGCCCTTAGCCCAGCAGTCATTTTGATGAGATTCACTATTTAGCTTTCCTGAGAGACATGGACAGTGACAGTGACAGGCAAGTGAAACAGGGAGACGTCATATCTCCGAAACTGTTCACCGCTGCACTGGAAGATGTATTTAAGGTTCTGGACTGGAGAGGGCCAGGCATCGACGTCAATGGCGAGTACATCTCTCACATTCAATTTGCCGACGATATAGTGGTCATGGCTAAGACCATAGAGGACCTCAGTACAATGCTCAATGACCTCAGTGGATCGTGCGAAAGAGTGGGTCTTAAAATGAACATGGAAAATACCAAACTCATATTGAATGCCCATGTAACACCCACTCCTATCAAGATCGGAGACTCTACACTCGAAGTTGTAGACGATTACAACGATTACAAACGGTCCAGTTGGGTAGGTCTGACTTCGAGAAAGAGGTCAACCGTCGAATCCGACTCGGCTGCATGGGCAGTGTTCGGGAAGTTGCATGATATGTTCTCGTGCAGTGTCTCAATACGAAAGTCCAGTGTGTGTTGCCAGTGATTACATACCGGACCGATTCGCCCACATTGGGCCTCATCAGAAGGCTTAAAATCACTTAAAGGTCAATGGAGAAGGTTATGCTCGAAGTTTCCTTGCGTGATCAAATCAGAAATAAGGACATTCGCAAGAGAACCAAGGTTACCCCAAAGTCCCGGTAGCCCGAAGAATTGCCAAATTTAAGTGGTAGTGGGCAGGGCACATTGTTGTGGCACGGATGGCCGATGGAGCCGAAAAGTTCTGGAGTGGCGACCACGAATCGGAAGACGTTGCGTTGGAAGGCCTCCCACGAGGTGGACCGATGGCCTGGTGATGGTTGCGGGGATCCTCCGGATGCAAGTCACACGGGACCTGTCGATGTGGCGACACTTGGGGGAGGCCTATGTCCAGCAGCGGACGTCTTTCGGCTGAAATGATGAATGATGATGATATTACTTTCTTACTAAATAATTAAAAATTTACGAAAACAAAACTATATAAACTAAAAGGGCTGGACACTGGTACTGCCGCTGTTGCCACGGGGAAGCTCAAGCAGCTTTAATAAAGTAATCTTATCGGTAACTACTTATATTTTCGAGTCGTTGGGAATTGAAGCTTTGGACCGTGGGAGCGTAAGATCAGAGTACGCAATGCTCACAGTCTTTTTAAAGAAATTTCTAAACGCATAACTTACGCTTTCCGTGATCCAAGAGCTGGCTTTTACTTCGGCCAGAGGCTAAATGATTGTTTAACTATAGTTTGAATAGTTAATGATAAGTAACTAAAAGGATGTATAACACTATTTGGTAATGATTAGGAAGTCTTAAAGCATAAAAAAACAAAATACCTACCTACAAAAAGTGAAAACCGGGTGGGGATCGAACCATGGTTACTTTTGTAAATAATACAGCATCAAAAATTAAAAAAATAAATAAAACAATAAGTACATATTGGCTGAGGTTTGATCCTGCAACCTATGATTCACAGGTCAACCGCTAAACCGTCAGGCTATTTACTTCGGTGACAATTGTTCTAAAATAGCCGATCTATTCTAATGTTTTTTATGACAGTTGTCAGTTGTCAATCAGTTGAGGAATATGAACAAATTGCAATATTGCTCACCTCCCAATGTTAATAGCGTGATAATATATAGCCTATGTCCTTCCCAAGGTTTAAATCTATCTTCTTGCCAAAATTCATTAAGATCCGATCAGCCGTTTAGTCGTGAAAAGGTAACAAACAAACAGAGTGACTTTCGCATTTATAATATTAGTATGGATTATGTCGAAGGGTTCAATACTGATTGCACCTAACATAAACAATTGGTTGTCAAAAGTTTGTTGCGTTGTTAGTCAAGATCAGCCATTTGTTTTAGGTAACATTAAGAATAAGCAGGTGCGGCAAGGTGTAATTGACTGTGTGAAGAATTATTACCCTAAGCAGGTAAAGGAGGCACCGATAGAATTGCGCATTGTGCTCAAGGATGACATACCAGTGGCACAGCGACCAAGACGTATATCTTTAGCTGAACAGCAGATGGTGGAGAAGCAAGTAGCAGAGTGGCTCAAGGAAGGGATCATTCGCGTAAGTTTTTCTGAATATTCCTCTCCTCTGGTGTAAATAAAGAAAAAAGATGGTGGTACAAAGATTTGTGTAGACTATAGGCCAATCAACAAAAAGATTTTTAAAGATGATTTTCTCTGCCCATTATAGACGATTTAATAGATAAACTTAGAGATGTTCGTGTATTTAGTGTACTAAATTTGAAGATTGGCTTTTTCCACTTGAAGGTTAATAAAGACAGCATCAAGTATACTGCATTTGTTACACACAATGGTCAGTATGAATTTTTGAGGGCGCCTTTTGGGTTGTCAGTTTGTCCAAAGTATCTCATGAGATTTGTAACCATGGTGTTTCATGATCTTATAGCAAAAGGAATCATAGTCATATTCATTGATGCTTTGTTAATTCCTGCTGTTGATGAATGCCAAGCTTTGCAGCGATTGAGGGATGTGTTGGATGTTGCATCACAATACGGTCTGCAAATAAATTGGAAGAAAGCACAACTACTCTGCCGACGAATAGAGTATCTGGGACATATTATAGAAGATGGGAAAGTACAACCTTCACAAGAGAAGACAGTTGCCGTAACCAGGTACCCTGAACCTAAGACTATAAGACAACTTCACAGTTTCATAGGATTAACGTCATATTTTAGAAAATATATCAAAGATTTTGCACTAGTAGCTAAGCCGTTAACTGATTTGTTAAGAAAAGATGTACCGTTTGAGTTCAATGATGTTCAGAGAAGTGCGTTTAATTTGTTGAAGAATGCACTAGCTAGTAGCCCTGTGCTAAGAATTTATGATCATCAGCTGGAAACGGAGTTGCATACAGATGCCTCCGCAATAGCATACAGTGCTATTTTGTTACAGAGAGACCACACAGGAGAGCTACACCCTGTACACTACTACAGTAGGAAAACTAGTGAAGCCGAGAAGAAATATAGTAGTTATGAGTTGGAAGCATTAGCTATTATTGAAGGAGTAAAGAAATTCAGACACTATTTGTTTGGTAAGCGGTTTAAAATTGTAACTGACTGTCAAGCCTTCCAAAAGACATTGAATAAAAAAGATTTATCAACAAGGGTAGCCAGATGGGTGTTGTTACTTGAGGAGTATGATTATGTTATTGAACATAGACCAGGAAATAAGATGCAACATGCAGATGCCTTAAGTAGAAACCCATTCATTGGAGTTATTGAACTAAGCTTGCATGAGCGTATCAAGCAAGCACAAATATTGGATGATGGTGTAAAGGCGATTATGGAGATTCTAATACTGCAGCCATATGATGACTATTCCCTTAGTGATGGTTTACTGTACAAGGGAATAGAAAGAAAGTTGGTGATACCAAAAAGTTTGGAATTTGAGGTTTTGAAAAGGATTCATCAAAAGGGGCATTTTGGAAAAAGAAAAATGTAAGAATCGTTAAAACAAGATTATTACATAAAAAATGTAAACAAGAAAATTGAAGAACTTTTGTTGTCATGTGTACCTTGCTTGATAGCAACAAGAAAGGAAGGTAAACAAGAAGGATTTTTGAACTGTATTGACAAAGAAGACATTACTTTGCATACCCTACATTGTGATCACATTGGACCTCTTTCAGAGACAAGGAAAATGTATAATTACATTTTAACAGTTGTGGATGCATTTACGAAGTTTGTGTGGCTGTTTCCAGTGAAGGGAACTACCAGTAAGGAGACAATAGACAAACTAATGATTCATCAGCAAACATTTGGTAATCCTACGCGAGTAATTTCAGATCGTGGTACTGCCTTACCAGTAACGAGTTCAAGGAGTATTGTGAAAAGGAAAGTATTCAACACATAACCATAACTACAGGAGTACCCAGGGGAAATGGTCAGGTGGAGCGCATACACAGAATTCTCATAGCAGTGTTAGCTAAGCTGTGTATGGAAGAACCATCTCTATGGTACAAGCAGGTCAGCCGAGTGCAGAGAGCACTGAATAGCACGTACCAAAGAAGCATTGACACCACCCCTTTCGAACTCATGCTGGGTACAAAGATGAAAACTAAAGAAGATATACAGATTTATGATTTGCTTCAGCAAGAGCATAGAAGTAATTTTGTGCAAGACAGGGAAGACTTAAAGATGAAGGCGAAAGAACAAATAAGAAAAATTCAAGATGAAAACTGTAGGACATGCAATAGAAAAAGAAAGGAAAATCGAAAATATGTTGTAGGAGATATGGTAGCCATCAAACGGACGCAGTTTGGCAGCAGTCTAAAACTCAAGCCTAAGTATTTGGGCCCATACAGGGTCACCAAAGTCAAAAGGAATGATCGGTACGATCTTGAGAAGATAGATCGTATGGCGGATGGTTCACGAGTGACATCTTCCTCTGCCGATAATATGAAGCCATGGCCGGTGTTTGGCGATAGTGTTGAGTTAGGTGAGTAGGTCAGATCCTATCAGCGGTTGTGTTAGGTTAGGAAATACATGGTGGTTGTTCTTGACCTAATATTCCATTATGATGTTGTAGGTTATGTCATGTAAATGATGTAAAATAAGATGTACTTAAGCATTGTAAAGATATATCAGTCGCCAAGGTGCTCTGTGTTAGTTTTTTTTGAATTTCCATTTGATGTACAATTTGAAGATAGGGAGATTGTCTTGTTATTTCTAGTTAAAAAAAATAACAAGTAAGCATTACTGTTGTTGTGTCGGACTTAGTTTTAGAAGTTTTGTTGAATGTTGTTTATTGGTTCTTGTACAGTGCACCCTATAGTATGGTGTACACTCATAGTAAATGATGTAATTCCGTATAAGTAGTAAATAAGTTTATTGTAAGATGTAACTGAAAGTAAATAAGTTTG
Source organism: Cerastis rubricosa (assembly GCA_949152445.1). NCBI lineage: Eukaryota > Metazoa > Arthropoda > Insecta > Lepidoptera > Noctuidae > Cerastis > Cerastis rubricosa. The sequence goes on along the minus strand of OX424531.1, from coordinate 23,839,506 downwards.
AGTTTGTTGATGTACCTAGTAGTAATGTGGTTAAATGAAGAAAGGCATGACAAGGTGTGTAAAGTTTCATTAAAATTAAGTTGTTATTGTTTAACGTTAAAGTGGTGAACGGTGTTCTGTTTGTTCAGTTTAGATCTGACTGGGAACAGTCAGATATCAGAATGGCCGAGTTGTAGGAACGGAATGTTATGATGGATGTGTGGAATGAATCGTAAAGATGAAAGACAGATGTGAAGCATGTTGAATGAAAGAGATGAAAGTATGAAATAGTCTAGGAGTGAGAGAGAAAGCAAGTGAGTGTTAAAGAAGGTGAAAGGAAGGGAACTGGAATACGAGGAGAAATAAGACGAAGACGATAGCTGTAACGACGTTAAAGAATAAAATTCAAGTTTACTAAAGAAATCAGTGCTTTTATTTATGGTCTCAGTAGATCGACACCTAATACAAAATCACTTTTATATGAGGTACTCGACCTACCTAGAACATATTGTTTTATTCCCATGCAGAAGTTGAAGTCACGACTTATCGTGTCATCATTACATTATCTGCTGTTATAAACAGTAACATCCAGAAAATAAGGGCTAGAGCTAAACGAAACTTCTTTACGCAACATTGCCATCGCACTATTTGTGCCAAATCTCCCTGCTATATTAATAAAATAAAACATTTATATGATACAACGTTGTCCTTGCTCCAGTTCTCGATTCCCTTAATGATTATAACTAGGGTTCTATGCAAATTCACTATATGTGTACACTACTCAAACACAAATATAGTTGCCAAACAATAATTTGTTTACATTTGCCTCGCTAGAACACAGTAACTGACTACATTATAAACTCCCCTGCCATGTATTCATCTTGTTTATGAGTTAGAGACCCATCACTTGGAACATTGTCTTGGTAAGTAATATCGTACTATACTGTGACAACGTCATGACTAGAATACTTGGAAAATTGAATAGACAGTTTAAGGCACCAATCCACCTGCACCATCTGCACCACCGCTGTACCGCCAACGAGAAAGCGACCGGCTATCTGCTATTTTCCCGCTCAACAAAAGGACACAATATTATATGGCCCCTTGAGTAGGTAGCATAAATGCAGGAGCATGATCAGCCTAAAATGTTTCCACAAAAAGAGGAACACAAGACTTCCCATCACACGGGTCCAGTACGTAAAAGTTTGTAAATGCCAAAAATCTTCTAAGATATGCTGGTTCCACAGCAGCGGTGATGAAATTAATTACACAAAGTAGCATCACTTGCCGGAATATAAACCAACGATGCCTCGTAAATTTGGGCCTCCTCTGCCCTCCTTCCGTATGCAAAAGAGTAATATGTATTCATAGTTGATTGCTAACTGTTCACACCGGTACCGCTCGCGCTGGCAAGGACTACATCAAACAACTCGTTTTTAGACAAAACAAAAAAATCATTGGTTGAGAGAGAGATTCGTGCACAACGTCATCCTAATATACAGGAATTGGCATAATGGGCTGAAGGCTTTCCTATATGCATTGCGTAAGTGACTTAGTGTCCGCAAAGCCGACCCTGTCAGAATGATACTATCGTTGCACAAACCGAACTAGGATTATACAAGATGGCACGGTTATCCTGTATACCGTACAGTCGTAGGTTTATCCAGCTCTCGTTGTCTGACAAACGTTATAGGATGTTAACGTTTGGGCTCCATAGAATTGAAATAGTTTGCACTTTTGGTTAATAGCATCACGCCTGTAATCTAATAAAGATTATGCAAATGTGTTCGTTTGTAAAAGAAGTTTCAGCGTAACACGATCTAGCTACTGTAAAATTGTTCATTAATTGCAGAAAAACTCGATAACTTATAGCCTGAACCTGGTCCTTCCTCGTTATTGCTCATGTTACGATAATCATGTCATGGCAGAAATGTATCCTAATGTAACCTATCATTACTTAACGTTCCATAACAGTCGTATAGTAAAGCCGTCGCCGAGGAGCTCGTGGCTAAATAATAACAGCCGCACGGGTCGATCTTTAAGGTTAAGAGGTTGGTCCGTGGATGGGTGGCCATAATTACACACTGAGCTTCATCCGTGCCTCGGAAAACACGTTAAGCCATTGGTCCCGGCTGTCATTTGTAGATCTTTGACAGTCGTAACGAGTAGTCAGAAGTCAAAAGTCTGACATCCAGTCTTACCAAGGGTTATCGTATTACCCAGTTACTGGGTTGTCAGATAGGCAGTCGCTTAATGTAAAATACTGGTACTCAGCTGCATCTGGTTAGACTGGAAGCCGACCCCAAGATAGTTTGGGAAAAGTCGTATAATAAAGCCTTTCGCATTCTGTTTACATCCGTAGGCTTAGCAATTTAACTTTTCACCGAAATAAAATGTCCGGTAAGCGATGACTGGTGTGTTTTATCGCCGCCGCCCACCATCCGGCCGGACAGGCGGACGGACAACAGGACAAGCGGACAAGTGGCTGCGTCCCCGCAGATAAAACGTTAAAACCACATACCGGGGTGTCTGTCACAACAAATAAAAGACCTTTGGCGCCATGTGTGTATTACGGCCTATTTAATTAATTATGAAACAATATGTTTTCTAATTACTGATACTTTAATCAATGTCTGGCTATTTGGGTTTTCAGGTCTGCCTAACATTTTATTCGTGGCAATGACCTTTTATAATATAATTTCGTATTGATATCTACGAGAAAAGATTATTTAAAGTGGAAAATTATTTTCAGTAACGCAAATTCGGCATTAAGGACTGTAGTTATGGCAAAGAATTAGTATTGCCATTCAACGTGGCAATGCTGCCAGTCTTCTGGGCACGTTTCCGGATGACAGCGATGGGGAGGAGTATTTTGACACCTAAACGTCCTGTTGTTTTTAAGTCAGTTTTTAGTAAAGTAATATTATTACTCACAGTAAAGAACACGTTCACACATACTACACAAGTAAATATAGTTTAAGAACAGAAGGAGAAAATAAATTTTCAAAGTTGCTCGTGACTAAGTTATTTTGTTTAATTGTCAGAAGTTAAACATTTCACCCACTCCACTTTTCAGCCAGGTCATCATATTATAGTATGTACATGTAGCTTTTGTGCTGCTCATGTCATCAACTAGTTACAAATCCAAACGGGCTAGAACTGAGAAATACCTTATGAAAAACCAAATAACAATTTGCCCGATCCAGGAATCAAACTTCATGCTCAGTTTCAGTAGCGCTTGTGATCACTAGCCCAACAGTTACAATACACAAGTGACACAATCAAGACCTTAAAATATTCTAGTATTAAAAAACCCTTTTCCCAGCCGGTAAGTGTCATTTCTTGCTGAAGGTGGTATTTGTGTGGGCACCCACGTCGACGTCAGTACTGACAGACGTGAAGGTCTCACCAGGTCTCGACGGACAGTGAATATTATATCAGAGGTGCTGCCGCCTAATGTGTCCTCGATAAACCTATTTAAACATTTACATATAAAAGAGGCTGGCTAATGGGCTGACTCAGGGATGACAAACTTTTACGTGAACGACTATTTATTTGGAACTTTTAAAAGGGTTTCGAATTATAAATATAATTATACGAGGCAGATCAAATTTATAATTTGAGGACCTGTTTGGTCGATAATAATGCCTGGCGAGAATTATGAATTAGTAATGAAAGATTGTCCGGAAATAAACGGGAGAGTGGCCTAGTGGTGGCAGACCCAACTTACGAGCAGTAAGCCATGGGTGCGAGCCCAGGCAGGCGCATTACGTATAGTTTTTAGGGTTCCGTACCCAAAGGGTCAAACGGGACCCTATTACTGAGACTTCGCTGTCCGTCCGTCCGTCCGTCTGTCACCAGGCTATATCTCATGAACCGTGATAGTTAGCCAGTTGAAATTTCTAAAGATTATGTATTTCTATTGATGCTATAACAACAAATACTAAAAACAGAATAAAATAAATTTTTAAGGGGGCCCCCATACAAAAAAGTGTTTTTTTTGTTCTTTTATAAATAATGGCACGGAACCATTCGTCCGCGAGTCCGACTCGCACTTGGCCTTTTTTTCTAGTTTCTAATGTTTATCGTGAGGAAACCGGCATGTCCTAGAACTAAAAATTCGAAGACATGTGACACTTACCAACCCGCACTGGGCCCGCGTGGTGGATTACAGCCCACTCCCTCTCGTAGAGACAGGAGGCCTGTGTCCCAGCAGTGGGAATATTAAAGGCTGATAATGATGATGATGTCCGGAAACAGGCCGTCTTTCACACAAAGATAATTATATCAAAACAGAAATTGTTTCAACGTACCCTGGAAAAAAATGATATTTTTTGGCACGATACGGAATCAATGTTTAATAACCGAGAAATACTGTGGTTTGTTCCACATAATATTAAATAACGTATACTAAAAACTAAACGACATAGTTTGCCACGTTGTTAGATCTTCTTAAACGAATTATTTCGCGTAAAACCTTAACTGACAGCCCTGCCTGCCCCAGGGGACTCAAGAAGGGAACGTAATTTATTCGCGGCTGGCAAGACAGACGTAGGTATGTAGTTACCGTAATAAAAGATGTACGCCGAATTATATTACTTACTGTCTTTACGTTGGCGGAATAAAATTTGATGAACGTATTCCTGGAAAATGTAAGGTCGCATACCGTCAGTCTTTCTCCTCACAATACGTAGTATTTTATAGTACTAAACTTAAATGGTTCTTAAAATATAATATAAGGTTAGGTTACTGCGGCGTCAGAACACTGCCCTAGCTACGCCGTAGCACAGAATGAACTATGCTGTAATAAAGCCTGAGCTACGCTGTAGTACAGAATGAGCTACGCCGTAGCGAACAGCTGCTCTGCCCCTAGGCAGTGTACGGGTTTTGTTTTAATTGATGTATTATTGTCCTTGGTAATTAACAAACCGACTTATATTATTAAAAGTCTACAAACGTCTCCTGAATAAGGTCCTCCTTGTTATGAACGGTCAGACCCAGAGTTTTTGTAATACCGATATCCATACTGAGTGGTAGTGTGAATATTTTTCTCTCAATCGAAATATCTGTAGACAGCATCTTACCATACATAAATAAAATCGAATGCTTAATTGGCTCGACCTATATCCCACCTCACTCGACCGCTGTCCTCGACAGGATTCGTTTACTACTCCTGTTTAACTAACGGATCTCAGAATTGTGATATATTATGTGCCTTCTTTCCTCGCTCTATTTAATAAATATTTCGTAAATTTTAGAATAGAGAGAAGAAGGGAGACTCAGAAAGATAGTTTTTACTACCTTCGAATGGCAGATTATTTCATAAACATTCTGTCCCATTTCAAAATTACTAGAGGGCCGACACTATATACCTGGCTACCAGTTTAAGCCACTAGTCGCGCATCGCGCCGCCCGACGCGCCGCGTCTGCGTAAATGAGTACTTAGTGTTAATTTTTTTCTAAATGCAATCGTTAGTGGATTGTGTAGTGCACTAAGCGGGGATTTCTTCTCGACTTTTGTTAATTGTTGGGGCCGTGTCTGTTAACGTGATCGTGTCACAATAGTCGCTGTATTGACACCGTAATTTTCATCTTATTTAGTATTGGTGATCTTTTAAATTGAAAAGCGTCTTTACTATTTTTCAGTGGCTTGCCTTTGACAAGCCATTGGTAGAAAAAAGTGTTTCATAATCTCGTACAACGCCATTGTGAATTTATTCGATTACGAACTTTTATGTACACTCAATAGTAAAAAATATCACAGGTACACACACCACTATGTTCCCTTTACGCGACTACCCACACTACCTGTAAACACACACACAATCCACAGTTAGTAAATAATTACAGCGAGTAGATTGCACCGAACTGTTGACGGCGCCGTGTCCACAAATACGGGCGCGCAAACTCGCTGATTGATCATCTGATCAACCTGAGCGGGTGCGAGCGATTGCGCGGCTGATCGGCGCTGATCACTGCGCTGAGGGCTGGGAGTGAGATGTTGCGCTGTCAATTATTTCTTATTGTTGTTTGTTATTGGTTAATTCTTGTGCTGAATTGTCATTAGTTGGTCTCGTGGATATTTTACGATGTGTATACTGTAGTAAAAGTTTATCATAGCATTTATTTATTACTTTACTTTTTTTATTTTAGTGGTAAGTTGACGAAAAAAACCGGTGGGTCTTTATTCATATACTAGTAGTTACGATTGGCAATAAACTATAAACTATAAACACAATTATCCTTACCAACCTAACTGCATCAATTGTAATTATGTCATCGCTAATATAGCTGCAAATGTGCTGCTGATATTTAAGGAGCCACATCTGCTGAAACAATTGGGTCGGTATGACCCATCACTGACACCACAATTCTAGATTTTGAAAGAAAAGATAATATTTTGATTGAAACGTGTCGTTGTGATTAACCAATGGCGTTTTAATGATAAACGCCATTGGTTAATCACAACGATTATTTCGATTATTTTTATAGGAAAAGTTTGTATTCGGAAAAGTACTGTTCGTTATTAAGATTGTCAGAAGTATGGTGTTGGTAAACATATGTGGCATTGTCTGTGGAAAGCATGACAGCACATCTACCATCGAAATTGAAAATAGCAGACCAAGTGTTTCTGATGTGTCTAAAAGAATCAGGATTGCGATTACGGCAGCCAACAAACTTCTACAAAAACTCAATACTCTTGCAACGTTGGTAATATCAGCAAACAAACCGTAACAACATTTCTTCGATAATTATTCGTGTTCGTTGAAAGTAAAAAGACGATCAATTAGTGGAATTTATTGCGTCCCCTGACGTTTCTTTATTTATCCGTCGTTTGTCAACGTCCATGGACGCTGTAATTGCTAAAGCTGCTACATCCGTTCTGCAAGGAGAGCGATTGTTTCTGATAGCCATGTATTACGGTTCCAGTAGCACTCTATTGCAAGAGGGTTGACGTAGAGAGCAGTTTTAGGAAAATCAAAGAAAATGCCACATTTGCTAACCCACACTGGCCCGAGTGTTGGATTATGACCCACTGGTCTCATAGAAAGGAGGCATGTGGCTCACCGTGATGTTAAAACACTATTTTTTTGCGAATACTAAAGTTTGTTTTTTTTTTTTTAATATTTTAAAATCAATAATCAAAAAGGTATTTAGAGAAAATTTACCCATCAGCAGCGAGTGTTACCTTAATTACATACTGGTCTGCCACTCAAAAACGTAAATAAACAGTCCACACGTTATTTCTCTTCCATTCCTGAACAAGAATAGAAAATATGTGCCTACCAATATTTTCTGCGTTCGCATCAAACATGGTGGGATGGTCCAATATTATTTTTATCAATATTTTCATTGAAACTTCCTGCAAACTGTTGGCGAAGGATATTTTTTCGAGCTTTCTGGTAAAGTTGCAAAAAATAACGTTTTCTTTTTTGGAAAAGTTGCTGCAGAACCAATATTACGGTTAGATGGAACTTAGTTTGACCAATAGCGATATCTTCTAAGCCTGTTACTGTAGTTAGTCGATATTATTTCACACGATAACGACACGACGAGACGACGACGACGCGATGTTACAATCATATCTACACAATCAATAACGGTTTAGAGACTGTTTTGTCAAGTTTTTCAAAACTTTTTCTATCCTTCTATTTATGCTGTATTCAACACGGTCTGAAATGATATCTTTATATTTTAAGTTAACACTTAACCATTATGTTTTTAATGAAACATTCAACTTTCCAGTAATGCGCAAAACTAATGACGAGAATGATTGCAGGCACCGTCACGGGCTGTTAGATTTTAATAAACGGCAAACACAAATTATTTCACGCTTATGAACAAAATGAAATGCCTAATCCGTTTTAATGTTAGCGTCAAATGGTCTGTGAACTTTATTAGTGAAATCATTTCATTTCCGCTTTGTTCTCTAAACATAATCTGTATTTAACACAGACCATAATGGTAAATTAATGACCCGTGGTAATAAGATTTAACCTACAATTCTGTTTGGTAAAATGTTCTGTAAGATAACCCGAATAAGCATTTGTTTTAAAATTCTACAAAAATAAAGACGGGTTGTCTTTATTTCAGACCAAAAACCAACAACTTCTATTCAAAATATGACCACATCCGGAAAAAGAAAACTGTCACTTAGCTTTTTATGACAAGTCCGTATTACAATGTTATATATTCCATGCATCACATAGACAACCCCATTCTATTACACAAAAAAAAAACATCACATTCTTCCTCAATTTATCTTGATACGACAAAAATAAAAGACAGGGTCTCAAAATAGGGCTTTATTACCGATGTATTGACCACAAAAACGTACGCTCACCCCCTATAACCCGCCATGATGCATTGGCGTTTCGACAGTTATTGCTGCCACAGATTATATTTCAAGATGGCGGCTATATTTCACAGCGACACTAGCGCCGTTGTCTGAAACATTGATGCGATGATGTGATACGTTACACCCATATTCTAAGAGCCTTCCCAAATCCATTTTTGAACTAATTCGACCTTTTGTTGCCATGATAATATTACCCACCAAATCGTATTCCCAGAACTTCTTGGCCGCAATTGGCGGCTTTTTTTTTTTTTTTGCAGCTAGCTATCTTTGTCAATCCCATAGTTGCATTTTGCTTCAATCAATGCTAAAGATGTCATATTATGCCACACTCAATGTTAAAAATTATATTGAATATATTTAATAGTTTTCCAGAACTTCAAATTTGACAGATGAAAAGTAGGCGTCTATATGTGAATTTATAAACAAACAGGGCGGAATGTAGGCCTGGTTAGTCCGACTTTAGTTCAGTTCAGGACTAAGAATACCAGTGAATACCAATACAAAATAATACGTCGTTTATTAAACTGATAATGATGATGTAAAGACAAAAATCTTTATATAAAGTGAACCTATAAAGTTGGCTGTTTATGATTGTTATCGTGGCTTTCAATGTGCCTTGTAGGAACAAGTACCACAAATTGCACTCAAAAATCCAAGAAATATGAACAGCAATTTACCAACATAATTATTAGGAACCTTTACAGTTAAGTACAAGCTTGAAAAAATTTCGGTTATAAACCAGATTATATAACGAAGCGTTTGCTGTTGGTTATTGTCCGCATTACCCGTTGTTAGTCAAAAGCCGCGCTCATTAAAGTTATTTCGCATAATGGCCGGCGATTGTGAGTTGATCACTACACCAGTCCACAACATTTGTTTTAAAAGCAAGATTAATGTACATCGTAACACTGGTTTTAGTCTACATGGCAGAAAGAGATAGAAATATTTCCGCGATAGAGTGAAAAGGATAGAATTTACGAAGGAATAGTCTCGCATTATTTCATAAGAACGGACAACACAATATAACTTTTTATGTGGCTCTGTCTCCGTAGTTTTAATTTAGTGACGTACTTAGTTAGGAAATACTGTTTTTCATGCATGTATAACTTGCAAATTAATGCTTTAAATCTTAAAAGTTTTCTCTTGAAAATATTAGCACTTTCCTTCCTAATAAAACAAACATTAATAACGGGCAAAGTCCAACAACCGAAACAGATTTACAGACAAGTAAGGGTCTGGTCGACATGACGAAACTATAAGGATTTTAGTGCGGAACCCTAAACAAATATTTGCGACACATGCGCTTGTTAAGTAATCCTTACGAAAAACATAAGTAGTTCGTCCCATTACAGTAATAACTTTTCATCTACGTAGTTATGTTCTATGGGTCGGCTTCATTTATTCTGAGGGTGATTACTGCGCCCAGCAGGAGGTCTGATCGAGATGTGATTACTGGCTGTTATTGAGCTGAGTGTACACATGTCGAGTGTAATGACTTTGTCGTCACTAGCACACCCACGGGGACTGTGGGTGAGTTGTAATCTTATAGTGGAATTGTGACTGTGATGTATTGTATTGTCGATATGTGGAGTTTCGATATTGTTTACTTATAGAGATTAAAAACTAAAAGACAAGAAATAAAATTAGACCCAGCTCCAAAAATATTACTAGTAGTAGTCGATTTTTGATAACTTTAAAAAGGTTTTAGTAGTTAGAATGCAAATATATTTTTAAAAACAAAAGAACCGCTGTCTTAAGGTTCTCATAACAATTTCTTTGATAAACAGTTAAATAAAATATTACTCTTCCTAAAGTTAAGCTTTTAGAAAAAGGTAACATAAGCAAGTGTTGCTTTGATGGAATAACAAAATTTGCTTTACTTTATCTTTACACAAAGCCTCAAAAGTAACAGTAAAAAAGTAAAAAAAATATTATTCAGTTTTGCGCCATTACCATTCCATAAAAAACTGTTTACATCATGCATTTATAATGAGCACACAATGCACGCATGCATATTGCATCACACCTCTTTGATTTAATGCGACCCTCTGAAAACGCATTCACAAAGCCCGTGAAAATCTTTAGCAAAAAGTTGATGACTATATTTTACATTTTTAAATATTTCCGTATAAAATAATATTAAAAAAAAAACATTTAAAAATACAAAAATAGTAGCCCACCGGTATCGGGAACAGGGTCCACGCTACCGGCGGTCAGGGCTCCAGAGAAAGGAACCTCCTAATGATGCGAGCCGTGTCCAGGAGTACCGCTTTCTGAATCAAGCCCTTGATCCAGCTGCCTAACGAGAGCCTCGTCAGATATTGGTCAAGGCTCTTGGCAATTAGGCCATTGGCTGATACGACTATCGGCACAATGATCGCTGAGTCAACATCCCACATGTCGACAACCTCGCGAGGCAAGTCAAGATACTTGATTTGCTTATCTTTCTCGGCTTTCACGAGATTCTCGTCATGTGGAACCGTTATGTCAACAATCTTTGCGCGCCACTCTGATCGATCCACCACCACTATATCAGGCTTATTGGCTACAACAGTCCTGTCAGTGATGATGGATTGATCCCAATACAGTGTGATATTGCCATTTTCGAGAACTGGGTCGGGCAAATAAAAACATGAAAAAAATGAAATACAGCCTTGTGGTTTCAGAAGTGCCGTACTATAGGTATGTCCTATAGTACGGCACTTCTGATTCCACAAGGCTGTATTTCAGAGCAAGTTGCTGATGGATAATCCTGGCTGCAAGGTTGTGTCTATGCAAGTATTCTCCGTTAGCTAGACGAGAACACCCGGAGATAATGTGACAGATCGATTCGCCCGGACGGTGGCATGCCGGACATATGTCAACCGTGCCATCCTTCACAATAAATTTCCGGTAGTTATTCGTGATGACATTCATTATTACAGCGCCGCAAACAGAAAAATCGAATCGAGCGTTCATAACGTAATACATGCGCCTCTGTATGTTCTGCGGCCATAAAAATAACAGCTTTCGCGAAAGTACACACCATTCCATTTAAAACGGCCGATTCGTATCACAGTTAAATTTAAAGCGCTTGAAACTATCGCTGGATCGCTGAATAGTGCTGATTTTGGTGCTTTTTATTGAAACTTGCTTTTGATAGTGTGATGTAGCAAAAACTGTGTTTTTTCAATTAAAGTAATTACCCTGCCCAAGCTTAAAACAATGAAACTACTAAAAACTAAGCAAACTTAAAGAACTGAATCTTTTCAAATTAATAATATAAACTGTTGGGGTGTTTAAACCGGCTCAAGCAGTTATTTTTTTAAATAAAATGTGGTGAATTCAGTTAAAATAAGACTAACCGTGACTTATTAACTGAACATGATTAGAACCCTAGAACTGACAATGGTGTAATTACTATGGAACATTGGCAGTGACAGCTCTTGAACGCCGTTTTGATGTGCTGATCACGCTTAGTTTTATTTGAGAAACCTGCTCTTAAACATGTGGATTTAAAAAAACACTTTTTACTGGGCAACGTGAAAGGAGCCAAGCTAACAGAGGGTAGGTCCATATTGCAGCGCAGTGCGGCCCGGCCAGCAAACCGGAGCAAACCGTGCAAAGAGACGCGCTCCGCAAATATTTGAGCAGCCACCAGCGTGCAGCGCAAGCGAGAATATTGTAAGATTGCCTCGACCGCGAGAAAATTAACTCTTTAACGCAGAACTGGATTAGTTTGTTTGTGGGTTAGACGTTTGAAACTCGCAAAATAAGACTTATCTAAAGTAACGTGGAAAATGGAATGTTGTTGTAATATTATCGTGTCATTATCATTTATGATGGCTATTTGTAATGGCTTTTGGTCCACTTAAAGAATTTATTGGTTATTTTATTTATTTTCCTGTGGTTGGCGCACCACGTTTATTTCAGCATGTGCGAATTTACCTAGGTAAATCGGAATAAGGTCAGGAAAATAAATGCACTGTGTCTTCTTCTTTCATACTTTTTCTATTACTTGTCATCTCATCAGACATCTCCTTTCTTGCCATATCATCCTTCAGACAGTCCATCCACAAATAAGGTCCTTTCTAATTCCTGGAAGACAAGCAAAAAAAAAAATACAAAAATATTTATTTCTTCTTAAACATTGTGTCTTACATAAACTGAGGCAGCCCCAGTAAGTCACAATAGTACTTGTGTTGGGGCTGTCTCACCCTTTCTTTAAATGGTATCTTAACAATGAAGTTGAAGTCAAAGAACGGAATAGAAACAAACAAGAAACGAAACAAGAAGAAACAAACAACGACGAATAAAACGAAGAATAGAAACATACAAGTAACGGATGATTTACGAAAATCTTAAATGACCCGACCGGAATTTGCCAAATAATATATTGATACTGCCAGCGACTGGTGTCCGTAGCGAGTCCAGATTGCGGTATGGTATGTTTGACCGTACATTTAAAATGTAATGGGACACGAACAGTGGAAAGCAACAGGGAGACCTGTACCCAGTAATAGGATAGTACAAGTTTCAAAAAGATTGGTAAAGAATTATACAAGTCATAATCTGTGATCGTTTGTGGCGAACTTTTTTAGTACCGCCCGTCGACGGTACGACGGTTTATCGGCACGGTCCCACAACCCAATGTAACTGTTTATACGAAGTGTTTAGAAAGTACACCGTCACTCTGAAAGTTACGTGTATGTTGTGGTAGAAAGTTGTGTCGCGGTACGAAGCTTGTTGCTATTTAGAAGATTTAATTAAACTATTTAGTCGAGTTTTGCTAGATTAGACTAAATGTTGAACCCTTCTTATTGGAATTTTGGGAATAGATGGTTTCGGAAGAATGTAAATGATTTTGACTGGTTCATAAGTATTAATTGTATAAACACTATTTAAGTTCAAGAAATTTCAAGTACATGAGGTATTCCACATTGGGCACCCGTTTAAATTGCATTGGAGTGAATGATATCTGCACGCGTAGCATGACCGCCGTAGAAACGGGCTATGTCGACGGAAGAATAGAGTAACTGACACATTTTCATTTTCTATCTGTCATTATATCGATTCTTCTCTAGATACTCGTTTCTACAGTGGTCATGCTACGCGTGCTGAGGTATTCCACATACGTCAATATTTTTCTCAGGTGCCTAAAGTGGAATAATTTACTATCCAAGATTTATTCCACAAAATGCCACTTACGGATCAGTAGGTACTAGTGTTGGTAGGTTTTTCTAGAGGTTCCGTAGCCGAATGGAAAAAAAGGAACCCTTAAAGATTCGTTATGTCTGCATACCTGTCTGTCTGTCTGTCCGTCCGTATTTCACAGCCACTTTATTCCAAACTATTAAGACTACACAGTTGAAACTTGGTAGGTAGATATATTCTGTGAACCGCTTTACGATTTCTATACAAAAATAAAAAAAGGTTATGGGGGCTCCCCATACATTGAACTGAAACTAAATATACAAAAAAACTTCAAACCTATACCTACGTGCAAGGGGCTGTCTAAAGATAGATTTTAACAATGACAGTGAGGTTTCTAAAATAATTCGTTTCTCAAAGTCAATCGTTTGAAAGAGAAACACTTCCATAGTGGTAAGATGTGTCCCTCCTCCCTCTAATTTATAAAGTAAGAGGAAAAAAATTCTAAAAAAAAAATGTGGAGTGTAAACAAAACTTTCAAACAAAATTGGTTTAAATAAGATTTAAACTAATATCGGTTGCAAACAGAAAAAGAAAGAAAAACATTACTTATACCGATAATAATAAAACTTTAAAAATAATAAAACATTTAAATAACCCAGCAAAAGTACTAGGCTAGAATAAGTTTAAGATAGTATGTATATTAAGAGAGATTCTATTCGAGTAGTATGAGTAATATAAGAAGATTAGGTACTGAACACAGCGGTGAAGATAAAACTAATTTGTTATCTTACAATTTACCGGAACATAATTTTCAAAGCTACTAACCCATTCTATCTCACAAACTATTTCCATAATAATCAAAGGACCACGGACACCGTCCAACCCGAAATTATGTTAAACCGGCGTCACCGTAGTTTGCAGATGTCTTCAAATGTGAGTTATTTACTAAGTAAGAGAGATGTCACACAATGCGTCGTTGCTACGCTGCAACGACGGAGCGGTGACTATGCGTTCGTTCTACATATAAAATCAGTACGATATGTTGCATGATGCGTTGAAACTGCGTGCGGCGACGCAACGCGTGCGCATCTGACACGAGGCCAGGCAGAGGAAGCGGGGAGAGGGGCTGCGATGCGACATCGCAGCCACAATGCAACGCAGCAAAGTATTGTTAATTATATTGAATGTTTTTTAACGCTGCGACGTAGTACCGTCGTCATTGTTTTACGGCAGCGCTTGTGCGTCACTTTCATGACGTGTCTGTGTCACAGTGCGTTGAAGTCATGGCATTACGACGACACACGTCCGTGTAGCATCCTTGTACCATAGCATAACTGTACTCCGGAGATATCGCAGCTAGCTGTGGCCTGATTTGTGCAGCACATGTGTGTGGTGTGGACTTCACATCTGTGATCTCAGAATGGACGGCCGAAGACGTTCTACGAAAATACAGTTCGTTACTCGCTCAACTTCGGTAGGCTAGAGTTGGACTGAGTTAGTATTTGCACGCGTACTTAGAATTTGAATTCGACTTAAGTTCAACCGTCGAGTAAGTTGGGTAGTAAAACTTCATAGACAAATGTTTAAGTTGATATTTCTGGAGCATCTGTTTTCTACAAATGTTGCTTTAGTCAAAAACAACAGAGGCAGGGAGTCACTATAAATTTTAAATAATGCAATTTGCAATCAATCAATCAATAACTTACCTAGACACGGTTCTCTGCCTTTTCGCCGAAAATTGTTTGCCAGATTTTCACTTGCCAACCAACGTTTCGCAGAACTTTATTTCCTCAAAACCTCAAAACATTTTACATTCGCCTAAAAAGCATAGTCGACGTAGCCCCGCTACTTGGGGCTCCTATTTATATCTGCAGGTTTTACAGTAACCTAACACGAAGGGGATGTCGGGGTCTTAGTTCGATGAAGGGGGTGAGTCCCCTTCGAACCTGACCTGTCCGACTCAGGGTGGCCCAAGTCCAGAGCTCGCTTCGCTCGCTCTTGCATCCAAATTCTCCTGGTAGCAAAAGTAACATTGCCTATTGTACACACATACAATCAGTGGGGCCACATTGGGGATTTTTAGGTTGTTTTAAAAACGGTATGTTTGACAAATGATCCAAACGTTTTGTGTCATTATAAAAATCAGCTTAATAATAATTCTACCTTGGACCCCGTTCCCGATACCGGTGGGCTACTATTTTTATATTTTTAAATGTTTTTTAATATTATTTTAGGAAATATTTAAAAATGTAAAATATATGTATAGAAATTAATAGATGAGAATTCTACCAAATGAAACGTTGTAATACAAAACTTTGCTAATCGTTGGTTGTCAAAGTGAAACATCGGCAAAACGTTGGTTGGCAAGTGAAAATCTAGTAAACAATTTTCGGCGAACAGGCAGGACACCCTAGACACATTATTTCATTGAATCATAATGAAGAAGTAGAAAGTCTTGAAAGTTCCAAAACATCTAGTCTATTACTTTTACAAACAAACACCACTAAATCCCATACAAAACTCAATTTAAAGTTAAACCACGAGCAACTGCGTCAACAATTAATTTAGTGAGCGCGCTTATCGGCTCGACTAAGTGACATTTTAATTTGTGTAATTTACTCGGTCCTCGGTGCCCCGTCCTCAACGGAGGTGGAGGTAAACAAAGCCAAGTTCCGCGCCGCCAGTTTTTGTTCGCGCGTGTTTTGCGCGCAAGATAAACGCGTCAAGTTTACCGCATGCCGGCGCAAGTTAAGGGAGATCGTATCTGTGTTGCCATGGGAATTCATAAAAACTTACCGGCATGGAAAATTGGCAAAAATGTTGGTTCCGAGAAACTTTTTCCTTAATGGCTTGCTAATACACTGTATTGATGATTTTAATGACTAGGATTATGTAGACACGTAAGTTTTGCGGCTGCGCATCATATTTCAACATAAAACCTGACGCTGACCGCCAAATTTCTCATTAGCAACACGGAGTCTGTATTTGTGCCCGGTTGCCACGGCAATAGGCTCGCCCCTTATTGCGTAGGACTTACACACATATGGCGAATTGTGTGTGTAGGTACTATTGGTTACCTCTGCCTAGCTGTATAGAGATTACAGGCATTATGGTTGATGTCTCAGTAGAACCAAGAAGTAACCTCTCCGTTTCATTCACAAACTTTCGTCCGAACATACTTTGCCACCTAGCCGCGGGATAAACTCTTATATCCCAAGATCGCAACTTGTTCGCTACCTGTATGTGGCAAGTTTTAGTTTATGTGTGGTCGACGAGGCGTGTTATTTATTTAGCAACAACTAAAGTAATGGAGGCCTGCGCTGAGGTACGGGCCTAATGTCGTGCTCGTGTAGAAGCCGCTCGCTTTTTGTTTATACTCGCTAATTCTCTAAAGGGTCAGTTACTTGGGGAGGGTTTCAAGGAATCTAAAAGGTGATAATAGGTAGGAAATAAATGGTTAATTCGTACTGACTGTTCCAGAAAATCTCCAAGCTAGTCCACTTTTATAATCTAACTCAAACGTCATGCCTATTTTTCATCCCAATTGACGAAAAACTAGTAGCGGAAAGACCTTGGTATCTCTTATTGACCAGACCTGGGAATCGTACACAATATCTTAAGTTTGGCAGTAGCGTGACCACTAGACCAGTTTTCCGAGATCGGTGGATACAAATCGGGGGGATCAGTTTCCAATTCAATCTGATCTAGGGATCGGTGGAGACAAACCTGACAAGAGACTAGCATTACATTCTGTCCCCTCAACGTTCTAAGAACTTTTCTTATTTATGTAAATGGTACTCCAGAACTCCAAAGCTTTATTCCTGGAAAGTTGTCTGCCGTCTCTTTTCATTTGGTACCTACTACGTTTATTTTGTATTAAACTTATTCTTTTGTAAAAACTAAAAAGCTTCACTACGACTACGAAACTTTTAAAGAACCTAAGCTCGTAAAATCGAGCTTAGGTTCTTTAAAAGTTTATTTCTGGTGTCAAACTTATTTCTCTTAGTGAAGCTTTAAGTTTTTATGAGGGTAGTCATGACTGGCAGCTAGAATTTAATTTCACCGAGTGAAGAAGTTATTTTACGTTTTTGGTATGTCTCGTATATGCTAAGATGGAGGATCAGACAGTTTATGGCCGGAGACGTGGCAAGCAGAGACGTAAGAAATGAATGCGGAATGGAAGCAGGTATGCTTAAAAACTTGGATCATGTAGGTTTATGAAGACTGACTGGATAATATTGACTATAATTTTTTTTTTTACAAAAAAATAAACCGACTTCAGAAAACACTTAACGCACTAAAAAGTTGAAAATAATTCTATAACCTACCTATATTAATAAACCTAACCTAACCTACGATTAACCTATAATAAAATTTAATAATTCTTTGGAGTCGGTGCCAAGCAATGTAATTAGAATTAATTAATATTTAGAAGCTGTAAGATTTACCTATGTTTTGCTTTTTTCTGGCCTTATTTATTTATTTATTTATTTAACACTTCAAGTACAATGTACAGTGGCGGACTTAATGCCATAGCCTGTATATAGTCATTTAGGTATCGTATATTGCTTGGCACCGACTCCAAAGAATTATTAAATTTTATTATAGGTTAATCGTAGGTTAGGTTAGGTTTATTAATATAGGTATAGAATTATTTTCAACTTTTTAGTGCGTTAAGTGTTTTCTGAAGTCGGTTTCTTTTTTTGTAAAAAAAAAAATATTTGTTAATTTTTAGTGACATATTTTTAATCTAATAATAAAATATGGGTAGGCCTAGTAAAGATGCTTCTCGTGTGAGAAAAGGCGTCGAACTGAAACTGAGAAAAGGGAAAACGATTAAAATAAATTAGGGAAAGAAATGATCAACGCATTTTGATTAAGAACCCTGATCATCGCGAAAACAGACTGTCAAAGCAGATGACCTACATGTTACGTAGGTTGAATAAGGAAAGTCAAGAAGTTAGTCTGTGGTACACCTGGAAAGTGCATACCGTTACAATTCCAACAAGCCCAAACACAGCTAAGATACATTGTCTTATTATGGAGTTCCAGTGCCTGTCTCTTAGCTTCATCATCAGATCTGATGGTAGAATGGTTCTTATTGAACGCAAATGCTTCACTTGTTGTAGAAAATACCAAAATCGCTGTACGTTTTCCTATAAAACTTGAAGAGTTCCCTCGATTTCGCCAAGATTCAATCATCAGATCCCGACTTGGTGACTATGGGACCAAATGGAAAGCATAGGCTTTGGAATAAAAAAAAAAAATCCAAATCGGTTCGTAAATGACTGAGTTATGCGCGAACAAAAAACGCAATACAGAGTAAACGAAAAGTTAGAAATATTTAATTTTTGTTGATTTTTTCAGAAACGGCTTGTCTGATTTCGATCAAATTTTCATGGGACCATTTAGGAAGTATACGCTTACAAACGAAAAAAGATTTTTTCAAATCGGTTGGCAAGCAACGGAGTTATGCGCGAACAAACATAAAAAAAAATACAAACATCCGAATTGAGAACCTTCTCCTTTTTTAGAAGTCGGTTAAAAATAGAACTAAATGTAGATAACTGTATTACTGTAAGATTTTACTGAAAAACCGAATGGCAAAATAAAACCAAAACAAAGTAGATACTAAAATAAACAACTCTAAAGGAAAAAGTGTGACAATCATTTAAATCACGGCTCTAATAGAGCGTTCCTAGAAGCCACTTCACTCATTTATAAAAGTAAACTGTCTTATTTCCCCTTTCACCAAAGAATATAAGCTGTAGACACACTTCATAAATCAATGTCACGTAATAAACGTCACGATAAATGTATATTTGTCGCCCGTCAAACGGTGGGAATCACGAGGAAATGCGTGAAAAACCCATACTGTACTGAAAAAACACTATACAACCAAACACATACCTACAGGTTAAAAACATAGAGTACAGTATTCAGTGGAGGTGGAAATAGAAATACGTTAGTGAATATCGAATAAGGTCGGATCAGTGATTGATATCACTTTTCATGCCACATATACATATAGTGTTATTTACGTATAGTTACCTACGAGTATATAATGTACGGTCTAGTAAACATAAATAAAGCGGGGATGGATGGAGAGCTCAAGCCAAGCGCGGACGTCGCGCGTCGCGTGAATCTGTGGTGGAATATATCGGAACACTGATAGCGGATATTGTGTCTGTGGATAAGAGACCTTCTTTCTTTATTTGTTAATAACAATGTAGAACTACATTATCGCAACTGCGTTTTAACTTTTGCGCTCGGCAGAAAAATGTTGATATACTTTTGCTAACGATGGGTTTTTAACTTCCTATTAGCGAATGACCCCAACGTAAATGTTGAATACTAGTATAACTGTAACATTTGAAGATTGAACTAGTATAGAAATCAAATCTAGATTATTTTTTTTAGTTTGAACCCTATCAGAAACTCGATGGTGAACTACAATGGCTGCACAATTAGAGATCAATCCAGAATTGCATCCGTCCGATACCGCAGCCGCTGCGACGAACAGCGACGTCTAAGCGATACAACCTCCGTGCCTCCAGCCAAGCACGATTTAAACCTTAAGTTTGTACAGCTTAGTGGTGGGGTGGACCGCACATGTAGTCGGTCCCGGGTAATGTGGATGTAATTGTGTGTCAGAGGCACACATATCCATTACTGATCCACGTGGAGTCGGATTAGATTTTGATATAGACACGATAGTACATTGAGGCCAGTATCGTTAGATAATAATTCTTCACGATTTTATTGAAGGTATCACAATTGGTATTGGAAATGAAATACTTTTGTCAGAATTTGTTACGTAAGGATATTTGATTTTTTCTTTACTATTTCCAGAAATGGTTTCATATAAAATACTAGATTTTCCCGCGGTTTCGCCTTCCTGAAGGTTGGAAATTATCCCTCGGGAATATTAAGACTAGAAATGGTAACATGCAGACAAAGTTATTTATTTAAAATTCGATTTGGTTCACCAGAAAGATTTCTTCTTTTATTTAAGTTCTAAAACTTTAATTGAACCCGAGGGATGAACGAATAGTTGGAAGCGAATGGTCTGAACACTCTGATTTGTGCTGCGTTGGTCCTGCGATATCGACCAAGACGTTGAACCACGGTATCTTAGCCCGCATAGGTATTGCAAGTGTTACACCTGCTACCGCAGGGCCCTTGTCAGATTCAGAAACATAATCTACAAAGATACCACTGAGTCTTTCTCCCAGGATATCTGACCAGTATCTTGGTGAGAACTCAGTATGAAAATATAGTGACGTAAAATTCAATAAGTTGGGCTTTAAAAGCTTAAAAGGCCCTAAGTCATTTCAAAGGAAAGGTCAGGGGTCCAAAATGATTCGATAAACCGTACCCGTATAAACAATCTCTATTGCCAACTACGCAAGTAAAAGGAGTGTGCCAACACACATAAAGTACTTCGGCATATCGTCCCGTTGACGAGGCATCTCAATCACGTGTTGGACCCAACCCTTTGCCGGAAAACCTACTGATATATTATTCAACCCTAATATAGGTCTCAGATCTAAGTACCTAGGTACCTTTTTGACCTCACAAGGGCTGGTACTCGCCTTAAATTAAATATGCCACGCCATTACTCAATTTTGCCAGAAACTGGGACTTAGAGAGCCAGAGGGCCCCTTATTAAACTTTTTATGAGTCAAGTTGGCTGGAACATTAAATATATTGGCTATGCTTGGACGGAAGGACGCCTCCTGTTATGAAACGATCTGTCTATTTGGAAGGTTGTACGAAATGTTACGTCATGCTCGTTCTGAAACAAATATTCAGCCTACTGTAACTGATAAGAACTTTCGTTTTTTTTCACTGTCACTTTGATAAAGATTTTTACTCCAAAAAAATATGGATAGTAATTTTCCCACGTACTCTAAATATACAAATCTATGTTAGGTGTGCCATCCTTCAAACCGTATCTATTTCTGGTATGTTAACCTTTACATAAATCTCATATTATTAAGCTTCTCCATTAAGGAATTTGCATAATATTATATTCGGTGATACATTATGTCGTGGGAAAATGGTTTGTGTTGAAAATAATTCCAATTCGTAACTAAAGATAATATGCGAAAAGAAGAAAGGAAACGGTCCAGACGAGCATTATTAGAAATAAAACAATATATATTATTGGCTGGGATAATAAAATGTACAAAACAAAGTGGGGGCTGGTAACAAAGGCGTTCGACGTCCATTGCTCTGTCACAAGCAGACAGTGAGGTTGTTACTGCCGTCCCAGGGATGCCAAATGACTTTGTTTTTCACAAACGTTTTTTGTGGAGCAGCTAGTTTTTTATTCCGTTGGGATTGACGTATTTTTTTTTAGCTTTACAGAGTGTATGTGTTTGAATGCGAGACATATCAGACGGGTTGTTTGCGAGAGTGGTACTGAAAGCATGGGATTGCAAAAACGAAATGTTTTGAATCAAGTTACTAACGTGTTTTAAGAATTATTTTGTTCCGAGTTAATATTGTAATGAAGCTCGCATTTTGTAAGTCTTCCAGAAATGGCGTTTTAAAGAAAAGTTTAATAGTTTCTGAGAAACTTCTGTTTACATTGTTTTAATAATGGGTAATGATTATGATTTCGGACGTTTTTTTTTCTAAAATTTAGGAATTAGTGACAGAAACGTATCGCTATAAATCAGACTCTACGTAATCTTGTCTGCCCTACTCCTAGAGTGAAATTTAGAATCGCGTAGGCGCAGAGTAGCAAGGCGGCTCGCGAGTTAAGGAGCAGGTGGTTTAGGTGGTGGTGGTGGTTGGCGTTGAGAAATGCTGCTGTGTACCTGCCAACAGAGGTTCGCAACAGCTAGGCCCAGCTTCAGGCACGTGTAACAGGGATGGCTTCGTGAAGGTGGAGAGGAAGAAGAGGAAGAAGCCTCTTAGTCGGAACCAGTGCGGGACCTGGCAGCGGGGACTGGCGTGCGGGGGCTGCCTGACAGCCCCCGCACGCCAGTCCCCGCTGCCCAATATCATCATATTGCGTCCGGCAATACCAACGACCTTTATGTGTCTCGGCAACATCACACCACAAAGTTGTGTAGATCGTGGAGTATGTACGAGTGAAGACCAGCTGGTACTTGAGGGTCGAGAAGTTGGAGTTGCACCACAACACAAATTTCTAGTCGTTCGTGGTGCGAGTCCCGATTCATCATATCGAGACCTTTCACAAGGAGGCGTTTTGGCCGAAGGGCCAATGTATCGGCAATTCCGCGGAAGTCTACGTAACACCACGTAGCGCATCATTACGCCGTCACTTCGTGTGCAATAATTTATTTAATAATTTCGTGGTTTTTATAATTATGTATGATATTTAAAACTAAAATAACAACAAATTATAAAAGGGCGTCAAAAAACTCCTCCTCAACGCTGTCAGCTGGTAATGTGCCCAAGAGACTGGCGGCGTTGCCACGTTGAATGGCAATACTTAGCCTCTGGCCAAGGTAAAACCCAGACCTTGGGTCACGGGAAGCATCAACTAAGCGTTTAGAAATTTCTTTAAAAAGGCTGTGAGCACTCGGACCCCACGGCCCCAGAGTTTCAACCCCAAACGGCTCGCAGATATAGTTTCCACAAAGGTTACTATATTTACGCCGCTTGAGGTTCTCCGCAGCCGCAGTGGCAGCGCCGGCACAGCACGATGAGCTTGGAAGATGTGATGACGCAAGAGTATCGACGCATGTTGCGTCCCACACTAAAGGCCTACCCATCTTCCAAGGAAACAACGACATGCCGTCTGGTCTTATGCCATCGCCGCGTGCCAAGCCATTGGGCTCTAAGATAGCTAGAACGCCGACGGTAACAAGAACTCGACGGATGATGTCATTTATGTGTTGCATGAGAGGCCGTGGTGTCCGAGGCTGTTGACAGCTTAACCGCAGTGACAGCGATGAGGAGTGCAGCAGGAGGCACCAAGACGTAAAGACGCAGCGAGGCGGAAGGTCGTGTCGTCGAACAAAGTGCCTATGCTCGACGACGGTAGTGCGTGAAGCCAAAGACCGACTCCCACTCACCCACAGCCAGCAGTCGCGCACGCTCAGCAGTAGTAGCAGACGTGTTGAGTAAATTGTCCTGAACTATCCTGCAGAGCGGCTCGTCCCACCGTCTCTGGGAAAATGGATTGTCGGGATTTTCAGTATTTTGGCAAGCGTGTTTCCAAGCATCGATAGCCTCGGAGAAATACGGCACATCAAAATCAATCAGTGTGGAAGCCAGGATATTCCTGATTAATTTTTCAGTGCCGTATACCGAGGATATGAAAGCAAGTAAACTAATACTAGAAATTTTGCGGACGCCGAGTCCTCCCATGCGAATAGGAAGACTTGCTTGTGCCCAAGCTCGGTCGTCCAAAGCCACATTTAAAATGAATGATAAAGTATGTCTGATAATTTGATCCATTTTGTCCAAGAGATGTGTGTGTGCTTCCATAAGGGGGAAGCACGCAGGAAATAGTTAATTTAGGACCGAAACAGCAGTACCAAATTATGGTGATGGCCGAATGCATGTTAATTTGGAGCAATCTTTCCGAAACATCATTAAATTTTTTAATCTTTTCGTCGATACAATCGGGAAAAGAATTTTCATGGATTGGAGACCTGAGGAGACGAAGAGAGCTTTTCTCAATAATTTTGATGTCAGGGGCGGTTAATTTGGAAATAGTCTGTTGTCTGTCGGTACTGTCCTTTACATATAATTCGCATTTCGAAAGATTTAGGTCAAGGCCAATGGAATTAAATTCATTTTTAAGTAATTTAGGTCATTTAACACGGTATCTACATCGCCGTCTCTAACTATTCCGAATTGTATTTATTCTATTCATTTTTTTTTTCAGATGTTTTACAATAGTTTTCAAATCATTGCACCGTTTATTCATTGTGCAGAATAGTTACAGTACTGATGACTACATTTGTGTCAATTGTTTATTTAATTGTTCTTAGTTTTATTTTTACTTTTGTATAGATTCTTTTTCATTCATATTTTTTTTGTGAATGTGTGGACATTGTAGGCTTTGTAATTTAATTTTTTTTTTTTTTTTTTTTTTTTTCAGCTTCATCTTTTTCTACCTTTTGTAGTAAGCGATGACTTATTGTCGGGCCTACGCTGTCCTCTCATACTTAAGTACTAGCGCTGTAACATCCAAATATTGTAGAACCAAATGATTTTAAAAGAGTAACCATGGAGTTTCTTGCCGGTTCTTCTCCATAGGAAACGACCAACCCGAACCGTGCCTCTTCTGTTGACGTTTTATAAGTGCCCATGTAGGCCTATGTAAAATAAAATATTTTGATTTTGATTTTGATTTTGCCTCCCAAGGTTCCATCATCAAGATACCAAACGTTAAATTTAGAATTTAGCTGTCGAACAACTGGGTGAATAGCTAAGCTAAAAATCACTGGCCCGAGGGGGTCACCTTGTTGACAGCCAACAGCAGATTCCAAAAGGTTGTCTTGATATAGTAATTTTGATGGGTGTCTGTAACATTGCCAAAGAAAACTTTAAATTTTTTGTTTCTGTTAGCAAGGTGTCACTATTTACTGAGTTGAAGGCATTCTTTATGTCACCCTTCAGAATGACCTCACCTTTGCCAGAATTTAAGTAGGTCGACAAAGCGTGTACGGCAGCCTCACAGCCCCCTTTAGAGCCGTAACCAAGCTGCAGGGGCTCAATTTTTTTTCGAAACAGCCTCACCAAAAAATTTACAGCAAATCTTGGCTGCCATACGACGGTAGCCGGTTCCCACGGCAAAGGGACGAATGCCGCCATCCCTCTTGCGCATGGCACATAAATTTGCCATTTGTATAGGACGTCGATGACGGCCTCGTTCACCTTGCCGGAGAGCATAAGGTTAATCAGAGCTGTAAGCTCCTTCAAGAGTAGCTCACCAGCTTCCCCGGCGCCTGAACAGATAAGGTCCTTTAGGTGTTGAGGACTTAGGCCGTCGAGGCCGCCGGCGGAGCCACTCCGGAAGGAGCAAACAGCTGTGACCACCTCTCGACCTGTAATGGTGAGGGAGTGTATGTCTGAATCAGGAGGGTCGGGAAAAGAAAGGCCATCCGCTGGGGCAGGGTGTTTGGTCTCCAGAGCTGCGAGTGTTTCTGGGGAGCACGGTGCCAGCACATCGCTACTGAAAAGAATACTGGCTGCTCCACTAATGTCACCTTCCCCTACTTTTTTTCCACCAAATGGGATATACCTCTTGAAAAGGTATATAGTTAAAGATTTTTTGGTTGCCAAATTCACTAGCCCGATCACTATGTACGGTAAGCCTATCCCTTGGGAGAAGCAAGCCAAGTACTTAGGAGTCTTACTTGACAACTACCTGTCTTTCGCGGCACACATCAAAGCAGCTCGCGACCGAGCTGCCTTTGCTATGGGCAGGCTTCATTTCATGATTTCGGTAAAAAGCAAGTTGTCACTCAAGTGCAAGTTGCGCCTTTACACCGCGGTGATCCGCCCCATTATGACGTACGCTTGCGTCGTGTACGCTCACACCAAGCCTAAGTTCATCCATAGGATGTAAACCTTATAGAACCGGTTCTTACGTAGAGTCACGGGAGCTCCTTTTTATGTCCGTAATGACCGTCTACACGTAGACCTTAGAATGCCCACCATCCTGCAGTTTATGAAATGTCTTTCGAAGCGTTTCTTCGATAACGCCATTAAACACCGTAATCCCCTGATCGCAGCGGCCGCCCGTTACGAACGCATTAGTACAGTACGCCGTCCTCGGCATACCCTCGTCACTCCCGATGATGCTATCACCCTCCTCCAGGAGAGTAGCAAAGAGACTAGCACTCTTAAAAAGTTCAAACACAAACCGCCGTCTTTCCGACCTCGTCGTCGAGGTCCGTTGCGACGTCCCGGTATATCATTCAGATCCAGCCTGTCCCCATGCAGTCCTCCCCCAGCGACGCCCTAAGCCGAGGCTCGTGCCCCACAGGGGGTGCCCCTAGCGTGTAGTCGCTTAGTTTGTAAGTTTGTATGCCCTGGCTGGCCTTACTCTTAAGCCAGCCACAGGATAGTCCGGTTAAGCAGACGACAACCTCCTAGGTTGAAATGCGAGATGACATTCACAAAAAAAAGTAGCGAAATTCTTTTGCACGTGAAGAATTCGATAAGGGAAGGTGAGCAGTTGTTCCCAAGCACTTAGTGAGTTCTCCCGGACGGCAAGGCGCACGCAACCTGCAAGGTTTTGTGCTACAACTGGTCTAACGCCTAAAGGAACTCGCTTCAGTATAGGAACGGAGTTTTTGAATTTTGATTGGGTTTTCCAAAGTGGGTCGAAAGAAGATATTGCCTGTGTTGTGGTTGAGGGTGTTAAAAATGGACCTGAAGTTGGTGCATTTTGTAGTTTATGTACTTTTCCAATAAGCACATTCAGACCCCGCTTACCTTTAAAAAACCCTGCTTGGGTACAAAGTGGGCATCTCTCCAGGGTGGTAAGTGACGTTGAAGATTGACATGCACTATTACCGACCACATGTAACCCACAACATTTATTTACATGCTGTGATTTAAGCAAAACAAGTATGCTCTAATAATGTCTGAAAACAACTTTGTACACCATGTTTTATGCAAATAAAATGGATTTGATTGTAAAGAAAAATATTTTCAAGCAGCATCATTGAAGACTGTTACTTTAAAATACGTTAGTCGTAGTTGGCACACAGAACACCAACAGGCGACAAGTACGCTCATCTCTCATACATTTCTCATACACAAACGGCTTAACTTTCATCTCAGCCGCTACATACGCTCGCAACAATGAATATCACCACCATCGGACTAACTTTGCAACGCCTCGGGCGAACTCCACAAAGGTGCAATACCTACCCACAACTTTATGCAAAACATCCTAACTTTCTGCCCTAACTTGGTCAAAAAACAACCTTGGAACTTGTATATACGGTTGTAATTTCGTTGGACTGGTATAAAAGGTGAAATGATCTAGAATGTTCCCAAAAGGTTTTGAAAGCGCGGTCTCCTGCCAGGCATGTTTACTCTGGCTCTCTGCGGATGATGTAAGAATGACCTCAATAGCCAACGGATTTGCTTCTTGTGCCGCACTTTGCATTAAAGTACATTAACACCTCATTTATGACGTCACATAATTAGTTATTCTATGCATCTGTTATGAACTTGTGATGGACGCGGTGCTGGTGGATTTTACTGCACTATAACTGTAAATATTTCTGCACTAACTGCAAATATTTGTGTTTGGGTGCACAATGGTTATGTTCGCGATTGGCTAGCTGTTCTGCCTCGATAAGTTTTAATTATTCAGACTTGTTGTTTAGTCCTTAGTGAGTGTAGCTGTTTAGACTGTTCAGGATTAGTTTATTATCGTCTACTGAAAATATTTAATCCGTGGGCCTATAGATGCTAGTGCGAGTTTTTATCGCATCAAAGTAAATTTTAAATTCTTTGATGTTTTTCGTCGCTATTTCAGTTTCAAAACTCTCAAAAACTTGCACTGTCTTCTAGTTTTGCTCAGATGCATATCAATAAGGATATTCGACGTACCCATATTTTCAAAAAAAGGGTATAGTTCACAAAACCAATCGCTATAGTTTAACACAGTATGCAGTAGTTACATCCGCCACTTTACGCCTAAAATAGATTTTCCGTTTCATCCCGATTCCCGGCTGATAGGAGCACAAACAAGCTGATCCGTACGGTGATTGATCAGTGAACAAATACTATGACAAATATATTTGTGCCTCGCAGCTCACGGTGGCAGGAATTTATTGTGTTTTAGTGAACGTCGATAAATCCGACGGCTTATTGTGCACCTTGTTTAGACTTATAATTTGATACCTTTTGTTAGAATATGTTCCAGAATTTAAGTTGACTTTTATATAATGCATTTAAGTGTATTTAAAATATTGATTACATGAACGGTAGTCAAGGGACTTGATCATCACTGGCGAAATGTGGATCTACATTTTTTTATGGCCCAATCTTGCCTCACTATTCCAAAACCACTGCAACTCCTGAATGGCAGAATCAAATGTACTATGTTTCCGCCTAGCCCTTCAGGGATTACAAATAGTGACGTCATGTTTTGATCAAATTACATAAGTCAGAAGTGAGATAAATCCCAACGAAGAAGCTTAAAAAAATAAGGCTTGATAATTCACGTTTACAAAATCTTCTAAGTAATGAACATTATGAATATGATATTCATACTAACGTAAAAGAAATTCACAGTATTTTGACATCAGTGCGAGTCTCAGTAAATATAGCGAGTATAACGTGAAGTATGTAGGCTTGAGATCACCGTCTCATTTCCCCAGGCCCGGGTTACGACTCCCCGGGAACATCACAACGTGATAAACTGAGATTAGCATGCGAATAACAAATTTATATTCATAGATTTAACGAATCAGGACTTGAAGTATTCAGCCTGATACAAGAGTAAGAAGAAAACAAAGTATGCTTTGAGAGTTTCTTGTAAAACAAGCTGTTAAAGGGGATGAAGGAAACTATGTTGTTTTGTTCTGCTAGTCAATCTTCCGGGAACTAGTAATGAATGTCTTCATTGTTTGGAGTTTTGTTGTGCTAATATACCTTAATTTACTAAACGAAAAATGAACCTACCGTACGTCCCAGACAGAGATATATTACAATTGCTGTCGTAAGTCGGAGTTTACCGGTCGTGGGTTCAGACCTAAACAAATGCATAACTTTGTGTAATTTATTTCATCACCACTGCTCTTAGAACGCTCAAGGAAAACATCTTGAGAAAATCGGGTTGTCTTAGAAACAAAAGTTTGAAGATATATCAACCCGCATTGAGCTTGCGTGGTAGTTTACAGCCTACTCCCTCTCATAGATCAGGCCTGTGGCCAGCAGTAGGAACATTACAGGCTGATTAGAGATTAGGCAATTAAATCCTAATCGAGAGAATGTGAAACTACTCTTGAATCAAATGATTTAAAACAAAAATAAATGTTACATACACAAATAAATACTTCCAAAAACATCTAGGTACCGAAGCTCTCACAAAAGATTAGGAAAGTGTATCTAAATGTTATTTCCTCACATGTAGGCATCGTGAAGAGTAAATCTATCATCAGCGACCCTCTTCAAGGGCGCTTAGCTGGAAGAGTCCAGCGGTCTTAAGAGGTGGTTCCATAGCTGCTCATGACTACTTTACGCTCGAGTAGGTGTTTAGCTTCACTTTGTATGTAATTAAAGGTAGAATCATCAATAGCAACACAACGTAAGGTTGCCTGGCTGATAAGCAAATGAATCCGCGGATTTAACACATAATAAATAATATATATTTTTTTATATGATTTCAAAGAGTTAGCAAGACAACTTAAGGAAGGAAGAAAGTTGTAAAAGTGTTATTAACAACTCTATTTCTGGAATATAATTATATCATTTCATCATAACGTACATTCTTATGAAGGATGATATGGCAAGAAAGGAGGAGGAGGTCTTGAGATGACAAGTAATAGAGAAGTTTGTAAGAAGAAGACATGCTACGTCGACCCCAAATAAATTGGGATAAGGGCAAGGGAATGATAATGTGCATTCTAGGTTTGCTCAGACCTGTCAGATTGCGAACATATTGCTGACACCGAAAATGGTCAGACACTTCAGTTCGTTTCAGGTCTGAGTCCAGTGACCACAGCCGTTCCGCAATCTATCCGTACCAGCCTGACCAAACCTTGTCTTCCCCGTGCATTTCCTGCGCAGTAATGGCTTCGCGCCTTTATTCCCACTTCGGCGTGAGAGGATAAGACGTGACGGGTACTTTGATTAGGTAACAACAATTCTTTAATTAATTGTATTATAAACGACTCTTATTGACAAAAAGTGTCTCATTATTCTTATGTTGTTGAGAGAAATTAATTGAAGGTATCCTGGAAGGGTCTTGTAAAATGTGAAGTTGGCAGATTGTATTAAATTTCGGAATATAACCATTTTCGGGATTAACCCAGTGCACCTTACCAACTTATTTGCTTACAAAGTTGCACACCATCATTTTTGTTATCATGCATGTATTAACTCAAAGTGAAATGGTTTCCACCGACTTTTTTATAGTCTGCTTTATCAAAGATTTGATATAAAGAAAAGCCACGAAACGAAACTAACACATACACCGGCTAATCTACTTTCATTTTAAAAGATAACATTATTTCCGCCTTTATTTATTTATTATTAGCCTAGGTACTGCTTACACAAGTTATCCTAGTCATAAAATATGAAGCAGCCCTACGTGTCCAGGTAATTTTCTAAGGAAGGGTGGGGGACTGGAGGCAGCTGTCTCCTAAACTATTCTAATAACACTGTCACTCGCACCTGCAGCAGAAAGCTTGTCCTATAAAGATCCCTAAACACCATTCAATTATAAATTACTAGGTGCCGGCCGTTACTACGTTTTACAAACAAAATAGTGCTTTTGTCGCACCTTCGCGTTACCTTCCCAACTTTACTAAAAGTACTGCTGACTGCCATAGCTAACCAAGAGATTGTGGAGGTTAGAAAGGCAGTCGTTCTATGTAAAATACTGATACTCATCTAAATCCGGTTACCTAGGAAACTGATCTCAACATAGGTACGAAAAAAATGCAGATTATAAACAAACATCTTCACTACTCGTACCAAGCTTTTGTTTAGACGCAAAAATGTGCTAAATGATACGTAGGCACTTGAAACTGCCTTCAACGTGGCTACAAGAAGCTCATACTTTCTTTTTCCCAAAAAAGAGAGAGGAAACAGACATCGGTAGTGCGTGGTAACATATATTTCAGGAAAATAAAACCGTACATAAATACGAACATCACATAAATTTCAGGAAAATAAAACCGTACATAAATACGAATATCACACACGTAATTTTCCGTGCACGTGCACAAATCTAGCAATAAGTCATAATGTACGGAATCACTGAACATTACATCTGTAGTTGTTATTCACGTCATGAGCGGACATTAGAGTTGTAGGCTCGGCAGCCTTCGGAACGTTTCGGCAGGACTCAGCTCAACTTCGGCAAACTTCGTCGTTGTTCGGGCTAAGTCCACCTATTTACACGGCTAAACGTTAATCATGCTGGTCTAAGGAGCTGTCCTAACGTTTGGCCCCAAGCCAGTCCAGTTTTAAAGCGTAGGCAATGCTTCTAATCATTAGTTGTTGGACTTTTTGGGAATATTTCACACTTGCTTCTGTCCAAGGGTTATCATACATACGAATTACGAAGTAGGAATTTATGTATCGGGAATGCACCACCGGAATAAAAAGTATCCTATGTTCTAATCTTGTTCACGGTCTACCTGTGCGCCTCATTTTTTCAAAATCAGGCCGACAGACCCTTTTACTTTCGCGTTTATAAAATTAGTAGTATGGATGGAGAGTAAGAAAATAATTATCACACTGTTTCTTGAAATTTATTTCCGAGAGCAACTAGTGCTCACCATTAATTCCCAAAAAAAAATGTATGGTTGTCTGCTTTAAAATACCAAAAAATAAAGTCAACCATGTAGCATTATGATATCCTCAAAATACATAAAGAAAAATTATTCAATCATTTTATATCTTATCTTACCCTACCAACCAACCTAATTTCCCCACCCCAATTTATCTTTAGGATGTTCAAAGACAAATCGGGAGTCCATTTATTATGTACATTACCATTGATTTGCGGTTTTCACAGGAGGTCCGGAATTCATTCCAGTAGGTATCTTAAATTAAGGGTTGACCCGACAGGAGCATGGTAAGGTTATATCTATCCAACTAATTGCGTTGACAAAAGAGACCAAATATCCACATTTCTAGTTTGATCTTATTCGACTATGTGTGAAATATAGTGAGGATTTTATTTCCTTTCAATATTATTTTAGTGGTGGTCACGTCGTCTTTACCTACACCTACTCAAATTGACAGTATTTATTTTATTATTATTAAAAAAAAATAGTTTAGTAGATTGATCCACTAAACTTATTTTAACTATCGATTAATAGTTGAGATCCGATCAAGTCAGAAGCTTTTAAAGGCCATCATCATCAGCCTAAAATGTTCCCACTGCTAGGACACAGGCCTCCTCTCTATGAGAGGGCTGTAATCCACCACGCGGGCCCAGTGCGGGTTGGTAGATGTCACACATGTCTTCGAATTTTTAGTTCTAGGACATGCCGGTTTCCTCACGATGTTTTCCTTCACCGTTTTTGAGAGCAACGGTGATGGAATAAATTACACAAAGTAATGCGCCTGCCTGGGTTCGAACCCACGGCTTACTACTCGTAAGTCGGGGCTACTTAAAATATTAGCCCTTACCTGTTGGTATTAACCGACGAAGTAGCATGTACGGAAACTATTTACTAACGACAAGACGTCTTTTTAAGGGTGATTCACTGGTTTTCTAAGATAACTATAAAAATTGAGGGTCATCAATTTCATATTCCTGCTCAGGTCTACTTGGCTTGGCGCAATACATTTATTTCTTCATGTTCATATCAGCTGTCACAAAATTATGTTACCCATTTTTGTTTCATATTGTTTCTTACATCATCCATCTACATTTTTCCTAGCTTTTCTCCTCCCCGTCTATCAAAGGAAACATTTTTGCAAGCTTTTTCAGCATAAAACAATGTAAAACCCTAGCGTGTTACGACACTAAAACATCGATTTTTAAGTTACAGTGGAGTACGATTGATGGAACAAAACGATAAATTGGCTTTTACAGAGCTTTGACCCGATACTTTGTTACGTACAAATCGTTCTTGATCGTTTTGTAAAAAAACATAGCATTTACAATACAAATAAAACACACTCTTGAAAAAACGAAAAATACTGTAATTCATGTTTTTATCGGAGCAGGATTATTGAAGAAGTCCTAAATCCACAGTTCACATAAATGATAACTTGTACTACGAAAATGGTCTTTTCACAGTTATTTGATCTATGGCAGCTGCAACCCAACACCAACCGGATTACAACCCCAATAAATATCACTGACATATTGACAGATTTAAGCAAACCAATAGCAAACTTTTTGTAACCAATGATGCCTAGTGAGTGGTTTACCTCGTATTATCCGTGAAAGTACTACCGACATTATAAAGATGATTTTAACATCAAATTGTTACCCAGTGGTAAAAGTCAACTGCAACATTAGAATGTTGGGGTCGACTGTATCATCAAACTCATACCATTAATTGTAATTGGGCCAGTACCGGCATTTTCGAATTATCAGAAAAAAAAAAGATGAAGCTACAGTCCCAGTTACAAGGCATTATAACTATGAATTTACTGTAGTTTCCCATTCCAAAGCGTAGATCAGTATGGAGAAGAATGGGTATCTATTCATCATCTAGGCATTTATTTTTCTTTCCTTTTCATCAACGTGCACCTTGAGCGCTCACTTGTTACTGCAGCCCCATCCTGTCTGATTAGCAATTCAGATACGTAACTGTTAAAACCGCCCCTCTTTACGGCATCATTACATCCAGCTCGTTTACTACACAGTTTGATATGAAAGCGATAAGGTTTATGACTTGGGATATTGTATTAAATTTCGATAGATCGTTAAAAGTTTTAATGAGAAGCGAGTTAAATGTTACGTGTCATGTTGTGAATTGTTTTGATAAAACTAGATAAATAAGTGTTGTTTATAATGCATATTGTTGAAATCATTCATACAACACTTTAACTTTTGAGATAGATAGGTACGAGGCAATACCAGACATTGCTCAGTTGCAGGCTGGTACTTTGGATTCGTCCCGAGTTGATGACAATAGGCTCGCTCTCCGTTACATGGAATTTTAACATCATCATCATCTTCTTGCCCGTGTGCCTCTATTCGAGGTCGGCGCAACATGTTTTTTTTACAGTATAATTTACATCAGTCAATTCAGCCTCATTCTCAATTCTCTTTCTCATCAGTTCTTTCAACATAACTGGCGAAAATGTGGGTGCTCTGTAGACCTATCGGGGGTTACAGCCGTGATTGTATGTTCTGTGTAGGAACTAGTTATTTTGACATATAAAATTGTAAAAATACCAGTTTAATGAAATAATGTTACCGTATCCTTGATTAACTGTACAGAATTTTAATTTTGTGTTAGTGCAATTTCCTCCCCTCAATTTTTGACACTTCATCAACATCAGCTTATAATGTTCCCACTGCTAGGACACAAGCCTCCTGTCTATGAGAGGGAGTGGGCTGTAATCCACCACGCGGGTTCAGTGCGGGTTGGCAGATGTCACATGTCTTCGATTTTTTAGTTCTAGGACATACCGGTTTCCTCACGATGTTTTCCTTCACCGTTTTTGAGGGCGGCGGTGATCAAATAAATTACACAAAGTAATGCGCCTGCCTGGGTTCGAACCCACGGCTTACTGCTCGTAAGTCGGGGCTGCCACCACTGGGCCACCGCTCCTTTTGACACTTACGAGTATATATTATATCTAACTCATGTTTATTGGTGGTGTGGGTGTGTTTTATTACCACATTAGTGCTTAAACTTTACCAATCATGTTGGTGAATTGGTCCGAAGCGCGACTTGGAATCAAACTTATTAAGTTATGTAAAAACTTTACAACTACAACATAGTTTAAGAACGCTTGGACTGATAGAATTCTAGAATTCAAATATTACGAAAAGTTTTGGTTGGGATTAAGAAACTTTAACATACCTAACTAAGAAACCCTTTCATCCATCTTCGAGACTTTTCACCACGGCAAGCAAGTCCGTCCACTCCACCGTACCATGACCGTGCTATGAACGTCTCAGGCATAAAAATATGTACAGGCCAGCACATAAAGGTACAACATTCTGTTGAATATTAACTTTTTTGTTGAAGAATGAAGAAAAATTGACAGTTTCGAGTATCTTTATGTGCTGGAGTCAGTACCATGTTTTTAAAGAAGCTTATAGGTTATAGTAAAAAAACCTTTCATTGATGACGAGACAGTTATATTTATAGTACAGCTACTTATCTTTTTCATTCTTCATCAAAGCTTTTTTATCGTTGTACGAAAATACTCTCATTAAGCTAATGATTGGGGAAGGCTGACGAGTTCGAGTTCCTTTCATTTATTACAAAAGAAATACAGATTACGAACAAACATGTAAATAATATTACAGTACTACAGGGTACTCTGTAAACATCTGAGGGCTAAGTGACAATAGAATGGAATGCATTTATTTGTCAGAATATTGTACAAATCTGTTATTTGACTTTTGTATTACGATCATAATATTTTGCCGTTTCCGGCTTATAAGCCGGAAACGGCATGCTATGATGCTATATACTATGCTATGATGCTATGCTATGTTCATCATAGCATTAAAATTGAGGGAATTTGTCGTAGACAGTAATGGACATGCAGTGTACATTATTAGAAAAGAATTTAATTCTACGCCAAGGAACATTAAGCATAATGCACTTTACGGCTGGGTCTGGATACAACATCATGAAAAAAGTCAAATTTGTGTTTGTTTTGGTGACCAAAAACACAAATTTCAAAAATGTACAGTGTTGGAAGTGGCAGTATTTTAAGTTTTTAAATAGTTGAACACAACTGTCCAGTGGGTGTTTATTCATTTTGGTACTCATCAATGTCGTCATTTCCTTTTATAGTAATAAGGATCGTATCGTCAGCGTATAGTATGCAATTGTGGGAAGTTACATTGGGCAATTCATTAACATAAAGCATGAATAAAAGTGGCCCTAGTATGGTACCTTAGGGAACACCGCAGTTGTTTTCACGATACAGAGACCTATACGTGAGCTTCTGATTACCTGCTTGTCCCGAAATCTTAACACATTGCTGTCGATGTGTAAGGTAACTTTCAAACCATTTCAACCCGTTACCCCTTATGCCATCGGTCTAATTTATAAATTAACAATGTATGGTTCACGAAATCAAATGCCTTGGACGTGTTTTCATTCCAAGTTGGTTAAAATAAGGCTAGATAAAGATCGATGGACGACCGGTATGGTCGGCCTATGCAAGTATTTATTGGGAAAATTCAGTCATAAAGAACATTTTTAAAAGTTAGTGATCGTTTTTAAAAGTAGGTACGGTCAGTGACAAAAGTAGATTTATTCACCTGCAGACACATCCTGACCGATCTCTCACTCTGAATTCTTTGTACCTTGGCGTCATATTATTACTGTCAATTTTCGCAAGTACATTTTTCACCGAAACTCTAGCTATTCCAGCATAGGTCATACTGACAATTACGAAACTAGACAAAGACCTATCTATATACAATTGTAACATCATGTTGCTACATAATATGGGGAACTAAATCTTTCATGTAAGTACTCAAAATCAAAATATTTTATTTCACATACGCCTACATGGGCACTTATAGAACGTCGATAAAAGGTGCACGGTTCGGGTTGTTCGTTTCCTATGGAGAAAAACCGGCAAGAAACAATGGTTACTCTTTTAAAACCATTTGGTCCTACAATATTTGTATGTTACAGCGTTAGTACTTAAGTATGAGAGGACAGCGTAGGCCCGATAATAAGTCGTTGCTTACTACAAAAGGTAGAAAAAGATAATAGTAAAAAAAAGCAGATTTATAAAGCCTACAATGTCCACACATTAACAAAAAATATTAATGGAAAGGAATGTATACAAAAGTAAAAATAAAACATTATAAGAACAATAAATTAAACAATTGACACAAATATAGTCATCAGACTCGACATTTCCCTTCTTCCATAGTTGTCTCTAACACATTTATAATTATAAGATAAACAATAAAGCACTTTTTGTAATAGTATTCTTAGAACATTGTTAACGCATGCACTACACGAATGTTACTCGAACTATTTACTAAACAATTCAACCCTTTCAAAGCGACACTACATTATGGCCGGTACATTCGACCACATAATAACTTAATAACGAACGAAAATGAAGTAATTGCGATGTGGTGGACCGCATCACCGCATCACCACTGCACGAGAATGTCCCCCGATCAGGGTAGGTTAATATTAAATTTTATTAAAATGGCCCTTCGTGGATTGTAATGCAGTCTGAAATACAAAATTGTGATAAATACGTATCATTTTCAGCGAGATCTGGAATGATGTATGTAATTTATTTAGCAGGATATGGGCTATGAAACTGGCGATAAGGAAAGAAAAAATGTTCTTTAGAAGGATGTATGAACAGAAACTGTAACTGAAACTAACAACCAAGGTTGTTTAGGACCAATTTTCTAAAAGCACTTTAAACCAGCTTTGATTATCCAAATAATGTTTCAGTATTTTATGAAGATCCGTCGTCCAATCGAACATAGGACATCAAAGTCAACCCCAGCTCCACACAGAAATAAAAGCCCTCAACACAGGTATTTAATTCATTCCATTATACGGCACTAGCGTTCATTAACACCAGCGATGCTCAATGGGTTGGACAGGGCCCCCCTTCACCTCCCCTCGTCCCGCGATCCCGCACGCCTCGTTAACGACAACCTTTCATCTGATTAACTGCTAGCCTTTTAAATACCCCTCTGTTTCCCAGTTTTATTGGCGGGATTCCGAGTTCGTGCGACACGTCACGTGAACATCACGTGAGAGAAACGATGAAACACGTTTATTGCATCCGTATTCCACGCTCTGAATCATCGCTACAATAAAAATCAATGTTTGATGCATAATTATCGCTCCAAATTGAGGTTTGCATTTCGGTAAGTAATGCGTGCCCATTGTGGAAATATATGGTTGTTGGCGGCTAATTGGATTGACTCATCATTCATCATTTCAGCCGAAAGACGTCCACTGCTGGACATAGGCCTCCCCCAAGTGTCGCCACATTGACCGGTCCCGTGCGACTCGCATCCAGCGGATCCCCGAAACCTTCACCAGGTCATCGGTCCACCTAGTGGGAGGCCTTCCAACGCATCGTCTCCCGGTTCGCGGTCGCCATTCCAGAACTTTTCGGCCCCATCGGCCATCTGTTCTGCGAGCAATGTGCCCTGCCCACTGCCACTTAAGTTTGGCAATTCTTCGGGCTACGTCGGTAACCTTGGTTCTCTTGCGGATGTCCTCGTTTCTGATTTGATCACGCAAGGAAACTCCGAGCATAGCTCTCTCCATTGCCCTCTGGGTGACTTTGAGCCTTCTGATGAGGCCCATTGTGAGCGGCCACGTTTCGGTCCCGTATGTAATCACTGGCAACACACACTGGTCATAAACCTTTGTCTTGAGACACTGCGGTAAGTTGGACGAGAAGAGATTGGATTGACTATCATTACTAAATTAAAACATTCAAAACAATTCTGTTTTAATGTGAGTGCTTTTCAACCGATTGTATCACCAAAAATACATCGAACACTAAGTATATTGGTGCCTAGTAAAAGCAAATAAATTAAATGATGTACATAAAACCGACTGGCTTATTTTATTAAAAGCGTATGTACGAGAATTTCAACGAATTTATTACTTTGTATACAGAAACAATTTTACGAATGAAAAAGTGATGTTTATTTGTCGAGGTATCTTTTATACCCATCACTTTCTTAAGGGTTATATCGCACTTTTTATGATCGTCAATTTTCTTCTCTAAAAAAAAGCGTGGGCCTAAGAAAGTGTATCGTAACAACGCGCAATAAAATTGTCTGTCTCTGAAACTTGTAATTTCAGCAAAGAGATGTTAAACATTTAGCGAACGAGCGACTCTCGCAAGAACAGAAGACGAGATTTTTGCTACTAATGTCGCTATTATCACGCACGATCTAATGAACATATAAAAACACCCTATAAACTTCATCAACTCAAGGAACTGTATAACCTAAGCAGAATGAAATAGAGTTTAATTTACCCTGACGACATGATTCGGTTATTGAATTTCTTGCGTCAGTGGGTCGACTCACGTAGTTCGTTTTCACACAGTTTGTGAGATGTTTCCATGGCTATTTATCTGATGTCTACTGGTGGACGCGATCTAATTACGTCGTGAACACAAGTGATTACAATCGACACGAGATACCCTTATTGATTGATTTTAACTTGAAAAACTCCTTTTCTTACTCGGTACGAAATAAAGAAAGATAAAACAAAGAAAGAAATTAAATTTTCCGTTTACTCAACAAAAACAATACAGAAAACAAAATAACTTTTGGTTTTATTTGAGTTTTTATTTACCAGTCCGTTAGAAGTTTTAATCCTAAAAGTAATGAGTAAAAATGAAAACTATAAGAGTGTAATTAGAAACATTAATTAAAACACTAAACCCTAGACACGATATCCTAAAGTTAATATCCGAAAACAAAAGCGTAGTTAATAGTAATACCTATGGAATTACGACTAATGAGAGATAGGATCAGGAATAAAACAAAATTACTCACGTACTGTACATTTTATGTCACATGGCATAGAATAAGGGAGTTGAAGTAGAAGCGAAACACTCACTCCGAACGAATTGTAAATTAAACTGAAGCCATAATCAATGATGCCAACGACTGGGCCGAAATAATCGTGTTACTAGACGAAAGTTTCATCGATTCGTGATGGAAAACAAATTTGTAAATGCCTATTGCTGGTTGTTGGGCCATCAAAAGGTATAAAAGGTATAACTGAAACCTAATTTTCATATTACTCAACAAAATGCAGCTAGTTCTACCGTAGAACTGTTTAGTAGAACTAGTGGTAATGATCTATAAGGAGTGTACAATAACCCTTTTTCAGGTTTTCAGTTATTTCTCATGTAAACATCTGTGGACTAAACACCGTGACTGTGACAAATACTCGAGACTAAAAATTATGACACAGAGCAATCTATCTCAAATAAAGCATGTAATTTATTTTATCGAAAATTTTTTCATAGAAACAAACAATCGCAGACATGGTAACTTCTACCAATCCACACTGGAGCCACGTAATGGATTCAAAATCAAAATATCTTTATTTCACATAGGCCTACATGGGCACTTATAAAACGTCGACAAAAATGCGCTCGGTTCGGGTTGGTCGTATTCTATGGAGAAGAAACTCTTTTCTGATTACAGCTCCTGTCATAATGAGGAAGCCTGAGCTGTGCCCCAGCAGTGAACAAAATGATTGGCTGATAATGATAGGTAATTTACGTCGGAAGTCGTATTTGTATCGCTTCTACAAAGTATTGTTATTCTATGCCGTCGTAGTTGTATTGTCGGCACACGCCACCCCTATCAATCTGAGATCGTATCGTTTTGATTGCTGTTCAAACTAATAGCGCTGTTCAAACCGCTGTTTGTTGTTGTATTATTTCGTACAAGTGTTGTTTTGTACGAGAATTTAAAGACAAAAATGAACTCGACACAAAATTTATTCATACTGAATTAAATGAGCGAAGGGTCTTCTATCTGTTTAACGAAGATTAAATGTGGCCCAATATGTCTTTTATTATAATTCAAGAAATTAACCATGAGTTTATTCAAACAAGAATAAAATTAATCTTTAACAGAAAGTACGAAAATAAAGGATTTTTTAACTAATTGGATAAAGGTTATTATTGTTATCATAAGAGCCATGTGGAACCCAAAGTAAGATAAACACCACAGATGGGGCACAAGTCTCTATCTGCAGGAGGGGCCACCATACTGTTAGCATTACAAACAAGCACACAAGGTGGCAGGTTGAGACTGGACGCAGGAAAAAGGCGAAGCTGGTCTAGCTCTGGATTGTGATTGGCCGTCCTGATTGACTACTATTATAGAACGAAACTTATTCTAAAAACTAATGAAAAGCAACTCTAAAATTCTGTAAGTTAGATGAATATTTCTTTATAGGGAAATAGATGAGCTGATAAATAGCGACCGACGGACTTTTCGGAACTTATTTTGACTATCCAGAAATACCAATAAGCTTGTTATATTATAGGCTTTATTCCGATTTGTTACCATTCACATTCAAAAATGATGAAATACTTTCTTAGTAGGTGACTGAAGGATATTTACCTACTTAAGTTCCTACCTAGGTACCTAAATAAATCTCATTAATCAATTTAGGCAACTAACATTCAGAGTAACGACGAAAAGGTCCTTTTACTCCAAATAGTACCCGGCGGCGGCGGCGGCGGCGGCAGCGGCGCAAATCGAATTCAAATTCAGGTAATTTTTTAAAAACCTCATCAATAGACTCCATTTGATCAGGATGAGAACATTCTTAAAAAACGTAGGATAAGGAATTGTAGGCTAAGTAATGGATTATATTGATGACATTGTGTGGAGGGGGATTTGGAGGACTAGGTCGAATCGAGGCTGGTCGGGCTTACTCGGGTTGCCTCGGGTAGGGCTTTCGGGATTGAGTTAAATTGTTTAGGGTAATTCTCAGGCTTGTTAATTTGGAAACGCTTTGAACGTTGTGTTCATTATTAAATTGCTCTACTGATTTAGGGATTCACTGTCCGTTGACCTTTGAATTCAGTACGTTATTTACTAGTTTGAAAGAAGATTTTCATAATTTGTTAGTTACTGGACTATAAAATGAGAAAGAGTGTTATACTAATGCATGGAATCATGTCGATATTTTTTATTTTATGGCCGGAATGAATCGAAACGAAGCCGATTCATCATCTGACTAGCCTTTTCCCAACTATGTTGGGGTCAGCTGAATATGAAGAAGTCAACTGCGAACCACAAATTACAAATAACTTTTTCTAATTTTCGTAGTAAACCAATATGATGAATCACAGAAGTCAAGTCCCAAATCATTCTTAAAACCGGAAGAACCAAAATATACATGTTTATAAACGCAAACCGTCGGATGAGGGATGTCCGTCCGTCACACCCGTTCACAATAAATCGGGTCCCGTCGGTCGCATCCGTCACCGTGCCGGACCGTTACCGTCCCGAACCACAGTATACAGATAGCAAACCATCTTTGTTGTCGCTTTACACACATAAAACTTAACCACTTCTCTCGATGCGTCAGACTCGATTACCTGAAGCATGGCTAAAATTTACGTAAATACATTATGTGTATCAGCCGATCTCAACCATTTTTTTTAGGTGAAATACCATATGATATTACTAAATATGTCTTACTTTTCCTAATATGTTGTGCTCCTATCTTTTGACTTTTCATAAGCCTCATGTAGGTTTGTGTGAAATAAAATATTTCAGCTACGGAGGTTGGATTTTGTGTCCGGTTGATGACAATATTATAGTCTCACCCTCTACTACCTACAAGGAATCTAAAATTAACTAGCGAAATTACGCTACCCTACCATAATCCTTTTTTCAGGACACCGGGCGTTTAAAATAATGTGTTTACTGGAATTTGTGTACTGTGTCGTGACGTACCGTGTCGCCGGCGCGCGTCAATTATTTATGTGAAGCAACGTGCTGCTAATTGTGTTATGGACACACACTCGTGTTACTGTTGTCAACTTCATATAAATGAACATGTTTATTCGCTCCCAAAATCGTAATTCAATGGCTGATGGAATGGTTTACAGAATTCATTGCAGTTTGTATTAACAATTGTAATAACAGCCGCACGGGTTGGTTGCTCGGTCTGTGGGTGGGTGTGATCATTACATACAGAGTTTCTTCCGTACCTCTTTCCGAGGTACGGAGGAAACTCTGTAAGTAAATCCCGGAAAAACCGGTTTTACTATGGAACCGAAACCCGGTTTAGCATGCCTTATCGGAAAGTACCTTACCACTACCCACCGATTGTCAAAGATCTTCAAATGACAGCCGAGACCAACGACTCAGTCAGTGACCTAAAAGTCTGACAACCAATATGATCAGGGGGGGGGGGTATTGTATTACCTAATACTAACGGGTCGTGGAGGTCAATATAGACAGTAGTTCTATGAAAAATAATATTATATTATAATATATTATTATAAAGAGGAAAGATTTGATTGTTTGTTTGTTTGCATTGAATATACTCCGAAACTACTGGTCCGATTTGAAAAATTCTTTCAGTGTTAGATAGCTCATTTATGGACCAATAGGAGCGGAGCAGCAATGAAAAATGTTGCGAAAACTGGGAAAATGTTACACAAACGAAGTTGCGCCAGAAAGCTAGTGTAAAATACTAGTATCAGCTGCACTCCGTTACGCTGGATGTCATCTCCAACATAGTGGAGAAAATTCTAGACAGATAATCTTTTCATTTTCAAACAATTATTTTATCAAACGAAATTCCGATAAACATGCAGTGACTTTATAATGTATCGACAATGGGTAATATCATATTAATTATGCAC
The DNA here is from genome assembly GCA_949152445.1 of Cerastis rubricosa. Taxonomy (NCBI): domain Eukaryota; kingdom Metazoa; phylum Arthropoda; class Insecta; order Lepidoptera; family Noctuidae; genus Cerastis; species Cerastis rubricosa. The sequence goes on along the minus strand of OX424531.1, from coordinate 23,795,819 downwards.
GTTATTTCAATTAAACACGAAACCAAATTAATTTCATTTAGTTTTAATCCGGATCGGAAAGCTCCACCGATGACACAAAAGATACCGCTTTGTTACGTTTAAAGCATTTTAATTAAATGCAAATTTAAAATAATAAAAATAAAGTCTAATTATTTATATCCTGGCGGGACAATAGCGTTTAATGTCTCTTGCATAATGAAAAGTGTTACAGGCACCACAGATCACTTCAGAACATTTACGGATACTTGTTACAATTCTCCTGACTTTATCTCAATTTATTTGGGGTCGGTGCAGCATGTTTTCTCTGAGGGTTAGTCATCTCAAAAGTCATCTCCTTTGTAGTCATACTGCCTTTTGCATAATATATCCCTGATTCATTGGTGCTTTTTTTAGAATTGGTGTTTATGTTTTTATTTTTTTTAGATATCCGCTATTTTTTGTTCTGTTGAAATTATACTCATCAACAAATGCCGCTCATATATCCAAAATCTCATATATTGAATATACCCAAGGCTTTAAGGCTACCTTTGTGTAAATTTTACTTATGAATTAACTTTTAATAAATATTATAAACGCTTAAGTGATTAGTCCGTCAGTAACCTTTTATGACAAAGTCAGTAACCTTTTATGACAAAGTCAGTAACCTTTTATGACAAAGTCAGTAACCTTTTATGACAAAGAGAAGTATACGGATAAATTTCATGGGCATATTAGCACACTTTTCATGGCGGTAGTCCCGTGGGACAGTCTCCAACCACCACACGTGCGAATCCAAATCCTAGTAATAAGATAATTTCATCTTCAGATACCCTTGTTTCATACAGCCAGTGATGTGTACCCAAGAGAGTATACGTAATAAATCATAAGGAAGTTCAGTATCTGTACAAGCTATACCCTAATCCTTACACGTGTTATCGTACGGTAATCTGGTAACCATTTAAACATAAATTTGTGAGGAAACTACAATGTTTAAATTACTGTAAGATATTTTAGACAAGGGCTATGTCAATCACTGGCCTTACACATGCCAACGTAGCGAATAAAGTTTGTGTTCACTGTTAAGAATAATAGATACACGAGTTATTTCAGGAACGGAAAAAGGTTGGTAAAAGCTCCAAGCCACCGGGCTTGGAGCTGCATAAATATACATACATACTGTGGAAACGACCTTAAGGATTGATGGTGTGAGGGATGATATGAAAGAGAAAGGAGTAAATTATGTCGTGGCGTCTAGCAAAGAAGAACAGAAGAAGAAAACGTGTTGTGCCAACCACAATTAGAACGGAACAAGAGCAGGAAGATGATGGATGATGACTGAGGAAACGTCAGTGGTAACAAAACCTGTAGGTATAAGCTACTCTGCCCTCGGAAGAGGGTGCCGGTCTGTGTTAAGTAACGATAATGTGTGTACAATTACCTTAAAGCCAAAATAAGACGCTTCACTTTCCGTTCTCTTTTGTCTTTCATTTGGCATCTCACACTCAAAGTGGATCTCAGGTGAACGTGGAATGAAAGGAAAACGATCGTTCCCACGATGAAACCGTTCACTCGAGTAGCGTGTGATATTGGTATCAGACTCAATTTTAGCGACCTCGTAACTCTAAATAGTGCTAATGAATAACCATTTCGCCTATCAGTAATTATGAGTTATTTTATTGGAGAAACGTTTATAAATAAGACTAATAAATAACTAATAAGACTAAGAAGATTATTTTGCTGGTGCTGTCATATAACTATGGAACAAACGAATAGACAGTTTGGTATTCTATCCTTCAAACAAAACCACAAATTACATTCATAAAATATGGAAACAAGCAATTATTTCATGCCAAAACTATTCACGAATCTACTTGTTAATTCACAAAGGGATACCGAGTTCGTTAACACGTTGTCACATATACTATCCAAATAAAAGAGCCGCCCAGTAGTCCCCACGCTCCCCACGTGACCTACCAGAACATAATAACAGATTTTGGTCTAAATGACTAGATGAAAGCTTCTCTGTTCAGCGACAATAAGGCCTCCACGACTTGCGCTAACCAACTTTATTTTACCACCAAATCATTTCAAAATAACCCTTAAGACTCCGTCCATAAAGTTGGATCAGGGTGAAAGCGTTACTTGGCGGGTCATTAGTTCCAGGATAGTGATATTTCGCCGGCCATGCATCACCCTGATATATGACATAATGAGGATAGGAATTTAGTGTCATAAAAGAGCTTACTCGGACATTATTACACAGACATTCGAGCCATGTTTTGTTCCGAGCTATTTTAATATTGTATGTTCATACTTCTAACAAAGAATACTTAAAATGTTGGAGTTTTACAGAATTTAATCGCATTTTAAGCGTGTTCTTTGTGCTGAAACGAGAATTTATTATTTATTGTTTTTATTTCGTTCTGTTATTTTGAAAATGGATGTTATGTGTTTTTTCCTGATATTTTTCATAAAACCCGTGCTCCTTCAAAAGATTGTGTGAACATTTTTAAAACTGAATTTCAGTTTTGCTCGCTTATGAATTTTCCTTACTTCTTGAACTTGTAATATCGCCTGACGTCACACAGTCACAGTCAGCAAAACGTGTAGAATTTTTAAATTGCCGCGCAATTCCGTGCGGCTGGCAGGATTGGGTCAACTGTGTTCCCAAGACGGACGTGAAGGTAGTATGTGGTACTATAACTGGTAAAAAAGTTATATTCAGTCCGACATCATCCGATTTTTATTTGTGATAAAGACTGAATACTGTATAACGAAATTAACTTGTGAAAGGACGCTTAGCAGCAAGCGGTAATACAAATATACAACTTTGAAATTATCTAACTTCGTAGCACCACATAATCATGACGAGTAAAATTGTAGTTTGTAGTTAAACATCATCGTTTTCGAAGAAATGACAGCAATCAACAACACTGCTGTAAAAGCTCAAGACAATGCCAGCAACAATTCAACCGAAGAACGCTCAAATTCCTTACGCCATAAAAGTGAATATCCCATGCACATTAGAGGTGACATAATAGCCCCAACATTACCATACACGCGCCGCCATGTGCTCGAGTGTGCCAGAGCGGTCTGAATGCGAGGAGTTTTTAATAAAGAGCTCGGCAGACGATATGCATGCCGTGCGAGCTTGTGTAGACGACGGCCATTTATAAAGATAAATGGTGCTGCGAATAATAAAATGGAATGAGTTAATCTACAAGGACAATGATCTAGACCTGGCACAATTGGTCATACTATAGAATTTTAAAATTATCTTACCAAAAAAATTAACCCATAGATCCATATGTAAAGTAAAAAAAAAAACACACAGAAGAGTGAACTCTATATCCCGCATGAAATGATAGAAGCAATTTTCAGTTTAACTGAAACGTTTTCGACACGGTGCAGTAACTCTAACGAATTAAACCTTTGGATTTAGAAAGTTGTTGTAAAGATCGCAATTTAATTGATTTTGTCCATGCAATTAGAAGGCGTACATCATTTCAGCCCAAAAGACGTCCACTGCTGGACATAGGCCTCCCCCAAGAAGGCCCCCCTTTTTGGGGGAGGCCTATGTCCAGCAGTGGACGTCTTTCGGGCTGAAATGATGTACGCCTTCTAATTGCATGGACAAAATCAACGTTTTGCCATAATCGCCACGCTTGGCAGGCGGGTTGGCGATCGCAGTACGGTTCTTACAAAAGCACAGAGAACGCTGCTGCCCATTCTCTGGCAAGTCCCTTAGTCGCCTCTTACGACACCCACGGGAAGATATGGGATCGTGCTATTCTTTACATCCAACACCACACAGAGAAGGCGTACAACCTGCCAGGGCTGCGGGTTGTTCGAAAGAGATACCGTGGCCCTGGAACACAAAGGGCTCAGAAGGAACATGGATGGGTTTTAGTCAGTCAAGTCTGACACTACCTTCCGCTCCGCCCAGAACGGGAGAAGTCATTTGATGATTTTACATCCGAAAAAAAAATGCGTACAAACCGAATCAAATATCTCGTATTCTTTTAAATATTTCGTGGTTTGCGTAAAAAGAAAAGGTTAAAGCAGTTAGAGCATAAAGTTATCTATGTTATTTCGGTTCTTTTGATGTTAAATATAATCATTTTTGGAGTAAGTATTATGTGGGTAAACAGTCATCATCATCATCATTTCAGCCGAAAGACATCCACTGCAGCACATAGGCCTCCCCCAAGTTTCGCCAACATAACATGGGGGGTTTTGCCATAATCGCCACGCTTGACAGGCGATCGCAGTACGGTGGTCGTAAAAGCACAGAGAACGCTGCTGCCCATTCTCTGGCAAGTCCCTTAGTCGCCTCTAACGACACCCACGGGAAGATATGGGATGGTGCTATTCTTTACGTCCGACACCATACAGAGCACAGGGTAAACAGTATTCAAAGATAAATTTAAGTCAGGTTATCGCAGCCCACTGTGGAAATAGGCCTCTTCCAAGCTTCTCCACAACACCCTGTCCTTCGACTTCCATATCCAGTCTGTTGTACTTGTAACCCAACCAGCTTTATAGTCGGTCAACGCCTTTCACGGGTTTGATACGTCTTTACTTAGGTATGGCTTGCTCTTATGGGGTAACTCGACACAAATCCATAGCGGTAACAAATTCTAGAGAGCAATAACTGTGGTGCTTCAATATGCAACCATTTTTTTAAGTTTTTCGCAAGCCAATATAATTTAAAAACCATGTCACACACATAAATCATAACTATCTTAGCAAAGGAATATGAGAGGTACCTCATTCGTTAATAATAGTCGGTAAACGTATGATTCCCCTGTAGGCCGGTTATGTAGCCATTTGTTTTGGCAAGAGATACCGTCACAGAGTATCAAAAAAGATAAACACAGAAGGTCGGGTTCCTACAACGAGCGAAAACAGGCGCACGCAAACAACGATAGACGCGACTTACGATGAATGCCAGTCCAATGATATTCCAATAAATGTATATAGAGAGTGCTATAGACTAGCTGTTAGTGGATATCCTTGTGAAATAGAGGTAGTGTTGGACAGGTTTTATATGATCTAATTTAGCAGGTACTATGGCAGCCGTTTTTTGGGCCTCAATTAGCTGTTAACCATTGGGATCAAACCAAAGTATGCACATGCAAAGGAGTTCGAAAAAACATATTTCTATCTCGTTTACTGATGGTCTCATTGTTACTGAAGATCGGCGTTTTGAGGGACTTTTATAGTTGATGACTTTTGATTGTGATTTGGTAACTTGTCTATTGCTATTCCCTGTGAAAAAAAATATGATCGCTATTTGTTATGCGCTTGCTGTACGCATACGCGTGTCCATGTTTGGGTGCGTTTTTACTCGAAGCATGGAGCTGGCATTCTGTACCTATCTACTCTATGGCAGTCAGTACAATTGTAGGTAAGTAAGAAGCCTATACATCAGTATGAGCGACACTCGATTATCTCTGGCTACCCCCGGGGAAATTATCGTCATTATACTTTACTTAATAGGTAACGCTGTTTGGAACTGCATACATTTGCGGGGATAGATCAATTTTGTAAGGAGCGGATTGTGTATTGATGAAAGATTGCCTATTAATATTAATTATGGATTTTGTGATTAACTCCTAAAACTGTTTGTTGTTAAGGCTATTAACTTCAAACAAGTCTTACACCCGTGTCAATACACAAGTCAAAGAAATTTCTTGAAATAGAACTGTCAAAGTTAGTATTTTATTTATTTAAACTTCATGTACAATAGTGGTACTTAGGCGGACTAAATGCCACAAGGCATTCTCTACCAGTATTCTTAGCTTTGCTTAATTTGGTGGCTCTTACTTGGTTTAAATTCTTGTCTATTGCATAGAAAAAATTGCTGTAATTTACTTTCTCAACAGTCAGTTGTTTAATTTGATGAATCTGTTATGGAGTCAGCCCGGAGTTTTTTTGGTTAATCATTTAATGTTATTCGACGAATTTATTTACTTCATTTATATTAGCGACAGAAATGCACACGCACAGAAAATACCCACTGCCCCTTCCCTATCATAAGCATCTTCCTCTCGCAATATTATGTTATGTAATGTGTATTTATGTATTGTAATGTTGTTAATGTAATGTTATTTTTTTATTTTCAGGACAAAAACATGAAAAACATTAGTTAATGACACGTGGAACAGATTTAAAAGAAAGCCATAAAACTAGAAAAACACAATGTTGACCAACGCAGCCGTTTGTGAAGAGTCTTCTCCTATATAATGTCCCTCAAATATTGTCGCAGGGACCCTTGGCTCAAACATTATTCTTTCATCGAGCCAATGTTTGCTCACTATCCTAGCTAAACACGCTCGCCAACGTTTTTCTATGTCCTCTACAAAATCTGGAGACGTACATGACGTGATGCGTGAAATTGTTGGTAAAATATGAACAGGTTCTGGTAAGAGGTAAACGTAACGATTAAATGGGCTATTGACTATTTGATGTGTGTTTGCAATTTTGTATACAGCTAGTAGCTGAGTGGTGAGTTTGATTGAAGATACAATACATTTTAGTTGAAGATTTGTAGTCAACTGGCGGATCGGATGGAAACTGATAGGTATACTGTATTTAAGGTCTGTATTAAGTTGGAAGTGTAGATACATAAGAACCTACAGAGTCGCAGCCGCAATTTGTCCATAGCAATTTGACCGAACCTCTATTTGAGCTTTCTTTAACATCTTTCGAAGAGATTGCAAAGAAAGGGAAAATATGAGTCTGAAGAAAAAAACAAGCAATATTTTGCAAAAAAATCCAAAGCCATTCAAATATTTCAAAACATAAGCAATATAGGACAAACGGCAGAAAAGATAAATGTCAAAGAATTTTCGTCTGACGGTGGTTTCAAATAACGGAAGGTTTGACGTCGGCTATCAAATGTCGCCGCGCGATTGATGTACCGAGTTCGGGCCGATTCTCCGCGTGTCGCACCCTTTTGATCTCACTTCCTGGGGAAATTTAGAACAAATTCTATTACGTTTTAACGTCAATTTTATTTGAATCAATAACATGTTAATTTTGTTTGTTTGTAATTTAATTCAATCATATTGACTAATTCCTCTTTTATCAAATACAAAAAATATGGAGGCACGATACATTAGGATGAAGATCCTAAATTCATAAAACTCCAGCGACGTTGACGTTTGACGAGTTTATGGTTCCATTTTCAGTCCTACTTCAAACCCGTGCACCCCAATTTCAGGTCCACTTTATATTTTAATACAACACGAGGGCTGTCAAACAAGGCCGTGACACGTGGTTCATGGCTCATGGCTTACTTTGCGCCAATAAATTCGTAAAGCGTTATATTTGGCGACGATCAATCACGGAGGCATTAACACGACCCTGGCTTGCCTTTTATTTCATCGATGTGCTATACAAACTGCAAAATATTGAGAGAACCACTCCATTCAAATTTAAACTCTTTGATTCTAGGTTTAAGTTTGAAATTAGGTTACAGTTTTGGAACATTTTGGGGGCTGACTGTATCAGAAGTTTGAACGTACGAAGCGAAGTTTGTTTAAAGAGATAAACGGCTATCGGGTTCGGAAAACGTTCCACTGCGGTTGAAATACATATTATGAGCAACAAGTTACTTGTACACTTTTAAAAAGTTTATCCAAGATCTGAATATATTGGAACAATAACGGCCAGTAGAAAGAAACGGGCATACGTAATTAGTCCTTGGCTACGCGCCAAAGACCGAATACGTTGTTTTGACCTAACTTTCATCGATCAAAGAAACTTGAAACAATTTTCAAGCCTTTGTAAATCTTTGCTGAAAAGTAAAGTGTAGCTATTTTGAATATAACGGACATTTTAAAACAAGCTCTTTTCATTCTTGAATATTACAATATATTCTCCATATCTAAGATATGAAGTGCAGCAGGGATGTATTCTATCACTGCTGCACATCATCTCTGTTTCGCAAAGAATAGCTGAACAGCAAACGTTGCTTTGTCGTATCAATTTAAAAAAGAGAAAAAAAGGAAGTTTATTTCTTTAGTTATGTACACACAAAACACTTAACAGGACAATACATTGAGATACAAGAGCACAAAGGTACTGCTTGATGCAGTATAGTGTTAGAAGCAAATTGTTGTTTAAGTATTTTTAATTATTGCGGGATTAAAAAACCTAAAAATATCAAACGAATATAGATGTTTTCGTATGGTATTTTTTTTTAATAGAACTCAAAGTATCCGCATAATTTTACGACTTCAAAAGCAAATATCTCATAATCAGTTGTCTTTAGAATAAAAGTATTTAAGCGCCGTTATATGCAAATATAATAATAAACATGGTAAATATTTTATTCTAGCTTTATTTATAGTAAAACAAAGTAAAATTGCAACATTTTCAGGCTGTCACGATACGTCGAAACAATAAAAGTAGGTACACGATGATTACACGAACATTAAGTATTTGATCCCAAACTGCTGACCTGTCGTTAAACTGGGGCTGAGTCGTCGCTCGTTAAAACTCGGTCTTTGACCTACACTCCAAGACTACAACGAAATGTTACCAAATATTCCGCTGACATTTTTAGTAGGCTGAGTTTTTAAGTTCAATTTCAGATTATGACACTGGAGGGGAAAACTATGTAGTTCATTTTTATTAAAACTTTTGTCGTATGAGTGTTACGGAACCGGCCGTAAATGGCAACTTGCATTGTATTGTATTTTTTATTGTAAAACATGAGTATACATTAAATAATATGTGCAAGGTCTTAAAAATAAACAGGTAGATCTGCATGTTTTACCATTAAAAATTGTTTTGCATAAAAATAACTTTATTTTTGTGGTTAAGATTATACCATGAAAAAATAATTTAAAAAAACTTTTGTCTACATAGCGTCAGCAAACTATGAAATTAATAACAAAATACTCCTAACGCTAATTAAAAAATAAAACAAAGTATAGTTTTTACAGATTTGAGAGTCAAATTGTGAAAAATCTATTTAATTAATTGCGTTCATTTAATCTGATATGGTATGATACGCACGATGTTATGATTTGAACTTGGTTATGAGAGATTTTTTAAAATGTATTATAAACAGAGCATTTCCGAAAAAGTATAACTCATCAGATCGTTGTCCTTAGTACTCCTAGACTCGTTACAATTTTTAACTAAAACTCATGTTAACAGCTGGGTTTTCGCATCTCGGTTACTGAGGAGGTTCTATTCAGGTTTGCAGAAATTGGCGCAAAAGAAAAACTCGTCAGCTTTATGAGAGAAGGATTTATAAAAAAAACCTGTTTTAACTAAACACTGGAACAGTTAACGTTTTATATTTAGATCATAATTTCCTAAAATACAAACTTTGCTAGAAATTCTTTTTTTGCTACAGAAAAGAAGTTGGACCGAAATTCTGATTTTATTATTTTTCTGGAAATTGGTCAGAGTTGCTTTTGAAAATCTAAGATCGTTCAACGTTACAAATTAGTAAAGCAGGCTATACAATTAAATTATTAACATACTCTGTGACCATAAAAGGATTCTTGTTAAAATCATGAACCTTTTAAAGCATTTAAACTTCATTTTTATTTCGCAGTAATGTTCTTTCTGCGAAGTTAAAAACGGCTTTAATTTGGGTTTTATATCATGGGTCGTATTTTCCCCGGCGTTGAACACTGGTAACCTTTTTGACTTGCTAAAATTCTGTCGCTTTTAATTTTATATTATAGCATTCAGGAAAAATATGTCCCTAGTTACTTAAATTAAAGTTATTCATCAAAATATTTCTTATTTGTAAACAAAGACCCACTGAAATAAAACCCTACAACTTTGCAATACAATTTTGAAAAACTTATTTCAAACCTATTACTTTCAACAGCCAGATCGGTACATGACATTGAGATGATCGCATTGGTTGAAACTCGCGCAGAGCAGGGAATACTGGCGCGAAAGTGAGTGTTTGTTGCACTCACTTTGCGTACACACACACGTTGCATTTGCTTTCAATGATGATGATGAATTTCAGCATGATATCTACCTTTTTACTTTTTGAAAAGCGATTATCACTTGTGTAGTAAAGTAAAATGAAGAAGATTAAGCTAGAACAAACAACAATCCTGCAAGAGAACCCAATCTCTGTTATACTTTAAAATTCAGACTACTGATATTAAATAACGGACTTTCGCAAGAAAAATGATATGAAAAACGCTCCAGAAAACTTGTTCTCAGTACAGAAATCTCGCGATATCACATACATTTTTAACTCTTCCAGTTTAAGGCTACTCTTCATCACAGCTTCTGAATCTTTAATGCAGACAGATAATTTAATTCCTCGTTGCTGCGAATTATTCAAGGTAACGCCTGAAAAGATTGTTGCTTTCCAGCCGTTGTTTTGTTGGGATTATTGTCTTAATCCGGATGTTAAGTCGTGTACTGCGGATAACGCTATGTTTTGGGAGGCTGTGTTTGGAAGTTCAAAAGGTATGCATAGACAAGCATGTTTTATTATGGTCGTTTTATGAAATGTTTCAGTAGAAAATTGTTATTCTTAGACACAGGCGTTTAGAACAATAATCTAATGATGGTGTTCAGACTTTTCTGATCATATTCTCTGGCACGGTTCCAAGTTAATAATGGAAGAGATTTTAGCTGTATTGCAGGCGGTAATTTCTGGTCAGTGTGGCATTTAACACTCCTTTTTTGCAGACTTATACAGTTTTGTTTCCTCCCCTCGTTTCTGTAAGATACTTTGAAAACTTTAACAAGGAGAAGGCGTGTTGGCGCTGTTCGCCCAGTCAGGTGGCAACCGGTCATCATATTCGCTTTCAGACCCTCTGCGCAAAAACTTCCCCATTAAGGTCAGAACAAAGACATGAAGAACAATAGCAATTATAACTCTTAATCCATCACGTCTAGGTCCATTTTCTTTTGCTCAAATAAACCTCCGTAAAGCAATCATCTTTTAATTCGTTCTGTAAGTTGTTGGAAACTGTAGAATGGATGAATCGAATTTATTCGAAGTGTTTCAATTAAAAACGGATAAGGCTAAAGAAAAGTTCTGAAACTGAATCAGAGTTAACTTCCTTCTTTCAAGTTAGCTCCGAACAAGGTGTTTTCAAACAATGACAGCCAGTTAATGATTAGTATACAAACTCTGTCAACTGTATGAAATTTTCACACTGCGTACGATGTTGATCATTTTATTTTGCCTGTTTTCGTAATATTTTCGTTCCTTTGATGCAGCCAAGGCCTTCGATTTTCCTTTTCATATTTTTCCTCTTCCACATTTTTTATTACAGATCGAAGATTGTCTTTATCGTGTTTGGGATACAATGCGGTTCATACATACACATTTCTTGATATAGAACCTTCCTTTCTAGCTACAATAAGATTTAAATATTGCAATAGTGCACAAGTAAAAGCTTTCTGCTCGACTTTAAGAGCAGTGACCCACTTTCCTTTACCGCGGAAACAAACAGATGACAGACTATTTTTTCCTTCCAAAATCAACAAGAAGGCAAACAAATACGTGTAAAGTTAGACCAGAGTGTCTTTATTATCTCAGGCACTTGATATTTTAGAGGGCAAGTTTGTAGGAAGTAATAAAACGAAGTTGGTCCTTAGGTTAGTTTAGTGTCTTCAATAATTCTCACAAATAAACAACTTGAGGACAAAGTTTTCGGACCCAAAGTTTGTTCTGGAATATTTGATGTGTTTTGATTACGTGGGACACGGCTAATGACCTGAGTTCTTCGTCTCTCCGTAGTTGTTGCTATGATTAATTCTTGAAGAGAAAAAACTTTACGTGGGTTCGTCGGACTACTAATTTGTTTTTCTCAGAATTAACGACTTGCTAACAAGTCCCTGATTTGCTCGGATTTTATGAGATCCGCCCTGTAGATTATCTATGTGTAATTGCGACATCTAAGAATTTATCTAAGGTCTTGTTAGTAACTTTTGGATTTAAAGCATAAAATAATACACAAACAAGTGTTACGACCGCATCACTAAACAAGTCAACAATAGTTTTAGGCAAACAAGTTCGAAACAAAAGGTGAGCAAGTTGCCTCATCGCTGAGAATCTCTGATATAAACAACCTTTGCTCTGAGCTGTCAAAATTCCGATTAGTCCAGAAGGGCTGCTCCGTACAACGAGCGTAACCGCACGCACACTCGCGAACGGCATTTGTTTGCAACCGTCGGCGTTGTACGTGCGTGACTTGTGTTCGCTTGTGCTCGCTTCTATTGAGCTGGCCTTCTCGTGTATTCTATGGTACTGTATCGCTTAGCGTACGAACTAGTTCCGAGCTTCGTACGAACAGTTTCAAGCTAACTAATTAATAAGGCAGACAATCACAACTTCTGAACACGTGTTACCAATGTTTAGTATTGAAGTATTTGATACGGACATAGTACGACGTATGTACGACGTTACACTTAGTGAGTTCCACGAGAAGGTTGTTTGCCTAACTGGTAATGATGCAGAGGATGAAGTCTAGAAGTAGTAAGTCTTGAATTTATTTAAAAAAAAATCCTAATACATCTTGTGTAGATAATAAACAAAACAAATATTTGATAAGACGTATCATAGATACAAAATAGGAAAACTGCTAAAAATGCTTGAAAATCGATCTTGTTGTAAATTAGAATAATGCTTACCGCTCCGCTCTAATATTACAGTAACTAGCTGCAAGTTCTCATTCAAGAGTACATAAAAGTCAGGACAGCGGCAGCGCGGCGCTCGAAGCCGTAGTACTTACAGTTTACAGTAGTAGGTACAACCGTACAGCGATGCATTTATGCAAATGGCCGCCGCAAATCTGATGAGCCGCGCTTACACCGACGGGTAATCGCTTTCGACGCGACTGTACGGAAAATTTGCAATTTCATTAAATAAGCTGAAAAGTCTTTTAATGTTTGGCTTGTTGGAGAAATTTGAGTTGACGGGGAAGAGGATTATAGTTGTTGGAAAAAAAAAAAAAAAAAAAAAAAAAAAAATCTTTACTTCGGATAAGCAACATCCATATGGGTTAGTAAACAAAAAGAAAGATAACTTATACCTATGTTAGTAAACCTTATGTATCTATTTAGCAACCAGGTTGTTGTTCAGAATGCATCTCTGAACAACATCACCTAACAATGGAGAATCGTATCTACCCGCTATGGTGTTCAGGATGGAGTTGGAGCTGCCCCGCACTCTGCAGAGCAAAGAGGCAGATTTCTGTCTGACGATGGCGTGGAAACCATCGACGTGTGCTTGCGCAAACATACCTGATGCACTGCAAAAACGGGGCAGCCCCATCAACATCCTGAACCCGTTATTATATTGGACCCGTAAGACACTGATAGCCCGCTGAGTATAGTTGGTCCACAGGCTGCACGTATAAAACACTTGGCAATATGCTTTAAAAAGCGTTATTTTTACTGCCCTGCTACAGCGTGCAAACCTGCGAGCCAACATGTTACATCGGACTGCCAGCGCCCTACGTTCCCTCTCAATGTCCACTTGGTCATTAAGGTCGTCGGTTACATAATGCCCCAAGTATTTGAACTGGTACACTCGCAATAAGTGATTCCCATTTAGTTTAATCGGGGGCACATACTCTGGACATTTAACACCGCCAGCCTTAAAGACCAAGAACTCACTTTTATTGACATTATAAACTAGGCCATGCTCTTGAGCATAGCGCTCACAACATTTAAGCAGCTCTCTAAGCGCCCTAACCGTAGGGCTCAGCAGCACCATATCGTCAGCATAGCTGATGTTGTTAACACTAACGTCATCAATGCGACATCCGATTTTCTTGCTGCTGAGCTCAACGATTAGATCGTCTATATACAGGTTAAACAGTTTTGGTGACGTAATCCCTCCCTGTCTAACCCCACATTCTAACCCATACGACACAGACAGCCCATCGGCCCATCTCACGCTGTTAGTCTGGTGATAGTACCAATACTGGAAGATACGCAACAGCTCCGATGGCACTTTTCTCTCCCGCAGCTTTTCCCACATAACCTCATAAGATACAAGGTCAAAGGCACGAGAGAGATCTAAAAAACAAGCATACACAGCTGTTCGACGTTTGGTGTAGTATTGCACCGTATGTTTGAGGCCGAGAATAGCACTTTCAGTGCCAAGATCAGTACGAAACCCAAACTGAGCGTCGTGTAATTTTAAGAAACTATTCAGCCGCGCGTCCAGCTGACTGTCGAGTACCTTCGCGATAACAGTAGCCAGGGAGATGGGTCGATAGTTACACTTGTCCGTAACGTCACCCGTTTTATTTTTAACAATAGGCACGACAATAGTTTGCAAGAGATCGCAGGGAAGGTACGAGTGACACATACAAAGCGAGTAAAACATAGCGAGCACTCTAGCTATATGAGGACCGGCATGCTGCAAGTGCTCGATGCTTAAACAATCGTGACCCGGGGACTTCCCTCTCGTCATTTTCTTAATGGTGCTTGACACCTGCCTAGCCGAAAAACGAACTAGATCCGATTCACGACAGCATCCGTCATCGAGCACTCGCAACGAAGAACCCAGCGGTGACTCCACTTTAAAGTGATCCCTAAACATGTTGGCAATGCTGTCCGGCTGATCAACACCACCGACACTCACAGGAAGGCCAGGCTTAATATCAAACTTTTTGGTAGCCTTCCAGAACTTCTGAAAATTATTGGCTTTACGGAGAGAAGCTATTATATCAAGCTTAATTTGTTCTTGGTGAGTCTGACACCACACTAGTTTGCTTTTAAACACCTTTCGAGTCAGACACATATCGTTGTAGATATCGCCAGAAGTTGGTTTATTGTGCCATACCCATAGCTCATACTTAAGCCTCGTAGCCGCGTGGGCGCCACGAACGTGCTTGTTCCATCCAACAACACGGCCAACATGTCTATGAGACCGAGTTTCCACTTGGCACTGTACCGCAGCCTCTGACATTATAGTAACAATATTTTTATACATCTGGTCAAGAATTACCCTATGCTCAGTATTATAACAGTGGCCATTACTGCACAACCCAAATTCCTGAGGGTAATCAATCAGCTTTAACTTACTATTACATAAGTCATAGTACGCGCTTATTTGATCGCTGTCCCTCTCGCCCCAGATTACGCTGCTACGTGATGTTTTATGGCTTAATAACTTAGGTTTAATCATGTCTAACCTACACTCAACAAATATGGGACAGTGATCAGACCAGAACACATCGTGCACAATACCTATCTCAGTAACCGTCAACCAAGCAGCCTGTGTGACGACACAATGGTCAAGCCATCGCCTACAACCGTGCGCGTCACTGACAAAGGTATAGCTACTCGACTCTAAGCCTAATTTCTCAATGTCTGCACACCTCCACTTTTGTTCGTTACAGAATTCTAAAAGTTCACAACAAAATGACTCACCGGGGTGTGCATTGAAATCGCCAAGTATGTAAACAGTTTCAACATTACTAGCTTCGACAATCGCACTCACTTCACTTAGACACTCCGTAAATTCTGTCAGATTTTCACTCGAGTCAGTTGGCATGTAAACACTGAACACTATTATGCATCTATGCCCGAGTGAAACTTTGATCGCCGTTAAACGCGCACTGACACAGCTGATTACCGTTACTGATTCAAAAGCCCGCTTACGCCACAGGATCGCAACACCACCATACGGTCGCCCTCTCAATAATCCTTCTGAGGTGTCAACAGCTGACTTTCCAGTGTACTCGAATTCGCTATGAATTTTTCCAAGATAAGGTATATCATGAGGAAGCAACCATGTCTCCTGGAGGGCGACTATGTCAGCTGATTGACACAGAAAGTGAACTGCTTCAACAGATCGCTTCACCGATTTGCAATTAAAACTTACAAATTTATCTACACTCTAATACATCTTCCTGTGTGCTGTCTTTAATGTAAGTAATAATATCACTCTCATTTGTGGTTTTACACACATTTGAAATGAACAGTGGTACCTTGATGATAGCCGCCTTAAATTTTCCATCTGGACCTACGTATGCTTTTCCCATATTTCCACGAGATGAGGGCTTCTTGTGCTTTTTATTTCTAACAACATTCCATTTTTCTCCTACCATTTCCTTACACTCGCTACTCGCCTTCAGAACGTCAGCCATCGACTTACGCTTATTACCTTGTGGTGCAAGCGAGATATTGGTGGGAACGTTCGAGTTAATGTGACTAGTGCTCGCGGTATGGGTACTGCGAAATAAATGAAATAAGCTAGTGGCATCCGCTATAAATGCAAAATTGGAACAAAATTTAGTGCTGGCAGTGTTGTGGGCTGACACGGGATTAGTAGAAATAAAAAGGCTCACAGGTGTTTGATTGTGTTTCTGCTGATTCTCTGCGGGTAAATCTTCTTGCTCGACATTCCATTGTTAAAGGTAAGATAAAACTGCTACAATATTAAGAACATTAATCGGAAAAACACATTAATCAGAGAAAATAAGTAATCATAAAAAAAATATAAGGCATAAGTAAGAGAGTCGGGTCATCATCGTGTAACTCATACCTTAGACATCTTTCTCTATTCATGATTGTGCTCTTTACTAACCAGTGCCTGTAATATACCTACTATCACGTTGAAATGTATAAAGATTCTTATTTGTGATGATAATTGAATATAAACTCGACTTTTGAGCAGGTTTCTACTTTACAATCATTGGTTCAGATACTGCAATTTCCATTCATCCAGTAGAACTCGTACATCAGTTGGCATAAAATTTCACCTGAATCTGAGTTTGCAAAATCTTTCAACTTCCAGTTGAATACCAAACTGAGAGCAGATGTATTGAAAGGAATATGAATAAGAAATGGTTTTCCAATATCTGTGTTATTTGGAAACTGGATTATTTAAATGGTGTATTTGATAAATTATGATCTACTCTAAAAGGCTTTTCGGAATAGATTTTATCCGTTTTTGTATTTACTCTTATGTTTCTGGCTTAGGTCTTGTTGTTTGTATTGCGGAAGATACGAACGAGGTTCGGATGTATTTTGTTTACAAGAGTTTTTGAGGTGCTAGAATTGTCAGAGTTTAAACCATTCAAATAACCGTATTTTTAGCTTAACATAAACAGTAACACGTTTTAATCGTTTTAGTAACTTCATAGGTATCAATGATAATAATTAGAAACATGTCAATGTGACGAAAGTTAATCTTAAAGAGGTAGTTGAGTTTTTGTTTGTGGACCCTTTTGTTTCCGAGTAAATTTCATAAAATAATAAGATAAATCATCATTCATTTCAAGCAACAAGTTTAGCACTAGGTACTTTTCTCTGAACATTTTGATTGCCAGCTTTTCAAGTTGATGAAACATTTTAGAACCTGAATTTTGTTCTGATATCTTATTTGAAATGTTTGATGTAATATAAATACAGAACATAAAGAGCTTCGCCTCTAGAACAGAGAACAGAAAACGTAAAAGTGCAGGAAATCGGATTGCGGTCACTTTCGGTTGCTTGCGGTTTGCTCCGGAAATAAACAGGGGAGCGATATCGACGGCTCCATTTCGAAGTAAATTGCGTTTTACTTTGTATTTTACAATGTTGTTATTATTTTATATCTAAATAGTTTTTGTGGCTTCAGGGAAAATTAAAGTGTATCAAATTGCCATTTTTAGGGTTCCGTACCTCGAAAGGAAAAAACGGAACCCTTATAGGATCACTTTTTTGTCCGTCCGTCTAACCGTCTGTCGGTCTGTCAAGACCCTTTTTCTCAGGAACGCGTGGAGGTATCAAGCTGGAATTTATATCAAATACTAAGGTCTATTGTCTCTTGAAGCTGTGAAACAGCCGTTTATGCCGCAAATTTCCGCAAATTTTCGAAACTCGCAAGGGAATCAAAACCTACAGGGTACTTCCAGTGAACTCAGAATCTTGAAGTTGGGTACGAAGCAACGTCTTATAGCACAGATAAAGGAAAAATTGCAAAAACCGTAAATTTTTAGTCACATCACAATTAATATTTTTTAATAATTTTTGTACGGAACCCTCGGTGCGCGAGTCCGACTCGCACTTGGCCGGTTTTTATAATTTAAGTGTTCGATTTATTAAAATCACAACTATCATACTTTAAACATGGATTGGCCATAAACCTCAGTTGAAGTACTATTGCCAATATGCTAAACAATATTAAATTTCCTTAAGTGCAAATTAAAGTACAACCTGCCACTAAAGTACGTACTACAACCACACAATTGACCACGAACACTTCAGTTCACAAACCTTACCTCTGACTGATCAAAAACAAACCATCTAACACATTTATATACCCGGAAGAGACATCTCGTCAAAGTGTGACATAACTTGTATCATATCTTAATAAGGTACTAGCTTCACTTCATAAACTGTGCGAGTAGTAAAGTTTTACGTCGAGCCGTAAGCAACAGTGTTGCCGTACATTACTGCTGCGATAAAAACGAACTGCAAGCCAGTTCACTGCCACTAGCATTATATTTAGTACATATCTGTGTGGTCCAGACTGTAGGCAGACCATCACGTCATTTCCCGAGGGTAGTGTAAAAGAAGAAATTATTATCTGAACAGTGTTAGTGGTTGGAGGTACGAAAGTAGTAAAATGTCACCATTGTGATATAAAAATATTCCACGAAGAGGTAAGCAGACACTTTTTGCCAATCTTTTTTTAGTTCCATGTAATAGGGAGAGCTCATTGCCGTTAATTTGGATATACTGAGAAATTCATGAGGCAAATAGTAAAAATAAACTTTTCATACCTAGGAACTGAACATAAAATATATGGTGAAATTGATTTTAAAGGACATAAATATCAAAATGTCATGCCTGTAATTCTCGAAGGTTTAGGCAAAGGCGAACAATAAATCGAACACCCACAATTCGCCGGTCTGGATAAATCCCTTTTAGAAATAAACGAGTGAAACGGGAATACTTTCCACAGTGTCAGCGGACTAGTGAGGTAATACGACGTCAGAGATACGTCATACGCAGACACACGGTACGCCAGTACGCCACTCGAATACGTGTGTGCCGTCAACGGAACTGACAAATATCATTCCTAACAATAACAGAGTCAACATTCATCACGTCGTTATTGAGTTAAAGTGTGATGATATTACAAATATTTCAAGGAAGACTATAGTAGAATTAACTGCTATTTAACAAAATAATACTGATTTTAAAACGTGCAACCGTGTGATCACTCGGTGACAAAATTATTGAACATAGAAGTATACTGTTATTTCTTTTGTTTTTAATTATCACCATCTGTCTAGCCTTTTCCTATGTTAGGTTTGGCTTCCAGTCTAACTTAATATACAGGGTGTAACGGAAAGGGTATATACATACTCAAGGGTGTGCTTCAGACCATCAAACTGAACATGTTTCTCCATCGGACAAACATCGTTACAGTAAAAAAAATATCGGCTGCTGCTGTTACGATGTTTGTCCGATGGAGAAACATGTTCAGTTTGATGGTCTGAAGCACACCCTTTCCGTTACACCCCGTAGATGAAGAATACTTAAGTCATTTACAGAACGAAAGCCTATCTGACCCCCACCAGTCCAGTTATTGGATAACACGATACTGTCTGGCAAGATTAGTTGGTTGTTTTGTTTTGGGTTTAAAAACAAACATACAAAATGTAGTCGTTCGTACCTATCACTTTACAAACGTCACACCTGACGTCTCAAGTTCAGAAGGTGAATGTGACTATTGCAGCTATTATTTCTCCGTAGTTGGATGAATGCTGGGGAAATGATTTAGATTGTCTCAAAATACTTGAGGGGGGGGGGGGGCACGGTACTGGCGTTTGTCTTTATTTGGGGTAAACGGTGGCAAGGTTGGTTCTCAAGATATACTGTGAAATCCCTGTGGATGTGCCGCTACTATACAGAAACTATCACGTCTTTCTGAATATATTTAATCTTTAGTAGGTACGTGATATGACATAGAATAGCACGTAGTATCACGCCCATTTTCTCGGTTAGTTTTTTCGGTCGGGTTTCGGCAGAGGTGTCACTCAAAACATCCACATTTTGTCAGTTTTTTTAAGTCCCATGTGACAAGTGAAGCTGCTACTGAGAATGTAAACAGGTAAATTGAAGGAAATGCAACGTGAAAATTGCCACAGATTTTCACTTTCCTTAGAAATAAATAATTGTTAAGAATATCAAAGACGACCGCCACGTAATATCACCCCATTTCCGTTAAATTAAAAATATTTTGCGGCATCATTAGGGTATCGAACACAAGGCCATTGTCAGGACCCCAACCGAGAAATAAAGCGAACTCAACCTAAAAAAAGTAAAAATATATTTTCTGCTCAGTCACCCTCGATAGGGGTCGCCAGTAGAAATTCTATTAAAGAGTTAAAAATAATCATATTTAAAGAGCTCTCACAATAGAGGCATCGGGGTGGGTGGTGCAACCTTAAAAAAACAATTGCGTCACAGTTTAAGCACCAAATCGAATCATTTGAGGAAATTTAAGGGGGAGAGAGCAAAGCAAGTCAAACGCTATTTGTATACGAAGATGTTAGAACGGGCAATTGTGCAGATAAACTGTGTGCAGGGGTCGGCAGCGACGCGTGCCTCCGAGCCAATTAAAAATAAATTAAAAGTCACGCTAATCTCCCAGACGTGTCCGACTCTTTAAAATAAATTGCTAAAACATTGATGAGCTTTTTTTGCATAAATAATGGTGTTTTTTCTATTATGAGCGGTAATGTGGCAGACTTTGAATGTCTGTGTCTTGTTTGCGACCTTCTTGGAAAAAGAAATCGATATTTCTATTACTTTTAAGTTTGGATTTTATCGTCATTATGTTATTAGATAGATTGAAAAATAGATAGACAGGCAAACTGTATCGTACAACGTTATTATCAAACAGCTCTTTTACAATATTGTTAAATGCATTCGCACAGGGTGGAACGGACATCAACCCAAACTATTGCCACGTATTCAAGACAACATTCCGATACTCCTTCCCCCCACCTAGAATCTTTACATCGGGAATTTAAAAAAAATAAACTGCAGTTTCCTACAAAAGTGCAATATCTACACGGTCAAAATATTTGGAACAGCAGATTGTTTATTTAATTCTTCTTATCTGTTTCCTCTTTATTGTGCCTATTCTAAACATTATTAGCTGATGCGCCTCTAAGGACTGGCTCATTCACCCTATTAGAAGTACTTAGCAGTACTGTGAAAAACCCCCGACACAAGGGCCGTCACTATTAATAGCCACTTTTACCGTCACAGATTCAATAAAACCTTAGCTTCTTGCTGGGTCATGGAGTTCAAGGCAAGAATGGAATATGTCGGCCTTCACGCACGCACCCTTCCGATGTTATCAAACTGACTGTGATAGATCGAGCCTCGCGAGTCCTCGTCATCCATCCAATCTGAATACTGATGAGCCATATAATATACGCGATTGATCAATCTTAATGCAATTACATAACAGTGCCAGTTTTGAATAAATTCCTACTCGGAGAATGGAAGAGTTGAAATGGCTGATCGAAATTATTCGGCATACACAAATATTGAATGAGGTAAAGATATGATTTTCACGTTTCGGACCGTAAACGAACGCATTGAAAATGAACTCAGTTTCGAAATGTGTACCTTCATTAACAGAAAGATTTAATTAAAGCATCACTCAGCTTTGCAATACCAAAATGAATATCTTACATGATATTTCACGAATTGAATGCAGCACGAAATGGACTAAATACAATTTTGATGGAATCCACGGACCAATCATGTATTTTTCCATTACTCTGAGATATCGTCATCGGACGGATTCTGTTTAATATTTAATGTACACAGCGCTCTTGGATCGTATTAATATTTCCCGATTCAGAATTAACGGAGGCTTTTGTAAAGTATGTCCAAAATTTGCATGTTCGTGTTGTTGAATTAAATTAAATAAAACCTCGTGTTTATAGACCGGAGATGTTATAGATGTTTAATTTCATTGTGAGTTGTGTTCGTTTAATAATTTCAAATCGAAAATGAAATTACTTTTTCGTACCAATTATTTCGTGTTTCATTCCATCCGTGACCGCAAGCGCTGGGAAGTGCTTAAAACGTGGGAAAATGCTAAAGGTTAAATACAACGTGCTTTAATTTGTGAAAACATCGTACATTCTTATATAATTTGATTGAAACAGAATGTTTACTTTATATAAATGGTCCTAATTGATTCTGGTCCATAAGTCCTTTCCATTTGTTGTAGTCATGAATCAGAAAATCCTAATATTTATTAAAATTACCAGGCTATTTGTAATAATGGTATTTAATAGTGTTAGAAATATACCTTCAAGGAGTTTGTATGTGTTCCATTGTAAACTCTATGTTGTCTAGAGTAAGGTTTATAGACAGATGTCACTGCTTTTAGTCTGATCGTTTTTGCCTGTGCGGTGCACAATACATTTGGAATCTTATAATGTGTTTTCTATTGAGTAGCTCACGGAATCCAACATGGTAGCAGAGCGTTATGCTTTAAATTCACTACTCTTATTATTATTTTCCAAGTATGCGCGTGTGATTTTGTAAAATTATTTTCAAAATTTATTCGCAAGAAAAACAAAGAACAATGACAACCGTCAATCAAAATGTTTCGATAGAAAAATTATCCGGGATTCAAGATTATCCATCCTGGAAATTTATGATGCGGATGGTGCTCATCCATGACGATCTTTGGGATTGTGTGGGCACAACTGAAAATAAAAACGAAAACGCGAAGAAGCAGGAAAAGGCGCTCGCGAAAATCGCCTTGAGCGTGAAGCCTTGTGTATTTCCACTAATTAGAAATGCCAAGTCGGCTAGCGAAGCGTGGAGCAACCTGCAGAAGGCATACGAGGACCGAGGCTTGTCACGACGACTCGGATTGCTTCGCACATTGTTCGCCATTAAATTAAGCGTATGTGCGAGTATGGAGACATATGTGAACAAGGTCATAGATACATCGCAACAACTGAGCGACATCGGAGCGGCTTTAGAAGATGACTTTTAGTAGAGGTCTGCACTCAAATCTCTCTGCAGTCCACTACCACCTAGAGACTGAGAAACCAGCGCTGTTTTTCCTAACGGAGACGCAGATAGCGAGCCCGTCAGACGTGTCGTACTTATCTTACCCAGGGTACACCCTGGAGCACAATTTTAAACCACGCGCGGGAGTGTGTGTGTACGTTCGTGACGACGCTTGCTATCGGCGTCTCCGTAACCTTGAGGACTCCAGATTCACGACGCTTTGGACACTGGTGGACACAGGTCTGGATAAAATTATCTATGCCTGTGTATACCGTTCGCACAGCGGAGATCAGGAGACAACCAGGCTCACAGAGTACATCAGTGAGGCGGCTGATGCGGCTCAGCAGCGGTACCCTTCCGCCCAATTAGTGTTACTGGGGGACTTTAATGCCCACCACCAGGAGTGGCTTTTCCCATACCAGTGCACCGATCATGCTGGGCGAGAGATGCGTAAGCTTTCGCTAGCGCTAAACCTCACCCAGATGGTTCAGGGGGCAACGAGGGTACCGGATGTAGATTCGCACACGGCTAATTGCTTGGACCTTCTGCTGACAACAGATCCAGACCGATACTCCGTGTCGATAACTTCACCTTTGGGTAGTTCCGATCACTGTCTGGTAAAGGCTGTGTCCGTCTACTCCCCGCCCGATCCTAGCCCGAGAGGCACCCGGCGGGTTTGGCGGTACAGGTCAGCAGATTGGGATGGGATGCGATCTTTCTTCGCATCCTATCCATGGCGGCCTACTTGTTTTTCATCGGCTGACCCTTCGTCATGCGCGGACGCCGTGACAGATGTGTTGCGTCGGGGAATGGAGTACTATATTCCGTTCTCTGACATAACAGCGTCAAGCGAAGACCGGCCATGGTTTGATGCCGATTGTTATCGCGCCGACGCGCTCAAGCATGAGGCCTACTTGGCATGGGTCGATGCTCGGTCGCGCAAAGCGAGTGACGTGGGTCAGAAGAAGAAGGCCTTCAACAGGGCGGCCAAGTCCTGCAAGAAGGTGTTGCGTGGAGCTCGGTTCGACCACATTGGCCGAATAGGGGCTAAACTTGCTTCTTACCCAGCAGGTAGTAAAGCGTTTTGGTCCCTGGCCAAGTCGGTCGAGTCGAACTTCTGCCGTCCCTCACTGCCACCACTGCTGAAACACGACGGGTCGCTGGCCCACTCCGCTGAGGAGAAAGCAAATTTATTTGCCTCTCTTTTTGCGGAATCTTCACGTCTGAGTCCTGGTGACGCGCGGCCCCCTCCTTTTCCTGATGGATGCGAGACGAGTATGTCGGATATTCGCATCCATCAAAAAGACGTTCGTAGGGTGCTCCGCAACCTCGACGTGAACAAGGCTAGCGGCCCTGACGGTTTACCAGCAATCGTTCTTAGAACCTGTGCGCCTGAATTGTCTCCGATTCTGACACGCCTGTTCCGCCTTTCGTACGAGGCTGGAAAAGTGCCCAATGCTTGGAAACAAGCCAACGTACAGCCCGTGCCCAAGAAGGGCAGTCGAGCTGACCCGGCCAACTACAGACCCATCTCTATAACGTCCATACTCTGTAAGAGTATGGAACGTGTACTTAATTGTAAGCTCCTAGCATACCTAGAAGCTAACGATATCCTTAGTGACCGCCAATACGGCTTCCGTCGTAATCGGTCTACTGGGGATCTTCTAGCGTATGCCGTTCACATATGGAGTGAGGCCATCGAGAGGCACGGGGAAGCGCTTGCCGTCTCCCTCGACATCTCGAAGGCTTTTGATAGGGTCTGGCATGAAAGCCTTATTGGTAAGCTTCCTTCATTCGGTCTGCCCGGTGGTCTGTGTGATTGGATTGCAGACTTCCTGAGAGATCGGTCCATTCGAGTGGTTATCGATGGCTGCTCGTCAGACCAACTGCATATTAATGCCGGGGTCCCTCAGGGGTCCGTACTCTCAGCAACATTATTCTTGCTGCACATTAACGATCTGCTAAGACCCGGCACCTTTGGGTATGCAGACGACAGCACTGTTGCTGAGAGATACCTGTCTAACGCACGGGCTACCGGGCCTCAGATCCGGTCTCTCCGTGAGGCCCTGGTGGAGCGTTTGAACCTGTCCTTGCAGGCAGTCTCCGAATGGGGCGAGGCCAATCTGGTCAGTTTTAATGCTGCTAAAACCCAGGCGTGTCTTTTTTCCGCGAAAAAGAGCCAATTTCACCCGGCTCCAACTTTCCGAGATGTAACCGTGCCAATAGCAGACCATCTTGAGCTTCTGGGCGTTACTTTGACATCAACCCTCAATTTTGGCTCATATATTGAGGCAAAAGCACAACAGGCTGCCAAAAAGTTGGGGGTCCTTGCAAAGGTGAGAAGGTACTTCACGCCAGAACAGCTGCTCAACTTGTATCAAGCGCAGGTTCGATCATGCATGGAGTACTGTTCTCATCTCTGGGACGGATCTGCCAAATACCAGCTTGATGCACTTGAGTCGATTGAAAAGCGTGCCAAGAGGCTCATTGGCAATGAGGCACTGGTCAAGTCTAAGCTCCAGAGCCTTGAACATCGTCGCCGAGTTGCCAGCTTATCGGTTTTTTATCGGTTACATTTCGGGGAGTGTGCGATGGAATTGCATGATCTGATTCCGCCTAGCCCGTTTCATCATCGGACTACCAGACGTACGGCGATGCGCCATCGGTACTTGGTGGACATCCCACACATACGCACTAAGCGTTTTGGGAATACTTTTATAATGCGTACCGCTAAGGAGTGGAATTCCCTGCCGGAGTCTGTGTTTCCCGATAGCTACAATCTGGAGGTCTTTAAGTCAAGAGTGAATAGGTTTCTTCTAGGCAAGCGTGCTTCACCGTCGACCACATCATCGCTTACCATCAGGTGAGATAGTGGTCAAGCGCAGGCCTATTGATAATAAAAAAAAAAAAAACTTCGTGGCCGTGATTTTACTCAGCGGTTTGACAAGCGATTACGACCCGTTGATTATGGCTCTAGAACATTCGAACGTGTCACTGTCAAGTGAAAATGTCAAAGCAAAATTGCTTCTAGAAAATGCGAGACGCGACGAAAAAAGCGAAAATGTTACGGCTTTAGCAGCTCGGAAAGCACCCAAGCCAATTAAGTGCTTCAGATGCAAAAAGAGTGGGCATTTCAAGAAGGATTGTCCTGACAACTCCTAAGACTGTGACGGCAAGAAGAGTGGCAGGAAAAGCCAGGTGCATCTCACAGCGTTGGCCGCAGGAGTCAAGAGAGACGTTTGGTACGTCGACAGTGGTGCGGCGCAGCATTTTTGCAGTGATCGCAGGTATTTAACAGATTTTACTATTGAAAAGCCGAAGAAGGTCTTAATCGCCAATGGTGAAGCATTGCCGACAGCTGGAAAAGGAACTGCGCAAACTGTGCTAAAGGACAATAGTGTGAGATCGATAAGTAATGTGTACTTAGTCCCAAAATTGTCTGCTTATTTGTTATCTGTTAGTGCGATGGATAAGAAAGGTTTCGAAATTGTGTTTCGTTCTGGCGTGTGTACAGTCTATGACAATGGGGAGGTTTTGGCTACAGCTACCCTGAGAGATGGTATTTATGAACTTGATGCCATTGAAACTGTTTCTGTTTCATGTAGCGAGCCATCCTCGCAGGCAATGTGTTCGTCTTTGTCTGTAGGTACAGGTGACAGCAAAGCAGTGCCGACACGTCAATTGAAGGTTGATAGTCGTCATGTTGCCGTGAGCGTGAAGCAAGCGCCGCAGTCCCCTGCTACTGGAAGCCAGTCAACGCAACAAATTTGGCACCATCGTCTAGCGCATCTGAACACCCGAAGCATGGAGTTACTGCGAAAAGGTATGGTCAAGGGTATTTCTTATGACAACAATAACTTTCGGTCGTGTGTTTCCTGCATCTTAGGTAAACAGACTAAGTTGCCATTTCCGAAGAAATCGGAGACCAGAGCCAAGGAAATTCTTGGAATAATTCACAGTGACGTCATGGGACCACTGCCGTGCCCGTCCCTAGGTGGGAAAAGATATTTTCTGTTGTTCATTGACGACCTGTCACGAAAAACATTCGTTTATTTTCTTAGGAGGAAGGATGAGGTTTTCGAGATGTTTAAAGAATTTAAAGCTCTCGTAGAAAACCAAACCAATAAGAAAATAAAAGTTCTTCGTACAGACAATGGTGGTGAATATGTCAATTCTAATTTTCAGAAGTTCCTGAAGAAGCATGGGATTCGACATCAGACCACGGTTCCAAGGTCATCAGCTCAGAACGGGGTCGCAGAACGCGCGATCAGAACCGTTACGGAGAAAGCCAGGTGCATGCTCCAGGAAGCAGGTTTGAAAAAGGAATTCTGGGCAGAAGCAGTCAACACTGCCGTCTACCTGAAGAATCGCTCTCCAACTAAGGCTGTGATGGGCAGTACACCGGAAGAAAAATGGACAGGTAAAAAGGAGAATCTGAGTTACCTACGCATTTTAGGTTGTCAAGCTTATGCCCTACAGCACAAACGGGACAAATTAGATCCCAAAAGTAAGAAATATATTTTTGCCGGATACTGTGACGAGTCAAAGGGTTACAGATTGATAGATCCGGCGAGCTCGAAGAATATCATAAAAGCAAGAAATGACATTTTTCTAGAACATGCTTTTTGGAATAACACTTCATCGGATGAGGATGATAGTTCATGTTACACGATTGGTTTGTTTCCGAACAATGTAACTGTCACCGATAATGTTCCAGTGCAACCTGCCTCACCCGATTTACCCCAAGAGCACGCAGAAATATCTAACGAAAACTGTCAAGATAACAGCGTCATTACGACAGATGATTCTGAGAGCAGTAGTGAGACTCTGAATGACTCTGCGGATGAGACGTATGTCCCAGGAGATTCCACACTGGAAGTCTACGAGAACTCTACGGACGAAAGTAGTGAGTTTGAGTCAGCTAGTGTAGCACGCACTGTTTGCAGTGACACTGAAGACCCTCAGACAGTACGCGAGGCACTGAATGGCCACGAAGCAAGTAAGTGGAAAGCCGCGATGGCGGAAGAGTATAAATCCTTCATCGATAATAAGTGTTGGACTCTGACTGACCGCGATACGAAGCAAAGGCCTGTCAAATGCAAGTGGATCTTTAAAAGAAAGCTTGGCCTTGACGGAGAAATATTGAGGTACAAAGCGCGCCTCGTTGCAAAAGGTTATACCCAGAAATACGGTATTGATTACGAAGAAACGTTTTCTCCTGTAGTACGATATTCCACTATACGTCCGTTACTAGCTTTAGCAACGGAACATAACATGAATATTGAGCATTTGGATGTAAAAACGGCCTTTTTGAATGGAGATTTAAAGGAAACCGTTTTTATGGAGCAGCCAGAAGGCTACAAGATTAAAGGTCAAGAAGATAAAGTTTACAAGTTGAATAAGGCCATATAAGGACTGAAGCAAGCTTCAAAGTCTTGGTATGAGAAAATAAATGGCGTTTTGACGAGCAAAATGAAATTTAAACGTTTATCTTCCGAACCTTGCGTTTATGTCAAGTCGAGCGGGAAATCTGTGATTATAATTGCTCTCTATGTTGATGATATAATGCTGTTTTCTTCAGCTGGTTCCCGAGATGTGGCAGGAATCAAAGAAGAATTAAAGAAGGCCTTCGAAATCAAAGATTTAGGGCCAGCACACCACATTCTTGGAATGAGGCTTTGCAGACAGAACAAGGAAATAACTCTAGACCAGTCAAGCTATATTAAGAAGGTGCTAGAACGATTTCACATGTCAGATTGCAAACCTGCACGAACACCTATGGAGAAAGGTCTGAAGCTCGTGAAATCTACAAAGAAGGATTGTACGCACGACTACAGAGGCCTGATAGGATGTCTGATGTACATAGCGGTATGTACGCGGCCGGATATTGCACATGCTGTCAGCTCGCTCAGTCAGTTCAACGACGCTTTCAACGAGACTCACTGGAAGGCAGCAAAACGCGTTCTTCGCTATCTAAAAGGTACGCCTGATCATTATATAACTTTTCAGAAGTCACGCTTGGATATCGTCGCATATGCTGACGCTGATTTTGCATCAAATGAGGTCGATCGCCGATCTTATACCGGTTATGTGTTCAAAATTGGAAATTCTACCATCTCTTGGGAGAGTAGAAAACAAAAAACAGTGGTTCTTTCAAGCACAGAGGCCGAATATATGTGTCTGTCGGATGCTTGTAAAGAAGCACTTTTTCTACGCAAGTTTCTGTTCGAAATTTACGGGGCACTGTACCCCGCCCTGTCTGCACTGAAGTTGTGCACTAATTCTATGTACCATGCCAGAACGAAACACATTGACGTGAGACATCATTTAATTAGGGAAATTGTTGAGGAAGGTACAGTTGTTTTAAAATACCTATCTACTGATGAAATGGTGGCCGATGTTTTAACGAAACCGTTGGTAAAGGAAAAACATGATAAGTTTGTATGTCATTTATTTCTATCATTAAATAAATGATATGCGATGGTTCTAAGCAGTAGATAAGGCATACTTGCAGAAGTATAATTTGTTTTAGATCCGTATCACATAGTTTTTTGAATATTTACTGTTTATATGTGACGGATGCTTTGATAAATTTATGCTTTTGCTGTGTTTTGTTGTTGTTATGTTATAGTATATTTTTAGACAGCGGATGTGTGTTACGCAACGGTGTGACATAGGAATCGCTGATATTACGATTCGGTGTTACACATGGACTGTGGACAACGTGACCTCGATATTGCGCATCGCAACTGCACGTTGTGCCTACGCAGCATTTCGCCACCGTGGGACCGGACATCGGCAATGCCTTCCACGATTCCATTTTTACAGTCATTCTTGGTACATACATCGACCAATTGTCACCTACTTAATTTAAGTTATAATTTGTAATTTCATTATTTCTTTTAAATAAATTAGTCTAAAGTAAATTGGTTTTTTTTGCATCCTCCGGCTTCAGCAAACGTAATTGGCGCAGCCGGTAGGATACTCGCGGGCCGGTTCGCGAGAGTAAATTCATAGGACCGACCTTAGGATCGCGACTCGCGAGTCACCCGGGTGGCTATCAAGCACCGTACGAGTATCCGGATCTTCAAAAGCTGTCGTCAGGAGGAGTATCCAGACATCGATACCGCAGAGGGACCAATTATGTTCATGTGAGTACTTTAGAATAGTTCTTGAGTTGCTCATCCTTATCCTTAAGCGTTAATCATAAAAACCCAAGATTTTCCATCCCAGGCAATCGAGGACCCCTAGGTTAGATATATCATCCAGATCATCATTATTAGATTCATTTAGGCAATTAGGAAATAGAGAAATAACTATAGAAATGTCGGCGATAGACGAAATTTACAAGGCCTTACGCATAGTTCCTGAATTTGACGGAAATCCTAATGTACTCACTAGGTTCATAAAACTGTGCGACCAGTTAGTACAGGCCTATGTATCGGCTGAACCAGGGCGCGAATTAATAAATTTGACTCTTTTAAACGGGATTCTTAACAAGGTCACCGGACCCGCAGCCCGGTTAATTAACACCAACGGCGTACCAGAAACTTGGGATGGCATACGTAGTTCTTTAGTTAACAATTTCTCTGACCAACGCGATGAGACCTCGCTTTACAACGACATGGCTCTGTTAACTCAAGGCTCTTCCACACCACAAGAATTCTACGAAAAGTGCCAAACTCTGTTTGCCACTATTATGACCTATGTATCACTACATGAAACCGCTCAAAGTATAATCGCTTCGAAACGTTCGCTTTATAAAAAATTAACTTTGCAATCATACTTACGGGGCCTTCGTGACCCCTTAGGTTCACGCATTAGGTGCATGCGGCCGGACACGATAGAAAAAGCACTTGAGTTTGTTCATGAGGAGATGAACACTCTCTACTTACAACAGCGAAACGAGCATACACCGGCTAAAAAGCCACAGCCTCAAGCACCGACCGATCAGACCAAATTATTCAATTCTATCATGCCACACATTCCCATGCCCATGCAGAGGCCATTTAATTTTAATATGCCCGGTCCCTCTCGACCAAATATAGCTATGCCGCACCCATTGCAACGTCTACCGCAAATGTGGAGACCAGGCTTTAATCAGCCACAACAGTTCCAGCGGCAAGGTCCATCGCGTACGCAACAAATATTCGGGGCACGTCCTTCTAACTATAATCCACAAAATAATTCATCTGGCAATAATCAATTCAGAGGGCCAAACACAAATGACACACCGAAACCAATGAGCGGTGTATCTCACTTCGTACCGAGGCAAATGCCATTCCGGGGTAACGATTGGAATAGGCAAGGGAACCCACCACCTTCTAATTATTTTAAGACAAGAGAAATGAATTTCAACGAATGCTTTGAATATCCATATATGTTTGAACCTTATTGGGATAACTTCGATGGTTACCAGTATAACTTCTTTGAACAGCCCGACTATTTATACTATGAAGCTTTAAATGCATACATGAACCAACAGTTAGGCTCGACCCCAGAGGTAAGTCAGGCGACACCTGAGGAGAAATCTACCGAAGAGTCAGCGTCTTCTAACCAGGAAAATTTTCAGAAGGGTCCGACTACAAACGAATCAAGATAGAGGTCAACCTACAAACCCAACGTTACCTACCATATATAGTAATTTCAGACCCACCATTAAAATTATTAATCGACACAGGAGCAAATCAATCATTTATCAGCCCCGAAGCTGTTCAAAAGTTTTATCCACATTTGCCATGGAACTATGACCCTTTTGAGGTAACCAATGTGCATGCAACCAGCCGCAATGACTACTCCATTAACTTACCCTGTTTTCAGGAAATAAACGACAATAATGATTTAACATTCTACATCTACAGGTTTCACGATTACTTTGACGGTCTTATCGGTTTAGATTTGTTAAACAAATGGGAGTCAAATATTGATCTTAAGAATAATAAATTAATTACAAAAGCTGCAGTCAACCCAATAGTTATGTACAATTCGCGCAATAGCAATTTATATGAAGATATTATCCCAGCAAATTCCTCAAAATTAGTCAGAGTCCCAGTTAACGTAAAAGATGGTGATGCTTTAATTCCGGATCAGAAAATTTCAAATTGCTGCATAAACGAGTGCATTACGAATGTCAAACATAATCGAGGTTATCTAGAAATTTTCAATCCAACTAGTAATGACCTAATTTTTTCCATGGACCAACCTATTAAAGCGGAAACATATAACCTAGAATGTTCTCACCAATCTCCTCAATCCCGGGTAAAAGAAGTATTATCTCGATTACGCATGGATCATCTAAATGAAGAAGAGCGTGCTAATCTGAAGTCTTTGGTTTCGCAGTATGCCGATATATTTTATATAGAAGGAGAACCACTTACCTTCACCAACAAAATAAAACACAGCATACGTACTTCAGATGAGGTACCAGTTTATACTAAAACTTATAGATACCCATTCGTACATCGCGAAGAAGTACGCAGCCAAATTTCAAAAATGTTAGAACAGGGAATCATCCGACCTTCAGAATCGGCTTGGAGCTCACCCATTTGGGTAGTCCCAAAAAAAACTGATGCTTCTGGTAAAGCCAAATGGCGAATTGTGGTGGATTTTAGGAAACTGAACGAAAAAACCATCGACGACAAGTACCCTATTCCCAACATAACTGATGTGTTAGATAAATTAGGCAATTGTCAATATTTTACAACTCTCGATCTCGCCAGTGGCTTTTATCAAGTCGAAATGAATCCAAACGACATCCCAAAAACTGCATTTAATGTGGAACATGGCCACTTTGAATTCTTACGCATGCCAATGGGACTGAAAAATTCACCATCAACCTTTCAAAGAGTCATGGACAACGTACTTAGGGACCTCCAAAACTCAATTTGTTTAGTATATTTAGATGACATTATCGTGTTCAGCACTAGTTTACAGGAGCATATAACAAATTTGGAAAAGGTTTTTAAAAGACTCAGAGATTCGAACTTTAAAATACAAATGGATAAATCGGAATTCTTAAAATTGGAAACAGCGTATCTCGGACACATAATTAGTAAAGATGGCATTAAGCCGAACCCCGATAAAATTTCAGCTATCCAGAAATTTCCAATTCCCAAAACAGCCACGGAAATTAAAAGATTTCTAGGGTTACTAGGGTATTACAGAAAGTTCATTCCCGATTTCGCCAAGATCACGAAACCAATGACCCAATGTTTAAAGAAAGGCTCAAAAATAACTTGCAACGATGCCAACTATGTAAATTGCTTCGAAAAATGTAAAACACTACTTACCAACGATCCGATATTACAATATCCCGATTTTAATAAAGATTTCCTACTCACTACAGACGCATCAAACCTAGCCATAGGAGCCGTACTGTCACAAGGGCCCATAGGTTCCGACAAACCAATAGCCTATGCTTCGCGCACGCTGAACACAAGCGAGATCAATTATAGCACGATAGAAAAGGAGCTCCTAGCTATAGTTTGGGCAACCAAATATTTTCGTCCATATCTATTCGGACGTAAATTCAAGATCATAACAGATCATAAACCGCTTCAATGGATTATGAGCCTCAAAGAACCTAGCTCGAGACTAAATCGGTGGAGACTCAAGCTCAGTGAATATAATTATTCAGTAGTTTATAAGCAGGGCAAAAGCAACACAAATGCCGATGCTCTTTCGCGAATCGAAATTAATAATGAAGAGACGAGCTCTATCATAGTTAATGTATCCGAAAAACCACCTTCTGTAGTGGGCTCGTCCACTCTTACAGCTCACACTAGTGCCGAAAGTCCAATATTGGAAATACCGATTTCAGATGACCCCTTAAACAAATTTAACAGACAAATATGTTTTACAGTAGTAGGCGATATAAAGAAACGCCCAGCAGTTTCCAAGCCATTTGAGACTCATACCCGTACCTCCATCCAACTTTCCGAATCGAATCTAGAGGAGGATGTAATAAACGCAATTAAAGAATTCGCAAACCCGAAAGTTAAGACTGGCATTATAATACATCCCCCATTAGCTATGTATAAAATAGTTCCAATAATCCAAGAAAAGTTCAAAAGCTCCGCTATGAACCTTGTTTTGACTAAAACCGAAGTAGAAAACGTAAAAGAATACCTCAGACAGCAAGAGATCATTCAGAAATACCACGAAGGCAAAACTAATCATCGCGGTATAACTGAGTGTTACCTAGCCTTATCCCATAGATACTTTTGGCCAAAAATGAAAGACCAAATCTCAAAATATATAAATGAATGCAATATATGCGGGCAAGCCAAATATGATCGAAATCCTATAAAACAAAGATTCTGCATAGTACCACCACCAGCAAAGCCGTTTGATGTAGTCCACCTAGATTTGTTTACGGCCCAAAATGAAAAATACCTGACCATCATTGACGCTTTCTCTAAATATGCTCAGGCATACCATCTTAGAGACGGCACAGCAGTTAGTGTAGTACAAGCCTTTTTAAAGTTTTGCTCCCATCATGGCATTCCAGTATCAATAGTCACGGACCAGGGACCCGAATTCACTAATCAACTATTTACCGAATTTACGCGTGTCCATAAAATTCACCATCATAAAACCTTGGCCCATACTCCCAACGATAATGGAATGGTGGAGCGCTTACATTCCACTTTATTAGAACACTTGCGAATTCTAAAATTACAACACCGTAGCGAAGCGATTGTTAACCTAATGACATACGCCTTATTAGCTTACAATAGTAGCATACATAGCTTCACAAAATGTAGACCACTCGAAGTAGTTACCGGTCATACGGATCCTCGTGATCCCTTGGATATAGACTTATCTGTGCACTTGCTGCAGCAATATATGCAGGAACACCGAAATAAGATGTCTAAGGTATACGAAGCCATTAACGAATCGTCCCTGCATAACCGCACAGAATTAATCGAAAACAGGAACCAAGATAGGGAGCCTGAAAAGGAATATGAGCCAGACCAACAAGTATTCGTTAAGAACCCACTAGCTAACAGACAGAAACTCGCACCTCGTTACACACATGACACAGTATTAGCTGACCTGCCCATTCATATTTATACAAAAAAGAAGCGTGGTCCCGTTGCCAAATCACGTCTTAAACGAACACCTAACAAGAAACAATTGTTGCAGAATACCACTGACGATATTGCTACACCTGGTCCAAGCGGAGGACATATTACTTGAGCCCCTAGAAGACGGACCCGGATTACTCCCCTTCAAATTGGGACCTACAAAAATCGTGTCTCATTATCATTCCTTCCTCCTTCACATCGATTTAGAAGATGTTCAGTCAAAAGTTGATTTAGTCAAATTGCAATTAAGTGAATTTAGGCCACTAATTAACAACAAAACACTGTCACTCTTTGAACCCCATCTGAGTTACCTTGGGGACAAACTAGAAAAGATATCTATACAATTAGAGAGCTTTAAACCTAGTCGTGTTAAACGAGGACTCATTGATGGATTAGGATCAGTCATAAAAAGTATCTCGGGAAACTTAGACTACACAGATGCAATCAAATATACTAACGCCATCCAAGTTTTAGAAGGTAACGACAATAAGCTGGAAACGGAACTTAACCGTCACATAAGTTTAACTAAGGAATGGATGTTAGAGCATTCTAACGTATTAAAAAGTATAGTAGACAACCAGAACACTCTTGCTAATAAACTTAACAAAATCATAAAACAAGATGCAACCAAACAGGCAGACCTAGTAACGTATGCCCATTTGGCACAACACCTACTTATTCTAAGTGACAATATAGAGACATTGTCGGATGAGTTAAATAAAATAGAACTTATGGTAGCTTTTATGCGTGCTTCCAGCACTACCCATTCCATGATTAGTTTAGGTAATCTTAGAAATATGATAAGTAAATTAAGATTACTATACTCAAGAGACGAAATCATTGATATCGATCTTCGAGAGTACTATAACATTTTAAAATTAGGATCGTATTATATCGATAAGAAAATAATTATAGTTATAAAGGTGCCGATTGCCTTACCAAGAACCTACATCCTATATAAGTTGTCCATAATTCCTAACAAAAATAATATGGCCCTTATTCCTACCTCACCCTATATAGCAATTCATGGATTATATTCTATGTACATAGAGACAGAATGTCCGAAGCTTAACTCATGGTACCTCTGCGAAGAGAAAGTTGGCTTCAAGATTATAGACAAGCCGGACTGCGTGCAGCAGCTCATAACTCAACAGCATCTCAACTCCTGTAGACTTACGCCAGTCACTCTACACAAGCAAGCTCTGGAACAACTTGACGAGCAACATTATACACTAAGTTTCCCGATACCTGCAAAAGTACAGATGTCATGCGGACAGGAAGAATTCAGAACACTTCAAGGAAGTTATTTGGCTACAATACCGCAAGGTTGCCTGATGAGGACTACCGAATTCACCATCGCTAACATTGACAACCGAATTAAGGGACATGTACTTAGAATACGAACACTATGGGACCAGAACACTACATCAAAAACTGAAGGATCATTGATACAGCTTAATTCAATCAACCTCGAGAACCTCCACGAAAGTTACAAGAAAGTCTCAGTACAGCCTCCAATAAGACTTAACAAGATACCAGATGGAAGCCTCTACCACACTACCATACCTGTATACCTATTACTACTTAGTGCAGCTGTACTTGCCATTGGTCTTAAATACCGGCATTGGATGGGAAACAAGGATAAGAAGATCGACCTTACATCTATAAAGTTAAACGCAGATCAAGACATCTATGCCGAAGTGGAACCAAGAAGGAATATGCATCCAGCTGGAATCAAGATGGACCCCAGTCATCTCACAGCAACATTTTCAACAACAGTTAACAAATAGTTGCTGTTCTACGGGGGGAGATGTTACGCAACGGTGTGACATAGGAATCGCTGATATTACGATTCGGTGTTACACATGGACTGTGGACAACGTGACCTCGATATTGCGCATCGCAACTGCACGTTGTGCCTACGCAGCATTTCGCCACCGTGGGACCGGACATCGGCAATGCCTTCCACGATTCCATTTTTACAGTCATTCTTGGTACATACATCGACCAATTGTCACCTACTTAATTTAAGTTATAATTTGTAATTTCATTATTTCTTTTAAATAAATTAGTCTAAAGTAAATTGGTTTTTTTTGCATCCTCCGGCTTCAGCAAACGTAATTTGTGTCTACACTTAGATATTTTATTGTAGGTAATGTGATTTACATGAGTTTATATTGGATCAAGGGCCAGTGTTAGAAATATACCTTCAAGGAGTTTGTATGTGTTCCATT
Source organism: Cerastis rubricosa (assembly GCA_949152445.1). Lineage (NCBI taxonomy): Eukaryota > Metazoa > Arthropoda > Insecta > Lepidoptera > Noctuidae > Cerastis > Cerastis rubricosa. The sequence goes on along the minus strand of OX424531.1, from coordinate 23,758,501 downwards.
GTAAACTCTATGTTGTCTAGAGTAAGGTTTATAGACAGATGTCACTGCTTTTAGTCTGATCGTTTTTGCCTGTGCGGTGCACAATACATTTGGAATCTTATAATGTGTTTTCTATTGAGTAGCTCACGGAATCCAACAAATAGTATCGTTACTTAATCATCGTACATTGTTTGTAACATTCACTGTACTCGATATTGAAATTTGAAAAATTGAAAAAAAAAAAGAAAAATTTGTATACTCGATATTGAAATGTTTTCGCTTAGTAATAATTAGTCCTGTGCCTAATAAAAACAACCATAAATGATTCTAAATAATTTTCGTTTATGCACCGATGAATGCATAATCAAACAAAAATATGAAGCATTCATTCATGCACGGCTCTGTTCGTGTATACACGGCCCCTAACTCATCGGTTAGAGGATTTTAATTAATTTTACAGCCTCCAATAAAAGCTGCGTTTTTAAACTGTAACAAAAATCCTGCGTGTTAGTCATATCATAAAATTGGTTTCATCACATCACAGCTTAGTCTAATATTTTGTCAAATTAAAGTCTATGAAGATTTCCTGACACTATTAACAGCGAAATCATAAAAGTTAATCGCATTAGACCGCATTGTTATATAACATACGTAAAATAATTATTAGATTTGTAATTTTTTTAACCGGTCGTAGGAGCCAGTCGCGATTAGTTTCTAATTATAGACTAGCTTATACTATTTTAATTTATTTTTATTGTATTTGGGTGGCTTACAGCTAACAATACAGAAGTTATAGTGATGTAACAACGACAAGCCATTAACAAGCCTCCACAGTTAGAAGTAAACAATTTCGTTGTAAAATATGTTAACTTAATAAACACTACGCATAATTTTAGTAAACAGAGTAAGAGAATACTACTTTCGAACTCGTCGTGACTGTCTTCTAATAGTATTCGTGACTGACTTCGACTAGTATTGCAACTGTCCGCGATTGGCCCCGACTAGTGTCGCAACTAGCCGTCTTGGTTCAACTAGCACCGGACTTATCGATAACTAACCGACTAGTCTAAAACTCTACCACTTGTTCTTTTTAACCGCATTTCGTTTCACCCAATCACCTATTTTAATAGGTCTTTAGTAATCCTATATTTACTTCACCATTTTATTTTTAAAACTTTTCATTCAGCGTACTCAACATCATGATTGTAGAAGTAATACCATTACGTACGTACATTTACATTAAAGACCGCTTAAAACTCGGGATCCTTCTAATAGGATCCCGAAACTCCCACGCAGTCTGCTTTTTGTAGCTTATTCGGAATACGTGTTTCAGTTATCTACCATTATGGATAAAGTTTTGGGTTTCAAGAAAATAATATGTATTCAATGTCAAAGTGGAGTCAAATGGAAAGAGTACACGTAGTTGCTTTATAAATAAGTAAAAGATAGCTTGGAGAAATTTTACTTTTGTTGTCGAAGACATTTTATTTTTACCAAATTACGTATTTGGAAAGGTCATACACTTAGTACAACTCAGCTTAGACTCCGGTAAACTATTATTCACAATTACAAGAAACAATTACTTACCTTTGTTGCTAAATATTCTCACACTTGCCTTTTAAATACACGCTTCCAAGCAGAAGACGCTGAGCAAAACCTCTTTATTCTAAATTCACCATTCATTCTCGACAAACGGGTAACTTTGCCTAAAATACCTCAAGACATTACGCCCACCAATAAAACATCGTCTAATGTAGGATAAGCGCATGAGGAAAACGCTGAAGCACAAAATTTTGCCAAACAAACGTACGGAGAAAACGTCATACTTAAAATACTTTTTAGGGTTCCGTAGATAAATAATAATAATAATAATAATTTCATTTATTTTCAGACACATTGATCCATAATTCTGTTAGTAGGTACACTTAAAAATAATGTTAGTAATGCAAAAATCAGAGACAATAAATACACACAAAACTATACGATTAATATAAATAAATTAACAATCAAAATCATATATCAAAATTAATTAACACAATAATTTGCCATGTCTAATAAAATCTAAACTGACCACAACTAACATTAGAAGTTAAATAATTCAAATACAATAAAAAATAACAATTATAAAAATTAGAATTTCATTCACATCAAATATATATTAAAAATAATTAGTAAGCTAATATAAATAAAATTACAATTAATGATGGCATATGATGAATGACTAATAGTACGCCTGCCTCTGAGTCATTTGTTTGTTTGTCATTACATTAACCATATAACAATGGTTAATGTACTGACAATCAAACCTGTTCGGCCAAAGAAACCATGTGTTTTTCTGCCCGCCCATCTCTCTTGTATTTTTTTTACATTACAAGACGCCAATTGAAAATTCCACAATTTACTTGTTACTTTGCTCTTAATTGCAGCGACTTCTGAGCTCTAATTTTGCTATCTAACTTTGCAGTGCAGCGAACCGCAGACTATAAATAGTATTTGATATTATATTTTTTTTTCTATCTATCTCTTGATTACTTAAAGCCACGGCTAGGCTGGCACAGCTGTAATACAGAACCCTCAGAGCGCGAGTCCTTTTCACATTTGGCCGATTTTTTTGTCTTTCCATCTTATTCAGTTCTCGTCAATTACCTTTATATTGAAAATTACAGTGCAACGACCGAGTTTGGAAAGTTGTGGCATTTGGTATACTTATAATGTATCTCGTTATTCTCTTGAATATTGGTCGTAGGATCCGATGGGTCTCGTAATGGGGAGTTCGAGGAACACATTTTTTTCATGTGAAAGAGAGCGAGTTTATCCCGTTTTTGTTTCGCTTCAATTTATGGTAATTACGTTCGCTTTGATTTCTTTGACTAAAGGATATTTGAATGGAAGGGTTCGATAATTTTGTGAAAATAAACTTTCTCAACTCATTTTATCCCCATTTCATTCATAATATTATTTAATGTGAAAGCTTCAACATTTCCTGCTTTTAAGTCACGAAGGACTGAATTGGGTTACTGGGATTTTAAGCAGAACTTGAATTATACAAGGTGTTGTTTTGCAACCTCGTCAAATTCTAGGAGGTAACTATGCTAATGATTCTCGACCCGAATCAATAATAAAATAAGTAGGTAATTTTCTTTTTTTTATTTATTTACTGAAATCGGTAACTGTGAACTACCCGTGTTTTAAACACGGGCCGTCTGATCCCCGCCTTATAACGTCGCTTACACACAAACAAAACCCTCATACGTTTTTTCGATAATTTTATAAGCCCTAAACCACGTTAAGGGGGTTATTCTGAAATATTGACAAATTTAAACAACAAAAAAACGCAGTGTTTTTTAATAATTTACTAGGTACCGTAATTTGTATTGATTATTTATGTCTTTTGTGACAACATCCTGAATTTTGACGAGGATGCAAAACAACACCTTGTTTAAATATTTTTGCAATCCATCTCGTTAGTCAATTTCCTTTAATTGAATTTGGGTAAATTTGTATGAAGCTGCACGTGGCAGTCCCGGTAGTACCCAGACGTAGAAACAAAATCTTAAAGGAAATAGATATAGAATCGGTTTGAGGATTTTCGAGTAAAAACATATTTTATACTAGCTGTTACCAGCGACTTCGTACGCGTTAGGTTCTTGATTTTCTTAATAAACGTTTTTTAGTAAGGAGGTTTTCGATTCGAATTTTTTGTTTTGTGTTTGTTACCTGGTTTCTCCAGTATTAATATCTATCATCTGTCTTTTTCCAAATATGATGGTCGGCATTGAATCTAACTGGATGTAGCTGAATACCAGGATTTTATATGGAGCGACTGTGATACGACACCCCTCGGCAAGACTGGTTTTTGGTCCACTGACTACCTGTAACGACTTTAAAAGATCTACAAATGACAGCCGAGACCAACGGCTTAGCGTGCTTTCCGAGGCACGATGGAAACTCGGTACGTAATGGGTGGGGTCAAGCATCCATAATAGCACCTGAATATAAGTGGCAAAATGCTAAATGGACACTCCTCTACCTGACCTTTAGGGGATTTCAGGCTTCTTACGTAATTACCGTTAGTATCGGGTGCCATATAACAATCTTAGCCAATTTTCAGAAGAGATGTCGCACATTGCTCCGATTGTGTATCGTTGAATATTTGCATCAGCATTCATTTGAAATACGTACTCTAGCATCACCATTGGCCAAGTATTAAGGGTATAAAGAACAGTGTGTAAAGTTCTTCATTCCCCACAGAAAAGGGAGTATCCTCTGAGCAGACGGGTGTTATGTCTGGTGAGTTACTGCGCGACAGTAAGTGGTAGTCCGAGGTGGTTGTGTGAAGCCCAGAGATACGGAGCCGGCGCTGCGTTTGCTTCAGTGCATTGGACGTAGTACAGAGCCGCGACGTGGCTACACACGGTTGACAACAGCTAGTGGTGTCAACCGGGAGATTTGAAGGTCTCGACCAGCTGTTAGCGCAGTGTGCTGTGCCAAGGTCGGTTGAGGCTGAGGGTGCTGACCATGAAGGCGCTACCGCTGCATGTTGGTGGTCAGAAATATACATTTGAAGCTGGCTGGCTGTGAGACTCGCTGCTCTGTCGATGAAGATGACTTCACGTTGCACGAAGGCTGCGCTGACGTCCATTTCGGGTTTGCCAGTTTTAGAAGTATAAGAAACAGGTTTTAAAGTTCCCGAATACTTCACAGTAAAGAGTGGAAGAGTGGTACACATATTAAATTAATGAGAATACTTGGCATGTAGAAAGCCATTATTCTCTACTAAGAAATTGCATCGTAATAATCAAATAAAAATCCCAGCTCTCAAACCAGTAGGATCGTCAGAAAGTGAATCACCGACACAACACCGCGTCAGAATGGAAAACATTGTCGTTACCCCACTTAGCGTATCCTCACGTTACCCTATGTTACCCCACCATGCTCTCATATTGTATAGTCTTTGAACTGCCGCCCTGCGGATGTAATAACAAATGTCACGATGTTTTGACGATATCATCGATAGTATAATAGGTTGGTCTGTGGATGGGTGACCATAATTACATATCGAGTTTCCTCCGTGCCTCGGAAAGCACGTTAAGCCGTTGGTCCCGGCTGTCATTTGTAGATCTTTGACAGTCTTTACGAGTAGTCAGAAGCTAAAAGTCTGACATTCAGTCTTACCAAGGGGTATCGTATTATTCAGTTACTGGGTTGTGGAGGTCAGATAGGCAGTCGCTTCATGTAAAATAGTGGTACTCAGCTGAATCCGGTTAGACTGGAAGCTGACCCCAAGATAGTTTGGGAAAAGGCTAGGCAGATGATGATGATGATCATCGATAGTATAATATTAATTATGTGAACTTACGTGGGTACACAATTTCCGTAATACATGTCAGATTAAACCACTGTTCTTGTGAAATAATAGAATTAAAGTATACTTAATATTAGGTTTGACAAGGTAGTCTGAAATGGAAATAAGACCAATTGGCCAGGAAAAGCGAATTAAATCCAGTCAATAATTAAAAAAAAAAAATTACTGACTGGAACAAGAAAAGCGAAAGTCAGAGGCGACAAAAAACAGGTACGGGATACATAGATATCGAAAAAATAAATACAAGTATTTTTCGTTTTGTTTGCTTGTACTATTTGCAAAGAAATCCATTCGTATTTTGTAAAATCACAAAAAGAAGGGCCTATTGAAACGAAAAATAATGTCTGCTTCCCTTACTAACTAACCCTATCCTGTGTCCCATTATTTTAAAACCTGACATAAACAGGTTATAAAATGCTCAGTTTACAAGACCCAGAGCGGGCTCAAAAAGCAAGTGGCCATGTTGTGCCGTAACGAGAATAATAAATAGCATATTTGACAATTTGACAATACACACTTAGGGCAGAATTGCCAAGGCCTCATTTTTGGCCCGTGATTTATGCCCAGGCCGGGCCGGCCTCCAGGCCTCCGCTCCAGATTTATCGCCGCTCTACAAACACTTTATTTCTCCGCATTATAACCAACAGTCTGTTTCGTACAGATTATCATACATTCCAACTTTCTTGTAACTTCTACGAGTAGCATGAATAGTGTAGTAGATTCAAAGATCGCTAAAATATTTGTAGTCGCATAGTGTTAATGAAAATTTGCATGAATTTCGTTTTTACATCTTTATCTTCTAAGATTTATCAAAATCCTCCTTAAATAATTGCTCGAATTATCAATTAAGCTATCGAAATAGAAGAATAGACCTTAAAATTATTCCGATTTCAATTTAAAAATAATTACCCGTTCCTCGCTTTCTCGGTACATAATGGGTATTATATTATAACAATGTCATTTTTCTCTATTAATCATTGGAGATTATCATCATCCCCAAAAATTCTTTAGCAACGTGGCCTGAATTACAGATTTTGTGTTTACCGCATTTTATTGAGAGAAATATTGTAATTTTCTTACAACCTTGTCTCCATTATTATTAGATAATTGTTATGTTTACAAGTGTCTGCTCTTATTTGCTGGGAAAATCACCATCGATGCTGAATTGATTGTGATTAATATTTATTGTGATTTGTTCATAGATAAATTACTCATTCCATCACTTAGGTTAGTTTGGGAACACCCAAATACTCCGAAATATTTTATTCCGAATTTCACTGATCCGAGTGCCAAAAGTCTAAATTTCATAATACCTAAGAATTATAATGTCTATTATTAAAAATCACGAAATTTATTTTACCGAAAGTCGTAAATGCGATTTGTTAGTTTTCCGATTTTTATACGTTCGAAGAATCAAATTCCTTTCCGAAAAATGACAGTCCGATTTTCAATACTTCGAATAGACTAAAAGTCAACATGTCAGTCATGTTGTGCTACAAAATTTAGTGACAAAAACGAATCGCTGCAAAACCGACTTCACGCAGTCTTGTCTGCCCTACCCTCGAGTGTAATTTAAGCCCGCGTAGGCGCAGCGGGTGGAGCGGCCCGCGAGCTGAGGAACAGGTGGTTTGAAGGCCCACCGTCGCGGCTGAGGCTGGCCGGCCTAGCCGGTCAGCAAGCCGAAGCTGCGGTGGTGAGCGTTCAAACCATCTGCGACGATAAGCTCGCGTGGGGTTGGCCAAACCCCGCAGCGTCGGAACCGTGACAGAAATAATACTTGCTGCATTTTGCATGCCTGCTTGCATGTTGCATTGCTGCTTGCATGTTGCATGCGTGCTTGCAGGCTGCATGCTTGCTAGCATGCTGCAAATCCCCTGTAATATTGATTCATCACTTCGGTTAGGTTAGGTTAGAATTGTGACCTTGCCATTCAGTTTTACAAGGTGTTTTTATTTCGGAATTGTATTAATCGGTATTTTAATAATCGGTATTCGTATTTTTGATGTTTCGAATTATCATTAAATCGGATTTTTTGTTATTCAATCTATTGAAAGTCGGTATTTTGTGAATAGTAATTATAAATATTAGGAATATTGAAATTTAGGAATTATAAATTTAGGAATTTTGAACCATTCGGAATTATGACAATCGGCATTTTGAATTTCGGCTTTGTGACTATCGGAATAAAGTTTTTCGTATTTATGTAGTGTACCCATTTGAAATATTTCTCGGACTCACAACAGTCACAAAAGATGCGCTCTAATTCACATCACTAGATTTTTAATTCTTACTCCATCAAATCCTATATTTAAACTTTATATAAAAACGCCGTAAAAATTTTCATCCATCAATGTGACAGATAAAGCGGTTCACAAGTTTGGACAGTTTAACGAGCACGTTGGACAACTCAGCGCTGAGCGGTTACTCGGATGATGAGCCGCGTTATACAGACGTCAACCAAATAAATTCACTAAGAGTTAGACAAGACTAAATCTTATCAACAACAAATTTCAACGGGGTTGGATTCAGTGTTTCGACAGTCAAGAATAGGTAACGAGTCAACACAGTGCTTTTCTGGCTGTTCTGTCATCGTTATCGTTATTAGATATCACTTGATCGAGGGTCCTCAGTCTGATCTTTTGATATACATAAACGTCTTACTGCTTCTTTGGTTCGACAAAACTGAACAAATTATAAAGTTTACGTAAACGGAAAATTAAATTATCTTCAGAATCCAATTATTCATTCATTTACAAAAGCAATCAAAGTTTAGAACTATATCCTTGAAACTTAGTTACTTTACTTACTTACTTCAGTTTATTAGTTGTTTAAATTATTGATGATCGAATTCATTGATAGCTAACGAATTAAAAACAAATAACAGTAGTTTTAGAAACAAAACATTTATTCAAAGTTTAAATTACAAAAATATTCCCTTTCATACCTATCCCTTTAATTAAATATTGTCATAACTAATGCTTCACAGTACAAAAGATCCTCAACAACTTTAGTGTCCATCTTTTTCTGCGTCCTTCTCTGTATCTCCTCTTAGCTCCCTCTCTATTTCTTCCACAGCCTTGCCTTTTGTTTCAGGCAGTACTAGCAGAACCACTGCGGCTCCAAACACGTTGATGATGACAAACATGTAGAAGCCGACATGAACCCCAAAGTTGCTGGTCAGAGCACTGAAGGCGGTGAGTTGAACGAAGGTCGTGAACCAAGCCAGCATTACCAAGTATCCCATCAATTTTGCACGGATCTGGAAGAAAAAAAAATTTTAGCTGCCATCCCATGACACAAAAACATCCGACACCCAATATAGTGAAGTGGTCCCATCATAACTATGGTCAATTGATGGAGTGCCCCACGTGTGTTACGCTAATGTCACTTGCACTTGATGGTCAGATTAATTTAGAATATACGGCCAGCTCAATAAGAACAATAAAAAATTCCATTCCGTGGTTTTGATGAAAAGGATTCACCAACATTTTTATATGCTGGCAAAAATACAAGATTAACTTTACCTGGAAATTGAATATTTCTGGCATTAAAATGAATGGCACGGGGGAGACGCCTCCACCGTAGCAGATTACTGCTAGCATCATCAAGATGACGTTGAGCCAGCCGGGAGTAGCCCATCCGTTCTGTTTCAGGAGAGTTGAGGTCGCCAGGCAAGTGAAGGCGATGGCAGTGGCGCCAAAGGCTGTTCCCAAGATTGGCTGTTGGAAAAAGAACGAAAAGGTTTCCAAATAAATTACTGAAGGTAAAAAGTTATTCGATATTTTATGACCTATCTTGAAAAACAGTTCCAGTGGTTTTTGCCAGACGATATCATACAAATTCGGTTCAAATTTAAAACTGAGAAACAGAGTCCATAGATTTCACAAGAAATCTCTAAATCGAATTGCTCTTTCCATTTCGACTGATCATTTAAATGGCTGATGCCCTATTTCCCCAAGTTCCAAGTAACCAAAGTAAATAAAAAATACAAAATTGTACGACTCTGTCTTTTTCGTTATTTGTAATGCTTTTCTTTCTTTTTCTTTTTGCAACCGCAAGTAGTAACACGGGCTATTATTCCCGTGTACTACTTTCAACTGCGGTAGTAAGTTTGGTTGTAGCACGGGCAAGTCACGGATTGAATGTGCTATTACTGACCATAGAAGCTGTGATTATTAAAACTAAGTAGTTTATTATGTCTATTATGTTGGGCTCAAACGCGGAAAATGCTACTTGAGCTAAAAAAAACAACCAAATCGCAATGTGGCAATTTCAAAACGACCAATAAGCGATATTCGCGTTGTGGCTCTTTAAATACAAAACATAAAACATTGAATTTTACATTTTGGGGAACTTGGGAATGAATATATGAAAAATCATTTTGGGAACATGGGCATCAGCCGGATGGCGGCTGATCTTAAATGATGAGTGTTTTAATTCCTCTCGATAATATTATGTTATTCATTGCACTCACCTTTCTCCCCAATTTTTCGATAAAAGCCATAGTGATCAAGGAGCCCACAGTCATGCATATAGGGATGCTGAGGGCCTGCAGATCCGGACTGATCTGTACTCCTGAGTCGGATAGCAGAGTCGCAGCGTAGTTCAGTATGGAGAAGCCTCCGTTTGTGGCGTGAGCTAGGATCACCATTATCATGATGAGGAATGCTTTTCGCCAAGCTTTTGTTTTGACTGCGAAAATTAAAACATTTTCTTTGGATGGATTTTTATTTACGAAATGCTTAAAGATACAACTCCCAGAAAGGACAAATCTTTGCGTTTTGGATCCGATCTATTTCAACTTAAACCTACAGACCCTTATGCTTTAGCTACTAAATTTATTTTAATACTAGCTGATACCCGCGACTCCGTTCGCGCGGAAATTTTAAGGTGTACGTGTGAGACTGCCTCGTTGGTAGAGTGGTCGCAAGCACGACTGCTGAGCTTGAGGTCCCGGGTTCGATTCTCGGATCGGGCAAAGTGTTATTGGGTTATTCCATCAGGAATTTCTCAGTAGCAGCCACGAAGTCTGGATTTAATGTCGGGCCCAGTTGATGGGGCTCGCCCCCTATAACATAGAGCTTCAACATTACTGGCGAAATGTGGATGTACGATTAAGTACACCTTCGGGAATTAAAGGCGTGATGTATCATTGTTATGTGTGAGAACTGACGGTCTGATCGTAATGTGATTATGTGGGTGATGACTACAAAGGTCGTGCTTTAGGGTGGTGTAGTTCTGGGCGGCAGAGGTCCGAAACAAAATTAAAAGGCGTTGAAGCGACACTATAATATGGCTTAAAAGCCGGAACATATTTTTTTCAAAGTGAACAATACGGCGCATTGTTGGGCACAATTTATTTATTTTTTCCAATAGTTTTGTATACAATAAAAAATGTCGTAACAATGACCGTCACCACGTGCAAGTTATGGCTTCATGAAACACGTGAACAATCAACAAATAATTGACCGTCTGAGAAGCATGGAGTAGGTACCCAAAAGAATGCCTGCTACTTTTTAGGTATGGCCCTGACATTTGTTGATCGTCATTGCGAAAGCTTATTTTAAGGGAAATTACTACCTGTTAATTAAAATTGGAATGGCAAGTTATTTAGAATATTTGGCATGCGTCGAATTAAAACGCTCTCTCCTTTAGCAACTCCTGTAATGATGGTGGTTTAGGGGTATGAGGAACAGGGTGTAAAGTTCCTCAATACTCCATTGAAAAGGGAGGATCCTCCGACCAGACACGTGTTGTGTCTAGTGGGCAACTGCCCGACAGTTGTTGTCGAGTTTTTCTATATAGTCTTAAGTCGATGTAAACTTTGCTTGCGAGATGTAGGCCATTGATGTTAGTTATTCTGTCGCGTCATAGATGGCGCTGTAATACTTTTTGTAGGTCGCTACATCACTCTCCTCCGGAGACCAGAGTCGATAGTCGAAAGAGTCAGCTTGTAGTATTATGCCGTGTCAGTTGGAATTTCGTAGCCGCATTGTTCACGGTGAGTCGGAACAGACTGCGGTGGTGAGGCGAACTCCAGTGAGTCGGGACCGGCGCTGCGTTTGCTCCAGTGCGTCAGACGTAGTGCACCGCCGCGATGTGGCAGACAGCTTGAGAGGTGTCGACCGGGAGGCAGAAGCTCTCGACTGGCCGAAAATGCAGTGTGCTGTGCCAAGGTCGCTTGATGAGAGGCTGAGGGTGCTGACCAGGAATGCGCTCCGGCTGCATGCTGGTGGTCAGGAATACCCATTTGAAGCTGGCTGGCTGTGAGACTCGCTGCTCGAAAGCTTGAGAGAAGTGATGATGATGACGTCACGTTGCTCGAAGGCTGCGCTGACGTTCATTTCGGTGTCACCAGTTTTCGGGTTTCTCTATATATAGAGAAACCCGAAAACCCGAATCGACTTAAGACTGTAGTCTTAAGTCGATTTAAACTTTGCTTGCGAGATGTAGGCAATTGATGTTAGTTCTTCAGTCGCGTCATAGATGGCACTGTAGTACTTTTTGTAGTAAGTTGCTTTTTGTAGGTCGCTACAGTGGCTTTTGTAATACAACTGCTAAGCTTTGTGATACGAAGCCCGGTGCCGTTGCACAGTCTGGGTACATCAAAGTTTCGCATCAGCAGAACTAAAACGCCAAGTTTAAGCTTCATCTTATGGGAACGGCACGCCCGTAAGCTCCAGGGAGTTGAAAAATTCAACGGGGTGTGCAGGACTACCGTCATTAGCCATCACAGTGTCTACGGATGTGTATACTTTAAAATCGCCGACGATCATGTCTTAAATTTCGTTTTGTTTATGACCCACTCGTTCTTTAATCACTATTTATTTTGAATGGTTAAAAAAACGAAAACTATTTTGTAAAGATTTGAAAATCATAAAGCATTAAAATAAAATAAAAATACCTAGTTACAAAAAGTGAACACCGGTTGGGGATCGAACTCGCGTTGTTTTGGAAAACTTACAGCATTAAAAAATTACCACAAAAAGTGCATACTGACTGCGGATACGAACTTGAAACCTTTTGCTTGGCAGGGCGGTCATAGAACCGCCAGGCTACTTACTTTGATGACAAATGATTTAAAATACCCGGTCTGTTGTAATGCTTGTCATGACAGTTGTCAGTTGTCAAACAGTTGAGAAATATGGACTTAATGCAATATTGCTCATCCCCCTAAGTTATTAGCGTGATAATATATAGCCTATGTTACTCGGTAAAGAAGTAGCTTTCTAATGGTAAAAGAATTTTTAAAATCGGTCTAGTAGTTTTTGAGTTTATTCGTTACTTACAAAAATACAAAAATACAAATCTTTCCTCTTTATAATATTAGTGTAGATTAGTGTAGATGTAGATTAACTAAGGCTATATTTCATAGCAGATTAATACTCACAAATTGTACGCATTGAAATCTCAGGTACTGATTTATAATATTCATCAGATTTCTTGATCACATCAAGTTCTTGTTGAATTTCTTTGTCATCGACATCCATTCCTCTCAGCAATGCTAGCGTTGCTGCCGCTTCCTACAAGTTAGAGAATACTCACAATATGCACAAATTGCACAACATATTAGCGAACCTGCAAACAATAATAAAAACACAAGTATTGAGACAATGAAATTTAGGCAAAACGTGATGAAATAACACGAAAGGTAAATAAAAGTGATAAGAAGCAATTTAATGAAAACTTACATCAGTTTTTCCCACTTTCACTAAGAATGAAGGGGATTCAGGAGCTTTGAAGAAGAGTCCGAAAGTCAAGATTGGAAGTACAACAACGACCCATAACACTGTGTGATAGTCCAAAAATCCCCCCAAAACATACATGAGTAGGATACCGATACTTTGGGCCAATGCAGCTACGGATGCTAAGGTGCCCCTGATGTCATCCTGGGCGATCTCTTTGACGTACATAGGAACGACGTGAAAACAGCCTCCACCGGCAAGTCCACAGAATACTCTCGCTACAATGAGACTAGCTGTACTAGCAGGTAACATCGTAACTATCCACACCATCTGGGAGAAGAATTGTTATTGTGTAAGTGAACTGTAACATGACGGCTTACAGGAGAAAACGGAAGTAAAAAACAATTGCACTGTCCCCAGAGAACAAGGGACAAAAATAAACCAGATATACGAAAAGTCGAAGAATTACAAAACTTACCGCTTGGAAGATAGACATCAACATAATACAAATTTTCCTCCCATATCTGTCTACAAACTGCAAGAATATGAGGACTCCAAGTGCACCCGCCAGGGATGGTGCACTGGCTATCCAGGATATTTCACTATCAGTCAGTGGTCTCCCAGTGGGAGAGTCTTTTGACTGCAGTAATTTTGCCACTGGTGACATCCAGCCGCATTGGAGACCGTACGTGAGAATCGACATGTTGCCTAAAAATGTACAAAACAATAATCATAATACTTATACTAATCACAATCATAAATTCTAATTGAACAGGTTGGTGGACTGCAAAGAATTACCTACTTGTGTAGAGAATGTTAAGCCTTGACATACAAGTAAATTAATGCAGAATATAACTCAAAATCCGTAGTATATTCATTGGCGACGTACTATTTGGAAAAAAAATAAGATTCACTTAACACTTTATGTTCTGTTTTGATTCAATACTAAGAACTTCTCCGGCTCGCTACATGTCTGCGATTGGGCGCTTCTAGCGGGACTCCACATCGCTGTCGATGTGGTGGAGCAGTCGACGGCCTCGGACACCATGGCCTTTCCTGCAGTAAGAGCGCAGGTCGGATAGCACGGCACGCTAGCATTAATGATCTCATTCGTCGTGCTGTTGCCACCGCCGGGGTGCCCGCTGTCTTAGAACCCAATGGCTTGGCACGTGTCGATGGGAAGAGACCAGATGGTATGACCATAATGCCATGGAAGTTGGGTAGGTCTTTGGTGTGGGATGCGACTTGCGTCGACACCCTTGCGCAATCCCATCTTCCTAGCACGGTGAGCAGCGCTGGGGCGGCTGCTGCAGGCGCTGAAAACCGTAAACGGCGCAAATACAATAATTTAATTAGTAATTATGTATTTGAGCCGTTTGGGATTGAAACACTAGGGCCATGGGGCCCGAGTGCCCATCTCGTGTTTCGAGATATCGCCAAGCGGTTGGTCGACGCTTCACGGGACCAGACGGCTGGCCTCTTTTTTGGTCAAAGAATCAGCATTGCCATCCAACGAGGCAATGTGGCCAGCCTTCTGGGCAATGCGGCCAGCCTTCTGGTTTTCCTGTCGACAGCGATGTCGACGAATTTTTTGACGCCCTGTAATTTTGATACTTGTACATATTTTATTTTTATTTTATATTTATTTGTAGTTTGTAAATAATGTACATATGTAATACGAACGAATTAAGAACGTGATAAGAACTAAACTAAACTTACATAAAATCGTGACCACCCATTGCACTTTTGTATGTCTTTTAGACTCTGATATTCCACTGAAAGTCATTTTACCTATTTTATTTTAAATACAAACTGGAGTATTAACTATTTGAAAATGAGCGTATTTATTGTCAAGTCAAAAAAGCTACAACGGTCGTTAAGCGTACGGCTCATACGAATGAGAATGGTGGAGATAATATTTAGGAAAATGCTTTTATTACAAACAGAAGTTTGTTTTTAGGGTGTGTTCCACAATTCCGGCGACGATTGTTTGCTGATCGCTGATATCTATATTTAGTTGTGATGTTTGATTTACAGTTTACATCAAATACTTTTGTGTACTGCGTGATGT
This sequence comes from Cerastis rubricosa, assembly GCA_949152445.1. NCBI lineage: Eukaryota > Metazoa > Arthropoda > Insecta > Lepidoptera > Noctuidae > Cerastis > Cerastis rubricosa. The sequence continues at coordinate 23,743,401 of OX424531.1, read as the reverse complement.
GACAAGATATTTATGACGTTATAACTTGTTGATTTTATTTAAAACCTGTCACTTCAGAAGATCTAGATCATGCATAGGAAAGGAGTAAACATAGTGTCTTCTGTTGGGTTGTCAATTTGTGCTCCAATGACAGCAAATAAATTTGCTTTTGTGTTTGCTTAAAAATGAAATTCAAATCCGTAGAATGCACCTGACACAGTTCTAAGAATCGCAGTAAACTTTTCGACGAATTTATGTGAGGCATTAGGTAAAGCTTGTATCGGTAAAATTGCAATAACCGAATAAACTGCTTAAACCCAGTTTCGTTCTCTGAGCTAAACACATGAATAAGTTTGAGCAAGGTTCTCTTATGTCACTTCTGTTATTCAAAAGTGACTTGTTCGTACAAAAATCGAGTTCGCATTATTATTGTTTCTAATTCATGTCGGAACATTTGGCAACCATAAATGAAGATACGAATTGTTTAAATTAAAATTAAACAAATGTTGATTCTACGTGACTGACAGGTTCTTAAAATAAATGGAACGGAATCTTCACGGCTGTTGTTTACATTTGCATAATAGATGATTTTATTGCGTTTTCTGTTTGTGTTTGGCAAATAAGTGTCGGTTATCACGCGGTGAGCTGTTACCATTTCACCTTTTGGGAAAGTCCTTCGTTGCCATTTAACAGGTAAAAAACTTGTCAGACCAGTCAGAAGTAAGTACATTGTAGTTAATTTCAATCTGTCGGATCAGTTGCCCTCGATGCCACTCGGACCTATTTTTGGGCGCTGATGTTCCCTTTGTGTTAGCGCGTGAGTCCATAATACGACCCAAGAGCAGGTACCCTCTTCAGATTAGCTAGGCCTGGTAGGTGGACACGTCAATCGCAGCGTCAGTGTCGTTCATTAGACCCTAAAAGTGCAGTTTTATGGGCATTTAGGACATTGCAAGTGGATATTGTTTGGGACAACAACACACTCCTATTTTGACTGAAAAGGGTCTGTAACGCCCCATTATATCTAATTATTTAATCACTTAAATAAATCCACTAAGTTACACCGAACAACGGAGATGATTTTGATTAAGACTAAAAGCATACTAAACGTTAGAGAAGATTACTAAGTAGCCCATCGTTAGATAGTTACGAAAACGAATGGTCAGAGAACAGGCGAGGATTCGAACCGACTGCAAGCAATGCGAATTAAATGCTCGCTAAGTGCTCTTGCTGGGAGCTTTCTTGTACAGAAGTGGATTAGTATTGATCCTCACTGTACATCCGTTTGACTAGCTGTAGTGTTCAGTGTTCATTTGTTCCAGACAGTCTAGACCGTTTTCAATTCACCAGTGGCAAGCGTGCAAGAGTATTACAAGTACAAGTATTGGTTTTCAGTAAAGTTATTTAGTTACGAACACGAAATGAGGTAGACAATAAAATATAATTATATATATTTTTTTACATTTATACAAATATATTCTATTTGTATTACATAATACTAACAAACTACAAATACATCTAAAAGAATAATAAAATATGTACAAGTAACAAACTTACAGGGCGTCAAAAAATTCGTCCACATCGCTGTCAACAGGAAAAGTGCCCAAAACGCTGGCAGCGTTGCCACGTTGGATGGCAATGCTGATTCTTTGGGCAAAAAAAAGGCCTGCCCTTTGGTCACGTGAAGAGTCGACCAAACATTTGGCGATATCTCGATACACAAGGTGAGCACTCGGGCCCCATGGCCTTAGTGTTAAAATAATTAAAATAATATTCGAAACGAGAAGAGAATTACGTTCAGCAGGTAATTATGATATCTTCTACTGTCGCTGTTAACATATTTAACATGTTTTAGAATCCAATTTAACCTAAAACAAACAGTGTTTCTAATAATTTTCAAGATTGTCAAGTTTTATTACTGTGTAGTTGAAATAAAATGTATATCGACGCTTGAAAGGAAAAAATGACCAAGCGACATTTTGGGCGATATTAAGTTGCGTCGATTGATCCTACTCTCGTACTTTAAAACGTATGTTTAAAATTGGCTGGCAGAAAAGTGTTTTGGTTTTCTGTTTAGATCATTTTACCCATATGTCAAACATGCCTACTCTTGGATGCGTCATTTTTCTTCAAACACAATAATAAAATAATGGGGTATAGTTAATTTTACTTGTTTTATAATCAAATTTTGATATCGGTAAGTAACTTTTACCTGTTTGTGATTTTGATGAAATTATTACTAAACGACACTATTTCATAAAATATTCAGAAAAATTATAATCTTTAAATGCCAGTTTATTAAGCCTTAAAACTGCATTTGAAACTCGTTAGAATTAAGTAGTTATGACAAATAGGCGATTTTTTACGATTTTTTTTACGAAAATAAAAACTGCTCTACTGTAAAGTTGCCGACATGTCGCTTGGTAAATATTGCCTTTCAAGCGTCGATATCGTAATAATCCAAAAACCTATTTATTACTGGTGTGTTTTAAACGGACTATTTTTTCATTACACTGGTTTGGTTGAAAATTTATTTAATGGAAAATATTTGTTTGGCATTAAGTGGTAGTTTCATTCATTATTTCTTAATACTTTTATGGAGGTAGCTTATGCTCGTCATTATCTATTGTAACATTATTAATTTGTAAAACTCCTCGAGGGTTTTTTTACTATTGAGTTTCATTGACGAGATTTTTTAGCTAAATAGGGTTCTGAGGGTCGTTATTTTACCTTGTGATCTTTCTATTTTTTTTATCTTCACGAAAAGGTCCTTAATTCCATCTTTCCTTTACTCCTGTAAATAAACGCACAGTCGAAATTGATCTTTGATTTCAGAGATTAGGCAAGGACATTTTATTCAAATCAAATCAAATCAATTTGATTTGCATAAAACATGGTGTACAAAGTTGTTTTCAGACATTATTAAAGCATACATGTTTTGCTTATATCACAGGATGAAAAAACATATTATAGGTTACATTACCAAGTTACCCGTAGTTTAATTACATGTCACAGTTTTGTAATAGTAACACGTTGCTGACGGTTATTTAGATATGACGATATCCATTGTAGTAAACATTATTAAATTAATTAGTAAACATTAGTAAACATCCCATTGTAGTAAACGGGATAAGGGGACATACGTCCCCTTATCCCGTTTGCTTCCAGCTTTTGTAGTAATAAGTCATGTGACACTAGGTCAAATGCTTTAGACAAATCAAAAAATATTCCGGTCGTCAGATAGTTTTTTATTAATATCGGATTGTACAGTTTTTAACAAAGAAAAGTCGGCTAATGAGGAAGATTTTCTTTTTTGAAAGCCATATTGATTTTTATAAATAATGTAACATTTGTTACAGAAATTAACTAGGCTTTTGTACATGCATTTTTCTTACATTTTTACAGAATCGTTATAAGGGTAATTGGCCGATAGTTATACGTATACATTTTTTTTCTCTCTTTTGAAAAAGTGGTTTAATTATGGATAGTTTCAATTTATCTGGGAAAGTTCCAGTAGAAAATGACAAATTAATTAAATGTGTAAGAATTCCAACAGTTTCATTAATGCATAATTTAATCATTTTCCTGCTCATTTCATCGCAGCCTACTGAATTAGTGTTAGCTAGCGACATTGTTTCTGTTCCTACCTCATTTTCCGATACCGGTCTAAGAAACATCGAGTTGTGAGTTGAGTTTGTATTACTGTCAATTTTTGTTTCTTTATGTTATCTTTGTAGTAAGTGTTAAGCATTTCATTTTTCATGATGATCCAAGTGACTTTGCATTTGTTTTCACTTCTATTTATAAATTTAATATAGGCGTTTCTTTTTGAAACATAAATATATTTTTTCAATAAATTTGAGTATGACAGATATTTGGTTTCGTTTAACCGGTTTTTATGTTTATAGTATGTGTAGCTTAGTGTCCTTTTTTATTTTACAGCTTCGCTTTAGTCCTTTGCTAATCCAGTTTTTTTTTTATTTTTCTTATTTACTTTTACCCTTATTTTTGGAAAGCAGTAGTTGGTTTTCGATTTTTATGTTTTAAAAGAATACTACTAATCGTGGTCAGATAGTAATCTATCTGACCAGTGGTAATACTGTTGCAATCGCATCTGGGTTGTTACTTTAAATATGGTCTATACAAGACGACTTAAGTGTGACACCATTGATACGAATTTGCATGTTAAAGTTATTGGATAGGTCATATAACTCTTTCGTAATATGACATTTTTTTAGTGTGTTTATGGAAAATCACCTGCTATAATTATATTTATTTCAGACTTGTACTTTTTTATTCATATCGTGTAAGAGACTACTAAGTATAATCAGGAATTGGGTAGGATCTGATGAGGGTGTTCTATAGAGGCAAATAATAATAAATTTATTAGATATCATTTCTATACCGCAGGCTTCAATAGAATGTTGTGTGTCTTATGTTTAAGTAATTCTGTAAAGATGAATCCTCTTTTAACTAAGATGCAAGTACCACCTCTTTGTTTTTCTCTGCAGTAATTAGCAGCCATTTCGCAATCGTGAATGTTTATATAAACCCTCATGGCCTTTTCCAATAAAGGTTTCGGAGAGACATATGACCTCTGGCGACTGACAAATCAGATCAGAAATGAGGAAATCCGCAAGAGAAACAAGGTTACCCACGTAGCCCGAAGAATTGCCAAACTTAAGTGGCAGTGGGCATGGCAAATTGCTCGCAGAACTGATGGCCGATGGGGCCGATACGTTCTGGTAAGGCGACCGCGAACCGGAAGACGATGCGTTTGTAGGCCTCCCACTAGGTGGTCAGATGACCTGGTGAAGGTTGCGGGGATCCGCTGGATGCGAGTCGCACGGGACCGGTCAATGTGCCAACATTGTTGTTACCCCACTTAGCGTATCCTTACGTTACCATAGCGAATCCTCACGTTACCCTATGTTACCCCAACTTGCTCTCATATTGTATCGTTTTAAATCTGCTGCTCTGCGGATGTTATACTGAATGTCAAATATTTGGACAATATCATCGATAGTATAATATTATATATTTAAACTAACTTGGGTACACAATTTCCGTAATAAATGTGAGATTCAAACACTGTTCTTGTGAAATAATAGAATTTAAGTATAATACTACGATTGACAAGGTAGTCTGAAATGGAAATAAACCCAATTGGCCAGGAAAAGCGAATTAAATCCAGTCAATAAATACAAAAATTACAAATTTACTGACTGGATAAAGAAAAGAGATAGTCAGGGGCGACAAAGAACAGGTACAAGATATATAGATGTCGAAAAGATAAATACAAGTATTTTTCGTTTTGTATGCTTGTACTATTTGCAAAGAAATTCTTTAGTTTTTTTTTAAATCACAAAAAGAAGGGCCTTTTGAAACGAAAAATAATATCTGCTTCCCTTACTAACTAACCCTATCCTGAGTCCCATTATTTTAAAAACTGACATAAACAGGTTATAATATGCTCAGACTACAAGACATAGAGCGGGCTCAAAAAGCAAGTGACCATGTTGTGCTGTAACGAGAATAATAAATAGCATATTTGACAATACACACTTAGGGCAGAATTGCCAAGGCCTCATTTTTGGCCCGTGATTTATGCCCAGGCCGGGCCAGCCTCCAGGCCTCCGTTCCGGATTTATCGCTGCTCTACAAACACTTTATTTCTACGCATTATAACAAACGGTCTGTTTCGTACAGATTATCATACATTCCAACTTTCTTGTAACTTCTACGAGTAGCATGAATAGTGTAGTAGATTTGAAGATTGGTAAAATATTTGTTGTCGCTTAGTGTTATTGAAAATTTGCATGAATTTCGTTTTTATATCTTCTAAGCTTTATCAAAATCCTCCTTCAATAATTGCTCGAATCATCAATTAAGCTATCAAAATAGAAGAATAGACCTTCAAATTATTCTATTTACAAGTGTCTGCTCGGTTTAACTGGATAAATCACCAACGATGCTGAATTGATAGTGATTAATTTTTATTGTGATTGTTTCATAGATAAATTACTCATTCCATCACTTATTTTAGTATACAATGAAAACGTTGTATTTGAAATTGTTCAATGTTACCTTTGGACACATTTTTTACATTCATCTCAGTTTGTATTATTTGATCCTGAATAATTTTTAAGTTTGATTCAATGTTGCCTTTGGCCATCTCTGATCAGTCTCGTGCGTCTGCGGGACTGGCAGTGAGTGTACCCTTCCCGAACTTAGTATTCCTGTCTATTTTGCGTCTGTAACCTTAGGTCGCGTGGTGCAGACATTCTGAACTTATTTATATATTTATTTATCACATACTAGGGGTCAAGCAAATAAATTCACTAAAAGTTGGACAAGACTAAATCATTATGAACAACAAATTTCAACGGGGTTGGATTCAGTGTTTCGATAGTCAAGAATAAGTAACGAGTCAACGCAATGCGTTTCTGACTGTTCTGTCATCGTTATCGTTAATAGATATCACTTGATCGAGGGTCCTCAGTCTGGTGTTTTCATATACATAAACGTCTTACTGCTTCTTTTATTCGATAAATCTGAACAAATTATAAAGCGTACGTAAACGGAAAATTAAATTATCTTCACAATCCAAATATCCATTCATTTACAAAAGCAATCAAAGTTTAGAAAAATATTTTTAAAACATAGGTTTAATTTCAGTTTAAGGTGATGTGCAGGACTGCAACAACTATCGAGGGATAAAGCTCATGTCACATAGTATGAAAGTTTGGGAGAAAGTAATAGAGAAAAGATTACGAGAGGAGAGTGAAATTAGCCAAAATCAGTTTGGATTTATGCCAGGTCGAGGAACAATGGACGCCACTTTTGCACTCCGCCAATTAGGTGAGAAGTACAGACGTGCGCACAAGAACTTGCACATGGTGTTCATTGATCTAGAGAAAGCGTATGATAGGGTACCTCGGGAAGTGTTGTGGTGGGCCTTGAAAGAGAAAGGTATGCCTGGGAAGTATGTAGAGTTAATTCGTGCTATGTACAGCCAATCTTGTACCTACGTCCGGTCAGCTGCTGGCAACACCGACGAGTTCAGTGTGGCTGTAGGCTTGCATCAAGGGTCGGCTTTAAGTCCTTACCTTTTCCTGTTGATTATGGACGCTTTGACGTCGGACATACAGGAAGAGGCACCCTGGTGCATGCTGTTCGCCGACGACATTGTTCTTGTTAGTGAAGATGGACCAGAGATCCAGAGCAGATTGGAGAAATGGCAACAGAAGCTGGAGAATGTTGGCCTGAAAATCAGCAGAACTAAAACCGAATACATGTTCTGCGATTTCGGCGGTCTCTCCAGTCCTAGAGTCATAGCGCTAGATGGCGCGTTTCTTCCGGTCTGCTCCAACTTTCGGTATCTCGGTTCACTCGTGCAAAGCGATGGCGAAATAGATCGTAGTGTTAAGCACAGAATAAACATTGGATGGATGAAATGGCGGCAGGTCACGGGAACTATCTGCGACTCCCGCATTCCCCTTAAACTTAAGGGGAAGATTTATAAAACAATGGTTAGACCTGCTGTCTTGTATGGGTCAGAATGTTGGGCCACAAAAGGGATGAATGAAAGGCACTTGCATGTGGCTGAGATGAGAATGCTAAGGGGGATGTGTGGTGTTACGCGAATGGATAGAATAAGGAATGAGTACATTAGAGGAAGTCTGAAAGTGGCGCCGGTGACTGAAAAGATGCGTGGAAATAGGTTGTCGTGGTATGGGCATGTGATGCGGAGGAATGAGGAAAATGTCGTGAGGAAAGTTTTGAGTATGAATGTGGATGGGTATAATGGTAGAGGAAGACCAAAGAAACGATGGATGGACTGTGTGAAAAATGATATGGCAAGAAAGGAGGTATCTCATGAGATGACAAGTAATAGAGAGGTATGGAAGAAGAAGACGTACTGCGCCGACCCCAAATGAATTGGGATAAGGGCAAGAGAATGATGATGAGGTTTAATTTCAGTTTATTAGTTGTTTAAATTATTGACGATCGAATTAATTGATAGCTAATGAAATAAAAACAAACAACAGTAGTTTTAGAAACAAAATTTTTTTTCAAAATTTAAATTTCAAAAATATTCCCTTTCATACCTATCCCTTTAATTAAATATTGTCATAACTAATGCTTCACAGTACAAAAGATCTTCCACCACTTTAGTGTCCATCTTTTTCTGCATCCTTCTCTGTATCTCCTCTTAGCTCCCTCTCTATTTCTTCCACAGCCTTGCCTTTTGTTTCAGGCAGTACTAGCAGAACCACTGCGGCTCCAAACACGTTGATGATGACAAACATGTAGAAGCCCACATGAGCCCCAAAGTTGCTGGTCAGAGCACTGAAGGCGATGAGTTGAACGAAGCTCATGAACCACGCCAGCATTACCAAGTATCCCATCAATTTTGCACGGATCTGGAAAAAAAATATATTTTAAAATGCCATCCCCTGGCACAAAAACGTCCGACTAATATTAACTATGTAATGGTCAATTGATGGAGTGCCCCACGTGTGTTACGCTATTGTCACTTGCACTTGATGGTCCAATTAATATAGGATATTCGGACAACTCAATAAGAACCATAAAACTTCCATTCCGTGGTTTTGGTGAAAAGGCTACATCAACAATAAAAAAAATATATATGCTGATTAAAATGCAAGATTCACTTTACCTGGAAATTGAATATTTCTGGCATCAAAATGCATGGCACGGGGGAGACGCCTCCACCGTAGCAGATCACTGCTACCATCATCATGATGACGTTGAGCCAGCCAGGAGTAGCCCATCCGTACTGCTTCAGGAGAGTTGAAGTTGCCAGGTAAGTGAAGGCGATAGAAGAGGCACCAAAGGCTGTTCCCAAAATTGGCTGTTGAAAAAAAGAACGATAAGGTTTTAAACTAAAATAACTCAAGGAAATGAGGTATGCGATTATGACCTGTCTTCAAAAAAAGTTCCAGTGGTTTTTGCTAGACGATGTAATACATTCATTCTCTTCATGTTAAAAACTGAGAAACAGAATTCAGAGATTTCTCAAAAATCTCTGAATCGAATTTCTCTTTCCATTTCGACTAATCATATAAATGGCTGTTGCTCGGAATAATCCTATATCCCAAGTTCCAAGTTCCTCAAAGTAAACAAAAAAAACATAATTGTACGACTCTGCCTTGACCGAAATCTAGAATGGTTCAGTCGCCGAATCAATACTTATGTCATCATGATCATCTGCCTAGCCTTTTTCCAAACTATCTTGGGGTTGGCTGCCAGTCTAACCAGATGCAGCTACTAATACTAGTACCAGTATTTTACTTGAAGCGACTGCCTATCTGACCTTCACAACCCAGTAACTGGGTAATACGATACCCCTTAGTAAGATTGGATGTCAGACATTTGGCTTCTGACTACATGTAACGACTGTCAAATATCTACATATGACAGCCGGGACCAACGGTTTAACGTACTTTCACAGACACGGAGACACGGAGGAAACTCGGTATGTAATTATGGTCGCACATCCACGGACCAACCTCGGCAAGCACGGCTTAACCTTAAAGATCGATCCATGCGGCTTAATCAATACTTAGTTACGTAATGTTATTTTTTATTACTTTAGAGAATCAATAGGGTAAAATGTATTTAATTCCACACTAAATGCCTAACCATTTTCCAAGGAAATAAAGACATACCGTCCATCATCCATTGGGTTCTAAAACAGCTGGAACGCCGACGATGACAAAAGCTTCGTCGGATGATGTCGTTTATGCTCTACTTACCAACCCAGAACTCATATTCATACTACTTAAAATTTTTGCTAGCCTTGTACTTTCGCCGGGTTATTTGAATTTCTTATAATCTTTTCCATTTGTCTTTTAAATGTTTTATTTTTATCGTTATTTGTAATTCTTTTCTTTCTTTTTCTGTTTGCAACAGCTAGGAGTAACACGGCCAATTATGAATTTCCCGTGTACTACTTTCAACTGCGGTAGTAAGATTGGTAGTAGCTCGGGCAAGCCACGGATTTAATGTGCTATTACTGACCATAGAAGCTGTGATTATTGAAACTAAATAGTCTATTATGATATGCTCGAAGGCCGAAAAAGCTAATTAAGCTAAAAAACGATCACATAGCGATGTGGCAACCACAAAACGACCACAAAGAGAAATTGTGAAATGTGAAATTTTTTCAACTTTTCCCCATATTACAAATTATACTTAGAGAAAATATATCTTCCAAAATAAAGTTAATTTCAAATCAAATCAAATCAAATCCATTCGTCTTTTGCCAGAATGTAGGTTTACACGGTGGTGTGATCTTAAAACTAATAGTGGCCCCTTTAGATTCTACCATTGCATATGGTGTGCAAATATTTGATTTTAACCTTGCAAATATTTATAAGTACATTGGTATTATAATAATTGTAAAAAATTATCATAAAACTAACTAACTAAACAAAAAAAAAAAAACTAACTAACAAATACTCTTCAGCATCAACAAATTAAGATGTCATGCATGCATGTAATTAGAAATAAATTCATTAATTAATATTGATGTCAAAGCTATACCTATGTCAGTTCAAGTGATTAAGTTCAGTAAAATGTCAGATTTGAGCTTAAGCATAAATTAATAATATTACATTGGAATTGATCATGTCATAAATAGTATAAATTCGAACATCCACTCTTATCAGGTATATATCTAAAGTGATTTTTGTTTCTCTCTCCGCAATCTGTCATATATTCATTCAGACTATAAAGGCATTTATCTTTTAACCACTGCGTTACCTTTCTTTTAAACATGGTCAACGGTAAATCTTTAAAAGCGTCCGGTAATTTGTAATTTTAAATAGGTACTGATTTTATTTTATTTTAACACTTTTGGAGACGTCAGTACGAGGAATGATGAAGTATGAACTTTACAAACAAATGAATTTTACATTTTGGGGAACTTGGGAATGAATGTATAAAAAAACATTTTGGGGAACTTGGGGACATAGGGAGAGCGTTTTAATTCCTCTCTAAAATATTATGTCATTCATTTCACTCACCTTTCTGCCCAATTTCTCGATACAAGCCATAGTGATCAAGGAGCCCACAATCATGCATATGGGGATGCTGAGGGCCTGCAGATCTGGACTGACGTGTACTCCTGAGTCGGATAGCAGAGTCGCAGCGTAGTTCACTATGGAGAAGCCTCCATTTGTGGCGTGAGCTAGGATCACCATAATCATGATGAGGAATGCTTTACGCCAAGCTTTTGTTTTGACTGTAAAAAATATTTTTTTTTTTTAGTATCGTGCTGTTTTTGAAATCATGTTTGGATAAATCACGGGGTGGTTTGGTATCTACCTCCTAGCGGTCTACCCCGGGCAACGGCACCACAGGCTCGCCTGTGGTACGGCAGAACTATCCCACTTAAGTGGTGGTAGGCTCCGCAAGGAGCCGCCTGGCTGCTTACTGTGTTTCGTCGGTGAGCGGGAGTGCCAGTGCCTTTGGCTGTGCAGGAAGTCGTCAGTCGTGAGTTGCTGACCAAGACCGGCTTACAGCCAGTCTTGGTCGCTGGGCAAGACTGGCCGGGTAACTACTAACATTTTGGAGGGTAGTGGGATCCGAAGCACGGTGCCAGCCGTTGGCCGACCGCAGTCAGTAGGGGGCCCAAGGAGCACGCCAGCCACATGCCAAAGGCTACCCCGCCAACTCGCCAAAAATCCCGGTAAGCTCCACTGTGCCAGCCGGCGACTGGATGGGAGAACCCGGTGGCCATATCCGGGGGATGGGTGCTAGATTTGGGCGTCCCCGCAGTCTACATATGAGTTCACTTTTTCTATAGTGTTCCACTTGGTTCAATGAGCAGCACCGACTTTTTTACCGATCGCACAGTAGTGACCAAGAGATAACGGCGCTGTTTGAGTCCCTCGTGGACTCGACTGACGCAGCCCAGCATCGTCCCCAACAGCGAAGCTCATTTTTCTGGGGGACTTCAACGCAGACGATAAAGAGTGGTTGTTGCCGTACTAAAAAACTGACCACGGCGGGTTAGAGGCACGCAAAGTTGTTTTAACCCTAGATCATAACTAGCAGGTGAGTGTAGCAACGCGGGTACCGGATGTTGACACCCATACACCCAATTGCTTGGACCTACTGCTGACAACTGATCCAGACAGTCCGAAAAGTCTGCTTACCAAGCCTGGATCAAAGCCCGCGACCGAAAAGCTAGAGTACCTACGTAGGGTTCGCGCGAAGAAAAGAGCCTTTAATTTTGCCGCCAAAAAATATATATTTGCGTCTCTCTTTGCAAGCAATTCACGTCTAGACGCTGACTCCAAGCAAACACCAACTGTACCTCGTTGTGACTTATTGATTCCGGATTACAGTTCATATTAAAGAGGTCCGAAGAGTATTGTGCAGTCTAAACGTGAACAAGACCAGCGGGCCTGACGGCATTCCAGCGAGAGTGTTGAGGCATTGTGCGCCTGAACTGTCTCCTATGTTGACACGCCTTGTCCGCTTCTCTTTTGAAAAAAGAACGGTGCCAAGATCCTGGAAGCTTGCAAATGCACAACCTGTACCCAAAAAGGGCGACCTTGCACACCCTGCTCATTGCCGTCCAATCACCATTACCTCCATTCTGTGCAAGATTATGAAAAGGGTACTGAACAGTAAGTTGCTGACCTACCTTGAAGACAATGATCTCCTCAGTGACCGTCAATATAGCTTCCGGCGGGGACTTCAACTGGTGATCTTCTTATTATGTCACGCACTGCTGGGGTGAAGCCATCGAGAAATACGGCGAAGCACTTGCTGTATCGCTTAATATCTCGAAGGTCTTTGACAGGGTCTAACACGCAAGTCTACTCAGCAAGCTTCCTGCTTATGGCATCCCAGTTAGCTGGATATCAGACTTCCTTAGTGAAGGGTCGATCAGAGTAGTCATTGACAGTTGCTACACTGACCTCATGGCTATTGATGCCGGAGTTCCTAAGGGGTCTGTTCTTTCTCAACTCTTTTTCTGCTGCACATCAATGATCATCAATGATTTATTTCAGCGAGATGCTTGTCCAGCGCAACAACCAGCCGGGATGAATTCGTTCTTTGAGAGAGGCTATGGTAGCGCGGAAAAATATGACCTTAAGCCTTGTCTCCCAGTGGGGTATATCAATCTGTTATCTATTAATGCCACCAAAACACAGGCGTGTCTTTTAAAAAGGAGTCGTTTCGAACAAACCCCTACTTTTCGTGGTACATCTGTTCCTGTGACTGATCTACTTGAGCTCAGCATGTAGCTGACGTCCAGTCTCAGCTTCTGTGCCACCATTGAGTCATCATCATCAGCTATAATGTTCCAACTAATGGGACGCAGGCGTCCTCTCTATGAGAGGGAGTGGGCTGTGATCCACGACGCGAGCCCAGTGCGGGTTGGTAGATGTCACATGTCTTCGCATTTTTAGTCCTAGGCCATGCCGGTTTTCTCACGATGTTTTTCTACACCGTTTTTGAGAGCAGCGGTGATGAAAAAAATTACACAAAGTAAAACGCCTGGCTTGGAACCCACGGCTTACTGCTCTTAAGTCGGGGCTGCCACCACTGGGCCACTGCTGCTCCCATTGAGTACAAAGCCCAAACTGCGGTCCAACAGCCGGGCATCCTAAATAGAGCGATACTTCAGACCTGGACAGCTTGTAACACTATATAAAGCACAAGTCCAACCCTGCATGGAGTAATGCAGCCACCTATGGGATGACTCAGCTAAATACCAGCTTGCCGCGCTTGACTCGGTGGAATGCAGAGCAAAGAGGCTGATTGACTACGTAAAATTGGTGGATGCCAAGCTTCATAGCTTGGCTCATCGCCGCAAGGTTGCCTGCTTGTAGGTCTTCAACAGGCTGTACTTCGATGAGTGTGCCCAGAACTCCACGACCTCACCTCACCGGCCAAGTTACAAGATATCATCCGTACCTGATTGCTATTTCACCAAATTGCACTAAGCGTTTTCAAACGTCTTTCATAATGCGCACAGCAAAGGGAACTCTCTCTCTCTGTGTCTGTGTTTCCGAACGCTTACAACTAAGGAAAATATAGTAGATTAATACTTACAAATTGTATACATTGAAATCTCAGGTATTGATTTATAAAATTCATCAGATTTCTTGATCACATCAAGTTCTTGTTGAATTTCTTTGTCATCGACATCCATTCCTCTCAGCAATGCTAGCGTTGCTGCCGCTTCCTACAAGTTAGAGAATACTCACAATATGCACAAATTGCACAACATATTACCGAACCTGCAAACAATAATAAAAAAACAAGTATTGAGTGAGTGAGTGAGACAATGAAATTTAGGCAATACTTCCAAACCAAAAGAAATAACACGAGAGGTAAATGAAAGTGTTAAGAAGCAATTTAATGAAAACTTACATCAGTTTTTCCCACTTTCACTAAGAATGAAGGGGATTCAGGAGCTTTGAAGAAGAGTCCGAAAGTCAAGATTGGAAGTCCAACAACGACCCATAACACAGTGTAGTAGTCCAAGAATCCCCCCAAAACATACATGAGTAGGATGCCGATACTTTGGGCCAATGCAGCTACGGATGCTAAGGTGCCCTTGATGTCATCGTGGGCGATCTCTTTGACGTACATAGGAACGACGTGATAGCAGCCTGCACCGGCAATTCCACAGAATACTCTGGCTACAATGAGACTAGCTGTACTAGCAGGTAACATCGTAACTATCCACACCATCTGGGAGAAAAATTGTACATCATAATATATTTTTTTATTTAAAATTAAATTAAAATTAATTTTTATGAATGAAAAGTAAGTGAACTATAACATGACGGCTAATAAGGGTTATGGGAAGTAAAAAACAATTGCACTGTCCCCAGAGAACAAGGGACAAAAATAAACCAGAAATAAGAAAAGACGAAGAATTACAAAACTTACCGCTTGGAAGATAGACATCAACATAATACAAATTTTCCTCCCATATCTGTCTACAATCTGCAAGAACATGAGGACTCCAAGTACACCCGCCAGGGATGGTGCACTGGCTATCCAGGATATTTCACTGTCAGTCAGTGGTCTCCCAGTGGGAGATTCTTTTGACTGCAGTAATTTTGTCATGGGTGACATCCAGCCGCATTGGAGACCGTACGTGAGCATCGACATGTTACCTAAAAACAAAACAATAATCCTAATTGAACAGGATGGTGGTCTGAAAAGAATGACCTACTTACGTAGATAATGTTAAGCCTAGACTAACAAGTAAATTAATGCAGAATATAACTCGAAATCTCGTTTATTCATTGGCGAAATACTATTCGGGAAAATTTTAAGATTCACTGAATACTTTATGTTCTGATTTGATTCAATAAAAATTAAACTTACCTAAAATCGTGAGCACCCATTGCACTTTTGTATGTCTTTTAGACTCGGAGATTCCACTGAAAGTCATTTTACCTATTTTAATTTAAATACAAACTATGGATCATTTACTATTTGGAAATGAGCGTATTTATTGTCAAGTCAGAAAAGCTACAACGTACGTTAAGCGTGCGGCGTATACGAATGAGAATGGCGGAGATAATATTCACGAAAGTGCCTTTATTATAAAACAGAAGTTTGTTTTTAGGGTGTGTTCCACAATTCCGGCGACGATTGTTTGCTGATCGCTGATAGCTATATTTGGTTACAATGTTTGATTTACATTATTCTTCAAATACTTTTGTGAACTGCGTGATGTGAGGAGACATTTTATGACGTAATAAATTGTTGATTTTATTTTAAACCTGTCACTTCAGGAGATCTGGATCATGCATAGGAAAGGAGTAAACATAGTGGCTTCTGTTGGGTTGTCAATTTGTGCTCCAACGACAGGAAAGGAATTTGCTTTTGTGTTTGCTTAAAAATAAAATTATTATCCGTAAAATGCGCTTGACACAGTTCTAATAATCGCAGTAAACTTTTCGACGAATTTATGTGAGGGATTAAGTAAAGCTTGTACCGGTAAAATTGAAATAACCGAATAAACTGCATAAACCCAGTTTCGTTATCTGAGCTAAACTTATGAATAAGTTTAAGCAAGGTTCTCTTATGTTCTGTGATTCAAAAGTGACTTGTTCGTACAAAATTCGATTTCGCATTATTATTGTTTTTAATTCATGTCGGAACATTTGGCAACCATGAAATACGATACGAAATTTTTAACTAAAATTAAACAAATATTGATTCTACGTGGCTGACAACAACTTAAAATAAATGGAACGGAATCTTTACGGCTGTTGTTTACATTTGGATAATAGATGATTTTATTGCGTTATCTGTTTGTGTTTTCCAAATAAGTATCGGTTATCACGCGGTGAACTGTTACCATTTCACCTTTTGGGAGAGTCCTTCGTTGCCATTTAATAGGTTACAAACTTGACAGACCTGTCAGAACTAAATTGTAGTTAATTTCAATCTGTCGGTTCTGTTGCGCTCGATGCCACACGGGCCTATTTTGGGCCGCTGATGTTCCTTTTGTGTTAGCGCGTGAGTCCATAATACGATCCAAGGGCAGGTACCCTCTTCAGAATAGCTAGGCCTGGTAGGTGGCCACGTCAAAGAAGTGGATAAGTATTGATCTTCACTGTACATCCGTTTGACTTGCTGTAGCGTTCAGGGTTCCAGACAGTCTAGGCGGTTTTCAATCCACCAGCGGCAACACAAAGCGTGGAAGTATTGGTTTTCAGTAAAGTTATTTAGTTACGAACACGAAATGAGTTAAACAATAAAATAATATTCGAAACGAAAATAAAATTAGGGTCGGCAGGCATTTATGATATTTTCTACTGTCGCTGTTACAGCTAATATGTTAGAATCCAATTTTACCTAAAACTAACCGTGCTTCTAATAATTAAATAGACCAGGTATCGTTTTCAAGATTGTCAATTTGTAAACACTCCTCGAGGGTTTCCTCAACTATGCGTTTTCTTACTATTAAGCTTCATTATTGACGAGACGTTTTGCTCAAATAGGGTTCTGAAGGATAGATTAAGAATCTAAGTATTTTTAGGATCATTATTTTTACTTGTATCAAAGAATAGATTTGCCATTGATCTTTCTATTTTTGTTTTATCTTCACGAAAGGGTCTGTAATTCCATCTTTTCTTTACTTATGTAATAAACGCACAGTCGAAATTGTTAACTTAGATTTTAGTGATTAGGCAAGGAGATTTTATTTCTAAATACGTATTTATATTTGTTGTAACTGTTTCAATGATCTTGTCGTCTAACTAAACTGGTCTATAAATAACATTTTATTTCAATTCAATTCAATTCAATTCAATTCAATTCAATTCAATTCATTTATTGGTGTGATTTTTGGTACATTTTACATGAGATCTTAATAATAAATAATTTGTTCCTCAAAAAATCTACCTTAAAGGTGTACACGCTTTCACATAATTAGTAATTATTATAAAAAGAATAATCAACAAATTAAAATAAAATAATTACAACAAAACACAAAATAACTTAAGATAAAAAATATAAGCAAATCATTAACAATTGAGAAAGGTACATTTAAATAAAGAATGGAAATAAAGATAATAATACAATGTCAAAATTAAATAAATATCAATGTCAAATAACTTACAATTTATCATTAAGGAATTCGTCAAGAGTATAATAACATTTTTCCAATAATAGATGTCTTAATTTGTTTTTAAATTGAATAATATTTAAGTCCTTAATTCTATTTGGTAATTTATTAAATATTTTTGGGGCCATGCAAAGTATGCTTTTGTGCATTAAAGCGGTCTTTGATGGTCTAACGCATAATTCATGTCTATATTCCTCTCTAATCATTTTGTATCGATGTTCAGATGCTTTTTTGAATAGATGCATGTTCTTTTTAACAAATACAGCAGTCTCAAATATGTACAAGCAAGGTAGAGTCATTATTTTTAACAATACAAAATAAGGTTTGCAGCTATCAGTCATTTTTATACCAGTAAATAGCTCTAATGCATCTCTTTTGCGACTTGAACACCATGTCCTTATTGCAGGAATTACCCCAAAACATGACTCCGTAGCGTAGTATAGAATCGACATATCCATAGTATGCAGTGACTGCCGCTGCTTGATTGACTACTTTCTTTAGTTTAAACAAAGCAAAAGCAAACTTACTGATTTTTTTAATTAATATTGAAGTATGTTGTTTCCAATTAAGTTGATTGTCGATAGTTAAGCCTAAAAATTTTGTATTTGCAACTTCTTCAATTTTTTCATTATTAAAGCTTACATTTAGTTCCGAGTGAGCTACTCTTTGACGAAAATTCATAATTTTTGTTTTCTTCAAATTTATAATTAAGTTGTTATGTTCTAACCAGTTAACGGCTTGTTGTAATGCATTGATTATGTCAGCTTCAAAGTCTTTATTATTTTTGTCAAGTCTAACAATGATAGTACTGTCGTCGGCAAACAATGTCATAGGATAGGGTATATTCTGGGGAAAGTCATTTATATATATAAGAAATAATAAAGGCCCTAGCACACTGCCTTGGGGCACTCCATAAGATATTTTTCTTTCATCCGATAAGTATTTTATAACGATTTTATTTAATTTACAAATTCGACTTATTTCTGTACGTTGTGTTCTATTTTTTAAGTACGAATTTATGAGAGATAAAACATTTCCCCTTATTCCATACGCATATAATTTGCTCAACAGTATATCATGGTTGACCAAGTCAAATGCCTTGGTCATATCCATGTATATTGCTGATATTGGGACTCTTTCATTCATGTTAGCTATGATAACATTAAGAAAGTCATATATTGCCATATTTATTGAATGATCTTTTCTAAATCCTTTTTGTTCTTTCACAAGTATACTTTGTTTGTTGAGGTATCCGTCTATGGACCTATAGATCCATTTTTCGAATATCTTGGATATTACAGGAATAAGAGCTATTGGCCTGTAATTTTTAATGTCCTTCTCATCGTCTTTTTTAAATAAAGGTTTTATGACAGTAGGTTTAAGCTTATCAGGGTAGGTTCCAGACTCAATACTTAAATTAATTATATAACTGAGAGGATCTGATATTATTTCTGAAACATACTTTAGAACCTTTGTTGAAATATCGTCGTATCCTACACTATTTTTATTTTTTAAGTCTTTTATAATTCGATTTACTTCATCTGGTGTGATAGGGGCTAAAAACATTGACTGTGCAGACAAATTTATTTTATTGTCAGTAGGCAGTTGTGTCGAAGCACTAGAAAGTTTTTCGGCTTGGCTTATGAAGTAGTCGTTAAAGGAATTTGCTATGTCTTTGGGTGTGGTGAATGTAACTCCGTCATAATTTATTTCTTTTATATACTCTGGTGGAGAGTTGTTTTTATTTTCATTTATTATTTTCCACGTCATTTTCGATTTATTATATGCTGTCTCTATTTTATAATTATTCTTAGCTAATTGTGTCAATTTCATAATTTTCTTAAGTCTGCTTGAATAATTTTTAAGTTTCGTTACATTTATCTTAGATGGATTTAATCTATGGTGCCACAACAACTGTCTTTTTATTTGGCTACATCGTCTGATGCCAGGTGTTAGCCAATTTGGATTCTTTAATAATTTTCTTTTTTTGTACGTAATTGGAAAACATAAATTATAAAACAATTGAAATAGTTCTAAAAAGTTGTTGTATGCTACGTTAGGGTCTTTAGTGAGGTAGACATCAGAAAAAGAAATTGATTTCAGACAGTCTTTGAATTTCATCAAGTTTTCTTTACAATAGTCACGCACTTTTATACTCCAACTTTTGATTAAACATGTCTTTTTTACTGGAAGCTTTAAAGTTTGTGCGGTATGATCTGACATATGTAAATCAAGGACACTATGAGTACATTTTCGTGAAATATTATGTGCAAAATTATCAATACACGTATTGCTTTGTAATCTAGTGGGTTGATTAATTTGTAAACATAGATTGTATTTCAACAGGAAACTAGTAAATTCAAGAGATAATTTATCTTGTTTTAAAATATTAATGTTGAAATCACCACATAGAATAACATTCTTGTTCGAGTCGTAACAGTATTTTGATAATATAATATTTAATTTTGAGTAGAAAACCTCTAAATTGTTTAATTTTGGTACTCTATATATGCAAATAATGATTGTGTTATGTGGTATTAGTTCAATTGCACAAACTTCGACAACGCCTTCAATTGACATTTTACTGACATTCGTTAGTTCTTTGTATTGGAGACCAAATTTTACCAAAATACAGGCTCCTCCTCTTTTCGTACTTCTTGTATAGTAAGCGCCTAATTTATAATTAGGTATTGAAAGAAGCTCCTCTTGCTTGTTGATATTTTTTTTTAGGTTTGTTCCTCCTTATATCTTGTTTTTATTTAGTCAACAGTAATTCGACAGCCACTTATGTGGCAAATGCCTTTCAGTAATTTTTATGTGTCGGTGTTAGAATGCAAGTCTAAGTGTAGGACAAGGACATACGTTTTTTGTTGTACTAATCGAAGAAAAGTGAGAGGGATTACATCAGAGTGAGAATCGTGAATCATTATCATAAAAACTGGTTAGGTTTTAATCAATCAACCAACTACCTGAGTCTGTTTTGATACTGCGTTATATTAGAGACGGCAGTCTTTTTTGGGTGAGTTATTTTAAGATCACTGAAAAATCATAGAACAGTTTTGTTCTTTTTGCACAAATTCTATGTTTCATCTATTGAAATTGAAACTATTTGTTCTCAGCACAATATAATAATTCAGGTAATCACACACAAGCACTTGATCACAGTGTCATAGAGTACCTATCCGTATATTGTATGTCAACTGGGAAACAATAGGAGATGGCACGAGGTCCTAATTATTCCACTATCTCTACCAAGTGCATTGGTATCGGGTCGCATGCAATTAGATTCGATTTCTCACCCACTTGATACTGAGGATCAGTGACCAGACATAGGCAAAACCACTTTAGATCATTCCTAAATACAGGAGCATCATGTGTAATGTGTGTTGTTTTTACCAAATAAAATCATTTTATTCGCATAGAATGCAAGTATTGTTTTTTTTTTTATTAGCCTTGTATGGTCCAGCGCTGGGCAAAGACCTGGCCCCCATATCGTTCCACTATACGGTACTCTTCTTCTGCGCCACCTCGAGTCAGTATAATATAGTTGTTATATAGTAAGCCGGGTGCATTCTGTCTGAGTTTTGGCATACAAATATCAACAAATAATCCACAATTAGCGTGTCTGGTTTGTCCTACAATCTCCCTATCTTACGAACTTTCCTAACAAATATTATGTCAGCGATAACACTAGATAACCTTAGAACGACAGATAAAACTATTGTTTGCTGGATCCCCAGTGATATATTATTGTTCGAGCTATACTTGTGTATTCTTGTGTGACGCAAATCCTCGGTATCTAGACAATTTAGTTTAATATGCCTACTTGATATAGCAATTGCTTTGTCAATATACCTACCACCATCGTAGTTACGTGATTATTTCTGAAGATATATAATGTATCTACTTGTTACATGTAAATATTGGTACAAGTTTGGGGATTATAATATGACCAAGTAAATATTTACTGATAGCAAGTCAGAAGAATGATAGAAAGCTGAATGTTTTAGAAATTAAAATGTAGCAAAAGCTATGGGTCGAGAAATAAAACTGGACGTGACTCTAAGCAATTCGAAGCTGTTAAGGTATCTGACTACACTTTAATAACTGCTCAAGTGGGTTGTGAAAACGGGATTAAATTTATTGGAAACAGAAAAAGAAACTCTTTTTAAAACAATTAATGACAAAAAAGGTTCAGGATACAATCATTGATAGGATACAAGTATCGGAATCCACTTTCAGAATATTTTTAGAGTCGTCTAATTCCTACGTTTTTTTTTGCGAATATTCAAATTCCTTGGTATTTTCCCCACAACTATGCCACACTGTAGGCTGTCTGTGCTTAGTTCTTGCATAATTCACCATCACCCAACGTTAATTACCTCGTCATCGTTATCACCCATTGCAGTACCCGTGCTCAGCGCACACAGATGTCCCGCTATCCCGCCCGAATATCCCGCTTTCCGGATTTCCCCGATAATTTCCGGAGCTCCCGAGTCACATGGTGCCCTCGTAAGCTAAACAGTAGAAAATCAAAAAATCCATGTTTCGAGAAATGAAAAAGGAGAGAAAGTGTGATTTTTTTTTTCTTTCTGCAGTTTATTTCACAAAATGTCTTGATGGCCCAGGGCTTGAGGTCTCGCCTCTTGTGCACGAGGTTGTGGGTTAAAATCTACGCGAATACCAATGTAACTTTTTCAATTCATATGTATTTTCAAAGTTTATCTTGGACATCGATGATCATAATAGGAAATCGATGATTAACACATCATGAGGAAACGCCTTTGGACAGCAGTCGGACAGTATTAGGCTGTTATAATCTTTTTTTTTAAACGTTGCCCCACACTGGACACACACCAGTAAGATGAGTTATGCACATTTTTGTTGCTGGTTTTTTTTTTAATGTTCCAGTAAATACACTTACATTCACAGTGATGCGAAATATTTCAAGCTGTCAGAAGAAAAACACAATTTAAGGATTTCTTAAGTTATCGCTTTTTGGTTTCCCCACAGGAGCATCAACCTAAAGCAGACGTGTGCCGGATATCATGAGCGTCACGCCTGCAGGAGCCACTCTTCATGTTAACTGTTTGGAGTTGCTCTTCAAAGGTCAAGGGTGAAGCTTGAGTGTTGAAGAAGGGATATAAAGGTTGGTTAATTACGAAGAGATGTATTTTCCTTCTTTATACAGGGTAAAGTCTGCGAAAATGTATGCTTATGTTGAAAAGCTACGTTGTTTACATGTTATTTCAGAGTGATTTTCCTGTGACCCTGTCATAAAAATAACGGGAAACAAGTGACAATCAACGAGCTCAAATATTATTGAAAAAACATCGAGTATAGCATTTAAAATTCTCGGTCGTGTTTTCTGCAGTTTCGCGTTCCTGGAAGCAGCAAGTTTAGTAATTGAGTTAATTATGCTGCTATAACTGCATTGCCACAATATTCAGAGATATTGGAACGATTATGACTTGTCAAATTTATTAAAAAGTTTAATGAATTTATTGCTGAATTTACAAAAGCGATACAGTGATTGAAACTTTAAGTTTATAGCTTTAACAGCTTAGGTACACCTCAAATCCTTGACTAGTGGCAATCAAAGGGTTTCGTTTTGTGCAAAATCAACGTCAAAGTTTTGTCTTCATTTCGGTAGCTTGTTAATTCAATCATTTTAATTTTTTACTGATAAAAAGCCACTGTTTGTAAGTCCTCGGATTTGTAATTATGTATATAAATAGTAGTTAAGTCCCTACTCTACGTGAGTTAATTCATATTCAAAGGAACCTTTCTTCAAGAAAAATTATATACCAAGTCATCGTTCAATTATTGTTTAACTTATATATTCCCAAAAAGGAAAGGCAGAGGCGTGTAGTTCACCCACATTGCTTTATTGCCGACATTAAAATCTATTCCTAACTTAGCTGTTAGTATAATTTGTTATCTATATTCATCAAGGAATACAAATGAATCATAATACACACCTTAATTACACTTCACATAATTGTTTGAGTGAAGTCTTTTAAGTGCAATTTCAGCAGTTGTGAATAAATTGGCTACTTCAGAAGTGTTTGTATTGTGAGGCGCTCAAGAAATATCAATTAAAACTTTGTACTTTTAGCGTGCTGATTAATATTCACTTTGAAGTGGTAATTATGTATCTTTTATTTAAACTTATGGAAAATTGATTTGGAAAACAAGTTAAAAGTTTTACTCGTAATTGAGTTTGAGTTGAGATACTCGATAATTTATAAATGTGTGCACTGAATAGACAGGTCCACTCCAATCTGAGTGGCTCTTCCCTCAAAAGCTACCTCAGACACTGCATTGTCCTTATATGGACTGACCTAGATTACTTCTGAATTTTAAAAACTACTGACTCAGATTATTTGGATACGAAACATCGACTACATCCAGTTTAAAAAAAAAGCTCTCATATTGCTTAGCCAGTGATTGATATACATCCAATCATGCTTTCGCAGCAATCAGTTCTGCCCTTCTTGAATATATAATAATTCTTTTTGGACGAACATTTTGATTTCAGTTGTGTTGACTTTGCAGTCAGTATTCAGTAACTTCTTGTTATGTTTCCACAACACAGATAGGTACTGTAAAAGTCGTACTAGGAGTAGGCAGATTAATATCTTGTTATTGGGTCCTCTATGGGTTATCCCAACAAACGTAGATAGAAGCACATGGTGGCAAGGGTTACCAATACCGTGCCATACATAATTTGGGTATCGTGCGTACAATCGCGACCAGTCCGCATTGTTATCAAATATACACAGTTACAATCTGATTGATTTTATTAACGCTTTGCACGGAACTGTACCTATCGCGCTAATCAGCGCTATATTTTGAAACAATGTTGAACACGACATATAAATTTAAAATTTTAGTGGTGGTGTAGATTATTAGGTTTTGGGAATTGTTGTAAACTTATTTCTGTACATTTTCTGGTAATACTGAAATGTTCTGAGTTCAAATAAAATAGTTGTAAATGTACCCATTTACAACTATTTTAATTGATCCGACAGATTGCTACTGCATTTAATTTTGGGTTCAGCTACCCAAAATTAAAAGCAAAACACAACAGATCTGTGGACATGAAAACCTAATATGTACATGTTGACGAAAAGTAAAAATGTATTGGACGGATAAGCACTACCGGTAAGGTACCGACAAGCTTAGGGCAATCGCATTGAAAAGTGTTAAGAATATGGAGTCCTTTGAAAACGATTTTCACTCGTCTAGGCCATTATTGTCAGAATAAACTGAAATACACTTATGAAAGCTATCTAGTCTTTTGATGACTGGAATGGAAAATCAGAAAAAAACCAACTACAGACAATTAGATCAGGTTACTACGAGTACGTTTTATTATGCATTCAGTAAATAGTAACCGACTTTGAGACACACTGTATTGGTTTTATTTAAAACCATGTGAAGGGAAACACCTGGATAAGGGACGCACAGAACCGGGAAGTGTGGCAGGAGAAAGGGGAGGCCCATACCGAGCAGTAGGTGATTCGGGGCTGATAACATGTTGATAATGGTGAGAAAAATTGGTGAGTAACAGTACTATTGTGCAGTTGCTATCTCGTTGTAAAACTACATGTTACGACTTTAGGGATGATGATGATGAATGTTTTGAGTGATGCCTTTCCAAATACAAATCTTTGAGAATTTTTCTCGACGTCACAACACAGACAACAAACATTAACACACGTATGTATTCTTTAGTATCAGTCTAGCCACCTACCAAGGTACATAATAGAAAACGCCACCTGCTGTGATCCTTACACACTCTTTTTGCTTCTTCTACGTTCCTACAAGTGGACATACGGCGAGTGCTATAGACCTGACCTTTCCGATGATAATCTTCAATGAGGTCAGTGTACGTCCCTCAAGCGCATCCTTCACTCGGCTTTCACCCTTGTAGATTCTCACCTGTTTTAGTTGCCTTTCATTCATAAAACGTATATTTTCAGAATATATATCTATGAGAGATACTCAATTCTCAATTCTATAATGCAGATAAACAGAAACCATAAAATCATTATCTAAAAAAGATCTCAAACAAATTAAAATCATTTCATTCATAAATAAAGTTATGACAAAATAAAAATCGAAACATCGTAGAACAACTAAAGAAATTCCTTGACAACAAAACCACAATAAAACATTTGACCAATAATTTTGACGGCTCCGAAACGTAGCCCTAACTTAACGAGCGGTATAAAAGTCAGCAATTACTACAACAACAACAAAAACGGCCGGAAGGGTCAACAACTCGCGTTGAGCCGCTGAGCCCTCGATTAGTGTGTCCTCACTGTGAAGGTGCCGCACTACAGTTCAAACTATAGTTGGAGAGGTATGCTTTTAAGGACCAATGTGTATTGAAAGATAATACCTATCGGTGTAATTATTTGTTCTTACCTCGTAGTTCGGTCGCAGGCAGGCCGGGGTTATGGTACTTTTGTAGAAATTATTCTCCGTGATGCACTACACACATAATATTCATTATGAATTGAAATAATGAGACTGGATTAGGTATTGAAACATTTTTAAGCGTTAAAAGCATTTGAAAAGCTCCGAAGTGGTTTTTAGCATCGAAAACTAAATATCTAGTGCAATACATTTCACAATTTCATACAGTAACACTGATTTACTCATCAAAACAGTGAAATATTTAAAAGGTATTTGCGACTTGCCAAGTTTCTGAATGTTAGTATTTGCAAGCAAAAACTTCGTTTCACATATCCTTTGCTTTTTGTTTTCAGATCATTCGGAGATAAAGTAAGGACGGAAGATGCAACAACGTCGGAAAAGTCAACAAATAGCGACATCGATCGACATTGTACTGTACACAATATTTTCTTAAACTCTATACTTGATTATCTAAATACTGTTAAAGTAAACGTTAAAGCAACAAGTTGTTAGCCCAAGTTCTGCACTACAAGTATTTCTCTCGACTATTGACACATTTCGTTGACCGACAAGCAATGACAGGTTATTTCGGTTTGCTTACCAACTTTGAAATGAAAAATTGAGATTTAATAAACTATGCTCGCGTTTTCCGGGCCTTGGGCGTTTTTGAAATAAACAATGCGTTTTTAAGTTTCAGATTTTTTGGTGCAAATTGATTGGTTTGCTGAAAAATCAGCGGTCTTAGCAATAGTAACCATTCGGTTTTTAGAATCAATAATCAAATTAATTATTTCGACCATCCTTTTCACAATCTATTTATCGCTAGCACTACTTCACGGCCTTAACAAAGTAGTATCAAAACAATAGACCAGTAATGTCGGCGGCACTCCCAACTGGAATCCTTGCGGTTACGACCCCCTTCCAAGCGGGGTGGACACTTCACTAGCCTATAAACGTTAGCGAGACTATCAAAACTCTTATGGCCTACTTCTGAGAGCAAATATGCAGAACCATTCCCCAAAATGAGTGAAAATGTGAAGCATCGTAAAAATAAAGTGCTAGATATTCAAGTCTATAAAGATCAAAAGACCATAAAGCTCCAGACGGAGGCGTGAAATAAAAATAGTCGTAGGAAAGCTCTGTTGACAGCCCGATGCACTTAAATAAAAATACCGTAAATGGAAAGGAACGGGGAAGTCTATTTTCATCCTGGAATCCTAATAAGATTCTGATTCGTAACAATAGAAGTTACGAAGCTTAAGGTTTTGTGAATGGAGAAACTTGAACAAGGCAACAACTGGATAAGTAATTCTCGAAAGTGGTGCGATTGGAGAGAGAATGTAAAGAGTATTGGCGCCGGACCGATACATTTTATTTTTAATTATATTACACAGAACAAACCGCGATACCAAAATAAATCGTTTGGGGATTATTTACCAAATTACATTACACATACGGGAATTAATTCCGGGTTTACGCCACCGAATTCGGCGTACTAAAAAGTGAGATTAAACGAATTCTCATAGAAATTGGGTAAATGGGAAAAAGTAAGAATAATTGAAGTAAACACAAACGGAGGCAAGAGGGATTGCGACACTTAATCCTTTTACATCTTTAGAATAGGATTTCCCCTTATAAACGTCTTTTGGGAATAAAACAGCTTTTGCTTTTGATTGAATTTTAGAGGTGGGAGTTATTTTGGAGGCAGTCTATCAATCTTGGAGTATGAATTAGATAAGTACGCAGTGCTGTGTTTTTGATAAGCGAGAAAAATAGTTTCGAATACAACTTGTGCATGTACTGTGAAACAAAAACAGGAAAAGGTTATACAGCATTTGGAGAGAAAAATTCTGGCTTACCCTTTTCTTTACAAAATTAAACTGATAAGATCATCATCATCACCATACCTGTCGAAAGACATGCTCCTTGCTATAGACCTATCCAATGTGTCGTCGCCGTGTCGGCCAGTCTTATGATTTCGATAACGCGAATGTGACTGTAAAGATCGCGCGAATCGGTCTTTCATCAGGTCATCCATCTACCTTGTTTCCACAAGGTCATCCATGACTGTGATTTGTGTTAGGATACCTTTCGAGTGCTAAGATATCGAACCAACATGTACCGCTTTAAAACCATCCGTTTATGAAGATCTGTAAAACCGGGCACAGCTTGTCTTTATTGATACTCCTAGTCCTACAACTCTAGGAGCGACTTTGTGTGCTAAGGGACTAAGTTTTATCTGTTCGTCGGCGTCAAATGATCGCTCTCTGACGTCACTACATCGCGTATTTTGGAGACACTCTCAGAGTATATTAGATTTGTGAATGTTTTGATGTTTATTTGTGATGTGTCTGCCTCTTTTCTTTATTGGGTAAGTAGACGGTAGGGATATACGAATTTCAGCGAGAAAGGAATCGAAGATGGAATTGCTCTTTAATATACTGAAAGACTCGTTTTGTTGTGAAGGTAGCCTGATAGAAAATGGCTATGGCGTTATAAATTCTGTAATTGATAGATGCTTATAAAACATAAAATCCTACTACCCCTGCTCCTTTTTCTATTTAATTTTAATTGCGTTCGGTGCAGAATTACGTTTTTTTTTTCATATAATTCTAAACTCGTTTAGCAATTAATGCAAACTAGACAGAATATCATGTTATTGCTATACGCGAGCACCTTTTTGTCGACGTTTTATAAGTGTAACTTTATAAGTGCCCAGGGGCACTTATAAAGTTACATAGGCCTACAGGACCTGTAGGTCTATGTAATTTTTTTTTTTAATGTATTGTAAAACATAATTGTTAGAACACATGTTACCACTTTACCACACACCGCACTCACTTCCTACCATCTACCACACGTAACGGAAGCCTGATACCTCACACTTCCAACGGTTTCACCACAAAAGGAGCAAAAGCAATCTAAATCACTCCACCTGATTCTTCAGGAACTCATATAAAAACCGGTTTTACCGTCGGACGTGATAAAACGTTAATTGCGTCTATTGTTGGCGTGGCTCGTAAAAATTTGTGGAACCCTTTGTGCGGCAGTGTTCAGAGCCGTTTGATGTGGAACCCTGTTGATATAAGTGTCGGGTTCTGTACGAGTTCCTGTGACGTCGAAAGGATTGTTTTATTGGGTACACATGGGCAGTTGTTTTTCAGGAATCGGGTGTGATGTTGTTGTTTTTGTAATTGTTTGTTTTGTTTAATTGTAAGAATGTTCAGTGTTTATTTCGGCCTTCGGGCTTAATTGGGTCTGCGTAGTACTAGCTTCTTTCATACTAATTTAGACTTAAAAAGTTTTACAAGAAAATTGTTTTTATCTAAAAAAGTAAGTAGCAGACATTATAATTAGTTCTTTAACTTATTTCGACAAGAACTATTAAACTATTAATAATACACAAAAAAGGACTTTAGAAAAAGTTTTAGCAAACGAGGCAATTATATCGAGGCAAAATTCAACTAATTTAGGTATTCCTCTCTCTCCCGAACAACACATCTACACCTTCTGCGAAAACGCATAGCTTATTCCCAAATTCTCTTTTTGTTCTGTCACACATTACCATTCCTTTCAAGGTCACAAACATCCGAACCGGGCAATCCCCTCACACAATCAGCTTCCACGAAACAGATACGAACACCGCTCACGTCCGCTCAATCGCGACCCTCCTCACCAGACAACTCGACATTGAATTATTTAGACAGATACCTCTAGAAAAGCCCTCAAATATACATACAAAAGGTCAGAGCAACAAAGAGGCGATTGTGCCCGCTGATTACGTCACGACATGGCCCAACAATGGCGCGACATGGCCAACAATAGCCTTCAGAAGAGTGTTCGATAAGAAGCCAGATAGAAGCGAAATGAATTGAAGGGCGGTTCGGGAAATGCCCCGGTGATGTGGACAGTGATAATTAACACCTACTTTTTATTAGGGATACTAAAGCCTGGTTTTTTATCTTTATTGTAGGGTTTGGGGTTTATTGTATTGCGGTGGTTTTGTGGCAATGAAGACCGTCCACGTCGTGTCGCCTCTTCGACCTAGTAGGGCCTACTCAAGATTTCAAGACGGTATATATGTATCTTTCAATTTGCTAATAAGTTTACTGCAGCTATGAATCTACTTGAGAATTATTATTGTGATTACATTTTTAAATCATAAATGCAAAAGCAATGTTTGTCTGCTCTCTTTCTACGCCTTAACTGCGGCATATCAATGCGATATCAATCAGCACACAGGTTGTCCATGACCTGGGTTAGGACCATAAGATACCTGCGGGTGGAAGACCAGAACAACTACTATCCGCCTTGCACGAGCTCATTTGAGCCGGGTGATCGGACATCAATAAGAAGGACGTGGTGAAAGCCATCGCTGGTGGTCACGAACGTCATGCAACGCACTATTCGGGGGCCCTCTAAGAAAAAAACGCGACAAGTTGGCAATGAAGGCAGACTTTTTGTGGGCCATGAGATACGTCTACTTTTTATCCCAGTAGTGGTACGTTTCCTAGGGATAACTTTAGTAACGGAAATAATTTATTGATCATTAATTGGAGACAAAGCATTTAAAGAATGGCTTAAGCAACCTCCGATTCAATACAACCTGTCTCGCGTTATAAAAAGTTTGTTGTGAAACGTAACAATAGGAACTAATTTATTGGCCCCTCCATAAGTTTTCCGTGTTCATAGTTCATCATAATTATGTCGGCATTCGGGACCGCACAAATGTCACGAAGCCAAAATTAAGCTAATGAATTGATTTGAAGATTGCTTTAATTGAATACGGTTTTCGTGTTTTATGAAAATACAGCCGCACGGTTTTAACAAAAACTTACGATAAAATTACTTTTTAATGTAATTTAATTTTCTCTGCGTGGTTTAAACAATTTCCAGCTACCGTCGATGCTATTTTTAGCTATTTTTATGGTCGTATTGTAGTGACATTTAGCCAGCACACACGAATTATGTTTCATACTAACTGGGTCAGTCGCTACATATAAAATATAGGTATTCAGCTGCATCCAGTCAGACTGGAAGATCAACACAGTTAGGATAAGGCTAGGCAGTTGATTATGATGATACGAATTACATTTCATACCTGATGTCACGTAAATCAGAGTAACAGAGTAACTTATGCAGTGTCAAGCGTGTAACAGAAAAGGTGTAGTCATGATACAGACCAGCAAACCGAAAATATATCAATTAACCCATACACAACTTAAATACCAACTCGACCCAACAAGGAGGAACTTAACACCCTGTTCCGCATACTTGAATATTATCATTAACTAACAATATCAGTGACTTTCTCACTCCAAACCATCTCAGTTAAACTTATTAAACCCTTCTCATGCTATCAGGGTGAATAACAGGGTGATTAAGAAGCCACGATAAGTGTATTACATAGACGCTACATGACGGATTTATTCAATAAGCGGCCTTATCTCACCCGAGGGATGTGGCCGACCGCCCCGGTGAAGTTCAGCCTAACTGTCTCTTATGAAACTGTTGGAACTACATTATAAGTTTTTATTGGGTAAACGTTACTTTACTAAACCTACCTTTTTATGTTCTTCTGATTTACTGTTGTTTTGGTGTTGATTATTACCAGAGAAACTGAACGTGGTCAGTACCTATATGTCAACTGCGTTCATAGAGCTAGTTATTATTTTACAAACAAACAACTGACTAGATCGGACGCACAGCGAAAGCCAGGCATCAATAAAATGCCAAGATCAATGGCAACTCGTATATTTCAACGGGGAATCAATGGGATCGCAGCTGACCTATGGCTGCTCTCAAAATGTATTCTTTTTCTAAATTGAATATCCGTGGTGCTCCGGAATTTCATCATGTGTCTTTCGGTTAGAGTCCGTTAGAGGAAAAATTGGTTGTAGGTATGTTTGGTTAAATACTGTTGATGGTTGATGGAAATTTGTAGTAAGCCAAGATACATAAAAGTACACGTAACTCTAAGATAAAACTTGTACACATTCAAATAAGCAAAAAATTTCATCCCATAAGAAATTTTCCCAGCACACAAGATTCTCACAAAGGTCTACTTTTACACTTCCCGGCCATTAGCAGTGCAATAATGATAGCCTTGCATACTGCCTTAAGATCTCCATCCACGGCGACTTTTAGAGCGATACTGTCGTGCGTTTTGCAAACGCGGATCTCGTGGCTAACTACGAAGGCCGGTAGTCAGTGGCCCGAAACTCTAACAATTAGTATTACTAAAGGGTATTACTGGGTAATGCTATAGTATTACCCAGTACCCACTAACTGGGCTGTGGAGTTCAGATAGGCAGACGCCTCATATTAAATTCTGCTGCATCCGGTTAGACATGATCAGGTTGCTGTCGCACGTTTTGTAACCACTATATGTATTTCGCTACCATCATATGTTAGTCGCAATTCAAACGCGCGTTAGAAACGATGACCAAAGCGCGAGTACTTCGTAACTGTATCGATACAAACACGTGATTTTTACCTGAAGAAATCCATCTCATGATTGTGGCGTTTACATGCATATCTTTACGATGCTGAATCGCGTTGGCATCGTGATTAAAGCGCGACAGAATCGTGGTTACTTGGGTATACAGCCAGCAACTGAATCGCGGTCGTTTTGAATTTGCATCGCTACTTCATCGCTAAAAAAAGTCGCAGTAGGCGAGGGCCCTTAGAGAGCCTAGAGCCTTTCCACTCGTATTTACTCTGTCTCCCCAGGCTAGACACGAGGCTCTTCACTTTACCAAGAGCCTGATATTAATTTCTCGCTGAGCTGCAAAAGGGAAATTACTTTCCTCCCTTATGAAAGTTTATAGTAAAATATTGGTGGAGTATGTTTTTCAGACGTGTTAAGTTTGTGAAGAAGAAAGTTTCGTTTATTAATTATAACTATTATGTAGATTTAGGCGTAGTGTGAAGTTAAATATGCGTGCATTATCATATTAAGAAGTTAGTACTGGTTTCGACTTTTAACCTAACTTGGCTAAGAGCTGCACGCTCAAGCCTAGCGCGTGTTGCGAAGAACTATAAAATGAAATTAATTGCTGAGAGCAGGCCTTGAGTCACCGCGACACGACTTACGACGGCGCCGCAACAGTACTCATGTGAAGAAAACCAGCGATGCACGTACGTGTCACATCATCTGAAGTCGTGAACGGGCCGTTATAATCTTTGACTTCATCACAGTTTTAAATATCAGAGATGAAAAGCAAATATTTAAAGTAAAGTAATATTCTATCAGTAGTTTAGAACAAATATTACGTTATATTGAACAAATGTGAATAGCAAATATTTGATGAGTCAGGAAAGAAAATTGTGTATCTCGGCCAAAAATATAAAATTATGACTGATAAGAAATGGGAAGGACGTATTCACTGCTAAAATATTTGCTTTATTCTTCCACTTGTTTTGTGTACAGAGCTTCAGACTATGCATTGTTTATTTTAATTTGGTATCACATTTTTTAAAATTAAAAGCTTTTATTTAACTTGCAATGTATGTATGTATGTTTGTTACGGTGAAATCTTAGAAGCTAAATTAGCACCACTTTCCGATGACCGATTGACCTGAAATTTTGCACACACCTTTGGTTCTGAAGACAATACATGCTCATGATAGACATAACTTAATCCTGCAGCCAGGATCGTCTCCTCACAAGGGAACTCCTCAACGGCTAATAGCGTGGACACGAAACTTTGCATACGAGTTCATATTTGTTGCATAATCACGATTTGTATCATGAACTCAACCTGCAGTGAGGATCGTCTTCTCACGAGGGAACTCCTCAACGGTTAAAAGCGTGGACACGAAACTTTGCATACGAGTTCATATTTGATGGATTATCACGATTTGTATCATGAACTCAACCTGCAGCCAGGATCGTCTTCTCACGAGGGAACTCCTCAACGGTTAATAGCGTGGACACGAAACTTTGCATACGAGTTCATATTTGATGGATAGTCACGATTTGTATTATGAACTCAACCTGCAGCCAGGATCATCTTTTCACGAGGGAACTCCTCAACGGTTAATAGCGTGGACACGAAACTTTGCGTACGGGTTCATATTAGATGGATAGTCAAGATTTGTATCATGAACTCAACCTGCAGCCAGGATCGTCTTCTCACGAGGGAACTCCTCAACAGCTAATAGCGTGGACACGAAACTTTGCATACGAGTTCATATTTGATGGATAATCTTGATTTGTATCATGAACTAAACCTGCAGCCAGGATCGTCTTCTCGCGAGGGAACTCCTCAACGGCTAATAGCGTGGACACGAAACTTTGCATACGTGTTCATATTTGATGGATAATCACGATTTGTATCATGCACGCATCCTTCAGCCAGGATCGTCTCCTCACGATGGAACTCCTCAACGGTTAATAGCGTGGATATGAAAAAAAGTGTTGAGATTGAGAAAATAATGTGTTCAGAAACGATTACGGGAAAACTAAAAATGTCAAAATAAAATTATAAGTAAAAAAACCTTTTTAAAAAAAGCTTTTATTTAAATGCTCTAAAAAGGAGAAAAATAAAATTTTCTTTTAATTTTTAACTTTCAACTTTTAACCTCATTATACACAATCTATATGATCATAAAAGCTTGTCGCGAGGTTTACTTGTATAATTAAACTAGTACCTATTTAATTGAGTAACTTAAGCTGCTAAGTTTAAGTTTTTTAAATTTCAGTTTAATTAAATTCTTATAGGTATTTACGCAAACCTCGCGACAAGCTTTTATGATCATATAGATTGTGTATAATGAGGTTAAAGTTGAAAGTTAAAAATTAAAAGAAAATTTTATTTTTCTCCTTTTTAGAGCATTTAAATAAAAGCTTTTTTTAAAAAGGTTTTTTTACTTATAATTTTTTTTCTTATATTTATTGAAAAGGTTAAATACTCAGAATACTATAAAAAACACATATAACCAATATATAGATTTATTTAATTAATAGGGATTGTCCTCATGTTTGAGTGTTTAGATGTTGTAATTTTCTAAGTATTACAATTTGTAGGTATGTGTAGGTATATCTATCACCACAAAGAAATATAAAATGTCTATCACGAATAAAGCCTTATTCTTGACGGTTACGTCATAACAACTTATCAGTCAATGGCTTTATCATTATTTTACCCGTCACTTTCCCCATATCAAGAGATTGATATCAGTTTTCCAAGTCGTCCACTTCTTCGGTAATACGCGACCTCATAACATCCACTCGTACATTTTTAACAACTCTCGATCCTCTATATCGATGTCGAGATTGAATCGAAACTCAAATAATAAAACTTTTTATTGATGACTGAGTTGTTGGACTTTTAGAGGTCCAACAAAGGTCCAGATCTGCCAAAGGTCTGAGTACTTGAAATCTTTTATTTGTGTAAACTTTCATAGTCAGTTCTTTGAGATGCCTTTTTGATTTAGATTGGATGGTTTTTGATCTATGAAATGTTTTTACATCAAACGGGCTCGAAACTCAATTTAGTTTTGGTTGCAAATATATGAAATAAATATATAAAAAAATATTTCATACCTTCTACAGCAGTAAAGTTTCAGTTACTCATTTTACTATTTATCTATACAATAAATAAAATTAAAGTTTCTGTCCAATTTCAAAATAACGACATATATAAAAGACATATAATAAAAGTATAAATGGTATAAAAGTATAATACTTTAAAAAACAACACACATATTATAGGAGAATCCAGTAGTTTTCTTTTTAAAAACAGTTTTACGAAGTTTTTTTGAAACTGACTGCACCTGTACCTATATAATTATCTACAAATGTAAAACTTAAAATGGAATTATTTCCCGGAAACTCATTATTCTCTCCAATCCAAATACGCTTCGCTATAATATAAATCTCTCCCAAATTCCCAGGATTCTGGATCCAGCTTCAAAGTAAAGCAACGATCAGCTGTCCAAACACGACTCACAAGGATAGTGCCAAATTCAAACAGGTCGGGATGTGTGCCGAAGTTAGCCGAAGCTGAGAGTAAACCTCATAGAGCACCTTGCTGCTAAACCGGATTCAAAAAACTTAAAACTCAATTTGAGCTGCAGATGTAGCGAGCTGGAAAAGTATTTATTTGAGTTTGGAAGTTTGTTTTGCGCATATTAGTTCTTTCGTGCCTAATTTAATGAAAACTCCTAAATTATCGCTGCAAACATTGACCAGGCAAATGAGAAATCGCAATTCAAAATGTTTCGTAAAATAAGGTTCGTTTGCACTACTTAACACTAAATGCGTATCAACTTTAGACCCTGTCATCTTGAAAAGTCATTGTCAGAAACAGAGCAATGTTCAAAAGTTTAAATGAAAACTAACTTAGCGAACTGTGATGCAAATGGACTGTATTCTTTTCGCTATTCTTCCTAGTGAATTATTTATCAAACTCAAAAATTACAAAAGTTGCATTTGAATCCTTTTACATAGCATACCAATAAGGTATAGTTTTACATAAACTTGCACTTATTGAAGTATTAGCTGGAAATAGGTAATACCGTAGTCGTCTATAGCCTCTACTAGTGTAAACAATAGTGAATACTTAAGCTTTGAAGCAATTAAACCTAGCTCTTATTCTCAATGCTCATCGTAAAGCACACTCGCATTACTTGAAGTAAGCTCCTAAGCGTTACTCAGCTAAATAGCTGAAGCCATTACTAAACCGCTTAGTAAGCCGTTTTGATTGTGAAGGAAAAATATAGTTTTGTATTAAAGATCAGATCAATCTCCCGGGAAATAATAGTCGTTAAGCTGGGATGAAAAGTTAGAGCTATCGTAGGCAGAAGGGGTTGGAAGATTATACTTAGCCGTGCGTCCGGTAACTCGGTATTGGAGATGATGCGAAATTATTGAAGTATTCATAAGTATGTAGTATGTACTCATAAATAAAATTAAGTTTTTTGTCAGCACTATTGAGTCCTCAACGTATTACTAAATCATCATTGAATTGATGGTAAGATTGCAATAGTGGTCGCTAGCACGGATGCTGAGAATGCGGTTCTGGAGTTTTTCCATAATCAGGAGTTTCTAAGTAGCAGCCATGTAGTTTGGATTTGTGCCCTTTTGATGGCAATAGACTCGCCCTATTACATTGATATTCATTCTCAGAACGTGAAAAAGTATTATTCCATTTGCCATTTCACTTAACTCATCACTTATTACATGTTTATACAGAACAATAAAACTATGCAAATATTAAACTTGAAAATACTTTTCACAAAGTATACTTAATTTTAGTTTACAAAAGAGCTCGACCAAAAATAGCTGATGCCTAATAATATTGTGAGAAAATATAATCAATCAAATAAATTGCTTGGGGCCGTCACCCTGTTAATGGGTTCCATTAAAAAGCTTTGGATTATCACGGCGACACCTGGGAGTAATGGGGGTAATGACATCCGGAGTTTGGGGGTGAATTAGTGAGGGTACTTGGAAGAATTAGCCCTTTGGCAATATTTTAAACAGCTGTTTTTTTTTTGACAATATATCTATATATGTATAATTATATGTAAATAACGCGTCTCGTTGTTTGTCCGGGATGAACTCTTAAACTACTTAACCGATTTTTATCAAATTTGCACACCGTGTGCTGTTTATTCCAACTTGAAAGATAGGACAGCTTACATCTCAATTTATAGTCGCAATATTATTTTATTGCAAACTAGCTGTCCGGCGCAACTTCGTTTGCCAATGAAAAATATTGCAAAAACAGGGAAAATGTGACTCAGACGAAGTTACGCGGGACAGCTATATTAAATAAAATTCGAAGTACTGACTGACTGAGATATCAACGCACAGCCTAAACCGGTGGTTCTAGAGGCATGCAATTTGGAGGGTGTGTTATTTGGTATAAATAGTTATATGAACAAAAATTTGTACTTTAAAGGGTCCGACTATAAAAGACGCCATGTTTTACAATCGCCTGTCAATACTAAGGTTGCCCATTTTTTCCATTGCGCCTATACCTACCCTACAGAAAAAAAACGGGTTGCACTCCGGGAGTGCCGGCAGAAGTGAAAACTTGAATAGTAACGTTGTGCATTTTTGGATATGGTTAGGAAATAATTTTGAACGAATTGCTTTAATTATCTAGTTCTATCATTTATGTGGTAAAATACAATATTCATTTATTGCGCTATCATACACAAACATGACAACTTACATAACAAATTTAACACAGAAATATTACGATACGTTTTACGAATTTTACCTCTTTGGAGAAATCGAAGGTTTTGTTTGTGCATAAGATAATTATCCAGTTTTGGAAAACCAAACTCAATGGCAGATGTCATAAAGTTCAAATTCCTTCGCAACCTAATGTCAATTCGTCTTACGAATTTTCGATCAGGACACGTGACCTGACGCGAGATTTTATACCCATTACAGAAAAAGTGCTCAACGCCGCTAAAGAAGTTTTCACTTCAATAAAATGATATCGACTTTGTATCAATCTATAATTGTAAAGTAAAAACAGAGTTCTAAATCACGTGTAATTGCTGGTATTTCTAATACCAGTAGTTGTCAACGGCTTCATGAGGGCAACGTGGTATTCGTGAAAAACCACTGGGTAGTTTGCGGAAATCGTTCTATCTTTCATCAGTACGGGTACAACCTTATTTAACACTAGCTGATACCCGCGACTTCGTTCGCGCGGAAATTTTGAAACTGCCTCGTTGGTCGAGTGGTCGCAAGCACGACTGCTGAGCTTGAGGTCCCGGGTTCGATTCTCGGATCGGGCAAAGTGTTATTGGGTTATTCCATCAGGAATTTCTCAGTAGCAGCCACGAAGTCTGGATTTAATGTCGGGCCCGGTTGATGGGGCTCGCCCCCTATAACATAGAGCTTCAACATTACTGGCGAAATGTGGATGTACGATTAAGTACACCTTCGGGAATTAAAGGCGTGATGTATTGTTGTTATGTGTGAGAACTGACGGTCTGATCGTAATGTGATTATGTGGGTGATGAATACAAAGGGCGTGCTTTAGGGTGGTGCAATTCTGGGCGGCAGAGGTCCAAAACAAAATTAAAAGGCGTTGAAGCGACACTATAATATGGCTTAAAAGCCGGAACATATTTTTTTCAAAGTGAACAATACGGCGCATTGTTGGGCACTATTTATTTATTTTTTCCAATAGTTTTGTATACAATAAAAAAT
The DNA here is from genome assembly GCA_949152445.1 of Cerastis rubricosa. Classification (NCBI taxonomy): domain Eukaryota; kingdom Metazoa; phylum Arthropoda; class Insecta; order Lepidoptera; family Noctuidae; genus Cerastis; species Cerastis rubricosa. Next base: position 23,704,168 of record OX424531.1, on the reverse strand, counting down.
GTCGTAACAATGACCGTCACCACGTGCAAGTTTTGGCTTCATGAAACACGTGAACAATCAACAAATAATTGACCGTCTGAGAAGCATGGAGTAGGTACCCAAAAGAATGCCTGCTACTTTTTAGGTATGGCCCTGATATTTGTTGATCGTCATTGCAAAAGCTTATTTTAAGGGAAATTACTACCTGTTAATGAAAATTGGAATGGCAAGTTATTTAGAATATTTGGCATGCGTCAAATTAAAACGCTCTCTCCTTTAGCAACTCCTGTACTGATGGTGATTTCGGGGGTATGAGGAACAGGGTGTAATTCCTTAATACTCCATTGAAAAGGGGAGGATCCTCCGTCCAGACAGGTATTGTGTCTGGCGGGCAACTACCCGACACTTGTTGTCGGGTTTCTCTATATAGTCTTAAGTCGATGTAAACTTAGCTTGCGAGATGTAGGCAATTGATGTTAGTTATTCCGTCGCGTCATAGATGGCGCTATAGTACTTTTTGTAGGTCGCTACATCAGTCTCCTCCGGAGACCAAAGTCGATAGTCGAATGAGTCAGCTTGTAGTATTATGCCGTGTCAGTTGGAATTTCGTAGCCGCATTGTTCACGGTGAGTCGGAACAGATTGCGGTGGTGAGGCGAACCCCAGTGAGTCGGGACCGGCGCTGCGTTTGCTCCAGTGCGTCAGACGTAGTGCAGCGCCGCGATGTGGCAGACAGCTTGAGAGGTGTCGACCGGGAGGCAGAAGCTCTCGACTGGCCGAAAATGCAGTGTGCTGTGCCAAGGTCGCTTGATGAGAGGCTGAGGGTGCTGACCAGGAATGCGCTCCGGCTGCATGCTGGTGGTCAGGAATACCCATTTGAAGCTGGCTGGCTGTGAGACTCGCTGCTCGAAAGCTTGAGAGAAGTGATGATGATGACGTCACGTTGCTCGAAGGCTGCGCTGACGTCCATTTCGGTGTCACCAGTTTAGGGGTATGAGGAACAGGGTGTAAAGTTCCTCAATACTTTATTGAAACGGGAGGATCCTCCAATCAGATAGGTGTTGTGTCTGGTGGGCAACTGCCCGACAGTCTGTTGTTGTCCGAACCAACTTAAGACTGTAGTCTTAAGTCGATTTAAACTTTGCTTGCGAGATGTAGGCAATTGATGTTAGTTCTTCAGTCGCGTCATAGATGGAACTGCAGTACTTTTTGTAGTAAGTTGCTTTTTGTAAGTCGCTACAGTGGCTTTTGTAATATTACTGCTAAGCTTTGTGATTCGAAGCCTGGTGCCGTTGCACAGTCTGGGTACATCAAAGTTTCGCATCAGCAGAACTAAAACGCCAAGTTTTTTCAAGCTTCATCTTATGGGAACGGCACGCCCGTTAGCTCCAGGGACTTGAAAAATTCAACGGGGTGTGCAGGACTACCGTCATTAGCCATCACAGTGTCTACGGATGTGTATACTTTAAAATCGCCAACGATCATGTCTTAAATTTCGTTTTGTTTATGACCCATTCATTCATTCATTTCAGCCGAAAGACGTCCACTGCTGGACATAGGCCTCCCCCAAGAAGGGGGGTTTTGCCATAATCGCCACGCTTGGCAGGCGGGTTGGTTTATGACCCACTCGTTCTTTAATCACTAATTATTTTGAATGGTAAAAAAAACGAAAACTATTTTGTAAAGATTTGAAAATCGTATAGCATTAAAATAAAAAAAAATACCTAGTTACAAAAAGTGAACACCGGTTGGGGATCGAACTCGCGTTGTTTTGGAAAACTTACAGCATTAAAAAATTACCACAAAAAGTGCATACTGACTGCGGATACGAACTTGAAACCTTTTGCTTGGCAGGGCGGTCATAGAAACGCCAGGCTACTTACTTTGATGACAAATGGTTTAAAATAGCCGGTTTATTCTAATGCTTGTCATGACAGTTGTCAGTTGTCAAACAGTTGAGAAATGTGGACTTAATGCAATATTGCTCATCCCCCTAAGTTAATAGCGTGATAATATATAGCCTATGTTACTCGGTAAAGATGTAGCTTTCTAATGTTGAAAGAATTTTTAAAATCGGTCTAGTAGTTTTTGAGTTTATTCGTTACATACAAAAATACAAAAATACAAATTTTTCCTCTTTATAATATTAGTGTAGAAGTGTAGATTTATTGCCCGTCTGTCATATTTTCGCAATACTTACAGTTTGACAGTATGTTATTTTGCTGGTTTTGTAAGTTGTGCGTCGAATTGAGCCTTTAAGCTCCTCCGTTACTGCTGCCAACCCATTGAAAATACACATACTTCCAATGCCGCGGAACCGTGTGCGTTGTTTATTACTAAAGGCAGGACTTTTTGTGTTGTGATCATGGCGAGTGCGACTGCGGTGCGATGTCTCAACTGGTCTTTGAGATTAACGCCACTTATGCGCGACTGTTACACAACTATTTACCATTTACTTACACTTACGCGCGAGTGAAGACGCGGGCAACACTTATTATCTATAACATTTAAGAGACTATTTTCGACATTTTTTTTTTTGGGGTAACGCTCACGTGGGCAATTGCCGAACTCCACGCGGGCGAAGCCGCGGGCAGAAGCTACTTGGTTGTATCACACACCTTGGCGTCAACACACAACCTCCGACCCGCACTATACGGTTAGACAAAGTGACATTCTATAAGAAATAACTAAACTAAAGCATTTTAAACCTAAAGTTGAAGTAAAAAGTTTGAAACCATAAGCGGATATTAGTATTCTGCAAAGGCGTATAGATACTTTATCCGGCAGAGCGCCAATTCTTCACGTAAGCGTTGCTTTTATTACTCATATTTATGATTGTCGTAAAACAAATAAAATATATTTCAGACTACGCTTCGGAACATAAATGGGTATTTATAAAACACTTTTAGGCTTCGCCCATCGGCATGGGAATTCTGTGAGGAATTGTTAATCAGGATGAATGCCTGTTTGAAATAGAGAACGCCTCTTTTTGTTTCCGGTACAATGTTTCCTGTATCGACCGAGTCGACTCGGCTTTGGAAGTTTCAGTAAGGTACTTACTGAATTAAGTTAAAATTAAGTAACTGCATTCTTAAATCTACAGCTTAAAAATTCAAATCCAAATCGTTTAAATGAAACCTTTACTAGGCACTTTTGCATTTCAATGAATCAGTTAGTTGCAAAGCTGAAGTAACTTACCCGTTGCAAAACTTATATCTCTAGGGACAAGAACGAGTAGGAAACTGAAGTAATTCTGACAGATTATGATCCACACCCGCTTAGAAACGAAGACATTTAATTATCTTTAAAAGACGTTACTTCTGAATCATACACAGGCCAAAAAGTAAAATATTTTACAGCTATGAAGCTGTAAAATATTTTACTTTTTGGCCTGTGATGTGTTATGTTATGAAACATAACAACATTAATTTCCAGTTCCTCATCCACGTTGTCAATCAAACTCTCACACCAACACCAACCCAATCTTCTTTCGATACCAATCAAAATAAATACAAATAAATAAATACAGCGAAAATAACCACATCACATCCGAAATCCATTTTGATCCAGAAAACACGACACAAATACATTGGGTTGGTTATAGTAGCTGCTCATACTAATACCCATCCACACGATCCTCCGGGATTACAATTTTGTCCCCGTTTCTATATGATAAAAATAAATAAGGCCACTGTATATAGAGAGCGGGAATTTCATAATAGGGTTATCATTCCATTTTTATTGTATCTGTAATGGAATGACGTAATCTTAATTGAAATCTGACGGAAGAAATGGGATGTTGACGGGATGGCGGGGTGGCGGGGTGGCCAGTGTGTGATCTGTGAGGTGGTTGTGACATAGTATGTCTAATTTTTTTATTGAGCTGTCTGCTACATTATAATCATCCTCATCATCCTTTCAGCCCAAAAGACGTCCACTGCTGGACATAGGCCTCCCCCAAGTGTCGCCACATTGACATTTTGGGGGTTTTGCCATAATCGCCACGCTTGGCAGGCGGGTTGGCGATCGCAGTACGGTTGTTACAAAAGCACAGAGAACGCTGCTGCCCATTCTCTGGCAAGTCCCTTAGTCGCCTCTTACGACACCCACGGGAAGATATGGGATGGTGCTATTCTTTACGTCCGACACCATACAGAGCAACATTATAATAATAACAGGAATCAATGATGGATGTGAGATTTTGTCTGAATCTGTTACTTTTTCATCAAGAGAAAGCTTTGAAGATGAATCAATTACATGAGGCTAAGTACAGTAGGAGAGCAGCGGTGGCTCAGTGTTAGCAGCCCCGACTTAAAAAAAAAAACACTGAAGGAATTCTTAATAAGTAAAGCATTGCAAGTAAAGTTAAATCATTGATCGAATAGTAGATTCGATCAATGATTTCTTTAATGACAAATATACTTGTGACCAGACATTTAGATAAGCTGTGCTACTGACTCAATGAATAATTTAATTTATATGACATCAATGAATAATTGAACTATGACATTAATCATGAATTTAATTTGTATGACATCAATGTATAATTTAATCTGAAGGAAATCAATTAATAACTCAATGTGTATGAAATTTATTTAATTTGTTTAAAGCTGACGATGTGAAATGAAACGTGTATTAATGCATGATCATTGGTGGACGTTGACTTAGGACGAATAATGATTAATGTTAAAACAGTTAAAAACCAGCATTAAATATTGTACACCTCATGGGTATGTTACAGCGAACCTCTATGTAATAACTATGAGAACTTATATATCACCTGTGACAAACAATAAATATATTTGAATTTGAATTTGACTTACGAGCAGTAAGCCGTGGGTTCGAACCCAGGCAGGCGCACTACTTTGTGTAATTTATTTCATCACTGCTGCCCTCAAAAAGGGTTAAGGAAAATATCGTGAGGTAACCGGCATGTCCTAGAACTAAACATTCGAAGACATGTGACATCTACCAAACCGCACTGGGCCCGCGGGGTGGATTACAGCCTACTCCCTCTCATAGAGAGGAGACCTGTGTCCCAGCAGTGGGAACATTATAGGCTGGTGATGTTGATGAAATACTGTAGCATTTATTTCAGCCACGAAATTGAGCCTTTATAATAAAAAATACTCCGAATTAATTTTGTTATCTAAAGCTGACAGATGCTAGCCATTGCTATATCCACCGCTCTTGTGCTGCTCGCATCTAGCAGATTCCCACGGCCATCACTGGGGACTTAAGTTCAATAATTAGTATAACAAATAACACGACTTTTTTATTTATCGTGATCCAGAACTCAATGCAGCAGTCATTAGGTCGATTGTTTGATAGCACAGGGCTTATATCCAGCAACTAAGTTTAACAAGCTAAGCCTGAATACAAAAGCGAGCGTACAAACCCCTCATTGTTCCTTTATAACACGCCACACAGTGGCCATCACCCGTAAACGGTCTATTATTGAACGCAATAAGCCGTTTACGCAATCGACTGGTAATGTTGTGACAGCAATAGGCATTAATTGAGGAAAATCGCTCGTTATCTGTCGCGATGGCAACCTGTCGTTATGGCAGCCTAATTACTGTCATTAGTTCATGTGTTATTGTCGTACTTGTTTTGAAATATGATGATGTAAATATCTTATTTTGTTACTAAACAAAGTGAGTAAGTAATGTATTATATATCCTCATTCATAGTTTGTTTTGAGAAAATGTCTTACGTATGTATAAGTAGCATTTTTTAGGGTTCCGTAGCCAAATGGCAAAAAACGGAACCCTTATAGATTCGTCATGTCTGTCTGTCTGTCTGTCCGTCCGTCCGTATGTCACAGCCACTTTTTTCCGAAACTATAAGAACTATATATACTGTTGAAACTTGGTAAGTAGATGTATTCTGTGAACCGCATTAAGATTTTCACACAAAAATAGAAAAAAAAACATAAATTTTGGGGTTCCCCATACCTAGAACTGAAAACCAAAAATTTTTTTTTAATCATACCCGTACGTGTGTGGTATCTATGGATAGGTCTTCAAAAATGATACTGAGGTATCTAAAATCATTTTCTTCTAAACTGAATAGTTTGCGTAAAATGTGTGTCCCCCCCCTCTAATTTCTAAAGTAAGAGTAGGAAAATTCTGAAAATATTTAGGATTATAGAACGTAAAAAAAACTATCAAAGAAAATTGGTTTCAATAATGTTTAGTTTTTGAGATATGGGACTTTTTCATCAAACTGCAGCAGTAACTTTGTTTTTCATTAACATACTATGAAAAACCAATTTAGTTTTGCGGTTGAGTGGAAGTTTACTAACTAATACTACTAAATAATGAATGACAGTTCAAAATATTGTTTGGGGCTAAGGAACCCTGTGTGCGAGTAAGACTCGCACTTGGCCGGTTTTTTTTACATACAAACTGAAACTAATCACGAAAACAAATTATGTTTATCATTTAATTTCGTAAACAAACCTACTCATATACACTTTATGTTCCTAAACAAAATGGGCTAAATTGAGGAAAACAAATCAAGAAAAGTAAACGTACCGAGTTTTTTGTCTCGAAAGGTAGTTTTCTTTTATTTCATTTCTGAGCTTCACCCCTTTTGCTTACGGAAGCAATCGTTTCATCTAACACTTTATAATCCAAACTAGCAGCCCGCCCCGGCTTCGCACGAGTACGTAACAAAAATGTCAGAATTAACAATTATAGTACACACACATAAATCCTTCTATTTACGTCAGGTTACTAAAAAAATAAAATTATAAAGAAAGTTTGAATATTCACCTCCCGAAGGTGCCCGTACCCCTGTGACGCCTACATCGCATAAGGTGCTGCCTAGCTAGCTACCTGAGTAGGGTGAGCAGCGATCACGCAACTTTTTTCTAATATTTAAATTTTTAAACTCATGATATCTTTCGAATGGAATGTCCGAATTGATTAATTAAAAAAGTTATATGAAGGTAAATAGGCAAGGTAATAAGGCTTAAATAATGAAGTAATTTGTTTTGATAAGGAGTAATACCAAGATACAAATAAAGAGCCTTTTCAAGTGACGGCATTTCAATTATTTTTTAAAATAAAAGAACACTTATTGTGGTATAACTATAACAGTTAGACGTATGCTGTCGCGACACTTTTTGTAAATAATGATGTGTTCTGCAAAGTCAAGATACATTATTTTATTCTATCATTAATATTTTTCGAAGCGCACGCGATATAAAGAATATTTTAGGTATTTTTTTTAGGGACCGGACAACCCCGCTTAAGACTTAAGCCTTTGGACAGGGTAACCCGTACATGTGGTAACTCATATCGCAGTGTTACCTTTTGTTCGAGTTACATCCTCGAAAACCAGCGAAATGGTTAACACCTTTATTAAGGTAACCACCCCTTCAATGACTTAAGCTTTTGAAGAGGTTACCTTCTCGAAAAACTTTTTTTCGTGTTACCCTGGATTACCTAACAAACTTGAGCTCCATGTAGGTGGAGGGATACTTGCACTCGTGCGGCGCCTTATTGCCTTACTATTTTTATTTTGTTAAAAATTGAACTATAAGATCATACAGTCAATAGTTATTTTTGCATGTTTACAAGTCGCTCGGCAATTCGGTACACGGAAGATTGGCGAATCGCCGGGCGCGTTACGATGCGTTCGGTCGTGGTTATGCAATTTTCAAACTAATATCGATTGTAAACAGTGCATATTACAATGTCTTGAGTTGGAATGGCTTACCCTGTTACAGTGTTATAGGGTGTTGAAAGGGTAACCCGTTCGTTATGGGTTAACTACACCCGTTCGAAGTTGTAACATGTATCATAGGGTTTTTTTTTGAAGCGCTTAAAAAAACCCCTTCAAAAACCCTTACAACGAGTATCCGGCCGGTCCCTGATTTTTTTACACCTTGAGTTACATTATTGGAGTTTTAGTAAAGATCCCTAATTTTTTTTAAAATATAATAGTACTTATGTTACCCGGGGATAGTGTAGCTTACCAACAGTGAAAGAATTTTTCAAATCAGTTTAGTAGTATCGGAGCCTATTCAATGCAAACAAACAATCATATCTTTCCACTTTATAATATTAGTTAAGCTGATAAAAATAAATAATTTCGTTACTCAGTAAACAAAAACTTGATACCATGTAGATCTTTAACTTTCAACCCTCTACCGTCCGTATTCAAATCACGAGCAAGTAATCAGTAGCAAGCATGCGACTCCGGCCAGATCCGTGCGATTAGACGCGGAACCGGACGACCGACACCGGACGGGGAATGGCATATTTTAGTGGCACCGGAATCACCCTGCACAATTGAGTACCCTTGCAGTTTTGATTTCACGAAATATAAATGAGCTACGACCTAAATGGCGGTTATGCACGAAACTGTGAATTAATTGACTGCGATTATTTATACGATGTAGAATAATAATAGGCTTTGTTTGCTAGAAATGTGGCAGGAAAATGGGATTATTGTCCAAGTTAATAGAGTTTACCCACAAATATATTTAGTATGATTAAACTGAAATTTCAAATTGTTTTTGTAAAAATACGGGCTAACCTCCTTTCGATTTTTGATGGAAAAAAGGCTACTATGATTTTCACTAGTAAAGATTTCGCGACAAATTGTGGACGTGGTTCTGGACACGGACGTATCCGTACAAATACATTATTTTGTCAATGTCCGATGTCCGCTGCCAGTCCCCACTTTCCGTGATCCTTTAATAGAGTACGCCTATCTTCCTCTTTATGGCAAAAATTGGTATGACTAAACTAGAATTTAATAAAATACGGTCAAACCTTTTTGTGATTCTCAATCGAAAAATGTCCATTACGATTCTTCCGCCTGTTTGTTATATTTCGTGCTCGAGCGGCACACACGAGGTTACAAAGGGTAAATACCTATCCCATAATGAAGAGCTGACCTTTTCACCTGGTTACTCTTATAACCCATTATCTCTGGGATACGAGGGCCAGTTAAGGATAAATAAAGAAACATTCTTTTAAGAGTTTCACTTAGATAATAATGAATGAATGGGTTCGGAATTCGTTTTGTGCAGGAATGTTTGCTCTTAACGAAGGTACTGCGAAGGGAAAATGCTTTTTTGTATTATAATTTACTAAATTCCCTATTATCGATACATTTTTGTCCGTAGTCCAGCAAAAAATGTTCTTGACTTTAGTGCGTCTGACTACCAAAGTGAACCTTAGAGAGGCCCTAGTAGACAAGGAATCTTCATGGAAGTCAAAGAACGACAAAATTTTATAAAGCCGATTTTTCATGTATTTTCTTCAGCCTAACCGTCTCCGATCTGTATCATAATCAAATATTTAAAGTAGTATCATTCCTTCTGAAAACAGTTATTTCCTTTTTGCATCCTACTATAAAAACATCACATCTGTCATCCCCGAAGGATAAGGCAGATAATTATGTACTCTATAGAACACTCAGATTTTGTCAATTATGTTTTAGTCCCGTGTTTAGGGGGCGAGCCAATAGCAATAAATCTTATAATTCCAACAGTTTTGTACATAAACAAAACTGCCAGACAACCACTAAGCAAATCCTTTCTTCAAAACAAGTCCGGTAATGTAACAAGGAATTCTTTACACACTTGTGCAGTAAAAGTTGGGGTTCATTTGCGTCACTCACATAATACGCAGATTGCGTCTGCTGACGGGACGCGCCGCAGTTTTCATTAGGGCGCGACTTTCGGGGGATTACCGAACTGGCGAACAGTCGGAGCACTGCATTGTTCGCCGCACAAAGACGCCTCCAAGATGGACACAGTCAATACCCAAACAGTATATCAAGAAGAACTGGTGACCTCGGAAGACAGGATGTTTTGGCTCAGTATGGGAGAGGCCAACCAGCTACGGACTACGATACGCTGAGTTGGAGCCAGATCAAACAATTTTTTGGTGAGATTAGATATTTTCAAAAACTATGTAAATAAGAATATTTTAATGTTTGGATGTTGAATTTACTGCGATAAAGTAAGCATAAAACTTATAAAAAACATAAATTATAAAATGAAATATAAATTGTTTCCAATTTCTTGAAGAACTCAGAAATATCCTCCTAGTTAAATAATTTAAAAGGTAGAAATTTTAATTGAGATGGTCTTTCTGTAACATATACATATTTTTATTGGTGCTCTATGGTAAGTATTTAATGCGCGCAGTTCTTGTGTAACTCTGGTAAGCCAGGGGTCCACAGTAATTAACAACCGAAATTCCAACCCAGTCCCAGGATTTGCTACCTGTTACACACAATTCAGAACAATTTCCTAATGAAGTATGTGTTAGCTTTACAAATAGCTGGTTTAAAAACTCGACTTTTCTCGACCTCTTTCACTGTTACCAACTGATATTTCTTATTTCTAAAAGATATTGTAGCAAAACTCTATTGTACTCATCTTTTATTATGTAACGAGTGCCAGATTATGAGTTCAATAAAATACTTACAACCTTAACATTGAAGCTGCTTCCGTGAAAAACACGTTACCATGGAAACGGTTAACATTGTGAGATCTTAATAAAACGTTGAGTATCGCTACAAGGGGTTTATAAGATCAGATGGCCTACCATGATATCTTAAACCATTATTGTTTTACTACTTTTCCAGTGTGGGAAAGAAATAAAACAATAATACTTTAAGACATCATGGTAGGCCAGCGGTTACAGGTAAACACCGGAACAGTAATTTTCCACTGCTTTAAATGAGCTTCTTAGTTCTAGTCGATCGTCTCTCAACGCACTGGACATGGTTGATTATGGCCCAGTATCTCTTTCAGTACGCAGGCCTGTCCCAGCCGTTGGAACACCATTGCCTGAAAATAAACAGAGTAAAATAAACAAACACTTCTCCATAAATTAGGATGGAAGTAGCAATTGCGATCTTTGCATGCTTTAAGTGAAGGTAAAAATAAACCTGTTTTAAAACACAGAAGAAAAATAAAACGTTCCACTAAGCAATTTCAATCTACTCCAGCATTCTCACATAAGTGCCTATTACCTATAATATTTCACTGTCTACACGCCGTAAACTTACTAAGTAACATTACACTGTGGTATGCGCTTACAGCTACACTCGCGAGCAACCAAATCGACTCAAGCCTAGACGGCGCACATATACATTGATTTTCCTAAAACGATAAATGGTAATTACAAAAGTGATATGTCATTCGAAAGCTGAAGAATTAGGCTTTCAATTAACATCAATACCTTAAAAAAAAACTAAGCGCTGATTTATTGACACATTTTAATTGGCCGTCAGCGTAAATTACCTCTTTAGGAATCCACGACTTGCGCTACCTGCTCCCGCTATAAAACCCCCCCACTTCCGGTTTATCTTATCAGTTGCTTGTTACAAGTTGACCGGTACACATCTCCGTAAATTGCATTCCTTGTTTTCGCTAACCCATGGATACCACACCAGAAGAAGCCGCTCAAGTTGTTGCCTTGTTGCAACAAGGGTTAAGTCAGCGAGCAATCGCTGCCCAGCTCCACTTGAGCCAGTCTTCTGTATCCCGAGTATACAGACGGTTCCAAGAGACTGGTGCCTTCAATCGGAGACCAAGAACGAGCCGCCACCGGTGCACATCAGAGAGAGACGACCGCTTCATTGTCTCAACCTCGCTGCGCAATCGACACCTTACGGGCGTTGATGTGCAGCAAGAACTGAGACGTGTACGACAAGTGGCTGTCAGCGAGTGGACAGTGAGAAGACGCTTGAAGGAAGCCAACTTGACGCCAAAAAGACCTGCGACGGGCCCTAAGTTGACTGCAGGCCACCGACAAGCGCGCCTTCAATTTGCTCGAGAGCATCTCAATTGGAGCGTTGCGCAATGGCGATCGGTCCTGTTTACTGATGAGTGCAGAATGTGTCTGCATGGCAGTGACAGGAGAGGCCGAGTCTACAGGCGTCCGGGAGAACGATTTGCCCAATGTTGTTTCGCTGAAACAGTGGCATATGGCGGCGGTTCCTGCATGATGTGGGCTGGTATCTCTTTAGAGGGAAAAACCGAACTTGTTTTCGTGCCTGGGGGCGGCCGAGGAGGCGGGCTAACAGCTGATCGGTACATCACCGACATTCTACTGGATCATGTTGTGCCCTACGCAGGGTTTGTCGGTGAAGACTTCGTGTTAATGCACGACAATGCCCGCTGCCACACGGCACGAGTCACTCGACAGTTTCTGCAAGAGGTCGAATTACGCACGATGGACTGGCCTGCGCTCAGTCCTGACATGAATCCCATCGAGCACTTATGGGACGAGCTTAAAAGAAGAGTTCGGGCCAGAAATCCAGTCCCTTCAAGCGTAGACGAGCTAAAGACAGCATTATTAGAGGAGTGGGACGGCATTCCTCAAGAAAATGTCAAAAAATTGATAAGGTCCATGAAAAACAGACTGCGGGATGTAATTAGGGCTAGAGGGGGCAATACGAAATACTGATTTAAATAAAATAATTTTATTTTTAATTTTTTTTTGTTTAATTTGTCAAATACGAGACACATACCCTTTTTCCTAAATTCCCGTTTTTCCTACTCTTGCATTCAGACATCATTTATTTCAAAAATGATGGATGGATTTCAATGACAATGATATCAAATTAAAGCTGACATCTTAAGCTTTCGAATGACATATCATTTTAATAATTTCCATTCATGATTTTAGTTGTATCAATGTATGTGTGCGCCGACAAGGCTTGAGTCGATTTGGTTGCTCGCGAGTGTAGTTGCAATTACATCGTGTCTCAGTTGACTGCTTCTCTGAATCAGCTCCAGTTAAAACTTTAATTTTATGACTCGATCGTTAAGCAGGTTCGAGTTCACGGTATTACAAACTTCGCCACTAATTGAAATTACTTTGTTTGTCTGTAGTTAATTGGATGTAGGTGGGAATGTACTGGAAGGGCTTGAGGTGGTTTAGTTTGTTTTGAAGTGTACCGCTATGTTTTAAAGGGATTCTATACTGGAGTCCAGACTCATATTTACAAGAAAATTGGTACGTTAAACAAGCACGGCTGTCGAAGGAGTGATTGCGGCTTGAACATCCAATCTCTTGAGTGATTACTGCGAATCTACAAATATAACAGCGTAGGCCGACTTTCGGCTAAATGTGTCCACACTTTGGATTTCATCACTCTGGACAAGTCAGGCATAGAACAAGACGTCATGTAGCATAACTTTTGAAAGGCTTGTGTATAACAATGGGCTTTGACAAGACAGCCAATAAATATATAAATAAAATAAAGTTTAATTATGTTACAGGCTAAAAACACTCCTTGGTTATAAAAAACGTACTGCCCCTCTAACCTCATTTTATAAATGAAGTGTTCTATTCTATAGCATTTTTCCGATGGCTGGACTAATGAGTGGATATTATTCACGTCCATTGTGTCCGAGGCGGCAATTAGGACATTATCGACGTCCCGCTACCTATTATGGAAATCAACGACTTTATTTAATGCTAATATTTCAATATTGAACGTTCGAGATAGGAGATTGAATTTTCTTTTGTTTAATATCAATTCGTTGATGGTTTTGTACGTTTAAATAAATTTATTTTAAATGACTTTAAACAATGAGGGCGTGAAAATGGACTACTCCAGCCAGAAAAATGTGATGAAATGACCTGGTGCGGGGGCTGTTTCGAAATGGCACGGGGAATAGTAGAGTTCCTCAAAAGACTTGGGGACACCTTTGCCTAGCAGTCTGACAATTTAGGTTTACTAAATAAAAAAGTGTAAACCAATACCGTAAAAGCTGTGCCTCAAACTTTTACTTTTTCAGATAGCAAACCGTACCTTAGGAATTCATTTCAGAAGTTTTTGTAATATCAGATAAAAGGTTCTCGCCTTCGACAAGTGGGATTTATTTATGGATACTCCAGTCAAGTCTAGGTCAAGAAGACTTACTAACTAAGACTTGTATTTGTAGTCATCGTTCTGTTTTTACCTTTTTCTTCAAAAAGTCACACAGAAAATAAAGTAAAACAAAAGCTTCTGCTAACTTTCTCTACCACTGTATACTTTCGGTTTGTTCTAATGTTGTACTTACAAGTTTGTTTCGTTCTCAAACTTTATTCTCTGGGTGTAAAATTTAGGTCAAAGGCACAAATATTTATTTTTAGCTTGGATTACTTGCCCACAAGTTTGTGGACTCATTTCTTAAGCACTGAGAAAGTGGCTTCAAAGTTTTGGTAAGAAATTGCTAACATGAAAAAAGCCAAGCATGTGGAATTTATTTACTTAGACTCTTACAAAGAGTAAAACATACGTTCCTTTTTCTTCAGAAATTCACAGGAAAATCTACATATTTTCTTATCTCTTAAAAAGACTCATTACTTGAATATAAGTTTAAATAACATCATTATAATTAGTACGAAGAAGGTAAATGTTGTCTTTTCGTAAAAAAAGCTGTGAGAAACATAGTTCAAAGAGTATTTATATACCAAAGAAATTAATGTGAAATTTTATTACAATTCGTTAAAAACGTAAAATAATTCGTTTACTTTGTGTGCTTAATTAGGGAACATTGAGATCAGTGTCGTATCGCCTTAATATTAGTGAGACGTCGAGAGGTTTCAGCAATCTCGGAATTTTGTTCAAATCCAAAATATTAATTACTGAACATTATATAATTAATTGAAAGAGAACTGTTATAGCTTTGTTAAACCAACATTGTTACTTTATTATCTGCTGGAGATGTAAAGCCTATTAGTATTGGGATTCGGTGAAACTGTTCAACAAACTTAACCCTATATTATAACCAAGTTAGGTTAAACCGCATAGTTAGAAATGGTTAATGCTTAGTAATAACGGATTTTTAAGATGAGATTTTACAAAGTAAGAGAATTTTCAATAGTTTATTATGGAAAATTCTATAATACGGAGTTCTCTGACCAAAACAACATGGTGAGTGCTGTCGAACTGCGTCGTTGTTCTAGTTCTCGCAAGAGCATGAGGTCCGATTCCCTGGGCAGGCAAAGTATATAGTATTGGTTTCTTATTAGGCTATTGTCATCTGATAGAACCAAGGTTACCGACGTAGGCCGAAGAATCGCGAAACTTAAGTGGCAGTGGGCAGGGCACATTGCTCGCAGAACGGATGGCCGATGAGGCCGAAAAGTTCTGGAATGGCGACCGTGAACCGGGAGACGATGCGTTGGAAGGCCTTCCAAAAGGTGGACCGATTACCTGGTGAAGGTTGCGGGGATCCGCGGGATGCAAGTCGCACGGGACCGGTCAATGTGGCGACACTTGGGGACGTCTTTCGGCTGAAATGATGATGATGATGATTGTCATCAGGAGCCCGGAGTCTGGATTTGTGTCCCGTTGATGGCAATAGGCTCGCCTCCTATAATATGGGACTTAAAAAAAAACTGGCGAAATGTGGGTGTACTCTTAAGTAAACCTGTATCTAACCCCTTTAGGAAAACAGGCGTGTAGATATGTTTACGCCATTGAGATCTGATGGCTAACAGCTACAGATCCCACTATCCTTGAGGTTACAACCTGTTGTCTCAACTCGTAGATGTCGTAAAAACCGGCTAACAGATAAGATGTAACTCTGACATGAAACTAGATAAATCTAGAAGCATACTCATGTCTGTAAGTACCTAAGTTCCTTCACAGAGAGTAATTGGTTTTATCCATTTAGCATTTTCAACGACATCTTGAAGTTTGGAAGTTGAATACCCCCCTACAAATTGCTGTTCCATCGGAATATGAGAGTGTTTACGTACACCGATTCATGAAAAACCGGCCAAGTGCGAGTCTTACTCGCACACAGGGTCCCATAGCTCCAAACAATATAATAACAATATTTTGAACTGTCATTCATTAGTTAGTAGTATTAGTTAGTAAACTTCCACACAACCGCAAAACTAAATTTGTTTTTCATAGTATGTTTATGAAAAACAAAGTTACTGCTGCAGTTTGATGAAAAAGTCCCATATCTCAAAAACTAAACATCATATCTTATTGAAACCAATTTTCGTTGATAGTTTTTTTACGTTCTACAATCCTAAATATTTTCAGAATTTTCCTCCTCTTACTTTAGAAATTAGAGGGGGGGGGACACACATTTTACCACTTTGGAAGTGGCTCTAGCGCAAACTATTCAGTTTAGAAAAAAATGATATTAGAAACATCAATATCATTTTTGAAGACCTATCCATAGATACCCCACACGTATGGGTTTGATGAAATTTTTTTTTTTGGTTTTCTGTTCTAAGTATGGGGACCCCCTTAATTTATTGTTTTTTTTTTCTATTTTTGTGTGAAAATCCTAATGCGGTTTACAGAATACATCTACTTACCAAGTTTCAACAGTATAGTTCTTATAGTTTCGGAAATAAGTGGCTGTGACATACAGACGGACAGACAGACAGACAGACAGACAGACATGACGAATCTATAAGGGTTCCGTTTTTTGCCATTCGGCTACGGAACCCTAAAAAGTAGCTTGCTACTACAATTCATCAAAATTGTCTAGCGTTGCACAGTTTTTTTATTCACTAATCTTACATGGTTTTTACAAGGAAAGTTATTTAATAGACCTGGAGAACTAACTTCCTTGACGAATGCAGGTGACTAAATCGTCATCTTGCAAAAACAGCTGTTTGGTTCACATATATCGAAAAATAATATTGTTCTATATATTTACTCTTTTTCAGAATTGGCCCAACTATATATATATGTATTACCTGTTTAAAAATTGTTCTCTTATTACCAGTCACTTTTAAAATGTGTGTATAGGCCGTAGGTATAGTTAATATATAGTTTTCTTCAATTCTGCTCATAACTTCACGCTAGATTCTTGCCAGACCCGGAGGATTATGAATCAAACGCTTGTGACATCGTTATGGCGTCGTTTAATTAAGCAGACTGCGTTGTGTCTGCGAGCACAAGATTTATTTCTTGTTACTATGTAAGTGCGAGCGTTTGTTACTTGCTGTGTAGGGAATGTTTCTTGTAGTAGTTGTATCTGTTATTAATGGGTAAAGATATTATTACCTAACCGAGGATAAATTACTTATAAACTTAATGGATAAAGCTCTGAATGAAACGTGTCGGATCATCAGTGGTAGCCTAAAACCGACCCCGGTACAGATGCTGCATGCTCTGGCAGGCATAGTGTCCTCAGAAGTTCACCGATGCGGTGGTAATCTTTAGTGAAAGAGCTAAAATGGATTCCAAACCAAAGGCTGAAAAGCCGTAAAAGATTTGATATAGTGTGTATATGTGTGTCCGCTCACTGGCGAACAATCTAAGAAAAGGCTCAAGCTGTGACGAGAATGTGGTTCCCTATCAAATCCATTTGTGCCACTTGGTGAAAATCCTGGACACGAGTTGCCATGGCCATTGAAATCTTTAAATAGACTCCGGACACGGACTGGCCGAAGCAAGGAAAACTTATTCACGTTTCGATTCATAAATGACTTTGCCCTGAAGTATACCCAAAAAACTATGGGACACTTGATTTCGTGTCCTGTCTGTCCTGTTGTTTGCACACTCTGGGAATCATTTCGGCAAATTTTGGGCCAACTCAATTTAGATTGTTATAGACACGCTATGAAGAAGATTTAAAAATATAACATTTTTCAGAAGTGGCTTTTGCCCAGAAGTAGGACAGCACTTCTGAGCAAAAGCCGAAAGTCTGTAAACTGGATTTCGCAGCCCCCCCCCCCCCTCCTAACCGTCTGCCTAAACCTTCGAGATGAAGTCTCAGTTGTTCTCAATAATTTCCTTAAAAATCGAAAAAGTCTCAAATAACAGAACCGTTTTTCTGTCGATTAATCATTAAAATCCGAAAATCTTTAAAACAAATCTCTGGAAAATCTCACAAATAAATCAACAGTAGGATTTATATTTTTATCTTTCTTCTGTGGTCCTTATCGACTAGATTTATTGTAGCTCAAGCAATGTGCCCCAGCTTCCCAAGTTAACTTTATTTTGGCGCATCAATTAAACGCTAAGGCGAGATAAGTCTCTAAAAATCTTCTTCATTATTTATGCACTGCTTATCATTATCAGCTCAAGACCCAGGAGTTTTAAGGAACCTGATACTCGTAAATCATTGCGTAAGACGTTATTTTATCAGTCGCAAAATCTTTGCTAGATAAACAATAGACAGAAACGAATTTCATAAAAACAATTACAAATGCTGTTAATTATAGTTTTGTCAAGCCAATCATCGTGGCTAAGTACGATAAAATTATCAAAAATTACACAAAGTAACGTTTACAGGTATTATAATATGATATTTGTTCACCTTTAATATTTACGCATCAAAAAATACACGAATGCCATAAATAAATCACACTTGGGCTATCAGAGTGAAAGTAAATAATGTTTAAAATAAAACAAAGTACATAAACATCACAGGCAGATATCGTTATATGTTTATGTACATAACGTTTCATAGAAATAATGATGTAATGTATCTTATTATGAGTTTTAAGCATGACGCATTACCGCATGTATTTCAGTGAGCTATCTGCATGTAATTTGTATTAAACAAAGCCATTTGTGTCTGTCTGTTCCCTCAGTTCTTCTAAATTACGATCTATTGTGATACCATGTCGCCAGATTGTTACATTCTAACCTAGCAAATAAAAAGCTTTCTAGCAAAGTTAAATTAAAACAAAAACTTTGAATAAACGTAGCTTGATAAGTAGCTCTGCATCGTGTCGGACGTAAAGAATAGCACCATCCCATATCTTCCCGTGGGTGTCGTAAGAGGCGACTAAGGGACTTGCCAGAGAAATGGGGAGCAGCGTTCTCTGTGCTTTTGTAACAACCGTACTGCGATAGCCAACCCGCCTGCCAAGCGTGGCGATTATGGAAAAACCCCACAAAATGTCAATGTGGCGACAGTTGGGGAGTTCTATGTCCAGCAGTGGACGTACGTCTTTTGGGCTGAAATGATGATGATGATGATAAGTAATCTGGTCTGCATGAAACCAATATCCCATCTCCATGGTTCATGGTTCCCATCTCCTTTTAAGTTTCTCACAGATTTAAAAAATCTTCCTTTTTGGTTTTCTGTCGGGGAAAAAAGTTAAAGTAACTGTAAAATTAGGAAATCTTGTAAATATTATGAAAGCAAATGCAAGGATTCTAATTTCCAGAATAATACTCGTATGATGAGCGGATTCGCCAATGCGATGAAACTGAACGTATCATTTTAACGGTGGTAACTGAAAGGTGGGTGGCTGAAAGCAAGCAAATAATTTCAACATTCGACCAAAATGCTAACCACAACACAAAAACATAATTATACATCAGTGGGAACTCATACACTACATGCTATCCTGCATCAATATCTAATGATCGCGGTATTTGCCAGTGTAAACTAAACTCTTTAGTATTTAAACTGTGTTTACAAACATAATAATTACCTAATAACGACATGTCTTATAGCTTTGATAAGATCTTAACCTGAATTTATTTGTCAAATTAAACTGTTCCTGAAATCGCACCATTCTGCCTTCATTCATCGTCCCCTAAAATATGGTTCCATTTTATTAAACTTAAAATTAGTACAATCATGGAATTTTCATCACGTCTTGTGATGGTTAGACAAAGCGAGAGAGGAAGATAAATAACATCGCTCCGCCATTGTGACCCAAATGATTGTGTGCCTTCGGCGGTCACACCTGACCACTCACAAATTAGAATCATAACTTTATTTACATAGCATTAAAGTACACTTTTTATTTTCCTCTTACGTAAAAGGATCCTGCAGAGGTAGACCCTTGTAACGACGCTTGAATGATTCCATTTATCTTTCTTGTGTTATTATTTTAGCATGATACCAGCGATTATGGCGCTTATGCGTAATACTTTAGAGACTAGATTAATGTGTAACCTGATTTACCCGCGTAATGGTGTTACAGGATCTGGGTTGCAGAAAATTAAGCAAATAATTGTGTTAAACCGTGGGGTTTAAATAAAAATATCGCATGTTTGTTGGGACGAACCGCTGCCGCGCCGCCGCGGCCGTTGTTTAGTTTAATGGAGATAGTGTATTTTTCCAAGCTTTTGTTGTTTATTTTGAAGTAACCTTTGTTGAGAATATCATTGGTAAATGTATAATTCTTCTTAAACCGACTAATTTATCTTTTTTATTTCAAACTTTTTTCTTTTACAAAGACACAATTCGCAATAAAATAAAATAGAAATACAAATATATTTTCAACAACAAAAAGTGAATCACTGGCAAACTTCCGGCATCTTCTTTTGAAGTAGATACGTGAAACGTGCCTCAAACGGAATCTCATTAAGTTAACTCATGTTAAACATAAATAAGCAGAAAGTTTATTGTCACTGTGCCTTTAGAATACCACAATATCATTTACGGGTGTGCATACATGTTCGAATTCATTAAAATTGTTTTAACTTGTGTCATTTATCGTTTTTGTGTCTGTATGCGTAGCAAAAATAAACATACAAAATAAAAACATTTGTTCTCTTATGTCAAACCTAAAAAGTTGTCGTGGCAGACCACGTAAAAGATGGCGGGACAAGCTGGACAAAACAAAGCTCCAGATTAGCTCTGCTAACAGATGAAAGGCAGTGAAAGGACTCTTTGTCCATCTTTGGGATGATGCAGGCTGACAGGAACCAGTCGAACTAGGAACGAGACTTAAATCCGGCTTGCCTCTAAAAGTAAAGTAAAGCGAGTTTTAAGTACATTTGTTTATACAGAATAGGCTTGAGTTTGGCCACAACGTGTCCTAATTAAAAAAGCATATTACAAAATTAAGGACTACGTTGAAGATAGAGAAGTTTGGCTTTAGCCCCTTCGCACATGCGACTTCCCTGGTAGCTCATAAAAGGCACAAATGTGTGGATGTCTCTAACTATTCTCAATCTTATTTTTCTCCTTTCTTTTTAATCAGATGTTTTACAATAGTTTTTAAATTATTACACCTTTTGTTTAGAATAGTTACAGCATATATATGATATACTCTTTTTGTGATATTTACTATTTATATTTTTGTTTTTGTATAGACTCTTTTTCTTATTTACCGATTGTTTGTAAATGTGTGGACATTGTAGGCCTTATAGATTCCTAGAACCTTGGTAACTATTTATTTCGTACTACGTTCTGTAGAAAGCAAAGACTTATACAACTTATTGTCGGGCCTACTATGTCCTCCCAATATTTTAGTACTAACGCTGTAACAGAAATATTGTAAAATCGAATCATTTTAAAAAAGTAACCATAGAGTTTCTTGCCGGTTCTTCTCCATAGGAAACGACCAACCCGAACCGAGCACCTTTTTGTCGATATTTTATAAGTGCCCCTGTAGGCCTATGTAAAATAAAAATATTTTGATTTTGAACGCGCCTGATGTGAAGCTATGATGCGGCCGGCCTAGGGTGGAGCACGCGCGCCTACAAGAAACCGATTTAGTCCAACTTTTGATGAGATTCAGATAATAATGATCAGGGAACAGAGAAGCTGGCAGAGAATTCCACAGATTGGCAGTACACATAATAAATGTGGAAGCATAGCGCTTTGAAAGTGTTGAATGAACACCAACTAGTTTGCTCGTCGTTGTTTTACTCCGTGTATATTTTGCCATCATTATATCGTAACATGTCTTAATTGCGATACATTGCTCGAATAACTCCTGCCATGTCAATTTCCCACTACATCGATTCGCGAAACAAATGACATTTGTTTTAAAAAGTTCACGTTTGATCTCAAGGTTGGTCGAGTACACTTAAAACAAAAAGTGAAATGCTTTTAGTTACAAATAAAATCATATTTATTTTACACAAATCATAAAATATAAATTTATAAATTATTCCAACAGAGAAACAAATAGGCTTTTCTCCAAAAATATTGACGAAAATCATCTATATTGTCTACATGGCAGTGACAGACATCGAAACCATCAAACATCACGGGACGACCTAAAGGGTAATCGGCACAGCAGCGAGCAGCGAGCAGCAAGCAAGTGGAAGCCCCAACAGCATTCTGGGCGCCATAGTCGGGAGGCATGACAGCCCGTTGGTGAGGTGTTGTAATTAAGTACTAACATAGGAAAAGAATATTGTTACTAACCCAATGGATCTTGGTCATCTGATTAAATAAATGAATATATTTTAAATATAGCGGGAGTGATTCCATTGCTCATGCATGGCCGGTGTGTCTACTATTACTGGCCGATAATTGGCTGTTGATTCAATTAATTGCTAGTCTCTTAACGTGCCCAGCTCAAAGGGTATTATTATTACGGTGGACAAATACTCGACAAGCCACAAAGTACGTCTTGTTATACGTAGCAATTAGCTGGGAGCAGTAATTGGGAGATGATAGACGTTATCAACTAATCATCGAGATTGAAATCAAGGCCTATCACTAAGTTCCGCAGTAAACATGTTTCGGCTGATATGATGACAAAGTTGCGATTCAATGGACCATACCAGACGCTGGACATCCACTGTGAGGGGTAATGATATTCCACGACGTGGCCGATTTTCACTTAATTGTCAACAAATTAGTTTGTTCAAACCTCACTATGACAGTTGAAGCGTAATAACCATTTTAGCTCAGATATACTTTGTCCTTGTAATCTAAAAAAACACATATTAAACTGTCATGCATAACCTATCGTATATGGCCGGCTCAATAGATAATTTTAAATGTTTTTACATTGTGGGTACGTAGAAAGTTTATACTAAAAAATACTGAATACAACTAGTTATCTTTTTCTAAACTGCATAGTCGCTTGTGATAAGGGTACCTTATTTTCATCCAAGTAAAAAAAATGGCTATTAAATATAAGCTATTAAATAAATAAATTAACGAAGTAAAAGTAAGCAAAACGTAGTTTTGATTTTCCTAACTTTATAGTCGCCTTTGACAAAAATAACGTTGATACATAACGTTATTTATATCAGGCCAGCAAAAGGATGACACCGTTGTGTAACCTCGTAGCATTTTCTCCAAAATATTAATTACTGCGAACATTTCTATTGCACGATGCCATAAAGCAATTTGCATAAAAAATAAGCCACCACCCTACACGAGATGAGTTTTGGCGAATGTAGTATTCGCCAAAACTCACCCTTATTTGTGTGCGTTTCCCGCGATCTCAGAGTCAATATTTTGAGAGCTGGTTGATTTTTCACTTGCGGAGTGAATGTTAATCCTTTTTCAAGAGACTTTTTCAGACTTTTGTTTTGTGTTAATGTGGCTTCGGTCTCGCTTTCAGTTTTGTTTACTTTTTAGGGAAAAGAGCTTGATGCTGCTTTTTTGCCTCGGCTTTTGGTGGACGGTCATTTCTCGGGTAGCATGTGTTTCTATTTGGTGCGCGGTTTTTATTTTCAAACGTTTATCTACTCAATGTTTGGAACTTTTAGCTATGACGCTAGCTTTTAGTTTGCTTTACTTTACGATTTTTTTGTTATAATGATTAAATTTAAATCGCGAATACGTTAACAGCTCTCAGAACGGTGAAGGAAAACATGGTAAGGAAATTGGCATTTATGTACCAAAATGAAAATTCAAAGACATCTGACACCCACCTATCTGCGTGGTGGATTATGGCCAGCTCCTTCTCACGGAGGGAAGCCCCCTGTCCCAGCACTGGGAACGTTGCAGACTGTTTGGGTATGCTTTTTTTTTTCCAAGTTCAACTATTGTTTATATTTTGAGTAGTGTATAATATTCGCGTCACCGATTTCATAAACACAAAGTACGCGAACCGTTACTGTTTACCTATTTAGTTCTGATGAATGAACACTTTCACAGTTCGATTAGCGCGCTCTAATTGATTGGCTGCTACAGAGAGCCCCAGTAGAATGTACGACCGTGATTTTTTGTTATAATATCTGAAATAAACAGATTCAGCACCAGACCACAGAGTTTCCAAATATAACGTATTGAAGTATTTCCGTCAAAGTCGGGTGTCCGCAGCAAGTCCGTAACTTCTCCGCATCGATTTGACTGAACCTTAATAGGTTCATGCTGTTCCGGGTATTGGGATTCGTCGAAATACAAGAAAAACTGCATTGTTAAAAACTCTCTCCCTCGCATCAAATATTCATTCAAAACCACTGTTACCGTTACCCAGAAATAACCTTTTAAAAAAGCAGCAGAGCCAACAAAAGCTAACTCACAAACAAAACGTATATTCCACGTTGATCCGTAAGTCTGATGTCCGAAAGCCGAATAAAAATCAAGCACTCGCCGAAAAACTGGCTCGGACTGGCCCGGATCAATGGGCGTTCGGTACATTTAGTTGGGATTCTGTCGGCCATTCAGCTTTGTTTATAGGGGTGGTACGTAATATAAATTAATTATCTACGACAGCACTTTCCTTTCCGAAAATACCTCGCCATGAATAAAGCGGCGGGTATTAATTTGGGATATCGTTAAAAGCAGAATAAAACGTTAATTGCATATACGTATTGCGGCTTGTGTTGATGTTCCTGAAGGGTGTTTAAGGATGGTTTATTTACTTATTTATATTCGTATCTAGGATGAATAGAATTTCTGAAGCGTTTGGGAGGATCATTCTTTGGCGTACCTTTCGCTGGTTTTATTTTATCATGCATTGTTTACTTACTTTTTAACAAACAACTCCTCATTTAAAGTTGCATTAATTAGCATAGTAACGCCTCGGTAATTTTTTGTTTGTATGTTGTCATGAAAATGGCTAAAAAGTTATCAAAAGCATAGTCATTTAAGCAAATTATGGCGAGAATCGCTCTCTTTGAACGTCAACATTATGTTATATTAAAACTATCTACCACTATCTAGTCTAAAAGTTTTAGCTGGTTACGCTGGGTACGCGCGGTGGTACTAGTTTTAGCTGGGGTGGAAGTGGTGGAACAAACTCCCTGCAACATATCTGCTTGTTAAGGTTTAAGAACTTGATTCTATACAAATACAGTGCTTTATAAATATATAGTGATGAATATGAACCAAATGATAATGATAATGAGTGAGATGAATGATGAGTCTGGATTTGTGTTGATTGCCATCAACTGGGCCATTTTTAAGTTTAATTGCTATTAAACTTAGGAATAACTGGCAAAATCTGGGTGTTACTATAAGGCACACGTAGTATCTCTGCTTTACTCTTCGGGTATTAGAGGCGTTAATCTTATGTATGATGACAAAAGAGGTCACTATTGCACCATTATAAAGATAAAAGTTACTTGAATCATTCCCCGTAACGAGCCCCTCCTCCTTATCAAGTCCCAGCGCACTGCAACATGATTGTTTCAAACAAACAAAAAACTCCAATTTTCCATTGGATGTTTTTCTTTTGTTCCAAACTCTGTGTAAAGTTTTATTATTTTATCATTAGCTTCGCGTTTGAGTTGTGTTCGTTAATCATTTTTTTACGGGCCTTGTTTATTTGGAGGTTGCCTTTGTTTTAAGAATTTAGTAGTTTTACATAAACGCATATTTTTGTTATACTTAATTGACTACCTGCTGCTCTCGACTTATTCTGCGATCTAGGGTACATTTTTTTTAACCAACAGTTCACTATTTTAGACATAAAAAGATTACAAACAGACAAACAACTTTCAACTTTCGAATTCATAATAATTTAATAAAATATCATATCGTGTTACACGTGTGCTAGGTGTCGGCGGAGCGCTAAGTCAACCTTCGAAAGTTACTAATTAGTAACACGTTTTATCGTGGGCGTGAAAGGTTAATTTAATATTCTCTTAACTTTTGCTAAGAATTATACATTCACAAACTCATTGTAAAGATCAGACAGCTAGACAGCCGTTCCATGTAAAATACTGGTATTCAGCTGAATCCGGGTAAATTTTATTGGTAGCTGAGCTGATTGGTAATGATCATCTGCCTAAACAGAATCCTCAAATGTCCGTTTATGAACCCAATAGTAAAAGTCGAAGAGTTCATGGACAAAGTCACACCCTCTTGGAAATGGTAGACAGATTGTCCATCGCAATAAGTTATCTCAGACATTGTTTCAGAATCCCTTCGTCGCATTTTACGACACCCAGTTGGGACAAACGCGTACTGTATTCTACATAATTCCGACATTTTGTCATCTTTTTTTGACATATTTTGTGATGTGGGGTGCCTATAACCCTTTTTTTTTTGTTCAAACTAGGCTCCAAAAATCAGGAATAATCCTTGATAATATTATATTAAAAAGGAGTCTGCCTAATGCACCGTATCATACCATGTCCGTGCTAGAAACGTGTTAGGCAAAAACATATTCTTTGTTATACTTCATTCAAACGAACTCGTCTACGTGATAGTGTCTGTGGTGCAGCTGCGTTGTATTTACGTTGTCGGGTATGATGCGCTGTTGATACGTTCTAGTGGGCATAGTAGTGCGTGTCATGTATCTTTCCATACTACTTGATGTTCATAACATAATACGGTAATGGTATGGTATGGTATGGTACGGTGTAGTGGGCAGACTTCCTACATGCAAAAGTAAATCTCTCTTTTTGTCACTGTTTCACGCTTTAACGGCCGAACAGATTTGAGTAAGATTCGTCACACGGATAGACTATTTCCTGGGTTGGGACATAAGAAATTTAAATCTCAGTAGTCCGTTCGTGTGGTATAGTTTATGAACTCCACGCGGTCGAAGGCTAAAACCAGTATTAAATAAGTAAATTCACAGGAAACATTATCCTTCAAATCGGAACATAGTAACTTTTATGGAAAAGAGATTAGTATGGAAACAAGTATGGAAGTAGTTATTCCCCTGGGACCTTTTTCACACTACAGTTCGACTAATTATCTTGTTATACATAGTTATTTTCACGTTTGCCTTTAAATTATTTTTATTATCTG
Source organism: Cerastis rubricosa (assembly GCA_949152445.1). Lineage (NCBI taxonomy): Eukaryota > Metazoa > Arthropoda > Insecta > Lepidoptera > Noctuidae > Cerastis > Cerastis rubricosa. The sequence continues at coordinate 23,677,372 of OX424531.1, read as the reverse complement.
CTTCTTTTTCCAAATACTTGTTCATCATTCAATGGCAAAACTTTCACAAAAGGCTTCAGTAATCGACCAACAATGACAGTCGTTCGTCTCAATAGTCTGCAAACATTGTAGCCAACAATCTGTTTGTCGTCCTTTGTAGTGTTTGTGACAAACATTTGAGCCAAACATACACCCTTTGTGATCGGTGTTACTATTGCTAATGGGTTTGTGACAGTTGATTGATGCTGTATTCAAAAGAACCTTGAATGTTTTGGATTAGTACTTAGAAGTCAAAATAGAATTACTTATTTGTGAATGAAACTCTTGCTTTCCACTTTAATGTTTAATTCAGAGAAGGTTTTCCACTTCAAAGTTTCATCAATACAGCCAACAGTCGTTGTGTTTCAGGCCAATTCTTATCAAAATGGTGTTTTTCTTATACGAAGAGAATAGAATATGCTGCATTGTATAGCAAAATTGAAACACAACAGTTTTACAATATTCGTAATTTGGTTTTCATAGTCTCGTTAAAGGCTGCTCACCAAGTTTTTACCGCGGCTAAGCTTTCGAACCGGACTTTCTTAAATGATTAATTGACCTTAATGAAAACATAATGATACCTGGTACCTATTTCATTTATCAAAATAATTATGTATATTCAATAGATCCTTTTGTTCGTGTAAAGATTACCTTAAATATTGCTCGTCCTGGTGGATTAAATCCGCGTAAGGCTAAGTTTTCCCAAAATTCTATTCAGAAAAGGAAACAGGATAATCTTAAGCCTCTTCAAATCTATTACAAGTCTCAGAATTTAAGTCCAGTAATGCCGCAGGTTTAAAACATAAAATTTGATTATGGTCTTTCATTTACAATCGTATTTATAAATCTTTTAACTTACTCAGACATTTTTTACTGATGTAATTTATCAGCCACAAATCAGAATATCAATGGGTTAAACTCACACGCACACTGGGTCACCCCAGTGGCAAACGACATCGCGGCAGGGCAAGACAGACGGCCGGACTCCTTAAATAAAGATGGTCGTTCGTAGCTACGAACACGGCATCTCTCCAGAGATGCAATTTACAACCATGTGTCTCACAGCTGATAAACAGCTGATGAAAATTATTATTTACATAGTAAATGAGTGCTGAGTGTAACACTTCATAGGTGCTTACACTGGGCAGCTATATTTTTTTTTTTGTTTTTTAAACGTAGCCCCACACCAGGAATTTCTCCTGTATCGTGGGTGCGTTTACAAACATTTAAACTCACATACACAAACCTTGTTCCTTACGGGGACGTAGCGCAGCAGTCGCTCACTCAACCACTGCGACAACCGTGCCGTCAAAACTCCAGGCAGAGTTGATTGATTGAATTTAATTAATTTCAGAATTTCTATAGAAGGCTTCAGCAGTCACGTGTGATTTAAACCAGAGTGCGTAATAAATACGAACACGAAAAGGCACTTCTATTCAAATTTAAGCTATAGCACATTTTTACAATCTATAAATCAGTTCTAAAAATCCAGTACCTAGTATAAAAATATTAACTTAGTTTGATTTTCTTCAACTAGCTAGTGCTCGCGATTTCGCTTGTATAGATGTAGAGAATTATCCTACAGGAACTTGGAACCAGGACAAGAAGTAATAAAAATGTTTCCTTATCTGTCTCACTGTATATTTATTTGCAATCTGTAAGGATTGAAAAGAAAACCGATAGAGTTACTTTTACATTTACAGTATTAAACATCATGCACAATAGTGGTACATAAGCGGACTTAATGCCACAAGGCATTCTCTACCAGTCAACCATTGGGTTAAAAAGGACAACATTGTGGTAAGGTATTGTAGTATTACCTATTAATATGGATAAAAAAACTACACCAAGTGGTAAACTCTTTGGCCATCTACCACATGGAGTAGTTTCTTAAAGAGACATCAAAACTTGTCAACTTATGACCAGTTGATACAGTTTACTCATGAAAGCAGACTAAATCATGACGTCACATGGAAGTTTGAAGCAGTTGGTAACGACTTCGGAAGTTTTCTCATCTGGGTAATGAACACGCGTGCCAAGACCGTCTTCCACAGACTTCGACTTGAGGGTCTATTTATTTACTTTACTGCTTTTAGAATTTGCGTAAATGCAATGTTTGGAAGGAGTGGCTGGTTATGGCTGTTTTATCGGTGCGCTTCATAAAGTAATGAAATTTTTATGAATAACATTCCTTGTGGAATACTATATACTTAAGAGAATCACAAGTTTAAGTTTATATTATGCTTGTTGGTTACAAATATAAAGAATTAATTACTTATCAGTTTCCCTCTTTGCATGAGCACCAATGTCGAAGCATTGAGAATTCTGCTGGAAACCGTTGATCAAAACTTAAAATTACGGACTTATTGCTTGCAGAGTTTATAATCTAGTGGGCGCAAGCGGTACTGAAAGGGATGAGGTCTTGGGTTCGACGTCCTGGTCGGGTTATTTTTGGGTTTTTCATCAGACTCACTAATCAGCAGTGTCCGATTGATGGCAATAAGCTCGCTCCCTATTACATGGAACTTAAACATAGCAGACAAAATGTGTATGGGTCAATCTCTGCCTGACCCTTCAGGCAGTACAGAGTCACACTGTTATGATTATGTTTTTGCTTGAAATAGAGAAGCAAGTCATAAAATACTTCTCTCTAATATGAGGCAATCTCAAAACTACTTCAATTCTGTCCTAAAAATATGCCCCCATAAAGCGGGCTGAGCCAGACAAACGACGTCGCAATAAGCCACACATTGTTAGAGATTAGTGATCATAACAAGTTTGTCGCCGCGCGGCTCGTAAACCGCGCAGCGTCACAACTCAGGGGCTACTTGTTGACTCCGACGGATTATTGCGTACTATTGTTCTGACCTCATTTCGGACAGAACACTATTAGGTACCTTTTTGGTTTTATTGAGATGGGTAAATACTTAGGTGCCTGACCTCTTTAGTCCATCTGTAATGCTGATTCATTAAACTAGATATTTAACCGCTGAGCACTACAGATTTTAAAGACCAACAATAAAACTAAGCCAGATTAAACTTACAATTCGTCTTCCTCTTCCTGCCTTATTGCTAAATTATTTGAGGTCGGGCCTCCTTGTGCCTGCACCAGGATAGACTACTCAGTTATTGATGATGGAATACCTTTCAGGTCTCTCTTTACAATGATCCAGCACTAAGGCTCTGTCGGCTTGCTCCTTATTCGTGACTCGTTCATGTTTAGCAGTGATAGCTGGCATGACCGTCGGACTGCCCAGTCATAGGTCTCAAGTTCAAACCCAAGTCACGCACCTCTGATTTTTCGAATTCATGTGCGTATCGTATAATTATCACTTGCTTCGGTTACGAAAAACGTCGTGAGGAAACCAGTATGCCTGAGACTTATTTCTCGACGGCATGTAAAGCCAAGCCCATGGACGGCATAAAAACTCTGACACCAGATTAAGCACTAACCACATGATAAAGAAAGAAGAAGAATGTTTACTTGTCACTGAGTAACTATCCCTCGTCTCATAAGGTTAAGGTTTAAGGTCACCAAAAACAACTTTCATCAAATATGAGACCGATTTATTATCATACCTAGATATTTTGCTAAAACAAAACTGAATATTTCGAGAGTACTAGGCACGGCACGTATAAGTGACTAAGCTTGTAAATCTTCACAAAGCTGCTGTGAGGCCCCAGGGCTAACAAAACTACTCCGGGTCGCCGGGTCCCTGGGCCCAAAGCCTTTCTCACGCGGGGGCCCGCAGGGATATAAAGTGCTATTTTTCTATTTGCTACATTAGGATCGGATTCTGAAGGTATCATTATTTTGCTAGAAGCTAGGGTGATCTGAAGATGGCAGTATCTTGTTTTTTTATGTGATATAACAGAGCTTTACAGATGGTGCTAGATAGTGACTAGTCGAATATGTGTGGAGGAAACGAGATGGATAACTGAGCTGGACAATGGAACCAGTCATATCTACCTATATGAAAAATACATTTATGATTTATTTATGGATAATCTTAAGACTGTGGAGTATAGTAGAAGTATAAAAGTGTAGTAAAGGATTTTATTGTTCTTACTTAATTTTGAAAGCAAATACCCAATTAATTAAACATAAAGTTGTTTTTCAACAGATTTCCAATAATAAATCATGTTTCTTTTTAATATTTGACGAAAAAAACATATTTAAACCGCAACCCTAATATTTTCCGCAACCCTACCAAATAATTCGTGCACCATATTGTTATTCATAATCGCACTTCCTCCAGAAAAATCTAAGAAAAGACCCGCACAAAAAGAAACATTATTTTCAAACAGTGATTTCGCCACTTGTTTGTATGCGACACTCGTCGCCAACTCAAACAAAAGTGAAGTCCTGCTGAGAATTGTAAGGAGCCCGCGTTTGGTATGTGAGCCTAATTATCTGCTGACCTTGTTATCGTTGATGGGCGTTATGAGGTTTGATATTTATGAGGCTTAGGGGCAGAGGGGGCAAAGGTGATTGAATTTGGAGGGTGATGTTCTTTTGTTTATTTCTGTACGGTTTGAAAGTGGAATCAATTTACTTTTTGGGTTGGCTAACTTACTGTTTGTTTGTTTGGAATCTTTGGCCTTTATTTTTTGTATGGATTTATGTCACTTTATATCATTTATTCGTATTATTAATATCAATGCACGAAAATGGAATATATAATTTGTGCCAAATTCAAACAATTTCTTGTTGTGTGTTGTAATGCATGGCACTAGTTTAATCCATTTGTCGCAGTTGTCTTGATTTATTCCGTTAGTCATCATGTGGGCAGAACATGGGTTCCGTGCTATGAAAAAACACACTACACGAGGTACACTGCTTTTGTCGAACTCACTTACTACTCACAAATTACTTGAAATTACAATCCAACACAATAACACTAGGCACCATGAATCAGGGAACAGTTTCGGGACGTCTTGACTCCGCCGCGGTCAGACACAGACTGTCCGCCTCACAGCGAGCTCGAAACATCACGACTGTGTAGAAGCGCGCTTAGGTGAGGGTAGACTGGTAAGTAGGTCGCGTGCTACCTTTGGCGCGCTTGCCAATTCATTTTCTGTCCGTACCAATGACCGGATCCTACACATTCATTACTTATCTTTAAAATAACAATATTATTTATTACATACACTCAACAATGATTACGTCACCCTTACAAGTATAACAAGTTAGTTCGTGGTACCTTTCAAGTTATTATTTTGGGACAGAAAACATTAACGGACTACCTTAATATAGCTTATGAGAGTATTTTAGACATTATTCCAACTAAATATTCTTTAAACAATTCTCTTGTAAAAGGTGGTGATATTGTCAAAATCCTGAAAAACAGATAAATGAGAGACGCACAGGACTAAGAAATAAGGTAGAAGAAAGGGAAGGATATACCCCAAAAGTGGGCAATTGCGGGCTAAAACTATGATAATGTTGTTACGAGTGGGATCAAAAATTAACTAAGCGCAAATACTACATCGTACACTAAATCACAATATACCGACTTATATCAACTACCTTAATCCAATCCCAAAAATCTAGACAATTCACACTTGACCAGTTCAAACTAGAATCAGACAAACGACAATGACGACATTGTTACACAAAAAATATATCAGCACTATGTAACATTTCACCAGGCGGAATGGAATTTAGTGAAAGCTTAAAAGATTGGCAGTATTTCATTACAGCATCAATCTCTTCGGCTAAATTGAACAAAGAAATGGTTTAAAAAGTCATGAGGCCTCCTATTTGCAGAAAGGCTTTGTAACCTGCCGATAACATTTTATTGTTATTTTCTCAGTGGGCAAATCAGTAAAAACTAACGTGTTATCGTAAGATTTTAATATGATAATTTTACCACCGTGTATAGCTTATTTTTACGATTATGAATAAAATATCTTTGGTCGCATGACATCAACCGTACAATTCTCTGAAAAATATCGTGAACTTTTATATAATACGAGTAGGTGCGATCAAAGGGAGGTTTTTTACTATTTCTTACTAAAAGTTATTTTCTATTCCAATTCACAGAAATAAGATTGAATAAAAGGTAGTCAATTCGTCAAAATGAAAGTTTTCGTCGAGTTGTCTCATTTTGACACAAAAATCAAGCGCAGCTTTCGGCAAAAATAAATGTTGTTCTAAAAAGTTCTCTCGTTAGTCGAAATTGTTTTTGAAAGGAGAAATTATTACTGAATCTTTGTGCCGACGTCTTTCATGACTTTACTTCTTTAATTTAATTAAAAGGTTGTTTTAAAAAAGCTTGTTGAACAAATATTCAATTATTCATTGAATTACCTAGTTTGAGCAATGTTATAATTTGCTTCAGAATTGTTACAAATTAAAATAAATGAATATAATAGTTGTTTTATTAGATTTACCTAGTTTGAGCAATGTTATAATTTGCTTCAGAATTGTTACAAATTAAAATAAATGAATATAATAGTTGTTTTATTAGATTTATCTTCTAAGCCCGTTTTTTTTTTGAGTTCTCATATACTTCGTCTTCGCAAAAAGCCTAATGTTTGAAGAAGCACACAAATAATGTGTTTTACTCGAAAAATCTTGTTTTACAACTTAGTGGCCACATTTCTCTAAAGAAACTTAGAAAAACTCATACTCGTAACTCTTATAAATAAAAAGTCCACTATTTTCTTGTCACCCCACTATTCAACACAAGATTTACATACTCCGCACATGCAATCATTTTTCATCGTCATCCTTCCTTACTCCCATCCCTTTCTATTCCTCTCCTTCCCTTCCACACTACTACTGGTCCAGTGCTGCCGTGGGTATTTGTAAAATACATATATTCATATAAGTTAGAAAAGAAGGTCTTCAGCATGCAGTTGAAGGGTCTGTAGTAACACGTGTACGTACTTAACGAGCCCAAACGAGGGACGATTGAAATCTTCCTGAAGTATTATCCGATAAAAGGGACAATCTTATATCTCTTTTGCGGTAACACAGTTTAGTTGAAAATAATGATCAAAATGTTTTTTTTTTATATGACTTCTAACAGTACTAAAACCAAACAAAAATAGGAACAAGAATTATTTATTTAAATAAATTACAAAAATTGTTTATTTAACCGCAGTAGTTAGACGCAGCAATTCTAGCATTGTATGAGAAATAACACATTTTGCGTCTCTACTTTGAACAGTTGGCATTAAATTGTTTGGAAGCTCATCTACATAATTCGACCTCTTCCGACGTTTTTAAGGACAGGTCTCATTACAAGCAGAGCGATAAAAACGAACTCTTGACGTTTGAAATGCATTATATACTATATTAAGGTCTATAATGTACTATAAAATACCTTAAATTTTTAAGGATCCTCAACTAGTCTTTCGTGGCCAAACCGGAAAAAAATACATGTATCTCTGGATGATTTGAACCAATATAATTGATTAGGTAAATTATTTTTTTTCTCGCAAATTGTACGACTGGTAATTTTGTGTTATTATCGTACATACTTACGTAACACTTTAGTTTTTTCATACCTGTTTAATAGGATATTAATCGAAAAAAAAACTTTCGGACGAATTGATGACTTCCTCCTTTTGGAATTCTGTTAAAATGGAAAAACTGCACGCAACGCGATTTCTATCTCAGCTAACAGTAAGACCTCACTTACGCATCGCCAGAGAAGTATCCATCTGGAAGGCTCACTGCTCACGACTGACGATTGAACGTATTTCTAACAAAATATAAGCGTCTCACGCTAAACCTCGTCGCTCATATAAAACGATACGATACAAATTCCTCCCAATACGCAACGGAATATTTTGCTCCTTTTCATTCCACCATTCCTCTTATCGGAATATTTCTTTGTACTCGAGTTTGTATGGAATTTAAGGAACATTTTACTGTTTTGAAAAATCGAATATGATATTCATATTCTTGAAATGAAAAGCTTGTTTGATGAAACTTTTATTGATGATTTTGAATATACTGTAATGTTTTTTTTTATTATTTTATTGAAAGGTTCTCGTTTTTAGGGTTCCGCAGTCAACAAGGAACCATTAGTTTCGCCATGTCCGTCTGTCTGTCTGTCTGTCCGCGGTTTAGCTCAAAAACTATTGTTACTAGAAAGTTGTAATTTGGCATGAATATACACGTTAATGACGCCAAAAAAGTGGTAAAATAACATTTTGAAAAAAATAATTATTTAGGGTACCTCCCCTACATGTAAAGTGAGGATGATAATTTTTTTTCGTCCTTTCTATAGTGTGGGATATCGTTGGATAGGTCTTTCAAAAATATTAGGGGTTTGGCAAGACCGGTTATTGATTAAGTAAACCGTTCGTGTCTTATCACGCTTTTAAGTACCAATTTTCGTTAGAGTCAAGTGTTCCCCCCCTACCAACTAAACGGTTGTAGTTAGAAATATAAATGTCACGGCAGTAGTACCTATATATAATGTAATTTAAAGGAAAACTATCACACTTAAATGGGCTTTACAAGTTTACGAGTAATAGTCGACCAATTGTATTTGACTCGAAAATTTCAACCAACTCTATAGAAATGTGGAGGCGCTTAGCGTCAGTTGTATCGCGCTATTGTTTTAATCCTAAATAAGTTTTATAAAAAAAACACACAAATCACCGGCTATGACAAGTCATAAACAAATCTCAAAAAAAATAACTATACTTTCCGTGCAAAATTGTCGGTTTTGTATAGGAAGTCAAATTAGGTAGGTAGTCATGTTTGGCTTTTAGTTAGAGCATGGCACGAAACTATCAGTCAGCGAATACGACCCGCACTTGGCTGGTATAAAAACAACGAAACCCTACACTGCACGTGGCCCGACACGCACTCGACCTGTTTTTTTTTTTCTATTATTTTCTTTTTGTGAAAATTTTGAAACATTTGTGTTGGTATTTTATTTTATTTATTTCGCTCACCAGCAATTGAATACACTGGTACAAATATATGAGAAACATCCAAAAGACTTATAGACTGTAACAGTTTTAATACGAGCATTACTTGATTGTTGATTGATTGATTTTAACGTGCTATGTTTCTCCGACACTGTCAATGCTTGAAAACTCGTTTGTCCGAATACTGAAGGACCCGAATATCCATTTACCCAGAGCCGGTGGGGGCGAGCCGTTCAGAACTATCTACTGAACTGGTCTGCTACTACTCCTGAGCTTGCGCGACTGCTGGCTGTGGGTGAGTGGGAGTTGGCTTCACCGTCGTCGAGCATAGGCACTTTGTTCGACGTAATCATTTCTGCCTCGCTGCTTCTCTATGATCAAGATGACCCATGTTGTTTTCCTTCTCGACGTCACTGCACTGTGGTCAATTTTTGAACAGCCACGGACGTCAGGGCCTGTCATGCAGCCGAAGGGCGGGCCGTCTTGCTCGGCACTCGAATATAAACGACATCATCCGACGAGCTCTTTTCACCGTCGTATATTTATAAGCACCGTCGTGGAATTTCCTTGGATTGCGATCAGCTAGTAAAAATGAAGTAAACTGAAAGCCGATCTGCTGAAGTCGATAAATAAGTGTGCTATAAGCTTAAGCAAACCACATTATTATTGAATGCGAAACCTGCAATGCAACTACATTATCATTAACATAAAATCGAAGTCATTACTAAAACCAATTTGAATTCTAAAGTATAATTCGTATTTACTTTGTACGATTTCCTTGCTCGAGTCAATTTAGCTTTAGCAATATTGTAATTGGTCCTATTATGGCCTTAATAATGGAGTGTTTTCATTGGTCGACTGCAGTCACTTGGTTCCTTGAAAGTTGTTACTTTGTGTTGCACTGCGGTACATATTATAATGGAATTGAAAGGTTTTCCGGTTATATTTTTGGTAGAAATGGTAATAAAAGCTCTATGATTTTGCATATCGCTGTGAACGTCTACCTACATAAACAAGTATAATTATACCTAAATGGAGCGATTCCAGCCAAGTTAATCTTCGCATGCAAAAAAGAAACGATTATGTCGTCGTTAAAATCGGGATCCCTTCTTTTGGCATACTGTTATTTTTCCTAATATGCTTTTTTTTTATGAGACAAGTGATATTTCAGCTTGTCTAATGCTATCTTGTTTTTATCGGGGGGCACGGCAGTGCCCCCGCCAAGTCGAGCGCGAAGCAAACACTGCCGTACCATCCTTTACTGGAACCATTTCGCCGCATTTTCAGGCCCCTATCTGAGAACCTCTGGATAATACCAGAATGCAGAAATTTTCGTCATCCAGTAAGCTATAATCACCTACTTAAATTCCAAAATTTCAAGTCTGTAGGTTATTTAGTTCCGAAGTTAAGCGAAAGCAAAGTTTCGGATTTATGACACTCACTCACTCATGATCATCAAAATAGAACTAGTACTTCCCATAAACTCAGAGAGCTGAAATTTGGTACAGAGTTAGGGTTTAATGGCCACATAAAGGGAAAACTATAAAAACTAGGATAATCGAAGATCTGGAGTACCTGGTGACCCTGATTAGAAAACACAAGAGCTCAACCAAACTATTAGAGATCGACATATACCGCCTTTACAAAAAATATTCAACTTGGTGGGCCGCTCCATTTGATGTCAAATATCGAAGGTCTGAAGTATCTGATGAAGAACCCTCAGCTGTTCTCAGCTGTATTAGAGATATGGTAATGCCCCCTTCTACTATTGGTACATAAAAATATAGACTGTCAATTGCAAAAATCCAGCGTAGTGGAACACATCTTATAATCAAATTTAATCTAGCCTATAGCGTCCCACTGCTGGGCGAATGCCTCCCCTTAAAATGTTTGTCGTAGTCCAGGGAAGGTTTAAAAGGTGAGAAAGGTAGGAAAGGTAGGTAAGGTAGGGTAGGTAGGTAGGGTAGGTAGGTAGGTAGGGTAGGGTAGGTAGGGTAGGTAGGTAGGTAGGGTATGTAGGGTATGTAGGGTAGGTAGGTAGGTAGGTAGGGTAGGGTATGGTAGGTAGGTAGGGTGTGTAGGGTAGGTAGGTAGGTAGGTAGGGTATGGTAGGTAGGTAGGTAGGTAGGTAGGGTAGGTAGGGCAGGTAGGTAGGTAGGGTAGGGTATGGTAGATAGGTAGATAGGGTACGTAAAAAGTGCATTGCAACACATGCCGGGGACAGCTAGTACGCATATAAATAAAATCAAAGGAAAACTCTGGATAAGACTAGACTGGCTACTAGTTTTAAACTTATACTTACAAGTTTACAAGAAGAAATAGTCGAACGATTAACTTTATTCTACTCGAACATTACACAAATTAAAATAAACAAATTACACTAAAATATTAATTTTGGTCAAAATATAATGCATTGGAGTAAGAGTGGCGGTGATACCCGCACACGTCGTTAGATGGCCCTGATCGATTTAAAAACGCGCTTACGTTTGTTTTCCGATTACTTTATACATGGCGAAGTGGCAACCGGCCGCTTTACAGTCGTTTACGGCATTCTTCTACTGCAAGCTGCGCTTGAAAACGTTTGCTAGGGATTATTTGCATTTTGTTGATTTAGCTTATTATTTCGTGAGGTTGTCCATATACTAAAGGTCGTTGAGTTGATTTGTGTTTAATTTCGTAAGACATTATCGTAAAAAATGACGATAATATTAAAAGACGACGATGAACTTAGTGGCTACCAAGTAGTTAGTATGCCCAAAGACGGGTCTTGTCTCTTCCATTCAATATCTTTCTTGGTGTATGGTAGAACTGACTCAACTTGCAGTATCAGATCTGCTATAGTTGCATACGTTGCTGAACCTTGGGACGAAATGCAAGTGTACACGTGTGATGCTGATGGTGACGTATACACGAGCGCGCAATCCTACACGAGCGATATGATGAAACCCACTACTTACGGCTCAGCTTCTGAGCTTATGGCTGCTGGAAAAATCTATCCCTTCACTTTTGAAGTGTATGAGAACGATAAACTAAGAGGTTCCTTTGGTGATGCTGGCCAAAAAAAGTGTTTACGTTTTACCGGTAGTTACTTAAGCGGCCACTACTTTGTACACATTCCTATACGAGATGCCTCTCCATCTTCTTCCCCCTTTGATCCCATAACATTAAATTCTGTAACATCAGATACTGCTATATGTACATTATATGTCTTAAACTCCACGCAAAGTGAATTGAACAGGCGGTAGATTGACTAAAACTAAAAAAGGAAGACCTAAGGTATCCGAACGTCACGATCTGAACAACTTCGAGAAGCTGCGGCTCGTTACCGACAAAAACACCCTGAAAAACGTCGAGAAACCGTAGAACTTTATAATTCTTTACATCCAGGCGCCAACCGGGCATCTGTAGCACAGTACAGTGCTTCACACCCTAATGTAAACCGGGCAGCTGTAGCATGCTACAGTGCTTCACATCCTGAAGTAAATCAGGCTGCTGTATCTCGCTACAATGCTTCACACCCGGAAGTCAATCAGGCTGCTGTATCTCGCTACCGTGCTTTACATCCAGAAGTCAATCAGGCCGCAGTATCTCGCTACCGTGCTTTACATCCGGAAGTCAATCAGGCCGCAGTATCTCGCTACTGTGCTTTACATCCGGAAGTCAGTCAGACCGCAGTATCTCGCTACCGTGCTTCACATCCGGAAGTAAACAGACAAAACTTAGCGCGAAAGAGATCTACTGACAAACTAAAGTTTAAGGGAAACACAGAAACCATCACTAGAGTTCTTACAACCAAACTTAAAGATAGATTAGAATCAGAGAAAATAGTTAAGTGGTATCTCCATAATAGGCAAAGAACTTTAGAAGATTTGAACAAGACTGCAAATAAATTAAAAGAAAAAATAATAGAGGCATTAGAGAAGTTAAAAATATGTCCTGAAAGCACGGACATTAAAGACAAATTTGAAGCATTTCTTGGTAAATTAGAACATCGCAGTAATCAGGAGCCATTTTATTCTGAACAAGCTTATAAGGTTTATGAAGATAAAGAAAAAGCTATCAACATCACTTGTAACGGGATATTTACCATGTTTATTATTTGTTATGAGTTTATTATGAGTTTAAAACAAAAAAAAAAAGCTATTGAGATTGATGATACTGGCAAAGCAAAAACCTTTACAAATGTTAAGGAAATGTCCATTAGTCTGACATGGTCTTGTTCGGATTCATTGTGCGTATTAAATGATGGAATCTTACTAAAACTGAAAAACATTTTCGAAGTATTGAGCCTCCAAACTACTGCGCAAAGGGGAATGCCCACCCGCCATATAAAAAATGCCTGGAATGAACAACAATGAAATATACGCCAAATTTTAATACATATCGTAGATAACACGTTACAAGTTTAATAATTATCAAAAAACTAGGTGGAAGTCAGTTACAAACATTTTTTTCTGAAATATAGGGTGAGTCCAGGATAACAATTACCACAGTGCAGGTTTTTATCCATTTTTAAATGTACACGGGGCACAAGTCCAAAACACACAACAACGTCGTATTGAAAACAGGTCAGTTTTGACTTGCTTTAGCAAGTCGCAAGCGCAAAACCAAATATCAGTAAACAAACAATCGAAAATGCAGTACTTAATGTCAAACTGTCAGTAAGGCAAAGGACATGTGATTCATACAGCCTACGATAAGTTTTCTCTTTAAAAATAATTTGATTTTAATTAATATTGACATGTATTATATTATTTGAATTATATTTATGGTACAAATAGGTCGAATTATATTAAATTAATGATAACTGTGCACTAATTCTATAAAATAGTTCGTTAGGGGTTATTTGACGATTTCTGCTTGGCTGAATGTCACTTACTCGTGTCAAATAAAAACTGACCTTCAATAAAAATAAGAATGACTTAAACGGATATCAAGCTAAAATTTTGATGATTCCTGTATTTTATACCCTACTCAAACAAACTTGAGAATTATTTCATTATACTTATTTTATTTTAAATACATTTAAGGACTATTCGTAGTGTTTGTCCATTTCAGGCATTTTAATATGGGCATTGCCCTTTACTCGATGTCTGTAGAAACATGAAAACTGCAAGAAAAAGATTTGTAATAATAAAAAAACTACTCCTAAAAAAATGTATCAAATAAAAAAATTTAATAAAATAAACCAATACGCCCACGTTTCTACAAAAAGAAGTGAAATCCCACCAAAAACATTCTGTAAAAAACTAGCCAAGTCTCGATGGAGCTGCTTGTTTATCTCTAAAAAGTAGTGAAATCTTATTCTTTAATCTAGACAAAGTCGTGCCAAGTCTAAGGTTCCTTACTGCGATTTCTTTATCATTATAGTTAATGTTGTGTGACTTGGCCGTTGAATGGTACACAAGGGTACAAAACCAGGTGCTCCATGACACCATTGCACCAATCTGTCGACAGAACCGCTACCCATTGACGATGGAAAATTGCCACTTGGAAAACGGTGATTCAATAACTAGTCAATTGTAAGCTTGATAAAGCTGTGTATTTCAATAATACTTAAGTATAGGCCAGCCTGAAACAAACAATATAAGTACTACTATTATATTATATGTATTACTATTATAGTAAATAATAAGTTGCACAATCAACAACAGCCTAAAAGGAGACACTAGCATCCAATTACCAATACCAGTATGAGCTATTATCTCGCTTAACAAACATAGGTAGTTACAACAGATATAACATTACGTGTAAACAAAATTGACTTGTACCCACTAACGTATAAAGAATGTTCAACGGCCAAGTCACACAACATTAACTATAATGATAAAGAAATCGCAGTAAGGAACCTTAGACTTGGCACGACTTTGTCTAGATTAAAGAATAAGATTTCACTACTTTTTAGAGATAAACAAGCAGCTCCATCGAGACTTGGCTAGTTTTTTACAGAATGTTTTTGGTGGGATTACTATTATAGTAAATAATAAGTTGCACAATCAACAACAGCCTAAAAGGAGACACTAGCATCCAATTACCAATACCAGTATGAGCTATTATCTCGCTTAACAAACATAGGTAGTTACAACAGATATAACATTACGTGTAAACAAAATTGACTTGTACCCACTAACGTATAAAGAATGTTCAACGGCCAAGTCACACAACATTAACTATAATGATAAAGAAATCGCAGTAAGGAACCTTAGACTTGGCACGACTTTGTCTAGATTAAAGAATAAGATTTCACTACTTTTTAGAGATAAACAAGCAGCTCCATCGAGACTTGGCTAGTTTTTTACAGAATGTTTTTGGTGGGATTATTTTTACTGATTTATATGCCGAAGTGATTTTTTTGAGTTCTAGATTGTTGACGTTTTAAGAATTTGTTATGAAGATAAAGAAGACTGTTTCATAAACTTTTAGAACTGATTAATACCAGTTGGTTCCTTTGAGAAACTAGTCTAGTGTTAGTACTTAGCCTTATTTAAGAAGTGTTTAATTCACACTTAGTGTAAACATTCAATGATAAGAAGTCACTAACTTGGTTTTTAAGCTTTTAAAAAAATATCTCTCAATATTTTTAACTGCTTATGTTTGATTTTATTAATAAATATATTTAACTCTCTAGTAGTGTTTATTTTTTTTATAAACATATAAAATATTAGATTTTATAAGACATCCAATGAAATCAAAAGTAATTAATTGATTTCTCAAAGTTTTGTTTATGTCACTTAATGAGTTCTTGCAATAAGCCGACGATATTCCCTAATGAACCACGAGCCCACTTTTACCTCCGTGCAACAGACAAACTTCGATAAACTTGGACAAACTGATTTAAAAATCATGCCTTGAAAACTTTCGCTCCAGAATATAACACTTTCTAACGAAATAAAATATGAGGCTGAGTTATGTGTCCCCGGACATCACATAATTTATTCCTGTGTCGTGAGGATTATTCAACACATCTCCGGGGATAGTGGACTACGAAAGTTGTACGAACGATTGAGAAAACAAATGGAATCTAATATGGTTTAATTCAATGCAGAGTGGGCAGTAGTATTCTTGATTTTAAAGGTTCCCTATCCATTTGCATAAAATTTTAAGACATAACATTATTTACGCATAATAAGTTTTTAAGCATTATTTCTCTTATCATAATAATGATTAAGCATAACATTCTAAAGCATACATTTATTTATGCATAATATGATATATTAAAACATATTTTTTATAAATATCACAGAGCAACATAATGATTAACTCATTAAATGTTAGATACTACAGATTTTTATACAATATTACTGTAATGAAAGTGGGCACTTTACATTTTATGTAGAACAAAATATTTTTTAACTACCATACTTGTTTGGAACATAGTTGATTGTGAACATATGTTCTTTTTCCCTGTAAGTCAATCAAATCAAATCAAATCAAATCAAAATCATTTATTTCAAGTATTTCAAGTAGGCCACTTACAGGCACTTTTGAATAGTCGAACAACAGTAATAAAAAATCGGCCAAGTGCGAGTCAGACTCGCGCACGAAGGTTTCCGTACCATTATTTAAAAAAAACGAGCATCAAAATAACTTTTTTGTATGGGAGCCCCCCTTAAATATTTATTTTATTCTATTTTTTGTGTTTGTTGTTATAGCATCAACAGAAATACATAATCAGTGAAAATTTCAACTGGCTAACTATCACGGTTCATGAGATACAGCCTAGTGACAGACGGACGGACGGACAGCAAAGTCTCAACGAAGCTACAGTCCCAGTTACAAGACACAATTAGTTTGAAATGAGCTGTGGCAGCTAAGAGACGACCAGGCACAACTAACAGTGCCTGTTCACGAACTTGCAACAAGCATGCAAGCAAGCATGCAGCATGCAAAATGCAGCAGGCATGGTTGCTGTCACAAATAATGATAAAGAAATCGCAGTAAGGAACCTTAGACTTGGCACGACTTTGTCTAGATTAAAGAATAAGATTTCACTACTTTTTAGAGATAAACAAGCAGCTCCATCGAGACTTGGCTAGTTTTTTACAGAATGTTTTTGGTGGGATTTCACTTCTTTTTGTAGAAACGTGGGCGTATTGGTTTATTTTATTAAATTTTTTTATTTGATACATTTTTTTTAGGAGTAGTTTTTTTATTATTACAAATCTTTTTCTTGCAGTTTTCATGTTTCTACAGACATCGAGTAAAGGGCAATGCCCATATTAAAATGCCTGAAATGGACAAACACTACGAATAGTCCTTAAATGTATTTAAAATAAAATATGTATAATGAAATAATTCTCAAGTTTGTTTGAGTAGGGTATAAAATACAGGAATCATCAAAATATTTAGCTTGATATCCGTTTAAGTCATTCTTATTTTTATTGAAGGTCAGTTTTTATTTGACACGAGTAAGTGACATTCAGCCAAGCAGAAATCGTCAAATAACCCCTAACGAACTATTTTATAGAATTAGTGCACAGTTATCATTAATTTAATATAATTCGACCTATTTGTACCATAAATATAATTCAAATAATATAATACATGTCAATATTAATTAAAATCAAATTATTTTTAAAGAGAAAACTTATCGTAGGCTGTATGAATCACATGTCCTTTGCCTTACTGACAGTTTGACATTAAGTACTGCATTTTCGATTGTTTGTTTACTGATTTTTGGTTTTGCGCTTGCGACTTGCTAAAGCAAGTCAAAACTGACCTGTTTTCAATACGACGTTGTTGTGTGTTTTGGACTTGTGCCCCGTGTACATTTAAAAATGGATAAAAACCTGCACTGTGGTAATTGTTATCCTGGACTCACCCTATATTTCAGAAAAAAATGTTTGTAACTGACTTCAACCTAGTTTTTTGATAATTATTAAACTGGTAACGTGTTATCTACGATATGTATTAAAATTTGGCGTATATTTCATTGTTGTTCATTCCAGGCATTTTTTATATGGCGGGTGGGCATTCCCCTTTGCGCAGTAGTTTGGAGGCTCAATACTTCGAAAATGTTTTTTAGTTTTAGTAAGATTCCATCATTTAATACGCACAATGAATCCGAACAAGACCATGTCAGACTAATGGACATTTCCTTAACATTTGTAAAGGTTTTTGCTTTGCCAGTATCATCAATCTCAATAGCTATTTCTTTTTTTTTTTTTAAACTCATAATAAACTCATAACAAATAATAAACATGGTAAATATCCCGTTACAAGTGATGTTGATAGCTTTTTCTTTATCTTCATAAACCTTATAAGCTTGTTCAGAATAAAATGGCTCCTGATTACTGCGATGTTCTAATTTACCAAGAAATGCTTCAAATTTGTCTTTAATGTCCGTGCTTTCAGGACATATTTTTAACTTCTCTAATGCCTCTATTATTTTTTCTTTTAATTTATTTGCAGTCTTGTTCAAATCTTCTAAAGTTCTTTGCCTATTATGGAGATACCACTTAACTATTTTCTCTGATTCTAATCTATCTTTAAGTTTGGTTGTAAGAACTCTAGTGATGGTTTCTGTGTTTCCCTTTAACTTTAGTTTGTCAGTAGATCTCTTTCGCGCTAAGTTTTGTCTGTTTACTTCCGGATGTGAAGCACGGTAGCGAGATACTGCGGTCTGACTGACTTCCGGATGTAAAGCACAGTAGCGAGATACTGCGGCCTGATTGACTTCCGGATGTAAAGCACGGTAGCGAGATACTGCGGCCTGATTGACTTCTGGATGTAAAGCACGGTAGCGAGATACAGCAGCCTGATTGACTTCCGGGTGTGAAGCATTGTAGCGAGATACAGCAGCCTGATTTACTTCAGGATGTGAAGCACTGTAGCATGCTACAGCTGCCCGGTTTACATTAGGGTGTGAAGCACTGTACTGTGCTACAGATGCCCGGTTGGCGCCTGGATGTAAAGAATTATAAAGTTCTACGGTTTCTCGACGTTTTTCAGGGTGTTTTTGTCGGTAACGAGCCGCAGCTTCTCGAAGTTGTTCAGATCGTGACGTTCGGATACCTTAGGTCTTCCTTTTTTAGTTTTAGTCAATCTACCGCCTGTTCAATTCACTTTGCGTGGAGTTTAAGACATATAATGTACATATAGCAGTATCTGATGTTACAGAATTTAATGTTATGGGATCAAAGGGGGAAGAAGATGGAGAGGCATCTCGTATAGGAATGTGTACAAAGTAGTGGCCGCTTAAGTAACTACCGGTAAAACGTAAACACTTTTTTTGGCCAGCATCACCAAAGGAACCTCTTAGTTTATCGTTCTCATACACTTCAAAAGTGAAGGGATAGATTTTTCCAGCAGCCATAAGCTCAGAAGCTGAGCCGTAAGTAGTGGGTTTCATCATATCGCTCGTGTAGGATTGCGCGCTCGTGTATACGTCACCATCAGCATCACACGTGTACACTTGCATTTCGTCCCAAGGTTCAGCAACGTATGCAACTATAGCAGATCTGATACTGCAAGTTGAGTCAGTTCTACCATACACCAAGAAAGATATTGAATAGAAATAGAAATAGAAATAATTTTTTTTAAAAAGTATTACAAAAAAAGTGTACATTTAGGCGCAGTAGTATTATTTCTCATACAGTGGTATAGTTAGTACTTATAAGTAAATTATAACTAAAACATATTCAAAAGTTGCAAGCAATCATAGTTCATTTCAGATGTTTGGTAGCGAGATGCCCGAACTAGGTTTATTTAAACCTGTGTTTCAGGCCATCACTTTACATAACACAATTTAATTAAAACGTTAAAATTATAAAATAAAAATAATCTATTAACAACTATAAGTATAATCAAATTGGTACAAAAGAAAAACACTAAAACTAGCTAATCTACACTAATATTATAAAGAGGAAAGATTTGTATTTTTGTATTTTTGTATGTAATGAATAAACTCAAAAACTACTAGACCGATTTTAAAAATTCTTTCACCATTAGAAAGCTACATCTTTACCGAGTAACATAGGCTATATATTATCACGCTAATAACTTAGGGGGATGAGCAATATTGCATTAAGTCCACATTTCTCAACTGTTTGACAACTGACAACTGTCATGACAAGCATTAGAATATACCGGCTATTTTAAACCATTTGTCATCAAAGTAAGTAGCCTGGCGGTTCTATGACCGCCCTGCCAACCAAAAGGTTTCAAGTTCGTATCCGCAGTCAGTATGCAATTTTTGTGGTAATTTTTTAATGCTCTAAGTTTTCCAAAACAACGCGAGTTCGATCCCCAACCGGTTTTCACTTTTTGTAACTAGGTATTTTTTATTTTAATGCTTTATGATTTTCAAATCTTTACAAAATAGTTTTCGTTTTTTTTAACCATTCAAAATAAATAGTGATTAAAGAACGAGTGAGTCATAAACAAAACGAAATTTAAGACATGATCGTCGGCGATTTTAAAGTATACACATCCGTAGACACTGTGATGGCTAATGACGGTAGTCCTGCACACCCCGTTGAATTTTTCAACTCCCTGGAGCTAACGGGCGCGGGGCGTGCCGTTCCCATAAGATGAAGCTTAAACTTGGCGTTTTAGTTCTGCTGATGCGAAACTTTGATGTAACCAGACTGTGCAACGGCACCAAGCTTCGTATCACAAAGCTTAGCAGTAATATTACAAAAGCCACTGTAGCGACCTACAAAAAGCAACTTACTACAAAAAGTACTACAGTGCCATCTATGACGCGACTGAAGAACTAACATCAATTGCCTACATCTCGCAAGCAAAGTTTAAATCTAATTCGGGTTTTCGGGTTTCTCTATATGTAGAGAAACCCGACAACAACAGACTGCCGGGCAGTTGCCCACCAGACACAACACCTATCAGATTGGAGGATCCTCCCGTTTCAATGGAGTATTGACGAACTTTACACCCTGTTCCTCATACCCCTAAACTGGTGACACCGAAATGGACGTCAGCGCAGCCTTCGAGCAACGTGACGTCATCATCATCACTTCTCTCAAGCTTTCGAGCAGCGAGTCTCACAGCCAGCCAGCTTCAAATGGGTATTCCTGACCACCAGCATGCAGCCGGAACGCATTCCTGGTCAGCACCCTCAGCCTCTCATCAAGCGACCTTGGCACAGCACACTGCATTTTCGGCCAGTCGAGAGCTTCTGCCTCCCGGTCGACACCTCTCAAGCTGTCTGCCACATCGCGGCGCTGCACTACGTCTGACGCACTAGAGCAAACGCAGCGCCGGTCCCGACTCACTGGGGTTCGCCTCCCCACCGCAGTCTGTTCCGACTCACCGTGAACAATGCGGCTACGAAATTCCAACTGACACGGCATAATACTACAAGCTGACTCATTCGACTATCGACTCTGGTGTCTGGAGGAGAGTGATGTAGCGACCTACAGAAAGTACTACAGCGCCATCTATGACGCGACGGAATAACTAACATCAATTGCCTACATCTCGCAAGCAAAGTTTACATCGACTTAAGACTAAATAGAGAAACCCGACAACAACTGTCGGGCAGTTGCCCACCAGACACAACGCCTGTCTGGTCGGAGGATCCTCCCCTTTTCAATGGAGTATTGAGGAACTTTACACCCTGTTCCTCATACCCCTAAACCACCATCATTACAGGAGTTGCTAAAGGAGAGAGAGTTTTAATTCGACGCATGCCAAATATTCTAAATAACTTGCCATTCCAATTTTAATTAACAGGTAGTAATTTCCCTTAAAATAAGCTTTTGCAATGATGATCAACAAATGTCAGGGCCATACCTAAAAAGTAGCAGGCATTCTTTTGAGTACCTACTCCATGCTTCTGAGACGGTTAATTATTTGTTGATTGTTCACGTGTTTCATGAAGCCAAAACTTGCACGTGGTGACGGTCATTGTTACGACATTTTTTAATTGCATACAAAACTATTGGCAAAAATAAATAAATAGTGCCCAACAATGCGCCGTATTGTTCACTTTAAAAAAAATATGTTCCGGCTTTTAAGCCATATTATAGTGTCGCTTCAACGCCTTTTTATTTTGTTTCGGACCTCTTCCGCCCAGAATTACACCACCCTAAAGCACGCCCTTTGTAGTCATCACCCACATAATCACATTACGATCAAACCGTCAGTTCACACACATAACAACAATACATCACGCCTTTCATTCCCGAAGGTGTACTTAATCGTACTTCCACATTTCGCCAGTAATGTTGAAGCTCTATGTTATAGGAGGCGAGCCCCATCAACCGGGCCCGACATTAAATCCAGACTTCGTGGCTGCTACTGAGAAATTCCTGATGGAATAACCCAATAACACTTTGCCCGATCCGAGAATCGAACCCGGGACCTCAAGCTCAGCAGTCGTGCTTGCGACCACTCTACCAACGAGGCAGTCTCACACATACACCTTAAAATTTCCGCGCGAACGAAGTCGCGGGTATCAGCTAGTTAAGTAAATATGTACAAATATATACGAGAGGATAACATAATCATACTACAACTTCTAGAAGTTTTTCTGTATCTGTGTAATTCAGTTTCGCCAAATAATCCGACATTACATAACTACATTTTTTATAACTAAAACTATAGAAGTTTAATATCTTGTTAAGTCTATTATAGAGAAAAGGTCCTAAAAACACATAAAATCGATTCGCAAACGCATGTCTAGTTTGAGGTTTTGTGCAAACCAGGTCCTTTCTTCTCCTATCGGAGGGAATTGAGTCATAGGGAAGTGTAGTATGCTGGTGTAGTATTATGTGAAGAATAAATAATTGCCGTACTGTAAGTACATTACATGCTTTGTAAAGCAGGTGTGTAGGGAATCTAAAAGGACGGAAGGTAGCAACTTTTAGAATTGCTCTTTGAGCACGTTCTAGAGGGAGGAGAATTGAAATTCCCGCGCCCCCCCAGGATGTTATGCAATATGTTAGGATAGACTGACATAGCGCTAAATAAATCTGTTTTATTAAATTATAGTCGGCTATATTACGTAAATTCTTAAAAACATATATAAGTTTGCGCACTCTAGTACACAGTAACTCGATATGTTTACGGAAATTAAGATTGGAGTCAATAGTGACACCTAGATATTTCAAGTGGTCAGCTTTATCTATAGTAGGGCAAGAACATGCAGTGTCAGCGTACGTGCTACAGTTATGCGCGTAAATGTTTAGGTTAGTAAGCGGTGTGTTAGTATTTCTCATTGTAAATAAAATGTAGTGTTTAGTTTTTTCGGATATTAGTGTTAGAAGATTATTCTGGAGCCAGTGAGACACAATGTTGAAGCCATTCTGAGCATGTTCATACGCCTCAGCTCTTGATTTAGCTGCAAACAACAGAACAGTATCATCCGCATAAGACATAATAACACCATTTTGGAGTGGTAGGCAGCACAGGTCATTAATATAGATTAAAAATAATGTAGGACCTAGAATACTGCCTTGTGGAATTCCAAAACAAGTATTAGGAAGGTCAGAACTTGTATGTGAGCCAATTTTTACAGATTGCTGCCGATCTCTTAGATAATCAGACAATAGTAGAAGCTGTGCTCCTCTAATTCCAAGTGTTTCAAGCTTCTGCAAAAGAGTAGTGCAGGAAATAGTGTCGAAGGCCTTGGCAAGGTCTAGAAAGATCCCAACTGTGTGCATTCCACTATCCAGATTTGTAGAAATGTAATTAGTCAATTTGTTTACTGCTTGGCCTGTTGATTTTTTGGGCCTAAATCCAAATTGATTTTCTGAAAGTAGTTTGTTATCTTCCAGATATTTTATCAATCTACTGTTTATGATTTTTTCTAAAATTTTTGAAATGCCCGTTAATACTGAAATGGGTCTGTAGTTATTCACACTCATTTTGTCTCCAGACTTGAAAATAGGAGTGACCACAGACTTTTTTAGCAATTTTGGAAATATCCCTTTAGATAAACAAAGCTGAAAAATGTGGGTCAGGGGAGGGGCCAGTAGGTGTTTAAATCTCTTAAGTATATTATTGGGTATATCATCCCACCCAGTTGCGCAGACTTCCTTTAACCCGTTTATTATTCTAATTACTTCGTTGACGTCAGTATCTAGTAAAACAAACGAATTTAATTTGGAAGATGTCCTAGTTGGGTTTTGATTGGGAGGACGAATAATATTTAAGGATTTTTCAGCCAAGTTTTTACCAATGTTGACAAAATAGTGGTTAACCATATTTGTTGCATCGGATGCGTTTATTTCTGTTGATAGTAAATCAAGCGGAGGTTCGGATTTTTTTGACCTCAATGTATTGGTTTTTATGAATTTCCACACAAGTTTACTATTTTTTCCCGCCTTCTGTAGTTCATGCTTATCGTACTTGTTTTTTAATTTTTTCAAAAGATTGTTACAGAAATTTCGATATCTTTTATAAGTAACAGAAAGCATTACGTCATCAGGTGCAAGTTTGGATTTTAGGTGAAGTTTGTCTCTATGTCTTATACAACGAACGAGACCAGGTGTGATCCACGGTTTAATGCAACTAAATTTCCTAGGGATTATCTTAGTGGAAGAGTTGTTCCTAATTGCAGATTGTATAGAATTTAGGAAATAGTTTAAAGAAATATTTGCATCATCAGAATCATAAATAGGGTTAAAATTAATGCTGCGTATGTCACTTTCAAGGTTTGTCATATTGACTTTAGTATAGCTACGCTCGCAGTTTTTTCTAGGTGAAGTTATTTGCATTGTTAGTAAAACAGCTTGATGATCGGTAAGCGAAGAGTAACCAATGTTTTGGAGGGATTTTTTGATTTTAGAATTATATGGTCTAAGCAAGAACCGCTTTGATGTGTGGGGTAATAGTGAGCAGGTAAAAGTCCATGAAATGCACAAATATTTAAATAATGATGAGTATGGGTATCGGGTTTCTCGGAGGAAATATTAATGTTGATGTCTCCTAAAAGTATTATGTTTTTGAATGTACTTATGTTTTTTAAGTTTGTGTCAAGTGAGTCTAAAAAATTGTCGATATTATGAGAGGGAGGCCTATAAATAGCTATAACTACTGTATCGGGAATAATTTTAACGATTAAGCAATTACTATCTTGGGATAGTGGTTCTTCTATAATAGTTTGCAAATTATTTTTAACATATACTACTACTCCGTCGTTTTGGTTGGTGTTTTTGTTAGTTTTATATGAATATAAAACCCGTTCAGAGATGGTAAGTTGACTGTCTGTTTTGACAGCCAACATTCTGTTAGCACGATAATATCACAGCTTATGTCAAGTCTTTGTAATAAAACTTCAAAACCGTCCATGTTTTGGTTTATGCTGCGAATATTTTGTGTAAGTAAGGTAAGCGTTTTGTCGCCAGAACGAAGAAGGTATTTACAGTCCTCAACATTACAGATTTTAGATTCAGACACAGAAAAACTATCTAAATCACTGATTAGCTGATTACTCATGATAATTACAAACTAAGAAGAAAAACAAATAAGCGATGAGCTACCTGTTTGTGTGCCTACTAAATAGAATATTCTGTGGCGCTCTTAGGCGCCCTCATAGTCTATGGAGTTAATGTAATTGGTCTCTGCATATTTACGTGCCGGGCAATTTACATCACCGGTTGGATGGTCACATTTCCTCTTGAATCTTTTGCACGTCGCGCACTGGGGGGGAGAAGATTTCCTGCTGCACTCCTTCACGGTGTGTCCCGTCTCTGCACAGTGGTTGCAAGTAGGACTAGTTTCACGGCAAAACTTAGCTGCGTGGCCGAACTGCTGGCAATTGTAGCACCTGGTGACTATTGTAAAATCTCTCACCGGGCATGAAGTCCAATTAATAAAAATTCTGCTTTGGTTTATTAGCATTTTTCTTATGCCAGCGGGTACTTCGAGTATGTAGTTGCAGGTAGGAAGGCCTTTCTTACCCGATTTATGGCTCAACTTAATGGTCTCAAGGAAGGATTCACGAGTTGTATTCGGCAATTTGTCTGATAGGTTTTGCTCGTAAATACAGTCGAAAACCTCCTTCTCAGTAAGAGCTACGGGAACACCAATGACAGTAACCCTAGGGCGACGCTTAGATGGCTCTTCTATTGTTAGGCCCGAGGAGAAAATCTTCTCTGACTTTTTCAATTTATCTATATCGCCTTTATTTTCAGTGCTAATTAGTACTCCCCCATTTTTAACTTTTTTCAGGCCACGGACTTGGAGCTTCAGTTCTTCGGGAGAGATTAACTTTTGAACAAGTGACTTGGTGTCGTCACTTGTTTTTGTTTTATCGCTGGGATAAATGGCGATCGAACTTAGGTTAGCAGGACGCACGAAATTATCGGAGCCTTTCTTCACCATGCTAGCATAGGAATTGCTAGACGGATTCAGCTTCGACTCAAAAACCTCTTTGAACTGGGTCAGAGAGTTCGCCACGTTTTGCTGATGCTGTAGGTGCTGAATGGTACTATGGGACTGAATCATTTTCTGCTTCACCGATTGGTAAAGGACAGCCATCTGAGATGTCCCACTTTGGACCTTCCGGCAAAGGGCTGAGACACGTTGCTTCTGGTCCGAGTTCATTTTTCCTTCACTAACAATAGAGCAGACTTCGTTCAGAATGCCATCTATAGAGAGTAACCATTTCTGGATCTCTGGCGTGCTAACAAGTTCACTCGGCAAAACATTCTCCGCAGGTGCTGGTAGAGGTGGTGGTGGAGCTGGTTCACTCGGGGGCAATTGTTCGGTAGGCGTTGGCGGAGGACTTCGTCGTAGTATTTGGCTACGACCAAACGGGCTCGAGTCTAGGTTAGACATGCTAACCGTAACACTTTATTTATTGTTAATAGAAATAAATAAATCTAATTCAGTTCATCTTGCACATACACGTTGGTATGGTACTAGTCACACTTGACACACTTTACTTTGATTTTAACTGACGCCGCAAATAATTATTGATATATATTTTCGTAATTGTTTATAGATATTTCATTTTAGCAAATACAAAAAACACGTCCGCTTAGTCTCGCGACTCGTAAAGCGATCCGGGAGACGCCCCGGGCGTCGTCGGGGGGCAACCAGTGGCCCCCGGCCACCGTAGGCGCGTGCCTGTGGACGGTGAGTAATGAGCTAGCTCACCGTCCGTCCGTCTTATAAAGACAGGCCGTGTCGACGGCGCGTTCGTGTTCCACGCGCGCCTCAAGGAGATGTTAGCAAACCGGAAGGGGTCCAAGAGGGCCGATGCCTGGCAGGGCTGCGAGACTGTTCGAAAGAGATACGGTGGCCCTGGAACACAAAGGGCTAAGAAGGAACAT
Organism: Cerastis rubricosa; assembly: GCA_949152445.1. Taxonomy (NCBI): domain Eukaryota; kingdom Metazoa; phylum Arthropoda; class Insecta; order Lepidoptera; family Noctuidae; genus Cerastis; species Cerastis rubricosa. The sequence goes on along the minus strand of OX424531.1, from coordinate 23,650,214 downwards.
GGATGGGTTTTAGTCAGTACAAGTCTGACACTCCGCCGGTTATTCCACTTATGCATTAAAAACAGCTTGCAACAAAAAGTTTCCTATAACCAAAGCGAAGAAAAAAGATTTCTCAAAAATGTGCTTAGAAAAAATAATACCCCTGGAGCTGCATCACAATACCCCTGGAGCTGCATCACTGGTACCAAAACCTAACAGACAAGGAAGGTCGAGATATTTTATTAGCAGAGGTATTATATATTCGGAAGAAGATGAGTAGATTAAAATAACTCGTAAATTAAGTACCATGTTTACTTTTATTTTAACTCATTTATGTGCCGAAGTGATTTTTTTGAGTTCTAGATTGTTTTCTTTTTATGAATTTGTTATGAAGGTATAGAAGGCTGTTTTGTTAACTTTTAAGACTGATTAATACCAGTTGGTTCCTTTGAGAAACTAGTCTAGCGTTAGTACTAAGTCTAATTTAAGAAATGTATATTTTTATTCACACTTAATGTAAACTTTCAATGACATGAAGACAGTAGCTAACTGCATTTAATTTGTACAAAAATAAATAGATTGCTTAAACCTCTAAAAACAAATAATCGCCAAGATACAATAATTAATTTTAACCGAACTAAAACTGCAAACAATGACCGTCACTCGTTATAACAGAAGTCGTTAAAATTGTATAATGTTTTATTTGTCATAAATCATAGATTTAAAGAAGTAATTATGTGCACTTAATGAATTTTGACCAAATGCTGTTCAAAGGCGATGTGCGTAACGCGTATCTTAAAAAGTTGTTAAGTTACTTTAATGATTTTTATATTACAAAAAAGTGCCGTTTTGGTTTTTTTTTATTTACTAAAAACTATTATTGTACTTTATCGAGTTTCTAAGCACCAGATAATCCGAAATGGTAATTATCGACTTTACGTCTAGGTCATAACGGCCAAATTTGAAAAGCTAGAAATAAATGAGTTTTTGCCCTTTAAAGAGCTAATCGAGACGAGTTTAACTGTTATAATAACTGTACTTAGTGATTTTTTGCCATTAGTGAGTTCTTGCAATAAGCCGACGATATATAAAAGTAGGATTACTTAAAATCAATTTAATGGGGTACAATAACATATTTTTTAATTTAAATCCACTCAAAATGATAACTCAATTAAAATATTGACTAAGCATACAATCAGTAATAAATCGGTTATGTATTTTATATTTAACCCTACGGGGCCGGGACTGTCTTTATAATCCCCGTTAGGCAGAGGTGTACCTAAAATTTAATCCACCACCCTATACAATAGGGGATCGCCCCCTATTATATAGGGGGCGATCCTATTGCCTGGGCACGACTCCCGACTCCGTGCCTGCTACTGAGAAATTCTTGATGAAAATCCTTATAGCATTTTATTATTTTCACAACCGAGGAATTGGAATCAGAGCCACATGTTTAGCATTTGCGCTTGCGACTATTAGACCAAAAAAAAACCATTCCAGACAAAAAATTCTTCCCAGTCAATGAACTCAAAAAACAAAAATGGTAATCGTCTCGTAGCAAATAATGCTACGATTGCTACGAGCGTAGCAACTTAGGCCGTAGCAATAACCTAAACTCAAACTCAAACTCAAACTCAAAGCATTTATTTCAATTAGACCATTACAGGCACTTTTGAAAGTCAAAGAACAAAAAAGAAGAAAGCGAAGCTACAGTCCCAGTCACAAGACATAATAACTTGTGAAAGTACTGTAGTTGCCCATTCCAAAGCGTAGATCTCTATGGAGAAGAATGGGCAAGAAACTCCATGGACACTCTTTTAAATCAAAATATGTTACAAAATCTTGGTTACATCAATCGTGTTGAGAATTACTAGTATGTGAGAACGATGTAGAAATACGGGCAAGTTAAGAGCGTCCAGAGTAAAAGACGAAATCAATAATTCGAAAAAAAGTTAAAAATAAAATAATTAAAATAAACCGTGGCAGCTAAGAGATGACCAGGCACAACTGACAGCGCCCGTTCACGAACATGACGCATGTATCAGCCATCATTCAACTCAACCATATTGAAGGGAAACTAAATGACCCGACACACCCGCCGCCATCAGCGTGACATTTAAGTGAGCATGACATTTACTCAACCGCCAGGGTAAATTCGCGTCAGTGTAAGATGTAGGTACTCAGTAAATGGTGGCTTTACAGTACATAGTTTTCACACATGTGCTATGCAATTATATAATACTAAGAGATTGAATCTATACAAAGCAAAGATATTTATACAATCTTCTGCAGCTTCCACAGTAACTTCACATGGTAATTTTATAGCCCCTATGGTTGTGGAGCAGGACCAGCATTGAGCCAAGCATTTTTATCATCAATGTAATCCCCCAACTTATAATATGCTTGCCTACATAGTGTGCGCTTTATGCAAGATTTAAATTTCGTTTCATTCAGTTGTAGAATGGGGGGAGGTATTTTATTGTAACATTTTAAACAGTACCCCATGAAAGATGAGTCTACTTTAGCTAGCCTGAAACCTGGCTGAACCAGTTGGTCCCTGTTTCTAGTATTATAGTGGTGCCGGTCACTTCTTTTACTAAATAAATGCAGATTTTTCCTAACGTACATGATATTTTCATAGATGTATTGACAAGGTACCGTCATGATGTTAATTTCCTTAAACAGTTCTCTTAGAGAATCGCGCCTACGTAGATTATATATGGCTCTGATAGCTCTTTTCTGCAGAATAAATATAGACTCGATGTCTGCAGCCCGTCCCCATAGTAAAATACCGTATGACATAATGCTATGAAAATAACTGAAATACACTAGCCTCGCGGTATCTACATCAGTAAATTGACGGATTTTTCTGACAGCATATGCTGCTGAACTCAGCCGTCCTGCAAGAGATGTTAAATGAGAACCCCATTGTAGCCTTGAGTCGAGCGTGATCCCCAAGAAAACAGTTTCATCGACCAATTCAAGTTTCTCTTGATTTAATACTATGTCACAATCACTACATTTGACATTTGGTAGAGTAAATCTTATGCACTTAGTTTTTTTCCCATTTAATACTAAATTATTAGCGGTAAACCAGTTATGGACTTGCATTAGAGCGTTATTTACGTCGTTGAGGTTTGTGGCACGTCTGTTTATTCTAAATATTAAAGAAGTGTCGTCAGCAAATAACACCATTTGTGGTTGGTTTTTAAACAAATGGGGTAGGTCATTAATATATACTAAAAAGAGGAAAGGACCCAATATTGAACCTTGTGGTACACCCATTTTTACTTTTAAACCCATTGAATTTACACCATTTACTTGTACTTGCTGCTGTCTATCATTCAAATACGATTTTACTAAACTGAGCGCAAGTTTACCTAAACCGTAATGCTCAAGTTTCAAGAGCAGGGTTTCGTGATTTACGCAATCAAATGCCTTCGAGAGGTCACAGAAGATTCCTATGGCATCATGTGCCTCTTCCCACGCAGTATATATATGTTTTAATAAAGTGACACCGGCGTCAGTCGTACAACGTCCTTTGGTGAAACCATACTGTTTGTCATGTAAGATTTTATTGGTGTAGTGGGTGAGCATTTGATTAAGCATTACCTTTTCAAACACCTTGCTGAAAACCGGCAACACGGAAACGGGTCTATAGTTATTGGTCTCTTTACTGTCCCCAGATTTGAAAAGTGGTATTACCTTGCTGTATTTCATAAGGTCTGGGAAGACTCCCTGGTCCACACACAAATTGAAAATTAAGGCTAAGTATGGTGCTATAGTGTCGATAATGGCTTGACAAACTTTAACAGACATTCCCCATAGATCTTCGGTTAATTTGATTTTGATTTCCTTAAAAGCTTTAATGATTGTTATGGGGTTTATATGCTTAAATTGAAACTCAATCGGACAGGCTGAAACGTTCTCTTTTAATAAGTCAATGGAAAGCAAGGGTGAGGAATTTAATGTTTCGGTAGTTTTAAGCGGGATATTGGTAAAAAAATCTACAAATTCTTGAGCTACTTCGTTTTTAGAACTTAGAAGACCATGTGAAGTCTCTAGTCTGATATCATTATTATATTTTTTATTTCTATTGGTTTCACTATTGATAATTTTCCAAACCGTCTTTATTTTGTTATCGGCAGACTTAATCTTGTTGCTAATAAATAAGGCTTTAGCTACCTTGCAAGTGTTTTTAAAGATTTTTGAATAAGTTGCAACATATTTATTGAAAGTTTCCGAGTTGATGTAAGGCTTAAGGCCGTACAACTCAAACAATCGCTCCCTACTTATCCTAATACCCTTAGTTGCCCAGTCACTGAACATAAATTTAGGGTAAATAGATTTAGTTTTCATTTTTAATGTATTATTGAACTCTACGTTAACCACTGAAAAGAATTCCTCATAAAATTGATTTACATTTTCAATAACATGGCCCGGAATGCCTAAATTACTAATTAAGTTATTATTAAATTTATTTAAATTGCTGGGTGTTATTTGTCTAGAGTTTATCTGGATTTTTTGTAATGGTGTGTAGGACTCGAAAACAACGGTTTGCCCACTGTGATCAGAAGGGAGGTAATTAACAATGGATTTATCTAAGTAGTCGCAGCAACAAAAAACATTATCAAGCAAGCAAGTAGCAGTATTTGTAGTAATTCGGGTTGGTTCTGAAAACACGTTTAACAAATTAAATGATTTAAAAAGATGTAATAATCTACTGCTATTAGAATTTTTGTCTAAAATATTAATATTAAAGTCACCACAGATAACCAGTGATTTTTTACCGGTTGCAAGTTTTGCTAAAGCATCTTCCATTACTGACTCAAATATGCAGTAGTTTTGATAATTTGGGGGTCTGTAAACGCACACTATTATATGCTTATCCAGCTCAACACAAGACAGTTCAATATTATGCTCAACCGATAGATCAACAATATCGTTCCGCAACTTAAATTTAATATCATTTTTAACTAAGATTAATGAACCCCCACGCATCTTAGATTTTCGGTTAAAGCAACTGCCCACACTGTAATTGGCATAATTAATTAGCATTTCATAGTCTTTTAACCAATGTTCAGTGAAACAAACAATCTCAAACTTTGTTTTTTCTAAAAATAATTCAATCTCTAATTGCTTTGAAGAGAAACCTTGAATGTTTTGATGGAATAATTGCAAGGAATTCTGCTGAGCCCCTTTTTTACATTTAGCTATTTGATAGCGAGAAGGTATAATGTTACTGGTATCTTCTGTTGTCTTACTAACTAGTTTAAATGAGCATCCGGAGTGAGCCCCAAGACTCCTGTGCCATCACCAGACAACAAGCTCCTATCACTAATACTACTACTACTACTAATACACCCTAATTGAGAATTTTCCATGATCAAACATGGAACCTCCTCAGTAAAATAATTGTAAATAGAGAAAAAATCTATATTAGTATGATTACTAATCGTCGCAGTGTTAATAATACAACTAAACTTAGACATACTACTTATGTCTGTGTGAATATTATAAGCTAATAGCCTAGCTATTTTGTGTCTACATCCAATAGGTAGATACACATTACCCCGTGTCGACTTAAGTTTATATACAAAAGTGTTGGTATCAAAATAAATAAGTTTGTCACTATGGTGACCTACTAAAAAGTGCAAATGGTTATTCAATAAGTGTATATAATTGTTCTTTCTATTACCTAAATTTTCAATATAAGGAAAAGCACACAATATTATTTTACGACAATTCAACTTTAACAACTCAGTTACACAGTCTGTGATGTCTTCTTTTTTAATTTTTGAACTATTTCCTACAAATATAGTTATATCGGTATTAATATTATAACAATTTCTAGTCACTGAAGCCATTATCTGTTTGTATGTAGACCCTGGCATGCAAAGATTTTGATGGGAACAACTCAGGTTATTACTAACAAATTTTCCTACACCTCTTCCTATACTATCTGAAAACATTATTGAGAAAGAACAATCATGACTGTCATTTATCTCAGGCTGTACCAGTTGTAGATGACCTTGAGTAAAAATAGTGGTTTCCTGGTCTAGTATACAGTCCTGAGAGGAATTCTCAGCCCGGGATGGGTCCTCCATTACCTCAGGCTGGACAGTATCATGTTTGATATTAGTCTGACAACTACATTGACACATTACCAACTCATTTGCTGCGAGAATATGTTCCCTAATTTGGTTCTGAGAACTCACATACCTACTGGAGAGAGAATTAAGTGAGTCCCGAAGTGCCTGTATTTCAGACTGCAAATGTTGAGTATCAATTTCATAAATTTTTATACTGTCTTCTAGTTTTATTTGATAATTATTTAACTTATTAACTAAATCAACACGCTCTTTCCTCAGTGGAATATATTTGGAAAATTGTTTCTGTTGTTTTCTAAATTGATAACATTTTTTAATTATTTTATTTAGTTTGGCATATTTTTTAATTTTCTTATTGCTAACTGCATAATTCTGTTTCATTATGGAATTCAAATCAGTGAAGTATAATATTACACATTAATTGACAAACAAAACATTTTATGACACCAGTATTCGAATAAAAAAAAGACTTTTCATCCCTAAATCCAGCTGATAATATACTTCCCTAATTTATCAAGTTTCTTTCTCCCAATTTTTCTTCGTTGTTCAGATTAGGAATTTTCCAAGTCGTTAATATTTTATTTCATCAGAGCCGGTTGGCATAAATTTAAGTAATGAATCGCCCGCGGATCCGGCTCTTAGCCGACGATAGATCAACTCGAAAGGATTTATTGTACTTGTTTCAGATTCTGCTGTTAATACCGAAAATTTGGCTATAAAGGAACATTTTGGAGCTGAATTTTGGGTCGTAAAAAATAATTGGCAAAAAGGGGCGCAGATCTGGGACTGATGGAAAGAATGAAGACATTTGCCCAGCTGTGGCCGTGACCGTCTAGGCTAGGGTAATTATACAAGAGGTGCGTGAATTGGGTTCTAACTCAGCACATTATGACTTGGCCGTCCGATGGTCACACCACTAGGCTATCACTGCTATTATATTATATATTAGTGGATTACTAAGCAGTCTAACTAAATATGTAACTGTCGTTAAACTAGCCGCGTATCGTTAGGCATGTCTTCGACTTTTAAACATAAAAGGTTAAACTATTGACAACACGTCTCAGAAAAAACCTTTTCATCTATTCTTTAAATAAAATCGCTCAATTTATTTAAAAAGCCATTCCGACCTCAATCTAATACCCTAGTCAACAACACAAAGTCGAACACTTTTAAAATACTGAATAAAAATTCAAAAATGTATTCATGAAGTAGTTTTACTGAATAATAAAGTTTCTGTATATCGCATAAAGTAACGTGAAACAAAATAAATAGGACTTAGTCGTAATGTAGGCCTAATTAGCATAGCTAGGCTATACAGTAATACAACGATAAAGAAATTTAGAGCTTTGAATAACTTAGTTATGGATCCTTAAAACCGGCATAGTTTATTTATTACGACACTGAGAATTTGAATTAATTACGTTTGTTTTAATTTCCTCGGTAGAAGGAATATTTAATATTATTTATCACAGTGCTATGGTTGTCGGCACGCTAGCGCTTATCATACTTACTGTTATAACGCATTTGTAATTCTTCTTTGCTTTCGTAAATAGTTTGGGTTTTAAAATGCACGCGAATATCGTTTGCCTAGTTGGTCAAGCAAGTGCTATAGACTGCTTAGTATAAAATTCTGTAAAAAAATTGCTAGAGGAAATTTATGGGGACCGAGTCACCCACGTCCGTAGGAGAGTACCCTTTGTTTCCCTATACGTGGTCCCTGGGTGGTGCAAATCAGGTGACACTAACTGGTGGTAGGCTTCGGCCGAAGGCTTGCGACCACCCACCGGGCAAAGACGTAGCGCCAAGCGGCCTTGCCGTGTTTCGGTACGATGCTCGGTGTAGCCAACTAGAGGACTTGGGTCGAGATAGCTGTTCCACTGTAGGCAGACCAGCCTGACGCGCGCTGTTATGGATGTATCGGGATACTAGTCGCGGAGGGTAGCGGGATCCGAGGCACGGTGCGCCGCTGGCTGACCGCAGGTAGTTGGGGGCCCAAGTAGTGTGCCAGCCACACACGAAAGGCTGCCCCGCCAACTGTCGAAAAATCCCGGAATGCGCCATCGTGCTGGTTGGCGACCAGTTTGGGAGGGCCCGATGGACATTCCGGGGGGGCTCGGGCGTCCCCGCAGTCTCCAGACTAGTGCCCCAATGATGGCATCCTTTCAGTGTGTGTCTGTAGGTTAGCTGCGTGGAACCTCGTCTTACTTCCTTCTCCTCTTCTCCCTTCACTCTTATAACATGGCAAGGAAAAATAAAACTAGAGTTCAACAGCGGCTGCACCCCCTCCCACACAAAGTGCACCTTACCAACATTAGAGGTCTGCACTTCACTACCACCTAGAGAAACCAGCGCTGTTTTTCCTAACGGAGACGCAGATAGCGAGCCCGTCAGACGTGTCGTACTTATCTTACCCAGGGTACACCCTGGAGCACAATTTTAAACCACGCGCGGGAGTGTGTGTGTACGTTCGTGACGACGCTTGCTATCGGCGTCTCCGTAACCTTGAGGACTCCAGATTCACGACGCTTTGGACACTGGTGGACACAGGTCTGGATAAAATTATCTATGCCTGTGTATACCGTTCGCACAGCGGAGATCAGGAGACAACCAGGCTCACAGAGTACATCAGTGAGGCGGCTGATGCGGCTCAGCAGCGGTACCCTTCCGCCCAATTAGTGTTACTGGGGGACTTTAATGCCCACCACCAGGAGTGGCTTTTCCCATACCAGTGCACCGATCATGCTGGGCGAGAGATGCGTAAGCTTTCGCTAGCGCTAAACCTCACCCAGATGGTTCAGGGGGCAACGAGGGTACCGGATGTAGATTCGCACACGGCTAATTGTTTGGACCTTCTGCTGACAACAGATCCAGACCGATACTCCGTGTCGATAACTTCACCTTTGGGTAGTTCCGATCACTGTCTGGTAAAGGCTGTGTCCGTCTACTCCCCGCCCGATCCTAGCCCGAGAGGCACCCGGCGGGTTTGGCGGTACAGGTCAGCAGATTGGGATGGGATGCGATCTTTCTTCGCATCCTATCCATGGCGGCCTACTTGTTTTTCATCGGCTGACCCTTCGTCATGCGCGGACGCCGTGACAGATGTGTTGCGTCGGGGAATGGAGTACTATATTCCGTTCTCTGACATAACAGCGTCAAGCGAAGACCGGCCATGGTTTGGTGCCGATTGTTATCGCGCCGACGCGCTCAAGCATGAGGCCTACCTGGCATGGGTCGATGCTCGGTCGCGCAAAGCGAGTGACGTGGGTCAGAAGAAGAAGGCCTTCAACAGGGCGGCCAAGTCCTGCAAGAAGGTGTTGCGTGGAGCTCGGTTCGACCACATTGGCCGAATAGGGGCTAAACTTGCTTCTTACCCAGCAGGTAGTAAAGCGTTTTGGTCCCTGGCCAAGTCGGTCGAGTCGAACTTCTGCCGTCCCTCACTGCCACCACTGCTGAAACACGACGGGTCGCCGGCCCACTCCGCTGAGGAGAAAGCAAATTTATTTGCCTCTCTTTTTGCGGAATCTTCACGTCTGAGTCCTGGTGACGCGCGGCCCCCTCCTTTTCCTGATGGATGCGAGACGAGTATGTCGGATATTCGCATCCATCAAAAAGACGTTCGTAGGGTGCTCCGCAACCTCGACGTGAACAAGGCTAGCGGCCCTGACGGTTTACCAGCAATCGTTCTTAGAACCTGTGCGCCTGAATTGTCTCCGATTCTGACACGCCTGTTCCGCCTTTCGTACGAGGCTGGAAAAGTGCCCAATGCTTGGAAACAAGCCAACGTACAGCCCGTGCCCAAGAAGGGCAGTCGAGCTGACCCGGCCAACTACAGACCCATCTCTATAACGTCCATACTCTGTAAGAGTATGGAACGTGTACTTAATTGTAAGCTCCTAGCATACCTAGAAGCTAACGATATCCTTAGTGACCGCCAATACGGCTTCCGTCGTAATCGGTCTACTGGGGATCTTCTAGCGTATGCCGTTCACATATGGAGTGAGGCCATCGAGAGGCACGGGGAAGCGCTTGCCGTCTCCCTCGACATCTCGAAGGCTTTTGATAGGGTCTGGCATGAAAGCCTTATTGGTAAGCTTCCTTCATTCGGTCTGCCCGGTGGTCTGTGTGATTGGATTGCAGACTTCCTGAGAGATCGGTCCATTCGAGTGGTTATCGATGGCTGCTCGTCAGACCAACTGCATATTAATGCCGGGGTCCCTCAGGGGTCCGTACTCTCAGCAACATTATTCTTGCTGCACATTAACGATCTGCTAAGACCCGGCACCTTTGGGTATGCAGACGACAGCACTGTTGCTGAGAGATACCTGTCTAACGCACGGGCTACCGGGCCTCAGATCCGGTCTCTCCGTGAGGCCCTGGTGGAGCGTTTGAACCTGTCCTTGCAGGCAGTCTTCGAATGGGGCGAGGCCAATCTGGTCAGTTTTAATGCTGCTAAAACCCAGGCGTGTCTTTTTTCCGCGAAAAAGAGCCAATTTCACCCGGCTCCAACTTTCCGAGATGTAACCGTGCCAATAGCAGACCATCTTGAGCTTCTGGGCGTTACTTTGACATCAACCCTCAATTTTGGCTCATATATTGAGGCAAAAGCACAACAGGCTGCCAAAAAGTTGGGGGTCCTTGCAAAGGTGAGAAGGTACTTCACGCCAGAACAGCTGCTCAACTTGTATCAAGCGCAGGTTCGATCATGCATGGAGTACTGTTCTCATCTCTGGGACGGATCTGCCAAATACCAGCTTGATGCACTTGAGTCGATTGAAAAGCGTGCCAAGAGGCTCATTGGCAATGAGGCACTGGTCAAGTCTAAGCTCCAGAGCCTTGAACATCGTCGCCGAGTTGCCAGCTTATCGGTTTTTTATCGGTTACATTTCGGGGAGTGTGCGATGGAATTGCATGATCTGATTCCGCCTAGCCCGTTTCATCATCGGACTACCAGACGTACGGCGATGCGCCATCGGTACTTGGTGGACATCCCACACATACGCACTAAGCGTTTTGGGAATACTTTTATAATGCGTACCGCTAAGGAGTGGAATTCCCTGCCGGAGTCTGTGTTTCCCGATAGCTACAATCTGGAGGTCTTTAAGTCAAGAGTGAATAGGTTTCTTCTAGGCAAGCGTGCTTCACCGTCGACCACATCATCGCTTACCATCAGGTGAGATAGTGGTCAAGCGCAGGCCTATTGATAATAAAAAAAAAAAAAAAAGGAAAAAGCCCAATAACACTTTGCCACAAGCCTGGGGTCAGATTTTTCCCCGGTTGGTCCTCTGTTTCATGGGTTCTAAAACATATTTGGCGAAATTTTGGTGGATTGTTAGGAACACGCCTGCTTAACCATTCGGAAATTACAGGCGTGGTGCTATGTTATGAATATTTTCACGGCCTCTGATGCTGGAATGGAAACGGTTGCTCGCCTAAACGAGGAAAAGTCAAGGATGTTGGTAAACATAAATATTTAATTCTTTCCCTGCTTATGATATAAGGAATTTGCGTTTGTAAAATAGGTACAAACTTAAAACCACAGGGTTTTAGTCAGTTCTTTTTTTCGCTCCTAAATTATGTCCGTCAGTTAGAAGACATAATTTAGGAGTGAAAAAAGAACGCTAGCGACATCTATGACGCAATGAAGAACTCGTCGGGGTTTACCCCAACTATATCCGTCGGGCAGTTGCCTACCAGACGCAACACCCGTCCAGTCGGAGGATCCTCCCTTTTCAATGGAGTATGAGGTACTTTACACTCTGTTCCCCATTATTCCTAAACTATCATTGCAATAAACAGTAGAGCATTATACCCACGACTTTATCCTATGAAGGGCTAGGAAGAAATCTAGACCCCACATATTTAACATGCTATGAAAACATAAATTCTGGCCAATTTATTATGACAAAACCCTTAATCCAGCAGGAACGCATTCCTAATGAATTTCCTGACAAAAATTAATTTGTCAGAAACAGATTTGAACCCTTCCATAGACGAACGTTCAAAGGACAGTCCATTATAAATGATGACCATCTAATGTACTTGTTGCTTGTCCCTGCGGCCTGCTAATCGCCTGGTACCTAATACAATCAATAACATTGCGGAATGAACTCCACTTGGCATGGCTTAGCTTAGATATTGGTCGTTAGCTTATTAACACGTTGAGTGCGATACCAGGTCTAAACATCTTGTATACCGCCTTGCTTACAGTGCGGCTAAGAAAAGTATAGACTGCCTTGTCGTGCGGAAGGCATAACTTCAATTTGGTTCGGTGTAGGAAAGAGATGAATATACAATGTGTTGTTTTGCATTCTCGTCAAATTCAAGGAGGTAATTATGCTAATGATTCTCGACCCAAATCAACAATAAAATAGGTAGGTGTTTTTTTTTTTCTTATTTACGGAAATCCGTAAGTGTGAACCAGCCGTATTAAAACGCGGCCCGTCTGTTACCGCGCTTACACGCACACAAAGAAATGCTAACAATACATACACAACGCAAACGCAACGAACATACGATAATTTCATAGGTACCTATTCCCTACCACGCACGGCGCGGGCGTGCGGGTATGCCAGCGGGGTGCGCGGGCGCACTCTTCGCTCGCGCGCCTATCCACCCCCCGCCGTCCCGGAACCAAATAGTGTGCTTAATGTCGCCGACGCGTTCACGCGCGTTGCGAATTCCGCTCCTAGGTACATCGTTGAGACGTAGGTGCAAAGTACAAGATGACGGACAATTACTCAAAAGTCGAGTTTGTAGAGATGGTCCGCATGTATGCCATCAGTGGAGACAGCCTACGTGGAGCAGTACGGTGTTTCCCCTCAATATGGTCGGCATGTACGCGAGTACTTAACCGAAAAGTTTGGTGACCATTGGATGGGTCGCGGAGGACCTGTGGCCTGGCCCGTTCTCCGGACCTGACGTTTCTAAACTTTTATTTGTGGGGAGACGTTAAAAGGTTAGTTTACTCGGAGAAAGTGGCAAGTGTTACAGAATTACGTGAAAAGATAATTAGTGCTTTAGACACTTTAAAAAGGAATGTGATAGTGCTACGTAAGCTGAAGGAAAACCAGCTACGTCGTTGTCGACTGTGCCAAGAATGTGGTGGTGGCAACTTTGAACATACCTCCGGATAACTTAAGTAGGTAATTTATTTATTTGTACATAGACTATCATTTTGTAAATACGTTGTTAGCTTAATCAATTTTATTTGTGTAAATAAGTTGATTTCAAATTTTTAACTACGCCAATAATACCTAACAGTCGAAAGTATTTCTACATACCTACTTAGCTAGCACATTTTTCCAATTCCAACAAACGTAAAAAACAATTTTAGATTTAGTAAATTGGTACACCACCAATAAATTCAATCCACAAATAAAAACAAAATCATTACCAAAACTTTAGGCTGAATTTACCTACGTACAATGTTCAGAGTGTTAGTGTAGATAGCAATAAAGCAAAACTAACATTTTATTAATCATCTGATAACTACCGAACTTAGGTAAGTACAGGTCAGTGAACTTTTCTTTGGCACACTAGTATTGTTGTCGTTAGTAAGATTTCCGTATTCCAATGATGCTTAAAAATTAGTTTAGTATCAAGCGAAATTTATGACAATAATTTAGGTGATTTTCGAAATAAAATTAGGCAAAATTGCTAGGTACCGGTCGCCGTAGGTCATCGCACGGTCGCAACACTGTTGCATTTCGTAGGTAAGACGTCGACTGTCGACTCTCACGCACACAGAGCAGCTGCATTGTCGCTGTGTGCGTAGTTGGGTGATTCTGTTTTAAGTGTTTTGGATCAAGGGTTTTATTCTGAAATACTGTTAAATTTCAACAATAAAAAAAAGCAACGCTTATTAATTATAGACCGGTACCGACCTTTAAATTGATTATTTATGTGTTTTATGACAACCTCCTGAAATTTGACGAGGATGCAAAACAACACATTGTATATCTAAGATGTATTATTTAATAGAACCCAATGGTGTACCGGGTCTATAAGCCTTGTGCCGCCGCAATGTAAGTTTAGATTACCAGGTGTATGGACCTTGTACCGCAGGAATGGTGAGGTTAGAAAAATCACTGCCGCAGCGAACGTGTTAAGGGGTCTATACAAGGTGTTGTTTTGCAACCTCGTCAAATTCTAGGAGGTAACTATGCTAATGATTCTCGACCCGAATCAATAATAAAATGAGTAGGTAATTTTATATTTTTTATTTATTTACTGAAATCGCTAACTGTGAACCACCCGTGTTTTAAACACAGGCCGTCTGATCCCTGCCTTATAACGTCGCTTACACACAAACAAAAAACCTCAAACGTTTTTTCGACAATTTTATAAGCCCTAAACCACGCTATGGGGGTTATTTTGAAATAGTAGTAATTTATATTGAATATTTATGTCTTTTGTGACAACATCCTGAATTTTGACGAGGATGCAAAACAACAGCTTGTAGATGTTTTACGTTGAAATGCAACTACTCTCTGCCTACTACCGATTACTACCGCATGCGGCGCTGAGTCGAGCGTTTTAAAATCAACAGTATGCTGTTATTTAGATATTCATTTAGGTGTCACCAAGTGTTGATGAAAACGAGCATAGGTTTTATGATTACAACGATTTTGTTTTTAAGATTTGCTTAAAAACAAAATCGTCGACAAGATAAGTCTTGACATAAATGTAACATATCACGCCTGTGATCACTAAAGGGATAGGTAGAGGTGTTCCAAATAGTACTCTGACATTTATATGCTAGAACATAGTACTCGCCAGTAACGTTTAAGTCCCATGTAATAGGGGTCGAGTCAATTGCCATCAACCGGGTACAAATCCAGCCCCCATGGCTGCTACTGAAAAATTCCTGACAAATAAAATAACAATTTGCCTGACCGGGAATCGAACCCTAGAACCTCGTGCTCAGCAGTCGCGATTGTGGCCACTAGACCAACGAAGCAGTCAGACAAGCAGTAAGTACGTCAATATTAATGTGAAAATCATTAAGGATTTTTTTTAACGTCTAGGTCCCTACTTTATTGCTGGTAATCATAGATTTAACGATTCATTCGGATTGTGATTTTAAAATTGAACATAAAAGTCTATAGAATTGCGAGACGATTAATATTTCAATAAAATCTTTTTAACATTTGTAATAGCTTTTATTAAAAAAGTAATTTTACATTTTGATTGGTATTTAAAAGTTGAATACAAATCCAATTTTGGAATGTAAAGAAATTGCTGTCTACTTATTTATAGCTATAATACGATCAACTCAAAGTAATCGCTTATTTTTAGATTTATTCGATTCCTTCCATAAAATAAATTACCAAAGGCATGTAAATTTGATAATATCATCAAGTTTTATTGAGGGATAATGCAATGTTCTGAACTAAAATTCTTTATCTATTTTATAATGCTTTCTTTAACATTGGAGAAATACATTTAGGAGTTATTATGGAGCATCACATCAATTACTGGCGACTCGGTGTTGTTTTACAACTTGGAAAAAATCAGGATTTCTTTAACAAGTCTAACTCAAATTACAATTTTCACATAATCCTTACTGAATAAAATCTTTGAATTATGGTATGAATCACATTAAAATCCGTACTCTAGAAGATCAAGGTGGTCGCATAGCGTAAAACAAAAAGGGGTTAAAAAAGATGCTTATAGCGTTTTTTAACACCTCACGAAAACCCTTTGTGAAAATACAGCCTCCTTTCAAACCAAATTCGAACCCCGTCCCGACAGCACAAAGCCGTCACGTCCGTCTACGGCGCCTCTAATCGCGCTTTATGAAGAAGTTCCTCACATTCTCCACGAGGTTGTATCATACAGTAGCGTGACGGCATCCACAGCACGCTCGCACAGCGACGATCGTGCATTTTAAATGATGGACCTACTTAATATGTATGTCTTATTAAAGTGTAAATAGGTTATACTCTGCTGGAGAAATTATGCTTTGTTGCACCAGTTATTGCTGGAATTTTATTATTTTCTAATGGTTGTTACACTTCGATATCCCGCTTTAACCGCACATCCATGATTGTTATTAATTGACTAGTAATTTGGTGTCGGTTCTGTATGGTGTCAGAGTTCTGCATGGTGTCGGACGTAAAGAATAGCACCATCCCATATCTCCCCGTGGGTGTCGTAAGAGGTGACTTGCCAGAGAATGGGCAGCAGCGTTCTCTGTGCTTTTGTAACAATCGTACTGCGATCGCCAACCCGCCTGCTAAGCGTGGCGATTATGGCAAAACCCCCCTTATGTCAATGTGGCGTTGGGGGAGGCCTATGTCCAGCAGTGGATGTCTTTCGGCTGAAATGATGATGATGATGAACTAGTAATTTATAGAGAGTGTTCGCTATGACGAAGTGATGACAGGTGGACTAAGGCTAAGAACTGGAAAAAGAAATGTGGGTCGTCCGGAGGCGAGATGGGCAGACGTCATAGTTGGCATCGGGGGAAAAACCTGGATGAGCCTGGCACAGGACCGGGGAGAGTGGCACAAGAAAAGAGAGGTCTGGATCCAGCAGTGGCTGAATTAAGTATGTAGATGATGATGATGATGCTTCGGTCAATGGCCCACGTGGTGGGTTGCAGCCCGCTCTCTTTGTATAATATCAGAAAAGTGACCTCAATCTCAGCCCGTGGAAATTTTATGAGCTAGTTGATTATGTTAGTAACTCAAATACATAGTTTCGTTATTTTATCACAATATATTATAACATCAATGTTATCTTCGAAACTTGGAACTTAAAGTAAATAAATGAAAGGATCAGCTTTATGTTAATTTAGATAAGTACAATAATATAACACGAGCAATCGACCTACACTTTCTTACTTCATCGTCTGCCTAGTCATTACCCAAACTATCTTGGGTCCGGCTTCCAGTCTTACTGGATGCAGCTGAGTACCAGAATTTTATACGAAGCGACTGCCTATCTGACCTCAACAACCTAGTAACTGGGTAATAGGAAACCCCTTGGTAAGACTGGAAGTCAGACTATTGGCTTCTGACTACTCGTAACGACTGTCAATGATCTAGAAATGACAGCCGGGACCAACGGCTTAACGTGCTTTCCGAGGCATGGGGGAAACTCGGTATGTAATTATGGTCACCCATCCATGGATCAACATCGGCAAGTACAGCTTTACCTTAAAGATCGACCCATGCGGTTGTTATTATTTAGCCACGAGCTATATTTTCCTAGAAGGACCTATATTTTTTTACTCATTAAACTAATTAACATAACACTTTTATCTACAACACGTTTACGTATATTTTTATAACATTATTACATAATAAACATTATAACATTAGTTCCACGTGCCAGTTTGTCACCGTGTTATAAAAACATGGGCGCGAACTCAAATATTATAAACTCGAATAAAAACAATATACTCACTACATTAGTGTTATTGTTTGATTACATACAAAATAATGGCTCGTGGCTAAACTGGTACCATTTTAGTTCATTTGTTTTAGTGAACAGTTGAAATTATAGACGTTTAACGCCTGTTTTGCCTGAATGGTTAGGCAGAGTTACAACTCTGCCAAATGCAGTAGGTACACATCTCGCCGAAAATTTGCGTAAATTCCACGTATTGCCATCGACCGCCACATAAATACAGGCCCCGTTTTGCTTCGACATATTCCTGAAGGAATAAGCACTGGGAATCAAATCCGGGGTCTCATGTTCAGCAGTATAGAAAACCAACCAAAGAGTAACGAGGCGGTGAATTAGTCTTAAAACAATGTAACATAACTTTAAATAAGACCGACAGAAATATCTACATTTTTTTTAAGAATACACAATTTTCTTCTAAGCTCAACAACGGTGAAAAGAACACACTCTTCATAAAATACACGCGAGTAAATATCTGAACTCGTTGGCTATACAAACTGAGTCGCAGTCTGGTCTGGTTGGACCAATGTTTGCTGTACAAATGCAGACCGACGCGCGACACGATAATTTACATTCAACAATATTTGCTCAAATGTTGGATGTTTGGATCAAGACCATATACCATCTTGGATTTTTGTACAGGAGGGTCTTTTTGTGCTGTGAGATAAGTAGATCTATAATCATCTGCATAGCCAACCAAGGTTTCCCAAGTAAGGGATCGGTTTACAGTCTAATCGAATACAGTTTAATACCAGTATTTTACATGGATCAACTGCCTATGTGACCTCCACAACTCCGCCAGTGGGTAACACGATACCCCTAGACTCTGGGCAGAGTTTGGGCTTCTGACTAACTATAACGTCTGTCGATTATCTACAAATGATAGCCAGATCCGACGCGGCTCAACAGTAGATCCATTGGAAATAAATGAGAAAATAGGTATACTAGTAGTAGAAGTAGCCACAGTTACAAAACCAACATGAACAAAAGTATAAGAAATGGAGCACACAAATTATTTAAAGGAGCGCCATTCAGAATAACTGGCTGGCTACCGTACATTTAAGCCCCAGACCATCGGAATTCTAGAAACGTGCAAGATTTTAACGCCATTTGAGTCTCCTTGCAACCTCCTTGCAAAGAAACCTGCTTAGAGCTACGACTGGGATTTATGCTGGAATTGTGCAAGTATTTCTTTCCGAGATAATTCGCTATAGAAAGTCAAATGTTTGTGATACAAAAAGCTGCTGAGTGTTGTGGGTTTTTAAATAAGAATTGTTAAGTTCTCCACAATGTTGTGGGTAACGTGGACTTTGAATTTGTGTTGTGTTTATAATTTTTTAGTTTTGTGCGGTAAGCGGTATGCTGTGTGCGGCGAGCGGTGAGCGGTGTGCTTTCTGTGGCTCTCCTCTCCGCTTCGCACATGTCCCGGGAGGACATCTGTGCTTCGTACATCTCCGGTCGTACTCGCTTTGTTGGTCCGGGCCTTAGAGTGTGATCTACATTTTTCAACTTAGTCTTTTGATAAAGACTGGATGATTCCAAACCATGTCCTTCTTCTTCTTTTTTTGTTCTTTGGCCTCTATTGTTCCACTGCTGGGCAAAGGCGTCCCATAGCCTTCCAGCCCTTCCACCGTGCAGTTTTTTTCCGGCCAATATCTCACGAGCGCCTCTAAGTCGTCACGCCAGCGTTATCTAGGCCTCCCTCAGCGACGACGCCCGTTTTCCGGCACCCACTTCGTGAGGTTATAATGGATTAAGTGGAGTATTATGTAATACTCGACTTAATCCATTATAATTTTTCTTAAGTCTTTGTCTATTCATTCATACTCGAAACCTAGAACCACCACACTTAAAGATACAAAATAAACGTAAAACCCAACAAAAAGAACATATCTAACAATAACCGTGGAACTAGCGCACGGAGTTGGTTTCATTTGAAAGTTTTCCGTTTTTCAAGCATACAGCACACAACCCCAAGTGGGGTGACCTACTCTTCATTTCACGATACGGAACTTTTTTCATCAATAGCTGGCGACGCGACGGGAGCGAATATAGTTAAGTTGACGCACTACTAGGTTGCAGTTGGATGGCATGTTATTTGGTTGATGCGCGTCATTTTATGCGTGGAATAGAACTTCTATTCTATTTTTGTTCTTGTTTGATTGTAATTTTCGTAATATTTTGGTAGTAACTTCGTAAACACACGGCATAAAAACGTATTGTAAGCAAAAGAAAACGAACAAATTTTGTTTGGACATAATAATAAATGACGATCGCGTGTTCTCGCAAGAATCGCTTTGATTAGGACGCGGTCTTCTTCTTTCCGCAGATGTCCTAAAAAGCATCTGAACTAAAGAAGAATATGTGACCAACACTGTCCGTATATTGCTGTCAGTAGTGCATCACAGCACGCAGCGGTTGAGAAACTCCTTTTCCAAGGTTTATGGTAGCATTTCCTTGCAGGGTTGGTAAAAAGGCCCGCATTACATAATCTAAAGTCAAATATTGACGTTACTACTTAAGATATCCGGCCTAAAACAGGAAAATTTTAACAGAAAAAAATACCTTTTCTACCTTTCTGAGGTTTTAAGTGCCCTTAGCTAAAGTAAAAAGTGTGATCCTTACCTTTTGAAGTTCTCTCTTGGTCGTTATGTTTTCCAAAGATAAGTCGGGGATAATAATAATGACTTTGGAGAAGATGGTGAATATTCGGATAAAAATGATGCTCGTTATCGACTGAAAAATATGGCATTTAAATATTTTTCTCCAAGGTGAGAGCCAATCGAAAATGCCCTGATTTTTGCAGGTGTACTTAGTCGATCATAATTTTTTTCCGTGAAGTAGTTTAGTCATCTATCATCGCTATATGCTGCTAACAGGGCATCGAAACAGCTTGGCCCAGCTTCAGGAATGTGTGACAAGGATGGCTTCGTGAAGGTGGAGAGGAAGAAGAGCAAGAAGCCTTCTAGTCGGAACCTGTGCGGGACCGGGCCAGCAGGACCCAATATGATGCTGCGTCCGGCAATACCCACGACGCAGCTCTACGTGTCCCGGCTACATCACACCACGAAGGTTGAGGAGGTCATGGAGTATGTAAGAGTGAAGACCAGCTGGAGCTTGAGGGTCGAGAAGTTGGAGTCGCGCCACACCACGAATTTCAAATCGTTCGTGGTGCGAGTTCCGACTCATCATATCGAGACCTTCCTCAAGGAGGAGTTTTGGCCGAAGGGTGTCAGGTATCGGCGATTCCGCGGAAGGCTACGCGACACCACGCAGCGCGACACGACGCCGTCACTTCGTGTACAATAGTTTAAAGATTTAGTTTTTTATAGTATGTATTAGTTTATAAAACAAATAGGTTAGTCATTTTATGCTTATATATGTATTGTGTTCTATGGGCCTAGTTGCCTGAAATAAAGGATTGTATTGTATTGTATTGTATATGAATAGTCGATTGGTTGTGTAAGTTGGAGAGGTGGTCAGCCTATACAAGGTGTTGTTTTGCAACCTCGTCAAATTCTAGGAGGTAACTATGCTAATGATTCTCGACCCGAATCAATAATAAAATGAGTAGGTAATTTTCTTTTTTTTATTTATTTACTGAAATCGGTAACTGTGAACCACCCGTGTTTTAAACACGGGCCGTCTGATCCCTGCCTTATAACATCGCTTACACACAAACAAAAAACCTCAAACGTTTTTTCGATAATTTTAAAATCCCTAAACCACGCTATGGGGGTTATTCTGAAATATTGACAAATTTAAACAACAAAAAAATGCAGTGTTTTTTAATAATTTATTAGGTACCGTAATTTATATTGAATATTTATGTCTTTTGTGACAACATCCTGAATTTTGACGAGGATGCAAAACAACACCTTGTATAAAGTAGGTACTGGTACTCAGCTTCATCCGGTTAGATGGAAGCCGACCCCAACATAGTTGGCAAAACATTTGGTAGATGATTATATAGCCAAACTATCGTCGCTTTGTTGGCCATCATTTGACCTCGAAAACAATACAGATCTGAAACTAAGGAACTAGTTACAGAATAATGATGTTATTCTAATAGACTATTAATTTGTTAGTTGTTCAACTACAAACACTTGGATTCGAAGATAAACTTCAACTTAAGAAATTCAAATCTATCATTCAATATCATTTAAATTCATCGAAATGGTTCATGCTCAGAAGCCTAGAAAAAGTAACACTCATCAGCGATTACAAAGATGGAGATGTTAAAATGTTGTTCTTCCCGTTCTTGAGATATTTTTTTGGTTTAGATTTCTGGACCATACCTCGTTACGGAGATACTGAAGGACAGAATTCCAAATTTAACACAATTTAAAACAAAAAGAAAGTTTTTAATATTATAATTTCACAAACCTCCCTATATTTAATGCATCCATCAGGACAGTGTTTCCAGTGCGTTACATGGAGTCCTACCGGAATCTCTGAATTTTCACACAAAAAACCGCAGCCTTAACCTTGCGTTTTGCTTAGTCACCTAGTTTGTTGTAGAACGGAATGCTTGGTTCACGGCTTCGTGAAAGGCCTGCTTAAGATATATTTTTTAATCAGCTTTTCACTTAAAGCTCCTTAAATAAGTCATAGATTTCTATTTGGTTCTTCTAACCGCCGACAGATGTGTTGCTGGGGAGTTTGTTCCGCCACTTCTTCTTCCCAGCTAAAACACTAGGAAGTGGCGAAGGACTGGCGTTTTGGGGGACTGTCTCTTGTAATTTTGACATTCAAAAAGTGCTGATTATCAGCCTAATTTGAATAAATTACTTTTGATTTTATCGCAAGCATTTAGGTTGAAAACCTGATATTAGCTTTCGATGCTAGTCGAGTATTTAAAACATGCAAGTAACGGAAATGTCAAAGAATAAAGTTACTGGGTACGAAATAGCAAAAAAATACATCCTTTAAACTTAGAACTCTACTCAAAATTATTAAAAAAGAACACCCCAGGGTAGCACGTGAAAATAAAATAATTGTATCATAACCGTATAATAGAGGAGACGTGGCGTAAATTAATGGGGCTTGTAATATAAATTGATATAAATTGTGTCTCGGCGGACGCGGACGCTGGCCGAGGCTACTACGATACGAATACGAAATTATGTCGGTTTAAAGTGAAAGCCGATCGAGATAGCACGAGGTGAAGCGTTTTATTGCTTCAGTAAATTATGGCCGATGCAGGATTAAATTAAATATTCATTCACAAGTTCTGAATACCTATAGGGACCTTTTTTAAATTCAAGTGACGTTGGAGTGTCGAATCATGGAGTGTGATAATAAGTTATTAATTGTAGTTGATTTAAATACTTTTCCAATGCTGAATATTGCTGATGCTGACACATTCTGAAAATTAACGTGAAAAGCGACACCAGCATAATAATCAGTCCATTATGTTTCTACTACTAGGCTCGCATGGCTCCTCTCTAGGAGAGGGAGGCTATTACGGCCCGGGGGGCCAGCCTTCGAATTTTCGTTTCTAGGACATGCTTGTCTCCTCATGATGAAATAATTGGCACCTTATGAGGTTCCTGCCTGTGTTTCAACTTACGATCGATTGACGACAGTTGAAGGTTCCACGAACATGATGATAAATGTATTGACGTCATTGACATTAATCTACTTCGAAAACCAATAGTGATACATTCACCCCATGATAATTGCTAAGCAACAATTAATATTCATTAAGATATGCCAGAGCTTCGGTCTATTAATTTAAGAGCTCGTTCGATCTAGTTCGGGGCTCTTTGTTTCTATTGCAGTTCTGTTAGAAGATCTACTAGACCAGTGATTAATAGATACGGGAAGAAAAGTAACGGAATGATTTATGGATGGTGGGGAACGGGTTGTAAATAATGGTAGTTATGTCAAGTGTCGCATCGGGTATTAGTTAAGTTTTTATGCAAAGAATTTATGCGTTATTCAGTGCTTATGACTAGCAAAATGCTGTCGTGTCGTTTTATGTTTAATCTCATGATGAACAATTTTTGTTATCCCCTTGGATCCATCCAAAAATTGGGTTGGATAATAAGATTAATAATACAATAAAATCCTGGTAGCACTCTCCAAGATTTTGAAGTATTCATACAACAATATCATCATCATCATCATTTCAGCCGAAAGACGTCCACTGCTGGACTTAGGCTTCCCCAAGTGGCGCCACATTGACCGGTCCCATGCAACTCGCATTCAGCGCATCCCTGCGACCTTCACCAGGTCATCGGTCCACCTAGTGGGTGGCCTTCCAACGCATCGTCTCCCGGTTCGCGGTCGCCATTCCAGAAGTTTTCGGCCCCGTCAGCCATCTGTTCTGCGAGAAATGTGCGGGCTGCCCACTGCCACTTAAGTTTGGAAATTCTTTGGGCTACGTCAGTAATCTTTATTCTCTTACGGATGTCTTCATTTCTGATTTCATCACGCAAGGAAACTCCGAGCATAGCCCTCTACATGGCCCTTTGGGTGACTTTGAGGCTTCTGATGAGGCCCATTGTAAGCGACCACGTTTCGGTCCCATATGTAATCACTGGCAGCACACACTGGTCATATACTTTCGTCTTGAGACACTGGGGTAAGTTGGACGAGAATATACCACGCAACTTCCCAAACGCTAAATAACAAAAACCCACATAATTATGATGTGTTCACTCTGACCTTATCATAGAGGGTCTTATAGTCACAGGACCCCTAATACTTCGTCTTTGATACTAATTAGATTCATTCCAATGTTGGTAATATAGGTTGGGACAAGTCAAAGTAAAAAAGAATGTTAATCAGCTTCGGTTACAGTTGTGGTTTGGTGTTACTAAAATAAATAACTTGGTGCGATTTTTAATTATTTTAATTCAGATATTCAGTAGTTCTTATAACCTCTAGAAATATGAAGAGGCTTTCCAAGCCGTAGGTTCTAGCTATCAGTCGTAGATCTTTGACAGTGATTACGGATTGTCAGAAGTCTGAAAGTCTGATAAAAAGAATTCTACAGCGGTGTCTTGTTACCCAGTTACAGGGATGTGCAGTCAAATAGGCAATCACTTCGTGTAAAATATCAGTACTTTGTTGAACCCGGGTGTATTGGAAGCCGACGCCAAAATTTATGGGAAAATGTTGATGAGGTTTCTCAAAATCATGTTTAATCTTTCATATTAGATACTAGTATGTACTACCCATTACAACCTCGTGAGAGAACATAAACCTTAACTTTTAGGATACAGCATCCATCACAGTTACTAACTCTGACACTAAACAAAGTCTGTACATAAAAGAGCTACATTCCATTCAACACCTTGTTTCCTATTGGTGTTATTTCCACTTAGACGAAAATCAATTTAAATAACTGTGAATAAAGTTGGTTTTAGAATGACTCATACCAATCCACCAAGGAAACCACCCTTTAAAATTGTAGTGTACCGAAACGGAACTTTACGTGTTGGAATTAAACTTGTTTTCCCTAAAACACATATTTGTTTACACACTTGGAAACTAAAAAGCGAGCTCAGTATGCTACCTACCCCCACGTGACGTCATCACGGCAATGTTAATAATTCAGGCAAACGTCAGAGGACTCATCAGGGCGTAGATTACCTGGGCGAAGGAATAGTTTGAGCATTTTGGCAAGGGACTGAGACATTCATTTAGTTACATTGATATAGTGAATGAGAAAAACGTACCTACCTACTGTCAGTGTCAGAAGTCAATTGAAACATCAAAAAAATACGCAGAGAAAAGAAATAATCTTACTAATCGAAAAAGTCTGAGAGAAAACCGACCTTAATACTAATATTAACATGATTTTAAAATACAAAAAAATATCAGCCTAGGGTCATTCAGGATCAGAGTCATGTGGTATTGTACACTAAAATATTTGCTTAATCATGACAATCTTCTCTCGTCCAATGCCCGATTTTACTCACTGCTGGATGCCCAGCCGGGCTGTGAAGAGATACCACAAGCCGGCCTCGACCAGAATTAAAAAGGAATTGAAAAAGGAAAAAACTGCTTGACTATGCTGAATTTAGTGTCAGTCATCGAACCAAAAGTTTAGGTATTCTAAATCTTGTTACCTTACCCACGACTTTTGTTACCAACAGTACCAAGTTTTATTTTCACAAGTAAAGCAATAGTCTAAAATTGCACCACTGAGTTGTTACAGCTTATTACTGGGGATTTGGCACTGGTGCGCCAAATGTTACGCCAAATTCGATTTAAAGGACGCATAACGTGCCGTTAGTCATGATAGTATCAGTTCTGTGCCCACTGGACGCGTGTGGTGCTGTATAAAGCTGCGTTCAACGATCATTGAGAGACATTGTCGTGATCATCCGGGGATATTCTGTTTAGTGATTGGGTTTTATTATGTTGTGGTAGCAAGTGTGAATGATATCAGATTGGATTGTAAAATATTAGCGCGATTAAGACAGATATGCTGTTTCACTCCATTACTCGTAGCTTAACATAAGTAAAAGATTTTTGAAATCCTGCGGTAGTCATTTTGGAGAGTACTTGCTACATCCAAACTTTACCTCTTGATAATATTATTTTCAAAACCGAAAGTCAAATTAGGATGATAATCAGAAAACGAAACGCTCGACCTTCGCCACGTAAAAATAACTGGAGAAACAAACTCCCTAGAAACACATCTGTCTGTTCGGTTATAAAATGGTTGGTGTGGTATGGTCATAGCATACTATCAAACACGGGTTTTCCGTTTTTAACCCCCGACCAAAAAAGAGGGGTGTTATAAGTTTGACGTGTGTATCTGTATGTCTTTCCGTGGCATCGTAGCTCTTTTATAAACGGATGAACCGATTTTGATAAAATTAAATTAAATAGGACCACATATTGATACACGCTGTAGATTATGAACACTCGCTGTCACTACCTTAAAAGTCCTGTTTCTTAATAGCACCAACAAGAAAAAAACAGTTACCAACCTATTTTCGGAATAACTTTCCCAAAGCATAAAAAACCTTGTCCGAAAATTCCCCGCATTTTCCAAGACATTTCTCGAACATAAAGGTAGACAAAACGTCAATAGATCCATTATCAGTACGCCTGTTCGCTGAGGAAGAATTCATAAAACTTCCTCTAAATTCCGCCCAATTGTCCGTGGCATGGCCTCATTCTGGGTCACAATAAATAGCTTCAGTACCCGGGTGCTGTCAGCGATATTTTCTTCTAAATCGTCACTGTTTTGTTAACGTTGCTCGGACCGTGATTTGTACACTTAGGGAATAAATGGACCATCAAATGCTCGTGCATCGTCTGAAAAAAGATGCACTGCGTTACGAAATAAATCGAGCTTGAATAGTCTTGTGTTAGTAAGAGATATATGAGTGTAGTGAACGTAGAAACCAGTGATTCAAGTATTTTGCTGATACGTGTTTCAATAGTATAAGTAAAATCTTACAGAGTTCTCATAGCTGAAACACAAGCATTTTGTTTGTCAGAGGGGAAGTGTTGTGTTCATAAATAAAAATACTTAATGGTCAAGAGAATTTTCTTGATAATTAAACGAAAATAAACCAACTAAAAGTTTAAGTTGCTAGGTAGCATAGTAGTCCGGTCAAATAAGACATAGAATAGAGATCAATTAACAAAAAATCGGATCGAGCTGAATTACGGTAGCTGCAATATGCTGCTGCTGGTAATTCAGCTGGATCGAGTTTTTGTTAATTGGAATGTCTATTCTGACCGGACTAAAGATGAAATGTGTTGGTAAATGCACCTATTATACCGAAAAATAAAACAAATCTGAGAACCATATTTAATAAAAAAGCACAGAATTTACAATATCTATATCTTGCTCTTTGTACATATCAACCCTAAATACTCTTACTTAATTTATCAAATCCATATCGTAAGTTATTACACTAAGGTTGCTATCCCTTCTACTTCCTAGTTTCCCTGTCGACGATATTTCCTTTATATTGCAGACCACTGCTGTGCTACCATGAGTATTTATTGCCGTTACGTAACCGAAACAAAATTACTTGGCGGATTTGTGTCAGAGGGAAACGCTCTCTGATAACAAAATATGTTTGGATATTGAGGCAGAACGAAATGAACGAATTCATTGCAACTGCGCTTGTTTCTGATTATGATTATAGCTAACCCATATTGTCCCACAGCTGGGCAAAGGCCTCCCTCCATTCCTTCCAACGATCACAATTCTCAAGGAAGACATTTAGTTCGTCCCGCCATCTCCATCGTGGTCTGCCGCAACCCAGTGTCACTGTTTCAGGACACCAATCTTGAGCTTGGCGGGTCCACAGCTCGTTCGGCATGCGACAGACATGTCCTGCCCAGTCCCATTTAAGTTGGGCAGCCTTTTGAGCCACGTCAACGATTTGCGTTTATACACACACACACACACACAGTAGTGTTTCGAACACGGTCTGTTAATTTTACACCTAAGATACTGCGCTCCATAGCACGTTGGGAAAACATGAGTTTGGCCTTTTGGATGTTAATGAAATACCAAGTTTGTGCACCGTAGGTCAAGATGGGGAATACACATGTCTATTAGCTTTCGCTTCAGAGACATGGATATTTCGTAGTAAATATTCAGCTATAGAATAACTCGTTGGTCGAGCGGTCGCAAGTGCTACTGCTGAGCTAAAGGTTCTGGGTGTGATTCTCAGGTTGGGGAAAGTGTTATCAGGTTTATTCATCAGATAATAGGCCAAATGCGGGTTTACTCTGGTACACTCCTGCCTAAACCTTTCGGCAAATACAGGCGCAATGTTATGTTACACAAAGTTGCAGGCATTTATGAGATTTATAACTAAAGGCAGCAGTAATTCCTATTGTCAGACAATACATTTTCGAACAAAACCATTAAAGTCTGGTTCCAGTATTTGTTTAAAATATTACAGTTCAATGAAATGTATTCCAGTAACAGATATTACAGCCACATTTCATGAGTTTTATTTACATTTCCTCCGGCCAAACATCTCAATACAGTCCGCGCTTTAGTTTCCACAAAGTTTTATTTGATTTGCGACCGCCGCGCCACGCGCCTTGTGCCAGAGATCTGTTTTGGCAGTTACCAACGAAACTTGCTATATTTCAAAGTTTTCAAACATACAACTTTGTTATATTTGGAGTACGAACAACTCCCGGCCTGGAAAATACTTGGTAAACTTTCCAGGTGGGTTTTTTGCCCTCGAGAGCCGAGATCCGAAGTTTTTGCGCTAATCGAAATGTAGCTATCGCTTGTTCCACGAATTCTCAAGTTTGGGTAAAATTCCAACCTTCTGTTGAATGCGTGAGATATAAAAAAGTAATTGAAGAATGTTTTTTCATAACACTTGTATGAGTAAGTCTAGCTACGAGTACATAAAAGATAAACATACTAAACAACGAGAAAACTTTGGAATTTGTGGATTATATTAGAATAATTTTGCAAATCAACAAGGTTTTGAACAAAACTTATATTACTCGTACCTGCAAAGAAAAATAAAAAAATCAACATCTAAAAACTTATCCAAGATTCTGCTCTAAAGTAGAATAAGAAGAACATTGTGAAACAGGACATTTCAGCGAGCCGTTACTTATTCACGCCGCTTGTCGCAACCTAGTGCTGCTCAAATATTCAATGCCGCCATCTTGTGCTTGTGTTAAGCTTGGCTTAACTACAGCCGCAAATGACGTGAACAGAATGGAAAATGGTAAGAAAGTGTGTCTATATGGCAACGCGAGCAAACCTCTATTATTATAAAATCTTAGATAGAACGCTCGCACGTAATAGGTAAATAAGTCATGTACATGTTTAAGAAGTAAGTCTTCGTTGGCTGTGTATTTTAGACGTTCATGAATATGTACAGTACTTTCGCGGGTATTTTAACTCTTGACATAAACCTTATGACAATATTACCCGTATGATGCGCCCGCGCTTCCCCGCGCTCACCGTACACAGGTGAGCGCGCGGGAGGTGCGGTAGCTCGTGCGCCGCTAGTGGCCGCGCGCGATCACCTGAGCTACCGCTTGCACCGGTCGCACTTACGCTGAGCGCGTAGCTAAGTATTTCCTTCTACCCCCTCATTATAAAAATGAAATTATCACAATAATTTCATATGCTAATTATAAAAGTTTAATTAATAAATGTCTCATGTTGTGATAAGTTTGTAAACAATATTATTATATACTTATAAAGGTGCTCTTAGCCTGTAAAAGTGTTTGTTATTAATTATTAGTGTTACTGTTGCTTTATTTATAAGTTCTACAGCTATGTATATTTGTTATGTTAATAAAGAATTTTTCTAAACTAAACTAAATGACAATATTAATAAAGGTGAGTTTACTACAACATCATTGCAATAACAGAGGTAAAGAACATTGAATGGACTATCCATTGACACAAAGTCGTGAGATAGATAAAATGAGTCTGATTGTGTTGAAAAATGAAAAGTGTTAGGAAAAAAATACATTCCATTAGTTGACCATTATCTGCCTAGTCTTTTCCCAGCTATGCTGGTGTTGGCTTTCAGTCTTACTGGATGCAGCTAATTCCAGTACTTTACATGAAGTGACTGCCTATCTGACCTCCACATTCCACAACCTAGTTAGTACTGGATACTACCCGATATCCCTAAGCAAGACTGGTACATACTTTCCATCCGGTGACTAACTAACACAATCGATATTGTGCTTCTATCCAAGATAGGTAGACACAGTATATGTACAGTATCAATTTAATTTTTATTTTACAACTCAATTCCCATATTTTATTTCTCAGCACACACGAAAGAAAAGTAAATGAAAGATTTTACGACAAATATAAAACGGAGCGAACTTTAGATAAGAAAGTGGAGTGTCGTATTTTGATCGTTAAACCTCTTCGGTAATGTATTCGATACAGTTCGATATGTTTCGCTGGTATCGAGTCTTCGAGACTCGAGTGGCAAGTTTTCCCGAACTTCTCGTTCTCCTGACTTTGTATTTGCAATACACTCGAATGAATCCTGTAATGCAGTTTTATTCACACCTGTTTCTTGTAGTTTATTCGCTGGAATTTTTCTAAAGAGAATTTAATAAAATGATTGCTCGTTCATTCCACCTCGTTAAGTTTTGACAGGAATGTCCAAAACTATCAGAATGAAGTTTGAAAATTAAATTACGAGTTTTTTAAATAAATCTTTTAAGCGTTAATAAATTTAATACATATTGTAACTGCTGAAGGTATCATTAGAGAAACTACTCGTACTTTATACTACGATGAAAAATTGGCCTTTGATTTAAAGCACCAAGAAAAAAATTGTGCCATAATATCTAAAAGCCCGTTATGTTTAATTTTTGGTGTACAATAAAGTTTTATTCTATTCTTAAAGGAAATCAACAATGTCACAAATGCCTCAAGAACGTTGTTCAAGTAACTCAACAAAATGGTGGCATAATGATTGACATAATAAGAAATTACTCTCAACTTTCTGAAAGCCTTGTAACGAAATTAAACGATTTTATTTTATTCATTCAAAAATGTTAAGCTCTTCTGAATAAGAAGGAGTATTTTTTCTAATGGATTATTACTACGGTATTTACTGTTAACCTGTTTTTGAGTTTTTGGTTTTCCTTGAATTACACCCTCCTCTTACAGTAGTAAATATTCTTTTCTTTTGTTCTTCCTTAAAGGACATTGTTGAAAACGGCCTATGGACCAACATGTGTGCAAACTATACAGTAATAACGTATTTTTTTTTGCTTGCTTGCATCGAACGGACACTTCTGCATCTCGAAAACAATGAGAACGACTCAATTCTCAATCTTATCCCGCTGCGCCATATTTGTTTATAAAAAATCAGCAGTTTCAGCGCTCGATTTATGGGTGGAAACCAGGGTTAGGTACGCTTTTTACTGCAATTAGATGTATGCAGCGCTAAAGCGGCAAAAAACCTGACTGACTGAGCGAATGAAGTTCTCTTTGTTGACTCTTTGTTGTTGTTGACAATAACTTGACAGTTGGCAGTTAATGAATTGATATAACGAGGGTATAGTGCTAAAACTCAATAAGTATGAAATTGTTACTTTCGAGAAATTCAATATTAAAGTTTTAAGGACCAAAATACCTACAACTATATTTGTTATAGTGAGTATCTGTGGTGAAAATATACATTAAATTAGAGTAACAAGTATATTATATAAGTTTCTGGGGTGGCCCATTTTATCATAAAAATAAGTTATACAAAGTACCGACTTATTGGGTTTTATCTCAAAAGAAATTATACATTTAATGTACTTTTGGTTTATTGGGTTTACTCTTTGCATCACAAAAAAACAGCTGGAGGGCCTCGCCAAGCTTCCCCACTACCTACTACTAGTGCTATGTGCTACTAGTTTGGTGGGCCTAAGCACCACCTGTAGCCTGGGGATTGTGCGATCGACGATTCTGTACCTCGGTGTGGCTGACTGACCTGACGACCCACACTAACACAATTCTGCTCAGACCTCGGAGAGCAATGGCTGTCAGAGTTATAAGAGGATATCGCACGATCTCTGTATGGTGTCAGACGTAAAGAATAGCACCATCCCATATCTTCCCGTGGGTGTCGTAAGAGGCGACTAAGGGATTTGCCAGAGAATGGGCTGCAGCGTTCTCTGTCCTTTTGTAACAACCGTACTGCGATCGCCAATCCACCTGCCAAGCGTGGCGATTATGGCAAAACCCCAGCAATGTGGCGACACTTGGGGGAGGGCTGTGTCCAGCAGTGGACGTCTTTTGGGCTGAAATTATCGCACGATCTCCTACAAGGTGGCTTACGTAATGGCCGGATCCTCACCTCCAGGGACCTAAAGCCACTAAATCAGTGGGCGAGGAGGCTAAGGAATGAGTGGCTGGTGCAGCTAGAGACAACGCTGAGCAGCTCGGTTTTTTTTTTAATTTCAAGTTGCCTGTGTCATTTGCGGTGTTAACACGAATCATCGAAATCAAAAATCTATCAGGCTACCAACCATAATAAAGAAAGAGAAATTCAAACATAATCTCTTTCTGGACAGTCCAGTAAAAAGATCTGACTGAGATCCACCCTACACATACATATTCTGTAGTTCTACTTAGCACTAGTTACTTAAAAATCTCAGATAACTCGTTAATAGATCCTTGTTATTATTACCACTACTAACATATTTATGTACGTACTCCATGACAGTTATGAGGATTATTTTTTGTAAAAATTAATTCCTCTTTGGCAAATATTCCTGTTAAATAAGGTTTGCTGTAAAAAATACCGATTCTGGGCTAAACTCGCCTTTTACATACATAAGCTATATATTATTTGTGTGTATATCTTTTAATTTTATGTGGGATTCTTATAAGAATAAGAATCCTTTATTGATTTATTGGGTTCTTTTCCAAACAACGTTTAAAGAAAGTTAGTTGATGGAGTGAGCAAAAACATATAACTAAACATAACTTATTACTTTAGAAATATAAACGAAAAATAAAATCCGACAAACACATTTGTTGGGTTTTAGCTTTTGGTTTTCTTACAAACGTATGTCAAGCTAAAACCCGATAAGTACAAATAGTGGTTATGGCCGTTATGAATTTAGGTAATTTTAGTTAAAATCATTGAATACTCAATACAAATAAATAGTTTTATGTGGTTTTAGTGTGAAATAATAATAATGTTTATCAAAATAACACATTTTATCGTGTTTTAGCTTTTCACTTTACGCTAGACTCTTTATTGGGTTGTTATACCAAGTATTTTTCTTTCCACTGTGAATTCCTATGGCATTAAGTCCGCCTCTGTACTATGTGCTTGAAGTGTTAAATAAATAAATAAATTCCGCTTATTGGATTTGACCACTGAAAAGAGCGTCAAAAATGCATTAAGATGGATTAATAAACCGATTTTAGTTTTTTTGATACTTATTGGGTTTTAATACTGTACCCTCGAAAAGGTTTTTTTAATTTTATTTACCATAAGTACATTAATGATATAATTTTTATTATTATTTTTTTATAAATACTTGTAAAATACATAAAAACAAAATCCCAGTTCCGGGAAACGTGTACTGGTAACGCCTTTGCCTTAGGCGTTGTAACCTCAAAATCCGTAAGTATCATGGATTTTAAACAATTCTCAGAAGTGTCCGTTAATTTAATTTGATTACAGTTGAATGTAGTCATCTTTAAGAACACGGGAAGCTTTTTCACAAGACTGTTGCTTCTTAGGCGAACGATGAATGGCTGGTGAACAATGTCCTTTTATTCAATCTGCTTCCTGGGATTCTTACTATTTTAGTGTTTTTATATCTGGGGGCACGGTAGTGGCACGGCAAGGGCAAGTCATTCTATTTTTAAAGAAATTACATTAGATCCCACAACTTTTTAGGGCAGTGGAACTGCTTTGCATGACCAGCATTTTTGTACATGTTATGTTTTTGATGGGATTACTGTTTGTCGAGTAGTTAAAAGATCAAAAGTCTGCCAACCCGTTTTGCCTAGGAATAACATGCTATTTAGTTCGCAGCTGGGTTGTCGAGGCTAGATAGACTGTCACTATTTGTAAAATACGGGTATAGCATGATATTATAAACTTAAAAATTACTATCTGCTTGACATGTTCCGCCTCAAACTATAACAAAATGATATAAATATTGATGTTCGTAGTGCCGACGTTATGTTTAGCCATTTAACTTATATATTGGCGCAGCCATAAAGCATTGCCGTGGCAGTGCTCCGCATAATCGCCGGCTTTCGATATAATACGCCGCTTTGTGCGGATTCCCTGGCATTCGCTCCACGCTTCAAGCTGCGATATGAATATTATTACATTCTTCTGTCCTATATTTATTGTGAATTTGTCAATAGTCTGCGTTGTTTGTAGGGTTGTGTGGTGTACTATTTATAGAATTGTCAGAAGTCACGCGATTACTTTTATAACTTCCAAGGCCTGAGACCTTTAAGCGATAGTTTTGTCCGTTTTATTTTTCTGGCTACAATGAATTAACCGTCTGCTTCTTCTTCTTTTCGAGTTATCAGTTAATGTAAAGTTACAGACAAAATACGTTAATTTAGGGGCTATTTCTTGCTTTTTTTGTTTTCCTAACACGATACACTCGAAAAATGAACTTTCGGCTGATAGCAATTATTGATGATACATAAACACTATTCATGTCTTTTGCAGAGCAAAGAGATAGGTATTTTTCACTTATTGTACTGCCAGTTCTCAAGACTATTTTAACCTTTATTTATCTAGTTATGTTAAAACTGTTGTTTATTCATCGCATATATTCGTTTGGCTTTGCCATCTGTTCAGTATCACCGACAGCACAAAATACCAAACTAATCTACTAGATTACCGCCAATCCGCACAACATCAGCAGCTCTCTGCCATCCCCAGTCCATTGTTCTCGTAATCACCAGCACGTCGGTGATAAACGCAGCGCCCTTGATTAACGTCCGAAGCCACGCCATTAACGGCATTACCCTAACACCTAGGAGTTAACTCACGAGTTACGGCTGATTTGCAACTTGCGCTCCTATGTCTTAAGATATAGAACTACACACAAATAATCGCTGGTGATACGTAGGGTAGCGTTACCTACATAATTGAGGTATGAGAAAAAAAAAAGTAAGAGATCGTCCATGTGGGAACTTTCGTGTATTCAATTTGAGGCAGTTAAAAAGTTGTGCCCATAGTTTTGAAAAAAGCCCCCAAATTGATTTAGAATTCGTTTGTCTAACAAAAACAATCAAAGAAACCCTATAAATTTAATTATAGTTACCAGACCGCAATTTGATGAAAACCGAAAACGTGATCTAATAAAAACTTTCTGAACTAGAACACGCTTCTCACGCTGACTCTCATAAATGTCGTCAAAACCAAATAACCAAGCAGACATAACAACAAGTAATTCCATAAATTGGATTCCAACAATACACACCACTTAGACATCTTGAAAAAATAATCCACACTCTCAAAGGCGGAGTACTAATAAATAATACATAGCAAAAGTTCCCGGCTCGGCTCATACAGAAGATTGATCCAAGCATTCCGAATACATTTACATGTGGGAATAAATCATAACAGAGAAGCTCGAGGCTCATGTCGATACAAGAGAACGACATGAGGTGTAATTTATATTGTTTGGAGGTTCGTATGCCGGTGGAAGTGAGGTTACGAATTTTGATGTTGAACGTGAGGTCTTGATTGATGTTTTCAAATTGTATCCAGAACCAACATTACAGAACTGTTATAAATAAGACTGCCTTGAAAAAGAATCACTGACATCAGGGTACCCGGGTAACCATAGTACGAGTGGCAAAGCACTCCTTTGACACCCAAGTGCACATTATGCTCGACCGAAATTTTATTTTACTGTACGATTTTTTTAATATTTTTTTATAATAGTGTATTTTTTCTTAAGAACATGAACCATTCTAATTTCAATCACGTGGCTAACCTTTTCTCAAACCTAATTCTAAAGAAATTAGGACTCACCTACCTACGCAAAAACGGTCATCCATTATTAATGTAGTGTTTCATTTTCAACCCAGGTTATTGTACTGAAAATCATAAATCACGCCTTCCTTGCTCCACTTTTTACAACATACTAGAATAACAATAGGTAGCGTTGCTCCTAAGCCTAAACCTTAGGGTAATAAAAGCCTTACAGGAAAGTACTTCTTGAAGAATGATTTGGCATATTTTTTTCAGTAGCAAAGCGAGGGAGGCGGTATATTGTTCCTAACTTTTTGCTATTACTGAGAAAAACTTGCTGTAACCCGACGAGTGCTGGCTGATTGAAACAATACATTCAAAGGAATACTTCAGAACTTCGAAAACATCGATGATAGGATTTAGTGAAAAAGTTTTTAGGTAAGTACCGTATATCGAAAGAAAATAGCGATGTTATTCTGGCTTGTTGCGTAAGGATTATAAGAACGTTTGAGTAAATGATAAAAATGGAGAAAGTGCAATTACGTTTTATTCAGAAGGTTAACGTCTGAATAAAACGTAATTGCATGTAATTAAATATTGAATGTAATTATATGTTAATTTATTGTAATTAAATTAATATTAATTGAATGTAATTAAATTAATTATCAGAATCTTATAATTTTTTATAACCATGGCAATATTATGGTGGTGCAGATTTGTCCCATACTCGTTTTAGTGGATTACATGAGGATTATCTAGTATTAGTTGCCAGTACGCTACGCTAAACATATCAAGATGCAGTATAAGTTTAACCCAGATACAGGCGCTGGTAGATATTGCATAAACTAATGTACTGTTCCATCCAGTATTTAATTAAATCCTGTGGAATTTAATAGATATCAGTTTGAGAATCCGACCTATTTGAATATTATGTTTCCAAATTCTAGTCGTGTACAACTTAGGTGATGATGAGGACTGGACCATTATTACAGTCAATTTCATCATCTGATCGACTTCCAATCCTTTGAGCTACTGCAAACCTATCCTCCACTAAAACGATACCCTTTGGTTAGTTAACTCATTTGTTTTGATAATATCCTAGGCTAATCAGGTTCATACGCATAATTTTTAAGAGGCTATCAATTTCAGCAGAAATACTTTTAGTAATTTTGTTCCAGAACTTTTGTGTACTCGAAAACTCTTTTATCCTCGACGTTTAGTGTTAAACATTTTGTTTTATTACTGTGGCTGTGACTTATTCGAGTCGAGAGTAGGCGCGTGGTCTGTTAGCACAGAATGAAATAAAATTGTAGAATCCATTAGCACAGCCCGCTGTTAAACCGTTTTTTATCAAGTTACACTTTCGAAAATACAGTTGGATAAAATTGGTTACCGCACGCTCTAATTCCATTTCTCGATGTTGGTTACTATCCATAAATCATTTTAAGTTGTTGTCGTTATTTACCATAAGTTATAAACTCCTTTGAATTACTTCAACTAGCTGGTAAATGTCGCGTATAAACCCTGAAGGGTTATGATGTGGTGAAGCTACAGCACAAGCCCTTCTCACTAGTTCGGTAGAGGGATGCGCCTGAAGCCATATCAACAACAACAACAACATCAGCCTATAATATTCCCACTGCTGGGACACAGGCCTCCTCTCTATGAGAGGGAGTGGGCTGTAATCCACCACGTGGGCCCAGTGCGGGTTGGTAGATGTCACATGTCTTCGAATTTTTGATTTGATTTTGTCTTTTTTTATTTATTTTTATTTTGATTGATTTTTGAAGCCATATACCGAGCACAAATACAGATCTCAGGTTGCTACTAAGATATTCTTCATAAAAAAACCTATTAACACTTTGCTCTACCTAGGAATCGAACCAAGGACCTCATATTCAGCAGTTGCTAGCTCTTGCGAGCACTAGAGTAACGAGACAATTCCTTTTATAGATAGGCTTTCTTCTTCTTAGCCTGTCTCCACAGACAATGGCCCACCTTCCATCTTGGGCTGCATGCCCTGCCACCTGCACACTTGAGGATCTTATGACTGCATCAGCGAGCGGAGTTCGCTTGGCTGAGTTTTGGGCTAATTATATTTAGCGTCTTGCCGTCGACAGGCTAAAAAAATAAGATAGGCTTTTATAATGTAGTACTTGTATTTTCACACCAGAAGTAGAAAGGAGAAATATTACACACAAGTCAAAGTAGAACCATTTCCAAATGTAGAATCCGAAAGAACTTCACACATAGTCTCGGGGCCGCGCTACTTTATTCGGAGTACGTTTTCATTGTAAAACATTTATCTAACGCGACTTTTCTTACATTTTTCCGTCTTTATCTCGGCACCGGAATAAACCGCTTGGATTAGATGATTCGCTTTGCAGCCTTAAGATGAATCGCTCGGTGACGCAATTTTAACGCAATTTTTGTTGAAGGATTGACAATTTTGTTTGTTATGAAGTTAATTATTCTGACAAAGTTGATTTCAAGAATAAATAAAATTGGATAAAGTAGGGTTAGATTTATTTGTTGATGTCTTTTATTCATTGTGTTTAATAATGTCAATCTACGTGCTCTTTAGTCAACTGATCCCGATCATTTTGGGACCCGTGGGATCAATTCAATAATTCATTATTTTTTATTATTTTTCTTTAGTCGATTGATCCCGCTGTCAAGATAGAAAAAAAATGTCTTCGAATTTCAAATTTGAGTACAAGCGGGTAGAAAAATGATAGGATAATTCACAATTTACTCCGTGACTTGCCCGTGCTACTACCAGTCTTACTACCAGTTGAAAGTATTAACACAGGAACTGATTAATTTCCCGTGTTACTACATGCGATTGGAAACAGGAAAAAAAGAAACATTAAAATGACATGTAAAAAATAGTTATAAATTAAAATAACCTAGCAAAAGTTCTAAATCATCATAAGTTCTGGGTAAGTAAGTAGATGTGATGTGGAGTGTGTTGATACTATGATTGAATTACCTTAAATTTATTTATTAAAAACGTTTACATAAACTAACAACAAATTAAAAAAGGGCATCAAAAATTCCTCCTAAACGCTGTCAGCTGGTATGTGCCCAAGAAACTGGCGGCGTTGCCACGTTGTTTGGCAACATTTAGCCGCTGACCAAGGTCAAAGCCAGCTCTTGGATCACGAGAAGCGTCAACTAGGCGTTTCGATATTATATAAAACAGGTTGTGAGCACTCCAACCCTACAGCCTCAAAGTTTCAACCCTAAACTGGCTCCAAAATATCGTTTCCACAAAGGTTACTAATATTTAGCCGCTTTAGGTTACCTGCTAATACAGCGGCGCCGCCAACACAGCACGATGAGCTTGGAAGATGTGCTGGCGAAAGAGTATCGACTCAATCGTTTTGACCTACACTAAATACCTACCCATCTTCTATCGAAGCAAACAAATGCTGTCCGGATTTTTGCCAAGTCATTGGGTTTTTAAACAGCTGAAACGACGACGGTGACAAGAGCTCCTCTGATGATGTCGTTTCAGTTCTATGTAGATAACCAGAACTCTTAATGTACATACTACCTTAAACTTATGCTAGCCTTGTACCTTTGCTGGGTTATTTTAATTTCTAACTCTTTTAAAGAAGTCCTGTGATTGGCTCCAACGATCACTAAAATCGTGGTCATTATCATTTCAAGAATACTTTTCTTCTTGATTATAATATACAAATCACAAAATGAGTCACCGAGATCAGTTGACCAATTCTAAAATGGTCTTAGTCGATCCTGCCTGTGCGGGATCAATTAACTAAAGAGCCATCTGCTGGCTCTTAACCAAATACCAGCCTGATCTTAAACCTTTACCCAACAGGTTACTATACGACGCATTTTTAAATGTGCGTCAAACTCAAACTCAAAGCGTTTATTTCAATTAGCCCATGCCAAGCACTTTTGAAAGTCAAAAAACAAAAAAAAAAACGCGAAGTTACAGTTCCCAGTCACATAATAAATTGTGAAAGTAATGTAGTTGCCAATTCCAAAGCGTAGATCTCTATGGAGAAGAATGGGCAAGAAACTCCATGGACACTCTTTCAATTAATTATCTGGCCTATTTATGTTTAAAGAAATTTTAACTGGGTATTTTGTTTTGCCTACTACAAGAAAAATACTTACTGTTAAAGTTAAATTACAAAGTAACTGAAAACAAACAAAATTCCACTTTCAAGACACTCTTGTAAGTTTACAAAGAATTCCTAATAAAAACACTGTGTACTAAACAACATTTTGAATTCCACAGAAACAAATACACAAGTAGAACTTGCAAACCAATCCCATTACAAAACAAGAAACCGTAAAACGAGAGTCCATTTTCTAATTTTCCAGGCAAAAAACAACGTTAGGCGAGCAGTAATCCTATGCGTGTCTTCATTACCTAGCGTTAAGGCGATGACTCGACTTGATGAGCTCCTTTGTACCCCTACCTCTCCTGCAACCCCCTGCACCCCTTCTACCCCCTGCGACATCACTTCGTGAAACATTTTAGGCAAATTGTAAAGATGTTGTTCTTTAATTTTGTTTGTACGTGTAGAACGTAATTTTATGTGGGAGATTAGGATCTTGAAGAGAGGTAATGTAAGCGTGGGAAGTAGACCATACGTAACTGCTGCTTGGTATGAAGAAATAAAACTAAAAAGCCTCCTTGATAAAATGGGGTAGGCCTAAATTTTGAACCTCAAAAAGTAAGAAAAGAATCTAGCAATAACAGAACTGTAACTTTTTGATTGCTTCTTATGCTTAGCTCTGTATTAAACCCTACTCAGAGAAGAGACAGCATGAATTATAAACTTATCCTTAAACGAACAAGTTAGTTAGCATTTGTGAAATTGTATTGAAAAAAAAAGTAATTAAGAAATCGAATAAACCCGACTGATATGCAAAAAACATTTAGAAGCAGACCGATTCCACTAAAGATAATTTAAGCTAAGTTTTATGTAACAACGAATGACGTGTTTAATTATAACTGTTAATTTTATCCAACTACCGCCATTTAATAAACCACGTCGGGTTTCCACTAATCAAGTCACAAGCCCCATGAATGGCATCGCTCACTGCGCCCGACTGGCCGAGCGTGAGCACAAACTAGGCAACAGGATTAAGAGCTCAGCGGCTTACACAACTTGTAATCGGCGCTGCTCGTCCGAGAGTTATTTGTATCACTGGCAGTTGGAACTTCAGGGGATGCTGATACATCGGGGAACAGGAGTTTTTGTGGGATGATGTGATTTGTTTCAATCCCGGGTGAAACTTTACATGATATATGACATTCAAGCTCATGCATTGCGACATGAAACAAGTGGTTGCATTAGTTTCGACGTGTTTTGCATTTCATTCAAATCACGATAAGATTTTGTGACGCAATAAAAAATTAATTCGTGTAGGTGGTCATACAGTCATCCGCGAGCATAACTGTAGGTACTGTTAGAATTTGATTTTCGTGTTTTGATTTATGAACTCATGAAACTGTACGTTCCGTGGATGCATTTTTGTTGAGTTACAAAAATGCATCCACGGAACGAAAACAAATTCGTGAACCGGCTGCTCGCGGTGCGCTGTTGTTGTGTAACTTCTCTTCTTTCTGTCACTTTATACGATTGTTTGCTTTTTTAGTTCAATACCTCGTAAAGCTGCCAAGTTCTTCCACCAATTTTCTACGGACTACAAGTACCTATAGATTGTTGGAAATGTATGTGTATAACAAGGTTTTTTACTTGAATTTTAATGATTGTTTTAAAAGTTTTAGGGTGATTTCATAGTCGCGTTTACGCCGTGCGCCGTGCGATTTACCCGCCGTAAGGGTTACAATGAATGTACCATCATATTAATACAACGTATGTAGTTTTGTAATCATGATAATCTGTTGTGAGTAGTATGGAGACTTATTTCGAACAAAACTGTGTAACTTTCAAAATAAACTAATCACCGAAGTTCGATCACAGAATACTGATATCATTTTATGGTTAATTCTATCCAATATTAGTAAAATTAAGCAATCAAGTGTGGTGGTTAATTTATATAATATTCCACAAAGTTGAATGACTAATTGCAAAAGATTATCTATTAGAACAGGTTAATTGTAAGGTTTGTAAGGGTAGCAGCTGCAGCCCGAGGAGAAGATGGCGGGACGCCTTGGATGACTTCCTCATTAATTGGAGAGAAGAAGTATATACCATCAAAAGAAGTGGAATAAAAAGGAGGCGGTCTTTGACCTGGAGTGGCACGGTCAGGTATGAAAGTCGCTATACATATAAAACATATAAGACGTCTTAGTATTATAACGATCCATATTAACAGACTTGAGTAAAAGACATAACAATATTTTCATCAATGGTTACACAAATTAGCAAAACAATATTACATCAGATCACACTGAGCAGCACAAAACTAGATGTAATATTGATAAGTGTTAATCGACTTCTGATGCCGACTGTACAATATGGGCTCATTAAAATCAAATGTAAGGTTGTATTAATAAATAAAACTACAGTTTCGCATTGCAGTGGCAACTACTAGAACCAGTAGAAAGTCGTGGACACAATTATGTACAACGTCGTCGTACTCGTCGCGTGTCAGAGCTCAAAAACAAATAGTTTATTATGCTAATGGAAGTTTTTCAATCTGAATGCAAATCCGACACGAGACTAACGAGGAATGGAGACGTTTAAGCTCAAATTGGAACGTTTAGGGATATTATGTTTATTTTATTTAGCTGTTGGGTAACATGAGATAGCTAAAATAGAATAAAAGGGCACAGTAACTCACTGGGTACCGACGCAGCAGATGAACTGGCTAAAAAGGGAGGGTAGACAACAGTACATGGTCCGG
Source organism: Cerastis rubricosa (assembly GCA_949152445.1). Lineage (NCBI taxonomy): Eukaryota > Metazoa > Arthropoda > Insecta > Lepidoptera > Noctuidae > Cerastis > Cerastis rubricosa. Next base: position 23,607,445 of record OX424531.1, on the reverse strand, counting down.
AACCACTGCTGCCCATACCCCAAGCGCAAATAAAATCATAGGTGCGTAAGAAAACCGAGGAAACACACCAAATGGAATGGAGAAACAGAGTAAACTGCAGGCAAACGAAGATTGCAGTTCCGGAAGCATCAAACAGACTTGCGGCATTACCAGATTGAAACGGGACAAGATTATAGGTATCATAACTGGCCACTGTCCCCTAAACAAACACCTTTCACCATAGGTGTGACAGACAGCCCTCTGTGCAGAGGATGCATGGAGGTGGAAGAAACACCACAGCACGTGCTCATGGAGTGCAGAAGCGAGGCAGATCAACGGGCACGGACTTTTAAATCGCCAGCATCGCTCCCGGAAGCCTGCAGCAGCCTAAAAAGGCTGCTAGCTTTCTGGGAGGACATGGGATGGTTAAAGTAACAAGAGGATTTTCATACGTACAATGGCGTCAATGGCCCAGTAAAGTGCCTTTAAAAATCAATTACAGTAACGTTGCAAAATCTTTATGGAATCCTATTATTAAACACAGCAGTTACGATGAGTTCATTTACATCACATTTAAGTTAGGTAAGCCGGGCTGTTTCAGCATTTAGCCTCTTTATTGGACCATTGTACGTATGAAAAATCCACTGGTTACTCCAACCATCCCAGGTCCTCCCAGAAAGCAGCCTTACATACATCACACTTATATTAATTCTTTGAGTTAGATGTAAATCTTAAACTAACACCCCTGTTATGTTAGAAGCATAAGTTAGCTAGTAATTACTTGGATAGTTTAAGATAATAATCCATCTTCAATAAACCAATATCTGCAATCTGGTCCGTCGGAATGCTATAACAAATAGGGGTCAGAATCCGATGATTATTGCATTGATTCTGGATGCCGTGACCGCAGGGATTGGAATTAAAATTAAAATGGATCCAATACTTTTGCCGCTCTCCAATTATTTTGTTAATTGGACTGCTGGTATTTGCGTTAATTGTTGTTATAAAGAATCCTTTTTGATGGAAGGACGCTGAACCGTGAATTTTGGGCTTCATTTTGTGATGTTTTTTGCATTTACACAATCACTTAATTAAATTTAACTTAGAGATTACAATGTTAACATCAACGTTCACCAATTAAAAACTAATACATTCGATGTATGACAATTTTGTTAGAGCTTATGAAGCGAAAAATTTGAATAAAAATGGTGAGGAAAAATCTTATAGCAAGCAAATAAGCTATGAGTAAATAAGATTTAGTGAAATACAAAACAATTCCTGGATATTTTTAATAACCCTAACGATACAAATTATAATTTTCATTCTGTGGCAAAATAACACTCAATAAAAGTGTTGCATACAAATGGAACGATGGAATTTATATTGCATCTTAGCCAAGAAAAAAAACCTATTTATTAGCGTATTTTACCACTGCTCGGACACAAGCCGACTCTGCGTGAGAGGTGGTGGGTCGTAAGTCACTACGTGGGCCCAGTGCGTTACGTGACTGTCACATGACTTTGTATGTTCTACTCTGTCTGTCACAACGATTTTCTCACGATACTTTCCTAAATAAATCAATAATTTATATACACAGCAACTCACGATTTTAACAGAACGCCAGCTGCCAACACCACCAGTACAACATTTTTTAAATAATAAATAATTTCGGGTACCTATGTCACAACTTCCTTTTATTTATTCGCATTTTATCGATTTCTTGACATTTTTGGGTCAACGCGTGCCAAACATACTGTTCATAATATTTTTGTTTTATTCATGAACATCAATAAAAAAACATACATATGCCAATGGAAAATTTATTATCGTACAAGGTTTTCTTTGTATGGTAAAACATTTATTATGTTTTGTTTAGATAAATATTTTATTTCATCTCTAGTTTTGATCTCCTCATCAATCAAAATAATTATAAATGGGTCAAATCTGAAAAACTTCGGTCTGATTAATAAAACTATTCTTCGGATGTAAAAATCATTCAATCAATCGATAGATTCATTGGTGAGAAGCCTGAAAATGCAATAATTATGAGGCAGGTTCTAAACTGAGAAATTGGAACTTATTTTAGTATTTAGTGGTTACATCCAGCAGGGGTATCGTTTTAGATAGTAACAGGGTTGTGGATATCCAGGGCTGCGGGTTGTTCGAAACAGATACCGTGGCCCTGGAACAAAAAGGGCTAAGAAGGAACATGGATGGGTTTTAGTCAGTCAAGTCTGACACTCCCTTCCGCTCCGCCCAGAGCGGAAGAAGTCATTTGATGATTTCCCATCCTAAAAAAAAAAAATGGGTTGTGGATATCAGATAGGTAGTCTATCTATGTAAAAAACTGATATTCAGCTAGTAGACTGGATGCCAACCTCAACATAATTATGGAATTGAGTAAAGGCTGTACAAAATGTTAAAAAAGCCCCATCCGATCCGCGGGGGTGTTATTAGGTATCCAGATTATTACAATTATTTATGTAGTCCTTTTTGAATAACAAGTAAAAAATGTAATAAAATAAGGAAACTAACATGGCAACACAGGATAACACTCCGGTCGCTGCTGAGGTAGTGACTTCATAAAGAAACAACTGACGATCGAACATACTAATGCCGATAATTATGGTGTTCTCACATTTTAAAAGCTTGTTAAATTTTAGGGAAATGGTGGTAATATGGGCTCAAAAATCGGGTTTTAAAATTCATTAAAATTTTGACTTTCATGAATATTTTATATTTGGTAATGTCATTAGTATACCTACCTTCCCTTTTCGGATCAGACAGGGTTTTCCTAACATATTGTATATAGGCAGATGATGACCTCTTCTGATTTGTGTTTCCTCTATCTGCCCCTTCTGTAACTCTCTATTGACACAATAAATAATTAACAACATTTAGTAAAGCTGTTTATTTGCATACTACAATAGCCAGTATTATAGAATAATTTATGAGTATTATGTACGCCAATAGGGTCCCACATATCCGTGACTACTAAGTGATTTACATTCGTAATTACTGGGTGTTGATCTTTGATGGATTATAACGTCATTAGTCGTAATTAGGGCAAACGCCTCTTATAGCGATATTTAGCATAAATTATATGAAAGATGGGTGTGTGACTGGTAATTTTTTTGTTTATGTTGTTAGTTTTAAAGGCCACAATCATTGTATAACTTTTAATGCAACCTTTATTTCTTAAAGCTACAAAGTATGTTGTCATGTTTTCGTGTCTTAAATTAAGCTATTTTAGCAGTGCCTTAAAAAAATCAGGGACCAGTCACTATAAAGTGTACAAATAAACCAACCAACCAACTCAACTACAAAAGAGCAAAAACTTAAAACTATACACAAAAAAAAACAATCAATGTAAAAACTTTCACATTTCTCAGAGAACCACAAACCAAGGCCGAATATTTCGATAAGAAACAGGGTTTTCTTTTCAATATTTTTCTTAAGCCAAACATTTTTCATGCCTAACCGACCCATTGCTAACAATTTAATGAACATCATTCTTAAAGTTCTTCGTTGAAACTATAAACAAGTTATGAAAACAAACACTTTGATACTAACAAAAATAATAACGAGAATTTCAGGTTAGCTGTAGAAACTCATAGAACCTTTAGTTGAAGAGCTACTTACGACCGCAAGTACTAAAGTTGTTGTAGGAGTACGAAACAAGTTGTTAGTACTTAAATATGTAGCGATTCTCTCTTCGCACGGTAATGTTGTTGTTCTTGGAGTAACCGCGAAGGTTTCATTCATATTAGATGTCTTGTATGATCGCCTGACGAGGAACGTTCTCGAACGTTCGTAGGTAGTCTACAAAGTTTTTTCCAACTCTCGACGTTGGTTGGGTACTCAGAATGTGTTAAAAGTTGGAGTACTTTTATTACTTCTGCTATAATAGTTGCTGTTACATATACTTAGTTATTTTGAGATAGCAAATTGAAGTGTGAGAGGACAAACACTTTGTTATATGGCTTTGTAGATTTTGCAATCGATGCCAAAGGTGTTAAGGGTTGAAACTTAGTAGTATCATCAATAAGTTGTCTAAAAGTGTCTGTATAGCCTTAAGGACCTTTTGTGCTGCCTGCTCAAGGACTTTGAAGTTTCCAAACAGTCCTTAGTATCACTAAAATGAAAACCTTTTCAACATTTTGAAAAATAACGTCTACAATATTATTTCCCATAAACTATACAAAGTAAACAAATGTAAAAACTTGAACTTTTTCTAGAGAACCGCAAAACCTCGGCCGAGTATTTCGATTGATTTTAAAATACGAGCGTTCGGACCGAAATCAAATTGAACAACTCGATTTAAAAATCGTGTATTTCGCGCATCAGTGGCCAGCAGTGGTTCACTTTTTTCGAGAACGTTCGTTATAAAGGTTATTGAATAAATTAAAACTTAGAGATTTTTTGTGGAAATGTAGATTAATAATTAAGGTTATTGCTAAAGTTTTCAGTTCTGCAGCCCACCTAGGTTGGTGGTAATTAGAAATGTATGTGGAATTATTCAAAGTGTTGTGCTTTGTACACGGTTTTAGCGCGGCTTACTCTTTTGTTTCTGCAAGTCGGTAATTTAACTGCATTCTCCGTTTTGTTTTATCGGGTTCGTTATTATAGTCCTGCGGTGTATGTTTTTTTTATTTGGACACAGAATTTTGCGAACACCAACGTACTTGCCTCGGGTTAATATTCTTGATGATACTAGTCTGTGCGACCACTTTTTGCTGTAGATTTCTGAATCTTTATAATTCACTAGTCTTACTGTTTGGCTTCCAGTGTTACCAAGTGAGCGACATCTGACATCCACAACCTTGTCTGATTCCTAGTAAAACGATAACCCTTTGTAAGACTAATTATCCAGGTCACACTGACGAGGGCTGTGTTTCAACAGTGGTAACGTTATAGGCAGATAATTGAAGACTGATTGTCAGCTCAGTCCGATCACTATGTATGGTAAGCCTATCCCTTGGGAGAAGCAAGCCAAGTACTTAGGAGTCTTACTTGACAACCGCCTGTCTTTCGCGGCGCACATCAAAGCAGCTCGCGACCGAGCTGCCTTTGCTATGGGTAGGCTTCATTTCATGATCTCGGCAAAAAGCAAATTGTCACTCAAGTGCAAGTTGCGCCTTTATACCGCGGTGATCCGCCCCATTATGACGTACGCTTGCGTCGTGTACGCTCACACCAAGCCTAAGTACATCCATAGGATGCAAACCTTGCAGAACCGGTTCTTACGTAGAGTCACGGGAGCCCCCTTTTATGTCCGTAACGACCGTCTACACGTAGACCTTAGAATGCCCACCGTCCTTCAGTTTATGAAACGTCTTTCGAAGCGTTTCTTCGATAACACCAGTAAACACCGTAATCCCCTGATCGCAGCGGCCGCCCGTTACGAACCCTCGCGCATTAGTACAGTACGCCGTCCTCGGCATACTCTCGTCACTCCCGATGATGCTATCACCCTCCTCCAGGAGAGTAGCAAAGAGACTAGCACTCTTAAAAAGTTCAGACACAAACCGCCGTCTTTCCGACCTCGCCGTCGAGGTCCGTCGCGACGTCCCGGTCCATGCCCTCCCCGACCCTCGCTCGAGCCAGCCCGCGATGCTGTGCCAGTAGTTTTAAATCAGCCCCTAAATAATGATATCACTCAGATCCAGCCTGTCCCCATGCAGTCCTCCCCCAGCGACGCCCTGAGCCGAGGCTCGTACCTCACAGGGGGTGCCCTCAGCGTATAGTCGCTTAGTTTGTAAGTTTTTATGCCCTGGCTGGAGGCCTTACTCTTAAGGCACCCACAGGATAGTCCGGTTAAGCAGACGACAACCTCCTAGGTTGAACTGCGAGATGCCATTCATAAAAAAAAAAAAAAAACTGATTGTCAGACTCTCGGTTATCAGACTGCATGTCAAAGATTATTAGAACCAACGGCTCAAAAGGCTATCCGTAGCACAGAGAATAAACCTGAACCCGAATATTCACTGTGATCATGACACAGCAAACCAATAATAACATTTATAACCCCAACAATCTTGCTTACAATACAAACCCGAACAGTATTCAGGAGCAGTTTGTCTCTGTTGTATGCAAGCTTTAGTACCTGGCGTATTCTGCCAAGCTTCGCATTACACTCCTCACGAGTCTTGGCACGACCTGTTTTGGCAGCCATTTTCATACGTTAATCCAAAACACTGGGTACTTAATACTGAATTTTCTTGCTTCTCTTTTGGTAACGTGAAAGACACAAGAAGACCATTGTTTTGCGAGAATGTCGGAAAAGTAAATATGTACATACTTTTGCGGTATCAGAACATATAACTTTAGGAATAGTTAGACCTAGTCTGTGTCTGCTTTACAGAATTCTATGATCAGTGATATTATGGCGAATTGTATATTAAAGTAACATTGATTTACGGTTTATTTGAATAAATCTTTGTCGGCTCATGTTTCAGAGTTGTGATAAGGTATGTTGAGATTTGGCAATTTTTTGTAAGGGATTGATCTAACAACTAGGGCCAAGATACTAAGCATATATTTATTTGAAATACAGGATAAGTAATCAACCAAGTGGAATTACAAAAGTTAAGCCAAAACTCACAATTTCCATAAAAAAATTTCAGCATAATTACAGCAAACATTTCACACATAAAATATGGGCCGACAGAAATGGGGGTGTAAATGAAAATGAAGTGAGCTGCCACTGACGGACAGTCTTAATTGTACTTTTATTTTTCGCCTGTTTAAACTGAAAATAGATAACGAAGTTAACTTTCTCTTTCTGGAACTTTATAACAGTATTTTGGTTGTTTATTTTGTTCATTCTTTAAGTCATTAAAAGATAGAATAATTATTTTCTAAAGGTTTACTAATTAAAAATCGCTTTAAGCTAATGGGCAGACTTTTTAACGCTACTGTCTTGCTAATATAAATACTTCTTTTCAGTAAAAAAAGATACCGGCCGAATAGATAACCAGCGTCTTTTTTAGAAGTCGGCGATTAAAGAAAATTAATGAATCATGTCACTAATATTATTTACTTACAGATGGACCAAAGCATCTAAGGAGGTTTTATCAGTAATCCTGTTATAGCCAACGACGGTTTACCATCGTACATACTAACATTGGAATAGCTCGATTACCTTATACATTCGTCTCACGATAGTCGCACACATAAACAAAACCTTACATAGATTTAAGCGAGGATCAAAGGGGATTCTTTCGCGACATTCACCTAAAAATCCGTGAAAAATTACCTACACGTGTGTGCGTACGCAAAGAAAATACTAAAGTAAGTCAAGTATTTATTATGGAACTATATCGTCGTAAATTTAAATCACAAAGGAGCATCGAGGCACCGATAAAAAACCTGAAGGTACTCACAGAGGTCCTTCCACGGGATTTATGTTTCCGACTTAAAACAACCGTGTTCCGGGATAGTTTGCTGTTGTTTACCTTTGAAAGGGACCTGGCTTAGACGGGAGTAAGGTGGATAAGATTTCATGACGTTCTAGATTGACAAAAGCGAAACAAAATAACGACTGATGAAGTAAAAGGATTAAGCAAGGGGTATTTTGTCTGATTGGCCCGAACCAAATGGCCCAAGGGCCATTCGAAGCTACCCTACAATCGTCTACGTTCCAAAGGACCGAAGATATAAACACACATCAAGTACATTCGCGTGCAAAAGTTAAAAAGTTGAAATAAAAGATTTAATTTTTTACACGGGCGCGACCCGCGGCATCTGTTGACCTAACGCATTTTTAAATTGGTTATCTTGTCCCGCTGACTAATTGTATGTTTTGTATAGTCAAGAATAAAAGTTTTCTTGATATGATAACTACCACGACCTTAGTGATCCCTTAGTGACCTTAGTGAGTTAATTGAAGGACTTCTTTAAAATAGTTAGAAATTAATATAACCTAGTAAAGGTATTAGGCTAGCATAAGTTTAAGGTAGTATGTATATTATGAGTTCTGGGTTGGATCTGAACCGGTTTTCCTCTGCATAAGATCTCCAAATATAAAAAGAAAAAAATATTTTCATTATACATTCACCCATGATATTTTTTTTTAATCATAACTTGTTTTCGTTTGGAAAATTAGATAAGAAGAAAATCAGTTAATATTATACATCAGTGAATAGTTAAAATTCAAATACGATGCGACTATTGTAATGTATGCGACTGTCACTTTAAATTAATTTTGAAATCATTCTATCACCGGTCCTTTCGAACCTGGACGATTTTTGGTTACGTTCGAATGGCCCGCGGTCCAATCGATTTGGGCCGTTCAGACTAAATAGCCCTGGAAGGATTGGTAGCAGGTGGTGTGTTTTGTGTTTCCTGTCCATCCTTGTGGAGAAAAAAGGTGTGATATGCATGCATGGAATAATAGAAAACAACCATCAAATCACAATGTTTACGTGATGATTTCATAACTAACGAGTATCATTGAGATATCAGTAAGCCATAGACATATCTCTTCGTCGCACGTGGCTTAGTAATAACAGCCGCACGGGTCAATCGAAAAATAAAAATTTAAATATTTTTATTTCACATTTGCCTTCATGGGCACTTATAAAACGTGGACAAAAGGTGCACGGTTTGGGTTGGTCGTTTCTTATGGAGAAGAACCGTCAAGAAATTCCATGGTTACTCTTTTAAAATCATTTGGTAATACAATATTTGTATGTTACACCGTCAGTACTTAAGTATGGGAGGACAGCGTAGGCCCGAAAATAAGTCGTTGCTTACTACAAAACGTAGAACAAGGTCGATTTTCAAGGTAGTGCTTGACTAGGTGGGTTTGTGGATGGGTGACCACCCATTATATACCGAGTTTCTACCCCTTGTGAACCCGGCTGTCTTTCACAGATCTTTGACAGTCGTGACAGATAAACAGTGGCCCCAAAAGTCTGACGACCGGTCTTAACAAGGATCATTGTATTGCCCAGCATTAACTAGATAGTCTGGAATAGTATATAGGCACATTCTTTTTCCCGAAGTCCACACGGTCATAAGCGGTCATCGATTAAATCCACATAATTATCATGTGGATTAGAAACATGTTCCTAATATCTTTATACATTTTGATCGCTATTCCAAATGCTAACAATCCAAGACTGAGCATGAAAAGATAAAATATATACCTACAACATTCACCTTTTACGATCAGTCGTAATATTAGATTAGTTTCCAAACTAATCTGTTAGGATAAATTAACTTGTTTTATGCCAGACATCAAAAGGAAACGCTAATTTTGGGTACGAAATATTATCATGTATTTGGTAATAAACTAATAATACTTTGATTTAAATGCTGTATACCTATTGAGATTATTTAGTGATGAATAATTTAAATACAGACCTAAATATTATGAAGAGTCTATATTAATCGTTAGGTACTGAAACTCATTACCCTATACAGAACAATAACAGTCAAATAAAATGTAAGGCCAGTTGTCCTTGTCGCTTCTAAAAAGTTACACACTTAATAAAGCGTTCGTAAGTCGCGTCATGCAAAAAAACGGCTACATCCCACAAACCTAAAGAAACGCAGTAAAAATCGGACACAATTTTGTCACCCTCCATGTTGACACGTCGTTTTTAGGGGTTCCGTACCCAAAGGGTCAACCGGGACCCTATTAGTGGGACTGCGCTGTCCGTCCGTCCGTCTCTCACCAAGCTATATCTCATGAACCGTGATAGTTAGCCTGTTGAAATTTCTACAGATTATGTATTTCTGTTGCCGCTATAACAACAAATATTAAAAATAGAATAAAATAAATATTTAAGAGAAGAAGAATTTCCCATACAAAAAAGTGATTTTTTTGCTCGTTTTTATAAATAATGGTACGGAACCCTTCGTTCGTAATTACATATCGAGTTTCCTACGTGCCTCGGAAAGAACGTTAAGCCGTTAGTCCCGGCTGTCATTTGTAGATCTTTGACAGTCGTTACGAGTAGTCAGAAGCTAAAAGTCTGACATCCAGTCTTACCAAGGGGTATCGTATTACCCAGTTACTGGGTTGTGGTGGTCAGGTAGGCAGTCGCTTCATGTAAAATACTGGTACTCAGCTGCATCCGGTTAGACTGGAAGCCGACCCCAAGATAGTTTGGGAAAAGGCTAGGCAGATGATGGTACGGAACCCTTAGAGCGCGAGTCCCACTCGCACTTGGCCGGTTTTTGTCAACATAATTACGGCTACACATTACTTCTCGTGTTTAGTACTAAACATTCCTACCGCAAGCCCTACGATTTATGGCTTCAAAACATTTAAAGCACTAAGTTACTCATACATTAGCTATTCATTGCTAATCTACCATCTAGTTCAAAATTATCACTTCAACGAGAATGCTAATACCCTCCCGAAGGGTTCAACCTCTCAAATGACACTTCTAATTGTTCAACCCTTTGTGGTCCAAGATTAGTTCGCCACATAAACTTTACAGCTGCCATAATAGATAGATACGGTATAACGTTTTGATTAATACAATTTGTGGATACAAATTGATGATACCCTCGAAAGTCTGAAGCAATTAGCAATTTGTTTGTATCTCTATCCATTTCGATTATTAATTTATTACTTTTGGCTAAGTTTTTGTTGGCTGTCTTTTGTTTGTCTTTGGAATTAGGCTTCGGTAACTTTCTTATAACTTTGTTTCTTGGTTTTATAGCTGAAAATGTATTTATTTCAATTGTAATTAATTATGTATAAAGGCTCTTACCCGCTGCATCGGAATTACGACGTCGACGAATTATGACGTTGGCGATCCGGTAACGTCTCATTACGGCACCTTCCTTGACAACTACCCAAGTCAATATGGCTACCCGCAACAACTTGACGTTACGCCAGAGAGAATTGTAGATCGCTTCTCTCTCGTGTGTGGTCACAGTTTAGTTTGCAACGTGAATCATATGAAGCCTTTTTGCAAAGGCACCGACATATATTTAGAATCTTTTCAGAAAGTTGTTCATATTTTTCTAAAGATAAGTGGAAAGACTAAAGGGCGGCCTTTTCCTTGCATAAGTAATAATAATGAATATATATGTCTCTCAAATCAAATCAAATTAAAATATTTTATTTTACATAGGCCTATATGGGCACTCATAAAACGTCGACAAAAGATGCACGGTTCGGGTTGGTCGTTTCCTATGGAGAAGAACCGGCAAGAAACTCTCTACGAGTTTACCTGCTAAATTAAGCTCATTCATAACTTCAGCAACAAAATTTTCATCTAACATTACCTGAACTTCCTCAGTCTCAAGTTTCTTCACATGATTTACTGGCTCACCAAGATTATCTTCTATCTCTGCAATTGTGAGGTCGGCAAGTCAATTATGTAATTATGAAGCTCGATGTTAGCTACCCATAATTATGGCAAAACTTGTTCTAGGAGAATTTCGCTGGTAAACGTCAAACTTTGCAAAATTCTCCGGCATAGTTAGATCTATAGTTAGAGATAGATCCGGCCTGTATTACGACAGCTTGGAATTATTCATTAAAGATGTTCGTGGGAGGCGAAACAGAATACGGCGGTACTTATTTGAATAAGACAATCTGGAAATATTTAGGACGGAGATTTAGTGATGTCTCTTACATACTTTGGGTTTGCTATGTGTGTTACTTTGAATAATTTAATGTGAAACCTCGTGTTTCAGTGTAAATGTGGGTCCTATAGTTCTTTGGTTTTTCTTTTTTTTTGCCCGTCATTAAACTTAAACACAAGCATCTGCGCATTCCAAAAGTTAAAAGAGAAAAAAAAGCCGGTCTGACAAAATTTGGTTTATAGTCAATGGACACGAAAATAAGAAGAATTAATTAAAATTCTCAAGTGTCGAATACCTATCTGTGCCCTTAGAAAATAATTGGACATTTCCATAAATATGGCGGCTTATCGAAAGACCGTCAATAAATTGGAAACCAGTGAAATAAATATTGAATTACAGTTTTAATCTTACAGCGAGAGGCCGCAGAAATTCTTTGATGTCGAAAGTTTTAAAGGGAGCGGTGGGAGCCACACAACGAAGTTAATTATAATATTCTAGTCTAACTTTATTCTCTTTGCAAAATCTAATGGACGCCAAAGTTTATGGATAGTTTGCTTTTCATTTAGGCGATGAAAGAAAATCATGAACAGCTTTATCAAACGATGATGTTAACTAACCTAGGTATTATTTTAATTACTTATGTAACTCAACACGGTCGGCGCAGTGACCGAGAGATTGCCTGATGCCTGAACGACTGAATCGATTTTGATGGGTACACAAATACATCGTGACCTCAGTTGGGATATAAGACATTTATTATGATATTTATTCCGGTACTATGTTCCCGTAATAAAACCCGATCTTTGTGAGGTCGAAGCAAAAGCAGTGAGATAACATACTTCGCAAAGCACAGTTCTTGCGTAATCTCCATACAATTACAGTTAAACCCAGTACTATTTTCAACAACACAACACGGTTTTTTACTAACTTTGCACGGAAGAATATACATCAAGATGTAGATAGTCGGTGAATCTATAGTTCGAATTAACCTTAATCCTTCCTACAGTAGTTAGGGTCTACATACAATACACTCAGAGGTACTACAACTTAGGTACGATAAGATTGTATCGCTACTGAGGTGCCTAATAAAAGCCTGGCAAACGCTGCGGAACAATCTATGTGGGATGCTAAAATAAAGGTTGGGTGAGCACTGGAGATTCACACTGATAAGGAACTAAGTAGCGCGCCTAATTAAAATGCTGATTTAACAAGATTGCGAATGGTAATGAAGTGTTGCAGGAATGTAAGTGAGCTACTGAAACTAGGGCGCTTTGTATTTCCATGACTGTTTTGGTAAAAAGGATTAAAAGACTGAATTTCAAACTGGGGTTTAAAGATCTGGCCACGTTACTAAGGTGAATCTTGTGCGAGAAGCGAAACAAAAGTCTCTCAAACCGATATGCAGGTATACAAACTGTCGCAAATTGTCGTGTGATTTCCAAATTATTAAAATATTCGACTCGCTAAGACACGTCCCGCAACCCGCGAGAGATTTGCCTGCGTTTGGCCAGAGCTCTAAGTAGATGATACACATAACAAGCCAAACAAATTGTTTATCTTATTTTGTGCTTCAATTATGACAAACTGTGCTAGCAAAGTGTTGAGATACCTCACTTGTAAGTCCATGTGAGTTTGAATTCTCGTCGCTGTTAGGATTATAATGTCACGTTCGAGCACAACTTTTGTTGGAGATGCTAAATAAATCTATTAAAATAAAGAAAACGGGGTGTTTCCAGAAAGCTCTTCAGAGCTCCGATTTAGATTGTAAAATAGCACTTTAGATTTACAATTGAAGCGAAAGCAATACACAAAGCAAATCAAGCGCCGGTTTTGTATTTATCTACAGTTATAGCGTTTCAGAATTTATTGGTTTATCTAACAAACTATTCTGCATGGTGTCGGACGTAAACAATACCACCATCCCATATCGTGGGTGTCGTAAGAGGCGACTAAGGGATTAGCCAGAGAATGGGCTGCAGCGTTCTCTGTGTTTTTGTAACAACTGTACTGCGATCGCCAACTTTTATTTACTTTTTAACGATTATGGCATAACCCAAAATGTCAATGTGGCGACACTTGGGGGAGGCCTATGTCCAGCAGAGAACGTCTTTTGGGCTGAAATGATGATGATAATCTAACAAATAGCACACTAAACCCTTGTGGAGGTCGGCCCGTGGATAGATAACCACCATCTCTAACATATGGAAACCCCTGGTGCCTCGAAAAGTACGTTAAGACGTTGGTCACTGTAATTACATAGTCGATTTTTAAAAGGTGTAACTGGTGGTTAGAAAGTCTGACATACAGCAATGCGTGCGTCGGTTTACCCAGTTATTGGGTTATGGAGGAGACCTTCGGTCTAAAATAGGATTAATAACCTGCATCTGCCTCATCATTAAACTAGCACTCAACATAGTGGAAAAAAATGGGCAGTTGTGGATGATCTTTCTGAATCCATGTGATTTAGCAATATTTATTTATCAAATGAGTTCGTTAACACCGTAGCAAGGGGTATCATAGTTGAAAGTTATAATTGTAACCTCTTCAAGCGTTTTATTACCTCCAAAATATTTTCCCTTCCCAAAGGATTCCTCCGAAATGTTTCATTAAAACTTTGTTTTGTGTAATAAAAGCTGTCGGTATCAAGGTGGAATCTGTCAAAGTTGCTACTCATTAGCTGCCGAGTTCTTTGGCTATTGGTAGAAGTTTTACGTGCAAATTGGGAGCGCCGGGAATTCTCGGAAGATGATTTGCTGCTTCAGATTATGAAAGCAAAGTTGATGCGTTGAAAGAGGATTACTTATAATATAATGTAGGTAATTACTTATAAAGTAATGGGTCTTTTACTGTTTAACATGAACGTTGATCATTCATTGCGTCGTGTCTTGCTCGTCCAGCGGTGGGAAGGTCAACTGCCAAAATGGGGCCATATGCAATTCTCAATCGGACAAAGCGTTATCAACTGTTTCCGTCGGATTTTTTTAGAAGCATCTCAAAATCCGGATTTGTATTCGATAAGTTCCAACTATATTACGTAACGTAACGTGCACAATAAACGTGATTTCGTAGTTGACGTAAATGTTATGTAATACTGACTTACTCATCGAAGAATACCTACAGGCATCATCAAGATGATGTTATACTTCTGCCTAATAAAACTGAAATACCTAATAGGTCACATTCACCTAGAATGCGTCCTATATGTCATACATACCTACATTTCAGCCGTCAGCTAGAGCCTAAGCCGAAAAGTTCTCATGACTGTAATCTCCTGTTCATGTGTGATTATCCATGTCGTGCAGTTATAAGCCTGGGCTGTAATCTTCTTTTCTGTGAAATTTTCATATTAGGCTTAGTTGTTAATTTATTAGTTTGTGGTAAATTCTTAGTGGATTATACCTACCTTAAATTGATATAGACTATAATTAGTATACTAAGTCATGAACTGAACTAAGCCGCACTTAACCACGCCTACATTCCACCCTGTTTGTTCGTAAATTGACATATAAACGCTTACTTTTATTTGTCAAATTTGAAGAACCGTAAAACTATTAGATCAGGTGAAGTTGGCGTTTTGTAAGAGAGAAACATGAAGTCGTTTTTTTTTAATATAATATATTTATTTAATCAAAGTATGTACCATTGCTATTTATGCACTTTTGCTATCTCATAGGTAGTTCATTGATCCCTCTACTAAAAAGAGTTCGAAGTCTTATAACATCAAGATCAGACCAAACTTCAAGCAAACACCTCTGACTAATGACAAACAATCCGAAGGTTCCTGTGTTTTTATCTGAGCAATTGACGTCGAAAGGCAGACGCCTGTTCTTTTTAGCCGGAGATTTGTCAAAATCCACGCACAATAATACACAATAAACTTAAAGTTTTCTTTCAAAATATACTAATCGTTCACAATTCGTTACACAGCTCAACTTTTAAAAACCTTATTAAAACTTTATAACCAGGTAAATTCGGAGAAACACCATTCATTTACGCTTTTCAATTATGGAGAGTGACACAAACTTTTCAGGAATTAGACAATGCCGAAATCGCTAATTATGTTACTTTAGACGTCGAACACTTATCTACTTATCTGCAAAAATATAACAATATCTTGACTGTATTGTCTCAAAATATAGGAAGTATTTTTACTAACTTTGACGAATTTGTGGTAACATTATCTCAAATCGAAATTGATGTTGACATTTTGATCCTAACTGAGTACAGACTTAGTTCTAACAAACCAATGCCAGTGTTAAATAATTATACTTCATTTCTTACGACTAGACACATTGATCAAAATGACGGCATTATGGCTTATATTAAAAATTGTAAGGGAAACGAACCTATCTTTAACTTCACTATAATTGGAATTTACCGTTCTCAATCTAATGTCTCCGCAGATAACTTCATTAATTCAATAGATCAACATCTCCAAACCATTCAATCGCATAAAAACATCATTAGTAAAGGATACATCAATATAAACTTAATAAATTGAAAAACCGTCGGAATCAGCACAATTGCGGGCAAATAGGTTGTCTTATTTAAATAATTATGACGTCTGTTCATGGTTTTCTCCCGGGACACTGCTGCTTACCAGGGAGCAGAGGTGCCTTGATCATATGCTGCAAAAACAAACATAAAAACTACTGTACTGTACTGTTCATGCACAAAGCTGTATCCTCTTTGGCAAATACTCCTTTTAAATAAGGTTTGCTGTAAGAAAACCCATTTCTAGGTTAAGCTCGCCGTTGTACATAAGCTATATATTATTAGTGTGTATATCTTTTAATTTTATGTGCAATAAAGAATAAAGGAATAAAGAATAAAAAAGCAGACATAACTAAAAATTCTGCATTTGTGGCAATTCTGAACTCATCTATAACTGATCACTTAATGGTACTATTATGTATATCCCAGACATATAAAGCTACATCCAATAAAAAAATAAAACTATTACTTATTTTGAAAAAGCTTATCAATCCCAAGTGAGCGCGGATATATCTCTTTTCAATACATACAACGACCCAATTACCTTTGCTGATAAGATGATTGATGTGATCAGAACATATTCTCTCCTTCTTACCACTAGAATTAAAATAGTCACCAGCTCCAAGCGTACTTTTAAACCCTGGATATTTACAGAGGCCCTGAGATGTATCAGGCTTAGAAATAGAATGCAGTTGCAGACGAGAACGGATCCATGTAATATTATAATAAGAGTAACCTATAAGCGCTATCGTACTTTTTGCTCCAATCTGATAAAGAGATTAAAAAGAGAATAATAATATAAAAAAAGCAAATTCTACCTATAAGTTTGCTCAAATTATCTAGGGATTTCGTAGTTCCCCTTATATGTCAACTGGTCAATCTTTGTTTCAAGTTGGGAATATTTCCGGAAGCACTAAAGCGTTTCATAATTACGCCGTACATAAGGGGGAGATACGAGTGATCTCAACTCTAACCGACCCAAATCTGTCTTGCCTGCAATATAAAAAAATATAGAAAAAATGTTAAATAGGACACTTATTAGTAGTTACTTGAATAAATACAGCATACTTTCCGATTCGAAATATGGATCTAGACAAGGACGCTCAAAGCACGCTATTACAGCACCGACGTCTGAAGACAAAGGATAAAGATTTATAGAAAGCTATTGACACAGTTTCGGTCCCCATCCTTGTGCAGAGGCTTGAGGCGATAGGTATAAGAGGTACAGCTTTTTGAAATCTATCTTCGCGGTAGGACTCAACAAGTTAAAATAGGAAACGTACGTACGTACGAAGAAATTGTTGCCGCAGGGGAGTGTGCTTGGCCTAACGCTGTTCCTGGTGTACCTACATTAACGAACTGTGTAAACTGTTGAGCAGTGGAGGGAAAATCTTCTTCTATAGGGGCGAAACAGCTGTTGTCTACCATGGAGAAACCTGGGCATCGGTACGCCAGAATGCTGAACGTGGTCTCACCGTTATAGTTGACTGGTTAAAACCTAATTTGCTGACCCTTAACATATCAAAAAACAACTATATCTGTTTTTCTCCAAGTCAAAGATCAAAACCAGGTGCTGATTTTGAGATTGGTTTTAGAGTGGCGGACCGCTTTATACAAAAGTGTAACTGTCAAATTATAAAAAAGACGTTCATTCTCCAAGATACCATAATCCAAGGACATAATTATTGACGAATGTCTATCATGGCACTCACTTATTGCTACTATTATCTCACGTTAATATGAATTTTCAAGACACTACGCCATGTGTTGTCTCCATACTCAATAATTTTTATATTGCATTAGCTCAATCAGTAATTACAAACTGCATACCAGTCTGCGGAGGTGCCATAAAAACAAAATTTCTTGAGATAGATAGAGCCCAGCGGTCTCTAAAAAAAGTGATGTATTTCAAACCATATAAATACCCCACAATTAACTTATACAGAACAAGAGGATTGTTATCGGTAAGACAATAATACTTGTTAAATGTGACCCAATATCTACATTAATCTATTTCATTTCTTTCTGCCAGCCGGAATAGAAGACGGAGTGATATTGTGGCCCACACCGCAATGGTACGTTCGATTTTTGCTTCAGTATGTACCACAATCTGCATATATTTACAAAAAATAAACGTCATCACGCACACACTCACTCACACGCACACACACAAACACGCATGCATAGAATAAGTTCATAGAAACTAAAAGAATAAAATATTTTTTACCAGCTTTCCTTCTTGACTGAGTATTTAGTCTCAATATTGTAATAAATAAGGGAAGTAGCCAGTCAACCCCAACACAAGTATTTTTAATTACTTACTAGGGCTCAAATCATGTATAGCATGTAACTTTTGAGACTTAATAAACATTCCGTCGTAATAAACATTCCGTGCCGACAACCGTCGCATTTGCTCTCAAAGCGTTGTGGTCTAAGGCACGGTGATTTTTAACAGAACTATATTTTGGTTTCTACCTTAGCTTTGCAATCATTTATGTCAGTTTTTAAAACTAATAGAACATCACTTTGTATTATCTTAAGTGGGTTGGTTTGTTACCGTAAAACGAATTGTTTAAATTACAGTACAATCTTGATTTCAGTTTATTTTTCGTGCTACATTTTTTATTTCGTGCTTTTGTTGTTAACTCTTTATGTTTGCACACACAGCTGAACCTGTACCTACATTGTCAATGATAAATGATTGCCTTTTTAGCATACAAAGCAAACAGACCCTTCACCTACCGCTTTCAGCTGAAGCTTCAAATTCTAACACCCCATTGTTTGAATAAGAGGTTATTTGCAAAATTAATTCATATCGTTCTCATATAAATATTCATTGGGGCCGCAAGTAAATTTTATTCAAAGTCAATCCTCCCTTTTGGATTATAATAGACATTCGGTAGCAAAAACTGGGTATTGTTGGGTCTGGAACCTAAACAAATGAATGCTGGTCTGGGTATTGAGGCACTTTATGTTATGGGCGTCTTATCATACTATTCCAGCTAGTTTGCTCTGTGTTATGAAAGATTTACTGTTTGGTTTAAGTCAGCGTTTATTTTTATTTGCACGACATAAATCAAACAAGTTTTAAATTCGTATTTTTAACCACCAACTTTTTATCGCAAGACTTTGCTCGAATGTATTAAGTGGGATTGGAACTATGAATAATATGTTTACTCGATATTTATTTTCTGCTTTAGTAGCGTATCTGTGAATTATCGTTAACTTAACACAACAACTATAATCCCCTTGGTTAAGTAGTGGTGTTAGCTCACATTTCGCCTTTTATATTTAAGTCCTAGGTTATAAGAGGAGACTATAACCATAACTTGGGTATAAATCCAGATTTCGGCCTGATACTGAGAAATTCATGATGGAAACTAAACTACCTGGGCCTCAAGTTTGCTATTTTTATAAACATCGTCATTCCAACACGATCCCATTGTCATTTTGCTAAAAGTTCGTAATCTGCTAAATTCATAATGATCGATCATTGGTCTGTCAAATTCTATGCCATTTCTTTCAATGGAGTGTCAGTGATTGACCATTGTGAAGTCATAATGACGCCATTATTATTTGGCCAAACTTGTCAAAAACTACAATTATGAAATCAATGATAGGCCATTCTGACACTATTGTAATAGCAGACTTGAGGCCCTGGAAATCAAACCCAAGAATGAATACTCAACAGTAGCGCTTTGCCGGTTGCAAAGCGCTACTGTTGAGTATTCATTCTTGGGTTTGATTTCCAGGGCCTCAAGTCTGCTATTACAATAGTGTCAGGTCAAGTGTCTAGGTCAACGAAGCAGTAACTCTGTAAATTAGTACATATAAATTACCCCAATAAAAAAACAATTAACCGCCCCACCTAACTATTCACCGAACCCCATAATTCGTTCCTCCGTCACCGCAGGCAATAACTCTGTAATCCTGTTGTCACAGGGTCAACATATAAATTGTCCTGATCCTTCCGTTGCTGTAATATCACGGCACCTGGACTGGCGTAATTTATTCCATAAATTAATAAGGGCGCGTTTCAGTGCGCGTCGGCGGTACCGCATGCAAACAATTGATAGTTATGAAGTTAGTACTGGTTGCTGGAACGATGGACTGGGCTTAAGTCGCGTTATTGTAGATTGTTATGCTGGGATCGAATGACGGGTTTAGGTTTTTTGGGTGATGGATGTTGAATGGAATTGATGTAGATAGTGAATGTAGCTTAATATTTTTAATTGGTCTAGTGATCACTAGTGCTCCAGCTAGGATTTGTGACAGGTTGATGGCAAAAGGCTCACCCCCTATTACGTGGAACTTAAATACATGCAACTGGCGAAATGTTGATGTACAGGCGTGATGTTATGTTTATGTTAACTTTTCGTTTCATTGTAGATAGGTTACTTAGTTCGTTAGGCACACTGCTACAGAAGACTACAAGATACCACAGTTTCATATTGCTGACTTGCTGATAGATCAGACTGGTATTTTAGTTTCCACGCAACTTGAATTATTAATCATTCATCATCATTTCAGCCGAAAGACGTCCATTGCTGGACATAGGCCTCCCCCAAGTGACGCCACATTGACCGATCCCGTGCGCCTCGCATCCAGCGGATTCCCGCAACCTTCACTAGGTCATCGGTCCACCTAGTGGGAGGCCTTCCAACACATCGTCTTCCGGTTCGCGGTCGCCATTCCAGAACTTTTCAGCCCCATCGGCCATCCGTTCTGCGAGCAATGTGCCCTGCCCATTGCCACTTAAGCTTAGCAATTCTTCGGGCTACGTCGGTAACCTTGGTTCTCTTGCGGATGTCCTCATTTCTGATTCGATCACGCAAGGAAACTCCGAGCATAGCCCTCTCCATTGCCCTTTGGGTGACTTTAAGCCGTCTGATGAGGCCCATTGTGAGCGACCACCCATTGTGAATTATTCACTTAACAAATAAGTAACTAACCAACCCACATCTCAAGTGACTCACACTTAGGTGGCTTACTAGGTACTTAGCTAGTAAGGTAAGTACCTAATAGAAACACTTAAGAGTTATTCATGTCGAGTTTACGACTACACTACACTTTATATTTATAGTATAAGTGGCCCTCAATTATAAAAAGTAAATCGCTAACAGCTCAGCAAATTATGCCTCCAACAAAAAATTATTTACTAAGGGCGCGTTCCCACTATGTTATGATGATAAATGATTGTGTCATTTATAGCGTTGTGGGTTGTCTATTTAAATGAAGGTGTTCACATTTAGGACGACACGGTTCACTGTCGTCCACGTCTTTTTTTCCAGTGACGACAGATTGTCAAGTCAATGGGTGTAATGGGAACAGCTAGAGACGACAGTCGTCCAACGATAAATTAATGGTCACGACATAGTGGGAACGCGCTATAAGCCCGTAATAAAATAAAAAATATCATAAAAGTAACATTCACTCCACGATAACATTAGCATACAAACTGAAATAAATAACACTTTCTTCGAGAAAACGAGTGTAAGGAAAAGTAACCACTTATTACTCAAGTAGTATGTTAATGCTGTAACGTCCTCGGCAGAATGAAAACGTTTACCGTGGAAATTATTTATCGTGGGCCGTCATGGGCCGCAGTGGGCCGTCGCATCCCGACGCCATTTTTTATAAAGGCCATTTTTATCCCGGACATTTGCGGACTAATTCGCCTTGGCCCCTTTGTCCTATTGTGTTGTTGAATTAAATTATTATTTTCTATATAGGATGATGTTTGGGTAAATTATTTTGTGTTTTTGAGAGAGGTTTTCGGAATTGTTTGTGGGTGTTTTTCGCTGGAGGATAATTCTTTTTCACTTATGATTTATTGTTCATATTCAGAGTATGAGAGTAATGTTACTGGTTGAATAGCTTAATAAATAATCCGACTTAGTTTTCTTTTTTATAAATCTTTTTTAATTTTGTTAATCATTTGCCCTCTCCGATCAATCTGTCAGCGGAAAGCCAGCGTTTCTTGGACTTGCCTCGGTTACGACGGCCGATTTAGCTTACTTTTGAGAAAAAGTGTTTAACGTATTTTTGTTTGCATTAGCTCGACATTAATTTTATATTTGAACGAATTTGCAATTTTCAAACGTTCTGCATTGAAAAAATCATAGAATCTACACTTAAGAAAGTTTCGTTTGATGTTTAATTTCACCAAAATGATTCTGTTTGTAAATTCTTTTTCAAAAGGCTCCGGACAAAACTCAAAGAAATTTCGCTAGAAACATCGTCAACAGATAAAAATAAGCAGAAACAACGAACGCTAACGAAATAGACGACAGCATTGTATTCTGCGATGCTTTCGCAAAAAAGAAAATATTGTTGCATGTGACATGCTTTCACGAAAACGC
The DNA here is from genome assembly GCA_949152445.1 of Cerastis rubricosa. NCBI lineage: Eukaryota > Metazoa > Arthropoda > Insecta > Lepidoptera > Noctuidae > Cerastis > Cerastis rubricosa. Next base: position 23,585,057 of record OX424531.1, on the reverse strand, counting down.
TAAAAAGACAAAAAATATACACGTAACTGAACGTCGGCAAACTTTCATGTTAAAATGAACAAATATTTGTTTATATACATGGCAACACCCGCGTTGTGTTTATCATATCTACCCGTCAGCGGTTGTCAAACTTTTTGCCATAATCGCCACGCTTGGCAGGCGGGTTGGCGATCGCAGTACACGGTTGTTACAAAAAAACACAGAAAACGCTGCTGCCCATTCTCTGGCAAATCCCTTAGTCGCCTCTTACGACACCCACGGGAAGATATGGGATGGTGTTATTCTTTACGTCCGACACCATACAGAGCTTGTGGTCAACATAACATTAATATAACTTTGTACCCTTAGGTTTGTACTGTAATTTCGGCTGTAATAATCAAGAAGTTACAAGTATTAGGCCATTAAAAATTCACTTCCCATACAAAACTCGTAAGCAGTTAAACAAGGTTTAACGGTTCCTTATAATTACGACCTTAAGATCAGCATGTCCCTGACATAATGCCGTAATGGCTGGAACTCTGCTAAGCCCTTAATGTAAGGGACAGGACGTGAGCGAAATGTTACATGCTGACTTCCTCTTCCTGGTTTTAAAACATAAAGACATCGTAAGACACAGCGTACTGTTTGAATACGGAAGGCACAATAATCACGGTGTTCAGAAAACTTATTAAGTATTTGGAAAGCTCAATAGAGACTTCATAGGGAATAAAAAGAGAAAAAGAAAAGTAGTTTATAATGCTCTAATTCATTAGCATTTTCTCAAACGTGTTGAAGTCGGCTTCCCGTTTAACTGAATGCAGCAAAAGTCCAGTATTTTATAAGAAATGTCTGTTTATCTAACCTTCGCATACCTATTTGATTGTACTTGTAAAAACCCTTGCAAAAAGGCACGTTTTTATCAGTTTTAACAGAGCTCTAAAAATCGCAAATATTCGAAATCTCGGAAATCGCTGAAAGCTAATTAAAAATGTTTCAGAAACGCTTGCAGTCCATCTGAAATAGTACAAAAAAGTTTAAAAACGTGTTGACAGCGCTTCACATTTCCATACCGGCGGGCTTCGCAAATAGTTGGGCTATGTTGTACTTATGAGCTCGACGGAACTTCATTTGTTTTATAAATGAAGTGGACTACGTTTTTTTTTTTGTAATTACAGAGCGTGGTGTGGCAAAATCAGCAGTCTCAGTGAAATTTTGTATTGGACAGCAGATTTTTTTTTTTTGATACTTTTCCCATAGCCACGGCGTAAGTTGTTCAGTTTGGGCGTCTGAGATACACCCTGGAATAAAGAGCATATCTTTCTGGTTCACGTGAAAAACGAGATATTTCTAGTTGACGGAACAATATCAGTAATAAGTTGTTCCTTGCTTTTAGAAGGGACCAAGCTCAATCTAAGAGGTGTTGTACATCAGGTCAACTTGTTTCAGCACAGGCCGATTGGAACATGTCTGTGGCACGGCAAATGTAATTTATTTGTCTATATTAATGGCCATTTCATGTAATAGAAAAATTCAGGAACTATTCCTCGTGGACAAGAACTATTAGTGAAGTCGTGGTTAGCAAAAAATCATTTTAAAAGAAAATTTTCACGTTCGAAAATGTGTATCTTTATTTGACGTAGTTGTCTAGTTACCATTGCCTTTTACAAAATATTATGATCCGAATGAATTTCCCCAATTGCTCTCACAAGTATCGGTAAAGTAAGCTAGGTCACATTAGAAGGAAAAATCTGTGGCATTTGCCAAAAAAAAGCGCTATAAGGGGAAGTCGGTGCCAAAAGTACCTCCTGATAGGGATCTCATTACCCGACGAAAAAGTCGGCTTAACATAATCTTTGGGCTTATTTTCTGGCGAGATAACTCCGGGTGCTTAATACTGAGGTAACTTTTAACACCTTTTTTAAATAATAAGGTCCGGAAGTTTTATGTGATGTCATTATTTATGGTTGGGTTTCGAAGCGGAGATTTAAATATTAGTGCTAATAAAGTCACAGTTGTTAATCTTTCTTTGATAGTTTAGCACCCGCCTGACAGTTTTGGGATTAAGTGCCCTTGTAAATATTACAGCTCTCCTACTGCTTAACACTTTTCTACTGCATTCAAAAGAATTTCGAAAAATCTGTAATAAAATGGTTCACGTTTTTGAGAATTTTGTCTGCTAACCACGAAAAAAACGCAAAGAATGAGTAGTAGTAGTTAATATTCAACAAGAGAAAATAAAATTAGTTCATGTTACTTATTCTACTGACAACTTTTCATTGAGTGTAATTACTGTCGGTTAGTACTATGAAAGAAAAAATCTAATTAGACAACCCGTAATTTTTAAACATTTGAAAATTAAGTGTAGTCCCAAATAAGAGCTGACCCAGACCGCTGGCTTTTCCATTTTCCCCCTTTTCATTACAAGATTTACATAATGTAATAAAAACCTTTCAGATTTTAAATTTAAATAATCTATTCTACAAACAGCCTACGCGGTCCCTTATAGTATTAAAAACGATTTTGAAAAATGTTTTAAAATTTAAATTTTTGTTTTTGTGCAAAGGCTTGTGAAGAAGGTGGGCTCGGTTCTTAACCACAATTGTTTTAATATATTTGCGGTTATATTTATCTAGATATTATGGTTTCACATAAATGAATAGGTACATTTTACGTCTATGCCGCATTTTATAAGCATTAAGGTCCCGAGTTTCTAAGGCAGATATGAATCGAAAAGTATGAAGGGGACACCCTAGAAAGTGTTCAGAAAGGTCGGGTGCATAGTACTCGCAACCAGCTTGCGTGTATGACGTGCATGGAAATGGACTGCCTCGTTGGTCTAGTGGTGGGAAGTGCGACTGCTGAGTATGAGGTCCTAGGTTCGATTCCCAGTGGGGCAAAGGGTTTTTCCATCAGGATTTTCACAGTAGCACCCACGGAGTCTGGATTTATGCCCATCATCATTTCATCATTTCAGCCGAAAGACGTCCACTGCTGGACATAGGCCTCCCCCAAGTGTCGCCACACTGATCGGTCCCGTGCGACTCGCATCCAGCGGATCCCCGAAACCTTCACCAGGTCATCGGTCCACCTAGTGGGAGGCCTTCCAACGCTTCGTCTCCCGGTTCGCGGTCGCCATTCCAGAACTTTTCGGCCCCATCGGCCATCTGTTCTGCGAGCAATGTGCCCTGCCCACTGCCACTTAAGTTTGGCAATTCTTCGGGCTACGTCCGTAACCTTGGTTCTTTTGCGGATGTCCTCATTTCTGATTTGATCACGCAAGGAAACTCCGAGCATAGCTCTCTCCATTGCCCTTTGGGTGACTTTGAGCCTTCTGATGAGGACCATTGTGAGCGGCCACGTTTCGGTCCCGTATGTAATCACTGGCAACACACACTGGTCATAAACTTGCGTCTTGAGACACTGCGGTAAGTTGGACGAGAAGATACCATGCAGCTTCCCGAACGCTGCCCAGCCGAGTCGGATTCGACGATTGACCTCTTTCTCGAAGTTAGACCTACCCAACTGCACCTGGATTTATGCCCGGTTGATGAAAATACTCTGTATGGTACTCTGTATGGTGTCGGACGTAAAGAATAGCACCATCCCATATCTTCCCGTGGGTGTCGTAAGAGGCGACTAAGGGACTTGCCAGAGAAAGGGCAGCAGCGTTCTCTGTGCTTTTTGTAACAACCGTACTGCGATCGCCAACCCGCCTGCCAAGCCTGGCGATTATGGCAAAACCCCCCAAAATGTCAATGTGACTTGGGGGAGGCCTATGTCCAGCAGTGGACGACTTTTGGGCTGAAATGATGATGAATGATGATGAAAATAGGCTCGCCCTCTATTTTGTGGGACTTAAACATAACGAAATGTGGAAGAACTAATGCGTAAAGCTCTGCCTAACTCTTTGGAATTACAGGCGTGATGTAATGTGTAACGTGAAAATGGACGAAGCAAACGGAGTAGCTGTGTTAGCAGACGTGGCACGTCGGGCGCCTACATCTCAAGCAAACGGGTGTCAAACCGCTTCTCAGTAAGCGCTCTCATACATCGCCTTATGTTTGAATTTCAAGCGGGCCGCGTCGAACGACTCGCTGCGCGTCTCGCCGCGTCTGCGTAAATGAGCACTTAGAATCTAAGCAGGTGGCGTTCTGTATTTTTTGTCTAACCCCATGGGAAAAGGCGTGAGGTTGTGTAGTATTTATTAATGTACTGAAGCTATTAATAACATTGTAGTCTAAACTAATAATATTATAAAGAGGAAAGATTTGATTGTTTGTTTGCATTGAATAGGCTCCGAAAATACTGGTCTGATTTGAAAAATTCTTTCAGTGTTAGATAGCCCATTTATCGAGGAAGGTTATAGGCTATATATCATCACGCTTCGACCAATGGGAGTGGAACAGAAATGAAAAATGTTGTGAAAACGGGGAAAATGTGACACAATCGAAGTTGCGCCGGACAGCTAGTTCTAATATTTTACGAGCCATTAATTACCTGTTAGTCCCACAAAATTAATAACACGCTGCCCAAAGCGTTGAATTATCAACATCGTAAAATAAATACTGGCGCATAAACGTAGCAAATAATGATGAGTAATAATAATCCTCTCCCATCGCGTAGTTTGTATAAAGCCAGCGTTCAGGCGTGGTAAACTAGCCGCTGGGAAGTAAACACGTGTCACACATGAGTATTATCATACAGTATTTCAACTAGGGGCACAATCTAAATCAGAATGACAGAATGACGGCACGGTTGGCGCAGTGGTTGAGCGATCGACTGCTGCACTGCGTGTCGCGGGTTCGATCCCCGCACGGAACAAATATTTGTATGGCCTACAGATCGTTGTTCCGGGTCTGGCTGTTTGTGTATGTTAGTTTAAATGTTTGTAACCCACGATACAGGAGAAATTCCTAGTGTGGGACAAAAAAAAAAAAAAACAAGGTAGTCCCACAAAACGCTCATCGTGTTTTAGACATAAGTTTGGGATTGCCTCATAGACACACATCCAAAGCGTTTACACGAATTCTAAGCATGCGTTAAATAACAGGTTCCTCATGGTCTTGAATAAGACGGTGCTGTCGTATCGAGATAAGTGGTTACGATTTCTGGGTGTAGTCCAGCTACCAAGCTATTCAAGCCAGTTTATGCAGATCTCTCATTGCATGAGAAATCTAAACAAAGCAAGGCCGTGTTATACTGGAACGGATAGCTTGATGGGTCGCGGTGTGTATTTAGCATACCAAAAAGTTTAATTCTTAAAGCAATAACGTGATTAGTTGGTTTACTGGATAATGTTTATACTGTGACATGAACCATGTCGCTATGATTTCCCGGGATGTCCAATGTTGCGGAATAAAGCATACATTGTTGAATAATTAGTTCAGTTTTAGGAAAACCGAATTAGATTCGATGTTATGTAAATGTAACTATAACGTTTGGCACATAGGATTTCCTGTAACATATAATGTATAGTGACAAATGAGTGAAATCTCAAGAGGGGGAACTGGGAATTCGTGCATTTGTTATTAAGTTGTTATGGACCGATTTTTAAACTATCAGATAACTTTTATTTATACAATAACGGTTACAGACCGCAACTTCGCCACCTATAGAAGGAATTTCTTAGTGTAACAGCCAGTCGTGCTAATAATATGCCCAATATTACGTATCAACAGTGTATCATATCCGTTTATAACGGTTTCAGAACATTCATCACGTGCTGTTATAACGTTTTATTCTTTGTATTGAAAAGTATAAGACTATGCCCACATAAGCATAGTCTCATACATTTCAATAGGTAAAATGAATAATTTTTGGCTTGACACGTTCTTAGCACGGTCATGGTGTGATATTATGGTGTGGGGGGAACCGTGAAAGTAAAAAAAAACTGACGTAGGTTATAGCATTATACCCAAAGTGTTTACTTTTATTTTGCTTCATAACAAAAATAACAAGCTTTGCTTTTTTTTCGCCACATGTGAATAAATTATATCCAGAGATATGAGATACTGAGATGTAGGTAACTAGATTTATGAATACCTACTGCTAATACCTATATACGAAGCGTGGTTTCTTGGAACATAAGACACATTATCCATATTAATATTACATGACGAGATATTAGCACAGAAAATGTAAGGCTTTAGCTAAATGCGTGGGGGATTCCAGTGATGAGACTTTACTCAAATAATTTTACTATTAAACAGTTTCCATCTATATCTACTTTTAGAACTAAGTAAATTAAGCTAAGGTAGTTTAATCTAATGCAGTATTAACAATGTTACAATAATAGTAATAAAATGTTATTGGTGCCAAAAGCATCAAACAAATCCATACTTCAATAACACTAGTAACGGGATATTTACCATGTTTATTATTTGATGAGTTCCCGATATTTCGGCGCTGTTGCAAACGCCATGATCACGGATAAACTGAAGTTATTGCGGGTGGATGTTTATGAGCAGACAAAACGGTCTACCCTCTTTCTTGTTCGTCTCAGACTCGATTCTGTTAAAAAAAAAGAAAAGTTCTCGAGTGGACACGGTGAGTTTTGGTGTCGGGAACAGAATCGAGTTGTGAGTGACAGTGGTAGTGGTACGGCGCGCAAAAAAAGAACAAGAAAGAGGGTAGACCGTTTTGTCTGCTCATAAACATCCACCCGCAATAACTTCAGTTTATCCGTGATCATGGCGTTTGCAACAGCGCTAAATATCGGGAACTCATAACAAATAATAAACATGGTAAATATCCCGTTACTAGTGTTATTGATAGTGTTAGTGACCATGTCAGTTTAAAAACTTAAATCCATACTTGGAATAAAATGTATAGAAGCAGAGTCTTTGACATAATTATCTGCTGTGACAATGTTCATGGTAATTTATTTGCAGTTAGAGACGTCGCGGTTGACTACATTAGATAAATAATAAATTAGGTTGTAATGTTTGTTGTTTTTTGCCTTTGATTAACTTAATAACTCTTTTGTGAAAAACAATCGTCTTGAAAGTATCAACAAGCTGACGTCTCTGTACGTACCTAGTATATTTATCAACAAAATCTGTGTGGGGTACTTTTGTATCATTATAAGTTCTCTTTGATGAACCTGCGATCTTGTATAGAAAAGGTTTTCTTTCAAATTGGCGTCTGGTATCTACTTTATATCTGTTTTCAGACAGCCTTGTTATCTAAGTTTGGAAAAACGTTCATACTATTAAATTAGGTATAATGCCTACCTATACATACCTGCTATAACAAGAAATGTGCTTAATTTTTCTAAACTGTCCTGGTGTAGGTCATCCTTATCGAGGAAACAAAAAGTTGATTTATTAATTTAAAAAAAGCAATCACTCGTTTGTTTAAAATCGGAATGCATTGCAGTCTATGCGTCCACGTGTTCGGGTTCGTCGAACAAAATGTAGGTGGAGTGTCGCGTCATCGCGGTTTTGAAAGCGGCATGAATTTCATTAGCAAGTACAAGCCAATCTTGGGTCTTCAGTGTTTTAGGACCTCAAAATCTTCATTATCTTCCTAGCCTTTTCACAACTATATTCGGGTCAGCTCCCGGTCTAACCAAATGCAGATGAATACCAGTATTTTACATGAAGCAACTCTGAGACCTACACCCACATAAAACAAAAGCCAATCGTACCCCATCTCCTTCACATTACAAATACTGAGAAACTTCATCTGCAGCTCTGTGAGGCTGCAGCATCAGATCCGGTTCATCCGGCGCCAGCAGACGAGTCAATATCCGCGGTGGACGAGACCTACTCATTTCCGTGCTGACTGTCAAGCTACAGGACAATCTGCAGAAGTTTGAATAAAAACAAAAATAAATCCACTCATTCTCCGCTGTGCCTCGAAACGGTGTGCCAGCAGTGTAAATGACGTTCGATGATCAAGTTTTCGTAGATACATAAAGTTTAAAAATAACACAGCTAGAATCTAAAAGATGTTAGACACTTCCTCATTAAATGAACTTCCTTTAAGTGACCATCTACCGGGAGTTTTATTTTTTTTTTGTTCGCCTCTCATTTGTCTCACTGCTGGGCAAAGGCCTTCCCTTCCTCCTTCCAAACCTCTATCCTGTGCGATATCTGGTCATGATCGCCCGGCAAACAAGATCAGATCGTCACAGCACCTTCGCCGCGGTCCATCTCGACGGCGATTTCCTCCGTCAGGCGTCCAGTGAGCGACGATCCTTGCCCACCTCTCCTTTTTCTCCGACATCTGCAACTTGAGTGATGGAACGCAGAGTGGTGTTCCTGACGCAATCTGTACGCTTCACAATAAATATAATAGTTTTAATTAAAGCTTTTTTTATTTTATGTGTAACAATCAAATTGTGTTATATAAGCCTTCTGATCTTTCCCACATATTGTGGTATTATAAAAGGGGCTTAGAGTTTCTTGCTCAGGTGACATGGAAATAGAGGAAGTCTTTTGTTGTACAAACGTTGAATAGGAATCACGGAAATGGCACGACTCCTGTTTTGACGTGAAATTTATGGTATGTTTTAAAGATGTTAAAAGGGAAACGCTGAGAAACAAACACACAAGGGACATTGTTTACCTTTATACAGTGTGTGTAGGTACAGTCAATTGCACATCAGTGCCAATTGGGTAATGAAAATAGTATTCTACGTCATAAAGGCGGGTTCGGTTATGTAAAACCTTGCGGTTAACTGTACCTTCACACCTACTAAAGCTTTCTAAACAAGCCATAATTTAAGACAACAAATTAGTATGAAAACTAATAATAAATAATAATATATAATAGTAATATTATTAAGTACCAGGAGGTTTCTATTTCACGGAATTAATCTAAAAGACTTGATCTTATTCATGGATTCATGAAATTCCTTGAATAAAGAAATTGGTCAAATACGTTAATAGAACATGTTACTTAGATGTATTTAGAATTCAATATAAGTTTTGTATAGAATGGTGGTAATTATTATGCCCCAATAAAATAATTTTAATCAATTGAAATAATCTACAAGTGTCTATATCATAGACTAGCAGCCTGCGGCGGAGACTAGCAGCAGGCGGCAACCTCCGGCTTCGCACGGGTATTTAACAAAAATTAAAAACTATAATTCACATACATCAACTCTTCTATTTGCGTGTAACCAACAAAAAAAATATAAAGAAAGTTTGAATATTCCCCTCCAGATTTTTTTTGAAAATATAATATAGCCTATGTCACCCGGGGATAGTGTAGCTTCTCAACAGTGAAAGAATTTTCAAATCGGTTCTGTAGTTTCGGAGCCTATTCAATGCAAACAAACAAACAATCAAATCTTTCTTCTTTATATTAGTTTAGCTTTATGAAATTCATTAAAAATACCAATTGTTTAGCTTAAATACCATGTTTATAAGATGTATTAACCTTAGTTTGGTAAAGGCACTTAACACCTTAATTTATTATCCCCAATAAACCAATCGATTGCCTCCCAATAAGGCATAGACCGCATCGCAAGGGGAGTTTGTTGTTAGTTAATTAGGTACCTAATAGCAATTGATAAGACCCTGTTATCCATCTTCTGGGTTTTTTTTATAGCTTTCTTCTTGCGAGATCCACGGAAGGGAAATGGATTAGCGAGGTAAAGAAAGCTAATATTGTAAGAGATTGTTTTTTTGTAATGTATTTATTCATATAATTTTGATTATTGATGAAAGCTTTAATCAGGATAATTATATAAGAAAAAGAACATCATCGTCAGCTGCCTAGCCTTCTCCATATTATGTCGGGGTCGGTTTCCAGTCTTATCCGATGCTACTTGCATATTTAGAACACTGTATATTTAGAACACCAGTTTTCTAAATATACAGTCTAGTTACTGGAAACATTCTATTAAAAGAAACATTGGACAGTTTATTTCCAGAATTTCAAGTAGAGAATGTTCAACTTAATGAAACGAAAACATGATTAATCAATAATTCCAGAAACCTAGTGTCTACGCCACTGCTTGACCAATCATCGACGGTCAAAATCACGCCATGTCTGCGTCGCGCCGCTCGACCAATGACCGCTCGCGAATATGGCATCATCTCCAACAGCCAATCAGCGACGCCGCAACTCACGCGACACCGAAGCCCTCAAGCGGGGCACACAGAACCAATAGCTTACCATCCAACACCACATCAGCATCGTTCCAAAAATCTGTAATATTCAGCCCAATTTTCTACTTTCCCACTGTTAATATTATAACTAGTTTCAATGTAAATCTAACCACTATATTAAAGCGTTAGAATTCAAACCCAAAGTTTTTCTTTTGTTCCATCGCGAACAAAAAGTGGCGACCGTGACAGGACACGATTACTCATCAGTCCGCCTAGTTTTTGTCCAGGAGGAATCAACACGCTTGTGAAACCTACGAAGAAGGACCGGCTCACCACACCAAGGGCGTTTTGGAGCACCCTACACCCCGGAGCGGCCTACATTCCGGAACGGCCTACGACCACGCGCCACGCTGTCATCGTCCCGGAACCACGCTGCGGGCCTATTGCTACCTGCTTCGCACGACCTACCGATCTAACTGTGAGCCCGTTCCTATCTCTTTTCCTAGATTTTTCCTCTTCTATCTGAGCTTACTACCTACTAGGTTCAATGCCGAGTGTTTGGTGACTCAATCTTAATCTAAACCAATTTCAATCCATTTTTGCCGAATCGCATTCGAATTCCCAGTAATTTTCTGCAATATTACAATTTTAATATCTAATTGAATTTGCTAATCTACAAATCCACCTATCTTTTTCATTAAGTTTACCTTCATTTCATATTTGCAAGCTGCTATAACTACTGCCTATACGCATAAGATACTATAGCACAACGCCCCGCTTGCACGCTTGTAGCTATCAACTGTTCAGTCGTTTAATGGTACATTTCAGACGATCGCTGCGCTGAGTGAATCGGCGGCCGCGTGACGTCACCTATTGTCCACGCGCAGCTGTGCGACCTGTCTTCGCCGACGGAAACCGGTCTCTGCCGTACAACGGACTGCGAAACGAGGAGCGTATCGTATTCTTACGTCATATTTTATTTACGTTAAGATAATTATTTGCGATGACTTCTGAAACAAAGCTTAAAGATTTAATTAATAAACGTGGTGCCGTTAAGGGACGCGTAACTAAATTCAAAACCTATTTAGACTCACTTATTACTTTAGAATCAGTTTCCCCTGTGGAAGTGAGTAAGCTTTCAATGAAGTTATCGCGAATCGAAGCGTTACTTATTGACTTCGACGAGTTGCAAAACCAAATAGAAGCTCAAAGTGAACCTAATCTAGCAAATGAATTAACTAATCGCGATTTAATTGAACAAGAATTCGATAATTGCATTTGTTTAGCCCAAAACTTTATACAAGCGCATACCTTACCAATTAAAAGGGAAGAAAGTCACGTTTCCAGTTGTTCTCATGTCAATGAGTGTCATCAACACAATAACAACAGTTGTAACAGTCTAGGATTCAAGTTACCTATTATACACATTCCCAAGTTCGATGGCACGTATTATAAATGGTTAGAATTTAAAGAAATCTATTGTTCTCTGATTCACGACAATTCTAAAATTAAAAATGTACATAAGTTTCACTATCTCGGATCCTATTTGGAGGGTGAAGCTGCGCGAGTACTGAGTAACCTAGAAGTTACAGATAAAAATTACAATGAAGCTTGGTCTATTCTCTGCAGTCGTTATGACAATAAAAGGCAGTTAATTAATAACCATTTAAAGTCACTTTTCCAAATTGAACCAAGACGAGACACAGACAAATCCCTAAGATTTATTATTGACCATGTGAACAAAAACCTACGTGCCCTGAGTACCCTAGGACTACCTACCGATAAATGGGACGTCCTAATAATTCATGTCCTATCGGAAAGGTTAGACAACGGTACGATTTTCAAGTGGGAAGAGCACCGAAGTACTTTACCTGAAATACTTACTCTCGAAGACTTCTTTTCATTTCTGAAAAATCGTGCCGACGTGTTAGAGATAGTCAATCGTAACAAACCTGATAAGTTCGATAAAAGTAAGCAAACAACAAAATCACTTGTTGTAACGTCCAAGGAGACTACTCCTTCTTCACAACATAAATTTGAATGTCCCGTGTGCAAGGACAGTCATCGCCTCTACGAATGCACGACATTCAAAACAAAAACCCCTGAAGATAGGAACTCTGTCGTTACGACTTTGAATTTTTGTCCAAACTGTCTAAGGCCTGGTCATAATGTTAAAGCTTGTAAGCTTCCAGGCTCTTGTCGTCAATGTGGAAAGAAACATAATTCCTTACTGCATTTACCTACTACTCAATCATCTTGTACTCCTAGCGATACGTCTATATCTATGTCAACGTTGTCTTCACCAGAAATATTACTATGCACTGCTAGGGTGCGCCTATTGAACCCACATACAAACACAAATATTACTGTCCGAGCGTTACTTGACAGCGGGAGTCAATCGTCCTTTATAACGGAAAGTGTAAAGCAAAGACTCAATTTAACTCCTCAGCCATCAAATGTCGGTATTATCGGTATAGGTAACAACCCACTCAACTTGAGCACAGAACGTTGCGCTCTCCAATTACAATCCATTACCACTTCATTCAAAGTTTCTATGTTTTGCCTCGTTTTGAAGACTATTACAGAAAACATACCTAAAATTCCTTTGAATACTAATCATCTTAACCTCGGTGAGTTTGAGCTAGCAGACCCTAGCTTCAATGAACCATCCGCTATTGATATGCTTATCGGAGCTGACCTGTTTTGGGATTTGATAGGTAATAAACAACATTCCATAGGGGCAAGCAAAACAAATCTCCGTAGCTCTAAACTTGGATGGCTCATCGCAGGTCCTATGCCTATTTCTACTCGATCTTCATCTAATAAACCTATTATTTGCAATTTTTTACTTAAAGAAGAACAAGCTTTAAGTATAGATCAACAGTTGACCAAATTCTGGGACTTAGAAAACGTCCCGCAAGCCCAACCACGTTCAGAAGACGAAACCTTTTGTGAAAGGCACTTTCTCTCTAATACTTTTCGGGAAAGTGATGGTCGTTTTGTTGTAGGTCTTCCACTAAGAGACGAAATAGATTGTCTGGGAGAATCCTATTATACAGCCAAAAAACGGTTCTGCAGTCTTGAGTCTCGCCTTAAGAAAAATCCAGAGCTCAGACAACAATACTCCCAATTTATTAAAGAGTATGCTGACTGCGGCCATCTCTCTGAATCTTCAGATCCAAAACCACCAAATTCCTATTTTCTGCCTCATCATCCCGTTTTCAGGGACAAGAGCGAATCTACTAAGCTCAGAGTTGTTTTCAACGCCTCTGAGCCCACAAGCTCCGGCTTTTCTGTTAACAACCTCCAGATGGTAGGCCCTACAATACAGGATTCCTTGTTCAACATCCTGTTACGTTTCCGTCAGTACAAATATGTTTTGTCAGGGGACATAGAAAAAATGTTTCGACAAGTGCGGCTAAGAGAAGTTGATCGCGACTTACAACTCATTCTATGGCGCGACAATGAAAATGAGCCTCTCCGCACACTAAAACTAAATACAGTCACTTACGGTTTTGCCAGCGCAAGCTTTCTTACCACTCGCTGCATTTGGCAGATTGGCGAAGAATGTGACAACCCTATAATCAAAAATATAATACAAAGAGACTTTTATTGTGACGATTTGTTAACAGGTGCTGACACAAGTGACGAGTTACGTTACATTCAGCGCTCAATCGCCACGGAACTAGCCAAAGGATGTTTTCCTCTCAGAAAATACCGATCCAATTTACCTGACCTATTATGTCAAACTCTTGTAAATAATGAACAATCCAATTTAATTATTAGTAATGCCACAAGCACATTGGGCATTGGCTGGTCTCCTTCAACCGATGAAATTCATTTTCCAATTAATTATTCCGATAACCCTACGTATACTAAAAGAACAATTTTGTCAACTACTTTTAAAATATTTGATCCTCTTGGTCTTCTATCCTTATGTACAATCAAGGCTAAAATACTTCTTCAAAGGTTGTGGATTAACAAATTAGGCTGGGATGAGCCAGTTCCTAAAGATATTCAAACTTTTTGGATAACATTTTCTAAACAACTTAACGTTTTGTCGTCTTTAAAGATCCCGAGACAAGTTCTTATCGATAACTTAGTTTATACTGAGCTCCATTGTTTTTGTGACGCCTCACAGCAAGCCTACGGAAGCTGCATCTACCTAAGATCTGTCGATAGGGTTGGAAACGTGCAAGTCAATTTATTGTGCGCTAAAGCACGCGTGGCTCCGATTAAAGCCTGTACTATTCCTAGATTAGAGCTTTGTGCCGCTTTACTAGGCGCAGAGTTGAGTTCCGCTGTCAGTAAGGCTCTAAGTTGCGATCTAAAACGTAAAGTCTATTGGACTGACTCCAGTGTGGTGCTAGGCTGGCTTAGGTCTCCCGACAAAACTAAAACGTTTGTCGCTAATAGGGTTGCCGCCATAATTGAGTTAACCGACACCGCAGCTTGGCGTCACGTTCCTACCGCTGAAAATCCAGCAGACCTCGCTTCTCGCGGCGTAGATCCGCAAGACGTCAACAAATCTGGTTTGTGGTGGTTCGGGCCCTCTTTCCTCAAACAACCAGAGTCAACATGGCCAGTACTTTCAGTTTCAAATGTAGAATTACCCGAAATAAAAGCAATGCCCGCGGTACTAACGGAAGCTTCACCTACAATACCAAATTTTCAACAATTTTCCAAACTTTCCAATTTACAAAGAGTGTATGCTACAGTCATTAGATTTATACACAATTGTCGATACCCTAGAGTTAAAGTTACAGGAACCTTACAAGTTCAAGAGCTTGACAAGGCTTTGACAGTTCTCACTAAAATAGCTCAGTATCAGTCGTTTCCTAAAGAAATATCGTCGTTACAATCTAAACAAGCTTTAAAGGCTAAAGCTAACATTAGTTCTCTAAATCCATTCCTCGATGACGATGGCCTCCTTCGCGTTGGAGGGCGCATTGATAAATCTTCGTACTCATACGATAAAAAGCACCCTATAGTTTTAAAGGCAGATCATTGCCTAACAAAATTAATTTTTAATTCTGAACATTTACGCCTACTTCACTCAGGGCCTCAACATCTTTTAGCCTCTATTCGAGAGCGCTATTGGCCTTTAGGAGGGAGGAAACTAGCTCGAAACATCGCACGCAATTGTTTTGTATGTCGCAGATTTAAAGGAGAGACTATGTCTAATATCATGGGTAATTTGCCAACTGATCGCATTGAACCCGACTTTCCTTTCAGAACTGTTGGCACGGACTTTGCCGGTCCCTTCTTAATTACAGATCGTAAAGGTCGTGGATGCAAGATAACAAAATGTTATCTCTGCATTTTTGTTTGTCTCCGTTACAGATGCCTACACCTTGAAGTCGTAAGTGACCTAACTAAAGATGCGTTCATACAAACCGTGAATAGATTCATTGCTCGAAGAGGATTGCCTAAAACTATTTATTGTGACAATGGTCGCAATTTTGTAGCTGCCGCAAAGGAAATTGGTAGCTTTCTCAATTCAAATCGCGAGCCTATTGGGGATTTTGCTGCTCGCCGGAGCATTGAATTTCGCTTCTCCCCTGCGTACGCTCCTCATTTCAACGGTCTGGCAGAGGCCGGCGTGAAGTCAGCAAAATTCCACCTACACAGAATCTTAGGCCAGTCTCACCTAACATTCGAGGAATTGACTACTGTGTTTGCTCAGATAGAGGCAATCCTAAATAGCCGACCCCTATGTCCTCTCAGCCCGTCACCAAATGATTTCCAGACCCTTACCCCAGCTCACTTTTTAATCGGTAGGTCACTAACGTCGCTTCCTACGCCGAGCTTCGTGGACTCCAACATGCACCGCCTCGACCGGTTCCAGCGCCTCGAACAAACAAGGCAACATTTTTGGAATCGATGGGCCTCCGAATATATCTCTGAACTTCAACAGAGGACTAAATGGCAAGTAGAACGCAGGAACCTGCAGCTGGACGATTTGGTGCTGATAAAGGAAGATCAGACACCCCCTCTATGCTGGCGCCTAGGACGAATTAGCAGACTGTTTCCTGGGTCCGATGGAATAACTAGAGTCGCCGATGTCAACACAGCCAAGGGTACAATTCGTCGAGCACTAAACCGCCTCTGTCTACTTCCAACTACAGATGAGTGATTGTGTTGAAAGCTGGACCTAGAGCTTTCAACGCCGGGAGGATGTCTACGCCACTGCTTGACCAATCATCGACGGTCAAAATCACGCCATGTCTGCGTCGCGCCGCTCGACCAATGACCGCTCGCGAATATGGCATCATCTCCAACAGCCAATCAGCGACGCCGCAACTCACGCGACACCGAAGCCCTCAAGCGGGGCACACAGAACCAATAGCTTACCATCCAACACCACATCAGCATCGTTCCAAAAATCTGTAATATTCAGCCCAATTTTCTACTTTCCCACTGTTAATATTATAACTAGTTTCAATGTAAATCTAACCACTATATTAAAGCGTTAGAATTCAAACCCAAAGTTTTTCTTTTGTTCCATCGCGAACACCTAGTTATCTAGTAAGAGTTCTCTTGTAGCAAGGGTTACAACAACAAGATATATTATTACATGTGCCATCCTATACAGAAATATAAAACGTTTAGCACAGCGTAGTCGTTCCGCTGAACGTAATTTAAGGCGTAGCATTTAGTGCTGATTATAGCGACAAATAGGCTTATATAGTATTCTTACTTGGTTTTCTTCTTAAACATACAAATCTAACCTAACATTATTTTACTTAACGTAGGATGAGTTTTTTTTTAATCATCACGACATTTCGAAAATTGTGTTTTGAAATTCATGTCTCTATTAAAGGGAAATTGTAAATATTGACGATCTTCCTCATAAATCACGTCCTGAGAAGCTACTTTCGAGACAGAAATAAAAAAAGAACAGAGGCAGTCTTAAGTACTGCCGACAGAAGTGAAAACTCAAAACAATGGAATTACGGTATACCTATGTCACAAGCATGTCAATGTCATTGGTGACGCGAATCCATAGTATTTTCCCCTACACAAAATCGATCAACGCGGCTAAAGAAGTTTTCGTTTCAATAAATTTATTCGCTTTAAGATGCTTCCTACAACCGTTGAAAATTGTTTACGGGAAATTGACCCAATGTTATAGTTTCGCTCTCCAAAGTATCAGCAAAGACAACAATCAGTTCCATCAACAGATTAAATTCAATAAGTCTATCAGAAACAGGTTACATACATTGTGTTCATTTAAACGCTTCCTGCCCCACCGCAGTCAGACCTCTACAAATATAATATCATTAATATTCATTAGACGTTGGCTGGAGTCGAAGGCAGCACAGGTCTGACACGACTGCTGATTATTGTTTTGTTCACCCCACTTGTTCCGACCTAATCCCATGGTAATCTATGGGGGAGCTATATTTCAACCTGACTGGCTGTTTTGTTATACAACGAAAAGTGGAAATGTAAAATGTAAATATGCGGATGCCTCGATTTGGATAAAGATTCAGCACTTAATCTGATCTTGCATTCTCGAAAACCTACTGACCATTAGCCAAAGTAAGAGTGATATTAAAACATGCCAATAACTACGGCCCTCACTTCTGAAGGTAGACTTGGCGTTGAATAGTCTAAACCAACTCTGTAGTAAGTGTGACAGAAGAAGTCATGCTGCGCGGACTCCAAAACTTAAACAATTAGAAATTAGATAAAAACAGCAGAATGTTGAAGATGAAATATAATTCAGATAATTTTATCTGACCATCCCATATCTTCCCGTGGGTGTCGTAAGAGACGACTAAGGGACTTGCCAGAGAATGGGCAGCAGCATTATCTGTGCTTTTGTAACAACCGTACTGCGATCGCCAACCCGCCTGCCAAGCGTGGCGATTATGGCAAAACCCTCCATGTTATGTCAATGTGGCGAAACTTGGGGGAGGCCTATGTCCAGCAGTGGACGTCTTTCGGCTGAAATGATGATGATGATGAATTTTATCTAATCCGTCGCGTGAAATTCATGTATGCCCGTTGTTATATTAATAATGTTATTATAAAAAACATTGCCATGTAGTTCCGAATTTACTACGAATTCCACCGCAGACATGATTCAGCACATCCATAGGTATATTGCCTGAAATATATCAAAGTCAGACAAAACCTACCTGAATCCTGACGTATATGAAGGGTATAAAAATATACGATGTAACAGGCCGCTAACAAAAACCTTTTCGACCTACATCATAATATGAAAGTAGTAATTTTTGTTCCAAATTAAAAAGGGAAACAATTTCGTTATGAGCTCTTTCTTAATTACTAGGCTTTTGACAAAATACTGGCCAGTCTTGTAGCCGGGGAAAACATTTAATTTTTTCGTTGTCTATCAAAAATAAGTTGGGTCTGTGGCTTTTAAATGAATAGGACAGGACTATTTTAAAAAGTTGTGTTTTGCTAATATTGAATAAACATGATGGCTATGCTAGTTAGAGAAAATTCCCCTCGAAACATTGCCTTACAACGTTATACTTAAAGGTGTTAAGCGGGTTTCGATAGTTATTTGATTTTATGCGTACATACTGAAAGGTTTAAAGTTTAAGTTTGTGTTATTTAGGATCTTTTTGGTACTAAATAAGAAGATAAAATTAAGTCTCTTTATAATTGCACGACACACGTTTGTGCAAAAAAAAACAAACATACCTATTGAAGCAAAACTCAGAACCGTACGTGTCTTACAACTTGAAGTGCGATCATTAACAACTCCACAACCCCGTTCTTTGACATTCCTTAATTAGTTCAGAAAGAGGGCATACATTTTGTATACATTTATGCTCAATATTGGACGAAGTAGAGAAATACGTCGGGATATTAAATGAATGTTAGAACTCAAATCTCCTTAAAGAGTTTGTTACTGACTGACATTTGACGACAGCCTAACAATTTCGTCACTGTGAGAACATAAAAAACTTATAAATCTCGGCTCACAGAACATAAAACCCCCAACAGGCAAGACCTTTTATTAAAAGCCCTTACTGCAAACAAAACCTGTACATATTCTCAGTTTAAACGCTGGAAAGTAATCCATGTTTCACATTTTCTCTTTAAAGCTGTTAAAATTCAGTCTTTTGATAGACATAAAACGCACGGGATCCATCTTCATTCTCATTCTGCGTACATTCAAGGTTTTATTATGAATCCGTGCTGTACCCACTGTAGGCTTTTTACGATGCCAATTCGCCAAGACATATGTAAACGGTGCTGGTCGTAAAAATTTTGCAAACTTACTTTCACACTCCGAAATCCTGAAAAAGACCTTACATAGATGTGATACGGTTTGTTCAGGAGGTAAAATAAACTTTGTACTCAAAAGAATATTATTCCCGTTAGTTGAAGGAAGGATTACCGATGGTAGAAGATCGTTAATATCTCGGGCACGGCTTTCTTTGAATAAAATTTGGAGTTGTGTTAGTTTTGCGACTTATGTCTCCGTGTACGTTCATGAGGGTAGTGGAATATTCGTGAATAAAGAGGTTTATTACACTAGAGTGGAGCAATAAGTGCTGTTTATGGAGAATGGGTCTGTTTATGTTGCGTGAGTTATGTCGTGTATGGGTAAATTGGAATATTAGCTTTTAATTTGCTATAAACTGTTTTTGCTTTTAGTTCTAAGTATAAATAGCAAGTTCTACTTACGGCTACATAATGTAATCATCTTATAAACTTACCCTGAGCTTGGTATTGGCTGAGTTAAGTCGAATGTTCTCGGCAACACTTATTATTTTGTTTCTATCATTTTATTTTGTTCGATGAGTAACACTTACAACTTTTTCTTGCGACTTGAGAAACATAATCACATTCAATCACATCACATATAAACAACACCTATATTTTTTGTATCACCATTTAGACACACTTAAAAGCAATAATACTTAAAAATACTACTTAACACAGAAGATGTTTAATATGTAGATGTCACTATTATTAATTTTCTGTTCCAACACGGCAGTCTTTTTTTAGAATATTAATCTTACTGATTGTATTTTTCCTCCTAGTTTAATAATCCTAATAGTGTAAATGCTTGGCCCTGTACATAATATAATAGATATTACCGTAAAAATCCAATATTACACCCCGGGGCGCGGAGGTACGCACCACAGCAGCCTCCAACACAGATATATAGAATTTTTAAAAATAATAATTTTATATATAAAGCAAGAAAATTGATAGAACCGACCAAAATAGCAAGAGAATGAAAAAGAAAAAAAAAATAACAGTTACCTATATATTCAAAACCGGTCTGATCAAATAAAAATGAAATATGCATACGAAAAAAGCACCATGAAATGTCATATATGTCATCGATGCTGACCCGAAGCAGATCCAGACAAGAGGCACACCAACCATCTCCGGGCTCGTCGCTGAGCTCCGCCTCGCAGCCGCCGGGATGCGCCACATCCGTGTGCGCTGCGTCTTCGGTCGCTGCAGTTGCGTCGAGCTCCAGCGACGAGTTTTTCTCCCCGCCGTCGACGCCATCACCACCACGACGACGAGGAAGAGGACGGCCACCAGCGGGCCTGGGACCTCGAGGCCAACAGGCCCCGAACAGGGTCCCCGCTGCCGGTGGAAATGTGTCGCGCATGCGATGGACTCAGTCCATTAATGAGAACGTCATGCGCGCATATTATGGGGCTACTGAGGGGGGAAGCAACTTGACTGCGTACCGTGGTCGGATGCTCTCTCTGTTTCAGGTGCTTGAACCAGCTATCAGCGTGTCGGCTCAGCGACTATCGGATCAGGTGCGGGTCATCCAGCGTAACCATATGTTGGATGACACTGTACTTGATCGACTACGCCTCGACTCACGGAGTAACCCAGTTACGCCTGCTTCGCCAATGATCGCGGCGCAGATGCAGAATGTATCCAGTGCTTCGCCGCGATCCGATCGCGGTGGTGAAGAGGATGTTGACGAAGTTATAACCGTGAGTACCCAGTGCAACGAACAATTGAGGAGCGCTTTGGAGGATGCGTTCCGAGAGTATCGCTCCACACCGCCTGAACTTAGACCACGTTTACCTCGTTTGCCTATGCACAAGAAAAACAAGGCCCTGGTGTGTACTCTAGATTCGCAGCTGTCAAACTGCTTTGACAACAGCGAAGACCTTGCTGATACCCACTCAATATTGTACTGCGCAGCCGTAGCGGCATGTCGTGTAGCTCACGTCAAATTTCCTGACAGTGACCGAGCTACACGACCAAAATTGGCTATTCCAGCTTGGCAGTGCAGGATTGAGCGGCGTATCGGTGAGGCTAGAGTACTCATCGGCAAGTTAATCTGCTTCAGGGAGGGCAATACTCGCCCTAGAGTGATGCGCTTTGTGAGGCGGGCGTTCTCGGGAACTGACATTAGTTTTCGTGATTATTTAGCCTGCGTCACAGAGCGTATCGACTTCCTGAAGCAGAAGATCTGTGCTTGGGCAAGCCGTATTCGTCGGTACAAGCGGCGAGTGGAGCGATACACTCAGAATCGCACATTCCAAAGCGATGAACGGTGGGTATATAGGGCTTGGGAACGACCAGACCAAGGGGTGACTGACACGCGTCTGCCGGATGATGACGCCATGTGTTCGTTCTGGCGCAGCATCTGGTCGGTGCCTGTCAGTCACACTGAGGGCGGTTGGACCCGGGAGGTTGAACAAGCGTGTGATCCAATACCAGAAATGGGGGCAATTATCATCAGCCCCCAAGACGTAGCTCGTGCAGTCCGTCCGTTACCAAACTGGAAATCTCCAGGGCCGGATGAACTGCACAACTTCTGGATCAAATGGTTCCAAAGATCACACGCTCGCTTGGCGTCCCAGTTTCAATCAGCCTTAGAGTCAGGGTCGCTGCCCCAGTTCCTGACGACAGGCATTACCCACCTGCTCCATAAATCAGGTAGTACTGCGGAGCCCAAAAATTATAGACCTATCACTTGCTTACCAACGGTCTATAAAGTTCTTACATCCATTTTGAGAGCTAAAATCAACCAACATATTGAGAGTAATTCCATCATGTCTCCCTCTCAGAATGGATGTAGGAACGGGTCCCGTGGTACTAAGGAGCTGCTCCTCATTGATATGGCCATTAGCCAACAGGTTCGCAGGTCCCGAAGGCATCTGTCTACATGTTGGATAGATTATAAGAAGGCCTACGACTCGGTTCCGCATACATGGCTCATGAGGGTGCTGGAGTTGTACAAGATTGATGCAACTCTACGCGCCTTCCTTGAGTCGTGTATGGGGCAATGGAGGACGGTCCTTCGCTATCCAGGATGTCGACAGATGCAGGGGAACAGCGAACCGATAAGGATCGAGCGTGGTATATTTCAGGGCGATAGTTTGAGTCCATTGTGGTTTTGTCTAGCCTTGAACCCTCTTAGCACTCTACTGGAAGGTTCAAGACTAGGCTATCGGTTGAGGAGAGGTGGTCAGGTCATATCTCACCTTCTTTACATGGATGATCTGAAAATCTTTGCCCCCAACAATTTGCAACTGATGAAGCTACTGAAGGTAACTGAAACTTTCAGTAGCGCCATCAGGATGGAATTTGGTGTGGACAAATGTGCAGTCATGCATGTGAAGCGAGGGGAGATTACGGAATCTGTGGGAACTCAACTCTCGGATTCCGTACACCTTAGATCCCTCTCTTCAACAGAAACCTACAAGTATTTGGGTATGTCGGAAGCATTAGGCATCAATACTGCTGACATGAAACAATCGTTGAAGGAACGTTTCTTTGGCCGCCTGAATAAGGTGCTAAGCAGTCTTTTGTCAGGTGGAAACAAGGTGCGCGCCTTCAACGGTTGGGTCATGCCGGTTTTGATGTATTCTTTCGGCATACTCAAATGGACGCAGACGGAACTTGATGCCCTGGATAGGAGGGTCCGCGTACTGCTGACCGCAAATCGGATGCATCACCCACGGTCGTCGGTGATGAGACTGTATATCCCGCGGAAGTGTGGGGGTCGTGGCTTCTTAAATGCTAAGACCCTGCACAACCGTGAGGTATGCAGTCTCAGGGAATACTTCCTAGAAGCCGATGTGGGGATGCACCGAGATGTGGTCTCAGTAGACAAGGGCCTTACCCCGCTCTTCTTGGCTAACGAGAACTGGCGCAAGCCTGTAGTATTAGACACTAATGATCGCAAGGAGGTATGGCAGGGCAAGGAGCTTCACGGGCGCTTCTACCGGGCTCTTCATGGCCCCGATGTAGATTTTCTAGCGTCCGTGTCCTGGCTACGATTCAGCAACCTCTTCGGGGAAACTGAAGGTTTTGTCTGTGCGATTATGGACGAAGTTATGTTGACGAACAACTACCGGAAACATATTATGAAGGACGGGACGGTTGACGTGTGTCGGGCATGCCACCGTCCGGGAGAATCGATCCGACACATTATTTCTGGTTGTTCTCGTCTGGCTAACGGAGAGTACTTGCATAGACACAACCTCGTTGCTAGGATTATCCACCAGCAACTTGCTTTGAAATACAACCTTGTGGAATCAGAAGTGCCGTACTATAAGTATGCGCCCGACCCAGTTCTCGATAGTGGTAATATCACGTTGTATTGGGATCGACCTATCGTCACTGACAGGACTATTGTTGCCAATAAGCCTGACATTGTGGTGATAGATCGATTGGAGCGTCGCGCAATGATTGTTGATATAACGATCCCACATGACGAGAACCTCGTGAAAGCAGAGAAAGATAAGCAATTCAAATATCTAGATCTGGCTCGCGAGGTTGTCGACATGTGGGATGTGAATACAGCTGTCATTGTGCCGATAGTCGTGTCGGCCAATGGCTTAATTGCCAAAAGCTCCGACCAACATCTTAGTAGGCTTTCGCTTGGCAGCTGGATCAAGGGCTTGTTTCAGAAAGCAGTACTTCTGGACACGGCGCGTATTGTTAGGAGGTTCCTCTCTCAAGAGCCCTGACCACCGGTAGCTCGGACCCTGTTCCCAATGCCAGTGGGCTCCTATTTTTTATATTTTTAAATGTTTTTTATATAATTTTGTAAAAATATTTAAAAATGTAAATTATATGTTTTAAAAATGAATAAAGGAATAATTTTATCTTAAAAAAAGTTACTTGATCGACACTTCGATTGCCGATTTGTTAAGTGGTTTTTTTTTTAAAATTAAACTCAATACCATATTGACAACTATATTATGCTCTTGGCTTCGCCCGCGTGAACTTTGGGTAACTGTTCTACGGTATCCTAATGTATTAATTTAGGTAAGTAATAAACTATCAGTACGCGAAATGTCATCCATATTTGTTCAGTAGTTTTTGAGTGAAAGAGTTACAAACATCCATCCTATCAAACTTTCGCATTTATAATAGTAAAGTGAGATGTTATAATATCTTACTTTACTATTTTATATATAAATGCGAAAGTTTTGTACACGATTATTCCAATATCTCGTTTTGTACAGTTTTATACACTACTTTATTGATGCTCATTTATTATCATCAAAAACGCATAATGTAATGCGTTTTTAATGAAATATGTGATACTATGATAAACTCACACTAGTGTTTTAATTATCCCTAATATTCAAAAGTTTCATAATCTAGGAAACATATAGTAGTTTTTGGTAAGATCAAGATAGTTTAAAAAGTTTTACCATCATTTTTTTACAACACTCTACATTGCTTTTACTACAAAAGAAAAGGTTTTCCTACATAGTTTACAATTTCTGAAATTTCCCATAATTACGTAGTCCGAAGGCGTTGGGCGGTCGTATTTCAGCGCAGCTACGTACAAAAGAGGTGCGCAGTGGCAGCGTGGCGGGTCTCGTTGAATGCGCACTGACCGGTAGCATGCGGTGTATGTCATAACCTGAAGCATGTAAAAGAGTAAGTGCATGCCTGCTTTATAGAGTTATTACCATTTAAAGTTATTTGAAAGCTGCAGAAGATTGTAAAAATATCTTTGCATTGTATAAATTCAATCTCTTATTATTATATAATTGTACTATGTACTGTAAAGCCACCATTTACTGAGTACCCACATCTTTCACTGACGCGAATTTGCCCTGGCGGTTGAGTGAATGTCATGCTCACTCAAATGTCCCGCTGATGGTGGCGGGTGTGTCGGGTCATTTAGTTTCCTTTAGTAAGTTTGAGTTGAATGGGAATGATGCATGCGTAATGTTCGTGAACAGGCACTGTCAGTTGTGACTGGTCATCTCTTAGCTGCCGCGGTTTATTTTATTTACTTTATTTTTAAACTATTGATTTAATCTTTTACTTTGGACGCTCTTAATTAGCACATATTTCTATATCATTCTCACATATAATATTTGTAAATCTCAACATGCATGATTTAACCAAGATTTTGTTTTACAATACAATACTATTATATTTACAATATTTTGATTTAAAAGAGTGTCCATGGAGTTTCTTGCCAATTTTCAGTTTCATCTTTTTCTACCTTTTGTAGTAAGCGATGACTTATTGTCGGGCCTACGCTGTCCTTTCATACTTAAGTACTAGCGCTGTAACATCCAAATATTGTAGAACCAAATGATTTTAAAAGAGTAACCATGGAGTTTCTTACCGGTTCTTCTCCATAGGAAACGACCAACCCGAACCGTGCCTCTTCTGTTGACGTTTTATAAGTGCCCATGTAGGCCTACGTAAAATAAAATATTTTGATTTTGATTTTGATTGAATTCTTCTCCATACAGATCTACGCCTTGGAATGGGCAACTACAGTAATTTCACAATTTATTATGCCTTGTCTGACTGTAGCTTCGCGTTTTTTACAAGACCTATCGTTGAGTGTAGTTGGTCGTGTAAGAGTAGAATTTTGAGTGGAGGTAGATGATAAAGAAGTCCTTTAAATTTATAATAGTTCGGACATCAGACTTTGATACTTACTCGCCACGAGCTACACTCCTGCGATGAACGAAACTGGTGACTGCGAAGAAGATAAATGAAAGAAGCTGGTTAATGTATGCCATGAGTCACTGAGACACCACTTGCGGAACGACGATATTCAAGCGAAGGAAACGCGTGTTGCCTGACGCAAGTTACCGTCACTAATTCCATTGGCTCGGATCATAACCTGGGCCATAAGCAGGGGTTTTGATGAAACATGTACAGCCATGTACTAAATAATTATTTTGGCTGTCAAACGGAGGATCTTTCAGAATGTACCTAAAGAAATTTAGATTTGACATCTATCGTCACAGTTATGAACAGAAACGTTCGCTAGTCAACATTAACGAATTTATGACACATTCAAATAATGATTATCATTTGCACAAGTTTTAAACTCTCAAAATATCGCTATCGCTTATAACCTACTACAATTTCCAGCCTTAATTTTATAGCTAGTTTAGGCGAACGAGTTCCGGTGATGCATAGCCGACAGGCAATTTTGTAAAATAGTGCGCCTAATTTTTAGCCAAGCCAACGTTTTACGGAGGCTCGAGTAATTTCGCAGCAAGTGGCCGATGCATTACTCTGCATACATTTTCGTAAACTACCGCCGTAATTACAGGCTTTACAGTGTTTTCGAATGTAATACATTTTTGGGACACGGTTGTGTTTTATTATTTTAGTTGTTTTGCTGTTAGACTAGAAAATTACAGCAATTTTTTGTGGTAAACGTTGTGAAATATTTGTGGAAAACCGCATCATAAAAATGAATTTAAATTGCTCAAGTTACGGTAAAGACTCAATTGGATAGAGTAAGTCTTGTAAAGGAACCTAAGCTAGAATCTAGTTCGCTACTGAAAAGATTATTGATCTTCTCAAAGGGAAGCAGATGCAGGCTTTTTTCAGGGAAATCTTCAGAAAATATTGTCTGAATAACCTCGTTTGGCAGGCAGAATGGTGATCACTCATCACAGGATGTTTTCTTGTCTGCTACCATTTAATAACGCTTTACGAAAACTACAGGCCATTTGACCACACAGCCTTTTTAAAGAAAACTAACAGAACTCGTACCTGAGTGTAATTAACTCGGGGTAAAGTTATGAATGCGCGGCAGTGAGGCGCATTGGTCGCCGACCGTAGAACGTCCCCTAAACCACGAGGCGCTCTTCAAGAGACTGCTGTTTGAATTAACTTGTAGAAGAAGAGGAGAGGTTTATTTAAGGTTTAAGATTTAGTTTCTATTTATGATATAATGGGGAATTTCGATTGAAGTCTTAGAAATTTTCAAGTACACTACAATGCATTTTTCATTTGCGAGTTTAAAAAAAAAAAATGGTCGAAATGATTTTTGCAGTAGTAGCGGCCTCGACTTACGAAGTCGTGGGCTCGAACGTAAGCAGGGTTTTAACTTCATGCAATTTGTTTTATCAACACCTCTCTCAAAATGGTGAAGGCACGCATTATGTGGAAAACGGCATGTCACATGTCATACACAACCTGCTGCACTGGTTGGTAGAGGGTTGTGGTCGACTATCTCTCACAGAGAGGAGTCCTGTGTGTAGGAGAATTATTGAGTGATGTTGTGATCAAATTATGTACGATTTATCAGCTGCACAATACCGACTTTTTCAACAAAATCTTTAAACAAGGAAACCTTATCCTCGAAAGCACAGTAAAAAGTAAAAAAGCAGTCAACTGCAACTAAGTATTTCAAAACTTCTCCACTTGTGTCCGTTTTTTCCCCAAGAGAAAAAGTTTATTTCAATAACAATTTTAGTTTTTCGAGTATGAAACGAGCCAGAAAGAACAACGAATGGAAACATACAAGTTATGATTTACGATATTAGTCTACTCGTTCTATGTTATAAAGAGCCATGTTCCTACTATGTTCCGTCAGTTAGTAGTCATAATGTTGCAGTTCACAGATCCAAGGCGGAAAAATAAAATGCATGTAGCTTAGATGTTATTTTATTGATATTGTTTTGGTTTAAAATTCAGAATAATCTGGAACATTTAACCTTTAATTTTCGAAGCTTATTTAAAATATTAAAACTGTAGAAATAAAGAATATCATTAAATACCTATAGGTAAGAGCGATAATTGTTGTGACCGAATTTTGGTCATTGCCGGCCAATCTCAGTGGAGATTTGCCATCGGCTAATTGCTGATTACTTACTGAGAATAAGCTAATGGAAAAACCCATTCACAGTTTACCTGAACCGGGAATGGAACTCAGAAATCGCGCTTGCGATCATGAGACTAACGGGCCAGTACACCTATCACAGTCACGTCCGTAAGATCCTATATATAGTACACCTATACGAACGAACGAACGTAAGCTGTGAATTTCTGATATATTTCATCTCTTACTTTTTGGGTACACAGTGGTCAAAAACAGTTCCATTTTCAGAGAAAGCCATTGGACTTACACAATAACCTTTTGGTATATGAAGCTCTTGGTACACAAATCACATCCTATTCTATATTACACAGGAAAAGTAATTATCAGCGAGCAACATTCAAGCTTGTATATTGCTATATTTTTTGCCATCCGGCAAGGGTCTTGATTTATTAATCTGGCACAAAACAAAAGCTATCAGGCTTAATGGGCGCTACGGAACCCCGCTGTGTATTATCAACGTTTATAAACGTTTAATATCCTGTGATTGTGCGTAAATCTCGGAATACCATTAATATCAATGACGGAGATGTTATATTAAATTTTCCGTGGTTTAATATAAGCGTGTTGAGGTAGGTTTACGGTGGGGCGTTAGTTTGTACTGTGGGTTTAGTTGAAAGATATTAAGTCAGATTGTTTACTGGATTGGTTAAGATTAAGCAGCGCTTTCCGCGGTCGCTCTGTGGTTGCAGATAGTCAGAAAGTTGAAATTCTTACCTTACCTAGAAAGTGTTGTGTGTTAATTTTTAGGGTTCCGTACCCAAAGGGTCAAACGGGACCCTATTACTGAGACTTCGCTGTCCGTCCGTCCGGCCATCCGTCCGTCCGTCCGTCCGTCCGTCCGTCTGTCACCAGGCTGTATCTCATGAACCGTGATAGTTAGCCAGTTGAAATTTCTACAGATTATGTATTTCTGTTGATGATATAACAACAAATACTAAAAACAGAATAAAATAAATATTTAAATGAGAAAAAAATGACTTATTTGAATGGGAGCCCCCTTACAAATAAGTGTTTTTTTTTTCTCGTTTTTATAAATAATGGTACGCGTTCGTGCGCGAGTCCGACTCGCACTGGGCCGGTTTTTTTTTATTTCGGCGTTCAGGCAGCCACTTCTTGTAAATTACCGGTAAACAGATAGGATCAGTCAGGTGTTACTTTAGTTTACTTTTTACGTTTAGTGCAATCTCGGCCCCTCAACCCCCAAAAAAAAGGTTGTTTTATATCGGATTAAAAAGGGCATGGAGCAATAGGATTTACATGTTTCTCAGTATGACACCTACGTAAGGTTTATTTTTTACTGTAGGGTTTTTAATATAAAAAGGTTCATTTTAATTCGAGCATTATAAAATGTAGCAACCCAAATACCCATTAGACCAATAAGAGCGTCTCGCGGTCGCGTGCCTATACGATACGCCGAGTAGGGTTGTTGCTGTCCCTTTCCCGCGCGGCCCTAGACGGCGTGTGGCTGATGTGCGCGGGGCGCGCTAGTCCGCTGCCTACGCGCAAAGCACGCATACGTGACTCGCGCTTATTTAACCATTGTCCGCGAATAAGAATTCCGAACTTACTGTTTTATGTTTGTGAACGTGTACTGAATAAACTGTTATTAACTCTAATCAGTGTTGTTTCCGTTCCATGAACACCTCTTCTAATATGTGGCGCTCCAACGTGTTTTTCGTGTGACAATAGTTACCTAAAGTACATAGTGTCTACAGTTTTGCAGTGACGAACTAAAATGCCAGTGACCAGGAGTAGAGCGGCTAGTTTGAGTCGGAGAGATGATGCACACGATGCATTACCCGTCCTCTCGCGACCAAACACGCCGCCCGTGGCGTCCGCCAGCCAAGATGGCGACGACGCGTTCTCTTCACCGCGTGCCGACGCAAACGCTACGTTCTCCAATGAAAACGTGGCGATGATTATAGCTTCTCTCCAACGCTCTCAAACCGAAGCATTTAGGGAGTTGCTCACCTCGGTGTCGCGGGTGAATGCATCCACCCCGGAATCACACGCGCTAGGGCAGAACACCCTAGCCCGCTGCAAAGCAACCTTCTCCGGCCGACCGAAGGAGTCGGTTGAAGCATTTATAGACGCTATAGAAGCATATAGCGACTGCGTGCAAGTAACGGACTCAAACATCCTACGCGGCTTAGCCTACCTATTCAAAGACGAAGCGGCCACGTGGTGGCAAGGAATAAAATACTCCGTGTCGTCGTGGCGGGAAGCAAAAGATAATCTGATAAGTGCCTATGGTGACCGCCGGCCGCCTCATCGGATATACATAGAAATATTTGCTACGCCGCAAGACAAAGAAAACACCGACATTTTCGTGGCGCGCATTCGCGCCCTTTTCGCGCGGTTGCCTAAGGACGACATAACCGAATCGGCTCAATTAACGGACTGAACGGACTCCTCCACAGCCGAATAAGGAAGAGGCTACGTAGAGAAGAGTGTCATAATTTCACCAATTTACTCCGCCTCGCACGGAACATAGAAGATTCGCTCGACGAGAAAACCAACATGACACACACGGCGAGCGAGCGGCGAGCACAACCGCCGTCAACATCAACGCCGTCTACACAATCCGCCGCTCGTGATAACAGCCGCGCCCCCGCGCGCGATAGCGCCTCCTCAAGTAGGTACAACTACGGCGCGCACGCCGGCGCCGCCGCGGCGCGGAGCCCGCCCGCTCCGCCCGCGCCTGTTCCAGCCGCGCTCCCCGCGCCTGTTCCAGCCGCGCTCCCCGCGCCTGTTCCAGCAGCGCTCCCGGCGCCTGTTCCAGTCGCGCCCCCCGCGCCTTTTCCACCGAAGCAGGAATCCACAAAGAGGCATCGGCCTACCTGCGCCTACTGCAGGAAGTTCGGCCACGCCAAGGAGCATTGCCGTAAGTTGCAGATTCCAGGTGAGCGTGATAAACAACCTAGTGATCATAATTTTTATTCCGTTAAAACTCGTGCGTCTCACTCTGTTCACTCTATTGATAACGATAGTAATATTATTGTGCATTGTGAAAGTGATAACGGTGATAACAGTGTTTCGTGTCCTATACAAGGGGCAAATATTATTCCGCAATCTTTATTTTCTAATAATAAGTGTATCTCATCCTCATCCAAATGTAATAAGAAAAAGGAGAATGCACATTTTGATAAGATAAAGGAGAATGGACAAAAATGTTTTTCCAATTTTTTTTGTAATAATGTAAAGGATGATGGGCAAAAATTTTCTAGCATTATTTTATGTAATAATGTTAAGGGTAATGCCCATTTATGTTTAACCGATGTATGTTTGTGTAACGATCGTTCGGGACCCTCTATTGGTCGAGATTTACGACCAATTTTTTATATTTCAATTTTAGGGTTTACCGGCTCCGCGTTGATAGACACGGCCGCCAAACATTGCATTGCGGGTTATACGCTATATACTCTCCTTCTACGTCAAGGTCATCCCCTCAGCTCTTCCACACGCGAAGTTAAGCTTGCCGACGGTGTAATCCGTACGATGGATGTACTTACCACCACGTTAGACGTATGCTTAGAAACGGTAGTTATAACGATTCCTTTTTTAATTTTTCCCGACTCGACAAATAACGAGACGTTGTAAGGTATCGATTTTATAACCGCCGCGGGAGTAGTTATAGATTTTCACAAAGAAGTCTGGTATTTCAGTAACTTTGATTCAGTACAACATAAATTGTACTTCGAACCTACCTCGCGTGACGTGTCCTGCGCCTCCACAGATATACTTAGGGACGATGAAGGTACTCCCCTTAAACCAGCTGAGCGACAAGCGCTCGCTGCCGTTCTCACCAGGCACGCACGCGTCTTTAAAGCAGGGGGAGGTCCAACACCGTATGCGGAACACTGCATTGATACAGGTGAGCATCCTCCAATTGCTGTTCCTCCTTACCGGCTAAACCCTTCGAAAAAGGAAATGATGAAGGCTGAAATAGGTAAGATGTTACAAGATGACATTATAGAAGAGTGTGAATCGGCTTGGTGTTCACCGGCGCTGATGGTGCCGAAGTCCAACGGTGGTATCCGTTTCTGCGTTGACTACAGGCGTTTGAATGCAGTCACCAAAGCCGACACATATCCGATGCCACGCATCGACGAGTTACTTCAGAGCACAAAACGGGATTGCTACATGAGTACGCTAGATCTTCGATCCTCATATTGGCAGGTTAAGGTTAGGGAAGCTGACAGGGACAAAACAGCTTTTGTCTGTCCTCTAGGTACTTACCGATTTAAGAGAATGCCGTTCGGTCTCCGCAACGCGCCAGCCACCTTTCAGCGTCTTATCGATCGTCTCCGATCCTGTTCAGCTTTACAAGATGTAACTTTATTAGCATATTTAGATGATTTGTTGGTTATATCTCAGGGTTACCAACAACATCTGCAAGACCTCGAGGCAGTTTTTAAACGTCTGACCGAGTTTAACCTCCATGTAAATAGGGAGAAGTGCGCTTTTGCTCGAGAAAGCGTTAAATATCTCGGTCACGTAATAACACAAAAAGGTGCTTGAGATGAAGGTACCAGGTAATCTGAAGCACCTGAGAACCTTTTTACAAACATGTTCATGGTTCAGAAAATTCATACCTAACTTCTCAAAAATCGCTGAACCATTGACTCGCTTGACCAGGAAAAGCCAAATCTGGACTTGGGGCTCAGAGCAGACCCAAGCTTTTAAAGAGCTGAAGAGTCTACTGACTACAGCTCCAATACTTGTGCAAGCTGATTTCAGTCGTCCCTTCATTCTGCGAACTGACGCAAGTAACTACGCCTTAGGCGCAGTTTTATTACAGGGCGACGGCAATCAGGAAAGGCCGATCGAATATGCTAGCCGACTCCTCAACGCAGCGGAACGCAGCTACTCTACGACAGAGCGGGAAGCACTCGCTGTAGTGTGGGCGGTGGAGCGTTTTCGTCCTTACCTAGACGGTCAACCAGTCGTGATTGGCAGTGACCATCAGCCTTTACGCTGGTTGCTATCACTTAAATCACCAGCAGGTAGATTAGTCCGTTGGGCTTTAAAGCTTCAATCTTTTGATATCCAATTCCAATATACCCCAGGGAAGGCAAATGTCGTGGCAGACACGCTGAGCAGACCGATTTGTTCTAGCGAAACGAGTGACAGTTGTGGTGTCTGTTCTGTCATCTGCGATCTACCCGCCAAGACACCTAGTCAACTTCGCCTAGAACAAACTTCGGACCCTGAAGTGGATAAGATTATTAAAGAGCTTGAAGGACCTGATGATGTTGCATCTAAAAGATGGTTAGAAAGAGGTTATCTCATGGATCAAGGAGTTTTATACCGTTTCAATCCGGACTCCGAGAGTGAATCTCCTCAATTAGTCATACCTGCCGGCGAAGTTGCAGCTATTTTGAAGGAGTTACACGACTCTGAAACAGCTGGCCATCCAGGCATCGATCGGACATACCAGAAGGTAGCACAGCTGTACTATTTCACAGGGATGCGGAGAATAATCACCGATTATATCTTAGCCTGCATCCACTGCCAGCGGTATAAAGCTAACAACACCAAACCCCCAGGCCTACTCCAAACACCAGTCATGAGCCAGCGGAACGAGGTGTTGGCCATGGACTTGTTTGACCCACTACCTGAAGGAGACTAGGGGGAGCGGTGGATCTTTCTAATTGTAGACACAGCTACCCGATGGACGGAGCTGTTTGCTCTAAAGGAAGCAACAGCAGAGGCCTGTGCTCATGTACTCATCGAGGAATATTTCATGCGGTTCGGTTTACCTCTCAGGATCATATCGGACAACGGTGTCCAGTTCGTTTCAGCGGTGATGCGACAATGCATGTCAGTCCTAGACATCAAACAAAATTTTGTCCCGCTGTATCATCCGCAAGCTAACCCTGCCGAGCGAAAAAACCGAGACCTTAAGGCAATGCTGGCCCATCTCGTGGGAGATGACCACACCTCTTGGCCCGAGAAGTTGCCAGTGATCCGTTTTGCTCTCAATAGTGTGAAATGTCGCACAACGGGTAAGTCACCAGCTTATTTGACCTTTGGTAGGGAGATGCGGTCACCCACAGAGGTCGTTCACGACCTTCGTGCCATCAGAGCCAAAGAAAACTTTGTACCACAAGTGACCCCTTACCTCGAAAACTTCCTACATTCACTGTCAGCTGTTCGGGAACGCGTCGAGATCCAGCAGGACAAAACGAAGCAGTACGCCGACGCTTCGCGCCGACCATCTGACCCTTTCGAGGTAGGTGATTTAGTCATGCTGAAATCTCATTTGTTGAGCAAAAGGTCGAAAGACCTCACTTCAAAGTTCTACCCTCGCCGAGATGGCCCTTACCAGATCACAAAAAAGGTGAGCCCAACAACATATACTATCGCGACCACAGAACAACCAAATGTAGATTTAGGGAAATATCATACGGAAGACCTTACACGTTACCGAGGTAGCGACGAGTCCTTACCAAAACCCGTTAATCCTAAACGAAAACGCGGACGTCCAGCTAATGCTGATGTTGGTAATATACCAGTCCAGGAGCGAGGGCGTTCTCCAGAACTGGAGGGGGAGTATGTAGCAACCCAAATACCCATTAGACCAATAAGAGCGTCTCGCGGTCGCGTACCTATACGATACGCCGAGTAGGGTTGTCGCTGTCCCTTTCCCGCGCGGCCCTAGACGGCGTGTGGCTGATGTGCGCGGGGCGCGCTAGTCCGCTGCCTACGCGCAAAGCACGCATACGTGACTCGCGCTTATTTAACCATTGTCCGCGAATAAGAATTCCGAACTTACTGTTTTATGTTTGTGAACGTGTACTGAATAAACTGTTATTAACTCTAATCAGTGTTGTTTCCGTTCCCTGAACACCTCTTCTCATATTTCATTATTTTTAGTAAAGTAACTCACTCTGCCTCTTGTTTGTTTACTTTAAAATAGTTCCTGCTTTATTAGATCAGTACTTAATTACATGAGTTTTTTATTAAGGATTGAGCAGCCAAAAAATAATCAAATTATTTAAATAAAATACCCTAAAAGCCACAAAATTGTCACTTTAATTTTTGGACTTCAATACATTTGTAAAACAAATTCCGTGCGCCTCAAACCCGGAACTCCGTAACTCCGTAAATCCGTCATTTGGCACAAATCCTGCTAATGATGTTGTTAGCGGCCGCGGACGTGACAGGATTAGGCGTTCGTTCTTACATCGCGCCTAATGCCAGCAAATTAAAATGTTTATGTTTTTATTTTGATTCTATTAGGGTTTTTTGGTTTTGAAGTCAATTCAAATATACAGAAAATGTGCTTGACGTTCCTAATAATAGTTTGACAGTATTTTTTTATTGTAGTTTAAACTAATATTATAAAGAGGAAAGATTTGATTTTTTGATTTTTGGTCCGATTTGAAAAATTATTTCAGTGGTATATAGCCCATTTATCGAGGAAGGCTATAGGCTATATATCATCACTCTGCGACCAACAGGAATGGAGCAGCAATGAAAAATTTTGCGAAAATGGGGAAAATGTGACGCAAACGAAGTTGGGCCGGAGAGGTAGTAATTCATATTAGTAAGGGGTTTAGACAATTCAACCCGCCACGCTTGTCTAATGCTGGTTACGGGTGAGCAGTAGCCTACATGTCTGGGTCCATGGTCTAGAGACAGAAGAGTGGCAAAAATGAAGGGAGGACTTTGCCTTGCAGTGGGACACAACAAATTCATCCTACTAATATTATAAACATGAAAGTTTGTGAGAATGTATGTTTGTTACTCTTTCACGCAAAAACTACTGAATGGATTTTAATGAAATTTGGTATGCAGATAGCTTATACCCTGGATTAACACATGGGCTACTTTTTGTCCCAGTCTGCGCGGGTTAAACCGCGGGGCGCAGCTAGTAATAAATAATATTATGAACTTTTTTGTAAAACGAGCTTTTTGTTCTGTATGGTGTCGAACGTAAAGTATAGCACCATCCCATATCTTCCCGTGGGTGTCGTAAGAGGCGACTAAGGGACTTGCCAGAGAATAGGCAGCAGCGTTCTCTGTGCTTTTGCAACAACCGTACTGCGATCGTCAACCCGCCTGCCAAGTGCGGCGATTATGGCAAAACCGTCCATGTTGTGTCAATGTGGTGACACTTGGGGGAGGCCTATGTTCAGCAGTGGACGTCTTTCGGCTGAAATGATGATGATGATGATGATGAACACAAGATTATGTCTGTAATTATTATTCTCGAAGAGTGAGACCGAGGCGCGGCCCCCAGTATACACGCAGTATGCCAGTTATGTTTCATTCCTAAGTAATAAGGGGCGACCCCATGGCCATCATGCGGAGACAAATCCTGAGTCCGGTTTAATACCGAGATATTCCTGATGGAAAAACGCAATCACACTTTTTTGAGTCGAAAAATACCAGTACCGGAGGACTTGCGACCACTAACCAACAGAGTAGACTTAAAATTAAGTTTATAAGAGCTACAGACATGCAAGTAGGTTTTAAATTCATTCGCAGAGCAAACTACGAAACTTCTTAGACAGCTGTGCTGCAATATAATTTGGGAACTTGCAAACACACACACCAATTTTATTACCACCACACCTTATAATTACGTGTGTGTTTAAGTGCATGAAACATGCACAGTACACACACAAAAAACTGTGCTTGTGTGCAGTACATGTTTTAATGTGATTACGGCTTCAGACGTATGCACAAACACATTCGCAGTACGAGTTAGTTTCGCGCTAAAAGCATCGTCGCGGGAAGTTTTATGCAAATGGTCTGTACGGTCTAAGTCGTAGATGCACTCCGAAGTTTCGTTTCAAAGTTGAGGGTTAAAATATCCATCACGAGTTGCGATACTAAAATAGGCCACATTTTAGTATCGCAACATAGGCGAGTTAATTCTTAGCTTAAATAAATGTATGTAAAATACCTCTTTGCTAACACCAGAGATTGGATATTCATAGATGTCTCCGCCTCAGAGCTGCATTGTTCACGTGATTGTGATCGCCTTCGTATTTTATTGACCTGTCCTGCATGCCGTGTTGTTAAACTTTCTCGTTACAGGATCTGAAGGACGTTACTGTAGCTTGACGCGTAGTCAAATTCTTGGCGTGCACAATAATTTTGATTGCCATCAATACGTTAAGAAAAATACTTACTAAAATATTAACTAAAGTATGAGCTAATCATTAATGCTTAGTTCTAATACCTAGCTTAGAGATTAGAAGATTTCTAAAGGCTTCTAAAAAAGCTGTACCTACTACGCGTTACCTCGTAGACGTGCTACGCCTATTGACTCCGTAGCGCGGCTACGATGCTACGAAATCACATTAGCATGAGAATATTAGTATCCAAATCAATTATTTAAGTGAACTTTGCCTAGTTATAAAGAAACAACGGACTTTTATTTACCAGTGGGTGTTATGACGTTCAGATAAATAAATATTTATAAATTACCTTTATGATTATTGTGATTGGTAGCTCTTTGACAGTCGTTATAAGTAGTCAGTGGTCCGAAAGTCTGACAACCAGTACCAAAGGGTTTGTATTACACAGTACTAACTGGGTTGTGGAGTTCAGATAGGTAGTCGCTTTATGTAAAATACTAGTAGAATAGAATAAAACTTTACTGTGCCCAAAAAATGAAACATAACGGTTTTACAATACTGTTAATTTTATAGTTACAACGGCGGTCTTATTGCTGGTAGTTATATCTTCCAGACAACCTTTGGCTGGACATTATGGGCATAATATAACTAGTGGGTAGTCAGTGGTGTACCAAAATTTTAAATAGCACAAGTAAAGTAGTAGTAGTATTCTGCTGCATCCGGTTAGACTGGAAGCCGACCCCAGCATAGTTGGGAAAAAACTAGGCCGATGATGATTATTATGATTGCAGTGTAATCTGTTGTCTCCTATGAGTTTTATCTTGTACTCTAGTTCAGATGTAGAACAGAGGAGAGCGACTAAGAAGTTTTATTTACAATATTATCATGATCTCATTCACAGGTGCGGGCTACAGATCTGTGAAACTTTCACGCCTTTTGATCTTAGACGTTCGTTTAGTATTCCGCTGTTGTTTAGTTCGGTGAGTCATAGTGAAATTTAATATCATTCGAGCTGAGTGAATTTTACTCAGTTGACAGGCAAATGTTTCAAGGCGACGATTGTTATAGGCCATTAACGCTGAAACTTAGGCTGCTGAAATCTTGCCTTTTTTTTGCTTGCTTTTTTACTTTTAGGAGTTTTCATGGTATCGTTGCTGCGTGTCTTAAATTAAAATGTTATTTTATTTCGTTTCAATACGTTTTGTTTGAGTGAGATGATTTCGAATTTTTACTATTTGTCAGAAATTTCGAAAACCCTGTAAATGACGACCGATATTATACTACATTGAATCCAAAGAAGATCACTCCGTCAGACAACTTTGTTCAGACAAAAAAATCTGTCATAGTGGTAATGAGACAACAGTTAAAAATTAAGCAGTTACTTGTAAACCAACTCACCCACCTTATCAAAGTCGTAAACTGGACATAGGCCTCTCCCAAGCGGCACAAAATCCCCTCTTCCACCTTCCACACTCAGTCTGTCACAGCGTCCTTTATAAGGTCATGGGACGGATGGTCGTCCAACGTTGCGCTTGTTGATACGCGGTCCACTACACATTTGCTCCAGTGGC
Organism: Cerastis rubricosa; assembly: GCA_949152445.1. NCBI lineage: Eukaryota > Metazoa > Arthropoda > Insecta > Lepidoptera > Noctuidae > Cerastis > Cerastis rubricosa. The sequence goes on along the minus strand of OX424531.1, from coordinate 23,546,260 downwards.
CATCGGTCCTTAGATAAACATGTTCAGTACACTGCCACTTTAGCCTGCTTAGGTATTCGGTAAGCAATGTATGTCAGTAAATCCAATTCTGGAGTACCTACATAAACTGCAAGAACGTCATAAAAAACCTTTACTTTTCTTTTATCGTCTTATTACATACTAATGAGCACACAATCAGTAGGTTTAAATAATTTAAACCCTGGCAAGAAGCCAAGATTCACAAGGATTATGAAAAGATCCTAGGATACTTTGCAACCTACTAGGGGATAATGTATTAATCATTATGTTTTTATTCCGTAGTGCTTACATACAATATTTTTTAACTTGATCTAAAAGCTAATCAAAGTTATGCCATTTGTCCGGCTAGTGTTCTTAGATCTTAGCAGTCGTTACGAGTAGAGAGAAGCCCGAAAATCTGACAAATGGTATGGCCAACCTAGTAATGCGGTTGGGTTGCGGAGGTCAGTTAAGCCATATTACAGGCAGATCCATAATATCAACCCATAATGTTCCCACAGTTGAGACACGAACCTTCTTTCTGTGGACAGTGACTTGTAATAGGCAGGTGCTCCATGTAAAGCGCTGGTTTTCAGCTAACCTATATCTAAAAATAAAGTACCAATGTATTATTGGAAATGAATATTGAAACAATGTTTTATAATTCGGTATCATAAATTGTATCACCGGTTCTGTTTGTGGTCAGCGGCCCAATAAACCGCGTCATTGAATGATCGTGCGGAAACGTAGATTTTATCGCCACGTTTTGATAATCAAATTATTGGTTACCAGTATAGTTACGCACAGGAATAAATTTGTGGCTGATATTTTAAGCAGAATTTAGTACACCGTTGAATAGTTTAGCTATACTATCTCACCTGGTGGAAATAATCCTCCCATGCGCTCCAAAACAAAAAAGGCAATAGAATGATATTAAATAAAAGCTTTCCCATGAGCTCCAATATTTTTAAAGTACTCAAAAAATAAATAACTATGGCGTTTAGCTCCTATATTTTTAAAGTACTCTAAAAATAAATAACTATTGCGTTTTACTCTGAGTTATACGCGATCCAATACGCGAACATGACTTACCTTCACACCGCGTCTGTTTTCTCCAAAGGGTTAGACAGAGATGTATCTTTAACATCTAGTAGGTACCCATACCAACACTTCATCAGTTATGTTTAAGTCCCAAGTACCGGGGGCGGGACCTAGCATCTGACAAATCTCGCTATGGGGTATAGGCTTATTATACTATTCTACAAAATATGAGTACGAATGCTAGGGGTCAATCATTATCTGCTATACAGGTATACCTAGTGTAGACACCAGTTTCTCACAAAATGTCGTTCCAAATTTGAAGCTATTCTATTAAGTCTTGGTTTGTAAAGATTTATTAAAGTATGTATTTGAATTTGATAATAATGAAACGGCTGGTATCCAAAGTCACAATACAGTAAGAACAGAATTTGTAACAAAACCCGACTAAAAAACTACACATTTTCTTTTATCTTTTTCCCACACAGATATAATGTTCAAAATCACTTTGAGAATAAAACTACGCGTTAAATTAAACTCCTCTAACTGAATCCGGAGTTTCCAACAAAAAAGGAATTACAGAGTATAAAGCTTTAAGTGTACTCTTAGTTTATACGAAAGCACCTCATTAGTACTGTACTCCATGAATGCAAGGACCTAAAGCTGTTGAATAAACAACCATATCATGATGGGTTTTGAGTTGAAATTGCAGTAGTAGAGTAGAAGTAATACTGCCAAGTTTGTGACTACAGGAAGTTATTTAATATCGATATGTTTTGTAGTTTAAAGGAGGCTCCATTTTTCAAAACAACTTTCTGAAGATAGCTTTAATTATTCTTTCCATAAAAATCATCAATCCTATTTCAAAGGAGCTATTGTAAAGACATAATATTTTAAAGGGTATACAACTCTCACAGGCATATTTATTGTACCATTTAAAATACTACCATCATTCACAATTGAAAAGCAACTTTGAAATCAAGCTAGTTTCATACAGTAACGTTACTGTTGCTTTTACTCCACAACAACTAGTTTCTTTGTGGCGACAATATACTCCTTAGAATTTACCGTGCCTAACCTACTAAAGAACCCTTTCATAGAAAATAAAGCGTAGCACACATTTCACACTAAATAAAATAAAACCTTTTCATTCTTTCACACCTTTGCATTCACCATTGTTAGTAGCAACAAAGCGAAAAGAAAGAAAAAAAAACCCTAGGTTTTCTTTCAAACTCGTTATTCCTACGTTTCTAGGGAACTTTCTCATTAGATCCATCACTAACATCTTTTAAAAAAGGAACACGAGTTCCCAGAGTGAAAAATTAGGAGCAGAACAGGGTGATATTTTGTTCATGTTGGAAAGAGATGAAAGATGCAGGTGACAAAGGGTATAAATGTGTAAGCTTGGAGAAAAGAATGTTTCGTGTCAAAACAAATGCAGTTGGAGATTGTTTTGAGAAGCTTGCTTTAAAGGTACTGAGGTTTAAATGACCTGTTCACTGTATAAAAGGATAGTCTTTTACATCAGCAATGTCTTCATTTTCGATTTACTTTTAACATTGACCTTTTACTGATAAATTTACGACAATGTTAGTCAGTGGTGGTGCTGTTTTGTGCTTTTATTATAAGTTATGACTATTGAAAGATGGCGATTGGTCTCACAGACCACTTGTTGATAGTTATATTATAGTTGTAACATTTTAATTGTTGAGCATTCATACGCTTTGCTTCATTATACTTGCCGTTCTTTTCAACCGAAAACATCTAATAAATGTTATGTTGGTATGACAAATCGTACCTCCATACTAGGAGGTACAAAGTCTACGTTCGAGAACCCACTACGTACTTCATCATTTAACCACCAACGCAATGTCTTAGTCGTAAGCCACATATTTGGGAAAACACTTGCCCTGTCTTATCCTAAAACCCTCTAGAGATTCAACACAACACTCACTCAGACCTCTACCCATCCTCGAATCTCCTAGATTAATCTAGATTATTCAAGATAGACTAAGGACGTCCTACACTCCATTTACAAATGCCAACCACGATCGCAAAGTAATACCAAAGTAACAAAACACAATCTTTATTCAGAGACGTGTAGTTCGACCCTAAATGAATGAACAAGGACATGAATATTTAACTTCGTGTAAATGTATTGAGGTTTTGCCGCCGTCTTGCTTTCTAAGTACAACAAAATACTTAAATGTTTAAGATACAGTTCCGAACGCAAACCGCAGCGACATAACTTGTTTCAACTGTTTCTCACACGTGAAATATCATAAAGGATCGCTCTAACATACATATAAGGTGTGTACAATGTTTTAGACTGATTCACGCTTATATTTTTATTAACATTAACCTCATGTTTGCCTTTACTCAGGGTATATTCCTATTTTATCATCACCTTGTCCCTCCCATGTTGCAACACTTTTGTTTCCTCTATTTTCCCCTGTCAATGAAAAGAGTTGTACCTCTGAAAAACTGCTAAAGGACGCAACTCGCCTTCTATTAGTGTGTCGCTGCGCTCATAACGCTTGCCGCTGCGGCTTGCGTTTGTCGGAATTGTACCTTAACGAATAACTTTTGCTATACAAAGCCTTTGATACCATTTGTAAAGACGTTTTGTCTCTATTTAAACTTGAAACTCGGTACTAAATTGGGATTTTGTTAGCATTTAAATTACAATTTTATTGTATTTTTGTAAAGAAATACGTTCGTTTTAAACCTATTTATTATCGCTTATTTTGGTTACCTACATTAAATGTAAATAGTATCGGTATTTCTCATTAAATTTAAAACGCATTGTAATTCACCTACCTCACTGCTGTCATTCAAAAAGATAAGCTACAAGAAGTGTAATGTACACATTTGCAACTATTTAAGATATTTTATTTTACGTAACGTTATTTATTACTCAGTGTTCGTCTGTATGTTCCCGTTTTAGTCCGTTTTTGGTGCAAGTGTTGGTGCATGTATCTATCACGAAAGTACTTCACGTAAAGGTAAGATATTTAAAAAAAAAAAATTGTTCTCATACGACACAGCACATTACAATTATTTACTGTTTTTTTGTTGGCCAAACTTCCCTGACTATTTATATGAACAAGGTTCAAAATGTGCAATTTCAATAAATTATAATTGAAAATAGGTGAAAATTGTAACACAAGTTCCGACTGTTACTTACTTAGTAGTTATTAGAAAAAATGTAGTTGGTTTCTCAAACTAAACAACATATAACCCAACTAGGTACATTCGTTCTCCACCCAACACGGGTGAAATCTTCTCAATAAAACGGTTTCGTTTAGTTGTAGGACTCGAGATTTACCGTGACGTAAACCGTTTTACAGGTAATAACCTCTTCGTATGGATTCACTCGACGAACATATTTTAGTGGCACGTAAATTTTTATCACTTGCAATACGCTGGTTGTAAAACGAACAAAGCGAGCCTAGAGCGTGTTACTGTATGAAATTCTGAATTTATGTGTTCTGGGATGAGTTGGAAGATATTAATTGAAATTGTTTTGAGTGATCACCCACACACAATACACAAACAGTGAGTGGAGGATTTTATATAGCAAAAAAAGTTTTTTAGGGGTTTTAAGAATGTGACGGCACGGATGGCGCTGAGTTTGAGCGATTGACTGCTATTACTGCGCTGCGTGTTTGATTCCCGCACGGAACAAATATTTGTATGGCCTACATGTAGTTCTTCCGGGTCTGGCTATGTGTATGTATCAGTATATGTATGAGTTTAAATGTTTGTAAACGATAAAGGAGAAGATACTAGTTTAAAAAAAAAAAAATAAAGAATTGTCGTTATCAAAATGTGTAAGTATTATAATATTCTTTGGTGGTGACTACTCACACACTCGCACTCACAGCCACAATATCGTCTTAAAAGTAAAACACGAAATTTTGTGTTCGTATTCCACTTTTTTAAGTATAACGTTCAAAAGCACTTAAATGTCAAAAAATAATTTTATTGCGCTGTTGCTAAAAGTGTTCGAAAGCCAAAAATCTTTATTTTGAAGCGGCTGATACTTACTCTTCGCTTTCACAAACCAATTAGAGGATTAAATGTGAAGTTCTCATTACATTCCAGAGAGTAAAAAGAAATTGATAGTACTCGCCTTCATCGTTCTCTCCGTCCTTTTCAATCTTTGAAAAGGACTCATTTCAAAGATTTTAATGAGAGTTCTTAGTTCTGATGAGATTTTTTATTGAAATAAAATCTATTACTTACTGGTATAAACGTGATTTCTCATTTATTCGTAATAGAAAAGCTTTTTCTTGATTGCGGTCGAAGAATATCAATTTCATGTTATAACTAAGTGTTTTTTTGGGAGTGTGTAAAATGATTCGTTTTGGTTACGAATATTTCTCTCTTTATTTTTAGTGTAACATTTCAACATTAAAATAATTAGTTTTTGTGTAGCATTTATTTAGATCGCAATTATGGTTTATGTAAAAAGAAATTACCAAAGTAATGTTAATCAACTTCTTCAAAAGTAAAACGACTGAAAAATTTAAATAAAGTCCCGGCGTCGCCATATTGGTTTGTGACGTCACATATTTAGAGTTACAACCCCGCCATTGCTCGCCAATGCTCATTAATTCATTCGCCATTGATTTCTTTTCATCAATATGCATGGCGTCCTGATTTTCCATTGAAATACTCTTTTATGGTTATTTACAATTTGTCGAGGATGTTATGGTGTGATAATTTATTATTGTTTCGAAGGATGTTGTTATTTTTCATAAAGTCGTGCCTTTCTGACCAACGTTTTTCCGGATTTAGGTACTTCGTTTTCTACCCAATTAAATCTCTAAAACATTTTTCGGCAACAAACTCCTTTATAACAAATTATGCTCGCCGTTGTGACAAGTCAAATTCTTTCTCAGCGTTTTAAAATCTTTTAGAAATAATGTCTTCAGGGAATCTAAATAAAGCATGTAAATAAATAAAACATCTCCAAAAGTTTAAGTTAAAACGCCTATTAATAAACAATTGTAGAATTTCTCCAAGTTTTAAGTACCCATGCGTCTGGTGGCTTGGTAAATTGAATTGCCTACATTTTGCAAATGCCTTACAATTTGCATTCAGATATTGCCATCTGGGCGTCGTGATGTCGTGAGGATAGGACGTAAACGTTACGAGAGATGGTATATCTCCGTTTTTAACCTAATTCACTTACAGCAACCTGCCAAGGTCCTTGAGAAATGAATGCACGGAAATTATCTAAAAAGATATGCTAAGTCGTGAATTGCAAGCGAACAATTTCCGTGCTGATTTATGTCTTCCTTAAAAAACTCCAATCTGAGGTCTCCTTTTTCATGGAAAAAAGATTTTTACAATTTTCTGAGTGCGAATTCATCAACGAGGTAATTGCATAACATACTTTTAGGAGTATGAGGAACAGTATGTAAAGTTACTCGATACTCCATTGAAAAGGGAGCATCCTCTCTCGGGCAGTTGCCCATCAAACATAACAATGCTTGATGGGCAACTGCCCGACAGTTGTTGTCGGGTTTCTCTATATACTCTTAAGTCGATGTAAACTTTGCTTGTGAGATGTAGGAATTTGATATTAGTTCTTCCGTTGTGTCATAGATGGTGCTGTAGTACTTTTTGACATTGGTTTTTGTAGGTCGCTACATACTCATATGTCTATTCTTTTGTAGATAAATCTTTCAAACAAATGAAATTATGGTCTACGTATTATCTTCAGAATCCTTTGGATTAAAATGAGTTTGAAACACAATTTAGACAATTATGGGATTCATATTAAACTGAAAGTACCATAATAAAAAGATAGTTTTAAAAGAAAAGACTTATTCAATTTTCAGCCTACAAAGGGATGGACATAAAACGTTTAAAGCAACAGTTGAATTTAAAAGCGAAAGTCTACAAAATATTCTCAGTAACCTCTATCATAGGTCACCATGTTGCTTGTTCATTATAATGCCCCTTACGAGCGTATTAATAAAGTGAATTTCAACGCATTTCACCGAATATCTCATTTTAAATTAATTTTCACGTTAATGCATGCACGGGCGTTTTGTGTTCGGTATTAATTCGTCAATTTTCGAGATCACAAGTAATATAGCTGTTGGTCAATATAGGCCTAAACGGTAACGGTACCTCGCGCATTATGTGTCCACGACTTTTGGCGCAGAAGAAGACTTTTGATCGAAACCAGGAAGAAACCAGTTTTGTTCGACATAGCCGGTTATGCGATAATCGCGTAGTGCGCGGGATCCCCCATAAGTGTGCAGATCAAGTACAAAGCAGCTCCATTTTTTCCTGGTCAATAATAATTAATGTTTTCCCTCAACGCCGACAAACAGTAATACGCTCAACACGTGATCAGCATCGTCTCAACTCGAGCTGCTATTATTTTTATAAAACTCCATGGTGCAACGCAAACTCCTTTTAGAAGATTTGTTACAGCATCAGCTCGGATTGCGATCAACTAATATAAATGAGCTGAGCTGATGCCGGATAGATGGTAGTATTTATAAGTGAGCTTTAACCTCCTCCACCACATAGCTTTTATCAAGATTGACACTGGTAGTTTATTCAAAGATAGAGGTTTTTTTTTATTACCTTATTGTCCCACTGCTAGGCTAGACCTCCCCCATAGACTTCCTCTTCTTTTGAGTCTTCTCTATGTGCGGTTTTCTCCCACCAATCCCTCACAAACGCCTCGAAGTCGTCTGGCCAGCGTTTACTAGGCCTCCCTCGGCGACGACGTCCGTCTTCTCCGTAGCCACTTCATGACAACTCTAGTCCATCGGTCTTGATGCATTCTACAGACATGGCCACCCAATCCCATTAGCTCCCAAAGCTAAAGATACAAAGGGAAAAAAACAGAGAGACTCACCTGTTCAAAAATACCTCTTATTGGAAAGTTGATAGATCGATTCTTTTATAAAATTAAAGCAATTTGTCAGTATTTTCTAAACCTTTAATACAAGACCATAATACGACCAATACATACAATACATTCAAAAAGAAAAAGACAAATCTAAAAAATCATTCAGACAAATAAAAAAAGAAAACAATTACTTGAATCATTCGTTTCGATATACACAGAGTTTTGATACTTTAATTTTGTTCCGTTTTTTATCCGGAGATTTATACGGTTGTACTTGAGCTACGTTTTAATCTTAAAGTGACAGGTCGGGTCGGATCGATCTGACAGCGGGTTGGGCCCTTTATCAAACGAAACATTTCCAAAACATTTATATGTACTTGATACTTGCTACTTTATTTAACGGATAATGTGAGTTTGTGATTTAAAGTGTCAAAGGGTTGAATTTTAATGCGATTTCGTGAAGTCGTTGAAAATCTTGTCGTTTCGTTTTAGAAATAAACTTTAATTTTATATGAGAGAACTTTACGAATGTCCGTTGAATGTAGTTAAACATGTTCTGATGCACGTAGTAGGTTTTACAGAGCTGATTCGAAGTAGCGTGGGACAAGAGCTCTTGAAAAGCTCTTGTCCCGATTTCCCAAAAGTGGGATAGTACGGGCTAAATAAAAAAAAGTGTTTTAGAAGACATGAAAGAAGTATATTGAAGAAGTTAACGTTACAAATGTGATAATATTCATAAGTAAGTACCTATCTGTTTAGCTACCGATAAACCGAATATGTACTCGTACTAAAATAACAAAATACTTTAGCGTTGGAACAGACGAAACACTTTAAAAATAGTTGCTAATTTTCCATGTAGTAAATAATAATGATGTAAACTAATGACTTAAAGACTACGTTTTATTGTGAAGCCTGATTCAGCAAACTAAAAGCGGCCACTACTCTCAAATAAATAAATAAATAATATATTCACATTTATATTATGTAAACCAAGCCTTGGTTTAAAGCCTACATAGGGAGGTTATTTTTGTAGCTGTCTACAATGAATATGAAGATTGTGAAGCGGGTCAGATTAAATTAGTTTTTTTGTTTTGCAATAATTCTAAATTTGTATTGTGTTCCAATTACCTAGAATTTACTGTACAGTGTTGATAAATACGAAAACAAAATAAACGATCTTACAAAGTATTTATATTAGTCATGCGAACGAAAATTGAATAGGACTCTATTGAATTAAAAACGTGGTATAATCCGATTCTACTATCAAATTGCCGTCCTATTTGTATCACTTGAAACCTCTTTTAAATACATTTATTTTAATTCGCGAGCTAAACAATACAAATTGTAGAAGTACTCTCAAATGACGCATTATTCTCGCAAACAGACGTTTAGGAGGTGAAACAGTTTAAGATAACGAAATTAATCGCGTCGTATTGTGAACGTATAATTAGTTTTCAGAGAACAAGTTTCTAAATTAAATTCTCAGACGTTTTGTGAGATATTTCGGCGCGGAGCGGCTCGACTGTGGAACATACGGGAGGATAGTTTTGGTGGCAAAACGTGGATTACCATAACATTTTTATCATAGGTCTTTTTAAGACAAAAAGTAGTGATGCGAACTTTCAATCGATTTTTTCTAAGTGCAATGGAAGTCTTTATTTATTTATCAGGAACAATAAATTGTGTTTGATACATTACATACATCTTAATTAATCATATATAACTTTCAAAGTGGCATGCAATACTATAAGACATGCAGCAATAATTAAAACATAACATAACAAAAATATTCAAATTAAAAAATAAATGATCATAAAAATAACAATAAAATATATTTTTTTTTTTTTAAAAGGAAAATGTTATTTTAAATCACAGTTCGTCTACTGAGTACAAATTTCTATCCAATAGAAATGCTTTTAGCTTAGCTTTAAAAGAGCTAGTGTAAAATAATATTTTTAAGTCCGCTGGCAGTCTATTAAATATTTGTACAGCTTGGTAATGAGGGCTATGCTTGACAATGTTGAAATTAGGTACAACTTTATTTTTAAAATCCTTCCTACGAGTGTTTTCCCTGGCTATTCTTTCTTCCTCAGACTCGAATTCATGGACATATTTTTTAAAATGAACTAACAAAACAAGTATGTATAAGCTGGGCAATGTAAGAATATTTAAATGCTTAAAATGAGATCGACAACTTTCTCTTTGTGAAATTCTGACAATTGTACGTATTGCTCTTTTTTGGAGTATGAAGGCTCGTTGAGGATTATAACCGTAGCTTTTTCCCCAGAACTGTATACTGTATCGAAGTCTGGATTCGACAAGAGCATAATATACCATCTTTAACTGTTCCGTATTAATTTCGTCTCTCAATTTCCTCAATGCATAACATGCAGATGATATAGTGGAGTCTATGTGTGCTAGTTCTTTTTTCCAGTTCAGTAAATTGTCTAAATAGATACCTAGAAATTTGACGTCGGTCACTAATTCAATCCTTTCATTGTTAAGGGTTATATCCATATTATTATCCTTATTGCCTGCAGTGGTTCGAAACAACATGATGTTCGTTTTTTGAATATTGATTATTAATCTATTTGTGTTAAACCAAAACTGAAATGCTGCCAACGCAGTATTGACCTTTTCTGTAAGTTCACTAATACTTTTCGCTCCTGCTATAGCGTTAGTGTCATCAGCAAAGACTACGAGATTAATGTCTGGAATTTTTATTTTAATATAATTTATCAAATCGTTTGTGAAAATAATAAACAGAATTGGACCTAATATGGAACCCTGTGGAACGCCCGTGGTAATATTAATCATGGATGATTGGTATGTTTTCCGTTGTCCATTTTGTTCTGAAGTGCTGATTTCTACGTACATTTTCCTGTTTCTTAAATAGGATGTAAATAATTGAAGGGCTCTGCCTCTGACACCGTAATAGTTTAGTTTGGCAATAAGTAGATTGTGATCTATCGTATCAAAAGCGGAAGATAAATCCAGAAAAATACCTGCTACCTTTAATTTATGATTTATTTTACTAGTCACATCTTCTAAAAGTTTATAGATGGCATCTCCAGTGCCAATTCCTTTCTGGTAACCGAACTGTCTATCGTGTAGAACCTTATTTATACGAAGATGAGTCAATAGACGAGATTTCAATATTTTTTCAAAAATTTTTGAAAGTGTGGGTAGAAGCGAAATTGGTCTGTAATTTTTTGGGTCCGTTTTTGAACCTTTTTTATAAACTGGCACAACCTTTGCAATTTTTAATTGTTCCGGAAAAATACCCTGCTCAAGGCAGTTGTTAATAAATGTAGACAGTGGCCCAGCCAATATTTTTATGTGTTCTTTAAGAATAGCAATAGGGATTTCGTCATATCCACTGGAGTGCTTGTTTGTCATAGCTTTAATTATTTGTGTTATTTCTTTAGGTGTAGTAGGCGTGAGTGACATATCATTTATAACTCTTTCACAACTATGTTGAAGAAGCAATAAAGCTTCTTCCGTCTTAGTTTCAGCTGGATCACAATTTTGGTTGAACTGTCTTGCTAAGATGTTAGCTACGGCAGTTTGCGAGTCTATGATTTGATCCTTAAGTTTTAGTAACAGTGGTTCCTGTTGCACCATTTTAATCCTGTTTGTGCGGTTATTAATTACATTCCAAACTTCTTTACTTACATTTTTAGAGTTGTCTATTTTCTCTGCTACAGCAATTTTTTTGGCTTTGGTTATGACTCTTCTATATATGCGTATATATTTATTCTTATAATTGAGAACACTTTCATGAACACGATTACCAGTATTTGTGCATAAAACTCTTTTCATTTTACTAGACGTTTTTACGCCTTTAGTTACCCATTTTAACTGTGATCCCCTTTTCAATTTGATTTTAATTTCCCGTTTTTTGTAACTTTTCCGAAAACTAGTATTAAAATTTCTCAAAAATGAATTAATTCCCATTAAACTCCAATTTTGATTTAATAGTCTGGCCTTAAAAGATATACTATTTCTGCAATTAAAGATTCTTTTATTAATTATTAAATATTGATTATTTTTATTTTCTAACATATTTTCTAGTAAAAATTCACCTAATTGTGCTCCATGTCCGTCTCCTAAACCATTGTGGTCAATTTCATTTCTTAATACCTGTTCTTTGTGTAGGTTCGTTATGATATTGTCTAAGCAGGAATACGAGTTGTTACGAATGAAAGTAGGGCTATCAAAAAGACATCTAAAATTGTAACATGCCAACAGACTCAAAAACTCTGCACATTTCTTATTTTCCAGAAGCAAGTTAACATTTTAATCTCCGCAAATAATGCATTTCTTATTGAATAAAAACTCAAGCAATAATTCCATTTTCTTCATAAATATATCAAAATTCTTATCATTAGGGTTACGATACACACAACATACATATACTCCAGTTGTGGTATCCCTTATGCAGCACACCTCAAAACTCTCTACGGCGTACAGTTTAGCAATTACAATAACATCCTCTACTTTCTTATCTGCTTGAGCTAAGATTAGGCTCCCTCCTCTCTTTTTCTTATTTCGCGTATTATATGATGCCAATTTGTAACCATCTAAGTTAAAGGAAGTTATTGACACACTATTTAAGAAATGCTCTGTCAAGCATAGATAGTCTACCCTTGTCCCAAGAGTTTGTATATAGGCTTCCAGTTCGTTTGTCTTGTTAGAAATACCACATATATTCTGGTGAAAGATGATTAAATTAGTACAGCTCATTGGGACAATATTAACATTGTTTGTACATTTTACAGATGTATCACTGTTACTATTCACGAAAAAAATCTGTTTGTAGAGTTAAGTCATTTGTTTTTATCGCTGAATCAACATCATCAGTCTGAACCCCAACACTTTTGAAAGAAATTGTTTGTACGCTAGCATCCTTTGTAGACTGATGACTACTCCGTCTTACTAGATTTTCATTATATGTTTGATAATTGTATTTATAATTTAAATGTAGAATCTGCCTATGTATTAATTTACATGCATGCAGTTTATTCACATAAGGCATGTAAACATCACTATGTAACGAAAGAAAGGTAGAATTTGTACAATTACCGCACACAAAATTTAGTAGTTTATTTACACTCTTTACATTTAGAGAGTTGTGCTTGTAAATTTGACCTACCAAAACATTATTGGATTTTAATTGACATAATGTATAATATAAATAAGTTTGTATATTCATAGGATTGTTGTCATTAGTGCCAGCTAATATTATGACAAAATCGGTTTTACTAAATTCTTTACACATACTTGCACACGATTTCAAAACCTGCTCCATAGTTGCATCCTCCTTAATAAATGACGTCACGATGAACTTTGACCCCAGATAGTACTGAAGGATTTTACGAACACCATATCCAGCTTGATCAGCGAAGATCGCGACTCTTTGAGTAGCTTCGTTTTGAAAATGAGGTTGAGAGATAACGGTTGACTGCTGGGTTTCCGATGGAGTACATTCACTATTTGACTCTGTCTTCGATGTGAAAATAGACTCAACAACATATTGCGAATCATGGATTGAGTTGACCGGGAGTGTGAGTGAGTTAGAGATGACATCTTTCGGCGGCCTAGTCTCTAAGTTTCCCTCAGTAATACGTCCAGATAAGGCTGAATTAAAAGAATTTTCGCAGCTATCACCATCATTCTGTGCCAATTCGACAGTATTAAGTGGATAATTAGTCACCTTAGGAGAGGGATTTATTTTTGTAGGCGTCGAAAAACAGCTTGTTCTTAATAAATTTAACTGGCGAGAAGACTTTGGTGTCATACTTTTTCTCTCCAATAAGTTTACTTTCTTTAATGTTTCAATATGTTTTTGATACTGACCAATATCCATTTTCAGACGAAAATTTTCACTATTCAAATTATCAATCTCCTGGTGAGCGCTTTCTAGTTCTAAGGTTAATCTTTTTACTGTATCTTTTAGATCCAAGGTGGTGTCGCTTTCATTCAACGATGTGCTCGGCAAACTCATCATAGTAGCATCTAGTACCGTGGAATTATCATTGAAAATATTGTCTAAAGAGGTCGATTTCTGTGGTCTACGAATAGTAATGTATTCTGAATCCATTTCTAATTACCAATATGATATAAAAAAACTCAAAAAGTATAACCTCCGATAGGGTTCGAACGTACGACCACTATTTCGGTAGGCTGCGTCTGTAACCGCCACGCCACGGAACCACGTCTATGACACAAAAAGCAAAAAGTTTATCGCGTGGCTGGACTCGAACCCACGCTCTCACTGTACAGCCGCAATTGAGACCATTCGCTACTGAACTCTAGTAGAAGTATTCAAAAATGGTAGTTAGTTGCTTAGAGGTCCAGTAAGTTTATATATGAATGACCGTTAATGACTCAGTTCTTTGTTTATGAAGGTCACTCACTTGGCACAAACACACTGTTTACGGAAAGTTTTTAAAAGTTTTTTGATAATAACTTAAGTAGTAGTTCGAGTACTGGGATAGTTTATGCACTGTTTTGTAGGTATTGGTCTTGGTCACTTAACTTTTTAACTTTTATGATGATATCTGTACTTTTTACTATAATTTGAGAATAAAATATCCGGAGGGCTCAATAACATGACCACTCGTGGCAACGTTCGCGCGCGCGATGACGATGATGATGGTGAAGTATTAGGTATCGGCCACGTTTAACAGCCCAGTTACTATGCCTACTATATCGTTCACAAATGCTGGTTAGAAAGTAGTAGTTACACTTGAAAGGTTAAAAAAGATAACATATTATTCCCGAAAACGGTATGTGTCTCTTTAATAAGTACCGTAAAACGGGGTGAATAGGGATCGAGAGGTGAATAGGGACACAACTTTGAAAGGGATTTCATCGTTGAATACAAATAATTTGTTACTAAAAAACTGATGGAATCATTTCTGTTTCAATTTAATAAACAATCGAGTATTTTTAGGCTATCAATAATATTTGAATAACGTGAAAATGTTAAAAAAGTTGAAATAACGTGAAAATGTGGTGAAAAAGTTTTGTCCCTATTCACCCCTCGATCCCTATTCACCCCATTTTACCGGTATACAATGCAAAGTACACTCACCACATTGATAATGTTCCAGTTTTGAGGCCTCAATAATCCAAATAGTCGATGAATGGCATTGCAATCAATGTGGGAAGGCCATTAGCTATATTGAAACCATGATTGACATTAGTAGGCCGGAAGACGCCAGGAACTTCTCTGAGGTCAACGTCTGAATAATTTATTATTCTTTAAGGAAAGTCGGACCTTCTAATATTGCAGAACATTAATTTGACAAGTGATACGATATTACATAAAACATAATAACAATGTTTATTTCGAAAAAGTTTATTTTTTGAACATGCTATTTAAATACTTACTATAAATCGTTGTAAATTATAATTTTACTTCCTTGTAGTCGTCAAATTGGCAGGAACGTGGTTGACCTGCATCCTACAAGCGTAACACACCTACATGCGATTGTTGGTGTGTTACGCTTTAGACTATTCAGCAATATATATTGCGTAATTTTCGTTGTCAAACAGACGAATTATTCAACAATTTATTTAATTATCTCTTGGATTGTGGTTCCGAGTGTGTTACGCAATTATTATTAAGGAGCAAGCATAAAAGACGGGTTTTTAAAGCTTTTTTCAAGTTTTTGTATTCAGTAAATACACAATACTTCTTATTTCAATATTATTTATTTTACATTAAAAAAATGTGTCTTTACCAATTTATTCCCCGTATATTTTTATCTCACAACTCGGCCAATTGGACGTATATTAATTAGTGTACAATTTGCAAAATCTAACTTTCAAAGTTGATCAGTTTTCTTCTTAACTGCTTTGCCAGCGTCAATTATTTATGTCTGCAGCTTGTTTGATAGCCCAGCCTCTGTTATAGATCTAAGTTCTATAGTGGCTCATAAATCGTTGGATTATAATGGAAATATTCATTGCTCGTTGAAAGTTCTGAAGTGGTCGAGTGTAGTCGGGAACAGTGTGTTCATAAGAGTGAAAAATAGTATCAAACGACAATATGGGAATAGGGATTTCATAGTGCAAGTTTTTGATCCAAATATGAGGCTAATAGGTTACATACTGTTAACATCACTGACCGATGAACAACTAAACTTCTAAACTAATATTATAAAGAGGAAAGATTTGATTGTTTGTTTGTTTGTTTGCATTGAATAGGCTCCGAAACTACTGGTCCGATTTGAAAAATTCTTTCAGTGGTATATAGCCCATTTATTGAGGAAGGCTATAGGCTATATACCATCACGCTAAGACCAATAGGAGTGGAGCAGCAATGAAAAATGTTGCGGAAACGGGGAAAATGTGACGCAAACGAAATTGCGCCGGACAGCTAGTATCGAATAAACCGTGAGTGACTACTGAATCAAAGAGGAACAGTAAGTACTTTATCTAACACAAGAGTCACTGAGAGGCACAGTCAACACTATTTAAGAGTGCCGATAACTATATATTATATTAGTTAATCTCAAAAATAATCTCAAACTAACAGTACGCTTAAGTTTTTATAGTAAAAGCATAAAAAAGGTATTAAGTCCCAGGTGGTTGCCGTGCTAAGCAATTAGTTAGTGTCAGCTTATTAATTATTTAACGTTGCAGACAAATTGCCGCTGACGGAGGTTGCAGGCAAACTATTAGCCATTTTAATTTTGCTTCTATATCGACGTACAGTCGTCCCGTAATTGATTAACCTCTTTGACACTCACAGTAAATTTAATTTTCTGGCAAGATTCTGTGAACCGTACAAATTGTAGACTGGACTCCGGACACCGAGCCATCAGAGATCATGCACCTACTGAACTACCCGTCAGTGTTCACTGATCAGTATACGCAGCAAGTCTGTACTGATGCGGGCCTGTGGACGGTGAGTAATGGGCTAGCTCACCGTCCGTCCGTCTTATGACGACAGGCCGTGCCGACGGCGCGTTCGTGTTCCACGCGCGCCTCAAGGAGATGTCAGCAAATCGGAAGGGGTCCGAGAGGGCCGATGCCTGCCAGGGCTGCGGGCTGTTCGAAAGAGATACCGTGGCCCTGGAACACAAAGGGCTAAGAAGGAACATGGATGGGTTTTAGTCAGTCAAGCCTGACACTCCTTTCCGCTCCGCCCAGAGCGGGAGAAGTCATTTGAGGATTTCCCATCCGAAAAAAAAAAGGCTGTACCGATGTGATAGATCATTTCATGGGCATCTAAATGGTGCTGCCATTTAGATGCCGATGAAAGATGAATCGTTTAATGACGTGCAAGGCGGCGTGCACTTCAGGTCGAATGACCTAAATTAAGGTAATCATTACAATTATGAGGTAAACTATACCTACATTCGCTTATTAGTTAGAACTCAATAGGTATTGGAGACAAACATACATAACGTCACGCTTGTAATCCCCGAAGGGTTAGACAGAATTAACCTAGCGAATGAGCTTTCTAACAACCTTGCACAAACAGAGACTCCATGGCTGGTATTGGAGATATATGATAATAAATCATTGGACAAAACATGTCAGACGAATCCATTATTTTTTATCCTGTTGTAACATTATTACAATCTAAAATCGATGAATATCAAAACCTTCCTTTAAAAAATACAAAAGCGTTCTTTAGTAAAGTGAATAAATCAGAATTCAACGAGATTGTAGAACGAAGTACCGAGCTCTGTTTTATTCCGGTCGTGATAAAAAACCTGCGTTGAATATTCCTTGTAAATTGAAAAGTCTTTTCGAAACAGGACGAGGTCTGTCCAATGTCTGTTCGTGTTGAGCTACAAAGACTGCGAGATTGAGCAATATTTGTTTCATAATAATCAGAGTCAAGTAAGACAATTAGGTGACCTGCTGCTGGTCAAGCCTTAAAACCTATTTAAGGCTTGACCACACCGAGGCGAACCGCGTATCCCATGAAGGCTGTTACGATTGGCTGACTACGCAAGTTGACAGTTTAAATGATACAAAAGTCAAGCAGCTATTCGTACCAGTTTAAACACCTCGATTCAAATAGGTTCCATAATGTGCGAGTGAATTTCAAACCACTTCTTCCGGAATTTCTCCTCAGTTTTACCTCAGGCGCTACCGCGACACCAACGCGAAGTTATTTGAAACAATCACGCCTACGCGACGCCAACCTATGCTAAATACGTATTCCCTAATCCAAGCATTTCAATGGATTCACTTGTAGGCTAAAATTGTTGCCGAATAGCAAAATAAGCAAAATAATAAATCGCTGCTTTCAAAGCCCTCCAGAAGGTAAGCAGATAGGTTCAACAAGGCTATAAAATTGTTGCGCGAACTTTCTGGAACTTGTACACATAATTGCGTGCGATTTTCATTCACAGCTGATGCGCTTGCTTGAAAGTTGACCCAACAGAAGTCGCATTGAGTGGGGAAATAACAGCCGTGCTGGTGATGTCGTTATAATATGACCAAAACTAGAATCAAGCGGCCAAAATTTTGTTGTGCGACGCATTTTTTGTTGTACATACTTGTACATCGAAGCAGAATTTTGGACGAGTTTTTACCAAAACACCACTACAATGTTGTCAAAAATAAATATTACATTGATGTGCAGCAGTTTATCCATTCATTTTTCATAATTGCATCGAATAGGTAAAGTATACATTTTTGTTTTGGATCATTTACCAAAGTTACCCCTTTTTCTTTCTTTCTTTATGCCAATTAACCTATTGAAAAACTATCTTTAGAAGTTTCCAGATCGTTTGAGGGTAATGAGAGTTGAGAATACAAATTAATCTTGCGTTTAAGAACGTCTGGCTTTAATTGGTTAAGTTGGTTCGCTCAACTGGCATTGAAAAATTATGGCGCCTTCTTTTTCTAACATGAAAGGATTTCAAGTAAATAGTCTAAGAAACGGCTAAAGATGGTGTGAAACTATTTTGTGGACATTATTATACAATGTATTATACAAACTAATAAAAATAAGTATATTTAATTGAAACACATGGCACACTTGTTAAATAATCGTAAAATATTTCTGGGCAAATTATCTATTTTCTTTTTGTTTCGTAACGTAATTTATTTCGTATAAAACTTACTGTAAAAGCCGAAATGCCGAATGTTGAAAGGATTTTATGAAATATTTTTGGTTATACCGGATAATAATAGTATAAAATCACAAATGAAAATATTCCAATTTTCACGCTGAAATGATAACTTGTTCAAAGGTTTGCGAATTTATTCCGTTCTTACCCATTTTTATAGACATTTTTTGACTTCATACTGCGATGTCAAAACCTTTTGTCCAAAAATATCTACCACCTGTCAATACGCGGGACACCTGGTGCCGTCAAATTTGTGCCACATCGCGTTGGCTGCATTTTACTCCGCTGATGGTCCATTGTTCGATACGTATGAGTCAGCCTGGAGTATTGTAGCACAATAAATGTGTGCTCGCTCATTCATATTTTACGATACGATTTTGAGAACATATTCTATTGCATGGTTTTCAGTGGACCACCAAGGTAACTTTAACTTCACTGACTGATAGATTTTTTTCCGTCTTTTTTCGTGTCGATGACTCAAATCAAATCAAATCAAATCAAAATATTTTTATTTTACATAGGCCTACAGGGGCACTTATAAAACGTCGGCAAAAAGGTGCTCGGTTCGGGTTGGTCGTTTCCTATGGAGAAGAACCGGCAAGAAACTCCATGGTTACTGTTTTAAAATCATTTGGTTTTACAATATTTCTGTTACAGCATTAGTACTAAAGTATGGGAGGACATCGTAGGCCTGACAATAAGTCGTTGCTTACTACGAAACGTAGAACGAAATAAAAAGTTACCAAGGATCTAGGAATCTATAAGGCCTACAATGTCCACACATTTACAAACAATCGGTAAATAAGAAAAAGAGTCTTTACAACAACAAAAAATAAATAGAAAATATCACAAAATGACTAGATCAAATAAGTGACACAAATGTTGTCATCCGTGCTGTAACTATTCTAAACAAAAGGTGTAATGATTTAAAAACTATTGTAAAACATCTGATTAAAAAGAAAAGAAAAAAAAATAAGATTGAGAATAGTTAGAGACATCCACACATTTGTGCCGTTTATGAGCTACCAGGGAAGCCGCATGTGCGAAGGGGCTAAAACCAAACTTCTCTATCTTCAACGTAGTCCTTAATTTTGTAATATGCTTTTTTAATTAGGACACGTTTAATATAATTTTTAAACTGACTACTCCTCTGTACTTATAAGTCTGTACTTATTGACTTGGATACTTGAACAGCTCTTTCGTCTGCCTTATTTAAGTTTTAGATGGTGCAGGTAGTTTTACTGAATTCATACCAAAAAAACTCTGCTTGAACTTGAAGATCTCCCTGTGTTTCTATTAATGGTTCTGGTTCTCAATAATTGTTTTGCTTTTAGTTATGTTAAGATCTTGAGAAGTAAGGTATCTTATGTATATCACACATTATTTAGGTAGATATTAACCTGTAATAAGACAAAGCATCATAGCAAAATCTTACACAGGTCTCAGTCACTCTTGTCTAAATTCGTGCATTACTCACAGTATTTTCCTCGAAATATATGAGAAAAACTTCGTCCCCATTTCGTTTTCCCCTTTCATTTTCTCGTTGACAAAATTCAGCATCCATGGCCGACGTCACAGTAATAACATTTCGCCTCTGAATAGTACAGCAATGTTAAAATTGAGCTGCACAGAACCAACACTGTTGACTGTGGAGATTACTCTTTAAACTTAGGATTCTCGACATGTTTCATTTTCCACCAGACCTCAAAGTTTAGATAGGATAGCGAGAAAAGAAAACTTTCTTTTCTTTTCCAACGAAATGCAGACTCCTTGCTTGTTCTCAGAACATTTGAAAGCTGCTTTGAAATGCAGCCTTATTAGATAAGATTGTATAAAATTTCTCGAAAATTCTGTGTGATTTTGTTCAGATAAAATATAAAGTTCTTCAAAGGAGTACTTAGGAGATTGAGAAATATAAAGGAATGTTTGCCAAGTAAAAAGTGCGTCTGACATATTTTTTTAGGAATCTCTGTGGATTTCATTACTCAAAGTTTGTTTTTTGCGCTCGTGTTTCAAAAACGGATAAAAGGGATAATGTAAACTGGTAACTAGAGTCACCATGCCGCACAAAGTTGAAGTATCTAGGTTTGTCAAAAAATTAGGCAAATATTAATGTGAAATTTTAACAAAACATGCCTGGTTTTTTAATTAGTAAGTCAATTAAAACAAGTCTCCTCTCATTTTCAAAGACTGTTACAAGATAAAAAACTGCAATTTGAGAGAAGTCTACCCTCGGAAGTAAATTCACAATCGCTCCTCTAAGTTTCATTCGTTTCTTTAGGCATCACCTCCACAATTGTTAGCATTTATTCTCCCACAAATCTTTTTAAATCAACCATCCTACCCACACAGGCAGTTTTATACCAGCGAAAGTGGGTCTTAGTTTTACTGCTATGCTCTAATGCCTCTCTAAGATTTATGCACCATTTACATCATTTTATGGGCCCTGCACCGCCTCTGTCCAGTCACTTGAGGATGCACTGGTAATAGGCTTCATAAATTGTGGAGGGATGTGGAAGATTCGTTTGGAGGTATATTTAAAGGAGAAATGTAGTTAGGAGGTAGAGAAATATAATCCATGTTAACGGGCTGGTTGCAGCGAAGTTCAATGTCAAACATAACGCCGGGCCTGTAATCCCCACAGGGTTTTAGCAGAGGTGTACCTACGGGAGCCTGCTGTTTTGCCGAAAAGATTTTGACAAAATTTCACTACCCAAACAAATTTTAGCAACCTTTTTTATACCAATGCAATATTTGGAATGATTTACGTCATTTGGTCAAATTTTTGCTTAGCAGAATATTACCAAAGATAATGTCATTATGCCATTTAGTCTTTAATCAAATGATTTATTACAGCAAACAATCTTTAGACAATAAAAGTTAGGTCAAATGATTTGCAATGACAAAAAACTTAAAGGCAAAAATAAGATTTTTTGGGAATTATATTATATATATATATATATTTTTAGCAGGCTATCGAGAACCGAACTAGTTAGAAGGGGTTAATTATTAAAAGAAAAATGGTTAGGTTAGATCGTGACCTCCTACGCACAAGCCAAGCGAGCGGTCCCGCGGTAGCGGCCGGCGAGTGCTAGAAACGACTATATTATACAAGGTGTTGTTTTGCAACCTCGTCAAATTCTAGGAGGTAACTATGCTAATGATTCTCGACCCGAATCAATAATAAAATGTGTAGGTAATTTTCTTTTTTTTATTTATTTACTGAAATCGGTAACTGTGAACCACCTGTGCTTTGAACACGGGCTGTCTGATTCCCGCCTTATAACGTCGCTTACACACAAACAAAAAACCTCAAACGTTTTTTCGATAATTTTATAATCCCTAAACCACGTTAAGGGGGTTATTCTGAAATATTGACAAACTTAAACAACAAAAAAACGCAGTGTTTTTTAATAATTTACTAGGTACCGTAATTTGTATTGATTATTTATGTCTTTTGTGACAACATCCTGAATTTTGACGAGGATGCAAAACAACACCTTGTATATGTCGCCGCAAGAGCTTTTACCTGCTAAGATTATTCATTAATCTAATTAAGAACCAACTCATAATTCTCATTTGTGATAATATTGATGAACTTGCCATGCCATCTGTGTATTGGCAGTGCAATTATTACAAAGAATCTAGAAACGTTCGTATCGATTATCTAGAGACTGAACGCCATCTATTGGGTTGTGTGTTAACTACTGCTTAGTGGGAGTTGGTCTTTCTGACAAATCATTGAGTAATTTATTAAACAAAAGCCTTTAGCTAGAACTATAGTTCAAATTAAGATTAGCATTTTATGATGACTGGGATTTTAGCAATGGCATTTTAGATTTTAACAATGGCAATATTTAATCAAGCAATTATTGTTGTATAAAGTAATTAAGCTTTAACGTAATAACGCCTTTATATTTGTCGATATTGGTATTGTTAAATTACTAAAATAATTAATGGTGAAGTTAGTATTGTTTAACTGAAGTTTAAATGAACTTACTATGTAATAAATTACTGTACTGAACTATTGAGTGTGCATACTTCCGCCCACTCAGAACCGCAGGCGAAACGAGCAAGATGTCGTTCAAGCTAGCTCGCGAAGTCGCGATTAGACAATTGAAATATTAATGAATTGAAAGTAGTTTTTGAAGTGAGCAATAATAAGTTATGTTAACAAGAACTGTAATAATTGAAAGACAGATCCAAAAGACACACATTACATCAACCATGTTTGTGAATGGGCGGCTCAATGGAAAGTTTATAAGTGTTAAAGTGCCTGTAACTGGTTTATTAGAAATAAACATAAGGAGTTTGAGTCAAGTGTTGTGTGTAATTTCAACTACCCATCCACCTAATTAGCAAAAATGAAGAATAAAGTTGCACAGTTAGCGACTGAAAGGCAATATGGCGTCGATATTCATTTATGGTGGAATCCCCGCCTTGATATATACAATGTGTTGTTTTGCATTCTCGTCAAATTCAAGGAGGTAATTATGCTAATGATTCTCGACCCAAATCAACAATAAAATGGGTAGGTGTTTTTTTATATTTTTTTTCTTATTTACGGAAATCCGTAAGTGTGAACCAGCCGTATTAAAACGCGGCCCGTCTGTTACCGCGCTTAGACGCACACAAAGAAACGCTAACAATACATACACAACGCAAACGCAACGAACATAAGATAATTTCATAGGTACCTATTCCCTACCACGCACGGCGCGGGTGTGCGGGTATGCCGGCAGGGTGCGCGGGCGCACTCTATCGCTCGCGCTCCTATCCACCCCCCGCCGCGCGCCGTCCCGGAACCAAATAGTGTGCTTAATGTCGCCGATGAGTGCACGTGCGTTGCGAATTCCGCTCCTAGGTACATCGTTGAGACGTAGGTGCAAAGTGCAAGATGACGGACAATTACTCAAACGTCGAGTTGGTAGAGATGGTCCGCATGTATGCCATCAGTTAGCCTACGTGGAGCAGTAGGTACGGTGTTTCCCCTCAATATGGTCGGCATGTACGCGAGTAGGTACTTAACCGAAAGGTTTGGTGACCATTGGATGGGTCGCGGAGGACCTGTGGCCTGGCCCGTTCTCCGGACCTGACGTCTCTAGACTTTTATTTGTGGGGAGACGTTAAAAGGTTAGTTTACTCGGAGAAAGTGGCAAGTGTTACAGAATTACGTGAAAAGGTAATTAGTGCTTTCGACACTTTAAAAAGGAATGTGATAGTGCTACGTAAGCTGAAGGAAAACCAGCTACGTCGTTGTCGACTGTGCCAAGAATGTGGTGGTGGCAACATTGAACATACCTCCGGGTAACTTAGGTAGGTAATTTATTTATTTGTACATAGACTATCATTTTGTAAATACGTTGTTAGCTTAATCAATTTTACTAGTGTAAATAAGTTGATTTCAAATTTTTAACTACGCCAATAATACCTAACAGTCGAAAGTATTTCTACATACCTACTTAGCTAGCACATCTTTCCAATTCCAAAAAACGTAAAAAACATTTTTAGATTTAGTAAATCGGTACACCAACTAAGGTACTAAGCACCAATAAATTCAATCCACAAATTCAAACAAAATCATTACGAAAACTTTAGGCTGAATTTACCTACGTACAATGTTCAGAGTGTTAGTGTAGATAGCAATAAAGCAAAACTAACATTTTATTAATCATCTGATAACTACCGAACTTAGGTAAGTACAGGTCAGTGAACTTTTCTTTGGCACACTAGTATTGTTGTCGTTAGTAAGATTTCCGTATTCCAATGATGCTTAAAAATTAGTTTAGTATCAAGCGAAATTTATGACAATAATGTAGGTGATTTTCGAAATAAAATTAGGCAAAATTGCTAGGTACCGGTCGCCGTAGGTCATCGCACGGTCGCAACACTGTTGCATTTCGTAGGTAAGACGTCGACTGTCGACTCTCACGCACACAGAGCAGCTGCATTGTCGCTGTGTGCGTATTTGGGTGATTCTGTTTTAAGTGTTTTGAATCAAGGGTTTTATTCTGAAATACTGTTAAATTTCAAAAATAAAAAAA
The DNA here is from genome assembly GCA_949152445.1 of Cerastis rubricosa. Classification (NCBI taxonomy): domain Eukaryota; kingdom Metazoa; phylum Arthropoda; class Insecta; order Lepidoptera; family Noctuidae; genus Cerastis; species Cerastis rubricosa. The sequence goes on along the minus strand of OX424531.1, from coordinate 23,521,193 downwards.
AGCAACGCTTATTAATTATAGACCGGTACCGAACTTTAAATTGATTATTTATGTGTTTTATGACAACGTCCTGAAATTTGACGAGGATGCAAAACAACACATTGTAGAAAGAAATATGGAAAAAGAAAACCTATATACAATCGTTCATAAGCATCACAAGGCCTCTGATTAAAATCCACACATGCACCGACCCCTCCAACAACACCTGCCCTTGCCTAAAAATAAACAAAGTTTATACCACTAAAAACCTTGGTGTTATGTTCAATTTAAAACTATCATGGCTCTTGCACTTAGAACTAATAATGGGTAGAGTTAAGAAACTATTATGGACCTTTAAGTTACTACATCAAGGCTACAAGGCTACTACGGATCCAATCAGGCAAATCTACCTCTTCCTGTCAATCAATAATAATGTATTGTTGGCCAATCTAGCGCGGTTTTTTTATATGAGATGGGTCGACTCTAGTCTACGTCAGAGATGACAGAGACAAAGGCGACGATGGTACGAGCTTACCCAGAAGAAGCCAGTTCACTCTAACTTTGAAGAGATTGGGGTTGTAAGCGCTCAGAAACACAGACGCATGCAGAGAGTTCCTCTCCTAAAAAAAAACCTCCAGGTAAGGGTAAGGCTAAAGGAACCTCCTATCTATACGAGTATAATGATTTTTAGAAAATTATTCATAGATTTTAGATATTTGATGAAATATAAGATATCCCTAGATTCTGTTGATGTGTACTATAACACACATTTCGCCAGTTTTGTTTAACTTCCATGTATTGTCATCAACCGAGCACAAAGCTTGAATCCTAGCTACTGGAAATCTTTCTTGAAAAACTCAATGACACTTTGCTCAACCTTGTAATCGAACCGAAAACCTCTTCCGCTGTCTTGTGATCACGAGACAGGTGAGACAGTCCAATAACATAGTAAGTAAGTCTACAAAAGAAATCAGAAAATAATTAACGAGTGTTTTGAGACAAGCTTGATTTAAGTACTTGTATTGTGCACGGGTTTCACAAAAGTAGAAAGGAAAATCGAATAAAAAAGTCTCATTGACATTTTTGGGCATCAAATAAAATTACAATTAAAAGCCATTTGACGTCAAGGATCGGCCACAAGACACCATTGACAAAACAAACCCTTTTATTACACTGACATTTAAAAAAAAACCTAAACAATTTATACTTCTTTCAACTGTTTTCCAGGACCATCCGACCCAAAATTTTTACTTCATAAAGATCAAATTCCGTCAGGTAACAAAATCCCATATATTTTAATTAGCAAAGTTTAATTATTAGGGTTGTAATCAATATCGGGTAAACTCAGGTGTTCCCAGAAGATTCCAGGCTTTTGGTCAGCTTAGGGTTGGTAAGGTATACTTTCAACTAGGGGTTATTAAAAGTTTTGATAGAAAATGTCAGATTTGTTTATTTATTGCTAAGTGGTATCAATTTATCTTTAGGATCGTTGGAGCATCGACGTTTTAAGTGTGGTGGTAGGCATTCAAGAAATTGCTATATATTATTATTAAAAAACCTATACATTATTATTTCATACTGAACAAAATTTTATGGCTGTCTGCAGACATCATGCTTTCAGTGCCATTATTCTGGTAATTAAGTATCAGAATAAGGTCAAAAAGTTTATAACGCTCTTGTGGTCAAAGCTGTTCTTTGTTTTAGACGTAACAACGTATTTAATATCGTCATCATCAATGTAATATCATACATAACAAGACGGCACGGTTAGCGCAGTGGCTGAGAGAATGGCCTGCTGCGCTGCCTGTCACGAAATTTGTATCGCCTACAGGAAGTTGTTATGGGTCTGGCTGTTTGTGTATGTGAGTTGAAATGTTTGTAAACGCACCCAATCAGGAAACATTGCTAGAGTGAGGCAAGGTATAAACAGGCCGTGTCGAAAAAATTTGCAACCTTCAAAACAAGTTAAAAAAAACAAAAATGTGTAAAAGTTTGACCTCCAATATCTTCGTAACTAGAAGGTTCAGGTATAGTCCAGAACAAAACAAATATCGCAATGACGAGAATAATAAGAGTCTTTCGGCTTCGTTATGGGTCTATTTACACCCTTTATACTATAGTGACTGTTTCCACACTACAAACAACTGTTTCTACTCAACAACAAGCAAAGAAAAAAAACAACTTTAAAGATTTTGCCGTCTTTATTCTATTACGGACACTCATGCAGACACGGTAGCAGTACTCTAATCCTCACATGTAACGTAACTTAGCCCGAACTAGAAGGAAGTAAGATGAATGACGTCACAGATACACAGAACATATAAATTGTCTTTTGGGGTAGTGAGTTATGGCTCTTGTTCACAATTTATGAATGTTTGTCTAAAAGTCGAACTTCAGTTTTTCTACGTAAGTGGTTATGAAGATTGGGGTACAAGTTTCTTTTCAGGTGACATTGTTTTTTTAAGGTCAGGACTTTCAGAGAGTAATATTTTTAACGAGATAATAAAAAAAATGGAATGAATAATTTGATACCTAAGTATCACTTTGACTATTCCTTAGTGCAGAAGTTGAAAAACAGAAGTGTTTGATTTTCAGTTCAGCCGTAGTCTTAACGAGTTTTTGGTGGAAAATTATATTTAGGTATTTCTGGATTCTGAGATCCATTCTGCCTCTTTTACTTGGAACTTTCAACTACCAAACTTACGCAAATGCAAATGGATAAATGGAGGTATTATGGTACCGATCCAAATAGGCTCTGCTCAAACAGGTTTAAGTTATTTTTAACGGCTATCTATGTTTTATGGGAAAATCGTGTATCAAGTATTACATATTTGCGAAGATTTACATGTTGCATTTTAAGGTACCCAGATCCGTAAGTATCCAGGTGCCTCTTGCAAGTATATTCGAATTTTGTACGTGCTGCCCCATTTATCGCAGGTACATTTAAATGACTTTGGTTCTTCACAAACCATTTCACAAAGACCGGTGGTACACTCGCAAAATAACCAAATATCTTTGGTGGCACACCTATGTCACTGCTGCCCATTACGGTTCTCGTGTATTCTGCCCATAAAATACTTCTCCGTATCTTCGTGACGACGTCGTTTCGTCGATTAGTCGCAGAGTGCACTCCGAGCTACGTCGACGTTACTACCCTTTTGCCGCCCCATTTCTCTTGATATAACAAAAAAATTTACCTGGGAGGAAATGAAAAACTGTTTTTAACTGACATATCAAATATTTAGAAAGTTTTCGCAACAAAAATTTCGTGAGGACGACCTAAGGTGGCTATCGCTATCAAATAATTTCGCATTTCTACAAAGACTTTAAGCTTTTCGGTAGCTTCTCGGTCGTTACTCAGAAGCAAAATCTTCATTATCATTATTCAACTTTCTACCTTATTTAAAAATACAAATACCTAAACAAAAATATTCCAAAAATAATTGTTATTTCATTCATGCTAAACGATAAAAGCATTCTATTTTACAAAATCCAAACCCGCGCTAACGTTAACACACACGTTTAACAACGGCTATTCGTAACCGTTAGAGTGGAAAAGTTAGGCGATACGGCAAACAGGGAACAAGTAAAACAATACAGTTACAAATAAAAAAGGGTCGCTATCAAACGAGCCGGGGCCGCCATTGTGGCAGCTTTACAGAGAAATGGAGTATAGAAGGTCAGGTTCAACAAAGCGCAAAACGCACGAACAAAATTAATATGCCATCTTAACGCACTTACGACGGGCATATCTTTGAAATTCGGGGTTAACAAATGTGCTTCATTATCTTACTACATTTTTTTTTTAATATTTGGCAGAAAATTAGTATCAAGAAAATAATGAATCTTGTACTACATTTATGTGTTCGTTTGCTCTGAATGACATGTCTTAGCGAACCTTAAGCAGATCCTTGAGACTTTAGCCAAAATAGTACAGAGTATTCTTCCGTTAGTCGACCCATACCAAAATTTGAAGAATATCAAGAAGAGAACGCTCTTTCTGTTTTTCTGACACTGTGTTTGGTCTAGGCCCATCTTGGCATGGCTTAAGATCGCCGTACATACGCGACTAGCTGTCTAAAATAATTACGCTTTCTATTCGTTGTATGAAGCGTTGGGTGAAGCTGGCCTTCTGGATCTTTTAGTGTTAGGTTCCACCGTTCTCACAACATAGGGACACCTTCATAAATTTGTAGTCTCCGTTACGACTATGTTCCTCTAAATTGAACAAGTGGTTTGTTAGTTTCGTCTTAATTTAATTGAAGATTCGACGAAGATTGGGGTGAAGTGTTATGTTATGCTGATTGGATGACTGTGTTATGTTTCATTAGAATATGTCTAGTCTACTGCAGAAAACTTTTCAGCGTTATTATTCTTTCATGCTTACTCCATTAAAGTCGCGCATTTAGTTTGATTTTGGCTGCATTATTGCTTTGTTTTATTCAGAATCCGGTTAGAAAATTTAACGAAAAAAAAATCTCAAGCTTATACTTTTTTCTTCTAAGAAGAAAAACTTTCGCAGAATATAATGTTAATATCAGGTCGATTGCCTATCCGGATGCAGCTGAATACCAGTATTTTACATGGACCGACTGTCTATCTGACCTCTACAATTCCAGATAATACAAGGTAATACGATACCCCATGGTAGGACTGGTTGCCAGACTTTCGGGCCACTGACTATTTCAAGACTGTCAAAGATCTACAATTGACAGAGAGAGAATTTACGTGCTTCCTGAAGGACAGAGAAAACAAAAAATCGACGCAAGCGGCTGTTATATTTTAGCCACGAGCTCCTTACTCTCTTATTTGATTAAACTCTTCACTTCGACACTGCTTCACCTTCACCTGGTCGTAGTCATTTCACACGAGCGGGTCGGACGCAGTGTGAGGCACCTCACATTTACTTCCTTCAACATATTTTTAAACCAAGGCATGAAAACCTCGAGTTGTCATTATTGTCACCCTCCCCTTAATCTCAAGCTTGTGACGTCACTATAACAGAAACCTTTTAAGAAAGCTAGCCCTTAAACTGTTATAAAGCGCTCGTTAACCTTTTTCGTAGACATAAAGAAAATTTATGATTTTAATATTAGTTCAACAGATTCCAGTGATTACTTCATAATGGTGGATAACTTGGAGGCTTTGACGTTAGCTATTTTGAACTGGGATTTTAAAAAGAAACTTACGTATCTTCTTGGAATTTTAACATATTTTAGATTGTAGCCCTGTGTTGAAATAAGTTCTTGGAATTACGTGGTAGATTAAGGTACTCACCAAATAAAATATCTTACTCCTGAAATCTTATTTATCCCAAAATAAAACTAAATAAAACACTTGATTTATCTGATTCTGATTTTGCGTTTATTTATATGTACCTGCGCAATTTGAGGTGTTATAGTTTAACCATAAACTCACTCCTTTTTCTCATGAGGGGTAGGCAGGTGGCGTCCAGTAGCTTCACAGAACGCGACCTGGTACGAACCCTTTACGTACTTTTGGTTAGGTCTAAATAATATACTTAACTCCATAGTAGTCAGTTTATAATTTCATTGATAAATGCATGTCTATAAACTGCAAAAAGTTAATAAATTCAACGACAAAAGCGTAATTTTCCTTTGACACTGCACAAACTCATAAACTTAAAGCAAAAACAAAATCTTAAAAAATATACACGAACAAAACAGCGCACCATTTTCCTTTACATTATGGGGCGGAAGAATCACACGTTACGAACATAAAGTGGCTAGATCGCTCGGTTCCGCAGTACCCCGCATCACCCCGCTTCACCCCGCAACGACCCGTAGCGCCCCGCACCAAATTGCACCTATTATGAAAATGCAGCGTTCACTTTGCGAAACACCCTCACTTTGATAACAATACTTTATTAGGCATAATTATGTTACGATACTCTGCAGCAACATTTTGTAAAATTTTGGTAGTAACTCCCTGAATGGTGTATTTGCATTTTAGTATCAATTTTGCATTTGAAAATCTGTGTTGTATAAACTCCTATTAGGTACATTTTGGCCTACAATGACCACTTAACTTGTGGTTGGTTCTGATTTAACGTGAACTTTGTTGTTGTTCTCAAAAACGGTGAAGGAAAACATCGTGAGGAAACCGGCACGTCCTAGAACTAAAAATTCGAAGACATATGACATCTACTAACCCGCACTGGGCCCGCGTGGTGGATTACAGCCCACTCTCTCTCATAGAGAGGAGGCCTGTGTCCCAGAAGTGGGAACATTATAGGCTGATGATGATGATGATGATGTTGTTGTGATAGTTGGGAGTTAGTAACTGAACATCGAAGACTTAGTCCGAAACATATAAACGTTTGGTACTTATGTGCCGGTACTTTCATACAAGCCTAGAAGCTTGGCTTGCCCTTATAATCTTCTACTCTTTAGGATGTTCGGGTTTCTGAACAGGCTGCTTGCCTTATAGACTCGCCGTATTGTTGGCCCCTAGGCACGCGACTGGGTACTTAGTTGGTGATTTGACTAAGACTATGTCGACGTCCAGGTCTCTCTAGTGACAGGAATGACGCTGAGCCTAAGTGGGTACGTGCTAAGGAACCTTTATACAATTCTGTCTTATGGTGGCTGTAACCTCTCGCTGAGATACTCCGAGGTAAGGTCAGTACGACAGCAAAGTGAACACCGAGGTTAGACGTGTGCTGCCTCGGTGTGTCTCGAGTCACCTTTAGACTAGGCTTTATACTACTTTCTAATACTACTTTCTTTAAACAATGACAACCTTGACTTGCCTTTAAACTTTTTTTTTTGAGTAAACCAGTTTAATGCCGTATCTTCTTAAGCAAATTATAGGCTTTATGAAAATACAGTCATGTCGTAGTTTGTGAGCCCTTTAGTTTTCCTTATACAGTGATTTATTGCCAAGGGAAGTTATATTCTCTTGCAAAAATGATATATTTCGAGTGCTTTCATTATATTTTTTGTATTTTGTTTTTGGGGAAGGAAGATGAAATTATGAGGATGTACCCTTGTCGGGTTCGTGAGGTGCAGGTAGATAAATAATAAGAGCAGAGGAATAAAGAGATTTACGCGTTTATGTACCGAAAATGAATCTAGAAAATCCTGTAAGAATTGTTACCATATCAGAATACCAGTTAAATAAATCCATCCTTTCATACAAGTATTATAAATGCCAAAGTAATTAGTTTTGTCTGTCTGTTACCCTGACCGTTGATCGGATACGATTGATAGTATACGGGTAGAGCAAAGTCTGGGATAGGCGATTCAGGTAGTACGTTCTCGTAGTATCTGATCTCCACGCGCGTGAACCTGTGAGCAAAAGCTAGTATTTGTCACAGCTATCGGAAGCGTTTAACTAAAAATATTGGTCAGATATTTAGCGCCCCGCAAAGACATGTGTAATAGTACTACGTAATCTAAACTAATATTATCTAAACTAATATTATAAAGAGGAAAGATTTGATTGTTTGTTTGTTTGCATTGAATAGGCTCCGAAACTACTGGTCCGATTTGAAAAATTCTTTTAGTGTTAGATAGCCCATTTATCGAGGAAGGCTATAGGCTATATATCATCACGCTACGACTAAAAGAAGTGGAGCAGCAATGAAAAATGTTGCGAAAACGGGGAAAATGTGACGCAAACGAAGTTGCGCCGGACAGCTAGTTATTCATATTCACCGTTGCTCTTGTGGTTGCAATTTCTCCTTCGTGGGTTAAAGGTTTCCATTAGGTTTTCCATTAGGACTTTCTCAACGTAATAATTTTAATATCCTCAACACATTACCTTGCGTTTAAAACACTTTACACAGAAAAGCTGTTTTAAATTAAAGTTTTAATTGAATTTATAACAACGTGCTAAAGCAGGAAGGTTGCGTTAGGAAGCTACACTTTGTGCGCAAGATGGTCGCTTACAAAGCAAAGTAAACTTAGTTTTTGTTAACATTTACCAACAAAGATATAACTCTGTTATTAATAGTTTGATATTCCGTACATTTTACCCGTTGCTTAGTTTGCAAAGCAAGTTTTGTTTAAAGGAAACTTGGATGGTTTCTATTTAGTCTGCAAGACAGCTAAGCAATTTTAAAGTTAAGCTTTTCGATTCATCGACTACTATACTGTTGTGAAACTAGATTTATAAACATCTCTTGTATTAAAACATAAAGCTTATTAATTTCTCTAAAAGGTATGGAGGCTCTTTATGGTGTCGGACGTAAAGAATAGCACCATCCCATATCTTCCCATGGGTTGTCGTAAGAGGCGACTAAGGGACTTTCCAGAGAATGGGCAGCAGCGTTCTCTATGCTTTTGTAACAACTGTACTGCGATCGCCAACCCGCTTGCCATGCGTGGCGATTGTGGCATAACCTCCCAAAATGTCAATGTGGCGACACTTGGGGGAGGCTTATGTCCAGCAGTGGACGTGGAGTGACTTTTGGGTTGAAATGATGATGATGATGATGTATCATATGGAAGAGACGTAGGTACATTTAGTTGGTATACCTGCATTTTGCAAGTTATGGGAAGCGAACTCAGTGCTTCATGCCAAGCAATAGTACCTGCTTCCACTAAACTATCGAACTTTTTAACTTTCAGATAAAACACAAAATAAAGAGTTTTGCGCACTATAATTCCGTTAAAAGAATTTTATTTAGCTTTCTAAAATGTCGTTTGATTCGAGTCAAGTCCTTTCCTCAGTAGACTTACAGATCGCATGGATAATAAGTACCTTCGTTTCCACGTTTTTCTTTGACTCTTAAGCCAGAAAGAAAGAAAGAAAGAAAAACTAAGAAAAATCTACTTCCATTAACGCGGCTATAAAAACTCAACTAGAGTTCTGTCCTCACCTTGCAATCCTTAGAGCTGTTTAAAATAATAAAATGAAGGTTGTATTGCTAGAATATTTTTCCCTGGTTCGTGCTTTTTCCCGGGGTGTCCGGCTTTCTTTGTTATCATTTTTGCAGCTATTTTATTGTTTTTTTTTTTTTAATTGCTTGTTGATTAGTTATTTTATTCTGCTATTTTATGTTATTTCCGTGCTTTGGAAAGCACGTTAAGTCGTTGGTCCCGGCTGTTATTTGTAGATCTTGACAGTCGTTACGAGTAGTCAGAAGCCAAAAGTCTGACACCTATTCTTACCAAGGGGTATCGTATTGCCCAGTTACTGGGTTGTAGAGGTCAGATAGGCAGTCGCTTCTTGTGAAATACACAAATACACACTAGTAAAATACACAGCTGCATCCAGTTCGACTGGAAGCCGACCCCAAGATAGTTTGGGAAAGGGCTAGGCAAATGATGCTGATTTTATGGTATTTTAAGGAATAAAGCTTATTTGACGATTTTTTATAGGGACATGATTGCTTCAGACAGTTTAGGGATAACACTGGTAAACAAGTTTAGATTTTAGCATGTGTTGTATCTTTTAAGTACTCTTGTGTTGTAAGATCACACCATCACCATCTCTTCATACGGTCTACACCCAACTGTATATAAGCCAGCATATTAAGACATTTTATAAAAATGTTCTTACACGAAATATAATTTAACAAAATAGTCGCCTTATTATGGTATCATTATTTTAAAACCCTTTAGCTTCTAAATTATTTATGCCAACAACGAAATGTTTGCAATCTCTCGTTATTAAAACAAAATATAGAAACGCGACAGTTTTAGCTTTATTTTCCAAATTTTTACTGTATGTCATGTATGCTGTGACCGACTTCTTTCAGTCCCCTGGTAGTAGTTTCTGTGACTCTGTATAGAGATTCATTTCTATTTAAACTTTCATTGAAAAAACAACAGGTGCTCGTGAATAATAATAGCCGCACGGCCGATCAAGGTTAAGCTGCTCTTGCCTGTGTCGGTCTGTGGATGGGTGACCATCTTTTCCATACCGCGTTTCCTCTGTGCCTCGGAAAGCACGTTAAACCGATGGTGCCAGCTGTCATTTGTAGATCTTTGATCGAAAAAACTTAGAAGTGGCCTGATACTGTAACAACCAGTCTAACACTGAGGCCTGTATTACTCAGTGGTGACTGGGTTTTGGAGGTCAGATAGGCAGTCGCCCTGTGTAAAGTAATGGTATTGAGCATCATTCGGTTAGACAGAAAGCCGACCCCAAAATATTTGGGAAAATGCTAGACAGATGATGATTAGCTAGGCATACAAACCGGTGTGTGCTTGTATCCACTAAGACTAATAGAGCCTACTGGGTTGCCTATTGCCAAACTGTATTTTACCACAGACACGGGTTGCTCTGAGCACGCAGGTAGTTTGCTTTAATGAATGAAGAGCATAGTACATACCAGCACCGACAATGTCTGTGTAAAAATACATTTTGCTTATAATATTGGAGCAAAATTCATACGAGTACAGACATGTCACTCTTATTCCTCTGTGATGCGATCGACGGATTTAGGTTACAGTAATGAAGCGCTTATATAATATAATTAGAAATTTAAAAAAAATATTAAACTGCTAAAAATAGTAAATGATTACCAAAATTAAAATCCCAGTATGTGAAATTTTAACCAAAAATTTACATTATGCTATCCTAATAAAGCAAACTCCAAACAACAGTTCCAAACTAAGGGGTTGTCGACGTAGCCTCGCTACGCTGTGCTCCTATTTCTGTCTGCAGGATTTAAAGTAATCTAACACGAAGTGGATAGCGGGGTCTTAGTTCGCTCACTTCGCTTGCTCTCTAGACCCCGCCATCCCCTTCGAACCTAACCTGTCCGAGTCGGGGTGCCCAATGTCCCGAGCTCGCTTTGCTCGCTCTTGCTTCACTACACAGCCAAATCCTTTGCTCTGCACTCGTACGTAGTTTGCTTTGAAAATGATGAGCAAAATGTATACTAATACAGAGAATGTCTGTGTTAAAATATATTTTCCTCTTTAGTGTAACGACCACTAAGCGGTCCAGCACAGACTATGGATGTTTGTGGTACTCGTAATATTCAGTTTGGCATTACGCTACCGGGTTTGTCGACATGCAACGTTCGTACGCGTTCAGTTGACATGCCAGTGATATCTAAAGCGGCTTTGGTGTCTTAGCTCCTTGTTTAGACTATTATTTAGGTTATATTGACATCAAACATTTTGACAGACGTTAATAAGGTTATACCGAAACATAAATAAAGCTTGCTCACTATTCCTAGTAACACGTGTGTATTTGTTAAGATTAAAACTAATAATTCTACCAACAATGTGACTAACGCTATCAAAAATAATTATAAACGGTCTGGAATAAAAAACACAATGAAAGAGCTCTTACCTACTTACAGAAAAGACAGCAAAATGGTGAAAATCGTTAAAAATATAATTACTTTTACGTTGGCGATGCGCTACAGAAATGGTAAAACTAAATTAGGATTGAAAGTCGTGAAGCAGATGCAAATAATATAGAGGCTTTGAATACACCTTGGCGGTTTTTATGTCACTTTTGTTATAAAAGATCTTTGTATTAATATAATGACATAGCTATAATTTTAATCAGACCTAAATGTCACGTGTTTATCAAATAATAATGAAGTAGTTTTTCAAATAGCAATGACAATTAAATGTCAATGGCATTTTTTTTCTTTTCTAAAATTTCCAAGAAAATCTTGAGATGGTAATCTTAAATTCTAGTGGGTAAAAATAATTTGAATGCAAACAAAATGAATTCACTGAAATTATGTTGCTAAATTTAACATTTTAATGAAAAATCAAGAAAAAAATGTTACGAATGAAAACGATGGTTTAATAAAACAACCTCAAGTAAATGTCAAACAGATGAGAATCATTTACAAGAAAGAAAAAGCAAAATTATTAATTGCTTTTTAAGACTTTTAGCAATACGAACATTGACTTAAAGATTTACTTTTTATACCAAGTGAATAAAATAAATTTGAATTCCCACTTGTACCATTCACAGTTATTTTTATAAGCAAATAAATATTATTCTGGAACAGTTTTTGCTCGAATGCCATTTACATAGTAATGGGCTGTAAAATATAAATTGTACCAAATATAAAATATAAACATTATTCAGAGGTCGTTCTGCCTAAATGTTTATAAAGGCTTGATTATTTATTAACATAATAACAATACCTGCATCCGAAGCACATAATATAGTACACGTCACAAAAAATGGGTACTTACACAATCATTATGTTCTTTCTCTTTTATTTTCCCAAACCATTGTGAGATACTAATCTCAAAAAACCTAAAAAAATCTTAATATGATGGTATTAGGAATATTATGATGATAGCTGCTAATTATATGGTAATTAGCAGCTATCATCATATTCCTAATACCATTAAAAGTTTATCGTCTACAGCCCAATACGACTATTATGTGTCAACTTTTCTGGGACTAGAAGCACGTTACTACGCAATTGAGTTTCTTATATGATTAAAGGAAAGATTGTCCAAAAACTCACTAAAAAAGGGGTAAAATAAATCATCGAAAACTGTATGAACAACACATGTATCAACTCCATCCACAGGACTTAGAAAAACTGAAGGACCCCCTGCTGCGTATCCAGCGGACGCGCCGGTAGGGTGTTCTAGACCGGCGCGAGATGCTGCTGACGTCATGATCTAAAAATAGAAAACACTCTGTCACGCGCGCTCGCTTCGCTCGCAATATAAATTGCATACCCTTTTCTGTAATAAGGTCGCCGCTAGGCCCCCCCTTACGGGGGGGCCGCTCCTTTTTGTCAAAAAGTCGCTATTTATAAAATTATTCGTACCACCCATGCGTTGCGGTGGGCGAACCTATGCGGGGGCAATATAAATAAAACCACCATTAAATTTTAAAGTTATCTGGATTTAATGTAGTAAAAGTAAAATGAACCTTATAACTAATATTATAACGCAAAGAATATTCATAATAATAATTGATATCATTGGCAGCAGGTAAGTTCAAAGCATCAAAACCAATATAAGCTTTACCAGCATGAGCACCATTAACAATATCAGGACTATCCATAGCTACTACTAACTCACTAATACGATTCTTAGAATTTAATATACTGGTTTCAACACGCTTTTTACATCTAGGATAATACACCCAACGAATAGTAGCACCTTTCTTCAAAGATGTCCTCTTAACATTCTCATAAGAACCAGACAATTCAGGCGCCCCAAATGACCCATGATTACTTACAATATAAGTACAAACATCAAAAGAGTCTTGATCAAACAATGGATCCACACGCAAATCATTCATATGTTTATTAACAACTTCAACCTTGCCCATATCATAATATCTATTTAATTCTATATTACTTATAACATATTCAACCTTATTAACAATCATCATACCATACTGATTTTGCAGATACAGACCCACATTCTTATTACCCATAGCAAATAAAGTAAAGAAAGGCATCTCGCCATACTTAATATCATAATTCGAAACACCAAACTTCCAAGACTCCTGCTGAATAGAAGAACCACAATAAATATACTTCATAGAACGCCCCGGCACAGACATAACACTTCTAACAGGTGGCCCACGAGATGCGACTTACAAGTCGTCATCAAAATTCCATCGGACATTCGGCTTGTATTCTCAGAAACCATCAGTTCGAAAACAAACAACCGAACACAACATTGAAACCCAGCCATTGTTGCGTATAGCAGCTTACCCACAACACTAACTTGAAGCCAATCATAAGCCCACAAGTAGGCGTTTGCGCTCACTGCAGGTATAACTTTGTGAACAAAGCGCCTTGAACAATGAGTGCAGAACAAGCGCCTGCTACTGTGTACTACCTGCTGCAGGATACGCTCTGGTCTGCCTTTAACTAGCCTTTGTGGGAATGGGGCAAGGTAGGAGTGGTAGCGAGTTGAATAATGGATGCTACGAAGAAATGTACAAATTAATTAAATTTTTAGGCTAAGCATGAAATTATTCTATTCATGAAAAGCTCTGGCCCTTACCACAGATTAGAACAGATACTTCACTCAGTAGAAAACTTCCAATACCTATTACGATAATTGCCTACTCCCTCGCGTCAACAACCACTGTATGCTAAAATGCGCCTAAATGCTCAAGCGTACAGCAGTGATTGCTTCGCACCGCGCGATTCCACAGTAATCGCAGGGCTGCCTCTTCGATAAAATTAAATTAACATAACTTTTTATCTATGTTATTGAGAACTGTGAATATGTTCTGACTTTTATGTGGCAGTTAAAAATTTTATAATTTATAAAATATTTAACCAACTTAAAAAAAAGGAGGTGATCAGACATACAGGCCAAACTGAGAAGTTTGACTTGTATGGTTTGTAGGTATGTATGTTTGTGCGCGATAATCTCGCGTTTGGCTAAACCGATATCGATGCGGTTTTCAGAAAAGGATTTGTTACATTTAGGAGAACGTTTTAAAATAAGTATAATACTTCTTAGTTTGATGATGATCTTCGGAGATGTTCACTAGAAATGAAAAAAAAGCCTTAAAAAAAGAGAACCGACTTCAAATAAAGCACTAAGCCGTAAGAAATAATTCGTTTTTTTTTATGTTAGTGCTAACAGCTGGTAATTACGAATCGAAAAAGCACCGACATCAAAGAAGAAATTATTTCTTACGGTTTAGTGTTTTGAAGTCGGTTCTCTTTTTTAAAGTTTGTTTTATTATATTTGTAAGTTTGTTTTGTTTTATATATTGGTGCTGACTGTGGAAGAAACCTAGATAAAACATAATTATAGACATCAGTGTGTAGGTAAAATAAAAAAATCTTTAAAAATCTTTTCTTACGAACGAACAGCACTATTAAAATTGAACGGCGTGCGCGCGCTTCGCTTGCGAAAACCGCACTGAATTTGATACGCCGGCGGACCGAGACCGCTCGGCTGGGCGGTAGGCACTTATAGCGCGCAAGTACATGGAGTGAAGGAGGCCTGCCCTTACGTCGGACATCCAGGAAGAGGCTCCCTGGTATTTACTGTTTGCTGACTACATTGTGATAGTTGCCGAGAGTGGCCTAGAGGTTCAGAGTAGATTGGAGGTGTGGTGGCAAAGATTGGAGAATGTTGGACTGCCGCTAAGTAGAACCAAAACGGGAAACTTGTCTTGTGATTTCGGCGGTCTATCCAGTGGTGTGCCTATAGCCCTTTCCGGAACGCCCATACCGATCTGCTCCGATTTTCGGTACCTCGGGTCGCTTGTCCAAGGGCATGGCAATGTAGACCGGGACGTAACGCATCAGATCAACTAAGGATGGATGAAATGGCGACAGGTCACTGGAACTTGCGACCCAAGGATGCCCCTCAAGTTTAAGGGGAAAATATACAAGTCGGTGATACGACGGGCAGTGAAGAATATGGCTGAAAAAAGATTGCATGCAGCAGAGATGAGAATGTTGAGATGGATATTTGGAGTGACTAAAATGGATACAGTTAAAAATGAGTATGATGACAATGAGCAAGAGAAAGTTTGAAAGTGACGCCTCTTACAGAAAAAAATAAAAAGAGTCGTCTGTCTTGATAAGGAAATGTGATGAGGAGGAATAGAGCACATGTGACTAAAAGACTGAGAATATAAATGTGGATATATGTAGAGGGAGAGGAATACCAAAGAAAAGATGGATGGATTGTGTAAAAAATTATATGAAGGAAAAAAGAAGACGAATGACAAAGGAAAATGGCGGAAAAAGACGTGTTGCGCCGACCTCAAATAAAATGGAACAAGGGCAGGAACATAATGAAAAGCTCTGGCAATTAATTGGTCGCAAACCACACGCTCAAATGACACGCATCTTGCGACTGTAACAATGAAGTAAACAAAAAAAGAAATTGTCAAAAAAAAATCAAGCCACAAGTCACGCTCGCACGCTTCACAAAAATCAGACGGTCTAGGTAGGTACTAGGAGGTTTACATTATTTTGTTGATTTAATAGATCTCCAGCCGGTCAGAAAAACATATCATGTTAATTCGCTATCCCAAACATAAGTTAACTGACTGATTTCATTCTGTGCCGTAGTTATGAACCGCAATAAAGCTTACCTTAAGTACTGAATTCTTTAAACCTCTGTTTCACACAACTTGTACCACACAAAAACTGTACAGAAATCGAGTTCCGCGACTGTCGCGGCGTTTCCGTCGCTTTGCACAACCGCCTGCGCGCTCATACAAACAAACACTCATTGAACGACTGTCGCTAACTCGCACATACACGACGGAATAACTGAGGATATTCCCTTACAAAGCAGATAAACACACTTTGCTTTGCGTAACATTCAATGGTTGTTTTGTTCGTGGTCATGGATAGTATTACACTGATCTGTGTTTACACTATAAATGTACAACCATAGGGCACACATGTTTGGAAAGGCCTGATTTACAACACTAAATCTATATTTTGTGCTGAAGTCAGCCAATTTACTTCTTAGCAGAGTCAGTGAATTTATCAGCAAAAACTTTCAAATGGGTTCAGGAAGGGGTTACTGCTAGGTCGGCCGTCAGCCAGGAGGCTGCAGTTATTGTTACTATTTCGATCTTCTTAAATTCAGTCCCGTTTCGCCAACAATTAATTTCAACTATTTTTGTGTGGTGGTATTTATTCCAACAGTTCTGTCTGTATATGTCTGTCTTATGATAAAATTACTAAGCTTGCATGAATTCACGATAGTATTACAATCATTAGATACCATTCGTTAATACGTGCTTAACACTATTTCTACTAATGAGATTTCCACATTCTTCATTCTTCTTTTCGGGATAGAAAAGCAAAACAGTAAATATTTACAACTATCACAACTCAAAAGAATTCTTCACAATACTATTGTGTTGAATTGCTATTTTTATTCCTCTTTAATTTTCTGAATCATCCTCGATATACTTGCTCCACTTTATCCTCTATTTTTACCTATACAAGCTTTCAATCATACATTTATTTTCGTCATGAAAGGCTCGACACGCAACCTCTTCGCGCGATGCGGGTACAATTGACCATTTCACGCCTCCGTAGCAATTGTTACATCCGACTGAGTTACAACTGGCCCGCGTGTTTTACAATAAAATCCTAGTCAAATCCGATATTGGACAGTAAATCGCCGATGAAATTGTGATTGGTTTTTATACGTAAGATTCTTTACGATTGTGTTTTGTTGTTAAATAAGCGGAATACCTATATTTTTGTGAATTTTATGACTAGGACCGAAAAGGTAGGGACGCAATCTGATATTGGTACTTGATAAAATTAATACCAATTCCTTTTCTTAGTATTTGTTTGACTAGA
Organism: Cerastis rubricosa; assembly: GCA_949152445.1. Taxonomy (NCBI): domain Eukaryota; kingdom Metazoa; phylum Arthropoda; class Insecta; order Lepidoptera; family Noctuidae; genus Cerastis; species Cerastis rubricosa. Next base: position 23,503,984 of record OX424531.1, on the reverse strand, counting down.
AAACAACAGCGGTTGGAATTGTTATCTAGCTGTTAAATGTTATTACAGCAATTTAGCTTGAAATTGTACGATCGAAAAATACTACATTCAGCGAAATAACAACAACATGAAAACACAATTGTGTTTAGGACGTTGTCTTACAAGCAAAATCTAAGAAAATGCTCCACAAACAACCCACAAGTCATGCTCGTAATTAACCCTGCGTTTTATTGTGCCAAGATATCCGTGGTTTGCCTTCGCTCCACCGTAATGTGAGGAGCGGGCCTGTGGGACCGGCTCGCATTGCTAGTAACCCGGAATGCAACGGCAAATGCAATTTCTTGTATTTCTGTGTTTGACTTGTAGTTTTTATTATTATTACTTATGAGAACCCTCCATACTTTGGAAAGCACATTAATCTGTTGGCTGTAATTTGTAAATCTATGACAGTAATTACGGGTTGTCAGAAGCCTCATTTCAAGCGGCCTCTTATCACGGGGAATTGTATTACCCAGCAACTGGGTTTAGGACCTCAATTAAAGTCGCTCCACGTACAATCCTGGTATTCCGCTACATCTGGTTAGACTGGAAGACGACCCTAACATATTTGGTAAAAGACTAGGAAGGTGATGAACTTTTAAGGCTCCTTCAGACAGGCGTACTGTAACTTTCAAAATCAAAATGAATCAAAAATCAAAGATTTTCAAGTTACTTAAGTATACACAAAACAAATTTTCGACGGCTTTTAGATACGTTAGGATCGAGTAACCAATCAACGAGTTTATGCTGTGCCACGCGACAGCGTGTGGCAGGATCGGCTGCATACAAAAAGTTCTACGAATCTTTTGATCCTTGTCGAGAAGTGTGTCGCGACACAGAAACGCGTCGCGTCGCGTCGCTCCTCTGTGAACAGTCGCGCACGTTTTCATAGAAATTGTTGTACGTAGGTTTTGTCGTAGCGTGCCGCGTCGCGTCGCGTCGTGCCTGTTTGAAGGAGCCTTTATGATGTTGCTTATCCGAACTGTAACGGTGAATGGTACCTAGTACAAAGTTCATGTAATGTCTTTTACAGAAAATAAAACGTTTCAGAATTTGGCACTGCTCTGTTAGAGTAAATTAATCATTAAATATTCGACTTTTTTAAATCCGATTCAAATCAAGTCTGTAGTAACGAAGCATTTAAGAATGTAAACGTGCAAGTTAACTATTACTGAAACCAAAGTAGCACAAAATAACATTTTATAATCTGTTTACAATTTAATTTCAAGAAAGTCTAGAAAACTTGATATTTTGAAGACAGGTTGGAAATACAATGAGTAAAATGAAACTTTAGTTGTAATGAAAACGTGGATTGTTTTGTCCGGATAAATAAATACCGGGATTCATTTTATGTAAGGTTTCTGTATTGTGGACAGACTTCGTACCTTCCTAGGACTGTCCTGTTTGTTCATTTTTGTTTTTCTTTTTTGCGATAGAAGCGTAGTTGATTGGGTTACTTTCATACACAATGTTTTGCGTAAAGGTTTTTTTTGCTGCTGATTTTATTAAGGCGTTTGCAGTAATTGTTATTCTTGATTAGTTTCCGTCATTGTGATTGTACAAAATATCTTCCGTCTTTCCTTATTTCTGATGATAAAACTTCTAAATACTGAAATATATATACATTTATTATACGTACCTTGTGTTATGTTCTGTATGGTGTCGGACGTAAAAAATAGCACCATCACATATCTTCCCGATATAAGAGGCGACTAAGGGACTTGCCAGAGATGGGGCAGCAGCGTTTTTTGTGCTTTTGTAACAACCGTACTGCGATCCCCAACCCGCCTGCCAAACGTGGCGATAAAGGCAAAGCCCCCAAAATTTCAATGTGCCGCCGACACTTGGGGGAGGCCTATGTCTAGCTGTGGACGTCTTTTGGGCTGAAATGATGATGATGAATGATACGTACCTTCACAATTAATCAGTCAACCAATTACGTAAATAATATCTTCCTATACTCAAACCATTGACTATCATTGGCAAATGTTTATTTGTTTAATCTTACCGTCAAAAATATTTACTAACCTTAAATAGCAAACCACAATAATACTTAATAGATCCAAAAGGTCCTGACAAAGCGGACCTTGATCCAATCCAGAAATGATACTTCATCTGGCACTTATGACACCCTCGGGGCTAATCTATTCGCAGACCAGTCCAGCTTTTAAAACGAACCGCTGGACGTACGAAGCGTCCTTCAACCACTAATTGTTACTGCAAAGCCCGCGGGAGCTCAAGTTTTAATTAATATCGTATCCCTTTCATACACGTCCTTTGGCCACGTTTTTGGTACTTGTGAAGCCATTATAATATTAAAAGGAGTAATTTTGTAGACACAATAAAATTGGCCTTGTCTTTGTAGGGTAGGTGGTGGGTGGTTGGTGGTTTGCTGTTAGGTTTATTTCTGGTAATTAAGTAATGATTTCGGGAATAAAGAGCTGAGTAAGCTGTGAGCAGGGTCAGAGGAATAAGGAAGGGAAAACCACGATCACTAGAGTATCTCTTTTGATTTTGAGATGAATATATCTGGAACAAATGAAAACATCCCCTCACTAGATATTTCATTAAAAAAAATTGTTTTAGGCTTTGAAAAAATTTAAGTTTGGTATGCTTTTACGAATAAAACTGAAGGTATTCGCAATTTTCTTGTGTTTGCGTTGTACAAAGCTAGGACTTTGATACATACCGTTCCAAAGAACTACAGAAAAAACTAATGTAAATAGAAAACAAAATAAACAGTAACTTAACATCTCGGAATGGTAGAAATAAATTAGGTATACCTAGTCAAAATGACTATTACCTTTTTACTGCAGATAGACTTTTAAAATTTGATAACGAAAAGCTAAAAAGGCATCAATTGTGTTATCTAGTCTCATAAATAAAACCTATTATCTAAGTAACATTCTATACCCTTTCAAGAGAGACAGAGACTTATTTTTTCATCATCTCGATAAATGTAATATTAAAATAATTGTATTCTCACAATAATTTCGTAAATTATTATCACTGGCTGAACGATGATAGATTGTCTACTCTCTAAGATAATTTATTTAACGTCGTCTTATTACGAAAATTATGATTTAACTGTTTAAAGGAATATTAGAATATTATATTTAGAATTAGGGAATAATATTGAAATTTGATTCTTAAATAAGTATAAGCCATTGTTTTGTTTAATTGTTTACATTAGCTTGAATAATTTAATCACCATCATTATCATCATCATCATTAGCCTATAATGTTCCCACAGCTGGGACACAGGACTCCTCTCAATGAGTGGGCTGTAATCAACCAAGAGGACCCAGTGCGGGTTGGTAGGATTACTTTCATTTTATAATCACCATAGGCTCTTAAAATTTTTTATTGGCTTCTTCTATTCAAATAAATTATGCATGTCACGTGGTTGAGCTCACGTGCTCTGTATGGTGTCGGACGTAAAGAATAGCACCATCCCATATCTTCCCGTGGGTGTCATAAGAGGTGACTAAGGTACTTGCCAGAGAATGGGCAGCAGCGTTCTCTGTGCCTTTGTAACAACCGTACTGCGATCGCCAACCCGCCTGCCAAGTCCTGGAGTCCTATGTCCCAGCTGTGGGAACATTATAGGCTAATGATGATGATGATGATGATGATGATGACGTGGTTGAGAATCTGTAACTCAACTCCTTCCTTGACAAATAGGCATCAAAAGCTACTAAATCTACTTTGGAACATGCTTCCTCGAGGGAATCTCTAGGAATGAGCATGTGAACGTCAAACGTGTTTGAAGTCGTTTCAATCCAGGAAAATCTTACTTGTTTCTCGTAAATTCCTCGATGCCAGTAAAAAACTGTCGTTTTTTTTTCAGGAAAGAAAAACCGTAAATTAAAAAACCAACTTGTTTTTGGGCATTACACATATTATTACAAACATTATTAAAAAAAAAAAACCGGCCAAGTGCGAGTCGAACTCGCACATCGATGGTTCCGTCATACGGTAGTAAGTTTAAAATTATTCAAAAAATTTTTATTGTATGATGTAACTAAAAAATTACGGTTTTCGCAAATTTTTGCTTTATCTGTGCTATAAGTCGTTGCTTCGTACCAAATTACCAAATTTCCAGATTCTGAGTTCACGGAAAGTACCCTGTAGGTTTTGATTCCCTTGCGAATGTCGAAAATTTGCGGAAATTTGCGGCGTAAACGGCTGTATTTTTTGATAGCGTTGGTTAAGTTTGATTTTTTCACAGCGCCAAGGGACAGTAGACCTGAGTATTTGATATAAATTTGGCTGCTTGATACCTCCACGCGTTCCTGAGAAAAAGAGTCTTGACAGACAGACAGACGGACGGACGGTCAACAAAGTGATCCTATGAGGGTTCCGTTTTTTCCTTTCAAGGTACGGAACCCTACAAACACTAATCTTTCTTTTTAAAAGCTTTTATTTAACTTGCAATGTATTATAATAGCTAGCCTGTATTGTCCCACTGCTGGGCAAAGGCCTCCCTCCATTCTTTCCAACGGTCACGATTCTGTGCTGCTTCTTTCCAATTATCAAGGACGACATCCAGTTCGTCCCATCTCCCATCTCCTTCGTGGTCTGCCGCGACCCCGTGTTACTGTTTCAGGGCACCAATCCAATCTTTCTTTAATCTTTGTTTATTTCATCAACGGAGGATTTTGTTTTTCTAGCCTCCTCTGTCCCACTCCTGGACAAAAGCCTCCCTCCACTCCTTCCACTTCCATCCTTCCTTATACGTCCCGCCATATCCTTCGTGGCCTGCCGACATTACCTTTATATTATTGGTGTCAACGCGCCAAGACAAAATAGCATAGTCAACTGCAGTCTATCAAGAAAAAAAAAGCATCGTCATACCCATATAAGACACGTTTTCCCAAATAACCCGGAAAATTGGCTCCACAAAATTATGCACCCAAAGCGTTCCTCATTTGCATAGATCACTGATCTATGTTCTCCCTACATTTGCCAAACTGTCACCGTTTGGGGTAAAAACAAGCTCGCATCGCCGCCATTGCCGAAGCAAACAAACGTTTGACGTGACAAAGTGTGCACTTCCCTACAGTGTGGGTCATTAGCCTTGGGGTTGTGAGGATGCGAGGAATAGGAGTGGGTGGTGGTTGCAACAGAAGAGGTGTTTCGGTGATGTTGGTTTAACTTTTCTGTGCTAAAAATTGCTTTGTAAATCTTTAAGTAGTAAGTCTATTTTACTAGGAGACCATTTAGAAAAATGTCATTGCGCAGTTGGATTTTAAGCGTTAAGAGTTCAAAATCCAACCATGCTATTTTACATATAAAGGCTTTCATTTAAGTGTTACCCAACCCAGTGTTGGTGAAAACTTGAAGGAGCACCTGATATTCCTGGATTAGTCTTTCCATTACTTTCATTGCTGGTTCATGCTTAAACCACTACAATATTACAAGAAGATCGAATCATCAGTCAAGTAAAATAGCCAGTATCATTTTTTATCACTAAACCTTATTACAAAAACCACGTAACTGGCGTAGCAGTGCTACGCCGTAGCGTTTTGCGATTATATCTGTGAACATTTTGGGCATAATAAAATAACCTTGTCCTTGGGCATATTTTCATACTCCGAGCAATTCTCCCTTCTACTTATGACACCCCCTCTTATGTCCATGCGAGAACGTGACCTAGAGGGATTGATCTCGTGACGCACTTTGGTACAAGTGTCGTAGTTACTAACAAGTGGGCTGAGTGCTACCAACCTATCTGTATGGCACTTAAACATAGGGAAATGACATCACAACAACACCTTGAAGTTAGAACTCCACTTAGACTTAACGACACAACTTAGGACTCAATTTGCCGGTAGTTCACTTGCGAAGTTTAAGTTCTACCTTTGGTGTCTTAGAGATTTTGCATTACCTGTGTAGTAACACCAAAAAAAATAAAAGGTAAGGCTTAATGTATGACAATAACGGTAGTTATTACCCTTAAAAAGTCACAATTAGTCTCTTAAATCCTAAGAAAACTAGATTAGTAACGAAAACTATTCCAAATTTTCTTTTTTCAACCGCGTATAAGAAAATGAGCTTACAGATAAAACCAAATTGCGGACTTTTCTAAGCCAAATAAAATACTGTTTTCCACTACCCAAATTTGTATCTATTGTAAACTAAACTTTCCTTCTATTTTATAACTTCAGAAAAAAAGTTAAGAGTGGTTGAAAAAACTAATGACATATCCGACTTAGGCCGAGCTTAGGTTCAGGTCGTGAAGGATTTAGGTCGTACTTGTGTTGTATTGTGGGCTTATACTGATTTGTGTTGAGGGCAGTAAACAGTTTGTGTGATTAGAATGTGGGAATTTTGGATAAGGGTGTAAGCTGCAGAGGGTTCGCTTAAGTAAGTTAAGGTTTTTTGTAAATGGGATGAATTTGTTTCCAGGGAAGCCTAGATTAGGAGGTTTAAAAGATACACTAGAATAAACTAGGAAGTACTGAACAAGTCAAGGAAGTACCGGAAAATCGTTTTGGGGGACTGATTTATGTAATTTTGACGTTCAAAAAGTGCTGATGTATAAACTAAGAAAATTTATTATGCCTTTTGATTTTCTCATTATTATTTATATTAATTTTTTTAACTTTTTAAATTACAGGGTAGTTTATGAAGCACCAATGGGACCAAAAAACGCTGAGTCAATCTTGTGGTTGCCGTTTGTTTTTTGAGTTTTTTTTATCTTATCTTTTGTATTGTTTTCATGATATGCTCCAAAGAATTTATCATAAGGAAATAATGTATGATTTTTTTCCCGGTCTTGAGCCAGTTCTTGACTCAAGATACAAATTGATGGACAGCCCGACCCAACGAAATATGACCCAAGAGGCTATTTCACTCTGTACACACGGCCAGTCGGCCATGGCGAATGCAAACAAAGGGTTGGGTTGTTTGTGTTATTCCGGCAGGCTATAGTTATCCTGTAACGGGATGACCCGGTTCCCAGGGACTAGATTGTAGGTTCAAGTTTAGTAAATACCAGAGAGAAGGTCAATTGGAGGTAATTTACCTTTCGTGCTAATTTTTAAGATCACTGACTTACAATTAATTAAAACATTAGAACACAACATCGCCATAGCCTCACAGCTTGGTGACGAGCTACACGCTCAAGCAATTAAATACGCGTGTTGCTACTGTGACTAAGGAGTAAGTAGTAGAGTAAGGAGTATTTATGAAAGGACTTGTCAAGAGCAAGCCACGAGTCACTACGATGCGACTCGTGTAGCGACGAACGGAAACATGAGACGCATGACGCAAGTTGTGTCAAAGTTTCATCGCCTGTAAAATGTGAATAGAGCAGTAAACCATCGTTATGTCAAATGGCTTTTTGTTCATTAGACAACAACATATTAAGTCAATGCAATGTTAAATCTTGAGCTCGAGTCTAAGTAATAGCTAGGTAACAGCCGCTCAGGTTGTGTCCGTAGATGACTGAGCACCCACTACCGACTACCCCACTACTACACTACCCGAGAGTCTGACAACCAGTCTCACCAAAGAGTATTACCCAATACTTACTGGATTGTGGAGGTTGGATAGGCAGTCGCAGACTGTCGTTAGACTGGAAGCCAACTCCAACATATTGCGAAAAGGCTGGGTAGATGACCTAAAGTTAAATTTTCATTTAGCAAAATATCTTAGCTAACCTTATTCAATAAAATACAGAAGATACTAACACCAAACCTTAATATTTCTATCCCAAAGAACTAACAAGATTTCGTAAATCTAATTCAGACTTTCTATTAACTAGTTAGATCATTGAGCGAGTAAATTACTCATTAGTTTGCCTATAGTTCTCCGTTAGGCGTGTTTTAACTTCGTAATTAATTTATTTGCAAACCTGTTTATTGCCTTTAGGCTTCGTGTTAACGACGTTATTTTAAATTGAAAGAGCGACCCTTTATTACTTTAGCTTTCGGGTCAAGGTGAATTTTCTTTTCAATGTAAATTAAAAATGTTTTTTTTTTGCAACGTAGGACAAAAAATCTTTAAACATCTTAGTGAAAACAGATTCATAAAAAAACATTACGTTTTAATGTTACGCTCATTTTACTTTTAAAGAAACACCAACCGTTACGGTTGGTGTTTCTTTAAAAGTAATCAACGAAAAAGCTTTTATTTTAAAATATAGTCAACTTTTTAATTAACAGGTTAGTAACTAAAATAATAAACCTTGCACACATTTTCTTTTTAATTTCTCAGAAAACGTTTTTGCATCTCATTTTCTAATCCTTTTTTGAATACCTTGAACCCAAATCTACCAGAGAAGTATGAAAAAAAATATTTTCACGCCTTTTCAAAATAAAGGACAGTAGTATTTTCTCACCATAGACACCATTTTCCTCCCTACAATGGCATGTAAGTGTTTGCCATGTCAAAGTCGTGTTTGTTCAATTTTATACGTTTTTCACCATAGGACTTTGTGTGCAAACCATGGGACCTTGTTTGCTCTGTCTATGGGTAAAGAGAGAGGAAAGGTACACGGATGTGGCCAGTAGTCGCTTTGTCAACAGGACGCGTGTCTGATATAGGATTTTAACGCATTTTGTAGCAACTACTAAGAAATCTTGCTGGATAAACTTTTCTGAATTATATTTCAAAGAGCTGTTTAAGTAGAAATGAGTTTATAAGATTGTTCATTGATATACAAGCATAGTTTTTGTTTGCCTTGAACCTCTTTAGGGGTCACTGCACTTATCATTAAAAATATTTTTTTCCACAAGACACATAAATCGTTATAATGTGGGGGAATAAAATCACCCCTGCAGACGTTGTGCAGTGTGAAAATAATTCTTAATTACACATTCATCTCTTTTTTTCCAAGTAAACCCCTGACCTCACCAAAATATATACTCGACACTTACAAAGCTAACAATTACCCCACCCCAGTTTTCATAAAAAAAGTAAATATTTACCAAACTAGAGGCACTTTTATTTCACAATATTGCGCCCCCCGCCGGTAGAACGGGTCGCTCATTAATTTTATTTTGACGTTATCACAAGAAACAATAACCGCCGATTGGACCCCTGACGTGCTAAAATGAAATGACGGGCGCCTGAGAAAACAGTCCAGTTTAATTTCATTTCGGAAAACGTGTTTATGGAAGGTAATTTGGTTACAGAGCAACAAGGAATTATGGGCGCTTGACTGACATTGACAACGTGTGACAATGTGTGACAAAATTGGTTATTGAAAATAAACAAGATGGCGGAATTAATTTAGATTTGAGCCATGCGCTAAAAGATTCTTGTAGAACTTAGTTTACCGATTTTATTTTAACAGTTTTCTTAATTATAAAAATTACGTTTTGCGGTATTTACCGGAAATACTTTTTGAAGATAACCTAAAAACCTTATACACTTCACAGCTCGAATTTCCATTCCTCCTCTATGAATCCTCCTCGGTAGTACACACATAAGTAGGTAAACACAAACATCACCTGCACTGAAGCACAGTTTGATCAACATTCTAAACAAACATTTGTTAGAAACTGCGACCCACGCTATCTCAAACTTAAACATGTATTTATTCTATTTATTGTGTTAAGAATCTCTAGAACTAAATCTCAGTTTATAGAACTTCGTCAGTTCAGAACCACATTTTAATAGTACTTAAAAAATCCAATTCGAATCTTTGTCAAAAATGTACATAACAAATTTAGAGATTTTTTGGCAGATGGAGACTTACTCAGCTTAAACTGCGAATATTCTTTTATAAATACAGTATTTTCTCACTGTTTACAAAAGCTTGCTATGTAAATTAATGTTTAACATTACCAAATTTCAAGTAATACAGTCATTCAATCTGGTTTATTAAGTAATTTGATAACCTATTAAATGAAAGGAGTTTGCTCTGGATGTGGATCCTTTGACGACGACGACGTTGGGGCGATGCGTCATAAGATGGTCGTCACTCATCAATATTTGCATAATAATTGAAGGGGACGTTTATAATGGGGATTTGAATATGTATAGCAAGCTATTACCTGTTATGGCGGATTTTGTACTGTTATGTTGGATATAACGTGTTTGTACACTGCGTTTAAACTTATATTATAAAAGTTGGGATTCTTGTCAAAAACATGTCCTGATTGGAACATAATTATCATAACATATTTCAGGAAAAAATATGGGTATCTTTTTGTTTTATACACATCACTTCGCCCGCGGCTTCGCCCGCGTGGAGTTCGGCTATTGCCCACGTGTACATTACCTTCGCAAAATTATGTCGAAAATAGTCAGTTAAATGTTATTCGACCCGGAAAACCACGAAAACGACACTCAAGAAGGAAAATCAGAAAACTTTCCTTGGCGCCATTATGCGAGTGTCTGTCGCGCAAGTATATGTCGCGCAAATGTGCATGCGTGCAAATTTCCACTCGCGCAAAAGTCCATTTGCGCAAGTGTCCATGCGCGCTAATTCCATGCGATTTCTGGTCTCTAAGTCCAGCGGTTTAGGCTGTGCGTTGATATCTCAGTCATTCAGTCAGTCAGGTCTTTGTTTTTATAAATATAGATGCAAAATACATTGTCTTGAAAACCTTGGTTTAAACATAGGAATATGAACATTTCGGGACTGTTTTGAATAGTTATTTTTTGACTAACAATAATTACAATTTAGACATAACGATCCCGCTTGAAATCTGCTATTGAAGTTGTCGATTCTATACTCTATACTCAATACTTTTATTACATTCCACATGTTATTCTTAGGTGGTAAACTTAAAATTAGATTATGTGGATCCTGTCGGGCACAGCAAATAAGTGAATTTGGAGAGAGGAAGCATTTTCATAAATTATACATATAACATTAAAACTACTATAAACAAACAAACTGCTATACTAAAATAATGATGTAGGTACTTTCTGAGGTACTAACTAATAGCTCAAAAGTAAAATATGGTCATGTATATATTGAGGGATGTTATTAATAAGAATATATAAATGTTAAAAAAAAACTAGTCTCGAGTACTTAATTTTTTGACTTTATAAGTCTATCATTTAGATATTCTATTAATAAAGTTGCCTAAATAAGTATGAAATTCACAACATTTAAATTTTGAAAGCTTCTCGTGAGATTTTGCTTTTAATCGCGAATTGAGAGCGAATTATTTTGAACACTAGCTTCGGCCCGCGACTTCGTCCGCCTGGAATAGTTACTTTGGGCTAACGCTAACATATATTTTTAAATAATACGTACGTTAAGAAGCTATGGAGCCACCGCCCTTCCCTCTCATGACTGCCCAGCGAAGAATGCCATGAAGGCCACCGCCTTGCACATCATAAATGCGCGCGCAGTACTTGATCATTATTTTGCTACGATGTTATTTTAAAACTGCGATATTTCCTAAGATGTTCATTCAAATCGAATGACGTAAAGGGAAATTTTGTTTTAAATTAAATACTTGTGATGGATAACATATTTATTTGGATAAGGATTAATATTATGTTTATAAAAACACCTTCGCAAATAATGAATTATTTTAGAAAAAAATTCGTTAGCTTAAAAAAGATTATAGTGAGCCAACCTTAAAAGACAGACATAATTATGCCGTCGAGGGTTAAAAGGGTAACAATTCTGTCATACATGATTTTTGCGAAATTTTAACCAATGTTTACGCAGCGCACGCAGCGGAATCTCCTAAAAAGAAAAAAAAACCCTCCAATTTTGAAACATTCTTCATTGGTGCTCCGCTCCTATTGGCTTTAGCGTGATGATATATACCCTTTCTCGATAAATGAGCTATCTAGCACTGAAAGATTTTTTCCAGTAGTTCCTGAGATTTGCGCGTTCAAGCAAACAAACAAACTGTTCAGCTTTATAATATTGGTATATATATTCGTCGCATATTTACTATCAGTTCTTATAATATTGAGTCTCTACCATCGTAGCGTTGAAGTTGTATAAAGACACTTTGAAGTTAGATGTTTTACTGTAAGTATTTTAAGGGACTTTCATGATTGCGTAACTAATTAACACATCACACAGCCTTAGGCTAGTATATCAGGAATATTTATATTTTTGAAAGGCTGGGAAGAAATCATCAGGAAATTCCCCAAGACAAACCTTAACTATTAGCCCGAGTTTCCTATCCACGCAAACAAGAACTGCATACTCAGATAAGTTAGGAAGAGGTGCACTTGTAGCTGTATATCTGTGAGTAAACTACAGTACAGAATAAGTACAGTAGGTATTAATAAATAATTTCACCAAAAACATTGAGTAAATCTGTGTACCAAATCATGTGGCACCAATTAGCACCATTTTATCCACAGTTGTAGTACCTGTCTCCGAAAGTAAAAAAACACAAAAAGCAAGCGTGACAAAGTCTCGTAAAGTCCTGAACGGGCAGCAGATTACAATGCCTTGCATTAACTAATGAAGCCTGATAGCCCTTAACAAAGCACAGAGCACATTCGTTAAGATTCGGATCTACACGAACAGCAACACAAAGATCTGGTGATAACGAAAGTTGGTCTAAGTTATAGTATAGTAGAGTGTGGTGATGACGAAATAAATTTGTAGATGTAAATCTAGAAGTTGTGGGCAAATTTATGAGTAATTTTATAATTTCTCCGCGTTTTTAAGTTCCTAAGTTTATGTTGGAAAAATGGTACAAGCAACCTTAGCATGGATCAGTGAAAATGGTACTGACAAATTGCGAATCCGTTGCAGACACCAGACACTAATAGCGTCTACATTTGTCGGTACCCGGTTTAACCGAACTGCCTAAGATTACTACGTGGATGCTACGGCGTAGCAATGCTACGTCACCTTAACAAATCGTAGCCACTAGTAAACATTTTGCTACGAAGGTTTACTCGGACCTAACTTATTATTGTGGATTGGTATGGTACGTTGAAATACAATCTTTTCAAATTGAAGAGAGAAATCAATAAAGTCGAAAGTCATTAAAGTAGCATAAATATGGTGTCCGTCGAACAGACGTGACCAAAGCTGCGACAGTACCTAAATAAATACCGCTATATTTCAACTTTATAACTCCATTAGTAGTTCGTCGTGCCGGTAAGGAAATTGGCAAGCTCTCCGAACACCTTTAGACGGTGACTCTCAAAGTGAAGCGTTTTATTCAGGGATCTTTGACTTGTATTGGTGTCTTGAATGACATTGATTTGTAAGGGATATTTAATTAAACTTACACTCGCGTGATATCTCCATGATTATCAATTATTGTGTGCTCCCGATATTTCGACGCTGCCGCTGTTGCAAACGCTGTGATCGCGGGATGATGTCGGTGACATTGTAGTTTAGTTATAAACCGTGAAAGCAGAGTTTGGATACTAAATTATAAACTTGAATTCTTTTGCTTTTATTACAGGCTTCAATACAATACAAACTTTAAAAATGATGATTTTAACTGTTGTAGTTAAAATAAAAGATTTTAACTACAACAGTTAAAATCATTATTTTTTAAGTTGCATAAAAACTTCGACTCAATAAATCAAGTGTTAAAACACCATAAAGCATGATATGAATTCCCGCCCTTTCCAATCCTACCATTTCCTCCTGCGCACATAGCGCCACCTAACGTTTTTTACCACTCATCAACAAGATCCCTCTATATCTCGTTTGAACTCATCGACTCCGTAAAAAGTATTGTGAAATACAGCAACCAAGTGTGATCAAAGACAGTAATTGTGTGTGCCATCAACCTATCATCATCCAAATCAACAAGAAACAAGAATTGGGGCGCCCCACAGCATAAAATCACAGGTATTCGGAGCCAGCCGGCCCTCTTCAACGAGCTTCGGTAAGTCCCTTCTACCTTTCCCTCTAGATACAGTCCACTTGCCCATCAAATAGAATCATTATTTAACACCTTAGTCAAAGACTAACGCAATGATGAAATTGAAACTGTTATTTATCGCTTTGGAAACTAACTTTTCTGTTATTGTGTTGAGGACAGCGGACAAATCTAGCAATGATAAAAACACACGATCACTACTAAGATTTATTGTCGGTATATCCACAGATTAAAACTATTACATTCACTAGTATTATTATCTAATACAACTATTATTCACTAGTTTCGGGCTAGGGGCTAGTTTCGGGCTAAGGATGGCTACAGTTCAATATTCTAACAAAACTCAACTTTTCTATTTAAACCTAGTGCACTCTTTCGTGTCTGGAAGCGAACAGAACGTTACATCAAAAATGTGGGCGGAAACAATTTGCATTACAACCAACATCCGGTTCTAGAAGTTTCTAGAATGTTCAAACAGTTTCTTAAAGTGCTGCCTCGTAGTGTCGAGAAGCGAGTACTACGACATTCATTCATTATATTACAATAGCCATTCATAAAACAGCGCCTCCAGTGTCGAGAAGCGGGCATTAATCGATATTTATGCGTAAGCCATTCATTGATACCGAGCGCCATCTAGTGACCAAGATCACAAACAGAAAGACTTCTCAACCTCCTGCTTCCGCTACAAGACAACAGAGGACGCTACTTGTATATCAGTCACATATTGTGTCTTAATAACTATGTCCAATTTCAAAAGAAACTTTATTTTTGTATGCAGTAAAAGTTTGACAATCACTAAGGGGTAAGTGAAGGCGCTGCAGCTATTAGGAAGCTAATGAGTGTAGCTTGTGAGCTCAGGATTGTCACTCTTGTCCTTTAGTGTCTTCCCTTGGTTCAGACAATAAATTATTGTTTTAATTAGGGTTCTGTATTACTGTATTAAATATCGTTTTTTTGGAGCATTTAAAGGATATAAACATTTAATGCATTGGATTCGACATCTAAGTACGCAGACAGAAAAGGTATTATTTATCTCGGTGAATTGACTTACGGATTAAGTGTAATAATAAAAATGATTATAATGTTATGCTATAATTTAAATAATAAATTTGTTTTTGTAGGCACTCAATCAATCAAAATCAAAATTTTACATAGATCAAAATCCTACATGGGCACTTATAAAACGTCGACAAAAGGTGCACAGTTCGGGTTGGTCGTTTCCTAAGGAGAAGAACTGGCAAGAAACTCCATGGCACATGGCACTCTTGAAAGTAGCCTTTTTGGGCTAGTATCAAAAGTTTATGAAGGCTGGGTGATCTGACGAACATTATTAAATATGATCAAAATCATTTTAAATAATTTGTTAATTCAAACTAGCAAATTGAAAAAGAAGCTTGGCTAGCTTTCACACGTTTAATTTGATCTCACTCTTCTTTGACACACTCAGCTACGGTCATAATTTTATAATAATTATGTAATTTGACAAAAAGTAAATTAAAAAAACCGGCCAAATGCGAGTCGGACTCGCGCACGAAGGGTTCCGTACCATTATTATTAAAAACGAGCTAAAAAATCACTTTTTTGAATGGGAGCCCCCCTTAAATATTTATTTTATTCTCTTTTTAGTATTTGTTGTTATATCATCAACAGAAATACACAATCTGTAGAAATTTCAACTCGCTACCTACCACGGTACATGAGATACAGCCTGGTGACAGACGGACGGACGGACAGACGGACGGACAGCGAAGTCTCAGTAATAGGGTCCCGTTTGACCCTTTGGGTACGGAACCCTAAAAAAAGAAAGCAAAAACTGAAAAAATTCGATGCATTTTTAGTGGTGACAGCCCTAGCATTCCTGATCAACACTAGGCTGTAATGAGATCAGTGTCTCACAAGTGCTCTGACCTCTTTCTCGAACAAGTAAAACGCTTTTGAAATGATTTTACACCTGTCTGTTGTAAGTGGTAAGTGGCTATTTTGCGACTGGATTGAGAGGTTGTTAACGTAGTTTTAGTTAGTCTACTTTACCTACTTATATAAGTTTTGATTGCAAAACGATTAATTAAGTTTTATCATGGTTTAAAGTTGGTACAGGTTTATACAGTAAAAAAGTGGTTACAAGCAAACGAATTTTTAAACGAGCTCGATTACAGTCACAATATTACATTTGAAACCAAATTTCTAGCCTAATGTGTAGAAGAATTGGAACCTGATTAGAATCTTTCTATTTCAAAACTTCAACCGATCCCTTACCACGTGTTCCGGAATTCTTTCCACTCTCTTTCGATACCACGCGTTTCCTTTTCAATACAAGTCAATAAACCTATGGGTGGGTCAGAACACAACTTCCTAATATAAACATTCTTCGCGAAGAGAATATAGATGTTCGATCCCAAGGTGACATGGTATGGGTATCTCAATATATGAAGGGCCTACAAAGGGCAAATAAACAAATATTTACGTCAAAGCCCTAAAATACTCCTAAATTCAATTCCAGTTTTGATAAGTGATCCCTTAGTCCCCGTGGGTGAACCGCATCCTCAATTTGAATAATCAATGGCGCTTTCTATGTGGGACTATGAAAGTGAGTGGCTTGTATGTGCCTTGGATCATAATTCAGATTCAATATTGCACTTGAACGTAGAGTTTTGAAAATACCTGTAGGGATAAGATTATTTTTTAAATCATTATCTTAAAAGTCACTACCCTCTTTCGAGTGCAAAGATAATTAAGTCGTAATATGTTATGTATTTTATGTAAATTTTAATAGGCGTTTGCTAAACGAATGCCTAAACCTAAGGTGCACTGCCACTATTTTTAACACTGCTCACAAACGCAAGTAAGAATTCCAACAATGTTAAAATAATTTGGCATTCATTTAAGCATCGCTAAATGTTATCGAAAATAGATTATTAAATCGGTCCCTAACCTGTACCTGACCCCGTTGACAATTCCAATCGCACACGTCATTACAAATGCTAATCCAATTAGTCACTTGATTTCTAATCATGAGTTCATTAGCTCGCGTTTCATTGGATTTCAGTGCACAACACATAGCACAGGTGTTAATAGAAAGTAACGTAGCATACTAAGTAGTTTGTACCTGAATTGATAGATGGCAGTGTTTCATTTATCATTTTACTTATTTCTACTGAAAAACGTCAATGGCTGATTAGAGAAGACATGACTTTATAATTGAAAGTGGTGTGGTGGTTTTGTATATTTTGCGAAAAAAATCTCGCAAGTCGTGTTTATTTATTTTAGGTAAAAGAGTAAGTCCGTAAGCTGACGTTTGTAACCGCGTTGTAATTTTAAGTCACTGGAACTTCAGAAAGCAACCACAAAGGTCGTTTTGACAAAAAGGCGCTGTCAATAAACAGGGCTTCACTATTGCAACTTTGTGGATGTAACCTGTGTACTTACCCGATTTACACACAATGTTGTGCTCAGTTTTTGCTGTTACCATATCCCCAACTATAAAAACCAAAAACAACAAATCTTCTAACCTATCACCGTCAAACGAGCCATACATTAGGAACTACAGAACACTAAAGTACGTGCGTTAACCCGTCAGCCATAAATTCCTCTAATACACATTCCACATTCGGTCTACAGAATATGTATTTTTTGTTTAGGAAACATAATAAACTAGTGTGTAACACGCGAGATTGTGTTCAGGGCTCGTATAATATAGGTAGCTACTGACATTAATCACCTGAGTACTGTATCAAACGGTGATCGCTGAGGTAGAGGAGTGTTTAGGTAGCTGGGATTGAGTTGTTGTAGACCGTTTTATGTATTAGGAGAAAACGTGCCCGGAGACAGATCTATGTATTATATTTTATGCCAATTATCACAGCATAATTGTTGTTTTTTTTCCCCACCTAGAGAAAAGTGTGTGTACTTACAGGTAGTTCGGTAGTCAACTTCATCAGCCTATAATGTTCCCACTGCTGGGACACAGGCCTCTTCTCTATGAGAGGGAGTGGGCGGTAATCCACCACGTGGGCCCAGTGTTTTTGAGGGCAACGGTGATGAAAGAAATTACACAAATTAATGCTCATGCCTGGGTTCGAACCCATAGCTTACTGCTCGTAAGTCGGGGCTGCCACTACTGGGCCACCGCTACTCTCCCACTGGGCGACCGCTGCTCTCCGTTCGGTAGCAGTAAATATTAATTATAGTATTATAATAATTAAACAATTAACTGGATAAACACCAATTATAATATCTTATAATGTGTGTTTATCCCATACTAGGTGTAGGTATTAAATTTAACATCACGCTTGTAAGCAACAAGTAAGGCAGAGGCCTTACTTGTTGCTTACAAGCGTGATGTTAAATTTATGTAGTTTAAAAAAAAATGTGTTACGACGTGCATTTTTGACTTCATACTGTGGCAAGTGGGTTTCGTGGCAGGTTAAATAATGAAACCAATGGTCACTTTACACGTTTATTAACATGAGACAAAGAAAATATCAGGGAGTGAGTTCTTAAGGTCTCTAAGCACTTTGCACTGGTCACTTGGTAGATAGAAGGAAGGTTACTGCCCTGGGCTTAGGCTACGTCGCAGCACGTGGGCGGTGAGGGCAGGTGAGGTTGCAGGGCAGGCAGCGGAGCGGAGAGGCGACCCCGGAGGTCACCATTGCAGTGCGTGGGCAGCACCACGCAGGGGAGAGAACGAGCGCGCGTCAGTCGTGCTCGCTGGCAGGTAGGCAGGCAAGGTCTTCGGCTTGGCACTGGGTCAGCAGAGGCAAGTAGCCTCAACACGTGGCAGCGTGGGTTCTCGGTACCCACGAACCACGTGGATGCAGAACACAGGCGGCGGTAGCGGCCGTGTGGATAGTGCGCGGGTCAGTTGCGCTCGCAGGTACGCAGGCAGGCAGTGCCTTCAGCTTAGCACCGGGCCAGCAGAGGGAAGTAGCTTCAACACGTGGCAGCGTAGGTTCTCGGTACCCACGAACCACGTGGATGCAGACACAGGTGGCGGTAGCGGCCGCGTAGGTAATGCACGTGTCAGTTGACTGGAGCTGTAGCCCTAACCTTGAGGTGTAACCCAAGACTGGAACCCTGGAATCACGCGTGGCGGGTGCATCCGTAAGCGTTGTGGCAGAACATAGCAAGCCTCCGTCGATGCGTACGTCTCCCAGCCGTTAGCCCATAGAAAGGTGGATGGAGGAAGACTCACCCATCGTGATCGTGGCGGCTTACAATAAGAGGTTATGCGCGCACATGCCCCCCAAGCCTTTCGAAGGTTCCTTGCCGCGCGGTCAAGCGATTTAAGCGAGCAGCTAGGTGCTGCGCGGCGAGGCAAGCGAGGTGCAAGGTGGCAATTAATGAACAAAGCTTATCTCGACAGTCATAGCAAGGCTGCCGAGAAGTATTAATGGCTGCCGGACTGCGCCGACAGAAATACATAGGTAAAGAATGCAATACATAGGAAACAAATAAGAATTACAATTATTCGCACTTACCTGTTTATCTCGGGGTTTAGTATTTAGACGCCTGGGCTGGAGTTTGAGAAAGAGGCCGTGGAATGACCTGCGTGAGCTTATATAGTCCAGTACGGACGGACGCCACTCCTACTTAAGCAATGACGTGTTCGTATTTGAAAGATTGAGGACTGTCACTCGTAACTAGTGATCTGCGTTTTAATCGGTTTTTTAGAAAATCGACTACAACGCTACAATACCATGTAAATTAGTTATGAGCGAGGACAAAGTTGAAAATTGATCCAAGAAAGACGCGACAAATAAACTTTACATAAAACAAACTAAGTTAATAAAGAAACTGCCATTTTTAATATAAATAGTTGGTTATTTCTTTCTATATTAACACGAGTACGAAGCTAAGAAAACTAATTTTGAAGCCACAGCGAGCTATAAAGTGCTGGATGTTCAATATTAACGAACTTTAAGAAGTTTTGTGGAATGGCTGTGTAAGCAGCTGGTATCATTGTAATACATTTTACACGAAAATAATGTTTAAAATTGTTGTATTTTCATTGTCAAGGCTCCGGTGTACAGGTATGTGGACAAACCCTGGGTTTTGGGATACTTTGCCAGTTATAAATCGTAAATCGACCATTATTTTTTATTCGAAATCATGTATTTTTTTTTCCTGCCCTTGAACGTAATAAAAGGTAATAAAAAAAATTAAAGTATTCCATGTTATTTTAAAGATGATTTTAGAATCTCCTTAAGAATCGGGGAATATATATCGGGTATTTTCGTTCTGTATGGTGTCGGACGTAAGGAATAGCACCATCCCATATTTTCCCGTGGGTGTCGTAAGAGGCGACTAAGGGACTTGCCAGAGAATGGGCAGCAGCGTTCTCTGTGTTTTTGTAACAACCGTACTGCGATCGCCAACCCGCCTGCCAAGCGTGGCGATTGTGTCAAAACCCCCCTTATGTCAATGTGGCGTTGGGGGAGGCCTATGTCCAGCAGTGGACGCCTTTCGGCTGAAATGATGATGATGATGATGATTTTCGGATAGTCGTAAGATTTTACCCAGTATTTTTCTCACCTAACGTAATTACCCTATTACCCTCCCACCGCCTGGGGCAAAGAGAGTGAGCGGGCCATAACCTAGCACGTGGGCCCAGATCGGATTTGTGAAAATAGGTAAATCAATCACTTGCTAAACAAAAATAATCAGAAATTGGAATCAACATTTATTTTAGATCCAAATATGTTGGGATCTGCTTCAAAGCCATGCAAATATCAAAGACTGATTGACGGTTTTTTCCCCTGAACATCAGAATCGCTATTTACATCATAAAGGTATCCGTTCGTGTGAGAAATTGACAAGGGTTGATTCTGGGGCGCCAAACGTCAAGCCAACATTATTCAATATGATAGGACTGATAACAGGGGGACTGTGTCATAAAGCGCCATTCACGGCCTCGGACGTTGCGACTTTCAAGCGAAACAAGCAGGCGTCACTTGTTTTGTCTGTGTGAGTACCGTCGCCGTCGTCAGCCCACAAGTTATGTCACGGTTCGTGTCATGCTCATTGGTTTTGGTCGCAATCGCTATCATAATTTGCGGTCAAGTCTGGAGAGCGGATTGGACGAATTTGACAGAAAAGTAACTTTGAATAATTCAGAATTATCTGTCAAAATCTGCAGCCATTCCTCTGTCCTATTGACTCGCTTGGTCTGCCTTGTTTAATTTTAGATGTGTGTCGTCTGGCTCATGGAAGGTCATTAAAAGACGTAAGGTGAAGTGACATGTGATTTTGTGCCGTATGCACACTCCATTAACTTTATATTTGACAGTTTTGCAAATGTTTATGGGCTCCACTATCATCTGTTATCATTGTAAATCATATCGTAATAAAACTGAAAGCGAAAAGTGAACTTTTCCTCCCTTTGATTTGCATTAATAAAGTGCCTTAGTTAGGTCTCTAGAATTCAATTTAGGAAAGGAGAAAAATTTTCGAGAATATTTTAACGATAAATTCAGGCCGTTACAAACTTTTCCGGCCATTTTTGATTCCTTGTTTTTTTTTTGGTTTTAAGGGTCCCCTTATCTAAATATATATAAATATATATATATATAAATCTTTATTTTTAATATACCCAGTACTAACTGGGTTGTGCAGGGCAGATAGCCAGCCGAGCCAACTCAGTTGGGATAAAGGATAAGTAGGTGATCATGTGATGATTTGAGGCCCATATCATCATTACATAGTCTATGGTTTTATTAATATAGTATAATTTAGAAGACCATAGACCATGCTCCTTTTCTCTTTCGCTTGGATCTTTGAGGCATTTAGCATGGGTGTTAAAATAAAAATGAAAGGTATTCGTTTTTCCCGTCATTGCGATAATTTTGTTGTACTACCTACCCCTGCGAACCTTTTAGTTACGGAGATATTCGAGATCACCGTTTCAACTATTACACACTTAATTTCTTAACTTACTTTATTAATGAAAATCTTTATTTTTTTGAGAAAATCTTCTAAGTGAATATATGAATAATTATTCCAATTCTACGAATATCTAGAATCAACCCCAAGATACAGTCAACCGTACTAAGTGGTAACAATAACTCTACAAAATCGCCCAAACTGCTACGACATAATTACATTGTCAAATTGGAACGAAAACGTGGCTGTCTGTACAGTAATGGTAACAATTTTGCATTGACAATGTGAACTTATGTCTGGATAGGCAAGGTTGGTTTTACATTGTAAGGTAGTTATATAATCAAAAGTCTTATAGAGAATCAACTCTTTTAATTTTATTTCTTTCCTCATTATCCCACACCACTTAAGCAATTACATCTGTACCATGCCTTAACATCAAAATTTAAGGTTTCCAAGCTCAAAGTTTTCCACTACAATCTTTCTTCCACTTTACCTCCACCGAACCACCCACGCAATAATCTCCTTTATTGCTTCCAGTGTAAGGGTTAGTAACGTATGTAAGTAAGTTAGGAGGTATTGACCCTACATAAATCGGTGTGGATGGCCCATTTGTTGGGTGATAACCTGCGTAACTCTTGGACGACGGATGAGGCGGAGATCTGATCGCCCAAAGAGTACTGGTGCTTAGTTTATGTGTATCTGTGGTAGGCGGGAGGCTGGAAAGTTTCGTGTTGTATAAGAACGAAACAGAAGGATAGTTAATAATACCTACAAAAAAATATTTTAATGAAAGATTATAAGGAAGATAGACTGGGTGGCCTACCATGGCACTATACATTCTGTATAGCTCCGTCTCTTTCCCACACTGGAATAAAAGTAAAACAATACTGCTTCAAGACGTCATGGTGAGCCAGCTGATTTGCACTTGAACACGAACTTAGTCGCCTATTTCAATAAACAATATTGACACAACTGAAGAAATGATCGTTCCTTTATTCGGTTCGGTTGATCATCTATACATGGATCTTCTGTCTTGTGACCAAACTTTAAGTTAATATTGCCATCTTGTTTTTTGAGTTCCGTTGCCAAATGACAAAAAACCGAACCCTTATATAATATTCGTCCTGTTCATCTGTCTGTCTGTGTCTGTCCGTCTAGCCGAAACTTGTTGATGAGATATTTGTTTCTAAAGCCGTAAAAATTGCCAACCCCAACCCGTTCTAATTTTTAAAGAAGAGCATTTCTTTTTAAATATAGGTTTGTAGAACGTAAAAAGAACGATTTTTTTTAAATCCAATATTTGGTTTTTAAGTTAGTGTAGTTTTTTGTGAAACTGCAACAGTAACTTTGTTTTCCATTAAAATACTATGAATAACAGATTGTTGTAGACTAGTAGTTCGATTAGATGTTGGAGGAAACATTTTATCTATGCTAGAAATATATATCTATCTAGATCTTATAACAGATCTAATTCCTCGATAAAATCTGTACCACTAAGCGTAAATTAGTAAATATTAGCTCAATAACTTTGCATTAGCACGGCCTAAATCTGTAAGGAACTATCTCGAATAATTATGTACATAAATAGTCTGTTCAAATCCTTGTTTCCAAATAATGTAATATCCGATCAAAGAAATAATAGGTCTTTACCTATGAAATTGCCGTATTGCAGTACAGACTTTTTCAAACAAAAAAAAGTTTTGATTGGCTATGAGTTCTAAATTCAAATTAATTTTGTTTTAAAAATATGACATTCTATTTACAAAATCAGTCTTTTGTTTATTGATTAGCGTTGTATTTTCATTACATTTCAACATTTTTCCTCATAATGGATACTTTGAAATTTCGTGTAATTATGGAATATGAGTTCCGTCGTGGCACCAACGCGGCACAAACGACCCGTAACATCAACGACGTTTACGGAGAGAACTGTACAAACGAACGCACAACCCGTTATTGGTTTGCTCGGTTCCGTTCTGGGAATTTTGACTTGAAAAATGAACCTCGTGGTCGTCCGGAAACTTTGGTCAACAATGATGAATTAAAGGTGATTGTTGAAGCTGATGAAACTCAATCTACAGCTGAGCTGGCAGCAGCTTTTGATGTTAGCATTAAAACAATATTGGTCCATTTGCGACAGATTGGCAAGATAAAAAAGCTTGATAGATGGGTGCCCCACGAACTTAACGATCGCCAGCGCAACGTACGCGTCGAGACTTGCCTTGCGCTGCTTAACAGGCACAGAAATGAAGGAATTTTGAACCGAATTGTTACGTGCGACGAAAAATGGATTCTTTTTGACAATCGAAAGCGCTCAGCAAGTTGGTTAGATCCTGGTTCGGTACCAAAGCAATGTGCAAAACGTAAAATGACCCCTAGAAAGGTGATGTTCACAGTTTGGTGGTCTAGTGCTGGTGTGATTCATCATAGCTTTTTACAAAACGGCGAGAGCATTACTGCAGATGTGTACATTGAAGAACTGACCACAATGATGGCGAAACTCGCACGTCTGCAACCAGCTTTGGTCAATCGGTCGTCTCCACTGCTACTTCACGACAACGCACGGCCCCATACTGCACAACAGACCGCCTCTAAGCTGCATGAGTTGGGTTTGGAAGCTCTCCCTCATCCGCCATACTCACCAGATCTTGCGCCTTCCGACTATTACTTTTTCCAAAATTTGGACAACTTTTTAGCGGGAAAAAAATTCAATTCCCGAGAGGCAGTACAAAACGCCTTTGAAGAGTTTGTTGTCTCCCGTCCAGCTGATTTTTTCAAGAAGGGCATCCATAAACTGCCACAGCGTTGGCAAAGATGCATTGATTGCAGGGGTGATTACTTTGAATAAAAGAAATAAATAAGTTCGAAAAAAAAAATACTTTAACTTTTTTCAAACAAAACGGCAATTTCATAGGTAAAGACCTAATATCAACTTCACCCTTATGGCATTAAAGTTGAGTCAGAACGACTAGTACTATGTAAAATCATAGCAGTTGGTTCTATAGTTTTGCCTCCCCCCTTGGAACGTAATCCTGAGTGTAGTATGAAGCGCTATTGAAGAAGTAATCAAAATGATCATTGTGGGTGAGTTTGAAGTTGTTGTGAAGGTCCTCGTATTAGTTTACATATCCGGAAACTACATCGCAAAGTCAATATAACTACTGCCGTGAGAATCAAAGCAAATGATTCTGTTTATGTTGTAACGATTATAATATTAATCCAAAAGTTTATTCGTAATTCGGTGAAGACGGAAGGAAAGCAGAGAGTTTCGCAAACAATAACGTGGTTTAATTTAAATTAAGTTACAAACTCCTTTCATAGCCTTCAATGATGGCTTATCTGTTGGTGATTGTATTGTAAAGCTTTTGTACTAGAGTTTCATGTTTTAAACCAGTATTAAGGATTTCAAACAGTTGTATTAATTTACTGAACCAATTTTAAAACAACATTTTATGCCACTTTCTAAACAAAACGACCCAAGCACAAACATTCGAGCGTTGTGTTAGTTTTGGTTATGACGCGGAGTCAACAGTTTGTTAATCAGACCAACCCATTACAACTTTTTGTATGAGTATGTGGTAGTTTTTAGGGTTCTGTACCCAAAGGGTCAAACGGGACCCTATTACTGAGACTTCGATGTCCGTCCGTCCGTCCGTCCATCTGTCACCAGGCTGTATCTCATGAACCGTGATAGTTAGCCAGCTGAAATTTCTACAGATTATATATTTCTGTTGCTGATATAACAACAAATACTAAAAAAATATATAAAATAAATATTTAAGGGGGGCTCCCATACAAAAAAGTGATCTTTTTGCTCGTTTTTATAAATAATGGTACGGAACCCTTCGTGCGCGAGTGTGATTCGCACTTGACCATTTTTTTTTTCCAAATGCCACTGGATCGCAATATTTTTGTTACAAAGTATAACTTAATGTTGTACCTTGTATACGCATCCAACATCAATATAGCTGCAACCGATAGCCACATCCATGCATTCCAGTCACAAGAAACTGAGCAACACAAATAGGCCAGATTAGCAGCGCTGCTTAAGCCAAGAATACACAATTGGACGGCAACCGGGCAGCAAGGTAACAGGGGAGTGGCAACTCGCCAGCTCGTTGTAAAGTTGACGATAAATTTTCGGAGCAGGTGGCTAGTGCCCAGATTGGACCAGTTACTGCCCTGTTCCAGTCGCTATGCCAAAAATTATGGACCTCCTCCCCAGGTATGTTTAAATTTTGGTGTTTTGTTTTAGGACCTGGAAGCAGACGTAGTTTAAGCAGTAGTGTATGTACTGCTGAGGAATAATTACTTATAACCAAACTACACAATATTAGGTAAACTGCATTTGCATTGACGGGTAAGTCCTCACGCTTTGAAGAGGTTATTCAACCAATTTAATGTAGCTGTCCTTGTACAACTTGGAATATATTTATTTGCTCTGTTTAGGTAAACTAATGTGTATTTTTTTTAATACTGTTTAGATCTGTTATTGTTATGGAATTAGTAATTGCAGAATTTTAATGTCCTGGTTATAACTGGCAGGTTTCCTTGTTATACTGGCAGGTTTTGTTTATGCCCTTTAAGTAGAGTTTTTAAAGTAGGAATGTTTGTAATTTGATGGTTAAAAAATTGACGAGATGTCAATGCAGTCTGCAAATGTCATTTTACTGAGATAGTTTGATAAGTTGTATTTTATGTTATTTTGATAAGGGGTATTTGGAGTAAATTAAAAGTGAACTGAATAGAGTGGTTTCAGTAAATGTAGAAGAAGGGTCCCAATATAATACTACTCCCGTACCGTACCCGTACACCGAACCCCGACCGTACTCCGTACTCTCCGGGATTGCAAAAATATTATTGATAAATGGCTTCATACTCTTACATACGAAGAATTGGAAATTTTAGTCAAACCCTAAATATGGATTTTTCATCAGCAGACAAGCACACCAAATACACGTAGCGTAGAGTGTGCTCGGGGGGAGGTTCCACAAGCACACTCTACACTTACACCCCACAGACATGCACTACACTCTCATACAACACTCCCGCATGCACAACACTAAACACTTTCCTATTTTTATTTTTTAACTACTAACACTACCACTACTACTACTACCACTACTTACTACTTTTTGTTTTTTTACTAATTTATTTTTGTTTTTTATTATTATTTGTTATTGTTCTTTTTAACCCTTACTGTTTATTTTTTAACTTTGAAATGTGGAACGATGTCGTCTCCCTCTTGGAGGTGGGCGTTAATAGCTGCGACACAGTTTTGCAACTAATGTAGCTATTTACGTACGCAATTAATTTGTAATATGTGTTTTTGTTCCAATAAAGATTATTATTATTATTCCTTTATTCATTTTTCCATCTTATTAGTTACATTTTTAAATATTTCTTAAAAAACAAAAAATTAAAAAAAAACATTTAAAAATATAAAAAATAGGTTTTTCCGCCGGTGTCGGGAGCAGGGTCCAAGCTACCGGTGGTTAGGGCTGCAGAGACAGGAACCTCCTCACAATGCGGGCCGTATCGAGGAGTACCGCCTTCTGAATCTGGCTCTTGATCCAACTGCCAAGTGAGAGCTTCGACAGATGTTCGTCGAGGCTCTTGGCCATAAGGCCATTGGCCGTTACGACAATCGGCACAATGATAGCCGAGTCCACATTCCACATGCTGACAACCTCGTGAGCCAAGTCGAGATATTTTATATGCTTCTCTTTCTCAGCCTTCACGAGGTTCTCGTCATGCGGGATGGTAACATCGACTATCATTACGCGGCGCGCTGATCGGTCTATCACCACTATGTCAGGCTTATTGGCAACAATAGTCCTGTCAGTAATGATAGGCCGATCCCAGTACAGCGTGACATGGTCTTTCTCGAGAACTGGGTCGGGCACATACTTGTAGTACGGTACCTCAGATTCCACAAGTTTATATTTCAAGGCAAGTTGCTGGTGAATAATCCTGGCCACTTGGTTGTGCCTGTGCAAGTACTCGCCGTTAGCCAGACGAGAACAACCAGAAATAATATGTCTGATGGACTCACCCGGACGGTGGCATGCCCGACACACGTCCACCGTCCCGTCCTTCATAATATGTTTCCGGTAGTTGTTCGTCAGCATAACTTCGTCCATAATCGCACAGACAAAACCTTCAGTTTCCCCAAAGAGGTCGCCGAAACGTAACCAGGACACGGACGCTAGAAAATCTACATCGGGCCCATGAAGAGCCTGGTAAAAGCGTCCGTGAAGAACCTTGCCTTGCCATATTTCCTTGCGGTCATCGGTAGTCAGTATTACAGGTTTGCGCCAGTTCTCTTTAGCCATGGACAGCGGGGTGAGTGCCTTGTCCACTGCGACCACATCTCGGTGCATACCCACCTCTGTTTTTAAAAAATATTCTCTGAGGCTGCACACCTCGCGGTTGTGGAGGGTCTTCGCGTTTAAAAAGCCTCGACCCCCGCACTTCCGCGGGATGTACAGTCTCATCACCGATGATCGTGGGTGATGCATCCGGTTTGCGGTCAGCAGTGTACGAACTCTCCTATCCAGGGCGTCCAGTTCGGTCTGAGTCCATTTGAGTATGCCGAAAGAGTACATTAAAACCGGCATGACCCAACCGTTGATGGCGCGCACCTTGTTCCCGCCCGAAAGAAGGCTATTTAGTACCTTCTTCAGGCGACCAAAGAAGCGCTCCCTCAACGATTGCTTCATGTCAGCTACGTTAATGCGCTTCCGACATACCCAAATACTTATAGTTTTCGAATGAGGAAAGGGATCTTAGGTGTATGGAGTCAGAGAGCTGAAGTCCCTCGGATTCCATAATCTCCCCTCGCTTTACATACATGACTGCACATTTGTCCACACCAAATTCCATCCTGATGGCGCTACTAAAATTTTCAGTTACTTTCAGTAGCTCCATCAGTTGCAATTTGCTGGGGGCAAAGAGTTTCAGATCATCCATGTAAAGAAGGTGAGATATGACCTGACCACCTCTCCTCAACCGGTAGCCTAGACCTGAATCTTCCAGCACTGTGCTTAGAGGATTCAGGGCTAGACAGAACCACAGAGGACTCAAACTGTCGCCCTGAAATATTCCCCGTTTAATCCATACAGGCTCATCGTTCCCCTGGATCTGTCGACATCCTGGATATCGAAGGACCGTCCTCCACTGCCTCATACACGACTCAAGGAAGGCGCGTAGAGTTGCATCAATCTTGTACAACTCCAGCACCCTCGTGAGCCATGTATGTGGCACAGAGTCGTAGGCCTTCTTGTAATCTATCCAACATGTCGACAGATCCTTGTGGGATCGACGAACCTGTTGGCTAATGGCCATGTCGATGAGGAGTAGCTCCTTAGTACCACGGGACCCGTTCCTACATCCATTTTGAGAGGCCGACATAATGGAATTACTATCGATGTGTTTGGTAATTTTCACTCTCAAAATGGATGTAAGAAGTTTATAAACCGTCGCCAAACACGTGATCGGTCTATAATTCTTGGGTTCCGCAGGACTACCTGACTTATGAAGCAGGTGGGTAACACCCGTTGTAAGAAACTCTGGTAGCGACCCAGACTCTAAGCATGACTGGAATTGAGATGCCAGGCGAATGTGTGAACTACTCAGCCATTTAAGCCAGAAGTTGTGCAGTCCGTCCGGTCCCGGAGACTTCCAGTTCGGTAACGGACGAACTGCTCTGGCAACATCTAACGGCGTTATTAGAATTTCATCCATTTCTGGGATAGATTCACACATTCGCTCGACATCTCGCATCCAGTCAGCCTCAGTATGACAGACGGGCACCGACCAGATGCGCAGATATTATTATTATTATTATTATAATGGATTAATCAAGGTGACGTATAACAATATGAGGGGCAGGATTTTCGTTGGTTTATGAACCACGAATAGAAAAAATCTTTAACCGCACTCGATAAAAGTTTTCAAAAGTACGAGATATCAAAAAAAAACCAAGAGCTCAACACTTCACGCATTCCAGGCATTTTCCACGACAAAACTCCAAAGAACTTTTATCCCGCCGTCGCAACAAACTCACTAGCACCTCATGAACGGATCGTCTCTGGAAAAAAACGACAGCATAACAGCACTCTTAAGTTTGCCATCAACACCTTACCCAATGCCAAGTACAGACGACCAAAGAAACACACTTTGCCAAGAATTACGTCCGAACTTGGCGGATAAATGGCGCGGGCAATAAACTCGTGTTGAACAAAATGCTCGGAGCATTGTTTATGTACCAAGTTCCCTTGTTTAAGCCAGTTTAGAGGTAAATAAAGTTATGCAAGTTAGGGAGTTGGGCGAACTGAAAACGAATTGTCGGCGTACGCGGCGTCTGGGCACGGCTTTATGCGTTTTTGGCTCGGAAAAGGATTTTGGAGTCGCTTTCAGACCTCAAGTTGGGTTGTTATAAAGTTGGTTTAGTTATTCAGAAAGTTTCGGATAATGCATTTGGCAGTCAAGCTTTGAAATAAAACAGATAAGTTAATTAAACTGTAACCTAATTCAACACGTAAACAATGACAACAGTTTCTTGGATTTATAATAGAGCTAATTTATTTCTACGACATGGCATGACAGGGAACTTTGCATTACTGACAACGACTCACATTCTAATACCGATTTAGTTACGGATTATTTTCCAAAGCTTGGTCAGCAAACAAACAATTGTTTGAATAGAAAGCAATGCCATGTAACATGAGGCGTATCATCCGTTATTTGGCATACACAAAACACTAGTCATAGTCCCGAATCCTAAACACATTCCGAATACAACCAGAACCAATATCCTCGACATCCGTTATCCATGCAAATCCCCTATTCCCATTTAATCATTCAAGTACTTCCATACATTTGAAACCAGCGGTATTCAAAATACATATTCATTTTCCCCGTTTGCACAGCTGACGGGCTAGAGGTGACGTGTTTAAGCCGAAGTATTCGAAGCGAGGGGACGCGGGACGTTAGGACCTGTTGCCGTGTTGGGAGACTGGAAGAGATGTCAATGGAACCATTTAATCCGCCCCTACTCAGTAGTTTCGGCCACTTTGGACTATTTATGTGATTTGTTTGCTTGGTTGTTAATTGGCGTGGTTTGAGAGGTTGGGGTGACTGGGCATTTACGTATGTCTGATATTAAGTTGGCACGTATTTTAGTATGGTTAGGTTTGATCTAGTCTACTGTTTGTAAACAGTCTATAAGACTTAATTACTTTGGCAGTTATTTGTGATTGCACATAATTAAACCAACCCGCACTGGGCCCGCGTGGTGGATTACAGCCCACTCCCTCTCATAGAGAGGAGGCCTGTGTCTCAGCAGTGGGAAAATTAAAGGCTGATGATGATGATGCATATTATTATGTAGGCGTAGTGAGTGAACCATGTTCGTAAATCAATGTAAGTAAATAAAACTCCGTACCCTAAACAAATAAAAATAGTTATTATAAAAACTAAAAAACCCAAATTATTTTCTTTTTCCTTCTTTTGAGTTTCACAATGCAATTTTTTTATTTATTTTCTGTATTTGGTGATATACGCAAGATTACGACAAATCAATCCCATTAAAAACTGCTACAAGTAACTTAGAATTAGTGACAAAATTAAGAAACTTTGACTTCCCATAGTTCTTAGACTACAAGTTAAAATTGAATGAAACTCGGGAATATACCTTGTTATAATATGCCCTCTAAGGCACTGAAATTCTTGCTGCTCGCTTTATCAACAACAAAGTTACGGAGGGTTCGGAAATGTCCTCAATGGCTTCGCGAAGATGATGGTACGGCTGTGCCTTTTTGCTAGACTTGGCGGGGGCACTGCTGTCTGTGCCCAGATTGGCGAACGAATCATCAAAATCGGACCTCTAGAGCAATGCAAAGGAAAAAAAAAAACATGGCCCATTTTACGCTTTCAAAAACTTTTCAAACCAATTTATTATTCCAAATTAAATTTAAACGTATAACTCAAATATATTTTTGTAAACCCATTTTAATTTCCTTTATTTTGATATCCTACTCGATAGGTTCGTTCGGTTTTTTTAAATTAACCAATTACTATTTCGCGCCTTAAATCCACCATTTTTTTTTGTTCATATGCCTATCTAGGGACACTTGGGGTTTTAAGACATAAACCCTCAGGTATAGGATAGGTAATTAAGAAATTAAGAAACAAACAAGATCCTTCCTTCAGTCGGGTAAAAACTAAACCATATACGATCTTATTTAGTTACGAACTCGACTTCTCGTAATCCCCGGCAGACAGCAAAGATCCAAAGTACATAAAAACGAATCAATCATTTTTCAATATGTTCCCCACAATAGCCTTCAACCCTTACCTCAGGTAATCCGCAATTACTTATACATCAATTCCCTCTGCCTAATATAAACCCAAGTCTTCTATTCAGAGAGAGGTAACATATGCAAATCACTAATATCCAATATGTGGGTAGGGACCTAATCCTTCCTTTGGAAGCCAATACGCTGCGACCACAGCCTACGCGAGTAGGCAGAAATCCATTAAATGCGACCACAGACTTTAGTACAATTCATAAACAGACAGACATAAAGTGGGTTCAAATGCTCGCTTTGTACATTTCGTATCAATTCGTTGATGAAGGATGTATAATAATAAATAATTTTATAATATTTAATTTTAGTCATATTTCAGTGCTGTTTCATTCTGTGCCTAGAATTGTTTTGTTCATTCGCAAAATCGAATTCTTTGTTGATACTACACACTAATACTTAAGTTTAAATATTTTTTAAATTGAAATTCAATTAAGGACCTCCGACAAGTACTTTATAAAGCGCTTAAAGCATATTTTCGACAGATAAATGCACAATAAATAAATAAAAAACATGCACAATGAACGCTAATGTTCTAACATTGTGATAGTTCATTACATAATAATATATGGTTAACAAGCTACTTGCATAATTCTGTGCAAATTACTGGCATACGTGTTTCGGGCTTAATGAAACAATCACAATCCTCATTAACTCCTCGCCCATTCCTCTTGTGTATTTTCCCATACATTTCCATAACTAAGTTCAGAAGCGCAAGTACCAGGGCAACATGGTCTGTTAGGAACTACAAACTAATAAATACTCAAGTCAAGTCCATAAACGTAACAACAGTCAGAGCAGCTCTCAACTCACCGGTAAACTAGATTTCAACTTTAATTACTTTCTAACTGATTACTGTTTCTCATTACAGGGACTCCTCGATGTCTTATTTAGTTTTAAATTAAGATTTTCATTAAGAACACAAACTTTAATGATGCACTTCGATGTCAAGTAGTTTTATGTTTGCTTTAGTTTGTTTCATCAGACTTGATGTTGTACAATTTTTTGCTAAGAAGTTTTGAAAAAGTTCAGCGAAGTAGAATTTTCAAAAGAAGTAACAGTAGTGAAGACTGTTCTATAGGTAAACGACTTAAGTTAATTAGAAATGTTGCTGAAGTTTTTCTTGTAAATGATATTAAACAGAAAAGAGGTGGGAAAAGTTTGGACGTGCAAGGTGAAAAGTACCTGCAAGTTCGGCACCACCTGCATTCCTTTAACTTTTTTTTCTTGTTTAATACATACATTGTACAAAATGCAGTTATTTCAGGTATAAGACCTTATTTATTTATGTACACACAGTAGACAACACAAGAAAAAATACATAAAATATTAGAGTAGGTACAAAGGTACTGCTTATTTCATATGAAATTTCTGCCAGCAGACCTGCGAAAGGAGAAATGAAAAAGAAATGTAGACCACAGTGTGTGAGAGAAGGAAGAGATAATTCCCCTTCCAGCTAAGGGTGAATTTAAGCAATAAAGCTGAACGTATTTAACCGGTTTTCAATCCGACCCGATAAGAGCATCGCATTCGACGACTCTGAGAAGGCCGAATGCCTAGCCGACAGCCTGGAGTCCCAGTGCTCCCCCAGCTTTCAACCAGTAGACAAGCGACATCTCGATGAGGTGAACGCATTCGTCGAACGTAGAACCACCCTGCCCCCCGAAGAAGACCCTGGTGATCCTCTGCCTCCGGTCACAGCTGACGAAGTGTAAGACATAACAAACTTCAACCGCGGAAAGCACCCGGCTCTGACGAAATCACCAATAGGGTGTTCAAACTCCTCCCCGCTCAGCTCGTCGTGTTAATGGCGGCCATCTTCAATGGCGCCCTGAGCAACAACGCGTTTCCCCAAATATGGAAAGAGGCCACTGTCATCGGTTTCGCCAAGCCAGGCAAACCCAAGTCTGAGCCCTCGAGCTACAGACCTATCAGTCTCCTGAATGCACTCGGTAAGATCTACGAGAGACTTATTTATAAGCGACTCAAAGACTTCGCCGAGGCTAAGAGTCTTATCCCCAACGAACAGTTCGGCTTCAGGACCGAACACTCTTGCATTCAACAGGCCCACCGCATCGTAGAACACTTGAGCGCTGGCTTCCAGCGTGGAGCGATGACAGGTGTGTTGTTTTTTGACATAGCAAAGGCATTCGACAAAGTCTGGCACAACGGCTTATTATATAAGCTGTACAAACTGGGAGTGCCAGACAGTCTCGTGCTCATCTTACGAGACTTTTTGTCGGATCGCACCTTCCGCTATCGCATCCGGAAGGCACTGTCTTCCCCCCACCCTATTAGAGCCGGAGTCCCTCAGGGCTCCATCGTCTCTCCCCTTATCTTTACTCTGTTCACCAGTGACATCCCCTAGAGCAAGAAGGCTCAGTTAGCCCTGTTCGCGGATGACACGGCCATCTATTACACTGGCCGTAGTCACGACGCTATTTACAGCACCCTCCAAACCTCAGCCAACGTCTTAGGCGCTTGGTTCCGGAAATGGAGAATCGAGGTGAACCCCGACAAGAGCCAGGCAGTTCTTTTCTCTAAACCGCGTAAAAATAAGCTACTCGCGCTCAGCCCGATCGCTATGTACGGTAAGCCTCCACCACCTGTCTTTCGCGGCGCACATCAAAGCAGCTCGCGACCGAGCTGCCTTTGCTATGGGTAGGCTTCATTTCATTTCGGCAAAAAACAAGTTGTCACTCAAGTGCAAGTTGCGCCTTTATACCGCGGTGATCCGCCCCATTATGACGTACGCTTGCGTCGTGTGCGCTCACACCAAGCCTAAGTACATCCATAGGATGCAAACCTTGCAGAACCGGTTCTTACGTAGAGTCACGGGAGCCCCTTTTTATGTCCGTAATGACCGTCTACACGTAGACCTTAGAATGCCCACCGTTCCTTCAGTTTATGAAACGTCTTTCGAAGCGTTTCTTCGATAACGCCATTAAACACCATAATCCCCTGATCGCAGCGGCCGCCCGTTACGAACCCTCGCGCATTAGTACAGTACGCCGTCCTCGGCATACCCTCGTCACTCCCGATGATGCTATCACCCTCCTTCAGGAGAGTAGCAAAGAGACTAGCACTCTTAAAAAGTTCAGACACAAACCGCCGTCTTTCCGACCTCGCAGTCGAGGTCCGTCGCGACGTCCCGGTCCATGCCCTCCCCGACCCTCGCTCGAGCCAGCCCGCGATGCTGTGCCAGTAGTTTTAAATCAGCCCCTAAATAATGATATCATTCAGATCCAGCCTGTCCCCATGCAGTCCTCCCCCAGCGACGCCCTAAGCCGAGGCTCGTAACCCACAGGGGGTGCCCTTAGCGCGTAGTCGCTTAGTTTGTAAGTTTTTATGCCCTGGCTGGAGGCCTTACTCTTAAGGCACCCACAGGATAGTCCGATTAAGCAGAAGACAACCTCCTAGGTTGAACTGCGAGATGCCATTCCCAAAAAAAAACGGTTTTCAAAAGCTGACAAATTCATTATTCTAAAACAATCATGATACTGATTGAACTCGACTTAGATGTGATGATAACGTCCAAAGCATTGATAAAATTCGTAAGTAAAATACAACTGTTCCATCACATGCCCGCATGCGGGGTCTGCAGACCCGGCGCACGTGACTGCAATAAACCTTTGCTTTACTAGAGAAAGTGCAGGATGTCGAATTATTACCATTAGGGTGACTGGTAATTAGTGAAACACATGATTGTACTCATGATAACAAACAACTTTCCCAAAGTAACATTTCTTTCTTATACTCAACCTCTTTTATCACAGTAAACACAACAGCCATATGAAAGTATTAATAATTACCAATCACCGTATATAGCATAACATTTGATGCGTTCTTGAGAGATATTTGTGCAAAATTTGATCGGAATCTATGCAGTGCCTTTTGGCTTCGAGCTACACACTAAAGGTCATATGTAACCTCCAAAAATGCCCCACAATAAACAAGTAAATCATCTAACTCCTAAACAAACAACGATTTCTTCAGTATTGTTAGCTATCCACAAATACAGACTGATCCATCACTGGATGAAATGCGTTGTAAACAGCGCGGATCATGCCCGCAGACCCCCACACCGCACGTGACTGCAATTAAATAGAACCTCGCTTTACTAGATACTGCAGTATATTTCAGAATATTGAGTTACATTTATGGGATTTCCTATTATCCACAAGGTACACGGTCAAGTGTACCTTGACCGTCTTGCGTCCTGTGACAGTGGCAGAGAAAAAATCAATAAAACAAATTACTTAGGCCATGCCATGAGGACGCGACGGTACTCACACGAGGAAACCAGCGACACACGCACGTGTGACTTGACGCTAGGTGCATTGCCGACATGGAGAACGGGGCGAAAGGTACAAAATACTTCCGAATATATCATTAAATAAAATAAATCATCCAACTCATAAACAAACAAAGATTTTCTCTGCATCGTTAGTTACTCGTGAATACAACGGATCCCTCACTGGATGTAATGCCTTGTGATCAGAGTGACTCACGGTCGCACAGACTCCATTACCGCACATGACTGCAATAGAACTTCCCTAAATTACGAGATAAATGGCTGGATTTTAAATCGTATGAGATTACATGCACTCAAGTCTTTTTTCTTTTTTTTATGATATCTGGAGCACGTTCGAAATACATGGGAAGAGAAAACCGATCAAAATAAGAAGACTCGTGTCATTACTAGAACTTTTATCAAGTGTTAAGCTGGCTTCATGTTTGTGCACCAATCGAATTGCCTGGTAAGGCGATAGGGATGATATTTTCTCATTAACTTTCAGTGGAAAAGTCTCTAGTAGGGGTCACATTTGTAGCCGTGAATGCTTTTTATCGGTTGATACGTCAATGGCCAGAAAATACGTACTGTCACCAAACTGGGTATCGGAGCACGCTAAGGACTATCCTTGCTAGCAGCGTTAAAACAGTTAAAAACTTTCTATTCCTTTGTCCTTTATTTTGATCTATTCGTATTGGTCGAAAAACGGTGTTCAAATATCTGGGATCATTAACAGATCCTGAGATTTTTTTTAAAACAAAACATATTTAAAAAAAGGGTCTCGTTTTTTTCGGTTAACATTTTTTTGTTTAAGTATTATTGGTCCGCAAACTATTTGTGCGGACCAATAGTGTAATAGTGTGTTAAATAGATGTGGTCATCGTTTACATGGGGTTTTGTTTGAAAAATGAGGCTATTCCCACTTTTCTGATAGTACATACTCGATATGACATCCCACCTGTAATCCGCGAAGTCTTAGGCAGTGGTGTACCTAATAGCTTATCCACATTTTGACAGTTGTTTAAGTCCTATGTAATATGCCTATGGTCATCAATCGAGCACAAATCCAGACTCCGTGCTCAATACTTTAAAATAATAAGAACCCGATATCGATTTACGGAGATAACCTATTATTAATAAACATTAGAATTTTCCTGTAATAAATAAAAGCTTTAAACACGATAGAACCTCGTAATCTAAATACAACAATCGACCGACTCATAAAAGCGGCATAAAATATAGAAACAGTACTGTTCATTTGTCCAATTCACCAATTATACAGTCAACTTAAAGTCTCATTAAAATGAGCACAATAATAGAGAGGATTCGCATAAATTTTATGAAATGCATAAATTTTAATGTGCGAATAATAATGACTCTGCAATGCGCTTGAATTTTTGGAGCTATTTCTTAAATATACTGATTATAACCATTTAGTGGCTAAAACTTCTTTTACAACACTTTTGATTATGTACCTAATAGCCGCTTGCAATTTGAATTAAAACCAATTAATGGGTTTTAGGTGTCTTCTCATGGAGTAGGATCCAACATTAATCACTGATCATGCCGACTTCGGTATGGAGATGTTGCTATACCTATTTAAGTTACAGTGCCATGGGTTGTTACACCCGTTACCTTTCTGTCTGGCTTATTTGGGCATAGTATAGGCAGTAAGTGCTACCCATCGTATAAAACAATAAAAACAACTTTTTGTAACATTAAGTGTAAGCCAGTGCTGAAAACTTCACTTTCTATTATAAATTCAAAGAGAAACCTAATCCCATCAATATTCTCAAGAGCCAAGTTACATCCTGTTACTAACATCCAGACAAGATCCAAATGTTCGAAGTTTTGTACCCAATCAGGTTTTATTAAGATCTAAGTCTATTACAACAAAGAACAGCGCTAAACTCCAAAGTTTCAGAAACTGTTCAGTTTAGACTAAACTTGGATCTAAATTTATTTCTTTTTGGAAAATATCTTTGAACTTTATCATATGATGGGCGAAGTTGAGTTATTGTAATATTAAATTTTTAAGATTAACAATAATTGGTTGGATTACATTATAATCCTTAGTTTACCTCAAATAATAACAAAATCTTATCTAACGAAAGCTTATGTTTTATTAAGCATTCAAAGATCATTCATTATTTATTGGGAATAAAATAATTTAAGCAGATCACGAAATTGTTATGTTAAATCGATAAAATATGAACAAAACCAGGGGAGACAGACAGAGTAACAGGTAGATAGAAAAGTTGGTTCACCACGATAAATACCTGATAGAACTCGATGTCAAATAATTATATTATATTTGCTCCCGCGTATTCCAAATGTTTACTACCAACATCCTTATAAGTCTTTTTGGCCACTTGTTTTTACTAAATTAAGAGACAAAGATAGATAATAATAAAAGTGAAAATCGTAGTTTTAAGTATGTATGTTTTTAAAAACTCTAGCATGGGGATAGGCAGACACAGTCAATAGAACATCACCTTCTGGTAGCGATCCTTACATACC
Organism: Cerastis rubricosa; assembly: GCA_949152445.1. NCBI lineage: Eukaryota > Metazoa > Arthropoda > Insecta > Lepidoptera > Noctuidae > Cerastis > Cerastis rubricosa. Next base: position 23,465,117 of record OX424531.1, on the reverse strand, counting down.
TACGCTTTCTGTATTCTCCACGTTCATACATGTCCATACACGCACACCAGATGCGAGTATAATCATCCCTCTAGAGTCTTCCTCCATTGTCCCAAATGTTAAGCCAACAACCACTTTCCAATAAAAGCAAAAAACACAACAGAATAAACTAAAAGCCTGCTTAAATACAAGTCCAGAATTTAATTCCCTCGCTTTTATGCAAGTGCTGAAACAAAAAAGAAAATACCGCCACGTCTCCGAGCATTCTCTTTTAATCTTGTAAGTGATTCATCTTAGCGAACCTTTCATTTGAATTGAGTTGCAGCTATGTAGCCTTGCAGCTCTGCAGCTCGCTACGAACTTGCGCTGCTATCAACTTGTTGACAATCCTCTCTCATTAATGTTATTAGGTAGGACTGAGGATTGTCTTGGATTTGTTTAAGTTAAGGTTGGAGTTACGAGAAGTTGAAGACTATATTTTCGTAATATTTACATGAAATAGTTAAGCTATTATTTTTAAGAGCGTTTACACCTTTTACAGCGTTTCATACAAACTTTCAAGCCCTTATTTTTCTTATCTTTTTGCATGAAATGCCGTAAGGCGTAAACGCTATTAAGTAGAGTTCCATTTGGTTACGTCATTCTTTAATGGTAGAAAATATGCTCCGTGGGTTGCATGGAGCATAATTTTCTTACAATTTAAGGAAATTTGAGGAAAAAACGTATCACACTGGACAGACTCTGGAGGAAATAAATTCTACGAAAGATTCTATAAAAGACGAACCCATTAAAAACTTATCAAAATTTATTTTCTGGCGTTTGTTTGATAACGAGGAAAAGTATTCATTTTGAATAACTACCTTATTTGAACAAAAATATCGAAACCATACATTTTAGACTTCGTCTACAATTCTTTCAGTTCAATTCTACCCCAGATTTATCCACCCTAACCTCAAAACATGTCCCGAAAACATTTTACACGTCTGAACTGCAATATTTCCGCCACAAAAATCAAAAGCATCCTAAAGATGGAAGATTGCGACATGCGCCATAACTCGATAGCTGACAAATAGAACTATTTCCGTGCCCATCGGTTCACACAAACGAGAGCAGGTACAGTTACGAGCACCAATATGTATAAACTTAGTTACGAAATGGCAGACCTTGGCGAAGATGGTGGGACGAGCTTGACACCTACAGGCAGGATCCACACTAGCTCTAAATAAAGAGGAATGGAAAGGAAAAAGGGCGGCTTTTGCCCTGCAGTGGGTCAAAATAGTCTTCTTAAAGTTTTAATTAAATAATTAAAACTTTAAGAACTTCGTAACAAAATGAAATTGCAAAAAACAAATAAATAAAATAACAAAAACTTGGCATACTTTTGTTTCTCCTGTCTAAATTTTTGCATGATGTTATTTACGCATAACACCTTACGAATAATATTTTTAAGCATAATTTCTCTAATTTTAATAATGATTAAGCATAAAATTCAAAGCGTAAATTTATTTACGCATAATGATATTAAAATAAATTTTTAATAGGCATAACAAAGAAGCATAATAATTAACACCTAAAATGTAAACACTAATACACATTTTTAAACAATATTGTTCTAATGAAATTTGTAGGCACTTTACTTTTTAATTTATTTCGACGTATTTTTAAACGTGTATTATTTTGAAATAGGTTAGATAAGTGCATAGATTTTGGTGCACTAAACTGTACGAGTAAGAGTTTGAAATAGTCGGCATCTCGGCACGGGTTTGTGGAAAATACTGTGCTATCAAGTTGTTATTGAAAGTAAAAATTGACATTTTGGGATGAATCGTTTTCGTTATGGCTTTTAAGCTCGTTTTTTTAAAAGAGATGTATGTTTTATTTGTACTGAGTATGAAAGTGAACGGGTATAAGAGTAGAGGAAGACCAAAAAAACGATGGATGAATTGAGTAAAGGATGGTACAAGAAAGGAAGTGTCTGATGAGATGACGAGTAAAAAAGTATGAAAGAAGAAGACATGCTACGACGGCCCCAAATAAATTGGGGTAAGGGCAGAAATATGATGATGTTTTAGTATTATTTCAAGCTGATTATTTAATTTTGGTCTTTTGAGAGTACATTTGTGAATACCTTAGTCTAGACTTAGACGTTCAATCAATCAATGTTGAAAGTGTCTTATAAATCTTAATAAATATTTAAAGCACTTTTTAAAGGTCACGATATACATTGCGCTAGATAGAAGTATTATTAACAATGCCCGTGTTAATAATACTTCTATCTGTTTCGAATTGTTCTGAATCTGTTTTGAATAACTACTTTCAGCTTTTCACACGAAATATAAAGAAAAAGAGATTATAAATATATTTTGGCACTAACATATTTTTAACGTTCCTGTGTTAAAAATGAAAGAAGACTGAAACCTCTATTTGGTTCAATATTTCATCAGCCTTCGTTATCAAGCCCTTTTTATTTTAACCGTAAAATGCCTTTATTTTCAGAAGAGGGTCTAGTATATTTTTCGCACTCTCTGAGGGCCGATATCTTATCTCGCACAGTAGAGACTGTAAAATGTCTTCGAAGCTTATAAAAATAACCGTATTTTTTGGTCTTACGAAAACTTTTGTTACACATTTTTAGGGTAATTGTTTGTCATAAGTTCATTCGATAGCTTTTGTAATGGTACTTACAGTAATGCAAATCATGATAAAGAAAACCTCTTTAGTGTCTTTTTTAGAATTTTACCGAAGATTTTGTAATATTTTTGTACCTGATACCTCCACAGGCCACTTCGTAAAGAAGTACTTTTTTTTGCGGGTTCTAATCGGTTTCCTACACATTTTCATAAAAATTTTAAGACCTACTTAACTTGGAATACTTTTGTTTCTTCTATTTACATTTTCGTATAAAATTATTTACGCATAACACCTTACGCATAATATTTTTAAGCATAATTTACAAATTTTAATTATTATTAAGCATAACATTCTAAAGCATATTTAAATTTATTTGGCGCATATATTTGTTTTGAACAAAGTTAATTTTGATAAAGGATTCAAATAAGCATACACCATGCATGCAGCAAGCAGACATTTAAACAAGCATACACCATGCATGCAGCAAGCATGCCGCATGCAAACATGTGAACAAGCATACACCATACATGCTACATACAAGCAAGCATGCAAGCAAGAATAAAGCAGGTATGGTTTCTGTCACGGCTCAGGCGCTGCGGGGCTCCGGCGGTCCCTCGCGGGCTTAGATTACCCTCTAAGGGTAGGGCAGACAAGACTACGTGGAATCGGTTTTGCAGCGTTTCGTTTCTGTCACTAACTTTTGTAGCACAACATATTGTATTTTTTTTATAATTTTTACTCAATTTTGTTTCCGTTATTTCTATTAATTGTATGCCTAATTACTATTATGCAAATAGTCATCATGCCGAGTAACATCATGCGAATTAAATTTATGCCAAAACAAATTAGGCTTCTAGATAATTATGGCCACAAACTGTGTGCTAAAAAATATGGCAAAGTAATATTATGGCAAAATAAATTATACCAAAATAGTTATGCCAAAGTATATTAGGAGAAAGAATATTATACGAAAAAAAGGGATCCCGTTTTAAGCACTGCACTTGATTAATGTATGTATCCGTACGTAACCGTATCTCCATTGTGAGTGTTAACCCAGTTAAACTTAATAACCACTTTGAAATAGCCACTTTTTGTATTGCTGCCCTCTTATTTCATCTTTTACTTGTCAATAATTTCTCGTAATTGTAAATACTTAACTGTCATGAGGAACTCGTGGCTAAAAATAATAACAGCCGCACGGGTCGATCTTTAAGGTTAAGCCGTGCTTGCCGAAGTTGGTCCGTGGATGGGTGACCATAATTACAGACCGAGTTCCTTCGTGCCTCAGAAAGTACGATATGCATATATGATATGCCGTTGGTCCCAGCTGTCATTTGTAGATCTTTGACAGTCGTTAACAGTAGTCAGAAGCCAAAAGTCTGACAACCAGTCTTACCAAGGGGTATCGTATTACCCAGTTACTAGGTTGTGGAGGTTAGATAGTCAGTCGCTTCATATTAAATACTGGTGCTCAGCTGCATCCGATTAGACTGGAAGCCGACCTCAAGATAGTTTGGGAAAAGGCTAAGCAGATGATGACTTCACTGTCATGTTGTCAAACAGTCATCGTTTTATGATGTGCAAATGAATCAAGATGATTTGAGGTAGTATATTTATTAAGAGGCGAGTGCTTGAAACATCACGCCTATAATCTCCGAAGGGGTAGGCAGACGTGTAACTAATAGCACACCCACATTTTGCCAGTTTTGTTTAAGTCCCAAATTTTTTATACTTCTTTGCTCTTGCAGACACCATAACACCATGCTAAATTATTAACCCAAGACAACCTCCAACGTTCAATATCCTTTGCGGGCTGTCATTGAGAAACAACGCGTCATTTAATGGTGGCGGCGACATATTCCTCATGTTTTACGACAGGTTCATTTACTCCAGTGGCGGCCATGTTTTATTCAGGGGCAGTCTGCCCAGTGATCAGACGAGCTAAAGTGATTGCGTTGCTTCATACTTTACTGTTATTTTTAAATTCCGTATAATAGAAGGCGAAAGTGAGAGAGAACTAAACTGGAGACCAATTACCAAATAAAATGGGGACACCATAATTATATGTATGTATACAGCGCAAAACTATTATTTAGCAAGCACATAATTTTAATATTGTAATCTAAATGATTTATTCATTGTTTTAAACGACATGTTTGCTATTATAATATTCATTTGATAATTATGCAAATAACAAGCATCATAAATATTTTATTGCTGTTAGTTTCACGTAAGCGTAAAATTTTAATAGTGGCGCGAATTATTTATAGATACTATTATTTTGTTTGACAGCTTGTTTTTATGTTTAAAAATGTGTGAAATTATTCGAAATTCAAAGTTTTGCTAGCTTTTTTTATTGCAAAGTTAGTTGCAATACTGAAAGCAAACAAGATACTTTATACATATGACTATTACGTATTATATCGTTTTTTTTTTACCATACACTTTTTCTAGTCATCTGTACGAATAAATAATTGGATTCCTTTAATTTTTAAATCTGAGCCCATATCGGACCTATGAAAAGAGTGTTGGGTAGTTTCGCCCTATAGTCTGAATCGATCCATTCCAAAAGATACTCGTACCTTGGGCCATTTGCACCGCTCCCAACCTCTGTGAGCTACGGTGCGAATGGTCCATTCAGAAACATTACTTGGGCGATTCTCACCGCACGGTTCGAATCGCTTATGGTGCGAAACGACTAAAGACCCATATAAGATGGTACGACGGTAGACGGACGCGTTAATAAATATCAATAAGTTTTATCTACCGGTCTTAATACTTTTTATCACTTGTCGACCGGTTACATGATACTTAATCAACCTTGGCGGAGCGGTTTAAGTAGCTACACTTCATCGCACACCGTGGTCACCGGTTCGAATCCCGCTGAATACAAATCTTTTTGTAACTTGTTTAAATTTGTCTAGTGTTGTAATCAGATAGAGAGTGAGAGTGTATAGAGAGTGAGTGTGTAGAGAACCCGCTAGAATGGATATGAACAACAAACTCACGCTCTGTCATTCTGATTCCGACTTATGTAAGGCGCTTGAAGTTAGTGGCGAACAAAATCTGTCTATACGCTGCAAGCATAAACAACCAGAAACCAAATTTACGCAGGCGCTTAATAGGCTATCACTAGATTTTAAAAACACTCTGACAGAGTGGCGCAAGGAGCTTGATGCACGAATCAGTACTATTTCTGATAACGTTCTGAATATTAAAGGCGAGATGACGACATTCCGGAAGTGACCGGGGTAGACCTGAGAGCGGCGGTAGGCAGGCTTAAAGCCAAAAATACCGCCCCGGGACCCGATGGCTTGCCTGGCAAAGCCTGGGTCCTGGCCTCGGAGGCTCTCGGGCCCCGACTGGAAGGGCTCTTAAGCGCATGCATGGAGAGAGGCCAGTTCCCGCTTCGTTGGAAGACGGGGAAGCTGGTCCTCATCCGGAAGCCGGGGCGCCCTGCGGACTCTCCGTCCGCATACCGGCCCATTGTGTTGCTCGACGAGGTGGGCAAGCTCTTCGAAAGAGTCATTGCTAACCGCCTCGCCGGGCACCTTGTGGGGATGGGGCCGGATCTGGCGGAACACCAGTTTGGTTTCCGCAGAGGGCGCTCGACGGTGGACGCCATCATGCGCGTGAGGGCTCTCACGACGGGGGATGCGGTGTCCAGGGGTGGGGTTGTCTTGGCGGTGTCTCTTGACATCGCCAACGCCTTCAACACCATGCCCTGGAGCTGCATTAGGGAGGCACTCCGGTATCACCGGGTGCCGACCTACCTTCGTCGTGTGGTCGGGGACTACCTGACGGACAGGGCCGTCATCTACCCCGGTCGCACCGGAGAATGGAACCGGCGAGAGATGTCGTGTGGTGTTCCACAGGGATCGGTTCTGGGGCCGCCCTTGTGGAACATCGGCTACGACTGGGTGCTGCGCGCCGACCTCCCTAGCGGTGTCAGTGTAGTTTGCTACGCTGACGACACGCTGGTGCTGGCACAAGGGAGGTCGCACGAGGCGGCGGCCGAACTTATGACACGCGGGGTTGCGATAGTCGTGGAGAGAATCCGGCAACTGGGTCTCGAGGTGGCATTGCACAAGTCGAGGCCATGTGCTTTCATGGGCCTCGGAATGCGCCACCGTCGGGATCCATACTGACGGTAGGAGGGGTTCCCATCGGCGTCGAGTCGACGCTGAGGTACCTAGGGCTTGTCCTCGACAGCCGGTGGAACTTCGTGGAGCATTTCCGACGTTTGGCCCCCAAACTGGAACGGGCAGGGGCTGCGTTCAAGCGGCTCTTGCCCAACCTGGGGGGTCCAAACGCCTCCTGCCGCAGGCTCTACGCGGGGGTCGTGCGGTCCATGGCCCTTTACGGGGCCCCGGTGTGGGCGCGTTCTCTGAGGCGGCGAGCCGCCCATTACCTGAACGCGCCCCAGAAGGTGGTAGCCGTAAGGCTGATCCGGGGGTACCGCACGATCTCCGGCGAGGCGGCGAGCCTCTTGGCCGGATTGCTGCACGAATGGCGCGCGGAGGCACTACGCCGGGGGGAAACTCCGCTGCCGCGGCAAATTGTCGCTCAGCGGACAGACCTCCGGCGCGATCTCATGGCGACATGGAGAGAGCGACTACGGGACTCGACTGTCGCAACCCCGTGCAGGGCACGCCACAATAGTGGCGATAAGTCCCCTCTTTGAGGAGTGGCTAGAGAGGCGCCACGGCGCCCTCACCTTCCGCCTGACGCAGGTCCTCACCGGACACGGTTGTTTCGGGAGGTTCCTGCACCGAATCGGGCGGGAGGAAACGCCCGGGTGTCACCACTGCGAGGATCGGCCGGAGGACACGGTGGAGCACACTGTGGAGCTATGCCCCGCTTGGGCTGAGCACCGCCGTGTCCTCGTAGCGGCGATTGGCGGCGGCGACCTCTCGCGTCCGGCCCTGGTTCAATCCATGGTCCGGAGCGAGAGGGAATGGGAAGCCGTCGCCTCCTTCTGCGAAGCAGTCATGCTAGCGAAGGAGGTGGCGGAACGTGAGAGGGAGAGAACCTCACGTCCCAGCCGCCGCGGGAGACGCCCCGGGCGTCGGGGGGCAACCAGTGGCCCCCGGCCACCGTAGGCGCGGGCCTGTGGACGGTGAGTAATGGGCTAGCTCACCGTCCGTCCGTCTTATGACGACAGACCGTGCCGACGGCGCGTTCGTGTTCCACGCGCGCCTCAAGGAGATGTCAGCAAATCGGAAGGGGTCCGAGAGGGCCGATGCCTGCCAGGGCTGCGGGTTGTTCGAAAGAGATACCGTGCCCCTGGAACGCAAAGGGCTAAGAAGGAACATGGATGGGTTTTAGTCAGTCAAGTCTGACACTCCCTTCCGCTCCGCCCAGAGCGGAAGAAGTCATTTGATGATTTCCCATCCTAAAAAAAAAAAAAAAAAAAAAAAAAAAAAAAAAAAAAAAAAAAAATGGTGCTGCTATTACCGTGGTGACATCGGAAATCAGAAACGAAATTTCGTCTGTTCGCTTGGAGCAATCTCGGCTTACGAATCAACTAACAGAACTCGATGGAAAATACGACTGCTTATCGAATAACTTAGCTGCTGTACAGAGCAACGTTCAATGGCTGTCTGATGACAGACTGATTTAAGAACGCGCATAGAAGCAGCGGTGGCCCAGTGGTGGCGGCCCCGACTTACGAGCACTAAGCAGTGGGTTCGAACCCAGGCAGGCGCATTACTTTATGTAATTTATTTCATCACCGCTTCCCTCAAAAACGGTGAAGGAAAACATCGTGAGGAAACCGGCATGTCCAAGAACTAAAAATTCGAAGACATGCGACATCTACCATCCCGCACCGGGCCCGCGTGGTGGATTACAGATTACATTCCTTCTCATAGAGAGGAGGCCTGTGTCCCAGCTTTGGGAACATTATATAGGCTGACGATGATTGAAAGGAATGAGGATAACACTAAGAGCTTAATCAATGATTTCGTGTCAAAAATAGATTACCTAGACCAAAATGCTAGGCAATGCAACTTGGAGCTTTGTAATGTGCCTGAAAGACGCATAAAAATCTGCTGTCGATAATGGAAAAACTAGGCTCTAAAATAAAATTTAATTTAAACATCAGGGTTATTATTTCAATACAAACACAAAAAACATTGTCATAAAATTGGCCTCACGTAATATGTTGCGTGACAATTTTCTCGACGCCTTTCGTTTATGTAAGGGCCTGACGTCCGATCAACTGGATATCTCAGGAACATCATGTCGCTTAAAATATATCCATGAACATATCATGCTAAAGAAAAAACAATTATTCGTGGATATAAGAATGTCGCTACATTACATAATTATAAATTTGTGTGGGTTAAGCATGGCACTATACTCGTCAAACCAAACCATCACGGTAAATTCGGTTCGATTATGTACTTTTTAACTGTAGGTATCCATATGGAATGTTGCTAACGTGTTTGCTTAATCCTTTTAAAATACTTTTTCATAAATGCAGCAGTTTTAGGGTATACTGGTAACATGCTTATCGTAACTTATCTTTGCTTTTTGAATATTTTGCTATGAGTGCATCATCTGCACTTGCCAAACTATGTGAAAGAGAGTTTAAACAATTTTACTTTATTTTCATTGCTAACTCTAAAGACACTTGACTTTAAGTTGTATATCTTAAAATTATCCTTCTGTTATCTAACAAGAGATGCTTATGTACTTGCTCAGACTTATTTAATATTATTTCTTCGATTGATTTACACCAACGATAATGGCTGATAAATAAAAATCATCATCATCATTTCAGCCGAAAGACGTCCACTGCTGGACATTGGCCTCCCCCTACGCCACATTGATATAAGGGGGGTTTTGCCATAATCGCCACGCTTGGCAGGCGGGTTGGCGATCGCAGTACGATTGTAACAAAAGCACAGAGAACGCTGCTGCCCATTCTCTGGCAAGTCCCTTAGTTGTCGCCTCTTACGACACCCACGGGAAGATATGGGATGGTGCTATTTTTTACGTCCGACACCATACAGAACAAACATAAATTAATAATATACTATCAAAATTGTAGGGGGCTTCGCACCAAACTGCATGTTGTAATTATGAATATTTTATCAAACTGCTATCATAATACTCCTACTACTTGGTTAACCCGTGGTGAAATATTCGACTCTGAGTTCACTGATCAGCGGTATTCCGGATATAGATGTGATCGGGATCGCAAGGCTACTCAAAAGAAGGATGGGGCGGTGGCACCCTTATAGCGATACTAAAGGGACTGGGATCTGTCACTATTGAGTCCACTATCTTATTAAACGATTTCATTAAGCATATCATTCTGCGTATCCCGAGCGCGAAGAGAGGAAAGTACGACATCATATGTTCAGCATACATTCCACCAAAAACACCCGAAAGTGTTTATGTTTCATATTCGGATCTTTTGCAAGCGATTGTTGAGAGTGAAGAGAATGTGTTCAGAATTTCTATCTTTTTGGTGATTACAATTTCCCCGACATTGATTGGTTAGCCACCGGACGTTCATGTTTTACCATACAAGATTTAAATTGTTGCAACACTCCAATTTATAGACTTTAAACATCTTTACGTCCATTTTAATGCCAGTACAATAATATAAAAAATTCGACCGCAAAAATTTTGAATTTGGTTATCAGTAACAGTGAGTGTTCTGTTATAGCACCCACTGACACACTATTACCCCAAGACTTTTATCACCCACCCTTATGTATATTGGCTTCTTTCAATTCAGGTAACTGAGCCATGACACGTAAATTTACACAGAGGTACAATTACCGTAATGCAAAATACGAAGACATTAACGGTGATTTGGACAAGGTTAACTGGGGCGAATTATTGCAGGGGCAGTCTGCAGAAGATGCAGTAAATATATTTTATGAATTTATTTTCAGAGCTATTAAAGCTCATTTTCCCTTAACATCGGTCAAGTCTTCTAAATATCCGGTCTGGTTTTCTCCATCATTGATACATATATTTAAAAATAAAAATAAGGCGTGGTGTAAATGGAAGCCGTATGAAAATTTGTCAAGTTATGAACAATTTTCACTATATAGGTCGAGATTTCATTCTGAATCTAAGATTTGTTATTGCTGATATATGAAGTCAGTTGAGGATAGCATAAAAGTCAACACTAGATATTTCTGGACTTTTATATCTAACCGTAACTCGCCACTACTTCCTGTCGCACAAATGCACTTGCGTGCACCTCTTTGTCGCCTTTCGAGCAATTTTAATAAGAATTTCTGCAGTTTGGATCTGTTTGCTTTACCGAATGGAAAGTTTAGGCTCATGTTACTTAACATTTTGAATAATTAAATTAATGTGATATCTACTAATGTTCTACTAATTAACTAAATTATATTAAATTCCTGTTTTTTAATGTTTACAACTTCCTCCTGCATCCTTTTCACTTCATCATTTAGAACGTTTATAAATACAAGCACATAGATAGAATCATTCCGTACTTAAACTCAAAACTTTATAAAATCCTCTCACCGTCTCCTAACCATGTTCTACATTATAAATTCCCCACGAGTACGGACCGCGACACTGCGACACCGCGACACCGCTACATCACTCTGTACCACCTAGCTAGAGTACCTACACTACGTACGACGCTGTGAAACGTACTTGTATGGCACTTGCGAGGACATTTACTGCCCTCATAAGTCAGCCATTTGAGGGGATTGAGTAATCTGCTTGTACTTTATGACGTACAAGCCGTTATGTTTCGGATTTGTCTGTTTTGATTACGACAAAACTGTTGGGTTGGTGTATTGATGGTGTCTACGATTATGCTTCATATCGGTAATTATTTTGTCGAATTTCGATGTAATAATTATTGCAACGATTGTGGTCATAACGGCTCCACATGACTAGAACCTCGTGAAAGCCGAGAAAAATCAGCAAATCAAGTATCTTGACTTGGCTCGCGAGGTTATCGACAGGTGGGATGTGAGCTTAGCGATCATTGTGCCGATAGTGTTATCAGTCAATGACCTAATTGCCAAGAGCCTCGACCAATACCTGATAAGGCTCGCGTTAAGCAGCTGGATCAAGGGCTTGATTCAGAAATTGGTACTCTTGGACACGGGTCGTATTGTTAGGAGGTTCCTTTGTATGGAGCCCGGACCACCGGTAGCTTGCACCCTGTTTCCGATTCCGGTGAGCTACAATGTTTTTATATTTATTTATTTAAGAAATATTTAAAAATGTAAATTTTAATAAAGAAATTAATTAGAATTCATTTGTGAATTAATTAATTATGATTGACTGCCTCGTTGGTCCAGTGATTGCAAGGGCTACAGCTGAGCATGAGATCCTGGGTTCGATTCCAAAGTCAGGCAACATGTTGTTGGATTTTTCCATCAGGAATTTCTCAGTGAAAACCCAAAATCTGAATTTGCTTTCAATTTATTATATGGAATTTAAAAATTACTGGTGAAACGTGGGTATATACCTCTGCCAAACCCTGAGAGGAAAACAGGTTATTACAATTACATTACTGATATTATGTTTAATCGAAAACTTTGCCTGGAGGTGACTGCATCGCCTACACACTACCTGTTACAATCACAAAGCGAATACAATTTATGTACAGTGTCAGTGCCAATGGCCACTTCATTATAAAATGAATCGATCCACAACGTTAGAGCTTGATGTTTATATGTAGGACTTAATTTCACCATTAGCTAGTTGATGGGTTTCGTAACTGTTCAATATAATATAAGACCTCTCTGACACCGTCCCAGGACAGTAAAGTAAACCGTTTGTCCTGGCTGTTGTTGATAGGTAGTCAGAAGTCCAAAGACTCGACATCTTACCAAAGGATTTTGTTTTATTTAGTTACTGTTGAAGGTCAGGTTAGGAAGTTGCTTCGTATAAAATAGTGGAATTCAGTATCATTGCTGGGAAAATGCTCAGCTGAGGATGGATGCCGCTAACATTGTAATGCATTTGTAGAGGTTTTGTAATTCCTAGGGAAAAAAGGAACCCATTCGCATTTACCAATGCTTAAAATTTGTTCTTTGTTTTCCTATACCTACAGAAAGTTCATATCCTGGCTTGAAGAACCAAACTGTTTTCTGGATACCCTTTCAACACACACAACAATACAGGTGACCACTGAAAACCAGCGCTATAATCTGGGTCCCGCCATGGCACAACATTATGCTGAGTGGTAACCTGCTTGTCGCAGTCACGACGTGCAAACTGTAAACTTTTTGTTCCGTCCTGTTTGTACTTTTAATATTTTTTTTCTTGCGTTTTGTGATTATTTTTTTATTTTATTTTTGTTATTTTGTATGCATGTCATGTCCCTGCGACAATTATTTTTTCTTTCTTTCACATTCGAAACAAAGCTCCCTGTCCTTATTCCTATATTGGTACCTAACCCATTGCCGTTGGAAATTGCAGGTATTTTGATGTCAAAATACACCTGTTTTTCCCCATGGGTTAAGAACAGGTGATCTATAGTTTTTTTTTCGTTTTCGGCAGGCCTTTTTGATATTATGCAGGCGAGCCTATCACCATCAACTGGGCACAAAAGTTCTTATTTGGTAATACATTGAGGGCGCTATGTTTTGCCTCTATGACGTACAAGTCTCGAAGTTAGACCTTCCTAATGGACTAGTTGTCCCTGGTAAACATAATCGTTTACAACTGTGAGTGTAGAGGTTCCTTGAAGACGTCTCCCAGTGCAGCGGTAAACAGTTTCGGAGATATGACGTCTCCCTGTCTCACACCTCGCTGCAGAAGGATAGGTTCCGAGGTCTGGTAGATAAACTCATAGGAATTGTGTTTTTTACTTACCTGTATCTAGTAGCGAAAATAAATTTGGTAGTGTATTTAGGGAACGCATATATACCTATGTATTTTACAATGACCCACGGTACCACTGGACCAGTAGTGTAGAAGGGACAGAACAGAAGGACACTACTAGTGGTGCGGTTTAGTTTTAGTCTAAAGAGCATTCCTCGGAATCGAACCCATAACCCACCCTAACCAGCCGCAGTGCAACCACTAGATCAACGACGCAGTCCCCTTCATTATGAATTCTTTCTTGGTGCAAATCGTTGGTACCACTTTATCATACAGGATCTCATCCTCGCCGCTGTAAACCGTGTGTCAGCGGAACGAGCACATTATTTTTACAAGCCTCTTTATTGCCGCCGTAAGTCAGGCATTTGGGGAGATCGAGTAAGTCTGTACTTATCAAGAGATGGCTTTTTATTATAACAATTGTTCAGTATAATATCATGACAGTATAATTATGTTATTACTACAATTTAAGGATTAAGATTTTATTGTTCAAATGTAAATTAGTCTTTTGTATAAGACTTTTAGATCAAACTGTAGTGACTTTTGCTTTAAAAAATGCACTGAATGATGATTGGAGCGCACGACAGAAATAAGGCTTTCCTTATAAACTTAGTGAAAATTGGATATTTATTTGTTGCACACAAGAAAAACTTATACTCTACCAGCTAACCAAGGGTAGTGAAGAGAAAACTTAGTAGGTGCATGATCATCTTCCTTCCACTGTTCCGTATTGCTTGGTATCGGTGCAACGCGTTTTTTTGCAATTATTCTCCCCTGTTACTGTTAAACTATCATTTAAAAAGAACATTTTGTACTTGTGTTAAATAATATATCATATCTCTTACTTCGAAGAGTATACATTGTACATCAATACACTCAGTGACAATTTACGTGTTACAAAACCGGCAATTTAATTTCCTGAGCCAAAGAGCCATAAACATGCATTAAGTTATACTTAACAACGCCAACCTAGATTTTAATACCGTAAATCCTGGCTGAAATTGAAAACAAAACAGCGCAATTTCACCTCAACCGCGCTCTAGATTTAAAAATAACAAAAAGGGACCGACAAAATAATAAAGCTTTATTTTAAATCCTGGGTTCCAAACACATGTATATCAAGCAATGGTTTCCAAACTATGGTCTGCAAGAGCTCGTGGCAAAATAATAATAACCACACGGATCGATCTTCAAGGTTAAGCCGCGCTTGCCAAGGTTGGTCTATGGATGGGTGACCATCATTACATACCGAGTTTCCTCCGTACCTCGGAAAGCACGGTAAGCCGTTGTTCCCGGCTGTCAGTTGTAAATCTTTGGCAGTCGTTGCCATTGGTCAGTGGCCCGCAAGCCTACAACAAGTCTTACCAAAGGGTATCGTATTACCCCTGGAGTGCACGTCTGATAGACAGAAGTTCCATGTTAAATACTGGTATTCATGTGCATCCAAAAAGACCAGAAGCCAACCTCAAAAAATGGGAAAAGGTTAGGCCGATGAGGTCTGCAAGAGCTGAAATATGACCTGGGAAAGGTTCAAAATTTTAAACTTCTATAGTAAAAAGAAAACATAGTTTTCACGAATAAATAATCGAAAGAAAGTTAGAAAAAGATTTTTTCGGCAGAACTCACACAAATAACTCATTTTTATCGTAATAATGTTATTGCATTGGGTTATAAAGTAAACTTTGCCACCAAAAAATGTATATTATGTTTTGCCACAGTTCTATTTTCATGATGATGATGTTTGGTCACAATAGCTTTGGTCGTCAATAAAATATCGAAAATAAGATTATTTTTGGATTGACACAGTTTATTTTTCTTGTATCTTATGGACGCTGCAAATAAAATAAATTAAACGGGACCCTGTTCATAAAACAGTTGGGAACCACTGATGAACAGGATATTTCAATACAGGAATATCGGTAAACATTCATCATTACATTCGATCCCACGCCAGCTTTAATATTTTATGGAAATAAAATATGTATGAAGTGGTTTGTGATTTTAAAAGCGTAGAGAAAAAGCTTTTGTATAGTTACTGTCTGCTCTGGTATTGTTGCAGCTGTTTTCATCAGCAACTTCAATTAAATTGTATACTATAGCGACCAACAAAAAGCAACTTACTACAAAAAGTACTACAGCGCCGTCTATGACACGACGGAATAACTTACATCAATTTCCTACATCTCACATGCAAAGTTTACATCGACTTAAGAGTATATAGAAAAACCCGACTACAACTGTTGGGCAGTTGCCCGCCAGACACAACACCTGTCTGGCCGGAGGATCCTCCCTTTTCTTAGGAGTATCGAGGAACTTTACACCCTGTTCCTCATACCCCTAAACTATTACTATACGCTGTCAGGAATGCTTTTTTGGAAAACTAATGAATCTTTTGCAGTTGCAATTTTCTGCCAAAAACTCGATGATTTTTTTAAACAAATTTAAGGTATTTACCGTGTAACATTTTATTGAATGAAACCATATTTGAACTGTCACAATCCGTCGATAATATGAACTAACAAAGCAATCAATCTAGCTCGGTGCAGTTTACACGACAAATATTGACAAACAGTCATATTTATTGTTCACTATAACCATTTTAACTGCGCCCGTTCACATCGAAATCTTTTTCATGAAAAAATAATACTCCATACTTCGTTGGACTGCCTCGTTGTACTAAAGGTCACGGGCGCTATTATAAGCGTGAGGATTTGAGTTCGCTTGCTAGGTTAGTCAAAGTGTTATTCGGTTTTTCCATTAAATTTAGACATCTTAGTAGCTGCCCGGAGTTTTTATTTTTGGGAGTTTGATGGTAGCAGGCTCTCCCCTATAACATATTATTATCAGTTGAACTGAAACCTACTCGTATCATATCATAATTATTATTAAGTTTAAGTAGGCATCTTTGCCTAACCCTTCGGGGAATACGAGCGTTGACTCCGCATCAAAGTCACGACAAACAAATACGAGACAAATGTCAGGGCGACAGTACGATATTTCTCGACCATCAGTAGTGCGATAGAACTTTTGATCGACGAACGTTAGCACGACACAACTTTCGTTCGACAAACTAAAGCGATTTTATTATAAATTGTTTTAAAAAATATTTATAATAAAATCCATAGTGATTGGTTTTGTTTTGGTTAATGAAAGTAAATATGTAATCAATTGGTAAATAACTATATATTTGAGGAACAGAAGAAAAGGAAACTACTGTTTTGTTTGCCAATAGACAATCTCTTGAAAAGAAATCGTGTATTTCAAACCATTCTGTGACTTTCAATTCAGACAATCTTTGAACGGATCTCGAACGACAAAGGAGCTTCTTTTTTATGGACAAACTATATTTATTTCTCGTATTAGTATTTACTTTTGTGCTCCATAAAACGTTAAATGCATAAACAGTGAAAACGGGATATTTACCATGTTTACTACTTGTTTTCAAATACAAATATCTCTATTTGTTGACAAATAGTAGACATTGTCAATCAATAACACTTGTAACCGGATATTTATCATGGCAAATATCCCATTACAAGTGTAATTGATAGTGTTAGTGACCATGTCAATTTAAAAACTTATAACATTGTCATTATTCTGTTTTCACTGTTAAGAGCGTTTATACCCTACGGCAATTCATACAAACTTTCAAGTCGTTATTTTCCGAAATTACTGAACTGATTTTAATGAAACTTCCTACGCATAAGCAGTATACATAGGTCTAAAAAGTTACTAAAATCATTTTTTGAAAAATAATGTTACAGCTAAATTAGACCGATTTTTAATTATCTATAGAAACAGAAATTTCTAATTATCTTCATTTTTAAAAAACATTTCGAAAATATTATTTAGTAACTTTTTAGACCTATGTATACTGCTTATGCGTAGGAAGTTTCATTGAAATCTGTTCAGTCATTTCGGAAAATAACGACTTGAAAGTTTGTTTGAAATGCCGTAGGGTATAAACGCTCTTAATTATAGTGTTAGTAATTATCATTGCCAGTTTCAACACTTATATTAATGCTTTCATATAAAAGTTACCAGAGGCCAAGCGGGCGAAGCCACAGGCGAAAGCTAGCTTAAGTTTTCGCCTGTGGCTTCACCCGCTTGGACATAAGGTTAAGATCTACGTGTTTGCCAAATTTAATTTAAATTGGTTCAACTACTAAAGCGTAGAATATGTACATATCAGACAGGTAGACAGAGTTACTATCGCATTTATAACATCAGACCAAAAGTCTGCATAATATGAAGACTTATTGGTTTAGTCATTCATATTATGAACATAAATATATTATAAATAAACTAAACAAATAATAAAAATCCTTTTCATCATGTCCAACGAGACATACACGAATCCCTGATAAAATAAAACCGAATATGGTCCGTTCCGATCCGATGGTCGGTATGATATCAGTCATATATTTGTCAACCCGGTTTTACCGGAGGATTTACAACCACCGTTTTTTATTTTATTTAGAGAACGAACAACGTAATCGGTCATACAAAATACTGTAGGTTGTGTCAGCTAATAGAATACTTAATTTTTCAGTTAAGACCCGGGACTAGATAGTATATAATTATAAACTAGATTTGTGCCCAGTTGATGGACATAGGCTCGCTTTCAATAACATGGGAGTATGGGACTTAAGTTCTGTGTGGTGTCGGACGTAAAGAATAGCACCATCCCATATCTTCCCGTGGGTTTCGTAAGAGGCGACTAAGGGACTTGCCAGAGAATGGGCAGCAGCGTTCTCTGTGCTTTTGTAACAACCGTACTGCGATCGCCAATCCGCCTGCCAAGCGTGGCGATTATGGCAAAACCCCCCTTATGTCAATGTGGCGTTGGGGGAGGCCTATGTCCAGCAGTGGACGTCTTTCGGCTGAAATGATGATGATTATGATGGGACTTAAATAATAGTGACGGACTTTCGGTGCACAACTTGTGTTGTTGTTGAGTATAGGTCCACCACTACCCAAACTTGATGTCTCGGGGATGACAGGCATGTTATTAGGTACAGTTCTTATAATTTTATCTATATAGTAAGACTCAAAATAAAAAATCAACTTCAAAATATTTTATTTTACATAGACATACATGGACACTTATAAAACGTCGACAAAAGGTACACGGTTCGGGTTGGTCGTTTCTTATGGAGAAGAACCGGCAAGTAACTCCATGGTTACTCTTTTAAAATCATTTGGTTTTACAATATTTGAATGTCACAGCGTTACTACTTAAGTATGGGAGGACAGCGTAGGCCCGACGAGGTAGAAAAAGATAAAGAAATAAAAACTAATGTTGGGATATGATCAGGTTTTAGTACTCCTAGTGTACGAAATACGTTTATGATTAAAACTAAAATCCGTAGAACAATATTGAAGTTTGAAATACACTTCCCTTTACGCCGTTTACGTACTCAAATAAAACCACATAAACATCAATCTACCATCCGCATCGAGGCTCAAAACTACAGCTAACTGCGCCATACAAGCCCATAACAATTCCAAAACACACGTTACCGTCTCAGCAGTATTTATAGCGCCATCGCACCGCAAACCTGACGTGTTTATGAATGGACCTAGCTCTAACGGCCCTGGTATCCGCAAGGACGATATATTATGGTCCTTAGAACAGTTTCCTTGAAAACAATGGATTTATTAATAAACTGAGTCCAATGGCTGGCAAAACTTCCGGGTGTTTAATAAATATTTATGCGAAGTTATTTGACGCTAAACTGTAATCGTAAAAGCTTATGACCTTTAATAGGGCGATAATTTAATTTTAGGCCTATATTTGTAATACATCGATCCTTAATTTACCTTTGCCTCTACAGTCATAACTTCAGTTAAAGTTGATCAGGCTAGCGGAGCAAGGCTGCTAGATCTTAACAGACAAATAAAAATGTTGAGATTCTTCAGCAGTGACGTTTATACAGGACGGTACAAATAGTGACGTCATAAAAAAACCGGCCAAGTGAGAGTCGGACTCGCGCACGAAGGGTTCATGTATGGGAGCCCCCCTACATATTTATTTTGTTCTGTTTTTATTATTTGTTGTTATAGCGGCAACAAAAATACATAACCTGTAGAAATTTCAACTGGCTAACTATCACAGTTCATGAGATACAGCCTGGTGTCAAACGGACGGGCGGACAGCGAAGTTTCAGTAATAGGGTCCCGTTTGACCCCATGAGTACGAACCCTAAAAGCAATTCCGGGGTTTCAAATACCTCATGTATGTATGAGCTGTGATTGTTTATAGTCAGGAAGAATGTTTTTTTTAAGTCATTATTTGGACCACCCACTATTTTTGATCTCAATGCACCACACCTCAATCGTGCGAGCTACTCGAACTCTATGAGTCGGTGTCTTTTTTAATCTCCAGACCGCCCGTCTTCTACTAGACCCAAACTATTTAATTAAATCTGCAATCCCAAGCACTATTTACGAGTCGTGTCTCATCTACCAACATTTCCAAACAGCCAGTCACAAAAGGCCAGTGATCAGGTAAGTCCATTGTGACGTAATCAAAGGTTCTCTCGACGCCCGGGCCGTCGCAGTCGTTCGACAACCAACTTTCACGGCTGCACTCCTTCACACTTGAAATGGAACAAGCCGGAGACACAGTGTGAGTGACCCGCTAAGATTTGGTTTATAGCACTGTTGGAACACCAGGCCAGTGAAAGGAAATGCGCATAATCCACCACGCGGGCCTAGTGCGGGTCGGTGGATGACAGAACATGGTTGATATGTTCTTGTTTATTCAAGAAACAGAAATATATGATACTCTAAGAAAGGGTAGCTCTAGGAAGAGGAAAAAAGCTTAACATCTCAACTAGTCCTAAAACAAACATTAGGGGTTTCTTAAAGATCATCATTGTTATTAATATTGTTTAGCCAAAAACACAAGTGAATATTCTCAGGTTGAAGTTATGAAAACATACCTATTCTGTTGTTTTAGTAATAATGCATTTCCGTTCCTTTTTCTAAAACAAAATAAGACCAAGTTACTAATAAACAAAGCAACATCTCTCTTAAGAACCACATTACAACAACGCCACACCAAAATTCAATTTGTTCACAGTAAAGCGCTTGCAGCGTTAATCGCTTTTGCTGGAGCGCGTGCGGAAAAATCTTATAACGCTTGTAGGATCCAGTGCTAAATCAAGTTAGCGGTGCAGCGCTGGAAGATTTATTCGCTCCCTCGGCCCCGCCTCCGTTCTTTTGTGAACTTTAAAAATGCTTAAGATTTTACATTTTTGCTTTTTAAAGCGCGCTTTATTTAGTCGTGCGCTGTTCTTGCGTGATTGCGTTTGTGTTATTTTTAGAGTTCCGTGTTTAATAAACATAAAATATTATCTGGATTTGCAACTGCAAACCTAAGTTATTTTTCTTACTGCTTTGCTTACTTGCTTTTTTTTAAGCTAATCGAGACAATTAAATATCAATGGAAACTTTAAAATTAGCTACCAAAACTTCTGAGGATCAAACTTTGCTCGTCATCTCTCCATAATTTCAAGACAACGTGTCCTATTCTGTCCAACCACACAGCACATAAACATTCAATCAAATAACAGCAGAACAATAAAAACAAAACGTATAACATTCCATAAAATGGTTAGAAAGCGTAATAAACTTCCCCTCACGCTCGAGCGCGGAGGGTCTCCTTAAATATTTTATAAGATCTCCTCCTTCGAGCGAATTCTCTACTTATGCCTGTACCTACTGTGTGGATTTATGATATTGATTCTAAGTATTAACCTTGTTTAGGAACGCGATTTGTTCGTGGCCTTGGGGTGTGTTTCTTTTCACTGGTTTTGATGACCTTGGCAATGTAGCTTTGAATTTTGTATGTTTTACAGATGCCTGATTAATTTATGATACTGATACTGTTAGCCCGCGTCATTCCACTGCTGGGCAGAGGCCTCTCCCTATAACTTCCAATTGTCTCGATCCAGGGCCAATGTGGACCACTGGTCGTTGGTTCAACTCGTCCCGCCATCTTCTACGAGGGCTACCGCGACGACTTCTGGCTGTGTCAGGGCTCCAGAAAGTGGTTATTTTGGCTAACAGCTCATCGCATAAGCAAAGCATAGGATCAGAGTGAATGGTGAAGAATTGAAGTAAGTCCATGAGGACGCTCTTCACCATTCACTCTGATCTATTCATCTACATCTACTAGGGCCAGATAGTCTCTGTCCAGTCCAGACAAGACAAGGAAGTCATAAGACGAACCGAAAATGTCTGGAAAGGCTACTGGTCTATAAAGCATCCTATGAAATGATACCTTCCTTTGTCACCAAAGGGTAAAATCATGGGAATGTGCATTCTTCCCATTTTGGCCTTTGACAACATTCAAAAAGTCCAAACTCAAGGTGTGCTAACGTGCAATGGAGCGCAGCATTCTAAAACACAAATTACTGATTAATTTATGAAATGAAAAAAAAAAAGATTGATTTAAGAAGAGCCCATTCAAATAGGTGTTTCGCGTAAAGAAGAATGGGCAAAGAAACTCTTTTTCCTAATCCTAGGTAGTCTCATCACAGAACTGATGGCCTATTTGGGTTATGTCAGTACCTAATACTGGCAACAAAGTTTTGTTAAGCTGTAGAAATTTTTGCAAATGGAACTTTTATCTCTTGAACTTGAATACATTCGTAATTTATGAAGAATCTTTTTCGACGTTCTGTTTGATTCTAACATGCAATTGCCTTTTGTTAAGATGTAAACTGAATTCACGCCAATCGGTTTTAAGTTATTTTAAAGTACCTATCTGTAGTATAAAAAAAGCTGCGAACATGTATCAAGATCCATATAAAAAATACATTTCGCCTCTACATACATAATCTGTGCATAGTGAAATAAATTCTCCTCTCAGTCTCGAATATCTAGGAAACGATCTGGATGGTTCCCAAGATCTCGGTAAACTGCCGACTTATGGGAAATCAATAGGATGATAGCACTGAACTGTTCCACTTTTACGTAATATAAGGTTTTTGGAGGGGTAATGTACGAGAGAAATGGTTATTAGTTTATTTCGTCGATATTTTTTTTGTTAATCCGTGATCTAACATTGAATTCAGAAGTTATGGGATAGGGTTTTTCATCCTAATATTTTAATTATATCCTCCTCCTTGATTGATTATTGGTATCTTGTGTATCATCACAGTATAGTGAAGTTTGGATGCATATATAATCTCCGAAACTATTCATACAATTTCAAAAATTGTTTCACATTAAAACATTATCGCGAGCCATAGGATACGTAATTCAAGCTGGAGCTAACACTGGACAATATTTTGTGCAAAAACCGCCTCAGCTCTGTAACAATGTCTTAGTGTTCTTCAGAAACCTTCGAGGAGTCGATGTAGTACTTAGTTCTCAGCAAAAAAAATCAATATGGGGTGAATACACATGTCTAGTAGCGAATCAAAGACATGACGTGTAGAAATTAAATATAGAAATCTCGGAATGTATTCTAAATATAGAATTTTAAATCTCTTACCAAGATTTAAAAAAAAAAAAACAGAAATTATACGTTTGAAAATAACAGCAATCAAAAATAAACTGTTAATGGATAGCTCGCTGTTGACTTTTTCATAAAACTGCTAAAATAAATAGCTCTCTCGACTATCAAATTCTCTAGAAAATATTATTTCATATCTTTTTCATGTTTTACAATGATCTGCTATCTCTGCTGCATTTTTATTTTAGTATACAGAACTAGTAAAGATTGGTTTAATAATAAGCATGCAATCAAATTGAATCAGAATTAACATGTTTTTATGTTCATTCGGATTGAGAGGAGTGAACGGTAGAAATGTGTTTTTGTACTTTTATATAGGTGGGATTCAAACAATTTGGACCTATTTGTAAGTTTTTCTTGGATACGGTGCGCGTTGGGTTACTGATTTATTTTTCAGCAGTCCAGACAGGATTGTACTGGTAGTTTCCTAGCCTTTTGTAGTTTTCAAGCCATAAGTATTAAAGACATTTTTAATCAGTATACAAGATGTAAACGGACCCTTTATGAAGACAATCATTCTGTACATCCAACTAAGTCTAACTCTACGCAAAAAAAGATTGCTGGGAAACATATTTCTTTTTCGGGTGAAAAATCACGGAGTACGGTAGCGCTCAGTATAACGCACTCAAAACGTGATGATGGATGCATTCAATAGTAGGTACAGGGGTCATGGAGGTTTTTAAGTGAAAGGTATAACAATGACAGCTTGTATTTTGTTTTAAAGTTGAACTTTGTCCTTCATCATTCATCATCATCATTTCAGCCCAAAAGACATCCACTGCTGGACATTAGCCTCCCCCAAGTGTCGTCACATAGACATTTTGGGGGGTTTTTCCATAATCGCCTTGCTTGGCAGGCGGGTTGGCGATCGCAGTACGGTTGTTACAAAAGCACAGAGAACGCTGCTGCCCATTCTCTGGCAAATCCCTTAGTCGCCTCTTACGACACCCACGGGAAGATATGGGTTGGTGCTATTCTTTACGTCCGACACCATACAGAGTAAGAGATTGTCCTTCAATATCTCCGTAACTAGAAAGATACCAGGTATTTTCAAAAAAAAAAAAAACGCTATGACGGGGAAAATACGAGCCTTGCAGATTCGTTAAGTGTCTTTTTTAAACCCATTATAATGAAGTATTCATCAACTTTGCCTTAACCTTCCAACATTCCAAGTACCTTTACAGAAAAACGCTAAAACACGACCATTCCAGTTCTCACAAACCCATAAAATATGTACAGTCAAGGAAACCTTCCTTCGACATCGTCAAAAACTTCCACTTCTAACTGAAAAGAAAAAACCTATTCTAGAACAGTCCAATTGAATTTGGTCGTAAGCGCGCTATCTGTGGCTGATACAATTATCCGATAGACGGCAGGCGGTCTGTTGTGGCGTCGCTTGATTCAGATGCCTGCGTTAAATTAAAATGAATCTAGTTTGCCTGTGGTCCCGTTTTAATTACGGGCTACATTTTAGTTGATGCGTACTGGTGGTTGACGGTATATAGGTTAATGTTGGTGATATTGGCTTCAAAGTGATGCTATTAAGTTTGGGAGCTTGCTAGCCGAATAGTTCTCTCGAGATTGTCACTTGTTCGAATGAGATACCGTGGCCCTAGAATACAAACTGATAGGAAGGAACATGGATGGGTTTTTATGAGCCGTCTTAATAGACAAAAAGTGTTTTACCAGACACACAGGGTTTACACAAACTGTACAGGCAGAAGTAGCTAGATTGGACTTCACACAGCATTATCTTCTTTTTGTAAACCAGATTTTTTTCGTGTGTTCATACCAAAACCATAATCGAGGCAAAACAAAAATAAATTTGGTTAACAAGAAGACGTTGGTAAAAAATGTGCAACACATGATTAGAAAACTTATAAAGATTAGGACTAATTTCAATAACAAAACTGAACGCAGTTAGAATACTAAACTGCGTTCAAGAGTCGGCCAGGTTTTCATCGCTATAGAATGTTTTACTAAGTTCCATTGATGAAATTCGCTGTAAACATTTGTTTCTTGTATCTCTTAAAGAATCAAATACACCCAAATAATCTGATCCAAATAGTAAGAAAAATGATGATATCCGTTCGGAGGGCTTCCCAACAAAACGCTTGTAATCTTTAGAGCGAGCCTCTTAATCTTTGTGCGAAGTGATCCGTGAAATGGGGCCATCGGCCAAATATAGAAGGAATGAAGATCTTTTGTCTATTGAACCTATCGGTTGATCCCCTGTTTACACTCAATTTGAAAACGGGATTATGTTATCATGTGTTTGTTAAGTTATTACGGTTAGATTTGAGAAACTGATCTTACTTTTATCTCAGGTACATTTTCGGTTTCGGGTGGGATTTTAGGTTTTTTTTAGGTTCATTTTCGGGGCTCTGCCCTGCTTGGGCTGAGCACCGCCGTGTCCTCGTGGTGATTGGCGGCGGCGACCTCTCGCGTCCGGCCCTGGTTCAATCCATGGTCCGGAGCGAGACGGAATGGGAAGCCGTCGCCTCCTTCTGCGAAGCAGTCATGCTAGCGAAGGAGGTGGCGGAACGTGAAAGGGAGAGAACCTCACGTCCCAGCCGCCGCGGGAGACGCCCCGGGCGTCGGGGGGCAACCAGTGGCCCCCGGCCACCGTAGGCGTGGGCCTGTGGACGGTGAGTAATGGGCTAGCTCACCGTCCGTCCGTCTTATGACGACAGACCGTGCCGACGGCGCGTTCGTGTTCCACGCGCGCCTCAAGGAGATGTCAGCAAATCGGAAGGGGTCCGAGAGGAACGATGCCTGCCAGGGCTGCGGGTTGTTCGAAAGAGATACCGTGCCCCTGGAACACAAAGGGCTAAGAAGGAACATGGATGGGTTTTAGTCAGACAAGTCTGACACTCCCTTCCGCTCCGCCCAGAGCGGATGAAGTCATTTGATGATTTCCCATCATAAAAAAGGTACATTTTATACAGTGTGTACTAGTAAAGAGTGGTTATATTTTGGGGTGTTACTCAGACCATCAAAGTGAACCGCTTTCTCCATGGGACCAACATCAGCTATTCCATACATTTGGGTCGAATAGGTACTTATTGAAGTTTTGTATGGGACAGCTTATTGTTTTTTCGCGATTACAATATTGGTCCATGGAGAAAGTTATTTAGTTATCAGTTTGATGTTCTGCATCGCAACCTACGAAATATGACTACACCTTTCTGGTACACGCTGTATGTGAAGCCATTTTTATTTATGAACTTACTGTGCGGTATTTAAAACTAATAAAGGTACTAAGTATTCAACTTTCCAACAGCGGTAACGTTGTTGAAAAAATCAAAAATGTATGGGACTGGCACGAGCTACATGCGTAAGTTTCTAAAATACTTGATTGAATTAACAGGCTAAAATATGTGGTAAGAAGAACAAAAAACATTTTAAAACAAACCTGGAGAGATGGGCAAAGATTATAACACACTGGACGCCTGAGGAAGCGCGCGCCGTAGGGGTCGAACGTGGCGTGACGATCTGATCGTGTTTGCGGGGCCAACGTGGCCAGAGATCGCACAGGATAGAAAGGTATGGAAGGAGAAAAGGGAGGCCTTTGCCCAGCAGTGGCACACAATATAGGCTAGTAAAATAAAACTATCAAACTAACATTAAAAAAAAACATCTGTTAACTTAACAACTGTTTGTATGTTTTCGAAAATTCCTTAACATTTGACTCAGTTACTTATCTCTTAATGTAAAGATTACTAAGTAGATTGTGTATGGGAAAAAAATATTTAGCCACCCACGCACGGTCTAACAAAACTATTCATTTTCGTCTAATGATGTGTGAGCCGAGTCGGGAGCATTCAAGGTGAATAGACAGTCTACACCTGATGATAAAAATATGGGATTAAATATAGCTAATGACCTCCAAAAAATATTTTGATTTTTTAGTTAGTGTAGTTTAGCTCCGTTACCAAAAAAATACTCAACACCAAAAAAATTCTATTCAAAGACCAAATGTAGTAAATTATCACCAAATTTTGTGGCAAGGAGAACTTAGGTTGCCAGTGCGAGCGAAGCGAGCTTGGGACATTGGACACCCTGACTCGGACAGGTTAGGTTTGAACGGCGAACTAAGACCTCGCCATCCTCTTCGTGTTAGGTTACATAAACCTTGCAGACAGAAATAGGAGCCCCGCGAAGCGGGGGTATGTGGCAATGCCTTAGTTTGAACTTTGCTTTAATAGGATACCATAATGTACAATTGTTGGTTATAATTTCACATTAAAATGGAGTTTTCATTTTGGTGATCAGTTAGTAAGGTCTTTTTAAGGTTATATTTACTTTATCTGGTGCTTTGTTATAAGCCTAAACTGCACTCCGGCCGTTTTCGCAACTGCGATTTGCAAACAGTTGCGAATTAATTATGTTTATCCCTTGTTCGCAACCAGTTGCAAATCGAGAAAACTTTCTTCTTTACCGTAACTTGATTGCGAAAAAAGAATAAGAACTTCGCAAACTTATATAGTTGCGATGGGAAAAAAGCATTTTTTATTTGGTGAGTATAGAAAAACCCTGTATACAAGGTGTTGTTTTGCATTCTGGTCAAAATCCAGGACGTTGTCACAATAGACATAAATACTCAATATAAATGACGGTACCCAGTTAATTATTAATAAATGCTGTTTTTTTGTTGTATAAGTGTGCCTAACAGATAAGAATACTGTGGCCACTTAACTGTATTTTTAATCGAAATTATTTAATTTTATCGCTGAAATACAAAACTCCACGACGCGCCTCACAACGCCAACAATAGGCACAGATCGCGAAACATCCTCGAAAATAAGATGAGTTCACGTCGGGGCTCACGACGCGAGGAGACGGTCTTTTCAAAGCGCAGCATTAACTTTAAATACCAACTAAATAGCTTGATGTCTCGTGAAACTTTACACAAGCTCCCCCTGATGATCCAAAAATTTCTTTTAATTGATTTGCATCTATTAATTACTTGAGTTTCATTATTTTAAGTAACTAGATCTCGAGTGAATAATAAAATAAATGTTGTTCTTACTAGTCAGCTAGATAGTGATGTATGGCGGATGGTATACAAACTCCCAGAGTGTCAGATTAAAGGTAGCGGTGGAGGCAGCTCGGAGGAGGGACGAGAACACTACAAGACATCTCCGCTGGGATTTTTCTGAGAGACATAAAGCAACGTTGTATGAACACTTTGTTATATTTGGTTATTTTTGTATCAAACCACTTTATGACAGAAGAAAGCAACGTTTTACTATAAATGCGTTGTGTTTTCTTATTTTAAAGCTTCGAAGAATAAAATGATAAAATAAATAAATGGTAAAATATTTAAAAAAACGCCCAAACTTTCCTGGCCAAGCAGAAAATCACAATGACATTTTTGGTAACTTGTAATGATGTATTGTTTGCGTAAACTGCATTAAAACAGACAAAAAAGTTTGAACTCACGAGCCAATCACTTGATTTCTAATAATCTAAATAATATTAATTAGAAAAACCGGCCAAGTGCGAGTCGGACTAGCGCACGAAGGGTTCCGTATCATCATTTATAAAAACGAGAAAAATCACTTCGTTGTATGGGAGCCCCCCTTAAATATTTATTTTATTCTGTTTTTAGTATTTGTTGTTATAGCAGCAACAGTAATACATAATCTGTAGAAATTTCAACAGGCTAGCTATCACGGTTCATGAGATACAGCCTGGTGACAGACGGACGGACGGACGGACAGCGAAGTCTCAGTAATAGGGTCCCGTTTGAACCTTTGGGTACGGAACCCTAAAAACCAAAATCCCAAATGCTGTAAAAATAACTGAAAAACAAAAAACAAGCAGATTTTAAAATTAAATAAAAGTTGGAAGCAGGCGGGACCCACTTTATTTTTAGTTTTTTCTTCTCTGCATCGCACAGTCGGGTATACCCGACTATAAAACTGAATGTGCCTGCACACGTGAAATTTATCCCAAAATACCAGTATATAATCTTAAAAATATTTTTAAGAAAGCTAAGGTGCAACTGAGAACACGACCTAAGTTAGGAGGGACGTCACGTATCGGAGGACGTTCGAGAGTTCACCAAGCACGCTACACGCTCCACTGATCGTAGCGTGACACACGGACTTTTCAATTTAGATTATATTAGAGCTGTAAAAGACACTGGAAGTTTGCTGTTGTTACTTTGAAAAATTGCATTTAAATTGTGTGTCTAGAAAGGGCAGCTCCGATTTTAAGCGCCAAAAGTCTTGGACAATTTCTTCGCCTAGCAGTGCTATGATTTCATGGCAGGTGTAGCACTGTCACAGGCATTACGTAGCACTGACGTAGGCATTGCGTAGCACTGTCGTAGGCATTGCGCTGCACTGGGTAGTACTATCATACGCATAGGCATTGCGTACCACTACTACGAGCGTTGCGTAGCACAGTCGTAGACATTGCGTAGCACTGTCGTACGTATTGTCGCACGCATTGCGTATCATAGTCGTAGGCATTACGTAGCACAGTCATAGGCATTGCGTAGCATTGTCGCACGCATTGCGTAGCATTGTCGTAGGCATTGCGTAGCACTGGGTAGCACTATCATACACATAGGCAATGCGTATAACTACTATTAGCATTGCGTAGGACAGTTATAGACATTGCCAAGCCTTAATATCAATAGTTCTTTTCAATATGATCCAAAAAAACAATTTTGGCGTATTCCAAATCACCGGTGTCCAAAAATACACGGCGTATTAAATGATTGTTGGGGAATCCTTTAGTGCAGACGGATTGATTCTGCGGTCACCATTACGGTATCCGTTTCTACGTCCGTTTTTGGCAAAGGCCTTTGTGCAGTGACACGTAATATACACTACCGTTCAGTTTTAGTAGAACATTGATCAAAGAACAATGTTAATAGGTAGTGTAGTTCGTTTAATTCATTGATTTCTCATTTAACCGTATTATAATGTCTACACACATAGACAGACTCAAGCCTTATTCCCATGGCGGTAGGCAGAAACTTCAGAACGCCTCCTAGCAGCTAGGATCCATCTGGTCATACACTCAAGTCAAACTGTAAGAAAAACAGTGCACATGTCCTCCTGGGGCGTCCCTCCCAGTGTTCCCACTCACATCTGCCCTATATAGATCCTCTCAAAGTGATTAAACCACCTGAGTATCACTTTTTATTTTTTGTTACTACACCTTCATATACTTCTTTTTTTAATTCACATCTTCATTTGTACTTCCATTAATAATTTGCCTAGTAAATATCCTTCTTTCAAACTGCATAAGTTCTTCAACAAACACAATTTCATCCCTTTACTAAACTGACGTTCAATAATGAGCTGAATTAATTAACGCCACTCCATCTAACAATTTGATCAAACCTATTAAGCTTGTTTTCCAGTGTAAAACGTTTTGCTATAAAATGTGAGAAAAACAAAATGCAAATCGGTTATTTTGCGATGAAAAATAGATTGTGCAATGTTACAACTTTGTATGCAGTAATAGGACTGGGGAGGGAAGAGGGGGGAGGGAAGATGAAGTGAATGATAAGATAGTTGCTACATAGAGTTGTGAGGGTGAAAATTTTGCCCTAAATATTGGACTTTCATTGTCCTTTGGACCGACGATAGACCATTGTTGGGGAATCTAATATTCGATAAAAAATAGTCATGTTTATTAGTATGTTAGTTTTAACTGTAGTATGCTCATAATTTTTCTGGTTTTCAGAATATTCAGCACAAGTAAAGTTTACTCTGTGAAAGTTTTCCTTATCCCCCAATTGCCACATTCATTTAATCTGAATCGTTCGTTCCTTAGCTTTTGCTGTATCCAGTCAGAGTCCAGAATATTTTCCCTGATCCTGGGATACACCACCTCTCTTGCTGGTAGCCCCACCACTAACGCAGTTAGCCGAGCACCGGCGACCGTTATTAACAAGAAGTCGACTCGTTTGCCCCACGACTGCCGACGAGGCCGCGTCGGCTGTACTATGGCGACACTGTTGTTCTACGTTGTACTTGTTCATCGGGAGCGTTATTAGTATTTAGGTTTATGTTTTAATCTTACAAGGGAAAATGGTCTTTAAGCCACGCTTAGAGCTATGGCATTTTCTTATAACATTTTTGCATTTTCATCGCTCGGTTTAGAGCCAAGATTTCAAAATTCAACAGTACTATTTTATCAATAAGTAATTTAGACGACGCATGTAGCCTAGTGTTTGTGCCGTACGATGAAAATGCGTGTAAGATTTATATGTGCAATCTTGGCAATTTTATCTGATTCTTGATTGACACAAATTTCATTAATACTGACTTCTGATAAACCGAGTTAACCGCGACAAGTCAACGTTGAAGGACAGGTTTTTCATTGCGAGAGTTTTAAAGGCAATTCTATTTTTAATTGCTTGAAATTTTATTTCTTAAGTGCCTCATACAGATTTTGCAAATTTAGCTACTGTGCTCTTGTGTTGTAAATTCAAACAAATGTGTAAGAAGAGTGTTATTTCTACATAAAATATTTTTTTAAATCTAAACAAAACTTTTGAATCCGCAGTTTTCTTTTCCTATCTTAAATTAAGCTCAATCAGCAACATAATAGTGGCGTTGTCTGTAATTAGCTGGTATGCTAGCGTTCAGTTCAGATGGTAGGTGGGGCCACGGTCCTCCTGACCGTTTTCAGTCATGGCGGCCAATCTCAGTGGAGATATTATAGTTCTTAAGTACGTGCGCAGACACAGGTGCACTCTTTCGCCCCTTACTGTCTAATGCGATGGGATGGCCCGCCAACACGACCTGAGAGAGATCACCAACGACTTAACATGCTTTCCGAGGCATATCATACCGCCAGCATGTAATTTCCGAGCTGCTACCGAGAAACTAACGCAATTAACCCAATAACATTTTTTACCAGAACCGGGAATCGGACCCCACGCTCAGCAGTCGAGTTTACGACCAAGAGAACAATGGTGGTAGGTAATAGTAGGTAGTAGGAAATGGCGTGCACCGAGTACTAACCTCGCAAGTAAGATCGCGTGACTGAGGTGCCAAGTACAGTCAGCTGCGGGGATCGCTGATTAAACAATGAATCAATATTTTTTGCTATCTTGCGTGTCACGATAATAGGACAGGGTTAGTAATGCAGAATGAAAACATGATGGTAATGACAACTGTTGAGTGAGTTAGACGTGCTGATCTCTTTTCGTTTAATTAGGGAAATTTGCGAGCGGTAAGTTTTTTTTAAATGAAATATTACAAAACTGACTTTAAAACATTTTTGTGGCACCTCAATTTCATCATAAATCACAGACTTCATGGTTGTTTTATGGAAAAAAATATGTATTGTCTCTTACTTACCCCAGCTTAACTCTTCACATAGTTTGTTATATTAGTTTGTCCCACTCATATTATGTGCATTCATTCAAAACAACAATGATTTATGTAACAATATCTTAGTCTCCTAAAATTGAGCCTATAATCCCAAAATTGATTTAATCAAATTCCACATGCAGTTCAGTTGGAATTTAGATTGCACCGAATGCTAACAACATGAAGTCATTGCACGAATTGCACCGACGACTAAGTTCGTATTATTCGTATCATACGATAATGGTATCAAAATCAAACATTTAGACCATTTTTTTCATACCTCCAAAACATCACGCCTGTAATCACCGAAACTTTAGGCAGAGGTGGACTAGTACCGACACCCACATTATGCTAGTTATGTTTTAAATTACATTTAAGTCTGACATCCAGTCTAACTAAGGGGTATCGTATTACCCAGTAACTGGGTTGTGGAGGTTAGATAGGCAGTCGCTTCATGTAAAATACTGGTACTCAGCTGCATCCGGTTAGACTGGAAGCCGACCCCAAGATCGTTTGGAAAAAGGCTAGGCAGATGATGATGTGATGTTTTAAATTTCCTTTAATAGGAGGACGAGCATATTGCTATCAACCGGGTTCAAATCGAAACTGCCTGCAACTGAGAGTTTCTTAATGGCAAAATCCAATAACATATTGTCCGACCTGCAGACTATGCTAACCTCGAACCTCATGCTCAACAGCCATGCTTGCGACCACAAATTGTGACACAAAAAACATACTTGTAGTGGTGTCAGAACCAGTATTTGACCAAAATAACTCGTTTTACATATATTATATTGAATATCGCAAAACAAGCGTTGATTAAGTGAAACATTCGCATTAAAATTAATTAACAATCCTGACTAATTAACGGTATCTGAATATGAATGTATTCACGTACATTCCTCGCACATGATATTTGTTGAAGCACTCCGATAGGTCCCTAATTGGCTGCCGTCAATGTATTTAAGTATTAAATCTGTACATTATTAATTGAATAATACTGATTAAATTACGTTCAAATTGTATAACGGTTTTTAGTAGGTGCAAGTTGAAATTAACTATACGTCGGTTACTGCAGTGCATACTTGTGTCGTTGTTTTAAATTTGGTCACTAACTCCTTTACTTAAAGCAATATGGCTGCATATGTTGGCCATAAGCGCATTGAAACCCATATTTTTGTTGGGGTACACAAATATTAGGCCAGGTTCAAAGCCTAGGTCGTTGCGACTTGCGTAAAGCGAAACGCGCGTCCGTCGCATGTTTCTTTCTCCTGAGTACTATCGATCCACAAATGGCATCACCATGACTCGCAGTATGCTCTAAATGTTCATCTTATCCGGTTGGTGGTACAGGTGTCATATTATTTTATGTAGATTATTATTCATCCCCACCACAATGACGTAATTTATAAAAAGGCAACACATTAGTGCGGCCGACTGTAGCGGAAACAATCGCGTACTTCCGCGGCGGCGGCGTAATGTTGGAGCTCGTGGAATTATCGACAACCTCGCTGTACGGGGCTGCGGTTAGACCGAGAAAATTGGAATCGCATTCAAGAATTAAAATAAATTGTTTATTTGGGAAATTGAATGAGAAAAAACAACCTGAAACTCTGTCTTGACCACAAAGTTTCAAACGGAACTGTAGTATTTCAAAAGCAGACGACTTAATATAGCTTATTACGTCAACCGTATAGAGATCTGAAGAACTTTCTTAAACCTGTTTATTCCTAAGATTCCTGATAACCATAAAATTATATTTAATTTGAGTTCAATGTTTTTCTCATTTTTCTCTCTCAATTTGTATAATAACAACTCAGAACTTAAAGTAACAGGTTTAAAATTATTTCAAGACATCTTACGATAAAACTAATTACTTTATAATATTAAAATTAATTGCTGAATATTCAAAGTCGTACCATTAATGTAAATCAGGCTTCGACGGTAATACCTTTTATTCTTATAAACGACCTTTATGAATTTAATATCTACAATTTAAACAGAAATGTCGTTAGTTATGGAGATTTAGGTCTCACTTTATTATAATAACAGAATTAAAAATATAAATATTAATCTTCGTTTGAAATAAATTAGATAAATCATAGTTGTTGAATGCTGGGGTGTTCGTCCTGTTTTCATTTTTAATAAAGTTGAATGAATTTAAGTTAATCTTTTTGAACTCAGCCAGACATATTATTTTGTAACTTATTTGAAATGTAGTCGAGAATGTAACTGAGGTTTGTCTAATTTCCGAATGATTTTATTTTAAAATGTCTTAAACATGTTTAAATAACAATGAAACCTGAAGTTATGAGTTAAAAAAAGTATCAAATAATTGTAAAGCAATTTTAGAATTGCAATTAACAAACGCAAGCCTGGCTCTCGGTCTAAGTACAGTAACCATGCTTTTGTTTAATGATTGCGGAACTGGGTCGGACAGGTCGGCTCACTTGTGGACTTTTCCGTGTAAACATCCACTAACACTCATTACGATGCCCTGTTTCGCGGAACCTATATTTATTTCATGTTTTAACACATTT
This sequence comes from Cerastis rubricosa, assembly GCA_949152445.1. Classification (NCBI taxonomy): domain Eukaryota; kingdom Metazoa; phylum Arthropoda; class Insecta; order Lepidoptera; family Noctuidae; genus Cerastis; species Cerastis rubricosa. The sequence goes on along the minus strand of OX424531.1, from coordinate 23,430,249 downwards.
TACATCAAATAAACTGGGCTTCAAACTATAAGTACATCTAAAATAATAATAAAATATGTACAAGTCTCAAAATTAAAGGTCGTCAAAAAATTCAATCTAAAAATAATTTATTTTAAGTTTATTTTGCTTGGATTATTCTCTCCTTGTAAAGACGTTACTGACAGTATTTTCTTATGCTAATACGAAGATCGTCTAAATAACATAACTTTTACAAACGTACCTACTATTTTAATTGCTTCAATTACCTGCCCTACGTTTTTCTAGTTAATATAAAAAAGAACAATAACTGTTATTTAAACAAAGTGGAATGGCCTGGTTTAAGTAGTTTAGCACTTTCTCTAGGAATTCTAACCTTCTACTGTAGAAGGTTAGAATTCCTAGAGAAAGTAGGCCATGTTCATAATTCATAGTTTCACTAAATAAAATACTGTTTTTTATAATTACTGTTCTTATTCATAGATCTTTGACAGTCGTTACGGATTGTCTCTCAGAAGTCGGAATGGTCTGGCAGGCAGTTTTGGGGTATCGGGTTATCCAGCTACCTACCTTGTGGAAGTCAGACAGATAGTTCCCCCATGTAAAATATTGGTATTCAACTTCATCCGGTTATACTGAAATATACATAATACATAATTGGAAAAAAGCTAGCCTGATTTTCATCAAACTGCAATTACATGAATAAACAGAAATTAACCCAGTCAGAGCAACTAACACACTAACATAGAAGTAGTAGCTCGTGACGTCACTCACCTAACTCGTTGACCGCATCGCGAGCTAGTTTCAGAGCAGCTCCTTGCTGAGATTAGAATCCATTGGAAGCTGGGCTGTTGGAGTGTTGGGTTGGGGGACGCGGGAATAGAAACAGAGGATCAAGAAAACGCTTGAGAGGAAATTGTAGGCAGTTGGATCAATAAGAGGATGTGAGAGTGTTTTTTTTTTAGTTTTAAAAAGGAAATTAATATAAATCCATTATTTGAAACAAGGTTAGGTGGTAGTGGTGGTGGTTAGGTGTTTATGTTTACACAATTTTACTATAGAACATTGATAGCTACAATTTTATTATACTGCGGTAAAGCTATCAACGCCCAACTACCAAGAAGAAAGATTCCAAAATTACATAATTGGCAGACGTAACTGAATATTCTATCAGTAACATCTGTGTGGTGTCGCTTCTGTGTGGTGTCGGGCGTAAAGAATAGCACCATCCCATATGTCGCCGTGGGTGTCGTAAGAGACGACTAAGGGGCTTGCCAGAGAATGGGCAGCAGCGTTCTCTGTGCTTTTCTAACAACCGTACTGCGATCGCCAACCCGCCTGCCAAGCGTGGCGATTATGGCAAAACCCCCCTTATGTGGCGACACTTGGGGGAGGCCTATGTCCAGCAGTGGACGTCTTGCGGCTGAAATGATGAATGATGAACTGAATATTTAACAAACCAAATAAATAAATCGTTTATAAAACTTTTATTAGTTCTCCCCCAAACCGTCCTTTTCCGTTCTTTTCTAAGACTGACCGCCACCCTATACTAAGAACGCCTACCTCATTATTTATAAAATCAAACTTTTTGTGGAGTTTCAAACTAAAAGAGTCTTGGAAGGAAATCTTCAAAATAAACGTCACCTTAAAGTACCAAACAATAAAACTACGAAACTAGTTACTATTGGGTTTGAGTTTCCGTTTGAAGCTAGGCTTTAGAAGTTACTTTTGTTTTAAATATTGTCGAAATAATCGATTTCAAAATAAATGGCGAAAGCAACTTGGGCACTTTAAACATTTTTGACAAAAACACATTTTTGTGTTTGTGTCAAAAATGTTTCGACCAAAAGGCTAATCGCTATGCTCTCATCACTATGTTCGTTCCTCAGGGCTGTGGTCAAGTGGCTACTGCGACGAATCTTCACAAGTACGTACCTCGATCCTATCGCGGACCAACTTGTCCTTTTAATGTACAACTTAGTTATCAGTTTGAAATGAGTTTAAATTTCAGAAATAGCAGGATGTGAGATTCAATTCAGAAGGTGCACTTTATGTGGTATTTGACGTTAAGTTCTCGATCACAGACCTAAACTAAATTAACTGGCAACATGAACAGAACGAGAAATCTGACCACATTTTCTTCAGTCCGAATTTGGTAACTGCTGGATTAAAAAAAAAACTCAAATCTGTACGTCAGTCTTATCTATATGCATATAAATTACGCGTCACGTTGTTTGTCCGGGATGGACTCCTAAACTACTTAACCGATTTTAATCAAATTTGAACACCGTGTGGAGTTTGATTCAACTTGAAAGATAGGATAGCTTACATTTAAATTTATAGTCGCAATATTTGTTTAATTTTTGACTGTCACAATAATATTACTAGGCTATATATCATCACGCTGCGACCAATAGGAGCGGAGCAGCTATGAAAAATGTTGCGAAAACGGGGAAAATGTGACGCAGACGAAGTTGCGCGGGACAGCTAGTGTTATTTATATTTGCTCTCGGCTTTTCAGTTTCTTCCGCATGAAACAGCAAAGTATGTTGAAATCCTAGTGTTATGCTGCATTTGCATTTGACAAGCTTTTTTGACTTTGTTCATTCTAGTTTTAGAATGGTGTCCAAGTTAATGAAGCCATATAGAAGAGTTGAAAATCCAGCGTTTTTTTTTTTATAAATGGGCCTACTTTATATTCTTCGTTGTGGTAGGTTAGTGGAATTTCGTAAAGCAGTAGTTTAAATTGAATCGTCACTACTCTGATGGATTTAGTGCTCAAAATGTTTCATCGAGAGTTTTATTTTAGAGTTCCGTATAATAAATAAGCTTAATGGATTTTTCCTGAAATGATAGTTTTTTTCATGACTTTACCGATCCCAAAATGGTGAACAAAAAAAAATGTAAAGGAAGCTTCATATCCTCGAATGAACAAAGACGCTAGTAACTCGCATTCGTTAGTATCCTTAAAGAGACACCTTAAAAGTTTTAAGCGACCATACTACATATAACAACTGCTGTTGAACCATTAAGAATAGGGCATTCATTTTCCTCTTTATTTGCTTTTAATAACACTATTAAAATCAAAACAATAGACTATTAAAATATACTCCTTTGTTCTCCCGCATTAAGTACACAGACTCATAAATTCTTAAGAACCAAACCATTTTATGAAGACGACGACAGCGTTAATCTGAGCGTTTTAACTGCAAACAAAATTGAAATTTTACGACAAAAACATTGTATTTGTCATAATAATGGCGGTGATAATAAAAGATGGCCGCCGTAAAACTCAGCTGATATTAAGGTATGAATGACTTTGTAGGTACGTTTCGAAATTGTTATTGGATATCTGTTGGAAGATAATATGGGACTTACCATAACTGGTGAAATTTGGATGTACTAAATATTTTGCCAAAACTTTCAGTGATAACAGGCGTAATATCAGGTATGTTGAGAGTCAGTTTTGTTACTTTCAGTTTTTTAAGATTTATTCAGTTAATCTGGCTCTCCAACAATGAGTATACCAAACATATATAGGAAAACATTTCCAACTTAATCAGGAGATAAATATTTTATTTTATAAATGTTATAAGGTCATTGTTAACCTTAAATTATCTTAATTGTCAGCCAATTATTGTTATTGTAAACACTATCAAATTAGGTAACTCTGAAATGATAGACGTAAATGGGAGAAAAAAAAGAAAAACTAAAGTAATTTTTCAGATGAACACTTTCGTATTCAGACATCAAATTTAAAAATGCACACCAGCTGATAATGGCCTCATTAAACGCACTCACAATCCGCCTATGTAACAAGATGCCAAGCAATTATCCAAAACGCCTTAACGAAACACACTAACATATGCGAATTACCAAAAAGAGTAATTTTCCCTTTCTATTAACGAGTTTAAACCTTTCGTTAATGAGTTTAAAGTGTGAATTGCGGCGGCAATGTGGGTGCTATCGCAGAATTTGCGACGATGCGACTTTTATTGCAACGTCGGCTGGAGCTAAGTGTGGTCGGACCGAGGCCGGGGGTCGACGGGACCAATGGATGGCTGCTCCGGCTTTCGACAATTATTCGAACGGTTGCAAAAATATGTTAGGAATGGGAGCTTTGGGTGGATTTTATTTTTGGACTTATGGAACGACAAAAATGATAAGGAAGAATTTGATCGCTTCCTTCAGTGACTGTGAACTTTATAAATTGTATTTTATTGTGTGTGTGTATTATTTTGGATATTTTTTTTATTTCAAGCAGAAAGTTAAGCTAATACAGATTCTCGGATCTGTCGACTGATTTGTGGCAGTGTGATATATATTTTATGTAAAAAAATGTGAAATCTACTATTTTCTAATGTAGAAATCTACTCCTAGTAAAAAATAGGCCTGCAACCGTGTGTATACTAAAAAAATCTCTTCGACAAATTGAAATGTCGTTCTTTGAAAATCTTTGAGGAAATATAGTATCCTCACAAGCTTTCATTGTAGGATATTACTGTCTGATCGGGGTTTACTTTTATGCCTTTTCTGGCTACGCCACTGCACCTCGTAGACAATCTACTCCGCGCCGTAGTCATAATGTAGCCAAGACAATTTGGAAAGACTACGGCGTAGCAGGTTCTAGGATATTTTTACATTCAATATTATTACTTGGTGAACCTAACTGTTTTATGAGCTAGTGGCTTAGTGATTTATTTATTGTTAAGCAAACATGGGCAAAGGCAGAGTGATTCATTATTTAAAAAAGATTATCTAAATGCTCGCAAAAGATATACTTAACAGGTATACTTACCATTTAGTTTTATAACATATACGGGAAGTAAATATGAATATTATAAAAAGTTTGGATGAATGGAGTAATCTTCGGAACTACTGATCTTTGCTTGCGAAAATTCTTTCATGAATGAGAAGCTACGATTATCGCCAGGTACGGGCCTTAAAATGTTCCCATGGGATAATTTAGGACTGTAATGCGAATTAATTCGCGGGCAAAAACGAATGCAATAAAATTTGGTAGTAACAAATAACAAACATGAGCTCCCCATTAAAATAATAATAATCATCATCATCATCATTTCAGCCGAATGACGTCCACTGCTGGACATAGGCCTCCCCCAAGGTTCGCCACATTGACATTTTGGGGGGTTTTGCCATAATCGCCACGCTTGGCAGGCAGGTTGGCGATCGCAGTACGGTTGTCACAAAAGCACAGAGAACGCTGCTGCCCGTTCTCTGGTAAGTCCCTTTTTTTTTTTTCGGATGGGAAATCATCAAATGACTACTTCCGCTCTGGGCAGAGCGGAAGGGAGTGTCAGACTTGACTGACTAAAACCCATCCATGTTCCTTCTTAGCCCTTTGCGTTCCAGGGGCACGGTATCTCTTTCGAACAACCCGCAGCCCTGGCAGGCATCGGCCCTCTCGGACCCCTTCCGATTTGCTGACATCTCCTTGAGGCGCGCGTGGAACACGAACGCGCCGTCGGCACGGTCTGTCGTCATAAGACGGACGGACGGTGAGCTAGCCCATTACTCACCGTCCACAGGCCCGCGCCTACGGTGGCCGGGGGCCACTGGTTGCCCCCCGACGCCCGAGGCGTCTCCCGCGGCGGCTGGGACGTGAGGTTCTCTCCCTCTCACGTTCCGCCACCTCCTTCGCTAGCATGACTGCTTCGCAGAAGGAGGCGACGGCTTCCCATTCCCTCTCGCTCCGGACCATGGATTGAACCAGGGCCGGACGCGAGAGGTCGCCGCCGCCAATCGCCGCTACGAGGACACGGCGGTGCTCAGCCCAAGCGGGGCATAGCTCCACAGTGTGCTCCACCGTGTCCTCCGGCCGATCCTCGCAGTGGTGACACCCGGGCGTTTCCTCCCGCCCGATTCGGTGCAGGAACCTCCCGAAACAACCGTGTCCGGTGAGGACCTGCGTCAGGCGGAAGGTGAGGGCGCCGTGGCGCCTCTCTAGCCACTCCTCAAAGAGGGGACTTATCGCCACTATTGTGGCGTGCCCTGCACGGGGTTGCGACAGTCGCTCTCTCCATGTCGCCATGAGATCGCGCCGGAGGTCTGTCCGCTGAGCGACAATTTGCCGCGGCAGCGGAGTTTCCCCCCGGCGTAGTGCCTCCGCGCGCCATTCGTGCAGGCACGCGAGGACTATCGCCTCCAGATCCCATGGCGGCAATCCGGCCAAGAGGCTCGCCGCCTCGCCGGAGATCGTGCGGTACCCCCGGATCAGCCTTACGGCTACCACCTTCTGGGGCGCGTTCAGGTAATGGGCGGCTCGCCGCCTCAGAGAACGCGCCCACACCGGGGCCCCGTAAAGGGCCATGGACCGCACGACCCCCGCGTAGAGCCTGCGGCAGGAGGCGTTTGGACCCCCCAGGTTGGGCAAGAGCCGCTTGAACGCAGCCCCTGCCCGTTCCAGTTTGGGAGCCAAACGTCGGAAATGCTCCACGAAGTTCCACCGGCTGTCGAGGACAAGCCCTAGGTACCTCAACGTCGACTCGACGCCGATGGGAACCCCTCCTACCGTCAGTATGGATCCCGACGGTGGCGCATTCCGAGGCCCATGAAAGCACATGGCCTCGGACTTGTGCAATGCCACCTCGAGACCCAGTTGCCGGATTCTCTCCACGACTATCGCAACCCCGCGTGTCATAAGTTCGGCCGCCGCCTCGTGCGACCTCCCTTGTGCCAGCACCAGCGTGTCGTCAGCGTAGCAAACTACACTGACACCGCTAGGGAGGTCGGCGCGCAGCACCCAGTCGTAGCCGATGTTCCACAAGGGCGGCCCCAGAACCGATCCCTGTGGAACACCGCACGACATCTCTCGCCGGTTCCATTCTCCGGTGCGACCGGGGTAGATGACGGCCCTATCCGTCAGGTAGTCCCCGACCACACGACGAAGGTAGGTCGGCACCCGGTGATACCGGAGTGCCTCCCTAATGCAGCTCCAGGGCATGGTGTTGAAGGCGTTGGCGATGTCAAGAGACACCGCCAAGACAACCCCACCCCTGGACACCGCATCCCCCGTCGTGAGAGCCCTCACGCGCATGATGGCGTCCACCGTCGAGCGCCCTCTGCGGAAACCAAACTGGTGTTCCGCCAGATCCGGCCCCATCCCCACAAGGTGCCCGGCGAGGCGGTTAGCAATGACTCTTTCGAAGAGCTTGCCCACCTCGTCGAGCAACACAATGGGCCGGTATGCGGACGGAGAGTCCGCAGGGCGCCCCGGCTTCCGGATGAGGACCAGCTTCCCCGTCTTCCAACGAAGCGGGAACTGGCCTCTCTCCAAGCATGCGCTTAAGAGCCCTTCCAGTCGGGGCCCGAGAGCCTCCGAGGCCAGGACCCAGGCTTTGCCAGGCAAGCCATCGGGTCCCGGGGCGGTATTTTTGGCTTTAAGCCTGCCTACCGCCGCTCTCAGGTCTACCCCGGTCACTTCCGGAATGTCGTCATCGTCCTCGATGTGGTCCGCTTCCGGCACCGCAAGCGGCGGAGCCATAGGCGGGGGAGGATGTTCCCCTCGCAGAGGGAACAGAGCGCTCACCACGTCCTCCACGAGCTGAGGGCGGAGACTCTGCGTCAGCGGGGGGGCCCAGGTGCGGAGTTTGTCCCGCACCATCTTGTAAGGGCGCCCCCACGGATCTCTGTCGAGAGTCTCCAGCATCTCCTCGCGGCCCAGGTCTCTGGCCCGCTGGACAGCCTCCTGGAGGGCGGTCTTCGCTGCTCTGTATCCCTCGTACAGCTCCGCCTCAATGGCTGCCGCATCCGGAGGGCGGATGCGGAGCCTGCGATGCCTGGCGTACGGGTGCCGCGCGGCAACGCACGCCTCGCGCAGAGACGTCAGCTCTTGCGACCACCAGTACACCTGACGCCGGGCGCTTCCTGGCCGAACTCGGGGCATTGCCACGTCGCAAATGTCGGACATGGCCTCCTGGAACCACCCTGCCTCGTTGTTAATGTCGGCAGGCCTGTTCGGTGATGTCACCCAGGCCTGCACTATCGAGGCTTCCAGGAGGAGCTCCCGGTCCAGCTGCTTCAGCGCCCAACGCGGACCACTCGGGGCCTGTAGGACCGGCGCGCTTGAGTCCTGGGCGGAGACATCAAACCGGATGTACCGGTGGTCGGAATAGGTCTCCACCCCCTCCATGACGCGCCAGTCAACGACACGCGGTGACAGAGCGGGGCTAGCGAACGAGATGTCCACCACCGACTCGCCCCGCATCCGCACACACGTGGGGACAGAACCCCGATTTAGGACGACCAGGCCCGCCTCCAGAGCCCAGTCCTCCACCATCCTACCCCGCACATCTGTGCAACGAGAACCCCAGGCCAAGTTTTTGGCATTGAAGTCCCCGAGCACAAGCACGGGGAGGGAATAGCTTCGGATGACGACACTCAACTCCATGAGGGAGTTGTGGAACTCGGCGAGAGTTCGGCTCGGGGAGAAGTAGACTCCCGCTACGACGATCTCCCCGAACCGTGCTGCTACGCAGCCCTGACCCTTCCTGACACTTTCAAGGGTCGGGGTACCGGCGGCGGCCGACGAAATTATGACCACTGAGCCGCTCAGGTCCTCCACCCAGTCTTCCCTGGGCGGGACGAAGTACGGCTCAGCGACCACGGCGACGTTAATCAACCACTCCGCCATACTCTGGAGCAACAGATCCTGAGCACAGCGGCAGTGGTTGATGTTCGCCTGGAGAAGGCGTAATGGGGCCATTATTGGCACTCCATTTCAGCCCCCTCCCGGGCCCCCTGTGAGGGCCCTGCAACAGATGTTGCAGCGGCAGTACTGGCGGCAGCCGCGGAAGCGACGGTGGTGGCAGCTGCGGCGGTGGCAACGGTGGAGGCGGTGGCTGCGGGCCTTCCCTTGCCCTTGGCCCTGGTGGGTGGTGCGCAGGCCCTGCCCCTGCCCGGTGATCGGCTGGTTTGCCTGCTGCCGCACATGCATTGCAGTGCGGCATGGCGGTGCAAGCCGCGGCCATGTGACCGGGCTGACCGCATCGGAAACAGTCGCCGCTGCGGTCCACCTCCGAGGAGCACCGACAACTCACGTGCTGCCCCACGAGGCACCGGTAACACCTCAGAGGTCGGGGTTCCAGCAGCTTCACCTGCGCCGACACCCAGCCCACCAGGAGCCTTCCAGCCTCCACAATTGTTCCGGCCGCCGTCACAGGGCAGCTTACCGTGACAGTTCGCATGCCCGAGTGGTCCGGACGTAGAGTGCCTGCCCTTACCTGCTCGGCAGGGCACCCACCGGTCCTGGCGACGGCGGCAACCACCTCCTCCTTGGTCACTGAGTCGTCCAGACCCAGGATGCGCATGTCTGCGCATCTGACGGGCCTGGACACTCGGACCTCGTCCGCATCTAGGGACGCTCTGAGCTTTTCAGCCAGAGCGTCAGCGGACAGGCCGCTATTTGCTCCGGGGATCTCCAGCGCTCGAGCCCCTGTCGCGGTGACTTTGAGCCGGAGTCCCCCGGTGATCCCCAGCTCCCCGAGATCCACCGTCGCCTTCGCCTTAGTGAGTACGTCGCGGTAGGACACGCCCCTTTTTTCCGCTTCCGGCTGTAGTGTGATCACTACAGCTGCGGTCTTCGGGGCACGGAGCCTAGCCGCGACGCTTCGCGCCTTGTGCCTGCGCCTTCGCTCCTCGTCCCTGGCCTTTTTTGCCGCCTTTCGCCCCTTTTTCTTTTCCCCGACCACCTGCCACTCGGCTTCGGCCGCGGGAGGATTAGTGGGCGGGGGGGGCGGCGGTAGCTGCAGCCGCCTTGCTGATGGCGCTGGCACATTCGCCGCCTCAGGAGCCGCTTTGCCCTTTTTCTGCTGGGCCGCCGCCTGTTTAGCCGCTGCCGGTTTTGCCGGAGCCGACTTTTCGGTAGGGGCCGCCCTAGCCCCTTAGTCGCCTCTTACGACACCCACGGGATGATATGGGATGGTGCTATTCTTTACGTCCGACACCATACAGAGCAAAAATAATAATAATTATTAGTTCTTTATTTCTCAGACAACAATCGATCCAATGACATACACAATTCCAGATGTTAGTAGACAATTTAACTTAAAAATTATGTTAGTACTTATATTCTACTACAGACAGGGTGTTTTTTATATGAAACCTCATTATGGGGCTTTGATCGATTCTATCAGCAATAACTCTCAAGAGGGTGTTGCTACTGCTCTGCAATCTGCCGAGCAAAGATGCATTCTTTTTGCGCACGACAGCTGAGAAACTGTCTACTCTGGCGTGCGCAAACATTGCAGAAGCACTGCAATATCGTGGCAGTCGCAACAGCGCCCTGAGAGCGTTGTAGTATTGAACACGCAAAGCATTGGCGGCAAATTTAGTACAGCTGATCCATAGGAGGCTCGAGTACAGAGATGTGCAGTATGCTTTAAATAATGTGATTTTGACTGGAACTGTACATCGAGCAAACCTACGGGCCAGCATATTTGCCTGCACCGCCAATGCCCTGCGCTCTCGTTCAACATCCTCATCATCCCTAAGATCGTCAGCAATGAAATGTCCTAGGTATTTGAACTGGCGTACCCGACGAATCAGGACGTCGGTAATTTTAATAGGCGGTAGATTTTCTGGACACTTCTTGTCAACAGCCTTTATAAACCATGAGTTCCGACTTTTTTACATTGTACAATAACCCATGGTCGGCAGCGTAGTTCTCACAGATCCTAACAAATTTTCTGATAATGTGTACAATTAATTCTACGGAACCGTGTTATGAAATATGCTAAGCATGGCATCCCGTCTCACCCACACTACCCTACAGGGTTCAAAGGTTCAAGGTCAATTGTGAACGACCTTGGAATTCAAGGGTATTTTCAGTTGTCGTAATAATTTTAATTATTGTTTGATCTTGAGAGTGTTTTATTGAATTTGTTAGGAAAAAATTACAGTTGTTAGTTGTTATAATGGACTACAATTTTAATATATTTTTTCTAACTTCATCATCATTTTCATCATCATTTCAGCCCAAAAGACGTCCACTGCTGGACATAGGCCTCCCCCAAGTGTCGTCACATTGACATAACATGGGGGGTTTTGCCATAATCGCCACGCTTGGCAGGCGGGTTGGCGATCGCAGTACGGTTGTTACAAAAGCACAGAGAACGCTGCTGCCCATTCTCTGGCAAGTCCCTTACTCGCCTCTTACGACACCCACGGGAAGATGGGATTTTTCTAACTTAATTAATTTTATTTGTAAATTATATGGTTACAATTTTAAAGCAGGAAAAATAACGCACATAGAAGTATTTTCTAGACTATATTTAAAAAATTGGGAGTTTGTTTTCGCCTAAAATATCTAAAAGGCAATTAGACTTGACGGGTGTGAGAAGGGCTCAACGCTAGAGGTTCTTTATACCAAGAGAATGGAATACACACACTTACAGAAAATCTCGATTTTGAATTCATGCAAAAACTCTTGTGTCCCAATTGCTCAATGCCCATCCATCTCATCTGTTATCAACCTGAAAACCCAACTGACCCAACTCTTGTATCAGACGCGCGCTCGTCACCCCTTATAATTAGTTTGTATCCAGTTAAATTATTTCAGTACTGAGCTCACAATATTGGTCCAAACATAGTGCCTTGAGGAACACTTTGTTTAACATCCTGCTCTAGGCTCAATTGGTCCGTTATGGCACTTGGCAGCTCTGCATGGAACCCCACTTCATAGGCCGCTTTTACGTTTATGGTAAGCTAATGAGTTACTTAAAACAGCCTGTGCTTGTTTTATACTGGTAAACTCTTTCATTTGCTTTAGGTTGAGCAAACCAGTCTAGACGTATTTGTTATTGAAAATATAAAAAAAAACGTATAGCATTAATAATAGGGAAATCATATTTTAAATAAACTGAGTGGCAATATAAGCTACTCAGTTTATTTCTCAGAATTATTAACATAATACTTAAATATAACATCATGCCTGTAATCCTCGAAAGAATAAGGCAATAGTGTAATTAAAAGTACACCCAAATTTCGCCAGTTTTGTTGAAATCCTGTCATAGGGGGCGGGCCTATTGCCTTCAGAATAATTTATAAATACATTTAACTTTAGCTCAACCATAAAGATAAAATATAATCGCATTCACATCAAAAAAAGCCAGTACAAATACATTTTGACTAAATGTATTTTATAAAAGCAAAAAAAACAAATAACCTAAATGCAAAAAAACTTGTGTTCAAGAAAATTATATTTAAGCAATCACAAACATAATTAAATTAAATAGTACTTAATTAAAATCCTAATTCGTTTAAACTTCACCTTTGAACTCGTAAATAACTCTCAAGAAGTTTTACAACAATTAAAACTCTTATAAGTAAGAACGAAAGCAATTAAAGTGATACACGCGATGAAAGAAATTAAAGGCAATTTAACACGAAGAAAGTAAATAAATTACTTTCTGCCACAAAGAGGTTCTAAGTAATTATAATTATTGATTATGTTACAAACGTTTAATCTTCTGTATATAAATAAGAACACTATCAAGAAAACCTTGATCGAGGTTTGTCTGGTTGCCAGTCCATTATTCGCTGTTCTTAAATAAAATCTTTTGCAGAAATGCTTCCAATAAATGGGCAGGTTTGCTAGTGATTAGATTCGTACTGCACAATTAAGTATCCACGTTTTAAACAAGTGTTATCCGTACAAATTACCGATCATTTCTCATAATTACACGGCAGATCAGTGTGTGCGGCCCAACACACCGGATTATCATTTGATTGTATTCATTCAAATAGAATCTCGTCTTCCTTTGTTTATTCAAGCGGTTGTTTTGCATTCTCGTCAAATTCAAGGAGGTAACTATGCTTATAATTCTCGACCCGAATCAATAATAAAATAGCTAGGTATTTTTTTAAATTAGGCTTTTTAAGGAAATCGGGAACTGTTAACCACCCGTGTTTTAAACGTGATTCGTCTGATTCTCGCCCTATAACCGCGCTTTCACACATACAAACAATCTCAAACGTTTATTCAATAAGTTCTTATTATATTATTCCCCAAGCCAGGTTAAGGGTGTTTTTCTGGAAGACTGACCAATTTAATTCAATTTAATTGAACAAAAAACAGCAGCATTTTTTTTTTAATAACTTGGTTTCGTAATGTTAATTGATTATTTATGTCTTTTGTGACAACCTTCTAAATTTTGAAGAGGATGCAAAGCAACATCTTGTATAATCTTCACCAAATCGTACTTGAACATAATTGTTATTTATGCTCAGCTAAACTCGTATCAATTTTCTTAGAGGATAAAATCTTAAAATAATCACGGTTATGGTGTAATACTCAGATCTCAGCCTTCCGTATGTTCTAAACCATACCTCTAAACATCGTCGGTCCATCCACCTATTAAGATAAAATCTATACGCTAGAATAAAGGAGCGTATCCAAAAACATCAATCTAGTCTTTATTACCAAAATTCACTTGTGTGGGCCGATTAATGGCGGCTTGGCATACATATAGTTTCCCTTGGGAATGTGAGTAACGTCGACGATCCCAGCTAATAGTTTAATAACACTATCCATGAAACTTCGCAAACCCTTCGATTTTATGGCGATCTGAGATCGAAAATTCAGGGATCAAAGGAAGTTTTTATGGTGTGTTTATTTATAGGTTATTTTGGAAGCGTTATAGGGATTTTTTTCTTTATTGTACAGTGTAGTAGTTGGTAGTAAAAGTAAGTGTTCTGTGAGGGAATATTGGTTTATGGCTTTTGAGGAATGGGTTAATGGTAGTCGTTTAGACATTGTGGAGAGTTTTGGATAGTTTAAGACAGCCTATCAAATTCTGCTTAAAAATTTGGATTCCAGATAGACACCATCTAGATCAATATTCATCTTTCTCTAATAGTATTCCGAAATGATTCTTAATTCTGTAACACTTACTCTCTTAACGTTCACTTTTAACGTTACTACCAGATGATAGTAAATTTAAACTTAAAAACTATGTTCTAAAACCTGAAGGTTCTTTATTCATACAGAACAATAAGTTATAACTCTCTTTCCACCGAATTAAACTGCCAGGGGAGAAGGCGTAGGGCTGGCGTGTGTACCTACATCGATAAGATAACATGGGTAAATAAATTATACTACACTGTTTTATTATAATTATAAAGGAATTATCAAGCAAGTACCTTGTTTGAAAATTCCTCTGACATTTGCATCCCAATATCAACCTTGCCAAAACGTGAATATAGATCACAATGGTAGCATCCCAACTGCAACCTATGTAATTGATATGGTTATAAACATCACTGTGGTTCTGTCAGAGCCGCCAGGTATAGTAACTTTGAAAGGAGTGTACCAAAAGAAATGGGAATGCCTAAGCCTATCAAATGTGTTGACGACATGCAGAATTATCTCAAATTAATAAATAAGCGTCTTTGAATCGAACCCAGACCGGTTCGATTCTCAGGCCCTGGCGGTGTAATTGGGTATTTTCTATCCGAAACTTTCCAGTAGCAACGCGACAACACAATAACAACATTTGTTTTTTCTTTGGATTTTTTGTCACCGACTTCCGAAAGTAAAGTTAGTTTCCACTTATTAGTGTTTTTTGTGGAAGTCAATTATTTGTTTTGTCAGTTGTTTGTAAAATATTTTGACCTTTTAACTGTGGTATCTCAAACAAATCCTTGTCAAGTATCAATTTTACATTAAAACTAGAAATAAAGCCTATGTGTGCCTATCAAATTTGGAGAATTCCCTTAATCTCTCTTCTTCTTCTTAGCGTTTCGATGGCATTCTAAATTGTGTCGGCCCAGAACTGAGCCACTAGTTGGGCGCCCGCTGTAGCGTCCATCAGTTCCTGTAATTTACAAACAGTAGGACACGTAGGACACGATATCAAGTGCACCATCGTTTGTGGAACAGCACCACCATTAACACTCCAGAGCGGAGTCATTAAGGAATCTCCACCTGAGCAGGTTTTCGTTGTTGCGAGTCGACCAACCTGGGTCCGGAGTCTATTTACGTCGTCTATTTTCTGTCTATTTTTTGAGTCTATTTTCGACGGTCAGCCGTGGCAACTCAGGTCAGGGTGCAGCAGGTGGAACGAATGGGTTAGATAAGGATGCACTACTTCGCCACAGCGTTAGTCTCTCCGTAGACCGCTCGCCAGTGAGTGGGGTGACACACTTCAAAAACCTGTTTCGGCTCTAAAGCCTTTGCGACACGAGGTTATTTAGGTGCAGAGGGTTTCGTGTGTCTGAAGCCATTTTGGCTCTTCCATTAGAGCTTGCCACAGTTCTGCGAACTTCTGGTGGCGCTATCCCTGGCAGTGGGTATAGCATCTGTACCGGTGTGATGATCGTTTCATTCAGAGCTGTATCCACTAACTTTCGATCTCTTCATGATCATCAAATCCTGACCTGATGACCATGAAACCACATGGGAAGTATACTGTTTCAAACAATGCCCATAAAATTTTAGGGTTTCCTTTATTTTCTTGGGACCCCATCATCAGGTACTGGAATAGATTTTCCGTCATCAGCTTAGCAGCTGAGCAGCTGTCTTTCCCTATGGAAAAAACAAACGCGTGACGTCACGTGAGACAAAAATCTAGGCTTAAACTTGTAGAGGACCCCCGCTTGAGATACTACCGTCATCACTACCCAAACAAGTTAGTCTGGAAATGTTACAATAATAATTATGTAAATTAAACAATTTACATTAGGTGACTTTTATAATGATAGAATCTCTCGAGACAAACAGTCAGTTTCCAATTATTCTACATTAAAAGGCTTTAAAAATGCCACTGACGCCGCGATTACGAGTTTAGTGGCCACCAACTGGGCCCTAAGAAAAGTAGTAACCATAAGAAAAAATAAGAAGTGCTAGTTTTCTTTGTAATATTTTGATATTGTGGTTCCGGAATATATATATTTTTTAATTCACATAACGTTCTTTTTAGTGTCAAGTACTAGTTTACTTTTTAATTTTATTATAGCGCACTATTATAGGTAAGTTTATAATGGTATTCTTAGTGACTTAGAATGAATGCGTGTGGAGCTCGACTGCTGATGCAGCAGTCGAGCTCCACACGCATACATTCTGCCCCATTAGGAGCCGGGTGTGGGTCAAAGCTGTGGCGGACGTGGGTGTGCCGTCCATAAAATGCTTAGTAAGTTAAACCTATTCAACTTGCAATAAATGGAGAACCCCGGGTCGGAATTTCAAGCACTTTGGCACGGAGAATCAAGGCTGTGATACCTACGAAACAAAAGTAGTCTAGACTGTGGCGGACGTAGGTGTGCCCTTTGCCACCCATAAAATGCTAAGTAGGTTAAGCCTACTCAACTTCTAAATAAGTTCTATAAATAACCAAAATCTTGAATGGCGGATGTCAATGTAGGGATAGCTATGGTGGGGTCGTGCGGTCCATAGCCCTTTACGGGGCCCCGGTGTGGGCGCGTTCTTTGAGGCGGCGAGCCGCCCATTACCTGAACGCGCCCCAGAAGGTGATAGCCGTAAGGCTGATCCGAGGGTACCGCACGATCTCCGGCGAGGCGGCGAGCCTCTTGGCCGGATTACCGCCATGGCATCTGGAGGCGATAGTCCTCGCGTGCCTGCACGAATGGCACGCAGAGGCACTACGCCGGGGGAAACTCCGCTGCTGCGGCATATTGTCGCTCAGTGGATAGACCTCCGGCGCGATCTCATGGCAACATGGAGAGAGTGACTGTCGCAACCCCGTGCAGGGCACGCCACAATAGTGGCGATAAGTCCCCTCTTTGAGGAGTGGCTGGAGAGGCGCCACGGCACCCTCACCTTCCGCCTGACGCAGGTCCTCACCGGACACGGTTGTTTCGGGAGGTTCCTGCACCGAATCGGGTGGGAGGAAACGCCCGGGTGTCACCACTGCGAGGATCGGCCGGAAGACACGGTAGAGCATACCGTGGAGCTATGCCCCGCTTGGGCTGAGCACCGCCGTGTCCTCGTAGCAGCGATTGGCGGCGGCGATTCTCGCATCCAGCCCTGGTTCAATCCTTCCGCTCCGACCTGAGCGGGAGAAGTCATTCGACGATTTCCCATCCTTAAAAAAAAAAACAAAAAAAGGGATAGCTATGGTCGTGGAGCGAGTACATTGCACATTACACGAGTGCTGAATTTAAGAATTATTGGCTTTGTAAATTTGTAGAAAAGATTGAGAGAGACTGTGTTATGGGCCTAAATCTCATCCAAGTATTACATGGATAACATTAATCGTGTTTCACAGACTAAGTACATTACATTTTAAATAATATACAACACTAAAGTTTTATAAATGTGTATGTTTACAGATGATGCGGCGACCCAATGTTTACACAATATGTTTAGTATTTGGTCTCAGCATTCTACTAATCATTAACATTGAATCTCAGTACACTGAGAAGGTATTCTATCTAACACCCATCAAGGATCGTAGAAATTTCAAGATTATCATAAAAGTCGAGGATGGTGAGGAGACCTACACGCAACAGATACCTATTGTACTGTACAATGGTTACCATGGCCCCAAAGACATGGATAATGTAACGACGAATGAAAACCATTACTATGAACAACCAGACATAAAACTCAGACACAAAAACCGGCGAAATGCAATCCACAGTTCCACAGACATCGAAAAGATATTAAAAAAAGCAAGAACAAAAATAAAAGACGATTCGTCTAACTATAACTTTACTCAATCTGGTGTTCATGGTTTAGAAGATTTGGTCATGGAATCCGGGGGACAGCCCCTGCGGACCCTTATAATATCATCATGGAGGTCAGGGTCTACATTTCTTGGTGACCTGGTGAATGCAGTTCCTAGTACTTACTATCATTATGAACCTCTTCTCATGTTTGGAATTAAACAAATAACAGAGCCAAGAGACGCAACCAAACCCCTGAATATGGTAAAACAAATGTTCAAATGTAATTTTCACGGTTTAGAAGATTACTTTGAATTTGAAAGTAAAGACTTGAATGTGTTCAGCCATCGCACAATATTATATGATTATTGTAAGGACGAGAATAAAAGCGAGTTATGTTTCGATGCAGAGTTCACTTCTCGGTTATGCAAGCTGTTCCCGTTCCAAAGTATGAAACTTGTGCGACTAAGGTTACGGCCCGTTGAGGAAATATTGAACGATGAAGAGTAAGTTACTGATGTTTTGCTGGCTTAATATTTTATAGTTTTAGAACCTTTTCAAACCAATTTTTAGATTTTGATGAACCTCATGATTAACAGGCTCAACGTTAAGGTAATACTATCGGTGCGCGATCCGCGGGGTGTGATGCAGTCTCGGCGACACTCACACTTCTGCAGGCACTCTCCAGATTGCTGGGATCCTTACCTGGTCTGTGCTGACATGGTCAGTGACTATGTGGCTGCAGGACAAATGCTGCAGAAGTATCCGGATAGAATGATGTAAGTTTTGAATTTCTATCGATAATTCATAGGTAACTTTGGCGTTGCTTTTAACTGGAGAGTGAGCTTTCTATACAATGACCGATGCATGCATGTTGTCGAACGGGATAAGTCCACTCTAAGATACCAATAGATATTCCTACAAAATTAATTTATAAACTGAGTGGATTTAAAAAACAAAACCCTGACCTTTCGATCCGTTTCTTTTGTCTTGCGGAACAGTCAGTTAGAAAGTGCTGTTAGAAGAATACACGTTGAGAAAAAATAATAAATTAAAAAATATGTATGTCGGATCCGGTCAATAGAACGGACAGAAAATGAATCGAAAGCGCACCAAAGGTTGCATCAAGCGACCTACTTACCAGTCTACCCACACCTAAGCGCGCTTACTACAGAGTCGTGATGTTTCGAGCTCGCTGCGTGGAGGACAGTGAGTGTCTGATCGCGGCGGAGTCAAGACGTCCCGAAACTGTAACCCGATTCATGGTGCCTAGTGTTATTGTGTTGGATTGTAATTTCAAGTAATTTGTTAGTTCGATAAAAGCAGTGTACCGTGTGTGTGTGTTTTCATTGCACGAAACCTATGTTCTGCCCACACGATGACTGAGTCTAACGGAATAAAATCATCAAACTGCGACATAAGTAATGAAAAAAGATATTATTTTTGTTTGAGACTACAAAGTCTTTAAATTACAGGGTGATGCGGTTTGAAGAATTAGCACTGAAGCCTAACCTTACTACAGACCGAATTCTGAAATTCCTTAAGCTGGATGGAAGGCAGGCGTTTGATGAGTTCCTACAGTCGCACTCTACTGTCGAATTGCCTGGTTTTCAATCCACTTTCAAGGTCTCCCGCAACATTCCTTACAAATGGAAAACTACTCTGGACTTCAGTTCCGTCAATGAAGTGCAGGTGCGTAAGCATTCTGATGTTTAAATCTTTATCGTTTCAAACATAGTTTATTTTATGATAGGCCGGCTGGTTTTCCTTGTCTTGATGTAAATTCTTATCTATTTGTAAGGTTTTTTTTTCAGCAGTAGTACAACGTGGCTGAGAGAAATACAAGCGCGCTTTAATGTTCTACATAAAAGTCGTGTAGAAAAACTATCACCAAACGAATGACATAACATTTCAGATGGCGTGCAGAGAAGCTATGCGTGTGTGGGGATACAAGATGGCGCACAATGAGACCCATATGACGAGCAAGGACTTCAACCCTATTGGGGATTATAGAATCTGATAGAAAACGTAACTTTCTGTCGATATTGTATAGGTACGTACAATATCGACAGAAAGTTACGTTTTCTATATTATACAGTTTCTAGTTTTTTTTTAATTTACTCGCAAAGTTTCGGACTTCAATTAAAGCAGTCCATGTTACAGCTACACACATCAAAAGTGTCTAGGGATCAACATATATTTTTGCAATAACTTTTCTCCTGATTGATATTAATTAAAATTTTCTTTAAGGATTCATCAAATAAAGTGTTTTCGTTTGTCACAGTAACGATAAACCAAGTCACCTTTGCATTAATAAAGAAATTTGCCATTTTCTAATAAAGGGATTTTTGACATTTGAACCACTAACATTAAAGTTCGAAAAAAAGACTGAAATAACAGTTTTCTTTAAAATTTTATTGGGTAACTTAAACAATTAATAATCCGTGTTTCTACCGCGAACACTAACAACACAAGAACATCGGTTTGGCATACTCAAAATGAGTTCATCCAAATCACGCTGTGGAATGGCCGCCCATGTTCGTTGCAACAACAAAAAAAGGTCTTCTTGCGACTGGATACCCTCCATATTCGGCAGAGCTCTTCTCTGTAGCATATCCCATGCATGCTCAATCGGGTTCAAGTCTGGCGACTGAGCAGGCCAGGGCAGGACATTGATGTTAGCTGCGGCGAGAGTCTGTCTTACAACTCTTGCGGTGTGCGGTCGTGCATTATCATGCATTAACTGAAATAAGGGACCGATTTGCACTTGTAGAGGAACGATGACGTCTGATACAATCGTCTCAGCATAAATTTGAGCGTTGAGGTTGCCTCTGATCCAAATCAACTCAGTTCTTCCGCCGATCCAAATACCCGCCCATACCATGATGGTTCCACCACTATAAGGATGGACTTCCTGGCAGGATTTTAATCGCTGTTGGCGTCCAGGGGTTCTCCAGTGTCGTATACGTCTTGTATCCGGTCTCATACCAAAACGAGACTCATCAGAAAAGCACACGAAACGCCATTGTTCTTCTGCCCAATTTCTGTGTTCAAGAGCCCATTGATATCGAATCCTACGATTGTGCATTGCTATAGGTGGTACCCGTAGCGGTCTTCGGGAATGAAGGTTCACTTCATGCAAGCGGTTTCTGACTGTTTGGTCGCTAATTAAGTTCCCTGAAGAGTGATGAAGCCTCACGGCTAACATCATGGCGGTTATTGTTGGAGCTCTTTGAGTTAAGATTTGAATGTATCGGTCTTGTCTCCGTGTGGTGCAGCGATACCGTCCTCCATGGCGCTCAGCCACGGTACCAGTGCTTCGGTAACGTGTCCAAAGTCGACTGATAACACTCTGACTTGTATTCAGAGCTAAAGCCACAGTACGTTGCCGGGAACCAGCTTCTATCATTCCCACGGCTCTGAGCATTTCTTCCCTGCTTAAATGACGTCGCCGCTCCATAATAACGTTGGTTTTAATCAGTAGTAGGGAAACAGTAGCACTAATAATGTCTTCAATGCGTTGTATGTTTTTATTGGGAAAATATTGACAGCTGATTTTCATCTTTTACTCGAATTTGATTCACAGTTCCTGATTCAAATTATGAAATGCACCAAAAAGGATCCATATAAATTTATAAAATCATAAATTTATTACAAAGCCACATCTCAATCTCAAGAAATCCGCATAAAAATGCTTGATCCCTAGACACTTTTGATGTGTGTATTTACATAGCTTTAAAAAAAAAACAAAAGCGACCGGGATCTTCCAACACCCTTAAAAATGTTCTAGTCTATCCTCTTACTAGTGATGTGCCACATGCCATAAAAATCTTTTTACAACTTTGTGAATTCGCTAGAATTGTGAATCGAGTCACAAAATATTAAATTCCAAATTATGATTTAAATATTATTTATGCTTAAATGATACCTGAAAAACGTATTAAATATGTTATCTCACTCTTATAAGGTAAAATCTGTCTCGTATCTATCTTTTGGGGGGAAGGGGGGTTCTAGAAATAAAAAACATTGCGTTTTTAACATTTATTTAATAATTTTGTATGACGATATGTCCTCCAATGCGTAGAGTGGTCGCGATGGCCCGCGAGATTGTGGCAAACCACAGCATTGCTAATCAAATTGGTCAGGCGCTCATTTATAACCTGATGAAATTCCTCATGGATGACAACCCGTAGGTTATCTAGATACGTCTCATCCGGATGCAAATATTCTTCATAGAGTTGTTCAGTACTTTCCGGTTTGGACTAGATTGTGTTCTACGAACGGTTACATGCATGTTCTGGTCATCACAAGGAAATTGGCTTTTTTGGAGAACGCTATAGCTGTTGTTATTCTCTCTAGCATTAGTAAAATTACCGAACTGATTAGAGCCCGCCCCCAATCCTGTAAATCGAACCGGTGCATTAGTTGTCCTTTCAAGGTTGCTTGCATTTGCACTCAATGCAGATCCACGTATCCTTTAGTTCTGTATTCATAGTGTTGAAAGTAGCTTCGGAAGCACTGAAGCGCATAGGAGATCATACAGTTGCGTACTTAGACAACAACGAAGCCACTGCTCATTTTGCGAAAGAGATATTTTGCGAAAGTGACATTTTGCGAAAGTGACATTTTGCGCCTGAACCCTCATTCCCTATGGGATTTTTACAGCCACCACATACAACCACATCTGAGACAGATGCCATTCCTTAGATTTGACGACATGATGTATCAATGTCAACAATGCCAGTACAATATCGACAATTATCCTTCTGTCCTCGTTGGTGTTTATTAGATCTGTAAAATTTGTGAAACAATACCTACAATACCTATCACAAAAAGAGGTGTGCTCACTCAGATTCGAACTCACGACCATTTGTTAATCATGTCGCTTCCTACTTTGACTCCGCTACTTGTACATTGGCAGTTAGTCCGAAATAGTGGTATTGAATCGGTGACCAAATATTTCAAACCTTTAAAAAGTCGTTATATGATTCATGCTGTAAAAATGTTGCGCACTGTTTTGTCACGAATTGTTTACTTTGTACATCATTTGTTTTTTACTCTTCTTCGTAATGTTATTAATACACTGTCGATCGTTATTCCAACTTCAATAAATGATGAATGTGGGTACCTGTAGACACTGCTTGTGCTTTAATAAACTTTACTTTGTTCTGTGTTTTTGTTCAATTCACTTTGTTCATGGTTTAAACTTTATGCGTAGTAGCGTTAACTTGGGTCCAGATAACAATACCACGGTTGAATTGGTATAAGTTCAACATAATAACTTCACTCTTTGCATTAGTTTCACTTTATTTCTATTTTAATTCAATTTTGTTTACGGAGCTAATGTTGATTTGACATGAGATGTCAGACGGTACGGTATTATGCAACACATAGTCTTAGGTTAGAGAGGATCCAGAAAAGATTTTTATACCATTTGCCTATTCTGCGGGATTATGCAAAAGAATACGGAGCGACGCAAAACGTCTTCAATAATTTGGCATGACTTCACTCGAAAGGCGAAAAGATAACATAGATTTAATTTTTCTTTTTAAAATAGGTACTGCAGAGTAAAATAGACTGCCCCCAGCTGTTAAGTAAGTTTAATTTTAACTTACCTCACAACTATCCACGTCATCCTAAAAAACTATTACGTCCTCCATTCCGCAAAACTGTATCAGGAATTCAGGATCCAACTCCCCCATCTCCAGAATTTGCAGGCTTCTTAACAATTGCGTTGAATCAATAGATATTTTTTCCACAACACTTCAAAAATTCAAGCCCCGGTCAGGGGGTTGTCTTAGGGGCGGATTTGTAGGAGTTGGAGTATACGCTTAGGGAAACTATGAGTAGCAAAGAAAACAACAAAAAAAAACAAATTTTAGTTACAAAAAGTTTTTGGGACCAAATTTCACAAAAAAAATAAACTCGGAAATTTGAAAAAAAAATGGCAGTTTCGGGCTAACCTTGACCATAGAAACCATTTAGGTTCTGAGAAGCATGGACCCAAGACGCACCGTTTCCGAATTATGGGCCTCCGAATTTTATTATTTTTTTATAAAACGATCTATATTTCCAAAATGGTAGCTCAGATGAAAATCTTTTCTGGAAATAAACTGTTGCTCTAGTAGAAAACTATTAAATAGTGTAAAAAAATCCGCGAAATATAGATATATAGATAGAGAAAAAAGAAAAAAATGAAAGTGTGGGTCGATCTTTCAGCTTGCGTATCATTAGGGGCAAAGACAGCCAATTTTTCGAAGATGTTTTTCAAACAGATTTTGGCCGTTTTCCTTGCAGAACCTTATTACTCTTGTACATAGAAACTATTTGGGTTCTGAGAAGCATGGCCCAACGACGCACCGTTTCCGAGATAGGAGCATTTTAATTTTTTTCTTGTTTTTACAAAACGCTCTATATTTCCAAAATAGTAGCTCAGATGAAAATCTTTTCTGGAAAGAAACTGTTAAACTAGTGGAAAACTATGAGATGGTGTAAAAAAACCCGAAAAATATTAAGTCCTCGCGCCATAGCGAGGACTTAATATTATAAATGGAAGACATTGTTACGTATATTAAGGACAAAACGAGTGTGGAAGTTGTATTACGTAAGATAGACATGAAAAGGAACAAGGGGTACGCCGCTTATAAATTTTTGATACCTAAGCAGGAGTTGAATGTTTTTATGGATGTGAACCTTTGGCCCGCTGGAGTATCTTTCCGTAGGTATGTTTACTATAACAGCGCAACCGAGCGGCGGCAGGGTGACCTGCAGCCAACTGACTGTGGTTTTAATAATAAGTCTCGTTAATGGAGGGCACACTGATTAATGATAGTAATAATTTATTCAGTAAATTTCTAAGTTATAACTGTAAGTCTCTAAAGAGGTCTTTTGAGTGTATACAGAACCTCTGTAAGTCTGTTGATATCATTGCGTTGCAGGAAACCTGGTTGTTGCCGCATGAGTTGACAATACTTGGTAGTTTGGATGATGACTTTGGTTATTTTGGCAAGTCTGCGGTGGATACATCGGCAGGGGTATTGAAAGGAAGGCCATATGGCGGGGTGGCTCTTTTGTGGAGAAAGTCGGTATTTACATCCGTGTCAGTAATACCTTGTGTGAGTGATCGTATCGCGGCTGTCAAAGCGACCTACGGCGATCGCACGATGTTATTGTTTAGCGTGTACATGCCGACTAACTGTATCGATAATATTAATGAATTTTGTGAGTGCCTCAGTGAAATTGCCGCTGTCGTTGAGAGTGCGGGTGTGGAGTACGTATATGTGCTAGGAGATTTTAATGCCCACCCTGGGGAATTATTTAGTCGAGAACTATTAAGTTTTTGCGATGAACAGAGTTGGCGCTGTGCCGATTACATTAAGTTCGGTATAGACTCGGATACTTATACCTTTATCAGTGATGCCTGTGGGAGTAAACGTTGGCTTGACCATTGCTTGGTGTCTGTAGCAGCGTGGAAAACACTTGGGAATGTTGAAGTCTATCAAGATATTTACTGGTCTGACCATTTTCCACTTGCCATTCAAGTTAACCTTGGGATGGTTAGGCCAACAAATCCATCAGCTAAACAGGGGTATAAAGTAGTTGATAAGGCTATATGGGGTGAAAGAGATGTAGCACAGAGGGACTGTTACTATAGGTTATGTATGGAAAAACTTAAAAATGTGGACTTCCCATCTGAAATCGCAAACTGTTGTGATCATTTTTGCCATAAAAAGGAACATACTAAAATAATTGATGGATTGTACAGTAGGATTGTGACGTCGCTTAGGGAAGCGGCAGAGGGCAGTTCTAGATTATTAAGAGAAAGGAAGTGTCGGCGTACAGTAACTGGGTGGAACAAGTATGTCAGGGACGCTCACGGGAACGCGAGAAGGGCCTTTCTTAACTGGGTGTGGCATGGAAAACCTCACATGGGGCAGCAGTTTGTGGAAATGAGAGAGACGAGAAAAGTTTTTAAACAAAAGTTAAAGTTTTGTCAGGATAATGAGGACCAAATTAAAATGAACATTTTGGCAACGGAACATAAAACGAAGCATTTTCAAAAATTTTGGAAATCCACAAAAAGATTGAGCCCAAAGCCTGCGGTCCCTGTGAGCGTTAATGGCATGACTGAGCCAGGGGAGATTGCGGACATGTTCAGAAGTCATTTCGGAGTATCCTCGCGGCTCCTATCGGAGAAACGGAGTTCTGTCGCTGAGAGTAGATTGTCTGGTGTTCCGATTACTATCTCATCAAAAGAGATACGGAACGTCATACAGTCGATGACCAGGGGCAAATCTCCGGGTCACGATGGCCTCAGCATAGAACATTTTCAATATGCCGGTCCGCATCTCCCAAGAGTTCTATTTGTGCTATTTAATCTTTGTGTGAGGCACTCGTATCTACCAGCTGATCTGATGGAGACAATAGTTGTGCCCATAGTCAAGAATAAAACCGGCGATGTCTCGGACAAAGATAATTATCGGCCAATTTCGCTAGCCACTGTAACAGCAAAGGTCCTTGACGGTGTGCTTGAGCGGAGAGTGACTGGACAGCTCAATCTACATGATGCACAGTTCGGTTTTAGAGCTGGGCTGTCCACGGAGACTGCTATTCTGGCGCTCAAGCACACGGTCAGGTACTATACTGATCGAAACACACCTGTTTATGCTGCTTTCTTGGACCTCTCCAAGGCATTTGACCTGGTTGATTATAAGATCTTATGGTCGAAATTACGTGAGCAAGGTCTTCCAAATGAGCTCATTAAGCTCCTAAGCTACTGGTATGGCCACCAAATCAACCAGGTCAGATGGTCCGGTGCTCTGTCGGGGGCGTATGGGTTGGAGTGCGGGGTGAGACAGGGAGGTTTGACTTCCCCGGCGCTTTTCAGTCTATACGTCAATAATTTGATTGAGGAACTCAGCAGCACTGGTATCGGATGCTCTATTGATGGTAAGATGATTAATAGTATAAGTTATGCAGATGATATGGTGCTGCTGAGTCCCTCAATTGATGGACTCAGACGGATGCTGGCCATTTGTGAGGGGTACGCCACGTCTCATGGCTTATTGTACAATGTACGAAAGAGTGAGCTTGTGGTGTTCAGGGTAGGAACAAAGAAGCCTAAGACAGTTCCCCCGGTATGCCTATATGGGGTACCACTGGCTAGAGTGTCGCATTTTAAGTACCTGGGCCATATAGTGAATGAGGACTTGACTGATGACAGTGACATAGAGAGAGAGCGAAGAGCGTTGTCGATCCGATGTAATATGCTGGCCCGCAGGTTTGCACGATGTACTAAAGAAGTGAAACTGACTTTGTTCAAGGCGTTTTGCCAGTCATTTTACACGTGCAGCCTGTGGGTTAGACATACGCAGAGGGCCTACAACGTTCTTCGCGTTCAGTATAATAACGCTTTTAGGGTGCTGTTGGGGCTCCCGCGGTTCTGTAGCGCTTCGGGCATGTTTGCTGAAACGGATACAGATAGCTTTCAAACAATTATGCGAAAGAGAACAGCATCCCTGATGAAAAGGATTCGGGGGAGCACCAACAGCATTTTAAAAGTGATAGTGGACAAGCCTGATTGCCCGTTCTTGGGGCACTGGACCCGTATGCACAGCTGCAGGTCTGGTGCACCAGGCAGCGGACTTAGTTATAGGTATCGGTTTTTAAATTAGTTTAATATTGACTTAATTTAATTTATTCCAATTTGATTTAATGTGGTTTATTTTGATTTAATTTATTTAAATTTAATGTAATTTATTTTGAATTAATTTGCTTCGATTTGATATATTTTAATTCTGTTTGTATTTTTATTTTTATTTTAATGAGAAATTTTACTAACATAGATTATAAGTGTTACTAACAACAATATGAATCATTTGTGTTCGAATTAAATAAATATTATTATTATTCTCATTTTTTCATTTCTATACATACTTATTATATTTTTAAATATTTTAACAAAATTATATAAAAAAACATTTAAAAATATAAAAATAGTAGCCCACCGGTATCGGGTACAGGGTCCAAGCTACCGGCGGTCAGGGCTCCAGAGAGAGGAACCTCCTAACAATACGAGCCGTGTCCAGAAGTACCGCTTTCTGAATCAAGCCCTTGATCCAGCTGCCTAACGAGAGCCTCATCAGATATTGGTCGAGGCTCTTGGCAATTAGGCCATTGGCTGATACGACTATCGGCACAATGATCGCTGAGTCAACAGGCCACATGTCGACAACCTCGCGAGCCAAGTCAATATACTTGATTTGTTTATCTTTCTCGGCATTCACGAGGTTCTCGTCATGTGGAACCGTTATGTCAACAATCATTGCGCGCCGCTCTGATCGATCCATCATCACTATATCAGGCTTATTGGCTGCAATAGTCCTGTCAGTGATGATGGATTGATCCCAATACAGTGTGATATTGCCATTTTCGAGAACTGGGTCGGGCACATACCTATAGTACGGCACTTCCGATTCCACAAGGCTGTATTTCAGAGCAAGTTGCTGATGGATAATCCTGGCTACAAGGTTGTGTCTATGCAAGTATTCTCCGTTAGCTAGACGAGAACACCCGGAAATAATGTGACGGATCGATTCGCCCGGACGGTGGCATGCCCGACATATGTCAACCGTGCCATCCTTCACAATAAATTTCCGGTAGGTATTCGTCATCATAACTTCATCCATAATTGCACAAACAAAACCTTCGGTTTCTCCAAAGAGTTCCCCGGAACGTAGCCAGGCTACGGACGCTGCATGGTCTACATCAGGTCCATGCAGGGCACTGAAGAAGCGTCCGTGAAGCTCCTTACTCTGCCATACTTCCCTGCGGTCATTAGTGTCAAGCACTGCAGGTTTGCGCCAGTTCTCTTTAGCCAAGGAGAGCGGGGTGAGGGCCTTGTCCATCGCGACCACATCTCGATGCATCCCCACGTCGGTTTCTAGGAAATATTCCCTGAGACTGCATATCTCGCGATTGTGAAGAGTCTTGGAGTTTAAAAAGCCTCTACCTCCACAACTCCGCGGGATATACAGTCTCATAACCGAAGAACGTGGGTGGTGCATTCGATATGCCGTCAACAATGTACGGACCTTCCTATCCAGGGCGTCTAGTTCAGTTTGAGTCCATTTGAGTACGCCGAAAGAGAGCCGCACCTTATTTCCGCCTGATAAAAGACTATTAAATACTTTTCTCAGGCGGCCAAAGAAGCGCTCCTTCAACGATTGCTTCATGTCAACAGAATTGATGCCCAGCGCTTCCGACATACCCAAATACTTGTAGGTTTCGGTTGCTGAGAGGGATCTAAGATTTATGGTATCTGAGAGCTGGGTTCCCGCAGATTCCACAACCCCCCCTCGCTTTACATGCATGACCGCACATTTGTCCACACCAAATTCCATCCTGATGGCGCTACTGAAAGTTTCTGTTACCTTCAGTAGCTCCATCAGTTGCAAATTATTGGGGGCAAAGAGTTTAAGGTCATCCATGTAAAGAAGGTGAGATATAACTTGACCACCTCTCCTCAACCGAAAGCCTAGGCTTTCGGTTGAGGAGAGGTGAGTCCAGCAGCGTGCTTAGAGGATTCAAGGCTAAGCAGAACCAAAGCGGACTCAAACTATCGCCCTGAAATATACCTCGCTCTATCCGTATCGGTTCGCTATTCCTCTGGTTATGTCGACATCCTGGATAGCGAAGGACTGTCCTCCATTGCCCCATACACGACATCAGGAAGGTGCGCAGAGTTGCATCAACTTTATACAATTCTAGCACCCTCATGAGCCATGTATGTGGCACCGAGTCGTAGGCCTTCTTATAGTCTATCCAACATGTCGACAGATCCCTTCGGGAACGCCGAACCTGTTGGTTAATGGCCATATCAATGAGGAGCAGCTCCTTAGTACCGCGGGACCCGTTCCTACATCCATTTTGAGAAGCGGACATGATCGAATTGTCATCAATGTGTTTGCTAATTTTAGCTCTCAAAATGGATGTAAGAACTTTATACACTGTCGGGAGACAGGTTATCGGTCTATAGTTTTTAGGCTCCGCAGTACTACCTGATTTATGGAGCAGGTGAGTTATTCCAGTAGTCAGGAACTCGGGCAGCGACCCTGACTCCAAGGCTGACTGGAATAGGGCCGCCAAGCGAGCGTGCGACCTTTGGATCCAAAAGTTGTGCAGCCCGTCCGGCCCTGGAGATTTCCAGTTAGGTAGCGGACGGACTGCACGAGCTACCATCTTGGGGGCTGATAGAAATTGCCCCCATTTCTTGTACTGGATCGCACACTCGCTCGACTTCCTGAGTCCATTCACCCTCGGTATGGCTGACAGGCACCGACCAGATGCTGCGCCAGAACGAACACATGGCGTCATCATCCGGTAGACGCGTGTCAGCCACACCTTGGTCCGGTCGGTCCCAACTCCTATAAACCCACCTTTCATCTCTTTGGAATGTGCGATTCAGAGTGTACCGTTCCACCCGTCGCTTATACCTACGGATACGGTTTGCCCATGCATACACTTTCTGCTTCAGGAAGTCGATGCGCTCTGTGATACGGGACATATAGTCTCGAGGACTAATTTCAGTACCCGCAAAAGCCCGTCTCACAAAGCGCATCACTCGAGGGCGATTGTTGCCCTCCCTGAAGCAGATCAGTTTGCCGATGAGTGTTATTATTATTATTATTATTCGTTTATTCATTAAATTAACATACATTTACATTTTTAAATATTTTTACAAAAAGATATAAAAAAACATTTAAAAATATAAAAATAGTAGCCCACCGGTATCGGGAACAGGGTCCAAGCTACCGGTGGTTAGGGCTGCAGAGACAGGAACCTCCTCACAATGCGGGCCGTGTCAAGGAGTACTGCCTTCTGAATCTGGCTCTTGATCCAACTGCCAAGTGAGAGCTTCGACAGGTGTTCGTAGAAGCTTTTAGCCATAAGGCCATTGGCCGTTACGACAATCGGCACAATGATAGCCGAGTTCACATTCCACATGCTGACAACCTCGTGTGCCAAGTCGAGATATTTTATTTGTTTCTCTTTCTCAGCCTTCACGAGGTTCTCATCATGTGGGATGGTAACATCGACTATCATTACGCGGCGCGCTGATCGGTCTATCACCACTATGTCAGGCTTATTGGCGACAATAGTCCTGTCAGTAATGATAGGCCGATCCCAGTACAGCGTGACATGGTCTTTCTCGAGAACTGGGTCGGGCACATACTTGTAGTACGGTACCTCAGAATCCACAAGTTCATATTTCAAGGCAAGTTGCTGGTGAATAATCCCGGCTACTTGGTTATGCCTGTGTAAGTACTCGCCGTTAGCCAGACGAGAACAACCAGAAATAATATGTCTGATAGACTCACCCGGACGGTGGCATGCCCGACACACGTCCACCGTCCCGTCCTTCATAATATGTTTCCGGTAGTTGTTCGTCAGCATAACTTCGTCCATAATCGCACAGACAAAACCTTCAGTTTCCCCAAAGAGGTCGCCGAATCGTAACCAAGACACGGACGCTAGAAAATCTACATCGGGCCCATGAAGAGCCTGGTAGAAGCGCCCGTGAAGCACCTTGCCTTGCCATACTTCCTTGCGGTCATCGGTAGTAAGTACTACAGGTTTGCGCCAGTTCTCTTTAGCCATGGACAGCGGGGTGAGTACCTTATCCACTGCGACCACATCTCGGTGCATACCCACCTCGGCTTTCAAAAAATATTCTCTGAGGCTGCACACCTCGCGGTTGTGGAGGGTCTTCGCGTTTAAAAAGCCTCGACCCCCGCACTTCCGCGGGATGTACAGTCTCATCACCGATGATCGTGGGTGATGCATCCGGTTTGCGGTCAGCAATGAACGGACTCTCCTGTCTAGGGCGTCCAGTTCGGTCTGAGTCCATTTGAGTATGCCGAAAGAGTACATTAAAACTGGCATGACCCAACCGTTGAAGGCGCGCACCTTGTTTCCGCCTGAAAGAAGGCTGTTTAATACCTTCTTCAGGCGACCGAAGAAGCGCTCCCTCAACGACTGCTTCATGTCAGCTACGTTAATGCCTAACGCTTCCGACATACCCAAATACTTATAGCTTTCGGATGAGGAGAGAGATCTTAGGTGTATGGAATCCGAGAGTTGGATTCCCTCGGATTCCATAATCTCTCCTCGCTTTACATACATGACTGCACATTTGTCCACACCAAATTCCATCCTGATGGCGCTACTGAAAGTTTCAGTTACTTTCAGTAGCTTCATCAGTTGCAATTTGTTAGGGGCAAAGAGTTTCAGATCATCCATGTAAAGAAGGTGAGATATGACCTGACCACCTCTCCTCAACCGGTAGCCTAGGCCTGATTCCTCCAGCAATGTGCTTAGAGGATTCAGGGCTAGACAGAACCTAAGTGGACTCAGACTGTCGCCCTGAAATATTCCCCGTTTAATCCATACAGGTTCATCGTTCCCCTGAATCTGTCGACATCCTGGATATCGAAGGAACGTCTTCCATTGCCCCATACACGACTCAAGAAAGGCGCGTAGAGTCGCATCAATCTTGTACAACTCCAGCACCCTCATGAGCCACGTATGTGGCACAGAGTCATAGGCCTTCTTGTAATCTATCCAACATGTCGACAGATCCTTGCGGGATCGACGAACCTGTTGGCTAATGGCCATGTCGATGAGGAGTAGCTCCTTAGTTCCACGGGACCCGTTCCTACATCCATTCTGAGAGGCCGACATAATAGAATTACTATCAATGTGTTTGTTAATTTTCTCTCTCAAAATGGATGTAAGAAGTTTATAGACCGTCGACAAACACGTCATCGGTCTATAATTCTTGGGTTCCGCAGGACTGCCTGACTTATGGAGCAGGTGGGTAACACCCGTTGTAAGGAACTCTGGTAGCGACCCAGACTCTAAG
The DNA here is from genome assembly GCA_949152445.1 of Cerastis rubricosa. Lineage (NCBI taxonomy): Eukaryota > Metazoa > Arthropoda > Insecta > Lepidoptera > Noctuidae > Cerastis > Cerastis rubricosa. The sequence continues at coordinate 23,397,707 of OX424531.1, read as the reverse complement.
CATGACTGGAATTGAGATGCCAGGCGAGTGTGTGAACTACTTAGCCATTTAAGCCAGAAGTTGTGCAGTCCGTCCGGTCCCGGAGATTTCCAGTTCGGTAACGGACGAACTGCTCTGGCAACATCTAACGGTGTTATTGTAATTTCTTCCATTTGTGGGATTGATTCGCACACTCGCTCAACATCTCTCATCCAGTCAGCCTCCGTATGACAGACGGGCACCGACCAGATGCTGCGCCAGAATGAACTCGTGGCAGCATCATCCGGCCGGCACACGTCCGTCACACTTTGTTCGGGTCGCTCCCAAGCTCTGTATACCCACCTCTCATCACTCTGGAACATGCGATTCTGCGAGTACCGATCAACACGCTTCTTATACCGCCGAATACGGTTCGCCCATGCATAAACTTTCTGCTTCAGGAAGTCGATGCGCTCTGTGACTCGGGACATGTATTCTTGAGGGCTGATTCCAGTCCCCAAGAATGCCCGCCTCACAAAGCGCATCACACGTGGGCGTGTATTGCCCTCCCTGAAGCAGTATAGTTTGCCGATGAGTACCCTGGCCCCGTCGATACGGCCCTCGATCCTGCGTTGCCAAGCTGGTACGGCTGGTTTTGGTCGAGTAGCTACGTCAAAATTTGGGAATTTGACGTTAGCTAAACGACAAGCCGCTACAGCCCCACAATACAAGATCGAGTGCGTATCAACGAGGTTCTCACTAAGCTCAAAAATATTTTTGAGTTGCGAGTCCAAGGCACACACCAGCGCCCTATTTTTCTTATGCATGGGTAACCGTGGTAATCGGGGCCTAAGTTGGGCAGGAGTGGATCGATACTCGTGAAGCGCATCTTCCAGAGCGCTCCTCAAACGTTCGTTGCACTGGCTACTTACCGTGGCAACCCTATCATCCTCCTCTACAGCACCATGATTGGACCGCGGTGGTATTGCGTCAATAGTTGACGCTTGCACCGCAATTTGCGCCGGAGTCAAGTCGATGTGGTTGCTCGGTACCTCTGTAGCGTTGTAGTCGATTTTCTAAAAAACCGATTAAAACGCACATCACTAGAAACGAGTGACATTCCTAAATCTTTCAAATACGAACACGTCATTGCTTGAGTAGGAGTGGCGTCCGTCGTAATGTACTATATAAGCTCATGCAAGTCATTCCACGACCTCTTTCTCCAACTCCAGCCCAGGCGTCTAAATTAGACATGGGCACAATGTATCACTAAAAAGAAAAGATTGAAATGTATCTTTCGATCACTGGGATATGTATCACTCTTTTATATCTTTATATCCTTTTGTATCCGCGCACGACTACTACGCTACTTAGCGCGGCTCGTTTCGCTCAATGCATCCAATAAATCAGTAAGAGTGATAGATAAGAATTTGAAGCTGTTTGCACTTTGCTTAGTCGTTACAGTATGTATCTTTCTGATTTCACCAGGCTGTATCTCATGAACCGTGATAGTTAGCCAGTTGATTTTTTTACAGATTGTGTATTTCTGTTGCCGCTGTAACAACAAATACTAAAAACAGAATAAAATAAATATTTAAAGGGGTTCCCATACAAAAAAGTGTTTTTTTCACTTTTTTAGATAATGGTACAGAACCCTTCGTGCGCGAGTCTGACTCGGTTTTTTTTTCTATCCTGATCCTAATCACGATGGTTTAGGCAATTTAAGCAAAGTGCACTTACAGAAAAAAACTAGTATAATACTAAAAAATGTTCAAGTACCACTTAACGACTTTAAACCCTACGCGCCTGTAATAGAGTTATCAATTTATTTTTTTGTGCCGACGTATGTCAGTTTATAATGGTCACGAAACTCACTCTCTCAGTCTTGCGAAAGCGTGACAGAACATTCAAAATAGTGAAGTGCGAAAGAGACGTCTAGAAGAAGATTGGAGACGCCGAGGTTTTTAAAAATAATCATTTGTGAACGAGTGAGATAAGTGGTTGCGAAACAGATACAAAAAGACGGCGTGAGTGAATGAGTTGTAAAAGATACACTGATACATTCGGATTCGATTGGATATAAAGAGTGATTGATAGAAACGGATTGATACATATCTTTTTTATCTATCACTCCTGAGTTACCCATCTCTAGTCTAAATACTAAACCCCGAGATAAACGGGTAAGTGCTCAGTGTGATTGTAACTCTTATTTGTTTTCTATGTATTGCTTTCTTTAACTATGTATGTCTGTCGGCGCAGTCCGGCAGCCATTAATACTTCTCGGCAGCCTCGCTATGACTGTCGAGATAAACTATGTTCTTTAACTGCCACCTTGCACCTCACTGTGAATGCGCTCACATGCTTCTCCATCCTGCATCATGCTTGCCTCGCCGCGCAGCACCTAGCTGCTCGCTTAAATCGCTTGACCGCGCGGCAAGGAACCTTCGAAAGGCTTGAGGGGCATGTGCGCGCATAACCTCTTATTGTAAGCCGCCACGATGGGTGAGTCTTCCTTCATCCACCTTGCTATGGGCTTACGGCTGGGAGACGCACGCATCGACGGAGGCTTGCTATGTTCTGGCACAACGCTTACGGATGCACCCGCCACGCGCTGATTCCAGGGTTCCAGTCTTGGGTTACACCTCAAGGTTAGGGCTACAGCTTCAGTCGAAGACACGCGCATTGCCTACGCGGCCGCTACCGCCGCCTGTGCCTGCAGCCACGTGTGTTCGTGGGTACCGAGAGCCCACGCTACCACGTGCTGAGGCTACTGGCCTATGCTGACCCAGTGCCAAGCTGAAGACCCTGCCTGCCTACCTGCCAGCGAGCGCGACTGACGCGCGCTCGTTCTCTTCCCTGCGTGTTGCTGCCCACGCACTGCAATGGTGACCTCTGGGGTCGCCTCTCCGCTCCGCTGCCTGCCCTGCAACCTCACGCCGGCCCACGTGCTGCGACGTGCCTAAGCCCAGGGCAGTAACTTCCTTCTTTCTATCTTCCAAGTGACCAGTGCAAAGTGCCTTAGAGACCTTAAGAACTCATACCCTGATATTTCTGTGTCTCATGTCTAATAAACGTGTAAAGTAACCTTGGGTTTCCTTTCTATAACCTGCCACGAAATCCCACTGCCACAGTGGCGCCCACTCGGTAAAGGTTCTCTAGGTTCTTGCACTGGTTACTCTTCCCTATACTCTCCATAGTGGCGGTAAGTACCTTTTGTTGTTACTAATCCAGTAAACTGTGCTATCCCCTTACTGCGGCCAAGACACCTTTAGCCTAACCACGGTCTTGTGAGTCTGCTTGACCGGCAGTGAGTAAACTATCTCCTTCTACCTTGTTCCTTCCTATCTTCCGTCTGTACCAGTAGTTCTCGAGGTGCAGACATCCTGGTTTATTAACTAACACTTGCCGCTAGGACCGGGAATTGTATTTTTTAGCTATAGTTGATAAATTAATCAATAACTACTAAATTACAATGAGCTCTCACCCGATAAATTTAAAACCACCAGGAACTAAGCATGCCAAGGATTTAAGGTGGAGCTGTCCATCATAAATCCCGTAGGCCTAGCTAATACTACCTAGTGTCTGGCTCAATATTGGGTCAGACGATGCCAAGGGAACTACACACCTACAACTTTACTCCATCTGTTGTAGGAGGTCAACTTGCACCAGAGATTAGGTAACCCTAGTCCCCGGCGTACAAGCTCTACCGCTTTCGCCATCTACCTAAGATAGCTATAACGTACTTATAGTTATACTAATGGCACACCATTTGCCTGTCTACTGTGTGGGATTATAACTAAAAAAAAAAAAAAAGACTAAAGTAACTTTTAATAATAAACTAGACTAATTAAGCCTAAAAACTATCAAATTAAATGAAATTTAAATAAAATACATCAAACTTAGAAACCATTTAACTAATCTTTACTAAGAAAACTTTTGAATATTTATCAAAACCTAACTCAACAAAACTTTTACCCAGCCATGACAAAAGAAAATCATAACATAGCTGAATAAACTACATAATATCTAATTTTGAATCTAAAAACTTCAATGCAAAAGTAACAAAAACTAAATCTAAAACAAACTACTATTACTTACTATCAATAGACAAAACTTAAATTATTTAGCGTACTGCCATGGTCTGCATGGTTGTAAGCCACTTTAGTCAAGAACTATCTGCTGACCCACACACTTACACACACACTACACATCACATAGATCTCATCCAGCCTATCCAGTAACTCTTTACTTTATTTTTCTAATGGCTTAAGCCACAAGGGTTACAGGGGCTATATTATAACTTTTACTCAGTAAAGGCGTACCTATAGAGAGATACTGTTGACCCCAAGGCTACTCTGGAGGTCAAAGTAATTCTGTATAGCACTACCGCGTAGTATTGTGTTGTCTTCCTACGGTTAACTACAAACAGATTAAAGCAGGAATAATCAAATTAAATAACTGCATTTATTCACTAATGGGATTTTAAACTAGAATAGACAACCTAAAACTATCAAAAACTTCTAACTTCAATTCCCATGAACTATAAAATAATTCTAAAATGGCATAGTCTAAAATAACTATGCAAACAACTGTAGGTACTACATACCACAGTTGAATCTTATAACCAGTCTACCCTGGTAATAAGTCTTATAGGATTTGGCTCTAAACCATTCCTTGGTAAATATCACTACTTGGTATTTACCTAAACAACTAGTAAACTGGAGCTGCCCAGTTAATCTTATAACCAGTCTACCCTGGTAATAAGTCCTAAAGGATTTGGCTCTAAACCATTCCTTGTAAATATCACTACATGGTATTTACCTAAACTAATACTAGTAAACTGGAGCTGCCCAGTTAATCTTATAACCAGTCTACCCGGGTAATAAGCTCTAAAGGGTTTGGCTCTAAACCATTCCTTGGAAAATATCACTACATGGTATTTACCTAAACTACTAGTAAACTGGAGCTGCCCAGTTATATCTTATACCAGTCTGCCCTGGTAATAAGTCCTAAAGGATTTGGCTCTAAACCATTCCTTGGTAAATATCACTATGGTATTTACTTAAACTACTACTAGTAACTATAAACAAACTAACTATGAGCGGATCGCAACTCAAAAAAAAAAAATAGCCTACTGCGTATAACTTCCTAATAATTAACTATTGTCTAAAACTATAATTATCTAAAAATTATTACACTAAAACTATAATTAACTAAAGTTCTTTCACCAAAGCACACAACCTGAAACCTAATCTAACTATTTCACTTTGTATGATTGTTAAACGCATGTATCTTAAACCTACCAAAACAAAACTTTCTGTAAACATAACCTTAAAACTAAACTATCAAAAAAGTTGCTTACTACTTCTATATATCTTCGCTCAACTACTAATAACACAATGGGCGTAAGTTTAGTTGCAATTAACTAATACCTATAACCTTATTAAGCTAAATATCTAGATAAATTAGTCGGTCAGCATGTCCTAAGATAACCTAAAGTAATTCCGGTGTTGTTGACAGATGACGTTTAAGAGCTGAATGTCAACTGACACTAACTAAACCTTGACAGTTGTCATGGTCATGGACTATTGGTTTTTGAACGTCGTCAATTACGTTCGGATATTCGCACACAACAACTTCGTCATTAACATAGGACTTGTACCGAATTTTATACTTAGAATAATTTTACCATAGACATTGATCTTAGACCGAGACTTAGATCAATGTTAGCTTCAAATTTTTTTTTAAAAATAAAGCTTGTTTTCCTAAAACTTTAACTAAAATTAAATTAATTCTTTTAAGCAATTGCTAAATAAATAAATAAATATTATTTTAAGATAAATATCTTTAAAATGTATTCCTTTGATAAAATTAAAACTTAGATTTTTTTTTCTTTTGAATAAAACTTAAATTTTGTAGTTTTTCAATCGAACTTCAACTTTACTACATGCGTCTTAACGTACAACAATCAACAACGGATTAAACTCTTACCTAGCAAATAGATACATTACCCTGCGTTTTAAAACCTTGATTACCTAACCCTATGTAGGAACACTTGCTGATATCTTGTTGTTTTTCCAACTGACTGACTTGAGTTAAACTAGCAACTATTAGTTTACCTCTTGAATGCTACAGTAAGTCACTGACTTAGGACTACTTCCAAGTCAATGACGGACATAGTATGAGTAGATGAATGATTGATGGAATAGAAGCACATGAATGGGATGTATGAACGTATCAGTAGTCAGTTTAGTGGTTCAGGCCTTCTAGCGGATTTCCCCTAGGGAAAATCCTTTCATAGCAGCCGGGGTACTGTAGCGTTGTAGTAGATTTTCTAAAAAACCGATTAAAACGCACATCACTAGAAACGAGTGACATTCCTAAATCTTTCAAATACGAACACGTCATTGCTTGAGTAGGAGTGGCGTCCGTCGTAATGTACTATATAAGCTCATGCAAGTCATTCCACGACCTCTTTCTCCAACTCCAGCCCAGGCGTCTAAATACTAAACCCCGAGATAAACGGGTAAGTGCTCAGTGTGATTGTAACTCTTATTTGTTTTCTATGTATTGCTTTCTTTAACTATGTATGTCTGTCGGCGCAGTCCGGCAGCCATTAATACTTCTCGGCAGCCTCGCTATGACTGTCGAGATAAACTATGTTCTTTAACTGCCACCTTGCACCTCACTGTGAATGCGCTCACATGCTTCTCCATCCTGCATCATGCTTGCCTCGCCGCGCAGCACCTAGCTGCTCGCTTAAATCGCTTGACCGCGCGGCAAGGAACCTTCGAAAGGCTTGAGGGGCATGTGCGCGCATAACCTCTTATTGTAAGCCGCCACGATGGGTGAGTCTTCCTTCATCCACCTTGCTATGGGCTTACGGCTGAGAGACGCACGCATCGACGGAGGCTTGCTATGTTCTGGCACAACGCTTACGGATGCACCCGCCACGCGCTGATTCCAGGGTTCCAGTCTTGGGTTACACCTCAAGGTTAGGGCTACAGCTTCAGTCGAAGACACGCGCATTGCCTACGCGGCCGCTACCGCCGCCTGTGCCTGCAGCCACGTGTGTTCGTGGGTACCGAGAGCCCACGCTACCACGTGCTGAGGCTACTGGCCTATGCTGACCCAGTGCCAAGCTGAAGACCCTGCCTGCCTACCTGCCAGCGAGCGCGACTGACGCGCGCTCGTTCTCTTCCCTGCGTGTTGCTGCCCACGCACTGCAATGGTGACCTCTGGGGTCGCCTCTCCGCTCCGCTGCCTGCCCTGCAACCTCACGCCGGCCCACGTGCTGCGACGTGCCTAAGCCCAGGGCAGTAACTTCCTTCTTTCTATCTTCCAAGTGACCAGTGCAAAGTGCCTTAGAGACCTTAAGAACTCATACCCTGATATTTCTGTGTCTCATGTCTAATAAACGTGTAAAGTAACCTTGGGTTTCCTTTCTATAACCTGCCACGAAATCCCACTGCCACACCTCTGAGCGCAGCCTATCAAGTGCAGCATCGTCCAACATGTGATTGCGTTGGATGACTCGCACCTGATCCGACAACCGTTGGGCCGAAACGTTGACAGTCGGTTCAAGTTCCTGAAACATAGACAGCATCCTAACACGGTATGCAGTGAGGTTAGTTCCCCCCTCTGTAGACCCATAGTATGCGCGCATGACGTTCTCATTAATGGAATAAGTCCATCTCATGCGCTGCACACAACCACCGGCAGCGGGGACCCGGCTCGGGGCCGGTTGGCCCCTAGGTCCGAAGCTTGACGGTGGCCGGCCTCGCCCCGCCCGACGTACAGGTGTTGGCGACGTCGGCGGGGAGAAATATTCGTCGCTGGAGCTCGACGCAACTGCCGCTGCCGGTGACACAGGTGATCCGGGGTCCGGCGGCGGCGAGGCGGAGCTCAGCGACGAGTCCGGGGGTGATGGGCGTGCGCGTCTCGAAGCTGCTCGGGTAATCATTCCATCAGCTGTCCATTTTCTCGTATTTAGGTTTTTGATGTATTTTGAATTTTGTAGTGACAGACGTCATGTTGCTGTTGAACTAGTTTTCTTTTACTTTATGCTCTTCTTAGGTTTATTTAAAATTTTTAAATATTTAAGTTGTTTCAAAAAACTATTTTAAAAGAATTGTTGTACAAAATTTGTAATAAATCCAAAAATATTTATATAAGAAATTCGATGATACAACTGATGACTGATGACATATGGGGTTGCCAGCTTATTATTATTATTATTATAGCGCTAAGGCTACATGCACTTCAACCCAAGCGCCAAGTCCATCAAAAGTAATCACCATATTGACTTTTTCTTTTGTCATCTTTGTATTTACTGTGTATCTAAAGCTACCCACTGTTGTTGAATGTATTATTTCTGCACTTTTAAATGTTTTTGCAATTTTATTGTTGTTACAATTTTGTTTTTTTTTTGCATGCTGTGTCTATCGTATCATATTGTACACTATACTTGTTACATATTTCTTGTATTATTACGATAAACAGTGTAGTGTAACAATTGTAGATATGCCAATAAAAAATAAAGAAATAGGTATATGTTTGAAATCTGTTGGTTGGGGAAGATTTTTTGCGTGGTCCTTTCAAATGTAAGCAGATCTTACCTTACCCACACAAACATAGAGTTTATAACGACAATAAACTATGCCTAGGTAATGAGACGAATGAATAGACGACACCAAGCATTATGAGAACAAAGGACATTCGAGAAATGACACGCATTCTGCGAGCAAAAAATACGTACTGCTCTGTTTCTCAAACTTAAGTCAAACGAGTTGACGATTAATAATAATGTATCCGCAATAATAACTAAAACAACTTTTTCCAAAAGTGTTAACAACTTGAAAGTAAAAAGACACGTTTCAATTAACATTTTTAATTATGTTTTCGGAGACGTGGTGTTTTTTCGTACAAGTATTTTGCATCCTCTCACAAATATTTGAAGCCACGCTCTCTGGCTCGAGCTTCGGTCTGTTAAGTAGGAGTTAATTTTCCAGTGTTGAACTTGAAAAGTGTTAAATGCTGAAAATCTGGGCATACAGGGCAACGACCAGGCAACACACGCAGGACCATCTCTCGATTGAACATCACAGCGTTTACAGGTGATAATTTCGACTGACTTTGATGGAAAGTTTGAGAAACACTGCACATTGAGTTAAAACGCTTGGTAAGTGTGATGATACCATATATCGGCAATTATGAAACTTAAAGGAAAATAAACCAGTTATTCTCGTTCTTTCGTTTGTAAAAAACATGGTAACCAGTTTGTGCAACGAAATTCTTTTTTTCCAAAATAGCTGCTAGCACGTCAGCATTAGTGTTTCTTTTTAATTCGTATATTTTCATGTCACTTTTTTTTCTAATAAATTGTTACTTTTGAAAGTTTTTTAAAAAAATATAATTATTTTGAGATAAAGAACTTCAAAAAAAAAGGTAAGGTGTTGAAAATTCTTTATGTTTAAAATATATACGTATACAGATGCACATATATACATACAGATGTACGGTATTGTTTCTGTCTGCAACACAAACAAGTTACTAAGACTTGTGAAAAAATCTACTCACTGGAATTAAATTAAGTTCAAAAACTAAAACCCAAGTACTGAAAAATCAAGCCCTAGGAACAGATGAACATACATTACATACATACCGGCCAAAACCATAACGCTCTATTTTGCTTCGCCGTAGTCGGGTAAAATAATAGTTTCGTTTCACCAGATTCCATAAGGTGGAAGCGACAGGGTCGCGAAATTCAAATTTTCTTACGTTTTTTTGCAATGCCAGTGGCCAGTGTCTGGTTGTATGTTGCAGGTGAGTGAGTGAAGTTGCTAACTAATAACAGCCGCACGGGTCAAGCTTCAAGATTAAGCTGTGATTGCCTAGGTCGGTCCATGGATGGGTGACCATCTATTATATACCGAAATTCCTTCATGCTGTGAGAGCTTCATGGAGTGAATGGCAGTGTGGTCATTTACTTACTTAACTGCCATCTCACTCCAACTTTTAAATTCGGCAACTATTCGAACAAAGAACGGAGTACCTGCGACAATTTGAAGTCTATGCGGTGGGTCAGGGGTATGTTTAAATGGCTATTAAACTCTTAAAATAATTAGTGTATTGTCAATATTTTGATATAAATTAGTAGGTTGACTCAAATACTCTTGTTTAAACATAAAAACAAATGCAATATTTCTTGGTTAATTTTGCACTAAAGTAGAACATGTAAAAACAATAAGAGAGTTTTGAGACAAAAAATCGTAATTTCTTACTTTATTAGGCCCTTTTTGCTTCTTTTTCAGGAAAATGTATTAAGTAACTCGATAGCCTCGCCGTTCCCCTTTGCAATTAGGCAATTAACACGTCTCTTAGTCTCATAGATTCAAAGATATTAGCATTTCATTGAACGTACCCTAGATCAGCCGAGCCGTGTTGGGTTAGGAATATTTATAAACGAGTATTTGGCGATAAAAATGATTATTAAATATGCCTTTAAAGTATCGGTAACATTTAATCAAAAACACACTGTATAAACACACAAACTCACAATAAACTAAAACTGGCATCAAAAAACTCCTGGTCGAAAATGTCAACTGGTAAATAGCCCTCCCAAGAGACTGCGTTGCCACGTTGTATGGCAACAGATGGCTTCTGGCCAAGGTTAAAACTAGGGTGACGAGAAGCATCAACTAAGCGTTTCGATACTTCCAGCATTTTACTTTTTGTTTCTTTTAAAATAGTATAAAATGTACTTTCTTACAGATCATGCGACGACCGCACGTTTACATAATCTGTCTCCTATTTTTTGCCGGTATTCTGCTTTTTACTGATATTTACATTCGTTATACTGACACCTCCTACTGTCTTACACCTATCAAAATCCGGAGGGATGAAGAGATTGATTTCAAAGTAGAGAATGGAAAGGAGACAACACAACAAATACCTATTATACTGGTCGATGATACCCAAGTACCAATACAAATGCAAAATATACCCAAAATAGGAAATGAAAGCCATTTCTTAAGTGTCTCAGACCCCAAAAATAAAAATCTCTCATCACTACAAGATGAAATCCACAGTTCCTCAACCATTACAAACCTTTTAGCAAAAGCACGATTTAAAATCAAACGTGAAACATACAACTATTCATTTTCACAATCTAGTGTTCATGGCTTAGAGGATTTAGTTATGGAAACCGGAGGTCAGCCCCTGATTAGTTTACTTGTATCAACATGGAGGTCAGGATCTACATTTACAGCAGATTTGATAAATAATGCGCGTCCAAGTACTTACTTTCTCAACGAGCCCCTGTTTATGTATTCAACTAAACAGTTTAGGACACTGAAAGAAGCGAGTGAAGTCCTAGGCATTCTTAAACGTATGTTAAAATGCAATTATAAAGGTTTAGAAAATCACTTTGAGAGCAAAAGAAAACATTTTGGTAAGACAATACTGCAACAGTGTACTGCGCTGTGGCCATATTGCAATTACAAGGATAACTATGATCTTTGTTATGACGTCGAGGTCACTTCCAGGCTATGTAAGCTCTTCCCTTTCCATAATGTGAAGCTAGAACGACTAAGGTTACGGCTCATTGACGAAATATTGATTGATAAAGCGTGAGTAATTTTACATTTTTGCTTACTATAGTTTTTACAGGTAAAATATCAAATGATATATCATCTTGTTTATCCCAAAATTTCAAAAAGCTATTATAAAAATATTATCGCCAAGAAAGCTAATGTTTTTCTCAATGATATAAAACTTGCAGGCTCAACGTGAAGGTGATACTGTTAGTGCGTGACCCTCGAGGAGTGATGCAGTCGCGGCGACACGAAAAATTTTGCAATGAATCTTCAGACTGCTTTGACCCTTCCGTGCTCTGCGCTGACATGATCAGCGACTATGTGGCTGCAGGAAGATTGCTGCAGCAGTATCCGAATAAACTGATGTATGTAATTTATGACCTATTGCACAAGAACCCTCTTGCAACTACCCAGTTGACACCACCTTTCAATGAAAAGGGTTAAAGTATGTGGTTAGGCGTCCACTCATCATCATCCTCATTTGGATTATCGTAGCATGTGGACGGGTGAAACTGTGAGTGTATGACAACAGAATTGGTGATGACGAACAGGCGTCCATGGTCTGAAAAAATGCGGGTGGACGTAAGCAGTGCCGAATAAAAATGGTGGTCGTGGCGGCTCCAGCGGTGGGCTCATTACCGTCTAACTAGTCTTTTCTGAACTGTTAGCTGCTCATCGGCTTCCACTCTAAGGGAACGCAGCTGAATACCAACATTTATGTGGAGTTTCCGAGCTTCTGACTACCCTAACGACTGTCAAAAAATGACAACCAAGATCAAAGATTAAACGGGGTTTTCGATTCACGGAGGGGACTGTAAATGTAATGGGTTGTCACCCATCCACGGACCGACATCAGCAAGCGACCCGTGCGGCATTTGTTACTTAGCCTCCTTTCGATGGTTATACCTCTATATATGTCTATTTCGTACGACATCACATGCATTAGCTGAGCTGGCCCTCCGAGCCCTGGCGTCGGCACTTCCGACAAGCAGATGCATAAAGACCCTTATAAATGTGGTAACTGCTTATTTAAATTACAGGGTGATCCGGTTTGAAGAATTAGCTTTACAGCCTAACATTACGGCTGATCGACTTCTAAACTTCCTAAAAGTTAAAAGAACACAGGCGTTTCATGAGTTCCTGCAATCGCACACCACGATTGAGGTGACTGGTCCTCATGCTGTCTCGAGAGTCTCCCGGAATGTGCCCTTTAAATGGAGGACTTTACTGAGCTTTAATTACGTTAATGAGATACAGGTACTTACTAATACATATGTTAGCTTTCTAAAACAAAAGGCAATTTGTTGAGCTTACACAGCTCGTTGTGAGAAATTTAGTTTTTATAAAAACTGTTTCGTTGGCCAGCGGTTCACTGTCACTAGACCAACGCCCACTAGGCTACAAGCGCGACTGCCGAGTATGAGATCTGGGTACGATTCCCAGTCACGGCTACAGCTTTATTAGGTTTTCCCATCACAAATCCCTCAGTAGCGCAGACCGAAGCTGGATTTCTGCGCAGTTGACGGCAATAAGCTCGCCCTACATTTAAATTGAGCATAACTGGATGCAGCTGTATTTTGGATAGAACGATATGACATTACATGTATTGTTTACTGACATTTTAGGAATTATTATCACATTGTAATATGGTAAGAAAGTGTAAGCTTAAAATGTATTTCTATACTATATCTATACTAATATTATAAAGCTGAAGAGTTTGTTTGTTTGTTTGCTTGAACGCGCTAATCTCAGGAACTACTGATCCGATTTGATAAATTCTTTCAGTGTTAGATAGCTCATTTATCGAGGAAGGCTATAAGCTATATATTATTACGCTACAACAAATAGGAGCGGAGCAGAAATTAATAATGTTTCAAAATCGGGGAAAATGTGACGCATACGAAGTTGCGCGGGACAGTTATGTTTCTGAATAAATAAACAACTGGAGAAACGTGGGTGTACTAATACGTACGATTACAGGCGTTATGTTATGAAGTCATCATTATATTTCAGATGAGCTGCAGAGAAGCTATGCGTATATGGGGATACAAGATGGCACACAACGAGACCCACATGACGAGCAAGGACTTCAACCCTATTGGGGATACTTACATGTTTTTTAGACAATGAATAATTTGCTATAATAAATTACATATTACGTCCATAATACATATACTAACGCTATTTTCTCATGGGGTTTCGAATAAACCACAGAACGTCATTTGCTAAGATACTCACATGCTCCTTACCCAGCATCCACGTTCATTCATACATCTGGCCATAGTCGCACGCCGGTTGTAAGTACCACGCACCTGACCTTACTAAGGAACCTCACCATTACGATCTAGAGTGTATTTTTTTTAGGGCGTGCCATCCAGGCGTTGCCATTCGCATCTGCCTTGTATTAGTGCCCTTTATTAGTCGCCTTTCGTTCTACCTCACAACATGAAATCATCAGCATACTCTTTTAAATTTTTGTCATCAACAACAGTTACACCAAATCTCATTTTGAATTTTGTTTTGTGGAAACAGAAACCTATGAACCTGCATAAAACATTACTCTAAGTAATGACACACGAGTTTCTGCCGTGGCATTAGCATGCAACATGCTGTTACTGTTCTATGCCGCCCCAACATGTCGCCCCAACATGTCGTCCTCTCAATTAAGACGCTCTGAAGAAATTCTAATTTAAGAGCCTTTATACCCTACGGCATTTCATACAAACTTTCAAGTCGTTATTTTGCCGAAATGACTGAACAGATTTTAATGAAACTTACATATATTATATATACATAGGTCTAAAAAGTTACTAACATTTTCGAAAAATAATGTTACAGCTAAATTAGACCGATTTTTAATTATCTATAGAAACAGAAATTTCCAATAATCTTTATTTTTAAAAGGTATTTCGAAAATGTTTTTAGTATATTTTTAGACCTATGTATAGTGCTCATGCGTAGGAACTTTCATTAAAATATGTTCAGTAATTTCGGAAAATAACGACTTGAAAGTTTGTATGAAATGCCGTAGGGTATAAGCGCTCATAAGTGATTTGACAAGGAGTTTTCTTTCACCAAGTTTAAGTTTCAGGCCAATAGTTGTCGATTGAGATTATTAATCATTTTTTGCTGAGCCGAAACACCTTGCTTACGACCATTTTCATCATCCATCCTTGGGGAGTTACAGGCGTGATGCTGTGTTATGTACCTAAAGTCGTATACATAGCTAAAATAAAGTGTCGGTTACAAATAAAATGAGGTACGAATATCATCCATGGCAGACAAAGCAACCATCGAGTCGCACTCCAGGTACTATCACTAACAAAGCACTTCCTTGATTGAAACAATGTTTGACGGGAACAAGATGGATCTGATGATTGATGAGGATATCAAATAAGAGATTATGTTGGATAGTCATCATCATTTCAGCCGAAAGACGTCCACTGCTGGACATAGGCCTCCCCCAAGTGTACATAAGGGGTTTTTTTTCACCGGCTGTCGAGGACAAGCCCTAGGTACTTCAGCGTCGACTCGACGCCGATGGGAACCCCTCCTACCGTCTGTATGGATCCCGACGGTGGCGCATTCCGAGGCCCATGAAAGCACATGGCCTCGGACTTGAGTATATTAGTATGGATGTAGTCGAGAACCCTCCGGCCGTTTTCGCAACTGCGAATGTACCTGAGGTTTGTCTTATTTCAGAATGACTTATTTTATTTTAGAATGTCAAACATGAATAAATAACAATGAAACCTGAAGTTATGAGTTCAAAAAAGTGTCAAATACTTGGAAAGCAATTCGAGAGATGCAATTTATAAACACAAGCCTGGCTCCCGGTCTAAGTACAGTACCATGCTTTTGTTTAATGATTGCGGAACTGGGTCGGACAGGGTCGGCTCACTAGTGGACTTTTCCACGTAAAACATCCACTAACACTCATTACGATGCCCTGTTTCGCGGAACCTGGCTTCATTTCATGTTTTAACACATTTTACGTCAAATAAGTATATTAATTTATTTTAAGTTTATTTTGCTTGGATTATTCTCTCCTTGTAAAGACGTTGCTGACAGTATTTTCTTATGCTATCACAAAGATAGTCTAAATACCTATATTTTACAAACGTACTATTTCAATTGCTTCATTTACCTGCCCTACGTTTTTTAGTTAATAGATAAATAACAGTTATTTAAACAAAGTAGAATAGCCTGCTAACTAGTTTAAGTACTTTAGCACCATTACATAACAGTAGAAGGTTCTTAGAGAAAGTAGGCCATGTTCATAATTCATAGTGTCACTAAATAAAATACTGTTGTTTTAATTACGTAGGTACTGTTCATATTCATAGATGTTTGACAGTCGTTTCAGATTATTAGAAATCGGAATGGTCTGGCAGGCAGTTTAGTAGGTAGCTTGTGTAAGTCAGACAGACAGTTCCCCCGTGTAAAATATTGGTATTCAACTTCTTCCGGTTATACCGAAAGCCCCAAAAAGCAAAATAATGGAAAAAAATCTAGCCTGATGATGTCTTTTTTTCATCAAACTGCAATTACTTGAATAAACAGAAATTAACCCAGTCAGAGCAACTAACACACTAACATAGAAGTAGTAGCTCGTGACGTCACTCACTTAACCGCATCGCGTTGACCGCATCGCGAGTTAGTTTCAGAGCAGCTCCGTGGGACATCAGAATCCAATGGGAAGCTGGTGTGTTGGGGGAACGCGGGAATAGAAACAGAATCAAGAAAACGCTTCAGAGGAAATTTTATGCAGCTGGATCAATAAGAGGCTGTGAGATAGTGTTTTTTTAGATTTAAAAATTAAATTAAAACAACAGCTTTATTTGGAACAAGGTTGGGTGGTAGTGGTGGTGGTTAGGTGTTTAGGTTTATACAATTTTACAATAAAAACAATGAAAACTACAATAGTTTATTACCATAGATCGGAGTAGGTAGATTGAATTGGGGTCATTGATCCGAAACGTATATATCAAGGCGGGGATTCCACCATAAATGAATATTGACGCCATATTGCCTTTCAGTCGTTAACTGTGCAACATTAATCTTCATTGTTTTTAGATAGGTGGATGGGTAATTGAAATCACACACAAAACTTGACTCAAACTGCAAGTTTATTTCTAATAAACCAGTTACAGGCACTTTAACACTTATAAACTTTCCAGTTGAGCCGCTCATTCACAAACATGGTTGATGAGAAACTACTCACACACTCTTTTGGATCTGTCTTTCAATTATTACAGTTCTTATTAACTTAAGTTATTATTGCTCACTTCAAAAACTACTTTCAATTCATTAATATTTCAATTCTCTAATCGCGAGCTAACTCGCTCTAATGACATCTCTGGGTGCGCCCGCGGCTCTGAGTGGGCGGATGTACTACACTCATTAGATCAGTCCAATTATTCATTACATAGTTAGTTCAGTAATACTCCATTAAAACAATACTAATACTTCACAATTAATTATTTTAGTAATTAAACAATACCAATATTCACAAATGCAAAGGCGTTATTAAGTTACAAGCTTAATTAATACTTTTTACAACAATCGCATGCTTAAAACCATTTTCGGCAGATCAAAGGATTAAATACAAAGAACTGGTTTACAACTAATAAAATACTCTGTAAAATAATCTTATTAATTTTAAGTTTTGAGTTAGTTCTAGAAATTGATTTAATTGTTGCTACAAATTATAAATTCACTAATTGACTATTCGGCGTTCTTTCCCACAAGACTGGGTTGCCGCCTAACAAAATGAGCCATTGTTAAAATCCAAATTGTCATTGCTAAAATCCCAGCTATCATAAAATATTTGCTAATCTTAATTTTGGCTACAGTTCTAGCTAAAGGCTTTTGTTTAATAAATTACAGGCCATCTAAGCTAAACGAATCTATTATTTGCGCAGTAGTTAACACACAAGCCAATAGATGGCGTTTAGTCAAATGATTATCGTAATAATTATGCTTGCCCCACACAGATGGCATGGCAGGTTCATCAATATTATGACAAATGAGGATTATTAAGTTGATTCTTAATAAGATTAATGAATAGTCTTAGCACATAGACGCTCTTGCGGCGACACGGCCATTCTGATCGGCGGTGCGCGCCCTGCACCTGCCGTCGCTCTCAGTATGTGGAATTTTATTTTCTGAAATAATGGAGATAAATTTTGTCGGCAGATTAATGTTGTTTTTATTAACCTACAATGTTCATTGAAATGTAGGATTTGGTAACAAAAAGTTTCAGTCAACATGGAAAACTTGTAATAGATCTAACATCTATTCAGTTTTCCTCATATTCAAAATAAAATGCATTTATGTATCACCAACACACATATGCACAGTTACAGACTTAAAGCTGCATGCAGTTTATGGATGATAAGCTGTTAGCTGAATAAAAATTGTTTATTATTCAAAAACATTAACTGAATCGATTTTATTGATATTGTTTAATCAGCCACTAGCTGAATAGGAATAGGTTGGCAAAACTATCCAACAACATTAATTGAGTTTATTGATATTGTATTGTCAGCTAATAGCTGAATAGAATAATGTTGCCTCAATTATACAGCAACATTAAATGAGTTGAGTATAGTGATATTGCATGATCAGTTACTAGATAAGTAGAATGATGTTGCCTCAATTATACAGCAACATCAATATGAATTGAGTTTATTGAAATAGAATGATCAGCTACTAGCTGAGTGGAATGATGTTGCTTCAATTATACAGCAATATCAATATGAATTGAGTTTATTGAAATAGAATGATCAGCTACTAGATTAGTAGGATATTTTCGCTTGAACTATCTAACAATATTCATTCAATGGTTATGCTTTGTATGAGTTAGGTTTTTATTTTACCTTGAGACATGGTAATAGATCTACTGTCTACTAGATTAGGCTTAAATAAGATTATTGATTGCTTTAGTTATTTTGTAATTTGTATTTGGTAAGTGTGGTGTAAGTAGCATATTTTTATTTGTTCATTCTCACAGGAAGGTAATGCTCTGTGATAGACACAAAGTCTTGGATTTGATAGGATTAAAGGATAGGATCAGGAACAACGCTCTGTGATGGACACAAAGTCTTTGATTTGACAGGATTAAAGGATAAGGAGTTTAGGACCATTGCTCCGTAACAGGCACGAAGTCTTTGATTTGACAGGATATAAGGAACCAGGCTCTAGGCGGTTCGTACGCCGTGGACCCAGCAGGATAACATGAGAGTATTGTTTAATAAGAAGCCTCCACGGCCGCTAATGGTTTGTTATTATCACTATAAATAGGCTCCACGACTATTTATGGTTTGTTATTATCATTATAAATAGCCTCCACGACTATTTATAGATTGTTAGTCATTTGGTGTGTTCATTATCAGTGACCTCCACGGCTTCTGATAGTATTTGTGTGATTTGTTGTATTACTTATCAAGCTAGTTGTTTCCTCCATGGATAGCAATAGCTTGATGTTTGTGTTATTATTTTTGATTTATAAGTTGTAGTTAGGAGTACTAATACTTTGCTATTATTATTGTAGTTGAGCAACTGACAGGAATACAGAAACATAAAAAATAATGAAAGTTTAAACATGAGACTCATCACACATGAGCATCATGTAGGTAGGTTGATTTGGCTATTGTATTCAGCCTTTGATGTAACATCATGTAGAGATCAGTGGTAAGGTGTAGGAAGTAGTTTGAAAACGCCTCACCTTTTATATTAGCTTAGGTGTGTGGACACTGAATCAGTCATCCCTGGTTGGCAGTCCTCGTGCTGTTCTTCATTTGACAGCTGGCGACACGGTTATCTATTCACCAGGTATTGAAATTAATTGAATTGGTCAGCTAAAACCAAATTGTGATATGTGTTGGTTAGCAGGCTTATTCTTGAGGAAGCTGTTCTTATTGACAATGGTTTAGTTTCCACACTTGATGCCATCACGATGGTGGAGTGACTAGGTGCTTAGAGTTTTAAAAGTTCCTTTACAGTTGCTTCCAATTTTGTTTAATTTTCTTTGATAGTTGGTTATCATTTCCTTTTTGAAGACAATTTCCTGGAACCTGGAATGTGAGAAGTCATGCAGGTAAATAATAGTGCAAGAAAAGATATCCTACATAACATCACACTTGCAGTCCCTGAAGGGTTAGGCAGGGGTGTAGATAACACATCCACACTTTGTCAATCACGCCTAAGTCTCTTATTTAGGAGCAGGCTATTTGCCATTAATATTATTGTCTGGGTTGTTACTGACAAATTCCTGATGGAAAAAGAACCAATGACACTTTGCTAGACCTCAAAATCGAATCCAGGCCCTCATGCTTTAATGGCAGGGCTCATGACCACTGACCACAAAGCAGTCCTACTAATGTTTAAATTAGTTGGGGTGATAAGCTATGAAGTAGGTAATCAATTGTCTTGGAATAGTTTTCATACTTAGATTAAGTTAATTAATACCTTCACTGCCGTCCCGGTCACCGGTGACCTCAAACAATACATTTTCAATTGCGTCTATTGTCTGGCAGACTATGTGTTAAACTAAGATAGGAATGTTAAACTGATCAGAACTAGTTTAAAAACTCTATTGGTTGTGTTAATGCACTGACAAAACATTCACATTCTAACATATTGAAAGCTTTGCTTTCTGTTGATTTATTGCGCTATGAGTTCATTGTCACAACTCGTTGAAATGACTCGTGAAATTTGTTTGGCACTTCATTACTTGTCTTGTTTTACAAATCAGTTTCATAGCGAAGTGTTTTAGTATGAATCATGCAACATGTTGTCAAATGCAAATGCTTTCAAGTTGCATAATTGATTGAAAAGCAAACAATAGACACCACAAAGATTGTGAGATATTAATGTGAATGTCAAATAAATGTGACTAATTTCTAATAAGAATATTCTGTATTCTTTGTTTCTAGTCACTGTGAATGACAAGTCAAATACAAAGAGTTTTGAATTAAAATTTGTTGATACTTAGTTAATTAATTGATTTCATGTAATGTTTATGCAAATTCAAGTGACTAATCTTTGTATTCAAAAATATTCCTAAGAGAATTTTCCTTGTTACTATGAATTAGAAGTCAACAACAATGTCTTAAAATTTGCTAATACATAGTTAATTAATTAAGTTCATGCAGTGTAGATGCAAGTAACTAAATAGTTTAATCTGATTTATGAGTTATGTTTCATCATCTGCCTGTCTTTTCCAAACTTTGTTGGGGACGGCTTCCAGTCTAACCGGATGCAGCTGAAAATCAGTATTTTACATGAAGTGACTGCCTATCTGACTTGTTTATGGCACATTAATGATTCTTAATAAAATAATAGCTTTAATAAGCGCACTATGCATGAGCTTAATAGAGTGATTTAAGTTGTGTTTGTATTTCACTCCGTGTCAAGTTACAGGTGGCATTGCCACAGCCAGTGTGTGATGTGATAAGTTAAATTGTTGTTAATTGTAAATATGTTAAACAGTAACAACATACTAAAATTAATAAAACAAAATACTTCCCGGGACTGATGATCCGGTCAGTGGGTCATCTTAGATCCGTCAGCAGGTTTATTTAACAATGTGCTTTTCCAGTGTCCAATCTTTGTTTATTTTGCTGCTTCGGTCATTCTGTGCTGTACATGTTGAGCATTTTGAGTGCAATATGAAGTTGTCCGTCACATACAACTTCACTGTTTATTTACCAATGTAAACTGCATTTGCATAATGTGTTCATTGATAGTCTGACTGGGTCATGTGTGTTCAAGTTGCAATAACCCATAATTATCATGTTGGTATCTGTTAACCACTTGATGAAAATAAAGCAAACTCTTTGGCTATCATAGTCTTCAGTATCTTCCTGTTTAACAGTCCATTGCTTCATATAAGACCATAATTATATTGGCTGGGGCAAATCATTGTGTCGCACGCTCTTAAAACGTTTACGATTTCAGAGATCAAGTCTATAAGCACGCTCTCGGCCATGGCCATGCAAGCCGCTTTCGGATTTTGCATGTTATTCATTGGATGTCCGGCATAAGTGTGAACGGCGCGCATGAACAATCCACTCTTCTGATATCAAGGCGGGGATTCCACCATAAATGAATATTGACGCCATATTGCCTTTCAGTCGTTAACTGTGCAACATTAATCTTCATTGTTTTTAGATAGGTGGATGGGTAATTGAAATCACACACAAAACTTGACTCAAACTGCAAGTTTATTTCTAATAAACCAGTTACAGGCACTTTAACACTTATAAACTTTCCAGTTGAGCCGCTCATTCACAAACATGGTTGATGAG
Source organism: Cerastis rubricosa (assembly GCA_949152445.1). Lineage (NCBI taxonomy): Eukaryota > Metazoa > Arthropoda > Insecta > Lepidoptera > Noctuidae > Cerastis > Cerastis rubricosa. The sequence goes on along the minus strand of OX424531.1, from coordinate 23,375,839 downwards.
AAACTACTCACACACTCTTTTGGATCTGTCTTTCAATTATTACAGTTCTTATTAACTTAAGTTATTATTGCTCACTTCAAAAACTACTTTCAATTCATTAATATTTCAATTCTCTAATCGCGAGCTAACTCGCTCTAATGACATCTCTGGGTGCGCCCGCGGCTCTGAGTGGGCGGATGTACTACACTCATTAGATCAGTCCAATTATTCATTACATAGTTAGTTCAGTAATACTCCATTAAAACAATACTAATACTTCACAATTAATTATTTTAGTAATTAAACAATACCAATATTCACAAATGCAAAGGCGTTATTAAGTTACAAGCTTAATTAATACTTTTTACAACAATCGCATGCTTAAAACCATTTTCGGCAGATCAAAGGATTAAATACAAAGAACTGGTTTACAACTAATAAAATACTCTGTAAAATAATCTTATTAATTTTAAGTTTTGAGTTAGTTCTAGAAATTGATTTAATTGTTGCTACAAATTATAAATTCACTAATTGACTATTCGGCGTTCTTTCCCACAAGACTGGGTTGCCGCCTAACAAAATGAGCCATTGTTAAAATCCAAATTGTCATTGCTAAAATCCCAGCTATCATAAAATATTTGCTAATCTTAATTTTGGCTACAGTTCTAGCTAAAGGCTTTTGTTTAATAAATTACAGGCCATCTAAGCTAAACGAATCTATTATTTGCGCAGTAGTTAACACACAAGCCAATAGATGGCGTTTAGTCAAATGATTATCGTAATAATTATGCTTGCCCCACACAGATGGCATGGCAGGTTCATCAATATTATGACAAATGAGGATTATTAAGTTGATTCTTAATAAGATTAATGAATAGTCTTAGCACATAGACGCTCTTGCGGCGACATATATATTAATATGGAGATTCCTCCGGAATTGGTTGATTTGATTGAAATTTAATCTCATATATCAATAAATGTCTCTCAAATCTGTACGTCTGTCTTATATACTAACTTGAAAGAGGAAATATAATATTTATATTTCCGCTTTCAAGTTTGTACCGCATGAAACTACAAAGTATGTTAGTTTTTTTTGAATTAATATTTATTATTACAAATCTTAGTGTAATGCTGCATTTGTATTTGATAAGCTTTTTTTGACTTTGGTCATTCTAGTTTTAGAATGGTATCCAAGTTAATGAAGCCATAAGGAAGAGTGGAACATCCAGCGTTTGATAAATGGGCCTACTTTATATTCTTGGTAGTGGTAGGTTAGTGGAGTTTTGTACAGCAGTAGTTTAAATTGAATCGTCACTGCTCTGATGGATTTAGTGCTCAAAATGTTTCATGGGAGTTTCATTTTCGAGTTCCGTATAATAAGCTTAATGGATTTTGCCTGAAATGAAGGTATTCTTCATGACTTACTGCTCCCAAAAAGGTGAACAAAAACACTGTGAAGGAAGCTTCATATCCTCGAATGAACAAAGACGCTAGTAACTCGCACTTAGGCCTCATGGTGGATAGCCCATCCTCATGGTGGTTTTGCCATAATCGCCACGCTTGGCAGGCGGGTTGGCGAACGCAGTACGGTTGTTACAAAAGCACAGAGAACGCTGCTGCCCATTTTCTAGCAAGTCCCTTAGTCGCCTCTTACGACACCCACGGGAAAATATGAGATGGTGCTATTCTTTACGTCCGACACCATATAGAGCATAAGTTAGGAAGTGCTTTCACAAAAATTATATTATTATTATTTGAGACTACAAAGTCCTTAAATTACAGGGTGATGCGGTTTGAAGACTTAGCACTGAAGCCTTACGTTACTACAGACCGAATTCTGAAGTTCCAGGCTGGATGCAAGGCAGGTGTTTGATGAGTCCCTACAGTCGCACACTACTGTCGAACTGCCTGGTTTCCAATCCACTTCCAAGGCAACATTCCTTACAAATGGAAAACTACTCTGGACTTCAGTTCCGTCAATGAAGTGCAGGTGCGTAAAGGTTTTGATGTTTAAATCTTTATCGTTTCAAATATAGTTTATTTTATCATAGGCTGGCTGGTTTCCTTATCTTGATGTAAATTCTTATCTAGTTGAAAGTTTTTTTTCCCAGCAGTATTACACCACGGCTGAGAGAAATACAAGCGTGCTTTAATTTTCTACGTAAAAGTCGTAAAGCAAACTATCACCAAACGAATGACATAACATTTCAGATGGCGTGCAGAGAAGCTATGCGTGTGTGGGGATACAAGATGGCGCACAATGAGACCCATATGACGAGCAAGGACTTCAACCCTATTGGTGATTATACAATCTGATAGATCGTCATTTTCTGTCGATATTAAATGTATGTTGGGCACCGCATGTTGCTGCTGAGGTGCCCGTGATATCGAAGCTTTGATGAAATTAGTACCAAAGGGTTATTACAAGTGATCGGAATCATCATTCATCATCATCATTTCAGCCGAAAGACGTCCACTGCTGGACATAGGCCTCCCCCAAGTGTCGCCACATTGATCGGTCCCGTGCGACTCGCATCCAGCGGATCCCCGAAACCTTCACCAGGTCATCGATCGGAATAGGAAGAGCAAAATTTACCTAAAACCTAAATCCCGGAATTAAAAACATGACAATTAAAAGCTAGGATTATTAAAACATGAACTTTGAGACTCTTTTTATTTCAATATAATCAGATAAAAGATGAGTAATTTCAAAAATTAACTTTGTATAGTTTGTATGAAAACAAAGCTCTTTAATTTAACAGTTTTAGTACGGAACTCTAAAATCAACAAAAATCTTTAACCTTGCTCGATAAATGGGCTATCTAACGCAGAGAGAATTTTTCAAATCGGATCAGCAGTTTCTGGGATTAGCGCGTTCAAGCAAACAAACAAACAAACTCTTCAGCTTTATAATATTAGTATATACAACATGTAACGTAATAAACGCACACCCTCAAACACCCCAATTACAGTATTATATTATAATCATAATACATACTCTGAAATTTTAGTTAAACATGTATAGACATTGATTAGTAAAGAAATTAACTTCCTTAAAATAAGTTTGATTTTTCTTTATTTTATATTAAAAGACGGAATTTGTATTAATACAAATGAAACTGGACTTTTAAAGTATTATTGCCTTGAGTTACGGTCCATTTTAGTTGGTTTGACTGTACAGGGGTAGTGTGTCAGTAATTTACGTAGTTTTAATTATTTTTGGGATAAAAAATAACCTATATTAAAAATGATAGAAATCAATTCAGTAAACGATTCTGAACAAACAACTTTCAGGATGTGCGTTAATTATGTTACATGTTGTATATAATGTAGTTCAAATGTATTCAAACATTAAGTAATTTGCAATTTCATAAATCCCGGGATTTAATCGTCAAGTTTATGATCGGGAATTAGACGAGGTACTATGAACTCTATGACACTTCCTCCCTTGAATTAGCCTTAGTTAAATTAGCTCAACCTATTCCGATCACTGGTAATTACGGTAAGGTGCCACCGTTCAAATTGTCGTTGCAACAAAAATCATTTTCTAAATACAATACTAGCGCTGCGCTGTACCATTTATTTAGATAAGTCGTGCCACAGCACCTTGCTAGGGGCTTTGTGGCGTTTCCCATAATTAGGGCTAAACTTGTTTTTTTTTATCTTTTACTTTTGTTTTGATGTTTATCTATTTGTTTTTTTATTAGGTTGTCATTTGATTATTGATCTGTGTACACCCAATAATACTTTTACTTACTTTTAATTGCAGCGTAGTACTTACGTATATTTTTTGTTAATAAACAATCTTTATTTCTAGTTACTTTCTGTGTAATTTTCGCCTAGTTTATTTTATAGGTTCAACTATTATGCTAGCAGATCTTCATACTTTATGACTATTTTCCGTATTTATTTTCGAGTTTGGTGTCCCCACAAAGGGCTCCTTAACAAAATATCAAGAACGAAATCCTTATATAGACCTTATTTTTACTTATTCTATAATCATAGACATGGTCGACAGAAAACAAAATCTGATTCTTATTACATTACTACTGCTACTCTTGCCATGATAAATAGTTTAAATAATAGTATCTCACATCACAAAAAAATTGCAATTAGGTACTGGTGAATAAAATTAAAATTAAAATTTATTATAGTCCATTATACGTGATACATGATGCATACATAAAAGATATAGAAAGAAGTTTTTCTATATGTGTCCTCTTTAATTTATTCTAAGCACCTTCCAAATAAATGATGGAAGTTGGTGACAAAATTATTGATCGCGACGATAGGTCTTGGTGAAATAAATGAATGCGAGTGGACTGTATAACATGTAATAGGATAAGATAAAATATGAAATAACAAAATGATAAAAAGAAATTACGAAAATATGGAATATGGAATAAGTTTAAAATGCGCGAGCGCAGCCGTGCTTAAAGGCGGAACACAGCTGACTGGTTGGCGCGGGGCCCGCTCCTGGCTGTGAGCCGTGCGACGAGCCGCTGTCCCCGCACCCCTCCTTCTCTGCCGCCGACGCCCGGCTATCTTGAGGTCTGAGGCCTCAACAATTATTGAATATTAGTTTTATTATCGTGGCATGTGTACGTATATGATTCGTTTTCGTAGTGGTAGTCCGCTAAATCTTTTTATTTTGTTTTTGTTACTCCGTTTTTAGGCTCCAGATTTACTCCAATCCATACGGAGAAATTCCCAAGCATCGAGTAAGTGATTTTTTTTATGAACAATTCAGTTCCTGACAGAAATATATTACGATTGTGAATCGTATTTTGGATAATTATTATGTGTATTCTCTCAGTCCCAGAGACAGTCCAGCTAGAGTATTGTTTTTAAATGGGTGAATTTTCAAGAAATTCGCCTCCCGTGAATAAACATAACCTCCATAAGGGACCGTTAATATACTTATATTATTATTATATTTAATTATAATTTAATTATGTCACCTTATATTACATCATCCGCGCGCAGCGCTGTGAGCGTGTTGAGCTGAATTTTTTGCTCTTTGTAAAGTTTTATTTATAAAAATAGAAAAAGTCGTAAATATTGTGCTTATTCGTCATAATCAGTACTATTAGTCCGGGGCTTTTAGATTTGAACCCTGCATTAAATATAAACAGCGATTTTTTCTTGAATCGTGTACTTGACCTTAGCTCTTCAAATAATAATAAAAAATTAAACATTTTCCGAGACCGGATCTAGCTGAAAAAGACGAAAACGCGTTTTTAACCGACTTCTAAAAAAGGAGTAAGTTCTCAATTCGGATGATTGTATTTTTTTTTTTTTTTATGTTTGTTCGGGCATAACTGTGTCCCTTACCAACCGATTTGAAAAATTCTTTTTTTGTTGGAAAGCGTATACTTCCCAAATGGTCCCATGAAAATTTTATCGAAATCAGACAAGCGGTTTTGAAAAAAATCAACAAAAATCTAAATATTCTAACTTTTCGTTTACTCTGCATTGCGTTTTTTGTTCGCGCATAACTCAGTCATGTACGAACCGATTTGGAAAAATATTTTTTTTATTCCGGATCCTATGCTTTCCATTTGGTCCCATAGTCACCAAGTCGGGATCTGATGATGGAATCTTGGCGAAATCGAGGGAACTCTTCAAATTTTATAGGAAAACGTACAGCGATTTTAGTTTTTTCTACAACAAGTGAAGCATTTGTGTTCAATAAGAGCCATTCTACCATCAGATCTGATGATGAAGCCAAGAGACAGGCACCGTAACTCCATAATAAGACAATGTATATTAGCTGTGTTTGGGCTTGTTGGAATTGTAACGGTATGCATTTTCCAGGTGTACCACAGACTTGACTTTCCTTATTCAACCTACGTAACATGTAGGTACTCTGCTTTGACAGTCTGTTTTCGCGATGATCAGGGTTCTTATTCAAAATGCGTTGATCATTTCTTTCCCTAATTTCTTTTAATCGTTGTCCTTTTTCCTTTTTCTCAACTTCAGTTCGACGCCGTTTTCTCATACGAGAAGCATCTTTACTAGGCCTACCCATATTTTATTATTAGATTTAAAATATGTCACTAAAAATTAACAAATAAAAATTTTTTTTGCAAAAAGAAAAACCGACTTCAAAAAACCCTAAACGCACTAAAAAGTTAAAAATAATACTATAACCTACCTATATTAATAAACCTAACCTAACCGACGATTAACCTATAATAAAATTTAATAATTCTTTGGAGTCGGTGCCAAGCAATATACGATACCTGAATGACTATATAGACAGACTAAGGCCAGAAAAACAAAACATCTTACAGTTTCTAAATATTAATTCTTTAATTAATTCAAATTATATTGCTTGGCACCGACTCCAAAGAATTATTAAATTTTATTATAGGTTAATCGTCGGTTAGGTTAGGTTTATTAATATAGGTAGGTTATAGTATTATTTTTAACTTTTTAGTGCGTTTAGGGTTTTTTGAAGTCGGTTTTTCTTTTTGCAAAAAAAAATTTTTGTGAATAATAACATGGCAAAAAAAGTTAACAAGACAAATTTAGTTACTTTAGGTAAAGAATTGGTGACAGTAATATATTTTTTCAGAATTAAACATTTTCGTCCACGGAAATTACGGTAAAAAAACATTTACGAAATTTTTGGATGTTTATATTTTTGCCTTAAGTACAGGCAAAAATATAAACAGCGGTTTTTTTACATAAAATAACTTAAATTAATATATTACACCGCCAATAAACAAAATTAAACAAATTGTACTACCGGAAGTTATTATTACCAGTTTTTTTACAATAGCGGTTGAGGCAAAAACGTAACTGGGTTTAATTTAGTTTAACTTTCATCAAAAGGCTATTTCTAACCTATTTACACGAAAATTAAACAGTTTAAAGCAAATCGTGAAAAAAAAAAAACAATTAATGTTTACGTAAAATACGTCTGCAAGCTTTATTCTTGTATTTGGCGCAGCAGTTTCATAGGAATTTGATCTTTCCGAAATAGAAATAAGGTGTACAATCGCGTAACTCAATAAAACACCGACTCAAACAACAACACAGTCATACGCACACAATGAACGCAGCGCTTATCTTGTTTACGCACACTAGCACACGCCGTACGCCGCACGCTGCTTAGCGCTGACACCGTGCATCGTAATTTAATTTTTACTTTGACAATATTAATTATCGCTCTAATTTGTTTAATTTTGGGGGATTAAGGTTTGGATTTATATATTTCTCATTATTAAATGAATTTAAATCCTGTTACATTTTTGCCGTAAGTAGTATTTAAGATTTTTTGATTTTCTTGATTTACTGTGAAGTCCGGAGCAGAATTTGTTTAATTTTCATAATAATAGTTAGACATGGTGATATAAATCATTTTAGCACTATTTTTGTTCTGTTAATATTTTTGCCTTAAGTACGAAGTCAAATTATAAGATTTAAAAAAAAAAACGAATTTTCCGTGGACGAAAATGTTTAATTTTCTGACCTACTGGTAGTACTCAATCTGTTCTACAAATACTCCAAATAAACATACCTGTTTATATTTTTTTCCACCAAGTTAAATACATATTAGACGTTTTCTTAAAAAAAAACATATACGCGGAGGTGAACTTTTCGCGGGATACAGCTTAATATACTCTCCTGTCCATACCCTACACATTCAATGAAAAAAATCGCTGTTTTTAATTAATGCAAAGTTAGCCTAATATTCGGCGTAAATTCCCCGGACTATATCTCTTCTTCATACAATTAAAGAGTTAAAGTGAACTAACTTTATGCCGTGAGATCTGTGTTTGTTTTCGGTGTTATAAACAGTGGACTATAATAAGAGTGATTGAACCAGTCAAGTGCCAACCTAAGCCATACCTCTTCATAATCTTGGTATCAGCAAATGTTACCTATAAACATTGATTTAATACCTATTACAAGTTTTGAAATTTTCCTTACCACCTATTACAAGATTCAGTTATTTGCAAAACTTCGATTTTCAATTGTCATACTGCGTCCATACAAACTAACGCCATCTTTGAGTAAACGTTGAAACTACGAAGGTATCTCATTAGCTTACTCATTAACATCGTATTGCTAATCTATGCTGCTAATCGTTCCGATATTCTCAGCATTTTACTATTTGTTTCTTTTAAATAGTATAAAATGTCCTTTCTTACAGATCATGCGACGACTTCAAGTTTACATAATCTGTCTCCTATTTTTTGCCGGTTTTCTGCTTCTTACTGATATTTACATTCGTTATACTGACACCTCCTACTGTCTTACACCTATCAAAATCCGGAGGGATGAAGAGATTGATTTCAAAGTAGAGAATGGAAAGGAGACAACACAACAAATACCTATTATACTGGTCGATGATACCCAAGTACCAATACAAATGCAAAATATACCCAAAATAAGAAATAAAAGCCATTTCTTAAGTGTTTCAGACCTCAAAAATAATAGCCTCTCATCACTACAAGACGAAATCCACAGTTCCTCAACCATAACAAATCTTATAGCAAAAGCACGATTTAAAATCAAACGTGACACATACAACTATTCGTTTTCACAATCTAGTGTTCATGGCTTAGAGGATTTAGTTATAGAAACCGGAGGTCAGCCCCTGATTAGTTTACTTGTATCAACATGGAGGTCAGGATCTACATTTACAGCAGAATTGATAAATAATGCGCGTCCAAGTACTTACTTTCTCAACGAGCCCCTGTTTATGTATTCAACTAAACAGTTTAGGACACTGAAAGAAGCGAGTGAAGTCCTAGGCATTCTTAAACGTATGTTAAAATGCAATTATAAAGGTTTAGAAAATCACTTTGCGAACATAAGAAAATATTTTGGTGAAACAATACTGCAAGAGTGTACTGCGCTGTGGCCATATTGCAATTACAAGGGTAACTATGAACTTTGTTATGACGTCGAGGTCACTTCTAGGCTATGTAAGCTCTTCCCTTTCCATAATGTGAAGCTAGAACGACTAAGGTTACGACTCATTGACGAAATATTGATTGATAAAGCGTGAGTAATTTTACATTTTTGCTTACTATATTTTTTACAGGTAAAATATCAAATGATATATCATCTTGTTTATCCCAAAATTTCAAAAAGCTATAAAAATATTATCGCCAAGAAAGCTAATGTTTTTCTCAATGATATAAAACTTGCAGGCTCAACGTGAAGGTGATACTGTTAGTGCGTGACCCTCGAGGAGTGATGCAGTCGCGGCGACACGAAAAATTTTGCAATGCATCTTCAGACTGCTTTGACCCTTCCGTGCTCTGCGCTGACATGATCAGCGACTATGTGGCTGCAGGAAGATTGCTGCAGAAGTATCCGGATAAACTGATGTATGTAATTTATGACCTATTGCACAAGAACCCTCTTGCAACTACCCAGTTGACACCACATTTCAATGAAAAGGCTCAAAGTTTGTGGTTAGGCGTCCACTCACAACTATTGTCATTTGGATTATCGCATGTGGACGGGCGGAACAAACGACCTGTGTAGCATTTGTTACTTAGCTACGGGGCCCTCCTGTCGGTGGGTCTATTTCGTACGACGTCACCTACATACATTAGAATAGCTGCCCCTCCGAGCACTGGCGTCGGCACTTCCGACTGGCAGATGCATAAAGACTCTTATAAATGTGGTAACTGCTTATTTAAATTACAGGGTGATCCGGTTTGAAGAATTAGCTTTACAGCCTAACATTACGGCTGATCGACTTCTAAACTTCCTAAAAGTTAAAAGAACAAAGGCGTTTGATGAGTTCCTGCAATCGCACACCACAATTGAGGTGACTGCTCCTCATGCTGTCTCGAGAGTCTCCCGTAATGTGCCCTTTAAATGGAGGACTTTACTGAGCTTTAATTACGTTAGTGATATACAGGTACTTAATAATAAATATGTTAGCTTTCTAAAACAAAAGGCAACTTGTTGAGCTTACACAGCTCGTTGTGAGAAATTTAGTTATAAAAACAGTTTCGTTGGCCAGCGGTTCACTGTCACTAGACCAACGCCCACTAGGCTACAAGCGCGACTGCCGAGTATGAGATCTGGGTACGATTCTCAGTCAGGGTTACAGTTTTATTAGGTTTTCCCATCACAAATCCCTCAGTAGCGGAGATCAAAGCTGGATTTCTGCGCAGTTGACGGCAATAAGCTCGCCCTACATTTAAATTGAACATAACTGGATGCAGCTGTATTTTGGATAGAACGACATGACATTACATGTATTGTTACTGACATTTTAGGAATGATTATCACATTGTAATATGGTAAGAAAATGTAAGCTTAAAATGCATTTCTATACTATATCTATACTCATATTATAAAGCTGAAGAGTTTGTTTGTTTATTTGCTTGAACGCGCTAATCTCAGGAACTACTGATCTGATTTGATAAATTCTTTCAGTGTTAGATAGCTCATTTATCGAGAAAGGTTATAAGCTTTATATTATTACGCTACAACAAATAGGAGCGGAGCAGCAATTAATAATGTTTCAAAATCGGGGAAAATGTGACGCATACGAAGTTGCGCGGGACAGCTATGTTTCTGAATAAATAAACAACTGGAGAAACGTGGGTGTACTAATACGTACGATTACAGGCGTTATGTTATGAAGTCATCCTTACATTTCAGATGAGCTGCAGAGAAGCTATGCGTGTGTGGGGATACAAGATGGCGCACAACGAGACCCATATGACGAGCAAGGACTTCAACCCCCTTGAGGATACTTACATGTTTTTTTAGATAATGAATAATGTGCTATAATAAATTACATATTATGTACATACATCCGTACACTAACGCTATTTTCTCATGGCGGTTCGAAGAAACCACAGAACGTCATTTGCTACGATACTCACATGCTCCTTTCGCAGCATCCACGTTCATTCGTACATCTGGCCACACACGCACGCCGGTTGTAAGTACCACGCACCTGACCTTACTAAAGAACCTCACCATTACGATCTAGAGTGTATTTTTTTTAGGGCGTGCCATCCAGGCGTTGCCATTCGCATCTGCCTTGTATTAGTGCCCTTTATTAGTCGCCTTTCGTTCTACCTCACAACATGAAATCATCAGCATACTCTTTTAAAATTTTGTCATCATCAACAACAGTTACACCAAATCTCATTTTGAATTTTGTTTTGTGGAAACAGAAACCTATGAACCTGCATAAAACATTACTCTAAGTAATAACACACGAGTTTCTGCCGTGGCATTAGCATGCAACATGCTGTTACTGTTCTATGCCGCCCCAACATGTCGCCCCAACATGTCGTCCTCTCAATTAAGACGCTCTGAAGAAATTCTAATTTAAGAGCCTTTATACCCTACGGCATTTCATACAAACTTTCAAGTCGTTATTTTGCCGAAATGACTGAACAGATTTTAATGAAACTTACATATATTATATATACATAGGTCTAAAAAGTTACTAACATTTTCGAAAAATAATGTTACAGCTAAATTAGACCGATTTTTAATTATCTATAGAAACAGAAATTTCCAATAATCTTTATTTTTAAAAGATATTTCGAAAATGTTTTTAGTATATTTTTAGACCTATGTATAGTGCTCATGCGTAGGAACTTTCATTAAAATATGTTCAGTAATTTCGGAAAATAACGACTTGAAAGTTTGTATGAAATGCCGTAGGGTATAAGCGCTCATAAGTGATTTGACAAGGAGTTTTCTTTCACCAAGTTTAAGTTTCAGGCCAATAGTTGTCGATTGAGATTATTAATCATTTTTTGCTGAGCCGAAACACCTTGCTTACGACCATTTTCATCATCCATCCTTGGGGAGTTACAGGCGTGATGCTGTGTTATGTACCTAAAGTCGTATACATAGCTAAAATAAAGTGTCGGTTACAAATAAAATGAAGTACGAATATCATCCATGGCAGACAAAGCAACCATCGAGTCGCACTCCAGGTACTATCACTAACAAAGCACTTCCTTGATTGAAACAATGTTTGACGGGAACAAGATGGATCTGATGATTGATGAGGATATCAAATAAGAGATTATGTTGGATAGTCATCATCATTTCAGCCGAAAGACGTCCACTGCTGGACATAGGCCTCCCCCAAGTGTACATAAGGGGTTTTTTTTCACCGGCTGTCGAGGACAAGCCCTAGGTACTTCAGCGTCGACTCGACGCCGATGGGAACCCCTCCTACCGTCTGTATGGATCCCGACGGTGGCGCATTCCGAGGCCCATGAAAGCACATGGCCTCGGACTTGAGTATATTAGTATGGATGTAGTCGAGAACCCTCCGGCCGTTTTCGCAACTGCGAATGTACCTGAGGTTTGTCTTATTTCAGAATGACTTATTTTATTTTAGAATGTCAAACATGAATAAATAACAATGAAACCTGAAGTTATGAGTTCAAAAAAGTGTCAAATACTTGGAAAGCAATTCGAGAGATGCAATTTATAAACACAAGCCTGGCTCCCGGTCTAAGTACAGTACCATGCTTTTGTTTAATGATTGCGGAACTGGGTCGGACAGGGTCGGCTCACTAGTGGACTTTTCCACGTAAAACATCCACTAACACTCATTACGATGCCCTGTTTCGCGGAACCTGGCTTCATTTCATGTTTTAACACATTTTACGTCAAATAAGTATATTAATTTATTTTAAGTTTATTTTGCTTGGATTATTCTCTCCTTGTAAAGACGTTGCTGACAGTATTTTCTTATGCTATCACAAAGATAGTCTAAATACCTATATTTTACAAACGTACTATTTCAATTGCTTCATTTACCTGCCCTACGTTTTTTAGTTAATAGATAAATAACAGTTATTTAAACAAAGTAGAATAGCCTGCTAACTAGTTTAAGTACTTTAGCACCATTACATAACAGTAGAAGGTTCTTAGAGAAAGTAGGCCATGTTCATAATTCATAGTGTCACTAAATAAAATACTGTTGTTTTAATTACGTAGGTACTGTTCATATTCATAGATGTTTGACAGTCGTTTCAGATTATTAGAAATCGGAATGGTCTGGCAGGCAGTTTAGTAGGTAGCTTGTGTAAGTCAGACAGACAGTTCCCCCGTGTAAAATATTGGTATTCAACTTCTTCCGGTTATACCGAAAGCCCCAAAAAGCAAAATAATGGAAAAAAATCTAGCCTGATGATGTCTTTTTTTCATCAAACTGCAATTACTTGAATAAACAGAAATTAACCCAGTCAGAGCAACTAACACACTAACATAGAAGTAGTAGCTCGTGACGTCACTCACTTAACCGCATCGCGTTGACCGCATCGCGAGTTAGTTTCAGAGCAGCTCCGTGGGACATCAGAATCCAATGGGAAGCTGGTGTGTTGGGGGAACGCGGGAATAGAAACAGAATCAAGAAAACGCTTCAGAGGAAATTTTATGCAGCTGGATCAATAAGAGGCTGTGAGATAGTGTTTTTTTAGATTTAAAAATTAAATTAAAACAACAGCTTTATTTGGAACAAGGTTGGGTGGTAGTGGTGGTGGTTAGGTGTTTAGGTTTATACAATTTTACAATAAAAACAATGAAAACTACAATAGTTTATTACCATAGATCGGAGTAGGTAGATTGAATTGGGGTCATTGATCCGAAACGTATATATTAATATGGAGATTCCTCCGGAATTGGTTGATTTGATTGAAATTTAATCTCATATATCAATAAATGTCTCTCAAATCTGTACGTCTGTCTTATATACTAACTTGAAAGAGGAAATATAATATTTATATTTCCGCTTTCAAGTTTGTACCGCATGAAACTACAAAGTATGTTAGTTTTTTTTGAATTAATATTTATTATTACAAATCTTAGTGTAATGCTGCATTTGTATTTGATAAGCTTTTTTTGACTTTGGTCATTCTAGTTTTAGAATGGTATCCAAGTTAATGAAGCCATAAGGAAGAGTGGAACATCCAGCGTTTGATAAATGGGCCTACTTTATATTCTTGGTAGTGGTAGGTTAGTGGAGTTTTGTACAGCAGTAGTTTAAATTGAATCGTCACTGCTCTGATGGATTTAGTGCTCAAAATGTTTCATGGGAGTTTCATTTTCGAGTTCCGTATAATAAGCTTAATGGATTTTGCCTGAAATGAAGGTATTCTTCATGACTTACTGCTCCCAAAAAGGTGAACAAAAACACTGTGAAGGAAGCTTCATATCCTCGAATGAACAAAGACGCTAGTAACTCGCACTTAGGCCTCATGGTGGATAGCCCATCCTCATGGTGGTTTTGCCATAATCGCCACGCTTGGCAGGCGGGTTGGCGAACGCAGTACGGTTGTTACAAAAGCACAGAGAACGCTGCTGCCCATTTTCTAGCAAGTCCCTTAGTCGCCTCTTACGACACCCACGGGAAAATATGAGATGGTGCTATTCTTTACGTCCGACACCATATAGAGCATAAGTTAGGAAGTGCTTTCACAAAAATTATATTATTATTATTTGAGACTACAAAGTCCTTAAATTACAGGGTGATGCGGTTTGAAGACTTAGCACTGAAGCCTTACGTTACTACAGACCGAATTCTGAAGTTCCTTAGGCTGGATGCAAGGCAGGTGTTTGATGAGTCCCTACAGTCGCACACTACTGTCGAACTGCCTGGTTTCCAATCCACTTCCAAGGCAACATTCCTTACAAATGGAAAACTACTCTGGACTTCAGTTCCGTCAATGAAGTGCAGGTGCGTAAAGGTTTTGATGTTTAAATCTTTATCGTTTCAAATATAGTTTATTTTATCATAGGCTGGCTGGTTTCCTTATCTTGATGTAAATTCTTATCTAGTTGAAAGTTTTTTTTCCCAGCAGTATTACACCACGGCTGAGAGAAATACAAGCGTGCTTTAATTTTCTACGTAAAAGTCGTAAAGCAAACTATCACCAAACGAATGACATAACATTTCAGATGGCGTGCAGAGAAGCTATGCGTGTGTGGGGATACAAGATGGCGCACAATGAGACCCATATGACGAGCAAGGACTTCAACCCTATTGGTGATTATACAATCTGATAGATCGTCATTTTCTGTCGATATTAAATGTATGTTGGGCACCGCATGTTGCTGCTGAGGTGCCCGTGATATCGAAGCTTTGATGAAATTAGTACCAAAGGGTTATTACAAGTGATCGGAATCATCATTCATCATCATCATTTCAGCCGAAAGACGTCCACTGCTGGACATAGGCCTCCCCCAAGTGTCGCCACATTGATCGGTCCCGTGCGACTCGCATCCAGCGGATCCCCGAAACCTTCACCAGGTCATCGATCGGAATAGGAAGAGCAAAATTTACCTAAAACCTAAATCCCGGAATTAAAAACATGACAATTAAAAGCTAGGATTATTAAAACATGAACTTTGAGACTCTTTTTATTTCAATATAATCAGATAAAAGATGAGTAATTTCAAAAATTAACTTTGTATAGTTTGTATGAAAACAAAGCTCTTTAATTTAACAGTTTTAGTACGGAACTCTAAAATCAACAAAAATCTTTAACCTTGCTCGATAAATGGGCTATCTAACGCAGAGAGAATTTTTCAAATCGGATCAGCAGTTTCTGGGATTAGCGCGTTCAAGCAAACAAACAAACAAACTCTTCAGCTTTATAATATTAGTATATACAACATGTAACGTAATAAACGCACACCCTCAAACACCCCAATTACAGTATTATATTATAATCATAATACATACTCTGAAATTTTAGTTAAACATGTATAGACATTGATTAGTAAAGAAATTAACTTCCTTAAAATAAGTTTGATTTTTCTTTATTTTATATTAAAAGACGGAATTTGTATTAATACAAATGAAACTGGACTTTTAAAGTATTATTGCCTTGAGTTACGGTCCATTTTAGTTGGTTTGACTGTACAGGGGTAGTGTGTCAGTAATTTACGTAGTTTTAATTATTTTTGGGATAAAAAATAACCTATATTAAAAATGATAGAAATCAATTCAGTAAACGATTCTGAACAAACAACTTTCAGGATGTGCGTTAATTATGTTACATGTTGTATATAATGTAGTTCAAATGTATTCAAACATTAAGTAATTTGCAATTTCATAAATCCCGGGATTTAATCGTCAAGTTTATGATCGGGAATTAGACGAGGTACTATGAACTCTATGACACTTCCTCCCTTGAATTAGCCTTAGTTAAATTAGCTCAACCTATTCCGATCACTGGTAATTACGGTAAGGTGCCACCGTTCAAATTGTCGTTGCAACAAAAATCATTTTCTAAATACAATACTAGCGCTGCGCTGTACCATTTATTTAGATAAGTCGTGCCACAGCACCTTGCTAGGGGCTTTGTGGCGTTTCCCATAATTAGGGCTAAACTTGTTTTTTTTTATCTTTTACTTTTGTTTTGATGTTTATCTATTTGTTTTTTTATTAGGTTGTCATTTGATTATTGATCTGTGTACACCCAATAATACTTTTACTTACTTTTAATTGCAGCGTAGTACTTACGTATATTTTTTGTTAATAAACAATCTTTATTTCTAGTTACTTTCTGTGTAATTTTCGCCCAGTTTATTTTATAGGTTCAACTATTATGCTAGCAGATCTTCATACTTTATGACTATTTTCCGTATTTATTTTCGAGTTCGGTGTCCCCACAAAGGGCTCCTTAACCGAATATCAAGAACGAAATCCTTATTTAAACCTTATTTTTACTTATTCTATAATCATAGACATGGTCGACAGAAAACAAAATCTGATTCTTGTTACATTACTACTGCTACTCTTGCCATGATAAATAGTTTAAATAATAGTATCTCACATCACAAAAAACCGGCCAAGTGCGAATCTTACTCGCACACAGGGTTCCATAGCCCCAAACAATATTTTGAACTATCATTCATTAGTTAGTTGTTTGATTAGTTAGTAAACTTCCACTCAACCGCAAAACTAAATTGGTTTTTCATAGTATCTTAAAGAAAAACAAAGTTACTGCTGCAGTTTGGTGAAAAAGTCCCATATCTCAAAAACTAAACATCATATCTTATTGAAACCAATTTCGTTGATAGTTTTTTTTACGTTCTACAATCCTAAATATTTTCAGAATTTTCTTCCTCTTACTTTAGAAATTAGAGGGGGGGGGACACACATTTTACCACTTTGGAAGTGGCTCTAGCGCAAACTATTCAGTTTAGAAAAAAATGATGTTAGAAACTTCAATATTATTTTTGAAGACCTATCCATAGATACCCCACACGTATGGGTACGATTAAAAAAAAAATTTTGGTTTTCAGTTCTATGTATGGGGAACCCCAAAATTTATGTTTTTTTTTCTATGTTTGTGTAAAAATCTTAATGCGGTTCACAGAATACATCTACTTACCAAGTTTCAACAGTATAGTTCTTATAGTTTCGGAAAAAAGAGGCTGTGACATACAGACGGACAGACAGACAGACAGACAGACAGACAGACAGACAGACATGACGAATCTATAAGGGTTCCGTTTTTTGCCATTCGGCTACGGAACCCTAAAAATTGCAATAATACAGGTGAATAAAATTAAAATTAAAATTTATTATAGTCCATTATACGTGATACATGATGCATACATAAAAGATATAGAAACAAGTTTTTGTATATGTGTCCTCTTTAATTTATTCTAAGCACCTTCCAAATAAATGATGGAAGTTGGTGACAAAATTATTGATCGCGACGATAGGTCTTGGTGAAATAAATGAATGCGAGTGGACTGTAACTATAACATGTAATAGGATAAGATAAAATATGAAATAACAAAATGATAAAAAGAAATTACGAAAATATGGAATATGGAATAAGTTTAAAATGCGCGAGCGCAGCCGTGCGTAAAGGCGGAACACAGCTGACTGGTTGGCGCGGGGCCCGCTCCTGGCTGTGAGCCGTGCGACGAGCCGCTGTCCCCGCACCCCTCCTTCTCTGCCGCCGACGCCCGGCTATCTTGAGGTCTGAGGCCTCAACAATTATTGAATATTAGTTTTATTATCGTGGCATGTGTACGTATATGATTCGTTTTCGTAGTGGTAGTCTGCTAAATCTTTTTATTTTGTTTTTGTTACTCCGTTTTTAGGCTCCAGATTTACTCCAATCCATACGGAGAAATTCCCAAGCATCGAGTAAGTGATTTTTTTTATGAACAATTCAGTTCCTGACAGAAATATATTACGATTGTGAATCGTATTTTGGATAATTATTATGTGTATTCTCTCAGTCCCAGAGACAGTCCAGCTAGAGTATTGTTTTTAAATGGGTGAATTTTCAAGAAATTCGCCTCCCGTGAATAAACATAACCTCCATAAGGGACCGTTAATATAATGATATTATTATATTTAATTATAATTTAACTATGTCACCTTATATTACATCATCCGCGCGCAGCGCTGTGAGCGTGTTGAGCTGAATTTTTTGCTCTTTGTAAAGTTTTATTTATAAAAATAGAAAAAGTCGTAAATATTGTGCTTATTCGTCATAATCAGTACTATTAGTCCGGGGCTTTTAGATTTGAACCCTGCATTAAATATAAACAGCGATTTTTTTCTTGAATCATGTACTTGACCTTAGCTCTTCAAATAATAATAAAAAAACCGGCCAAGTTCGAGTCTTACTCGCACACAGGGTTCCATAGCTCCAAACAATATAATAACAATATTTTGAACTGTCATTCATTAGTTAGTAGTATTAGTTAGTAAACTTCCACACAACCGCAAAAATAAATTTGTTTTTCATAGTATGTTTATGAAAAACAAAGTTACTGCTGCAGTTTGATGAAAAAGTCCCATATCTCAAAAACTAAACATCATATCTTATTGAAATCAATTTTCGTTGATAGTTTTTTTTACGTTCTACAATCCTAAATATTTTCAGAATTTTCCTCCTCTTACTTTAGAAATTAGAGGGGGGGGGGACACACATTTTACCATTTTGGAAGTGGCTCTAGCGCAAACTATTCAGTTTAGAAAAAAATGATATTAGAAACATCAATATCATTTTTGAAGACCTATTCATAGATACCCCACACGTATGGGTTTGATGAAAAATTTTTTTTTGGTTTTCAGTTTTAACCTCACTGTCCTTTCGCGCGTAACAGTAAAACCCCGCGTAAAACCCTTCGGGGGCCCCTTGATTACGCCATTGCGTGAGTCATCCGATATCGTAAAGATAAACACTTATAACTCGAGTTATATTAGCTCTAATCTTAAACGGTAAACAGTGTCGGGTTCGTGATGAACGGGGCCATTTATTAATAATAACCAACTCTTTTAGAACTACTTGAGAATTATACATATCCCATAGATATGAGAGAGGTCGCAGCAAATACGTCTGTTTTCGTTGCTTATTTTTGTTTGGTAAAACTACTCATTCAATTTACACAAAAATTTATATCTAACATCACAAATATACAAGTAATCTAATGACAGTGTTTTCTAGGAGTCCTACATACATTATTCTTATAAGATCCTAACTCAAACTTCTTGTTAGAATCGGCCATTTTAGAATTCCGCTGTTCAAAGCATGAAAATACTTGAAATATCAATAAATACGAATAGATATGCCTCGAATACATGAAATAATGAATTATCACTATTTTTTCTTTGCTACTATTGTTTCCAAGACCATTTTACATGGTTCAAGAGTCAAATATTTTTTTTTATTTCGACTAACAAACTTCACAACAAAGGATTTTTTGTTGGCTCAAATCATAATTTTTTTGTTATTTTTTCAAGCAAATGACTATCTAAAAAGTTGCATTATACACTTATAACATACTATACATTTACTTACCAAAGTTTTACAACGTATATCTCACAAAAACAACACTTTTCCGAACATAATAACACGGGTTGCCATTGCGTTTGACATTCGACATAGACGAGTTTCTATATTTTTTTTAATAATGTTGTGCCGTTTAGTATTACTAACGATTAATTTTGTTTGAATCGACTACTAGTTGACCATAGAGGTAAATTTTGACAGAACGATTTAGAAATTTACTTTTTTTTATATTAGCGTTTAAGTTTGCTGGTTCGAGCCGTTCCATAAATGGAACGGCCGGGACCTAGAGGTTAGTATGGGGACCCCCTTAATTTATTGTTTTTTTTCTACTTTTGTGTGAAAATCCTAATGCGGTTTACAGAGTACATCTACTTACCAAGTTTCAACGGTATAGTTCTTATAGTTTCGGAAATAAGTGGCTGTGACATACAGACGGACAGACAGACAGACAGACAGACAGACAGACAGACAGACAGACAGACATGACGAATCTATAAGGGTTCCGTTTTTTGCCATTCGGCTACGGAACCCTAAAAATTAAACATTTTCCGAGACCGGATCTAGCTGAAAAAGACGAAAACGCGTTTTTGTGAATAATAACATGGCAAAAAAAGTTAACAGGACAAATTTAGTTACTTTAGGTAAAGAATTGGTGACAGTAATATATTTTTTCAGAATTAAACATTTTCGTCCACGGAAATTACGGTAAAAAAACATTTACGAAATTTTTGGATTGTACTTAAGGCAAAAATATAAACAGCGGTTTTTTTACATAAAATAACTTAAATTAATAATATTACACCGCCAATAAACAAAATTAAACAAATTGTACTACCGGAAGTTATTATTACCAGTTTTTTTACAATAGCGGTTGAGGCAAAAACGTAACTGGGTTTAATTTAGTTTAACTTTCATCAAAAGGCTATTTCTAACCTATTTACACGAAAATTAAACAGTTTAAAGCAAATCGTGAAAAAAAAAACAATTAATGTTTACGTAAAATACGTCTGCAAGCTTTATTCTTGTATTTGGCGCAGCAGTTTCATAGGAATTTGATCTTTCCGAAATAGAAATAAGGTGTACAATCGCGTAACTCAATAAAACACCGACTCAAACAACAACACAGTCATACGCACACAATGAACGCAACGCTTATCTTGTTTACGCACACTAGCACACGTCTTACGCCGCACGCTGCTTAGCGCTGACACCGTGCATCGTAATTTAATTTTTACTTTGACAATATTAATTATCGCTCTAATTTGTTTAATTTTGGGGGATTGAGGTTTGGATTTATATATTTCTCATTATTAAATGAATTTAAATCCTGTTACATTTTTGCCGTAAGTAGTATTTAAGATTTTTTGATTTTCTTGATTTACTGTGAAGTCCGGAGCAGAATTTGTTTAATTTTTATAATAATAGTTAGACATGGTGATATAAATCATTTTAGCACTATTTTTGTTCTGTTAATATTTTTGCCGTTTTTTTTTTTTTATTTTTTTTATTTTTGTACGAAGTCAAATTATAAGATTTAAAAAAAAAAAGAATTTTCCGTGGGCGAAAATGTTTAATTTTCTGACCTACTGGTAGTACTCAATCTGTTCCACAAATACTCCAAATAAACATACCTGTTTTTATTTTTTTCCACCAAGTTAAATACATATTAGACGTTTTCTTAAAAAAAACATATACGCGGAGGTGAACTTTTCGCGGGATACAGCTTAATATACTCTCCTGTCCATACCCTACACATTCAATGAAAAAAATCGCTGTTTTTAATTAATGCAAAGTTAGCCTAATATTCGGCGTAAATTCCCCGGACTATATCTCTTCTTCATACAATTAAAGAGTTAAAGTGAACTAACTTTATGCCGTGAGATCTGTGTTTGTTTTCGGTGTTATAAACAGTGGACTATAATAAGAGTGATTGAACCAGTCAAGTGCCAACCTAAGCCATACCTCTTCATAATCTTGGTATCAGCAAATGTTACCTATAAACATTGATTTAATACCTATTACAAGTTTTGAAATTTTCCTTACCACCTATTACAAGATTCAGTTATTTGCAAAACTTCGATTTTCAATTGTCATACTGCGTCCATACAAACTAACGCCATCTTTGAGTAAACGTTGAAACTACGAAGGTATCTCATTAGCTTACTCATTAAAATCGTATTGCTAATCTATGCTGCTAATCGTTCCGATATTCTCAGCATTTTACTATTTGTTTCTTTTAAATAGTATAAAATGTCCTTTCTTACAGATCATGCGACGACTTCAAGTTTACATAATCTGTCTCCTATTTTTTGCCGGTTTTCTGCTTCTTACTGATATTTACATTCGTTATACTGACACCTCCTACTGTCTTACACCTATCAAAATCCGGAGGGATGAAGAGATTGATTTCAAAGTAGAGAATGGAAAGGAGACAACACAACAAATACCTATTATACTGGTCGACGATACCCAAGTACCAATACAAATGCAAAATATACCCAAAATAAGAAATGAAAGCCATTTCTTAAGTGTTTCAGACCTCAAAAATAATAGCCTCTCATCACTACAAGACGAAATCCACAGTTCCTCAACCATAACAAATCTTATAGCAAAAGCACGATTTAAAATCAAACGTGACACATACAACTATTCATTTTCACAATCTAGTGTTCATGGCTTAGAGGATTTAGTTATGGAAACCGGAGGTCAGCCCCTGATTAGTTTACTTGTATCAACATGGAGGTCAGGATCTACATTTACAGCAGAATTGATAAATAATGCGCGTCCAAGTACTTACTTTCTCAACGAGCCCCTGTTTATGTATGCAACTAAACAGTTTAGGACACTGAAAGAAGCGAGTGAAGTCCTAGGCATTCTTAAACGTATGTTAAAATGCAATTATAAAGGTTTAGAAAATCACTTTGCGAACATAAGAAAATATTTTGGTGAAACAATACTGCAAGAGTGTACTGTGCTGTGGCCATATTGCAATTACAAGGGTAACTATGATCTTTGTTATGACGTCGAGGTCACTTCTAGGCTATGTAAGCTCTTCCCTTTCCATAATGTGAAGCTAGAACGACTAAGGTTACGACTCATTGACGAAATATTGATTGATAAAGCGTGAGTAATTTTACATTTTTGCTTACTATAATTTTTACAGGTAAAATATCAAATGATATATCATCTTGTTTATCCCAAAATTTCAAAAAGCTATAAAAATATTATCGCCAAGAAAGCTAATGTTTTTCTCAATGATATAAAACTTGCAGGCTCAACGTGAAGGTGATACTGTTAGTGCGTGACCCTCGAGGAGTGATGCAGTCGCGGCGACACGAAAAATTTTGCAATGCATCTTCAGACTGCTTTGACCCTTCCGTGCTCTGCGCTGACATGATCAGCGACTATGTGGCTGCAGGAAGATTGCTGCAGAAGTATCCGGATAAACTGATGTATGTAATTTATGACCTATTGCACAAGAACCCTCTTGCAACTACCCAGTTGACACCACATTTCAATTAAAAGGCTCAAAGTTTGTGGTTAGGCGTCCACTCATAACTATTGTCATTTGGATTATCGCATGTGGACGGGCGGAACTGTGAGTTTATAACAATAGAATTGGTGATGAGGAACATGCGTCCATGGTCGGAAAAAATGCGGGTGGACACCCATCCATGGGCCGACAGCAGCAAGCGACCTGTGCAGCATTTGTTACTTAGCTACGGGGCCCTCCTGTTGGTGGGTCTATTTCGTACGACGTCACCTACATACATTAGAATAGCTGCCCCTCCGAGCACTGGCGTCGGCACTTCCGACTGGCAGATGCATAAAGACCTTTATAATGGTAATGCTTATTTAAATTACAGGGTGATCCGGTTCGAAGAATTAGCTTTACAGCCTAATATTACGGCTGATCGACTTCTAAACTTCCTAAAAGTTAAAAGAACAAAGGCGTTTGATGAGTTCCTGCAATCGCACACCACAATTGAGGTGACTGCTCCTCATGCTGTCTCGAGAGTCTCCCGTAATGTGCCCTTTAAATGGAGGACTTTACTGAGCTTTAATTACGTTAGTGATATACAGGTACTTAATAATAAATATGTTAGCTTTCTAAAACAAAAGGCAACTTGTTGAGCTTACACAGCCCGTTGTGAGAAATTTAGTTATAAAAACTGTTTCGTTGGCCAGCGGTTCACTGTCACTAGACGACTGCCGAGTATGAGATCTGGGTACGATTCTCAGTCAGGGTTACAGCTTTATTAGGTTTTCCCATCACAAATCCCTCAGTAGCGGAGACCAAAGCTGGATTTCTGCGCAGTTGACGGCAATAAGCTCGCCCTACATTTAAATTGAGCATAACTGGATGCAGCTGTATTTTGGATAGAACGACATGACATTACATGTATTGTTTACTGACATTTTAGGAATTATTATCACATTGTAATATGGTAAGAAACTGTAAGCTTAAAATGTATTTCTATACTATATCTATACTAATATTATAAAGCTGAAGAGTTTGTTTGTTTATTTGCTTGAACGTGCTAATCTCAGGAACTACTGATCTGATTTGATAAATTCTTTCAGTGTTAGATAGCTCATTTATCGAGAAAGGTTATAAGCTTTATATTATTACGCTACAACAAATAGGAGCGGAGCAGCAATTAATAATGCTTCAAAATCGGGGAAAATGTGACGCATACGAAGTTGCGCGGGACAGCTATGTTTCTGAATAAAAAAACAACTGGAGAAATGTGGGTGTACTAATACGTACGATTACAGGCGTTATGTTATGAAGTCATCATTATATTTCAGATGGCGTGCAGAGAAGCTATGCGTGTGTGGGGATACAAGATGGCGCACAACGAGACCCATATGACGAGCAAGGACTTCAACCCCCTTGAGGATACTTACATGTTTTTTTAGATAATGAATAATGTGCTATAATAAATTACATATTATGTACATACATCCGTACACTAACGCTATTTTCTCATGGCGGTTCGAAGAAACCACAGAACGTCATTTGCTACGATACTCACATGCTCCTTTCGCAGCATCCACGTTCATTCGTACATCTGGCCACACACGCACGCCGGTTGTAAGTACCACGCACCTGACCTTTCTGAAGATCCTCACCATTACGATCTAGAGTGTATTTCTTTCTAGGGCGTGCCCTCCAGGCGTTGCCATTCGCATCTGCCTTGTTGTATTAGTGCCCTTTTTAACCGACTTCTAAAAAAGGAGGAGGTTCTCAATTCGGATGTTTGTTTTTTTTTTTTTTATGTTTGTTCGCGCATAACTCTGTCGTTTATCAACCGATTTGAAAAATTCTTTTTTTGTTGGAAAGCGTATACATTTCAAATGGTCCGATGAAAATTTTATCGAAATCAGACAAGCGGTTTTGAAAAAATCAACAAAAATCTAAATATTCTAACTTTTCGTTTACTCTGCATTGCGTTTTTTGTTCGCGCATAACTCAGTCATGTACGAACCGATTTGATAAATTATTTTTTTATTTCAAAGCCTATGCTCCCATTTGCCATTTGGTCCCATAGACACCAAGTCGGGATCTGATGATGGAATCTTGACGAAATCGAGGGAACTCTTCAAATTTTATAGGAAAACGTACAGCGATTTTAGTATTTTCTACAACAAGTGAAATATTTGCGTTCAATGAGAACCGTTCTACCATCAGATCTGATGATGAAGCCAAGAGACAGGCACCGTAACTCTTGTTGACTTGTTGGCTTGTTGTAATTGTAACGGTATGCCTTTTTCCAGGTGTACCACAGACTTGACTTTCCTTATTCAACCTACGTAACATGTAGGTCCTCTGCTTTGACAGTCTGTTTTCGCGATGATCAGGGTTCTTATTCAAAATGCGTTGATCATTTCTTTCCCTAATTTCTTTTAATCGTTGTCCTTTTTCCTTTTTCTCAGTTTCAGTTTGACGCCGTTTTCTCATACGAGACGCATCTTTACTAGGCCTACCCATATTTTATTATTAGATTTAAAATATGTCACTAAAAATTAACAAATAAAAATTTATTTTGCAAAAAAAAAATCGACTTCAAAAAAACCCTAAACGCACTAAAAAGTTAAAAATAATACCATAACCTACCTGTATATTAATAAACCTAACCTAACCGACGATTAACCTATAATAAAATTTAATAATTCTTTGGAGTCGGTGCCAAGCAATATACGATACCTGCTTGACTATATAGACAGACTAAGGCCAGAAAAACAAAACATCTTACAATTTCTAAATATTAATTAATTAATTAGTTCAAATTATATTGCTTGGCACCGACTTCAAAGAATTATTAAATTTTATTATAGGTTAATCGTCGGTTAGGTTAGGTTTAATAATATAGGTAGGTTATAGTATTATTTTTAACTTTTTAGTGCGTTTAGGGTTTTTTGAAGTCGGTTTTTTTTTGCAAAAAAAATTTTTTTTAGTCACCTTTCGTTCTTCCTCACAACATGAAATCATCAGCATACTCTTTTAAATTTTTGTCACCAACAACAGTTACACCAAATCTCATTTTGAATTCTGTTTTGTGGAAACAGAAACCTATGAATCTGCATAAAACATTACTCTAAGTAATAACACTCGAGTTTCTGCCGTGGCATTAGCATGCAACATGCTGTTACTGTTCTATGCCGCCACAACATGTTGCCCCAACTTATCGCCCCCAAACCTTGTCTCTTAATTAGGACGCTCTGAAGAAATTCCAATTTAAGAGCCTTTATACCCTACGGCATTTCATACAAACTTTCAAGTCGTTGTTTTCCGAAATGACTGAACAGATTTTAATGAAACTTCCTACGCATAAGCAGCATACATAGGTCTAAAAAGTAACTAAAAAACATTTTCGAAAAATAATGTTACAGCTAAATTAGATCGATTTTTAATTATCTATGGAAACAGAAATTTCCAATTATCTTCATTTTTAAAAGACATTTCGAAAATGTTTTTTTATAATCTAAAACCAAAAAAAAAAAAAAAAAACAAAAAAAAAATTTTTCGAAAATGATTTTTAGTATATTTTTAGACCTATGTATAGTGCTCATGCGTAGGAAGTTTCATTAAAATCTGTTCAGTAATTTCGGAAAATAACGACTTGAAAGTTTGTATGAAATGCCGTAGGGTATAAACGCTCTTAAGCTATTTGACAAGGAGTTTTCTTTCACCAAGTTTAAGTTTCAGGCCAACAGTTGACGATTGAGATTATTAATCATTTTTTGCTGATCCGAAATACCTTTCTTACGACCATTTTCATCATCTATCCTTGGGGAGTTACAGGCGTGATGCTGTGTTATATATAACTAAAGTCGTATACATAGCTAAAATAAGTGTCGGTTACAAATAAAATTAAGTACGAATATCATCCATGGCAGACAAAGCAACCATCGAGTCGCACTCCAGGTACTATCACTAACAAAGCACTTCCTTGATTGAAACAATGTTTGATTGGAACAAGATTGATCAGATAATTGATGGGGATATCAAATAAGAGATATGTTGGATAGTCATCATCAATTTAGCCGAAAGACGTCCACTGCTGGACATAGGCCTCCCCCAAGTGTACATAAGGGGGTTTTTTTTTTGGTGGATAATACTTTGTGCTATTGTGGTATTATACAGAACTTAAAAAAAAAAAAACTTTGCCCTTAACTAAGAATTTCTCCTGTATTGTGGGTACAGTCTGTCTATAAAGTCATGAAAAAAATCGAGGGTGCTGCGGTCGTGCACCTAGCAACCCTGTATAGTGTGACTAAATTGATTTTGATACTAGCACATTATTTTGTACTAGAAGCAAACCTGATTTTAATGATAACATAATTTTTACTCGTAGACGATTTTTTATACTGGTTAAGTCGTAAACTCCGTAGATCTTATTTAAAAAACTACAGAAATCAAAGATGAGACCTTCATTAGTTTGCTTATACGATCAGATAGCATAAATAGTATAGTAATATATGAGATAGCACAAATCTAAAGTCTCTGTCATTCAAATAAATGAGAAAATAAAATAAAAATGTTCATACATATTTTTTAACCCTTTTTTGTTAATGAAAAATATCCCGTAACATAATAATTAATTACTTTCATCATCTGATTCCAAATATTCTTGTTCTGTTATTTTGACACTTCTTGTAAGAAAACCCAATCGATTACAAAATTTTACGCAGGACTTCCAGGCTTCCAGGCTACATTCAAAATCCAGATCTGTTTTGGCAACTACCTGAAGTTGCGTTAAGGTTGGTTCCTCTTTCTTCACCGAGTAAAAGAATTGAATCTTTTGTCGAAGAGCACATATTATGTTGAAGTCATCCATTTCTTTCTTAGGACGGCCTCATCTGTGTTTGCCAGGGGTTTCGAATTTGCCATCGTTTTTATAGCCTTCATCTACAATACGCTTTACTGTACTCTCAGATTTTCCTGAAAGAAAGTTTTAAATATTTAATAATTGTACTAACAGAAAATAGATACTCACTATTTTAAATTTCAGACATGATATAACTTATTCAGATTTAAAATCAGCAGTAAATTTGATCACCAAAAAGTATCAAAAATTTTCGTCGCACTACAATATGGCCTACATAAATTTGCAATCTAACCTAAAAATGCGCAATGTAAACAATCCTTATTTTAGTCTTAAAATCGTATATTTAGTATATTTGTAACTTTTGGTAGATAAAAAAACAAACAGTAACACGATTACATACCTGTCATAGCTGCTGTTCGAGCATAAAAATCATCCAAATTTGATAAAATTTGTCCAGCTTGGTGTTTTATACAAACATCGCTGATACACTTTAAAAATTATTTCCTGAGCTCCACTCCGATTGGTTTTCTTCATATTTAACACGTTTCTTCTAGGTTTAATCCACTTAGATTTGAAAAGCAATAAAAATGCAATAAATAACGAGTTACAAAACAAGTCGATGACAGCCGATGACATTCGATGTACTTTGATTTCGTCGGGCATTATTTCGTTAGTGTCCGGCATTTTGCTGAACTGGGCCTATTTGGTGCAGCCGTGAGTCATACAATATTTATTGTCTAGTTTAAAGTTTTTTTTTTTTTAATATTTCCTTTTTTTATATTGTGTGTACTTATGGCATGTACCAATAAACGTTTTTTCTTTCTTTCTGATTTAGTGTTGCCCTACTTTTAAATAATGTTAGTTCCTCAAACATTCATTTCATGACTTTATAGACAGACTGTACGTTTACAAACATTTAAACTAACATACGCAAATAGCCAGACCCGGAACAACTATCTGTAGGCTATACAAATACTTGTTTCGTGCGGGGATCGAACTCGCGACACGCAGCGCAGCAGTCGATCGCTCAACCACTGCGCCAATCATGCCGTCCACTGCTCTGCGGAGACGGATTACGAACTATTCTCATCATAGAGGTCTTTTTCGTTGGAGCACAAGATGCGAGTGAGTATGTCGTCCTGGATGCATTTCCTAGGTCGGGCGTGTTATTGGGTTTTTCCATCTGATTTTCGATCTCAGAAATCTTCTAAGGTTTCGGCGGAGGTGTGTAGGGTACCAAATGGTACCGCACATTTCACCAAAAATATTAAATAATATTAATTAAATATTATTTATTATTATTATTATAGCGATGAAACTGCTACGAGATTCCAGACGGTAAAACCCAATTACACTTTGCTTGAACAGGGTATTGAACCCAGGACCTCATTCTCAGCAGTTGGGCTTGCGACCACTAGACCGACGAACCGCTCTATAACACCTGCGGAAGAATATAACAATACCTACTATCTGCTTCTGCTACCTAAACCTCTCATTGAATCAGGTCAGCCTACCAATTCTATTTAGTTTCCCCATTCACCAATACTGACGTAATGGAGCTCTAGAAATGCATAAATCACATTGTCCAGTGGATTGACGGCCGCTTGATTACGGATTACCCGGGTAATCCGCTGCGATACCACCAATTTGTCATACTACTTTTATTTAGCCCGCGTTTATTTGAACGGGGATTGGACTCCGTGTGGATTGAGGATAGTGGAAGGTACTTTATTAATCATCAGCTTTGAGTTAAAATTCTTCTTATTTATTTATTTAAACTTCATGTACAATAGTGGTACATAGGTGGACTTAATGCCACAAAGCATTCTCTACCAGTCAAACTTTGAGTTAAATACGACAACATTGTGATAGGGGTACTAAACCCCGGGGGAGGTCTTCTTTTTTTGTCGTATAGATGATATTTCCTTACACATTTTGGGCCCAGTAGGTTGCTACGCTTACTGTAGCGTCAGGGGCGCTGTTCAGGTCGTCGAGAGTGCAGGTAAACGGACACCTGGGTAACTTCAGCAGGTAGGGCATAGTTTGATCCAGAGCGCCGCACTCGCACCCGGTGTTGGGGGAAGTATTAATACCTCATTTTGCCAGATTATGTATGCAGCAGCCGCAGCAGTACGTACGTAGGTATTCCAATACAATCCGTAGTCCGCGCTATCTACAAAATGGGTCCTCGTGAATCCCTCAGAGAAAAATTTAAAGAAATCGAAATACTGACTCTGCCTTCACTTTATATTTTAGAATGTATTTTAAATGTCCGCAAAAACCGAGGACTTTTCAAAATTAGAAGCGACTTCCATAATACAAGGTGTTGTTTTGCAACCTCGTCAAATTCTAGGAGGTAACTATGCTAATGATTCTCGACTCGAATCAATAATAAAATGAGTAGGTAATTTTCTTTTTTTTATTTATTTACTGAAATCGCTAACTGTGAACCACCCGTGTTTTAAACACGGGCCGTCTGATCCCTGCCTTATAACGTCGCTTACACACAAACAAAAAACCTCAAACGTTTTTTCTTATTATCTCTCTTAGTATCTTATTATTATCGTTATTCTGAAATATTGACAAATTTAAACAACAAAAAAATGCAGTGTTTTTTAATAATTTACTAGGTACCGTAATTTATATTGAATATTTATGTCTTTTGTGACAACATCCTGAATTTTGACGAGGATGCAAAACAACAGCTTGTATAAATACACGCAGTAAACACGAAATTGTAATACCCAAATTCAGATTAACCAAAACTAGCAAGTCTTTTCTTATAAACAGTATACGCTTTTATAATAAGTTGCCGAAATCAGTTACAGAACTGACCGATGGAAAGTTTAAAAATTATATTAAACGTGTCCTAATTAAAAACCGGCCAAGTGCGAGTCTTACTCGCACACAGGGTTCCATAGCTCCAAACAATATAATAACAATATTTTGAACTGTCATTCATTAGTAAGTAGTATTAGTTAGTAAACT
The DNA here is from genome assembly GCA_949152445.1 of Cerastis rubricosa. Lineage (NCBI taxonomy): Eukaryota > Metazoa > Arthropoda > Insecta > Lepidoptera > Noctuidae > Cerastis > Cerastis rubricosa. Next base: position 23,344,743 of record OX424531.1, on the reverse strand, counting down.
TCCACACAACCGCAAAACTAAATTTGTTTTTCATAGTATGTTTATGAAAAACAAAGTTACTGCTGCAGTTTGATGAAAAAGTCCCATATCTCAAAAACTAAACATCATATCTTATTGAAACTAATTTTCGTTGATAGTTTTTTTTACGTTCTACAATCCTAAATATTTTCAGAATTTTCCTCCTCTTACTTTAGAAATTAGAGGGGGGGGGACACACATTTTACCACTTTGGAAGTGGCTCTAGCGCAAACTATTCAGTTTAGAAAAAAAATATTTTAGAAACATCAATATCATTTTTGAAGACCTATCCATAGATACCCCACACGTATGGGTTTGATGAAAAATTTTTTTTTGGTTTTCAGTTCTAAGTATGGGGACCCCCTTAATTTATTGTTTTTTTTCTATTTTTGTGTGAAAATCCTAATGCGGTTTACAGAATACATCTATTTACCAAGTTTCAACAGTATAGTTTTTATAGTTTCGGAAATAAGTGGCTGTGACATACAGACGGACAGACAGACAGACAGACAGACAGACAGACAGACAGACATGACGAATCTATAAGGGTTCCGTTTTTTGCCATTCGGCTACGGAACCCTAAAAAGCATACTACAAAATTAAGGACTACGTTGAAGATAGAGAAGTTTGGCCTTAGCCCCTTCGCACATGCGGCTTCTCTGGTAGCTCATAAACGGCACAAATGTGTGGATGTCTCTAACTATTCTCAATCTTATTTTTATTTTCCTTTCTTTTTAATCAGATGTTTTACAATAGTTTTTAAATCATTACACCTTTTGTTTAGAATAGTTACAGCACGGATGACAACATTTGTGTCACTTATTTGATCTAGTCATTTTGTGATATTTTCTATTTATTTTTTGTTGTTGTATACTCTTTTTCTTATTTACCGATTGTTAGTAAATGTGTGGACATTGTAGGCCTTAGAGATTCCTAGATCCTTGGTAACTTTTTATTTCGTTCTACGTTTCGTAGTAAGCAACGACTTATTGTTAGGCCTACGATGTCCTCCCATACTTTAGTACTAATGCTGTAACAGAAATATTGTAAAACCAAATGATTTTAAAAGAGTAACCATGGAGTTTCTTGCCGGTTCTTCTCCATAGGAAACGACCAACCCGAACCGAGCACCTTTTTGCCGACGTTTTATAAGTGCCCCTGTAGGCCTATGTAAAATAAAAATATTTTGATTTTGATTTTGAATCTAATGAGACTTAATTAAAATTCATCTACATCAAATGGTAAATTTTCTAAGCATTGTTTAAATTAGGAGCTGAAATTAAAATGAAAATAGTAGATAATGCATAAGGAACGACAAAAAGATCCATACACTTGATGCTGAATCCAAAATGAGCGAGACTTCCATATTCATGGCTTCAAAAGCACTCATTTGCCGACCATTAGACGGTGCCATTCAGTGCAATCGTATAACAAAAGGCACGTTCGCATTCAAATCAAACTGAATAACGTTTAATCTTCATAGAATATTCCAATGCTAACGAGATCGCGAGAGATTTCCAATGTCCGCTTTCGTTTCTCACGAGGACTCCAAATGAACTAATTCCATTATGAAAATCTTTTTCTTCGTCAAATTGGAATAATCCTGCTTTTTGTTCGGATTAAAAACGATTTATCAAAAGAATTGTTTGCTGTAAATAAAATAGGATCGGAACGAGATGAGGCTCGGATTGCTTGTGCAGATGTTACAAGAAAAATTGTCTGTGCTGTAATTTGGGACGTTCCTCTTCCTCGACAGCCTGTATTGTTTAGAATCCTATTAAATGCTATGAGGCTTGTAAATGTTTGTGTTAATGTTAGGCAGAAATGAGGAAAATGGATTTACGGCCTTCTCGAATATAATTCCGAGATGAGAAATTGTTTTGAGTACGTCGAGGTTTATGAATAAATGGAATGAAAAATTATTTTAAAATCATTTATAACTTGTCATCATGGCAGAATAGGACAAAAGCCCGCAGGAAGTTGATAATTTGCGCGTGTTGGTATTTTTTTTTTAAATATCCTTCATTTCAACTAGGCCAGTTACAGGTACTTTTGAATAGTCAAGCAAAGAGAACAATAAAAATGAGGCTACAGTCCCGGTCAAAAGACATAATAACTGAAACTACTAAATAAGCACCTATTCAATATCAACCAAACACACCCAACAATAAGTAACGATAATTTCCCGAAATCATTACAACATAATATTTTCTTTAAATTAACACCATTAATACCTTTCGTTTGAAATATGCAAATACCGTCATCTACATCAAAGTCCCCGCTTAAAGACAGGAAACAATTTGAATAAGAGTCTACATTGTCATCGACAACATGAACGCTTATATATTTAAACGTCTATGTTACGAGAAAGCTTCTATTATGTCTTTGGAGGGAGAGTACTGTGAGCTTGGAATAAAGTCTGATATTAACGCCTCACCGTGCACGAGATTATGGATTCAAAAGTCCGCTTTTATAAGTACCAATATGACCATTTTTATTTATATATACTTTCCAAGTTTACCTTGGACATCACTGACAAGGAAAACATCGTGAGCAAACCAGGGCTCATAATGAATATAAGTCTGAAATCGCAGCAATGCTCGTGTTTTCTCTGTAGGAGAAGATGCCTTTGATCAGCAGTAGGTTTTTCCATCAGCAATGTCTTTGTATCAGTGTTGGAGTCTGGATTAGTACCCGGTTGATGGCAGTAGACCTCTACTAAACGCGACTTAACCTAGGGATGCCCGATTTGAATCGATATTCCAGAAGATCAAATCATGGCGATACGATCTATCGATTTTTTAATCGATTCAACAGGATGTGATTTTCGTCCAGATCGAATCGTATGCCTATAAGATCGTATGAAAATATCGTATCAACTAAAACCTAAACGTGAACTAAAACTTACCGTACATACTACTACAAAGTAAGATTACCTAAAGAATCATTGAATGAGATTAGTTTCGACTGTTTCGAGTTATATTGATCAAAAGCGGTATCTTATGAAATATGAAGGTGGGTGATACCGTGAAAATATTTTGTTTATTTTATTGTCGGGAATTCCCTGATTTTGTTTTCTTTCATTATTTGTATTACTGCAATAGGAAGAGTTCTATCTGTTTACTGAACGTGACCAAATATTTTAAAATACTTTTTAATATGGCTCCGCCAACAAAATCAAATGTTTTAACAGAAAATTATGAAAACAGTTAACCAAAGTAAATACTACCATTAAAAATTTTTTTTCAGACGTCATCAAAAAGGCACTTATGATGCCAAGTATAAAAGAAAAGAAAGATCTAAGTTCTATTAAGTAGATTAAGATTAAATTTATAAGTTAGCAAGCATACTGAGCTTTTCATAATTTTTATAAAATTACGATACGATCTTCCGAGATCGAGTAAGATCGATTCAATATGAATCGATTCACGAAGTTACGATCCATTACGATCCAGAACTACGAACTACTTCAAAGCAAAAAATCGGGCATACCTAACTTAAACATAAAAAGCGAAACGAAAGGTGTTAAGTTCACCTCTGCCTAACACTTCCGCGATTACAAGTTTGATGTTAGTTCCTATATTAATGTATGTTTTAGATACTTACGAAGCGGCTCTTACGACCTATTTTGTTCGCGAACTACACATGACCAAATGCTAACGAGAACTTCAGTCACACACATAAACAGCGTAAATAGAAAAGAATACACACGATATACACGATTGATGTAACCAAGATTTTGTAACATATTTTGATTTAAAAGAGTGTCCATGGAGTTTCTTGCCCATTCTTCTCCATAGAGATCTACGCTTTGGAATGGGCAACTACAGTACTTTCACAAGTTATTATGTCTTGTGACTGGGACTGTAGCTTCGCGTTCTTCTTTTTTGTTCTTTGACTTTCAAAAGTGCCTGTAATGGACTAATTGAAATAAATGCTTTGAGTTAGAGTTTGAATATTCCTAAAAATGAGCCAAGTTCAAACACAAAGTGAGTGAACTAGATATTAATTTGGTTAGTCATTAGGGAGGCTGGGGATCATTCCGAATTTGAATTAAGAGCGTTCCATATTCATTAATCAGAACCTACGGTTACACACGCCGATTATTCATGGCGGGTGTGTCATTTTGCTATGTTACTGTGTTGTATGTTAATGTACTTAGTAATATATTGTAAACTTTACATATTTAAAGAAACTCACGCTATTTTCCTAAGGGGGTATACGATACTAACAATCTCCTTTCATCTCATCCGGTCATACACGCACGCCGGTTGCAAGTACCTACTATGCACCTGTTCTGTGTGGTGTCGGACGTAAAGAATAGCACTATCCCATATCTTCCAGTGGGTGTCGTAAGAGGCGAATAAAGGATTTGCCAGAGAATGGGCAGCAGCGTTCACTGTGATTTTGTAACAGCCGTACTGCGATTGCTAACCCGCCTGCCAAGCGTGGCGATTATGGCAAATCTCCCTCTTATGTACACTTAGGGGAGGCCTGTGTCCAGCAGTGGACGTCTTTCGGCTGAAATGATGATGATGATGATGACTATGCACCTGACCTTACTAGGGAACCTCGCTAATGTACTTATGCCACTAGTGTAGACTTTACTTATAACTTAATTTACATGTCATGTCTTATGCCCGGTTTTTGAAAGATTGATTAGCTTTGTAATTAGTAAATTTGCTGCTTAAGGGTGCTGGGTCAGAAAACCTCCTCGTGAGCCCGATGGCGCTGGTCCCTCTCGATACGTCTGGAGGGAACAGTTGCTGTCGGGACGGTGCACCCTGGGCGCCGGCAGTGTCCTTCCCCGAGGAGTGGGAAGAGATTCCTATTCTCCGGGGAATGTCACTGCCGGTGGCGAATATTCTGACGTGGTGGGGTCCTTGGACCAACGCGGCGTTTCTCCGCGTGACCCTCTGAAAAGCAGAGGGCACAGCGGAGGAGCAAGGGCGGGCTTGGAGTGCACTCACCCTGCCTCCGAGCAGACAGCGAGGGACGCAGTCCTTCTCTGTCCCCGTCGTTCTCGTAATCCCATCATCGGAGTGTCGTGGATCACGTCTCGCGGCTTCGATCGGGACCGAGGGTCTTGGCTTAACCGCCTGGACCGCGAGGTAGAAAACCTCTATAAAAAGCTACCCCGAATCTCAAGCGGCGGCGCACCGTGAGGGGATGTATGGCTGACGGGTGTTCCCATGGAACAATCAGTCTTTAGTGCGACCACCGCCAGAGTACCAGCCGACCCTCTGGCGGGTTATAAATGTCCAAGGCTTATCCGGGTACAGGGGGCACTGCCCGGATGGACCTCTTATTTCCCCCACACTCGTGGGAACAAAATGGAAAAACCCTATAATAAAAATCAAGCCGGTGACGGCAAAGAGAGGGAGAGGAAGGATGCGGGGTCGGAGTCCGACGTCGCATCCAGTGAGGTGAGCGCGGGATGCTCTGAGAGCTCCCGCGTCGAGAGGACTAGGGTTGCTGCGGAGGAACGCAAGCGGTCCAGACCGGAAGGCGACCGCGAGTCGTCTTCCGAAGGGGAGCTTGCCTCGGCCCCTAAAATTTCCACCAGCAGGCGTGGTGGAATAAGGGGCACGGGGAGGGGGCTCTCGGCCTCCGAGAGATCGGGGGTGGCCGGTCGCGGGCAGGCTCGTTTGGGCACTTGTGATGACGCGGCAGGTGAAGTTGGCGGCTCCGACGTGGAGCGTAAGGCCAAGTTTCAAAAGGAGGTGGAAGCTGCGATAAGGGTCGTGGCCTTGAAGAAACTGACTTCTTCAAAACTCGGGGCCATACCTGCGGCTTCCGCCTCCATCATGGCGGCGGTGGAGGCTAGCTATCCTCCACCAGGGGAGGTGGCCAAACTGCGGGCGGAGGTAGCCCGCCTGACGGCCGCCACGGAGCTTCTCCACGAGGAGAATCTGAAGCTCCGGGCAGACCTGGCCGGTCTGCGTGAGTCCGGCTCTCGAGAGGTGCCCCAGCAGCGGCAGATTCACCCCGTGCCGGTGGAGAACCAGGTCCTGAACCTGGTTCGGCAGGAGCTGGCTGCCTTCCAGGCGCGGTTTTCCGTCTTGGAGGGCATTGTCCTGCGCCCCCCTCTGACGGCAAACAAGGCGGCCGCGGGCCCGAATGCAGCCCCGGGCCCGAGGGTGGTCCCGGGCCCGAAAGTGGCATCATATGCAGCTGCTACGGCTGCCACTCCCGGAGCAGGGCAGTCTGGCCAGCCCTCCACCAGGACTAGGCCGGGCCCCGGGAAGTCGGCAGCGGCCCAGAAGAAAGGCAAGGCAGCTCCTCAGGCGGCGAATGTGCCGGCGCCAGCAGCAAGTCGGCTGCAGCCACCGCCGCCCCCACCACCCGCTAACCCCACCGCGGCCGAAGCCGAGTGGCAGGTAGTCGGGGAAAAGAAGAAGGGGCGAAAGGCGGCCAAAAAGGCCAGAAAAGATGAGCGCAGACGTCAGCACAAGGCGCGAAGCGTCGCGGCTAGACTCCGCGCCCCGAAGACCGCAGCTGTAGTTATCACGCTACAGCCGGAAGCGGAAAAGAGGGGCGTGTCCTACCGCGACGTGCTCGCGAAGGCGAAAGCGACGGTGGATCTCGCAGAGCTCGGGATCACCGAGGGACTCCGGCTCAAAGTCACCGCGACGGGGGCTCGGGCACTGGAGATCCCGGGTGCAAATAGCGGCCCATCCGCTGACGCTCTGGCTGAAAAGCTTAGAGCGTCCCTAGATGCGGCCGAGGCCCGAGTGTCCAGGCCCGTCAGATGCGCAGACCTGCGCATCCTGGGTCTGGACGACTCTGTGACCCAAGAGGAGGTGGTCGCCGCCGTCACCAGGATCGGTGGGTGTCCTGCCGAGCAGGTCAGGGCAGGCACCCTACGTCCGGACCACACGGGTATGCGAACCGTTATGGTAAGCTGCCCTGTGACGGCGGCAAGTAAAATCGTGGAGGCTGGAAGGCTCCTGGTGGGCTGGGTGTCAGCGCAGGTGAAGCTGCTGGAGCCCCGACCTCTGAGGTGTTACCGGTGCCTCGTGGGGCAGCACGTGAGTTGTCGGTGCTCCTCGGAGGTGGACCGCAGCGGTGACTGCTTCCGATGCGGTCAGCCCGGTCACATGGCCGCGGCTTGCTCCGCCACGCCGCATTGCACTGCATGTGCGGCAGCGGGCAAACCGGCCGATCACCGGGCAGGGGGCAAGGCCTGCGCACCACCCAACAGGACCAGGGGCAGGGGCAAGGGAAGGCCTCCAGCCACCAGCTCCACCGTCGCCACCGCCACAGCCGCCGCCACTGTCGCTGTCGCTGCCGCCACGTCTGCCGCCGCAACATCTGTGGCGGGGCCCTCACAGGGGGCCCGGGAGGGGGCTGAAATGGAGTGCCAATAATGGCCCCATTACGCCTTCTCCAGGCGAACATCAACCATTGCCGCTGTGCTCAGGATCTGTTGCTCCAGAGCATGGCGGAGTGGTTGATTAACGTCGCCGTGGTCGCTGAGCCGTACTTTGTCCCGCCCAGGGAAGACTGGGTGGAGGACCTGAGCGGCTCAGTGGCCATAATTTCGTCGGCCGCCGCCGGTACCCCGACCCTTGAGAGTGTCAGGAAGGGTCAGGGTTGCGTAGCAGCACGGTTCGGGGAGATCGTCGTAGCGGGAGTCTACTTCTCCCCGAGCCGAACTCTCGCCGAGTTCCACAACTCCCTCATGGAGTTGAGTGTCGTCATCCGAAACTATTCCCTCCCCGTGCTTGTGCTCGGGGACTTCAATGCCAAAAACTTGGCTTGGGGTTCTCGTTGCACGGATGTGCGGGGTAGGATGGTGGAGGACTGGGCTCTGGAGGCGGGCCTGGTCGTCCTAAATCGGGGTTCTGTCCCCACGTGTGTGCGGATGCGGGGCGAGTCGGTGGTGGACATCTCGTTCGCTAGCCCCGCTCTGTCACCGCGTGTCGTTGACTGGCGCGTCATGGAGGGGGTGGAGACCTATTCCGACCACCGGTACATCCGGTTTGATGTCTCCGCCCAAGACTCAAGCGCGCCGGTCCTACAGGCCCCGAGTGGTCCGCGTTGGGCGCTGAAGCAGCTGGACCGGGAGCTCCTCCTGGAAGCCTCGATAGTGCAGGCCTGGGTGACATCACCGAACAGGCCTGCCGACGTCAACAATGAGGCAGGGTGGTTCCAGGAGGCCATGTCCAACATTTGCGACGTGGCAATGCCCCGAGTTCGGCCAGGAAGCGCCCGGCGTCAGGTGTACTGGTGGTCGCGAGAGCTGACGTCTCTGCGCGAGGCGTGCGTAGCCGCGCGGCACCCGTACGCCAGGCATCGCAGGCTCCGCATCCGCCCTCCGGATGCGGCAGCCATTGAGGCGGAGCTGTACGAGGGATACAGAGCAGCGAAGACCGCCCTCCAGGAGGCTGTCCAGTGGGCCAGAGACCTGGGCCGCGAGGAGATGCTGGAGACTCTCGACAGAGATCCGTGGGGGCGCCCTTACAAGATGGTGCGGGACAAACTCCGCACCTGGGCCCCCCCGCTGACGCAGAGTCTCCGCCCTCAGCTCGTGGAGGACGTGGTGAGCGCTCTGTTCCCTCTGCGAGGGGAACATCCTCCCCCGCCTATGGCTCCGCCGCTTGCGGTGCCGGAAGCGGACCACATCGAGGACGATGACGACATTCCGGAAGTGACCGGGGTAGACCTGAGAGCGGCGGTAGGCAGGCTTAAAGCCAAAAATACCGCCCCGGGACCCGATGGCTTGCCTGGCAAAGCCTGGGTCCTGGCCTCAGAGGCTCTCGGGCCCCGACTGGAAGGGCTCTTAAGCGCATGCTTGGAGAGAGGCCAATTCCCGCTTCGTTGGAAGACGGGGAAGCTGGTCCTCATCCGGAAGCCGGGGCGCCCTGCGGACTCTCCGTCCGCATACCGGCCCATTGTGTTGCTCGACGAGGTGGGCAAGCTCTTCGAAAGAGTCATTGCCAACCGCCTCGCCGGGCACCTTGTGGGGATGGGGCCGGATCTTGCGGAGAACCAGTTTGGTTTCCGCAGAGGGCGCTCGACGGTGGACGCCATCATGCGCGTGAGGGCTCTCACGACGGGGGATGCGGTGTCCAGGGGTGGGGTTGTCTTGGCGGTGTCTCTTGACATCGCCAACGCCTTCAACACCATGCCCTGGAGCTGCATTAGGGAGGCACTCCGGTATCACCGGGTGCCGACCTACCTTCGTCGTGTGGTCGGGGACTACCTGACGGATAGGGCCGTCATCTACCCCGGTCGCACCGGAGAATGGAACCGGCGAGAGATGTCGTGCGGTGTTCCACAGGGATCGGTTCTGGGGCCGCCCTTGTGGAACATCGGCTACGACTGGGTGCTGCGCGCCGACCTCCCTAGCGGTGTCAGTGTAGTTTGCTACGCTGACGACACGCTGGTGCTGGCACAAGGGAGGTCGCACGAGGCGGCGGCCGAACTAATGACACGCGGGGTTGCGATAGTCGTGGAGAGAATCCGGCAACTGGGTCTCGAGGTGGCATTGCACAAGTCCGAGGCCATGTGCTTTCATGGGCCTCGGAATGCGCCACCGTCGGGATCCATACTGACGGTAGGAGGGGTTCCCATCGGCGTCGAGTCGACGCTGAGGTACCTAGGGCTTGTCCTCGACAGCCGGTGGAACTTCGTGGAGCATTTCCGACGTTTGGCCCCCAAACTGGAACGGGCAGGGGCTGCGTTCAAGCGGCTCTTGCCCAACCTGGGGGGTCCAAACGCCTCCTGCCGCAGGCTCTACGCGGGGGTCGTGCGGTCCATGGCCCTTTACGGGGCCCCGGTGTGGGCGCGTTCTTTAAGGCGGCGAGCCGCCCACTACCTGAACGCGCCCCAGAAGGTGGTAGCCGTAAGGCTGATCCGGGGGTACCGCACGATCTCCGGCGAGGCGGCGAGCCTCTTGGCCGGATTGCCGCCATGGGATCTGGAGGCGATAGTCCTCGCGTGCCTGCACGAATGGCGCGCGGAGGCACTACGCCGGGGGGAAACTCCGCTGCCGCGGCAAATTGCCGCTCAGCGGACAGACCTCCGGCGCGATCTCATGGCGACATGGAGAGAGCGACTGTCGCAACCCCGTGCAGGGCACGCCACAATAGTGGCGATAAGTCCCCTCTTTGAGGAGTGGCTAGAGAGGCGCCACGGCGCCCTCACCTTCCGCCTGACGCAGGTCCTCACCGGACACGGTTGTTTCGGGAGGTTCCTGCACCGAATCGGGCGGGAGGAAACGCCCGGGTGTCACCACTGCGAGGATCGGCCGGAGGACACGGTGGAGCACACTGTGGAGCTATGCCCCGCTTGGGCTGAGCACCGCCGTGTCCTCGTAGCGGCGATTGGCGGCGGCGACCTCTCGCGTCCGGCCCTGGTTCAATCCATGGTCCGGAGCGAGAGGGAATGGGAAGCCGTCGCCTCCTTCTGCGAAGCAGTCATGCTAGCGAAGGAGGTGGCGGAACGTGAGAGGGAGAGAACCTCACGTCCCAGCCGCCGCGGGAGACGCCCCGGGCGTCGGGGGGCAACCAGTGGCCCCCGGCCACCGTAGGCGCGGGCCTGTGGACGGTGAGTAATGGGCTAGCTCACCGTCCGTCCGTCTTATGACGACAGACCGTGCCGACGGCGCGTTCGTGTTCCACGCGCGCCTCAAGGAGATGTCAGCAAATCGGAAGGGGTCCGAGAGGGCCGATGCCTGCCAGGGCTGCGGGTTGTTCGAAAGAGATACCGTGCCCCTGGAACGCAAAGGGCTAAGAAGGAACATGGATGGGTTTTAGTCAGTCAAGTCTGACACTCCCTTCCGCTCCGCCCAGAGCGGAAGAAGTCATTTGATGATTTCCCATCCGAAAAAAAAAAAAAAAAAAAAGCCCACCAGAGCTGTTGGCTTGACAACGAGTATGTACAATAGATTTCTCGTAACTGTAGATAACAGTCGTTATATGGTTATTTACCAGTGACAGGAACAATCACACAGCAAATATAAACATATATATCATTGTGATTTTGGCAAACGTAACAATAGCGGCAACCCAACAGAATTGTTATCGTAACGACACTAAAGGTTAAAGTCTGTGATTCTGACAGTAATGTCAAACCAGAGGTAAAATAACTTTGAAAGGACTGTACGATTTTGAAAACCATAAGTAATTTTCCGATGATAATCTTCTACACAATAGAGGTTTCTTTTAAGCAAACATTTGTCAAAACCTGACCTTTAAAGTCCAAACGTTGTCAACAACTATCATAATTACTAGAATGAGAGCTGGCTATCCAAATAATGTAGTATAACCTATGTTTAATATTCCGGTGTCGACAGCAAAACGTCCCGACATTGCTTTAGCATTTCAATAGCAACAAATTGTGAACGATATAAAGTCCAGTTAGGCTTGTTGCAGAGCGGCCATTTTGCGACAGGCACGTCCGTTAAGCACGTGATCGTTGGATGTGAAATTATAATAGATAGATAGATAGATAGATAGATAAATCATTTATTCAGTGCACACAAAAGACATAGCACAACACACAGAAGCACAATGAAATCACATAGATTACATAAATATACCTTTAAAAAAACAAGGTGCAAACAGAAAGAAAAAATAAGAATAAGCAGATTTACAAAACTGTTATAGTAACACCATGACATACTTCAAATAAAATAACGAGTATACAAAGTGCGGTGTGCGTCTCAAGGTTGCACCAAATGGGAGTCCAGCTCAGCATGTGTCAGGCATGCACCTGACGCTGATATTCTGCTGGATCCTTTTAATGACATACGGACGTCGAGTAGACGATATAAATTGGTGTTATGTGTGAAAGTGTTATTTATGCACGGAGTGAAATTATGTAAGTATACCCTCAACTTAAATTTAGTAGGTAATCTACAGTAAGTTTAGAGTACTGTATTGGAAACGTTCTTGTTCATTGGTGAGTGTGTGAGTACTTGGGCATTTTGTTTTGTTATAAATATAAAGTGTATATAAATAAAAATCTTATAATAGGTACTAATATTATATTACAGTAACGTAGGTACGAGGAAAAAAAAATAAACGATTTGGCTAAACTAAATTATGTCCACAATAGATAAATAAAAGTTAATAAAATATGTAGATATTATGATTATAATTATAATTATTGGTCAACAAAAGATCCACAAGCCGATTATTCCATTACCAAGTACCTCCCTCGTTTACAGGTTTGTGACCACGAGTTACGCTATAGATAGACAGATTGCCTCGGAAGGAATACAACAGCCAGTTATATAATGGACATGTTCGAAACAGTCATACCCAGTTTTTTCTGCGATTCGATAAGGAACTGCCGCAGCCGAACTCTGAAGGTACCTAGACATTTAAGATTCCTTATCGGCGGGGGAATATTGTTCCAGCATTTGGATGCCGCATATCTAAAACTTCCCCTGAAAGCAGCTGTCTTATGCGATTGAGTGGAGAGTTGCTGCGAGCACTGCCTACTTGCGCATTCTCTTCTGCTAGTGATCCAGCTCAGTTTATTGTACAGGTAGGTCGGCTGCCTGTACTTTATAACTCCAAAAAGTAGGCATGCCAAGTGCAACTTACGCCGCGACTTCATCTTAAGGATAGTGCTTATTTAAAAATGGCGTTACGTGACTTCTTGGTGGGATTGAGAAGCAGAATCGAGCGCAGGCATTTTGCACCCTCTGGATAAGTCGCTCAGTTCTTGCCAATATCCGAGGGCCAATAATTGTATCTGCGTAGTTGAGGTTGGATAGCACGAGTGATTCAACCAGCTGGATACGCAGCTCCTCTGATAGATAAGGCCTTATTTTATAAAGGACCTTAAGCCGGTAGAAACAAGTGCGCACTGACTCTGCCACGTGCGCTTCGTATCTCAACCCAACGTCCATGTTCAGACCCAGATTACGTGCCTCACTGACTCGACTGACCGACTCACCCAGCAGGGTAACGTTAAGTGATGTCGGCAATGAGCTGATTTGGTTCTTGGTTCCAAACAGCATGTATTTGGTTTTAGTAGGGTTAAGTACTAAACCGTTATTTTCAGCCCAGCATGCTATCCTGTCCAGATCATCGTTAAGATCCTTTATCGTGATGTCATAGTCACTTGGCTTAAAGGAGATATAGACTTGTACGTCATCAGCATAAATATGGTACCTACATTTCTTCAGGGAACTTATGATATCCGCACAATACAGAATAAAGATAATGGGGCCCAGTATTGTGCCTTGCGGGACTCCCCTGTAAACAGGAGTGAGTGACGAAACAAGAGATGAGCCATTGTTCAGACGTATTTCCACACGCTGCCGACGGTTGGTAAGATAGCTTTGGAACCAGTGAATCGTATTTTGGTCGAATCCATAGTATTTAAGCTTTGAGAGAAACAAATCTATATTAATGCAGTCAAAGGCACGCGAAAAATCAAGTAGAACAAGAAGTGTGCACATGCCCTTATCCTGAGCAGACAGAATGTTATCTGTTACATCCAAAAGAGCTGTGGAAGTACCACGCTGTTTGCGAAAACCTGACTGTAGCTCAGGCAGGATGTGTTTGTCCTCTAGATACTTGGAAACCTGTTGACATACCGCCTTTTCAACAACTTTAGAAAGGCAAGGCAGAATACTAATAGGCCTAAGGTCTTTTAAGTCAGTTGGATTTGTTTTTTTAGGCAATGGCCTAACGATAGCAATTTTCCAGATGTCGGGAAACGTTGCTGAGACAATTGAGCTGTTGACAATGTCGGTGATGGATTTTAGTGTATGTGGGAGTGTGAGCAATAGCATATTCAGGGTAACCCCATCACAGCCTTCAGCATTAGATTTTAGCTGCCGGAAGTATCGCAGAATTTGATCAGCAGTTACTGGTTGTAGTGAAAATGCAAAGCTATCATCACCATAAAGATGAGATTCAAAGTAGGTATGTTGCAATGTATTGCAGATAGGGTTACCAGGAACACTCAAAAAGTGGTTATTAATTTGGTTTGGATCTCTGAAGTGAGCAGGAAGGTCATCAATTTGTTTCCTTGATAATACAGTGTCTTTTAAATTTTTCCACAATGTTTTAGGATCTTTAATTTGGTTATTAATATTAAATTTAAAATATGCAACTTTTTCATTAAATATGGAAGTCACCACCAGAGATTTCAGCTGCTTGTAGTATGCCTTTTTGGAGTCTGACTTCGTTTTACGGTACTTGGTTAGAGCGTCATCCCGCAAGTGCATCATCAATCTAATTGTCTCTGTTATCCAGGGATATGACGGTTCCTTAATAAGACCTTTCTTGACCGGAGCGTGCGCATCGTAAATTGCTAAAATGTTTGCATTCAATTCCTCAACCATGTCATTCACATTATGCAATCCGCAAATTTTGTCCCAGGGTATGTGTGATAAATCACTATCTAGTACTTCTCTATTTATTTGTTTAATGGGTCTGTACGTAATTGTATAGGGTTTATATTTGCTGCGCCTAATATTAAACTCGCACACAACAAGTGAGTGACCATTAATTGAGCCAAAGGGTTCAACAGTTATCCCTTTATGGTTGAGATTCGTACAAACAAGGTCGATCAATGTTTCGCTATGGTCTGTGAAATGGGTGGGCCAGGTGGTTACCAGTTGTTTTAGGCTCATGCTATTCAAAAACTCATAAACATTTTTGGTTTGTCCGTTAGCATTTAGTAAGTTAACATTGAAATCGCCGAGCAGTACGTAGTGGTCACATTTGACTAAGGAGCTAATAGAGTCAGTTATAGCATCCAGAAAGAGGTCTAGGTCGAAGCGTGGGGGACGATACGCTGTGCCTAGGGCAATTTTATTTCCATTTAGTGTGAGGATAATCCACATTTGTTCGATATTGTCATATCTAGGGTCAATTGGGGTGGACCAAGTACGAGCGGTCAGTCCGCGTTTGAGATAAAAACCCACACCACCCCCCCGACCTCCGTGTACAGACAGCGGTCGAGGTACGTGGCGCAGGCGGTAACCAGGCACAGTAGGCGCTCGCCCCTCTTCACCCGGTCTTAGCCAAGTCTCGTTAACTGCTAATACATCGAAAGAATGCCTTTCCACTGATGCTATAAAATCATCGTGGTTAGTGCCAAGGGAGCCCACATTTAGCAAGCCAACTTTAAGGTATTTTTCAATCATTTATGTAATGCAATAAACAACAGAAAAGAGAAACACTGTAACAGACGTAAAATGTTGATTTTTTTGCGTTGGTCAAGGAAGATAAAGTAAAATTAGTATGTGAAATTCTATAGGTATATTGCAAATGATTGTTGTAACTAAAAGCAACAAGGAATTGAAATTCATAAAAATAATTATAAACAAGGCCAAATAATCGGAAGATAAAAACATTGTAAAAATAAAGAAATAAAAGTAATGGTTTTATATGAGTAAATAATAATTCAAAGTAAATAATTGTAAATAAAAATTGTATTGTGTGATTAGACATTGTAAATAATAATTGCATTATAGCCAGTGTAAACAATAGTTGTTTAATATAAGTCTTCGCAAATAATGTGAATGTCCTATTCGACATTATCATCAAAGCGTGTGTATGAATTTGTGTATTAGAAGTGTAAATAACAGTAATGCGAGCTTTAAAATTCAAGTAATGTGTGCTTGAAAGGATTTTTAACTTACTGTATGCTGATAGTAATTGATAAAATACCACAAATGTCCACAATTCACCAAAATAATCTACATTCTTAAAATATATTTGGTGTTGTGTTGCCCAATGACTTTGAGAAAAAAATGGATTCCCACCCGGTACCGCTGGAGACACACACCGCCTTGCGAGTGCGATAACACTTACTAAATAGAACAAAAAAATATACAAAAATACTTTACGTGCAAAACAAAATAATAATGAGGTCAAAACATCCAAAGAAGCAATAGGTATACTAAACAAGTTTAGAGAACGCGTTCGGATGTACAAACCGACCATTAGCCAAAAATCCTACGGATATCGTCTTCACACCTTATTCGTTCAGCTTTTTGGCCATCTTCTCTGCGACCCAATATTCTCCCCTCCTTAGTCCAAACGTACTTCCATTTGTTATGGCTCCCTGCCTGACGAGCGTGATAAAATAGCAGGCGGTTTGTTCTAGTTAGACGTTCGTTAACGTAAACTCGGTGCGCCGCCGCCGGCGGCCCAGTGATATTAAGGTCGCCTGTACTCAAGCCGCGGCGAACCCGAGCTGCGCGCAGTAATGTGTCGCGCGTGGCGCGCCTTGCGAAGCGCACGGATATACACCGCGGTCGCTGCGCAGCGGGGTCGGCAGAGATGGAGCCGTCTGAAGTCTCTATTCGATTACGGCGTGTTGATCCGACTCGCTCAGCATGAACTACGTCCCTCTCATCAATATCGACGCCAAGCTTAATGGCAAGAACCTTAACGAGGTGCAGGGCGCTCTCATCCTTGCTCTCCGGTATTCCAGTCACCTCAATGTCGTTGAGCAAGAGTTCTTGGTCGCGCTCGTTCAATTGGCATTTTAGTTCAGCGATGGTGTTTTCCAATGGGTCCTTGGCTGGCTGTACTTCTTGCTGCAGTTTGTGTTCGAGGGCGCCTACTCGCGCTTCTATTTTGTCCATCCGCTCATCAGATGTCTTTAAAGAATTCTTTAGTTGAGCCATTTCCGTGCGTAAGTCTTGGAATTCGAGATGCATCAGGCGAAACTCGGCACGCAGCTCCTCTTTAAATAACCGCAGCTCGTCTGCCAAGTCGGGAGAGAAATTAACGGTGGCATCCAGGGCCGTGCTGTTTAATGGACTGTCCATGTCCATGAGCTCCTCGGGACTACTGTGCTCCTCTGCCTGGACAGGATCCGTCCCACCTCGAACTGGTGTCTCCGTCCTGTTGTCTCTAACCACGTTTTTCAAGCAATCAGGGCAGCGCCAGGTGGGAGCAACAATACCCGTACCAGGCAAACGGACGCAAACGCGATGATAGAAGACATTGCACCGACTGCATTTAGCGGCCTCTATCGGCGATAAAAATTTGGCGCAACCACCGCACTTCGCTGCTGGCATGGTGTGATTCACTCGTAACGCAAGTTGTACCTCAGTTATTGATCCAGCTTAGTCGTTCCGCTCTGTATCAATAGATGGCGCTGTTTTGAACAAATGTGAATTCTGGTTTGATGGCAATTTAATGGTTTCTTAACACCATACAACAGCACTGGGCTAAACAGAATTGCAGCTCACTATCGAGAGACACTTCACAGCTAGTTTTAACTGTATCCACTAATTGGTTTTAATATTTAGGATGTTAAGGGTAGATTAAGTTCACTGGTATACTGGTATAACTTTACACAGTAATTACTTTGTATACACTGCACTTGCGCACTAGATAACGTTCCGCGTCTTGAACTGTAGTATGTAGAATCTTTCTGTATTGTAACTGTTCTTTTAAATGGGTTACTTTATTTAAAACACTATAATCAACAGTAGCACGTACCGACTTACTTGACGTCCGTGACGTCATATCAAATGGATACTAATGGAATGGATGTCTGTCTCGTTGCCCTAGTAGCCGCAAGCGTGCTGCTGAGCATGAAGTTCTGGGTTCGCCTCCCAGGTCCGGTACAGTGTAATGTGGTTTTTCCATCACTCAGTAGCAGTCACGGAGTCTGCATTCATAGCGCAAGAGGCACCACTTTCAAACTGCCTCTAATATACTTACTCATTCTTTATTTTGTCCATTTCAGAAAAACAAACATACCTCATGTTAATAAAATGTCATTAATTATAATAGTAGGGGAGCCCAAGCGGGGATTTCGGGATTTACTAAAGCGCGGCAGATAATAATATAGACGGGGATATCTCATACCCGGTTAAGTACCTCCACTCAATATGAGCCCCATATATAAGGCCGCCCGTAAAGGATAAAGGATCAGATTAGTAAAAAAAAAATGATCATCAGAAACTGTCGAGAGCGTCAGATTAAGGTAGGGTGAGTTAATTACATGCTAAAAAGTGTATATTCCACTTATCTGACAATTTGAGAGTGACGTAAAGAAAGGGGAGGGCAGCAAAGTTGTAAAAAAACGTCATCTCGAGATTCTCGAGCGTAGCTAAATTTATTTTTTATTTTGAAGGAATTAATTCAAGGATAATGAAATATATATATATATATATTCTTACGATTTCCACAAGCCGAAATAACAAAAATTCGTCGATAAAGTTTAATGCGTGCAGCTGCGTAATGCCTATATTTCCCGCTCCGCGTTTCTATTCCTCTCTCACTCTTTCTCTATCTATTACTCTTTCACTCTGTCCCCACTCTGGTTTCTGTTGCCATAACGCCATCACAATTCACAGTTGATCATATTTTTTTGTCAGTTTAGGCGAATCCCTTTAGATAATCGTCAGATTATGAAACAGCACGTCTAAGACATTAAGATGAACCATAATTATATCTTAATCTGACGCGCTTGAGTATTTCAAAATTGCGAATTTTTTTGCGCATTATATTAATAGCTGCGAGTTTGCGTCACATCGAAATCGTCAGATTATTGAATAATGCTATAATAATAATATATAATGCTTCTTTTTTTGGTTCACTTAACACCCCGTTAGAAAAACTGCACGCTCGATTTTTTTTTTATATTTTCAACCCTTACGTACAATCACCCGCATCACGCAAACGATCAGATTAACATACGTACATTATTAAAAATACGTAGGACATTGATGCTATCAATATCTGACGCGCTCGAATATTTCCATGCAACAGTATTTTTTACATATTTAAAAATCTATAGCCGCTTCCCCCACCGATGAAAAGGTATATATTATATAACATTTTTTCTTCTTATCATCTAAACTTTGCGACCCAATAGGTCTCTATGACGCTCGAGTAAATCCCCATTTAGCATCGTGGGTTCCCCTACTATAAATATTGTTTACGTTCTATGACAGCCAGTCAAAAAACAGAGTTGCCGGTTAGTTAGATATATCGAGGATCGAATAATATTTTTTTTTTCGATGATAGAACTTAGACAAAACAAGAACCCTTACTCATTCATTTTCCCAAAGAAAATCAAAGCAATTAATCAAAAAATATTAAAGCATCAGAGGACAAAGCGTAATAAATAAATAAATGTTACAATGGGCTCAAAATAATATTTTTCATTAGAAACGCGTCGTAAATAACACGCGTGACATTATTATAGAGAGCGAATTTATGAGCGGACAGTGTTGCTCCATACATTGGGTGCTAAGCGCTAAAACTAGGTTCATTGTTCCACTGATATTTAGTGCGAGGATTTATAGTATCAGCTATATAAATTATCTGTATCAGATTTATAGCTACATAATATTTATTTAAGAGCAAGAAGGAAGAAGACATAATGCGCCGACACCAAATGAATTGCGATAAGGGCAAGAGAATGCTAATGATGAAGAGCGCAGTTTTCAAACAAAGCCAAACAGATTATTATTATTTACAGAAACCTAACAGAGCCCGTCTGGTCGAAGGATCTTCCCTTTTTCTGCAGAAAATTACGAACTTTGAGCTCTATTCCTCAAACCTTTCCCGTTAACCCAAAATGCTTAACCACAAAAAAAAGAACAAAATAGACCATACAAGTATAAAAGAAAACGAAAATTATCGGAAACAAAAGAAATGCCGTACATACATACACCAGACATATCCGTATGTGCTCGCATGATCTCGCTGATCGAAAACGTACGGATTGCGGATACGGCGCGGATACCAGCGGATACGGGCGGATATTACACGGAAATTGTGCCGGCTCGAGCTTCAGTCTAAGGTGTAGCTTTGTAATTAACTGTCGCAGCACTCATTCAGGTGGATACGTTTGCTATTTCTTTCGTACATTATAGTTTATTGATTTTTCTTAGCCTTGCTAGACTTTTGTTTGGAACCGTAATTTTTGCTAATGATTCATGGCGGGTTGTTTATATAACAGACTTGTACTCTTCAAAGATGGCGTTAACAATAGCCAAACAAAGAAAACCGTTGTTCCACAAAATTATAACTTTCAAACACAGTAACCAGCGTATGGTTAAGGTAGTTTATTATTGCTCATATTCTTATACATCTGCGACATACAGTAAAACCGAACTTCCCTCATCTCTTTACCGACTGAAAAATATTTTTTCAACCATAGTAAGAATACTGATTCGTCATTCCATCGGACAACTTTTATTTATTAGTTTGTTAATAGTTGTAATGTTTATAGTTATTATTTAAATAAAAATGTAAATAATATGTATATAGATGAAAAAAAAAATCACTAAACAAGTGAAAAAAACAAAAAAAAAAAAAGAAACCTTAATTATTTTTTCCAAATAAAAGTAGACTTTACATAATTTTATGAGGCAACATTTAGCCAGTTAAAATAAAAACATATGTTTTGGCCAAGAAAGTAATTTCTGCTTAGTTTTTAGCACACATTTATTCACTGTTAAGTGAAAAAATTTCTATCATGAGAAAAGAAAATATTTTGAACATTTTGTATTGTAAAGTTAGCGCAAAATATGAACGGAAAACAAACGCTTATCATTTGGAGATATAACGCAAATAAATAAATTCTCTTTACGTGACTTATACAAAAGCGTACCCATTAGTATTCCAAAACAATAATTTTGTAACACAACAACAGATGTCACTTTGGTAAACAATTGAACAAAATGTTTACAACGAGTCTAAAACATGACAACTTTTACCAAAGTTGTATTACTTTTGTTTTAAAAGTTTATTAGTGTAAGCATGTCTTTTATGAAAAGGTACGTTTGTACTGTCAATTTTTTGTTGGCTTTTTCTATTGCTTTCTTAACATAGATTTATCCATAAACGCTATAATTAGTGTTAGAACAATATTCCAAATTAATACCCCTTAACGTTCTATTTCTATAACCTAATTCAATTGATTTTACCAAGTACTAGGAGTAGATTTCAGTCGAGTAACTCAAAACTAGTTTGGGACTGAAAATTAAGTGGAAACAGGTCAAGGCAAGGGTTCAAGGCTGGGCAGATGCCTAGCCTTGTCCCAACAATGTTGGGATTGGCTTCCAGTCTAACCGGATGCAGCATACCAGTATTTTACATGAAACGACTGCCTATCTGATCTCCACAAACCAGTTTGTAGTGGGTAATACGATAACCCTTGATAAGACTGGTTGTCAGACTTTCGGGCCTCTGACTACCTGTAACGACTGTCAAAGATCTAAAAATGACAGCCGGGACCAACAGCTTAACGGGATTTCCGAGGTACGGAGGAACCTCGTGTGTATCTACAAATGACAGCCGGGACCAACGAGGAAACTCGGTATGTATTGGGTAGTCACCCATCCACAGACCAACAAGGCAAGCGCGGCTTAACCGAAGATTGATCTGAGCGGCTGTTATCATTTAGCCAAGAGCTCCTCATATCATGAACTGACCTATTATAACAATTTTTGACCCAAACAATATTCCAAAACCGAAAAATTGACAATTATAAAGTCCATTTTTAAATTCATTTCCAGACTTCGGTCAATCCATTTTAGGCGAAATTCAATTAATTCTATGATGGCGACCGAATGCAAATTTTCTTTAATACGATTGGACAAATACACTGGGAAATGTAACATACGGTTGAACTATTTACGGAAACAAATGCAAATTCAATTTTTCTAACAAATTCACTCCATACATGATTATTAAATAATATATCTACGTGTAAAGGGTGGTCCATTAACACTGGTCCCTAATATTTTCATTTATTCTCTATCATCATCATCATCATCATTTCAGCCCTTTTAACGTCCACTGCTGGACATAGGCCTCCCCCAAGTTTCGCCACATTGACATAACATGGGGGGTTTTGCCATAATCGCCACGCTTGGCAGGCGGGTTGGCGATCGCAGTACGGTTGTTACAAAAGCACAGAGAACGCTGCTGCCCATTCTTTGGCAAGTCCCTTTGTCGCCTCTTACGACACCCACGGGAAGATATGGGATGGTGCTATTCTTTACGTCCGACACCATACAGAAAATATTAATAAGTATTTATAATTATTATATAAGTATTATATATATTTCTCATTTATTTTCAGCAGCGTCTCTCAGGGCTTTCAGAAAAACCTGCGTGTCTGTTCAGAGACTATTTAGAAATAGTTTACCACTTAAATAATTCTGGGGAAACATTTTGCTCAACAAAATTCGTTTCAGATGCTAAGGCCGTTAAAATTAAAAGCTGGATTGTGTTTTCATAATTGAATTTCGCACCATCCTCCCATTAGTACAGACGTCTAGGGCGAATATTTTAAATGTCAATTAGTTCATAGACAGAGTTTAAGGTTTTTTTTGTCATAAGTCATTTTGAACTTGGAAATCATTCACATTTGAAACCAACACAAATAACAACATTAACAGGGTATTGTTTTCCTAAAAACATGAAACACGCACAATAGAGAACAATTTTGTTTAGGAACAGCTAGCAAAAAGAAGAAATATTCTGATTCAAAAAACTCATTGGATTCAGGTTTATTCCCAACACGTGGGCCTCGGGCGGTGTCGCTCCGACCAAAACGCAACTAAAAATATAACTCAATAAAAAGTATCACATAGCCGCACTGCGCACACCGCACACCTAAATGAATTTTAATGGAACACTACCCGTACCACCGCACTATGTATTATTAATAGTGAGTAGTATAAAAAAATACGTAATTAATGCTGCTTCTGTTTACAAAAATTAAAATGGACTTTTTAGCTGCAAAAGCAATTATTATGAATCAATGACAAGTTTTCAAAGTTAATGACTGAGTATAACTTTATTTGTTACCAGGTTTTGGCCGCGGCTTCGCTCGTGTTATGGTCGGAAATTATCTAATGAAAACTTTTTAAATATAATAAAATATTTTTTAAATAGCCGATGACACTTGGAGGCAATGTAGCTTACCATTACTAAAATTTCCGAAATCATTTCAGTATAGTTCCGAAAATAAAGCCCCCAATCAAAAATTTACCTCTTGATAAATATTAGTAGCTATGTCCGTAAGGAGGCGAGTAAACGATAGTGCAGGCCTGGGTGACATCACCGAACAGGCCTGCCGACATCAACAATGAGGCAGGGTGGTTCCAGGAGGCCATGTCCGGCATTTGCGACGTGGCAATGCCCCGAGTTCGGCCAGGAGGCGCCCGGCGTCAGGTGTACTGGTGGTCGCGAGAGCTGACGTCTCTGCGCGAGGCGTGCGTAGCCGCGCGGCACCCGTACGCCAGGCATCGCAGGCTCCGCATCCGCCCTCCGGATGCGGCAGCCATTGAGGCGGAGCTGTACGAGGGATACAGAGCAGCGAAGACCGCCCTCCAGGAGGCTGTCCAGCGGGCCAGAGACCTGGGCCGCGAGGAGATGCTGGAGACTCTCGACAGAGATCCGTGGGGGCGCCCTTACAAGATGGTGCGGGACAAACTCCGCACCTGGGCCCCCCCGCTGACGCAGAGTCTCCGCCCTCAGCTCGTGGAGGACGTGGTGAGCGCTCTGTTCCCTCTGCGAGGGGAACATCCTCCCCCGCCTATGGCTCCGCCGCTTGCGGTGCCGGAAGCGGACCACATCGAGGACGATGACGACATTCCGGAAGTGACCGGGGTAGACCTGAGAGGGGCGGTAGGCAGGCTTAAAGCCAAAAATACCGCCCCGGGACCCGATGGCTTCCCTGGCAAAGCCTGGGTCCTGGCCTCGGAGGCTCTCGGGCCCCGACTGGAAGGGCTCTTAAGCGCATGCTTGGAGAGAGGCCAGTTCCCGCTTCGTTGGAAGACGGGGAAGCTGGTCCTCATCCGGAAGCCGGGGCGCCCTGCGGACTCTCCGTCCGCATACCGGCCCATTGTGTTGCTCGACGAGGTGGGCAAGCTCTTCGAAAGAGTCATTGCTAACCGCCTCGCCGGGCACCTTGTGGGGATGGGGCCGGATCTGGCGGAACACCAGTTTGGTTTCCGCAGAGGGCGCTCGACGGTGGACGCCATCATGCGCGTAAGGGCTCTCACGACGGGGGATGCGGTGTCCAGGGGTGGGGTTGTCTTGGCGGTGTCTCTTGACATCGCCAACGCCTTCAACACCATGCCCTGGAGCTGCATTAGGGAGGCACTCCGGTATCACCGGGTGCCGACCTACCTTCGTCGTGTGGTCGGGGACTACCTGACGGATAGGGCCGTCATCTACCCCGGTCGCACCGGAGAATGGAACCGGCGAGAGATGTCGTGCGGTGTTCCACAGGGATCGGTTCTGGGGCCGCCCTTGTGGAACATCGGCTACGACTGGGTGCTGCGCGCCGACCTCCCTAGCGGTGTCAGCGTAGTTTGCTACGCTGACGACACGCTGATGCTGGCACAAGGGAGGTCGCACGAGGCGGCGGCCGAACTTATGACACGCGGGGTTGCGATAGTCGTGGAGAGAATCCGGCAACTGGGTCTCGAGGTGGCATTGCACAAGTCCGAGGCCATGTGCTTTCATGGGCCTCGGAATGCGCCACCGTCGGGATCCATACTGACGGTAGGAGGGGTTCCCATCGGCGTCGAGTCGACGCTGAGGTACCTAGGGCTTGTCCTCGACAGCCGGTGGAACTTCGTGGAGCATTTCCGACGTTTGGCCCCCAAACTGGAACGGGCAGGGGCTGCGTTCAAGCGGCTCTTGCCCAACCTGGGGGGTCCAAACGCCTCCTGCCGCAGGCTCTACGCGGGGGTCGTGCGGTCCATGGCCCTTTACGGGGCCCCGGTGTGGGCGCGTTCTCTGAGGCGGCGAGCCGCCCATTACCTGAACGCGCCCCAGAAGGTGGTAGCCGTAAGGCTGATCCGGGGGTACCGCACGATCTCCGGCGAGGCGGCGAGCCTCTTGGCCGGATTGCCGCCATGGGATCTGGAGGCGATAGTCCTCGCGTGCCTGCACGAATGGCGCGCGGAGGCACTACGCCGGGGGGAAACTCCGCTGCCGCGGCAAATTGTCGCTCAGCGGACAGACCTCCGGCGCGATCTCATGGCGACATGGAGAGAGCGACTGTCGCAACCCCGTGCAGGGCACGCCACAATAGTGGCGATAAGTCCCCTCTTTGAGGAGTGGCTAGAGAGGCGCCACGGCGTCCTCACCTTCCGCCTGACGCAGGTCCTCACCGGACACGGTTGCTTCGGGAGGTTCCTGCACCGAATCGGGCGGGAGGAAACGCCCGGGTGTCACCACTGCGAGGATCGGCCGGAGGACACGGTGGAGCACACTGTGGAGCTATGCCCCGCTTGGGCTGAGCACCGCCGTGTCCTCGTAGCGGCGATTGGCGGCGGCGACCTCTCGCGTCCGGCCCTGGTTCAATCCATGGTCCGGAGCGAGAGGGAATGGGAAGCCGTCGCCTCCTTCTGCGAAGCAGTCATGCTAGCGAAGGAGGTGGCGGAACGTGAGAGGGAGAGAACCTCACGTCCCAGCCGCCGCGGGAGACGCCCCGGGCGTCGGGGGGCAACCAGTCGCCCCCGGCCACCGTAGGCGCGGGCCTGTGGACGGTGAGTAATGGGCTAGCTCACCGTCCGTCCGTCTTATGACGACAGACCGTGCCGACGGCGCGTTCGTGTTCCACGCGCGCCTCAAGGAGATGTCAGCAAATCGGAAGGGGTCCGAGAGGGCCGATGCCTGCCAGGGCTGCGGGTTGTTCGAAAGAGATACCGTGCCCCTCGAACGCAAAGGGCTAAGAAGGAACATGGATGGGTTTTAGTCAGTCAAGTCTGACACTCCCTTCCGCTCCGCCCAGAGCGGAAGAAGTCATTTGATGATTTCCCATCCGAAAAAAAAAAAAAAGAAAAAAAAAAAAAAAAAAAAAGGAGGCGAGTAAAACCACTTAATTTTTATTTTACTGTAAATATAATTATAACATAACAAAACCAAACATGTCAGTGACGCAGTTGTCAAACCAAAAAAAAACTACTTCCATTTACAAAAACAAGGAAAATTTTGAAAATAGCCTTCTCGAAAAAAAAAACAAACACGCTAAATCGTCCCCGACCGCAGCTCGTGACAGAAAATCCGCACCTTCGAAACACCGTGATCTTCGGTGGGACGTCCAATTTACATTTAAATTACGGCCTTTAGCCACGACTTAACTTTCTTTTTGCCTCGAATTTACTGGCAGGTTACTCCAACGTTGATACTTTTTGTAAGCAACTTTCGAGGTCTTCGCAAAGTATGTTTTATGACCGAAGTGGTTAAGTTGCCTTCTTCAGACTTATTATACTGTCGAGCTTGAGACTTCAAAGATTGGCTCTAAGTATTGGTAACTTAGTTTTAAATCGAGTTTGTGAGTAGCCGAAATGTTAAATCGGTGATTTTGGGAAAAACAAAGGATCGTTGGGTTATATTTTTCTGGTGGCTGTATTGATGTTTGGTTTTAAAAAGCGAGACAGTATAAAGTAAACCCTTATTAGATGAACATTTTTGATGAAGTTTCTGAAGCAGAAGCTATTGGAAGGAACACATAAATAAAAAATCTGAATAAATTACGAAACTTCGAATATTTGCAACATCAGGTAAAAACTTCAAGCAGAACCTTTTTTAACCCCCGACCAAAAAAGAGGGGTGTTATAAGTTTGACGTGTGTATCTGTGTATCTGTGTATCTGTGTATCTGTGTGTCTGTCTGTGGCATCGTAGCTCCTAAACGGATGAACCGATTTGGATAAAAGTGGTGTCGTTTGAAAGGTATTTTAATCGAGAGTGTTCTTAGCTATGTTTCATGAAAATCTGCTCAGCCGTTTGAAGATCATCACCTCTTTTCTAGTTGATGTAGGGATTTAAAAAAAATCACATTTAGTCTATTTGAAATTTGAAATGTTGTCGCTTGTCACTTGTCACTTGGCATTGCTGAGGGGGGGGGGGGGTGCACCCCCTCCCCCCAAAATTTATATTTTGTTTAATTTATATCTTTCCTTGGTTTCGTTAACTAGGAGTAGGACAGTCAAGGCTAGGAAAAAATAAAATAAGTTTAAAAAGCATGAAAAAAAATTAAATTAAAAATTTAAAAAACCCCCGACACAAAAAAACCTCTAAAAAGCCAAAAAAAAATTAATCCAAGCGTCGTAGCGTCGGGGGACCGCTAAGAAGACCGCTTAGTACAAGCACAGAACAAAGCGGATCCCCGACGCTACGACGCTTGGATTAATTTTTTTTTGGCTTTTTAGAGGTTTTTTTGTGTCGGGGGTTTTTTAAATTTTTAATTTAATTTTTTACATAACATCATTACCTATAGCTGAAAACAAAAGTGCCTTCAGACACAACTACAAAATTAAAGTGGCCTCAAAACTTTTATATTGGTGACGCAAGTTCGTCCATATGAGATCATAAATCGTGGGATACAGAGTGTTTTCAGAAACTTGGCACTCTTTCGGGTCATGCCGGAATATAACTCGGGTCCGAATAAAGATAAAGTTTGTCGGACTTTAAAACATTGTCTTCTTGCAATGGAAAGTTTACAATGGTTAGTGTGGAGTTTCGGTCGTAATTTTGAAACGCGGATAACTAATAGCGAACCAAACTCTTGCGTTTACTTCACTTTTCTTTCATATTCATTCATCAAACATTCTGCTGTTACATTATTTAGACCTGTAAGTTTTGGATTTTTGTATAAAATTGCTTAATCAAAAATATTCTCCCTTGGTTCCCAGTTTACAATTCTAAAATTATAAACTGAATTTTATTCTTACCTGTCTCTTATATTCTGCTCATCTCATTTTTAGGGTTTCGTAGTCAACAAGGAACCCTTATAGTTTCGCCATGTCCGTCTGTCTGTCTGTCTGTCCGCGGTTTAGCTCAAAAAGTATTGGTACTAGAAAGTTGGAATTTGACATGAGTATACACGTTAATGACGCCGAAAAAGTGGTAAAATTAAATTTAAAAAAAATAAACAATTATTTAGGGTACCTCCCCTACATGTAAAGTGGGGATGATAATTTTTTTTTCGTCCTTCAAATATTGACCCATATTGATTTGCGAAGACCGTTTTTGATTAAGTAAACTGTTCGTGACTTATCAAGCTTTAAAGTACCAATTTTCGTGACTCTAACGAAAATTAAACGGTTGTAGTTAGAAATACAAATGTTACGGCAGTAGTACCTATAAATAACGAAATTTAAAGGAAAACTATCACATTTAAGTGGGCTTTACAAGTTTACGAGTAATAGTCGATCAATTGTATTTGACTCGAAAATTTCGAACAACGCCATAGAAATGTCGATAGATGGCGCTAAGCGTCAGTTGTATCACGTTAACGTTTCATTCGTAAATAAGGTTTATAAAAAAAACAGTTGTTGTTGTTTGTATAGAAATTTAAATTAGGTAGATAGTCATGTTTGGCTTTTTTAGTTAGACTATGGTACGAACCTATCAGTCAGCGGATACGACCCGCACTTGACTGTTATAATAACTACGGAACCCTATACTGCGCATGGCCCGACACGCACTTGACCGGTTTTTTTAATACAAAGCATAGACATCTGCTTCAATCTCCAAACTCCTTGAATAACATTCCACTTAAAACAAACCAACAATATCATCAAAAACTACTTAATCATTCCAAAACACTCGTGCACAGAACCCACCCAAGTTGGTAACCACGATCGCGGCAATCGAACAATATTTGCCATTCCGTGTTTGCCCACGACCCAATAACTCCACGTCGATGTTAATAGCCAATTTACAATATTCCTAACTAAACGCTAGCACACGTACCGCACATTCCAATAAAGACTTTATAGTCACTGTATTATGGACGTTTCGCGGCTACGTGCTTAAATAAATAAAGTTTCGTTTTGTCAAACAGTGTACTGAAAACTTTGATCAAAATCTAGTTTTTTTTGGATGCTGTATCGTATTAGCTTGTCAAACGCTCGTTACTTTACAAAGGCTTTTGCAGGAAGCGACGATGAGGATGCTATTATGACAGTACACCTATACTGTGGAACCATCTGTTCTGTGAATTCTAGTAACATACGACCTAAGTGGCTTGGAAATGGGCTGACTGTTACAGAATGCAATTTTGAATTTTCAATAGTTTTCTCAATATTCTGACCACACAATAAATGTTAATTCCTTTCTAGCATAGTGCGTGGAGTGCATTAAAAATGTAACTTATATGCAAAACGAAATCGTATAAAAGAACCGAGCCACGTACATTCAGCGAGCACTAATTATTACTTTTGAAAACAACACCCCGCTGGGAAACGTTAACTGAAATAAAATCTAAATGATAGCACGCTAAAAGCCAAGGTTTTATTTTCAGTATAGATTTCTTTTTTACTTTTATCTTGGAGCCCCTCTTTTTTGTTAAAGCGTATTATTATTTTGCAGGCTTCATGATATCAGGTTCTGAATAATTATTAGGTACTTAACCCATAATGTTCCAACTGCTGGGACACAGGCCTCTTAATCTCTATGAGAGGATTTGATTCTGAAACATACCTCCGACAAACGTTTCTCTGCCGAATGAGCCGCTGATAGGACATCATAATGTTTTCCTATACCTGTTCGAGAGCAGTGGTCACATAATAATTTATATATAGTAAAAATAATGCCTGACTTGGGTTTAGCTTACTAACCTACGGTTATTTTCCACTTTTAAGTCAAGGTCGTTTCCAGTGGTCTAAACTGTCCAACACTGCTCTAAATTAATATTTCACGGGCTAAACATTAAATGTTTTCATAGAAAGTCAAAATTAAATCAATATATACAATTATGTAGAGACTATCCGAACATGAACACGACTCCAATATGGCGATCTAACGCAATAATAACGAGACATTAGATCAGAAATTGCAAATGGCCGCCGGGAAACGGACACGCTAATCAGAACAACTGGATCGCAACGCGCTAACCTGAAATTTAGTTCTGCTAGTTAAACCTCTACTGCTGGATCTCGATACGTGTATGAGAAGCCGAGTATCAGAAGACAGTTATTTCAGGCCACGTAAAGCTTGAAAGCTTGCTGGTGCCTGCAGTTTATTATAGTTCCTGCAAAGAAGACGTGAACGCTAAAGTGCATTTATTTTTAGTTATGGTGAATTAGCCTACCCGCATCAAACAAGCGTGGTGGGTTAACTTGTCTAAACCCCTTCCCAAAAGGAGGGAATGGAGGCCTTTGCCCTGCAGTGGGACAATATAGTAATATGGTGAATTGGTGATGCATGGACGAGGTCTATGATAATCCTATCTTTCAGCTGGTGAAGTATCGTGAGGCGGAAAAAATCTTCTATTGAGTTCGTATTCACTTATTTCGACAGCGATAAAGTTCATTATGCAAATTAAATATAATCAAGCTATAAGTAAAATACCGGTATTCAGATGCGAAACCGGATGATTCTAGACCGGAAGCCGAACCCAACATAGTTGAGAAAAGGCTAGGCAGATGATAATGATAATCAAGCGATAAATCTGGACCAGTTTCCGTAGTACCTAATAGTACCCACAGATCGATCAATTGGACTAATTGCACGGAAGTGGAATCTGTCTCGGTATTGTTATATTGAAACCGCTATTACTGCCCTCTGCCCATTGAGAGGGACTGAATAGGAGGATAATTTGAGGCTTGGGGAAAAGCAAATGTTATGGTTAGATAAAGCTCTTCTATTTCATGTAAGAACCATTACTTTGGTCAAGATGGGTAAAACGGAAAAGTATTAGTCGGTACTTAAAATGTCTTTGACATAATATTATATATTTGTACCTATTATTTTGCTAGGACTAGGAGCTAATTAGCGTGTTTTTCAAATTACATTTATGCATCCCTATACTTAAAAAGCTACTAGCAGCCGGCAAGTGAATAAATTGAATAGGTAATCGAAAGAACTGGAAACTGATGCTACTGGATGCTGGCATTCAGCTCTACACTATTTAGCCTGAAGTCGACCCCACCATTTTTGGGAAAAGGCTAAACAGATGTTGAGCCAAAAGAAAATGGCACATGATAATAGTAAATAGATCAGAAAAGAGAATAAGTTCTAAATCTTACTTTGAAGCACTAAAGAGAGTTAGCAATAAAACCTCAAACATGAAAAAATTCAGAATGAAACATTGAATAAACTACACATTCCAAAAGACAGTAGACGCTTGTTAAACACAACGACAAGCAACAAGACATGCTCAAACATGTCATGAATCAGAGAACAGCGATTGAGGATCGAGCGAACATTTTAGAATATACCTACTCCATTTCAGTTTGACTTCAATCGGATACGAAGACAGCATGTTTTATTCGAATTCTGAAGACATTTGAATATTATAATGTCGTGTGTATTTTGAAATTCCGATCTTGGAGTGAATATAAATTTTGAGCTATGCAGTCAATGCGCCGAAGATTTTGTTGTAACGATCTTCTGTATTTGGTTAAGTATCATCAGGATAAATACTTTCAATGTTTATTTGAATTTTATGATCATCATTGAAAGTAAGAAATGTTTTTCCTATAACATTTTCATATTAAAATCCTGTTTTTAAACAAATAAATTTTACAGTATATAATAATATGATAAAAACAAATTTCATTCATCATCTGCCTAGCCGTTTCCTAAACTTTGTCGGGGTCGGCTTCCAGTCTAACCAGATGCAGCTGAGTATCAGTATTTTACATGAAGCGACTGCCTATCTAACCTCCACAACCCAGTAACTGGTTAATACGAAACCTCTTGGTAAGAGTGGATGGACTTTAGGCTTCTGACTAGTTGCAACGAGTGTCAAAGGTCTACAAATGACAGCCGGGACCAAAGGCTCAACGTACTTTCCGAGGCACGGAGGAAACCCGGTAGGTATGTAATTATGGTCACCCATCCACGGACCGACCTCGGAAAGCACGGCTTAACCTTGAAGATCAACCCGTGCGGCTGTTATTATTTAGCCACGAACTCCTCAAAACAAACAAATTTCACTATGCACCCTATTAAACTATGTCTACATCACGCCAACACAATATCACGATAAAACTAAACGCGTTCTAGAACTAACAACCCTTCACAAGCCAACGTTCCCATCTTTTATTCAAACAGGTTATAAAATACCATCCAATACCATCCGTGTAAACAGAAGCCACAGTCTCTGGCACTTCACATATAGCACTAAAATTTTTAGTGGCACTAAAACTAAGCCCAGTGAAATTACGGTATTAGTGAGACTTGATCCCACATGATTATTGCTCGACCTAAAAGATTGGTGTTATAGCTATAAAGCAGGATTGATGTGATCGGTTGCAAATTGGGTTTGTAGCGTGTGGGAGTTGCGGAGTGATGAATTTTTTTGTTGAGGTTAAACGTTGCAAGATTTTTGATGTATTGGAATTTTCCTTACTTTTTATCTATGTATCATATGTAGGTATTAAAAGAGAGGATTATCCCATATGTTCATAATTTTCAAGAACCGTATCGGTAAATCCCAATATGTAATTTTAACCCATTAATCATTCAAACGTGTTCAGCAGAGCCAGTTTCTGAATCCAGTCCAGTTAGTCCGAAATATCCCATCCATAAATAACTCCAATCACTTATACATCGCTCGCTTGCAATTCCAGATACAGCCAATCCCGCAATAGAAAACAGCCAGAATACTCGTAACACAGTAACCTACATCGAAAGCGGTAATCCTTCGAAAAGGAATTCTTCTGTGCTGAATGCTCGAGTGCATTCAAATATTTGCTGAGGAGGCGTGGAGTGGAATGAAGTTGAAGTGAGGAGTCAAATGCAGGCGTGGAGGAAGCCGGTCGTTATCGAGGTCTCACGCCAGGCGGGGGTGGCTTATGTGGGCTGTGTTGCAAACCGGACTGTAACAAATAAACTTTAGGGACACGTCAGGTTTATCATGAGTTCATGACATATGAAACTACCTATGAGAATGTGTTACTAGAATTAAATACAAGGTGTTGTTTTGCAACCTCGTCAAATTCTAGGAGGTAACTATGCTAATGATTCTCGACCCGAATCAATAATAAAATGAGTAGGTAATTTTCTTTTTTTTATTTATTTACTGAAATCGCTAACTGTGAACCACCCGTGTTTTAAACACGGGCCGTCTGATCCCTGCCTTATAACGTCGCTTACACACAAACAAAAAACCTCAAACGTTTTTTCGATAATTTTATAATCCCTAAACCACGCTATGGGGGTTATTCTGAAATATTGACAAATTTAAACAACAAAAAAATGTAGTGTTTTTTAATAATTTACTAGGTACCGTAATTTATATTGAGTATTTATGTCTTTTGTGACAACATCCTGAATTTTGACGAGGATGCAAAACAACACCTTGTATTTATGCTCTTGTAAAGTATGGCAATATGTTTTTTTTTACACTTTGCCTTGTTGGTTTTTACTTTTGACTTTTTTGATATTTTTGAGTTGCCAAACTGGTCGAATGCTAAATCGGGTTTGACACACTGCTTTTGTAATAGGTGCCCATCCGATATTAAGGTTACTTTGTTGATAGTAGATACTCAACGATAATTTTAGGGCATAGGTACTTGAGCGGAGAGTCTTTAAACATGTTCTTATTTAGGGAGACACCATCAAGATCTAGAATCTGGAACTACGGATCTTTATTTATATTCAATCTTTTTACAACAATCTGAATGAAACACATACTTTGAAAAGTCGCTAACAGATACACAGTTTTATTGGTACATTATCAGTACAAGTTATTAGTAATGGTTCCACAGTATAGGTGTACTGTCATAATAGCATCCTCATCGTCGCTTCCTGCAAAAGCCTTTGTAAAGTAACGAGCGTTTGACAAGCTAATACGATACAGCATCCAAAAAAAACTAGATTTTGATCAAAGTTTTCAGTACACTGTTTGACAAAACGAAACTTTATTTATTTAAGCA
This sequence comes from Cerastis rubricosa, assembly GCA_949152445.1. Lineage (NCBI taxonomy): Eukaryota > Metazoa > Arthropoda > Insecta > Lepidoptera > Noctuidae > Cerastis > Cerastis rubricosa. The sequence continues at coordinate 23,310,912 of OX424531.1, read as the reverse complement.
CGTAGCCGCGAAACGTCCATAATACAGTGACTATAAAGTCTTTATTGGAATGTGCGGTACGTGTGCTAGCGTTTAGTTAGGAATATTGTAAATTGGCTATTAACATCGACGTGGAGTTATTGGGTCGTGGGCAAACACGGAATGGCAAATATTGTTCGATTGCCGCGATCGTGGTTACCAACTTGGGTGGGTTCTGTGCACGAGTGTTTTGGAATGATTAAGTAGTTTTTGATGATATTGTTGGTTTGTTTTAAGTGGAATGTTATTCAAGGAGTTTGGAGATTGAAGCAGATGTCTATGCTTTGTATTAAAAAAACCGGTCAAGTGCGTGTCGGGCCATGCGCAGTATAGGGTTCCGTAGTTATTATAACAGTCAAGTGCGGGTCGTATCCGCTGACTGATAGGTTCGTACCATAGTCTAACTAAAAAAGCCAAACATGACTATCTACCTAATTTAAATTTCTATACAAACAACAACAACTGTTTTTTTTATAAACCTTATTTACGAATGAAACGTTAACGTGATACAACTGACGCTTAGCGCCATCTATCGACATTTCTATGGCGTTGTTCGAAATTTTCGAGTCAAATACAATTGATCGACTATTACTCGTAAACTTGTAAAGCCCACTTAAATGTGATAGTTTTCCTTTAAATTTCGTTATTTATAGGTACTACTGCCGTAACATTTGTATTTCTAACTACAACCGTTTAATTTTCGTTAGAGTCACGAAAATTGGTACTTTAAAGCTTGATAAGTCACGAACAGTTTACTTAATCAAAAACGGTCTTCGCAAATCAATATGGGTCAATATTTGAAGGACGAAAAAAAAATTATCATCCCCACTTTACATGTAGGGGAGGTACCCTAAATAATTGTTTATTTTTTTTAAATTTAATTTTACCACTTTTTCGGCGTCATTAACGTGTATACTCATGTCAAATTCCAACTTTCTAGTACCAATACTTTTTGAGCTAAACCGCGGACAGACAGACAGACAGACGGACATGGCGAAACTATAAGGGTTCCTTGTTGACTACGAAACCCTAAAAATGAGATGAGCAGAATATAAGAGACAGGTAAGAATAAAATTCAGTTTATAATTTTAGAATTGTAAACTGGGAACCAAGGGAGAATATTTTTGATTAAGCAATTTTATACAAAAATCCAAAACTTACAGGTCTAAATAATGTAACAGCAGAATGTTTGATGAATGAATATGAAAGAAAAGTGAAGTAAACGCAAGAGTTTGGTTCGCTATTAGTTATCCGCGTTTCAAAATTACGACCGAAACTCCACACTAACCATTGTAAACTTTCCATTGCAAGAAGACAATGTTTTAAAGTCCGACAAACTTTATCTTTATTCGGACCCGAGTTATATTCCGGCATGACCCGAAAGAGTGCCAAGTTTCTGAAAACACTCTGTATCCCACGATTTATGATCTCATATGGACGAACTTGCGTCACCAATATAAAAGTTTTGAGGCCACTTTAATTTTGTAGTTGTGTCTGAAGGCACTTTTGTTTTCAGCTATAGGTAATGATGTTATGTAAAAAATTAAATTAAAAATTTAAAAAACCCCCGACACAAAAAAACCTCTAAAAAGCCAAAAAAAAATTAATCCAAGCGTCGTAGCGTCGGGGATCCGCTTTGTTCTGTGCTTGTACTAAGCGGTCTTCTTAGCGGTCCCCCGACGCTACGACGCTTGGATTAATTTTTTTTTGGCTTTTTAGAGGTTTTTTTGTGTCGGGGGTTTTTTAAATTTTTAATTTAATTTTTTTTCATGCTTTTTAAACTTATTTTATTTTTTCCTAGCCTTGACTGTCCTACTCCTAGTTAACGAAACCAAGGAAAGATATAAATTAAACAAAATATAAATTTTGGGGGGAGGGGGTGCACCCCCCCCCCCCCTCAGCAATGCCAAGTGACAAGTGACAAGCGACAACATTTCAAATTTCAAATAGACTAAATGTGATTTTTTTTAAATCCCTACATCAACTAGAAAAGAGGTGATGATCTTCAAACGGCTGAGCAGATTTTCATGAAACATAGCTAAGAACACTCTCGATTAAAATACCTTTCAAACGACACCACTTTTATCCAAATCGGTTCATCCGTTTAGGAGCTACGATGCCACAGACAGACACACAGATACACAGATACACAGATACACAGATACACACGTCAAACTTATAACACCCCTCTTTTTTGGTCGGGGGTTACACATACGATACGACCTAACATACGACCTAAGTGGCTTGGAAATGGGCTGACTGTTACAGAATGCAATTTTGAATTTTCAATAGTTTTCTCAATATTCTGACCACACAATAAATGTTAATTCCTTTCTAGCATAGTGCGTGGAGTGCATTAAAAATGTAACTTATATGCAAAACGAAATCGTATAAAAGAACCGAGCCACGTACATTCAGCGAGCACTAATTATTACTTTTGAAAACAACACCCCGCTGGGAAACGTTAACTGAAATAAAATCTAAATGATAGCACGCTAAAAGCCAAGGTTTTATTTTCAGTATAGATTTCTTTTTTACTTTTATCTTGGAGCCCCTCTTTTTTGTTAAAGCGTATTATTATTTTGCAGGCTTCATGATATCAGGTTCTGAATAATTATTAGGTACTTAACCCATAATGTTCCAACTGCTGGGACACAGGCCTCTTAATCTCTATGAGAGGATTTGATTCTGAAACATACCTCCGACAAACGTTTCTCTGCCGAATGAGCCGCTGATAGGACATCATAATGTTTTCCTATACCTGTTCGAGAGCAGTGGTCACATAATAATTTATATATAGTAAAAATAATGCCTGACTTGGGTTTAGCTTACTAACCTACGGTTATTTTCCACTTTTAAGTCAAGGTCGTTTCCAGTGGTCTAAACTGTCCAACACTGCTCTAAATTAATATTTCACGGGCTAAACATTAAATGTTTTCATAGAAAGTCAAAATTAAATCAATATATACAATTATGTAGAGACTATCCGAACATGAACACGACTCCAATATGGCGATCTAACGCAATAATAACGAGACATTAGATCAGAAATTGCAAATGGCCGCCGGGAAACGGACACGCTAATCAGAACAACTGGATCGCAACGCGCTAACCTGAAATTTAGTTCTGCTAGTTAAACCTCTACTGCTGGATCTCGATACGTGTATGAGAAGCCGAGTATCAGAAGACAGTTATTTCAGGCCACGTAAAGCTTGAAAGCTTGCTGGTGCCTGCAGTTTATTATAGTTCCTGCAAAGAAGACGTGAACGCTAAAGTGCATTTATTTTTAGTTATGGTGAATTAGCCTACCCGCATCAAACAAGCGTGGTGGGTTAACTTGTCTAAACCCCTTCCCAAAAGGAGGGAATGGAGGCCTTTGCCCTGCAGTGGGACAATATAGTAATATGGTGAATTGGTGATGCATGGACGAGGTCTATGATAATCCTATCTTTCAGCTGGTGAAGTATCGTGAGGCGGAAAAAATCTTCTATTGAGTTCGTATTCACTTATTTCGACAGCGATAAAGTTCATTATGCAAATTAAATATAATCAAGCTATAAGTAAAATACCGGTATTCAGATGCGAAACCGGATGATTCTAGACCGGAAGCCGAACCCAACATAGTTGAGAAAAGGCTAGGCAGATGATAATGATAATCAAGCGATAAATCTGGACCAGTTTCCGTAGTACCTAATAGTACCCACAGATCGATCAATTGGACTAATTGCACGGAAGTGGAATCTGTCTCGGTATTGTTATATTGAAACCGCTATTACTGCCCTCTGCCCATTGAGAGGGACTGAATAGGAGGATAATTTGAGGCTTGGGGAAAAGCAAATGTTATGGTTAGATAAAGCTCTTCTATTTCATGTAAGAACCATTACTTTGGTCAAGATGGGTAAAACGGAAAAGTATTAGTCGGTACTTAAAATGTCTTTGACATAATATTATATATTTGTACCTATTATTTTGCTAGGACTAGGAGCTAATTAGCGTGTTTTTCAAATTACATTTATGCATCCCTATACTTAAAAAGCTACTAGCAGCCGGCAAGTGAATAAATTGAATAGGTAATCGAAAGAACTGGAAACTGATGCTACTGGATGCTGGCATTCAGCTCTACACTATTTAGCCTGAAGTCGACCCCACCATTTTTGGGAAAAGGCTAAACAGATGTTGAGCCAAAAGAAAATGGCACATGATAATAGTAAATAGATCAGAAAAGAGAATAAGTTCTAAATCTTACTTTGAAGCACTAAAGAGAGTTAGCAATAAAACCTCAAACATGAAAAAATTCAGAATGAAACATTGAATAAACTACACATTCCAAAAGACAGTAGACGCTTGTTAAACACAACGACAAGCAACAAGACATGCTCAAACATGTCATGAATCAGAGAACAGCGATTGAGGATCGAGCGAACATTTTAGAATATACCTACTCCATTTCAGTTTGACTTCAATCGGATACGAAGACAGCATGTTTTATTCGAATTCTGAAGACATTTGAATATTATAATGTCGTGTGTATTTTGAAATTCCGATCTTGGAGTGAATATAAATTTTGAGCTATGCAGTCAATGCGCCGAAGATTTTGTTGTAACGATCTTCTGTATTTGGTTAAGTATCATCAGGATAAATACTTTCAATGTTTATTTGAATTTTATGATCATCATTGAAAGTAAGAAATGTTTTTCCTATAACATTTTCATATTAAAATCCTGTTTTTAAACAAATAAATTTTACAGTATATAATAATATGATAAAAACAAATTTCATTCATCATCTGCCTAGCCGTTTCCTAAACTTTGTCGGGGTCGGCTTCCAGTCTAACCAGATGCAGCTGAGTATCAGTATTTTACATGAAGCGACTGCCTATCTAACCTCCACAACCCAGTAACTGGTTAATACGAAACCTCTTGGTAAGAGTGGATGGACTTTAGGCTTCTGACTAGTTGCAACGAGTGTCAAAGGTCTACAAATGACAGCCGGGACCAAAGGCTCAACGTACTTTCCGAGGCACGGAGGAAACCCGGTAGGTATGTAATTATGGTCACCCATCCACGGACCGACCTCGGAAAGCACGGCTTAACCTTGAAGATCAACCCGTGCGGCTGTTATTATTTAGCCACGAACTCCTCAAAACAAACAAATTTCACTATGCACCCTATTAAACTATGTCTACATCACGCCAACACAATATCACGATAAAACTAAACGCGTTCTAGAACTAACAACCCTTCACAAGCCAACGTTCCCATCTTTTATTCAAACAGGTTATAAAATACCATCCAATACCATCCGTGTAAACAGAAGCCACAGTCTCTGGCACTTCACATATAGCACTAAAATTTTTAGTGGCACTAAAACTAAGCCCAGTGAAATTACGGTATTAGTGAGACTTGATCCCACATGATTATTGCTCGACCTAAAAGATTGGTGTTATAGCTATAAAGCAGGATTGATGTGATCGGTTGCAAATTGGGTTTGTAGCGTGTGGGAGTTGCGGAGTGATGAATTTTTTTGTTGAGGTTAAACGTTGCAAGATTTTTGATGTATTGGAATTTTCCTTACTTTTTATCTATGTATCATATGTAGGTATTAAAAGAGAGGATTATCCCATATGTTCATAATTTTCAAGAACCGTATCGGTAAATCCCAATATGTAATTTTAACCCATTAATCATTCAAACGTGTTCAGCAGAGCCAGTTTCTGAATCCAGTCCAGTTAGTCCGAAATATCCCATCCATAAATAACTCCAATCACTTATACATCGCTCGCTTGCAATTCCAGATACAGCCAATCCCGCAATAGAAAACAGCCAGAATACTCGTAACACAGTAACCTACATCGAAAGCGGTAATCCTTCGAAAAGGAATTCTTCTGTGCTGAATGCTCGAGTGCATTCAAATATTTGCTGAGGAGGCGTGGAGTGGAATGAAGTTGAAGTGAGGAGTCAAATGCAGGCGTGGAGGAAGCCGGTCGTTATCGAGGTCTCACGCCAGGCGGGGGTGGCTTATGTGGGCTGTGTTGCAAACCGGACTGTAACAAATAAACTTTAGGGACACGTCAGGTTTATCATGAGTTCATGACATATGAAACTACCTATGAGAATGTGTTACTAGAATTAAATACAAGGTGTTGTTTTGCAACCTCGTCAAATTCTAGGAGGTAACTATGCTAATGATTCTCGACCCGAATCAATAATAAAATGAGTAGGTAATTTTCTTTTTTTTATTTATTTACTGAAATCGCTAACTGTGAACCACCCGTGTTTTAAACACGGGCCGTCTGATCCCTGCCTTATAACGTCGCTTACACACAAACAAAAAACCTCAAACGTTTTTTCGATAATTTTATAATCCCTAAACCACGCTATGGGGGTTATTCTGAAATATTGACAAATTTAAACAACAAAAAAATGTAGTGTTTTTTAATAATTTACTAGGTACCGTAATTTATATTGAGTATTTATGTCTTTTGTGACAACATCCTGAATTTTGACGAGGATGCAAAACAACACCTTGTATTTATGCTCTTGTAAAGTATGGCAATATGTTTTTTTTTACACTTTGCCTTGTTGGTTTTTACTTTTGACTTTTTTGATATTTTTGAGTTGCCAAACTGGTCGAATGCTAAATCGGGTTTGACACACTGCTTTTGTAATAGGTGCCCATCCGATATTAAGGTTACTTTGTTGATAGTAGATACTCAACGATAATTTTAGGGCATAGGTACTTGAGCGGAGAGTCTTTAAACATGTTCTTATTTAGGGAGACACCATCAAGATCTAGAATCTGGAACTACGGATCTTTATTTATATTCAATCTTTTTACAACAATCTGAATGAAACACATACTTTGAAAAGTCGCTAACAGATACACAGTTTTATTGGTACATTATCAGTACAAGTTATCACCAAAATCAAACTACTCCATCCAGTAGGTATCATAAACAAAACCAATACCATGAACTATCAAGCCTCATTAATTGCAATTCGTGTTTGATTTGGCATGTAACGATCGTAAGTTCGTAACATATCGCGATGGCATCTAATAAAGATAAATTGATGTAATTATGATCGTATCATGTACCATCCATTACATTTAGTTGGAAACTAATATTAATATAGAGGACATAATTTATTAAATGTGTAAAACATTTTCATTGGAATTGTCGATTTGTTTGTCATTGATTTTATTTGTTGGCGGTTATTAGGTAGGTACTTACCCAGTGGTATCGTGTTATCCAGTAACTGTGTTGTAAAGGTTTCAGCTGTAGGATTTTAGCTGCATCCCGTAAAACTAACAGCCGACATCAAAATAATTAGTTGGAAAAATACTTGGCAAATGACTAGAAACATGAACGACCAACGACTTGTATTCCTGCCCCCGTATTCACAAACGCTTGCATTCGATTTTGATTCGGAAATTCGTATGTCTATCTTGCTCGTTTTCGTAATGCCAAAACAAGATAGACATACGAATTTCCAAATCGAAATCGAATCCGAGCGTTTGTTAATACGGGGGCTGGCAACCCTTCTAAAATTACTTTTAGTTCCTTCAATCCATAAGTTCCTTGACCCCAAAATTTTTATAAATGAAAGAGCAATCACACTGAGCAGCTATAAAGCATCAATAATTCATTAAGTTAATCTAGCTAGATGTTACGTTATAAAATATTTAGGAAATTAATTTAACAAAATATTTTGGTTGTTACGCTTCGGTGTAACAGGCAGCCTAGTTGCGTGCATAGGATTTCCTTATGTATATGGTAAGATACTTCAGAAACACATTCGGTTGATAGTAAATTCCTTAGTAAAGCCTTTTTATGCGGTTGTAAAATAAAAGTTGCTGCATGATGAGCCTTCCGTGTTCTCATAATAATAACTTGGGTTTTGTGGACTCTTTATTGTCTTTTATTTATTTTTAACTTCAGTTTGTTTTTATTTTTGGATGCTGACTGTTTCAAATTTTATTAGGGTAGTCTGAATTTTTTTTACGGGGGAGACTTTAAAATACCTATTGTGGTGTTTGTATTGTTTATTTCACAGCCCTTTAGTTTATGTCTTTATTTCATCATTATTCTCGAAGCTAAAATAAATTAGAATATAATTTATTTTGGTGCTGCGGAATTATCATTTTCCTCCATGCTTCTCTATTGATCGCCATTTTAGCAGTTACCTTTTTTTATTTAAATCGTTATATAATTCAAAAGAAAAATAAGTACCTCCCTACAAAAACGGAATAAAAAAAAATAAAGGCAGTTTAAAAGTTAATCGATACGCTGTCAAAAACTACTGTTCACAGAGTTAAAAATGTCAAAGAAGAAATATTAATAAAAACGTCTCAGTCACAAGGACTGTGTAACGACATTCTGAAATTAAAACAGAAATCTCTTTGAGTTTTAAACTGAATGATACTGTTAAAGCAACAATAAAAGCGGAAATCTCGGATGGAATTATAGAGGATAAGCAGTGATAAATGACATATTTACGTAGGTGTTCCATTCCGAAAAGTCGATACTTCCCTGTTTGTCGACAAATAACTTAGTACTTCACACGTATCCCCAATTTGTGTTGTTGCACTGCGCCATCTGTGCCATCAGTTTTAAATCTTGGTTTGAGATTCCTTTGACTGGTATCAAACTTCAGACAGGATTTCTGTTTACGCCCGTTGACGAAATCAGGCTATGTAGCTCGCGACACGACTCACGTAAAGCGACACGCGCGTTTCACTCACCGTACCGTCACTGAGTTAAATGCAAGTTACAATGCTTGGGGCAGACTCTTTTTCTTTCATTTAAATTAATCTCTGTTAGGTCGCAAATAAGAAAATAAAACACTATTTTTAGGTTTATGATCCAACCTGTAATAATATTCACGTTTTGATCACAGATTTACTATAATTCTAGTTTGCTAATCTCTTGTGTGTAATTTTAAGTTATCATATTAAGCTGTTACAAGAATCGTTTGAGCGTAAAGCTCGTGGCCAAGCAGTTAAGTTCCCAAAAAAAGGCAATAACATATTTCTTTTGTTAGACAAGATGGAATAATATCCAAGCATCTGCTCTTATTCCTTTCATCCACGTCAAAACAAACTTGTCGTCAAGTTCTAAACAGGATTGCAGCACGGAGTGGCCAAGGTAAGTAAAATTACTTTCCTCACTACTTTCCGAAGGCACTGCCGACTTGTCCTACAGCGTTGGAACTTGGCTGCTTGTTCCAATTAATAGGGTATCAAATGCTTTGCTTGACTGAGGATGGAGTGGATTATTTACTTGAAACTTATTTAAAGTTGAGATGAGTGGAAATCCTTTACCCGTCATTTCCTTTATGCGTTATATTTTTGCGCTCTGTTTACTTGTTTATCGTGTGGTTAGCGCCTAACCTGGTGTTGACTTGGCTTTACATGCTGTCGAGAAATATCTCTAGTGTGCGTCCACACAGAACGCGCGATGACCCGGGACTGTATCAGCGCGACTAAACTCAAAAATGGATTTGATTTGGCTCTTAGAATATGGCTGTTAGACGTGCTGGTTTCCTCACGATGTTTTCCTTCACCGAAGCAAGTGATAATTATCCAAACCGCACATGAATCCGAAAAATGAGAGGTGCGCGTCTTGGGTTCGAACTCGAGACCTATGACTTGATATTCCGACGGTTACACCACTAGGCTATCGCTGCTTTGTGCGCTACTTACCTTATATTAAGGAAGTGTAGTAATTACAACACTTATTGACGCAGATCGGCTGCAACAAGTCGGAGAGCTTAATTTCCTTTCAATAATGAAAACTTTGATTACTCACTAAACTGTCTTGAAGTAACAACCAAGTAAAATATTATATCATTCGTGTGACCTAATAATTTGTCAAATCAAAAACATTTCGAGTATCAAACAGGTTCAATTCTTATTTCGAATGTGTCTTAATAAAACTATTTTGTTTTACCCCTTATGACGTGTTTTGAATTTAGCTAGTCTTAACAACTTTTTTAGGTGCATAAGTATACACATAAACACTAGACACAACAAGTAGAATACAAAAAATTATAACTCGGTGTAAACACGGGGTTAGTAACTTATCTAGTTTAAAACTTTCTATTGAAGCAGAGTTATCTCAGGCTACTGCACTCAAAATAAAATACTACACTACATGATGTCTCGATTTTAACCTAGCAAACTTTCAGTAAACAGCAAGAAAGAATGCAAAAATAAATCTTACATAAATCAGAAAGCATTTGCACCCTCAATTGAAATCCTTTCACAATTTTAAAATACTTCGATATTACGGAGGAGACATATCGTTTTACTTCAGTGCTCGATAAACAGGCGGTGGACACAGTACGATTTATTGGCACCACCTAGCCGCCGACTCGGTTATTCAATGCTGCTGTATTTTTATTTTATTCCACAGATTTACTTCCAAGCACTTATTCAAGAGGGAATAATGGCTCGTGTCAAGTTTTCAAAGAGTTTTACACTTGAATCCGTGGGTTAACCATGCTTATTCTGCTGTCTATTTGATGTAACGTGAGATATTTTCATCAGTTTCTCAAAACGGTGAAGAAAAGCTTCATGAGGAAACATACTGTGACATCCACTAACTCTCTCACAGGGAAAAGACCTGTGTCCTGCTGGGGCAATGTTATATTGTTAACGCTTATGCTAAAGCCAATATAAAATGCCTTGATTGACGTTATGAAATATAATGTTCTTAGATAATTTTAGCGTTCATAATGAGCTACTGCAAACCGTATATCTTGTTACATATCTGCAATAGACGTCCATAAAATAATGTACTACCATAAAGGTAGGTATATCACGCTCACAAAGGATATTGCTTTAAAAAATACATCACAGTGTCAGGATAGGAGCTAAACTAAGTTACATTTTATCTCTTTGAGCTTACATCAATAAAAAATAGCTGTACGGGCGTACGGCTAGTAATGGGAATTTTACACAAAGGAGCTCGGTAACCGAATAGGTTATAAATCTAAAAGAGACGGGATATTAAGCATTTTTTTTCCAATCACGGACCCGGGATGGTACGAGCAAAAACGTTGTTTTAATACTAATTTTAGCATGAAAGATGAATGGCGTAGCGAGGTTCTGCTTCGTTTTTGTTGTAGTTAATCGACTGTGTAATGAGTTCATCGGTTCAACGTTTCGTTGTTTGTGTTGTTGTTTGTGGCGTATGTAATAAAGTTGAAACCAAACTTTAAACACTGTTTTGTCTATAACATCTCTTGTTGTGAAATTAAACAAACCAGACATTTAGATATCTGTTAAAGAATGATTCTATTTGATGGGCAAGTGGACTGTATCTAGAGGGAAAGGTAGAAGGGACTCACCGAAGCTCGTTGAAGAGGTCCGGCTGGCTCCGAATACCTGTGATTTGATGCTGTGGGGCGCCCCAATACTTGTTTCTTGATGATTTAGGTGATGATAGGTTCATGGCGCACACAATTACTGTCTTTGATCACACTTGGTTGCAGTATTTCACAATAGTTTTGACGGAGTCGATGAGTTCAAACGAGATATGGCGGGGACTCATTGATGAGTGGTAAAAACGTTAGGTGGCGCTATGTGCGCAGGAAGAAATGGTAGGATTGGAAAGGGCGGGAATTCATATCATGCTTTATGGTGTTTTAACATTATCTATGATCTGCCTAGCGTTTTTCCATCTCAGCCGACATAGTAAATATTTCACTTTAAAGTATTATTGATTATGTTAGGGTTAACTCCTCCTCGAACTAGATGAAACTGAATACTAGTATTTAACATAGAGAGCTTGCTTACCAATCAATACGGGGCCGTGTGGTTTACGATGGTACATTCCTAAATACAAACAAGAGTCTTGTGTCCTGGCAGTGTAAACGTCATTTGGTGATTACGTTTGCCTAAAGACAAATAAAACCACCAAACACACATAATGAATGATATTCAATTAATAATTTAACGTCCTATTACTTGTTCCCCCTAGCTATAAAATATCTTCACCATTCAAACGCAGACTTAATAAGAAGTCATAAAGGGTTTAAAGAACCCCCTTACAATGTCAGGTTTCACATCAATCGCTCATTTACAATTCCTGAATAAACTGTAATTGAATGAGAAGTCTCGTTGCCGATTGGTGCATAAACGTGGACTTTATGAGGTTGTAAACATTTTACAGGTAATGACAACCTTTGGTGCGGGTTGAGCGCCCCATCAAATTGTAGACGGTACCAAATGCTTTTGGAGTTGTTAAAGTCTGGGTTCAGTACTTAGGGACTTTCAAACTTGAGTATTTTTATTGAATTAGTTTGTATAGTTGTTTCATCGTTGGTGAATGATTAAGAAAGTAGGAATTTACTTGAATGGAATATCATAGTATGATATTAGATAGATAACTAAAGATAAGTCTCATTAAATTAATCTTTCTAATGTTGGTGTTGGTGTTTCATAGGATGGCTTGGATAAAAAAAAACTAAGCCTAAATCCCTAAAGTATAACCAGTTTTACTATAGGGTAACGTATTGCCCAGTAACTGGATTATTGAACACTGGCAGTACTCCAGCTGCATCCGGTTTGTCTAAAAGCTAATACCGTACAACAACATAATTAGGAAAGGCTGGGTGCATGATCAAGTGTCCCAAATAAAAAACTATACTCTGAGCCAAATTTTGGCCTTAAAATACAGGTCAACTATAGTTCTTGTCGCACCCATACATATAGACACTTTTCTACGAAAAGAAAAGATACATATACATCACAATACCCATTAAAAACTAACAGAGTAACAAAGTCTGTGAGTAGAGAAAGCCAAACAACTTTAAGATTGAAATAGAAGCAAGTTGCAAGTGTTCATTAAACTAGTTCATCGGCTGAAACACTTACGGCTTGTTTCTATAACAACACAATGGACATTGAAACGCTTTCTATCTGCTATCTGGCGAACCTCTTTTGAGAGAGGTAGGAATATTAGGGGATATCGATAGTCGATAGAAAATGTCAAATTAATGTCAATGTTAAGTCCGCCACTGTACATTGTACTTGAAGTGTTAAATAAATAAATAAAATGTACTTTAATAGCGCAAAATTATGATTGATTTTGCACTGTGTGTCACAGAGTGCGGTCCAGTGAAAATATGTAAACCATATTTTGGTCTTACTCTTCTGCTACGACGTAGGTCAAGCTTACGCGCTACGCCGTAGCAGTTATTTGAATCTGACTGAGTGTCTATGCTTAAATATTTTTTATTTATTATGCAAGGAGTTTAAAAATTATCAGTTTGCCCAGGAAAAAAACCAAATTAAGTTATGAAACTGGGTTGTGAACCACAGAGAGCCAGGAAACACCAGGTTAGGCGGGGCACTAACATAGTTCTTTAGGAAAAGGCTAAGCAGATGTGATGAACAAAAGGTGAAAAAGCTTGTTTGGCTACAACTTTTAGTAACAGCAGTTTCATAATGTTTATCTATCGACAAACGCCCATCCCTATCAGACGAGACTATTGTCCGAACCATACAATGAGTCACGAGCGTGTGTAGCGTGCCTTATTTATAATTAAATACCGTTTGTCTGACAACTCGGCCGCCATATTGAATGACGTTAATAGAACTCAATAGAACTGCCTACTTTGTTTCATGAATGAAAGACCTCTGCGATACGCTTTGAAGGATTTCTTATGTAGGTTGGAATTTTAGGCCATCTGATAGCAATGTTTCTTACGAATCAGTTGGTCAATCTTTTTTAAATGGGTTTCTTTATAAGAGAAATCAACTAAAAATCTATAATAAAAAGTACAGTCAGTTTTGACGAAATATTTTACATCTCTCAATCAGCACATTTAAATAGCATTCAGGAGCTTTATTGTCACTATGCTGGAACTATAACAGCACTGACCGCTCTTTAGATGTGCTGATCGCGTTCAGTTGCTTTGGTGAAATTAGCTCTTAGTGTATTGAACTGACGTACTTCCATGGTTTTTTTTCATTTCAATGACACCTTAAAATTTCGTTTCCAGGTTTACCATAATTGAGTTGCCAGTCAATCCAATCTTATTCTACAATCCTAAATGAGGTTGAGGAGCTCGTGGCTAAATAATAACAGCCGCACGGATCGATCTTTAAAGATAAGCCGTGCTAGCCGATGATGGTCCGTGGATGGGTGACCGTAATTACATACCGAGTCTCCTCCGTACCTCGCAAAGCACGTTAAGTCGTTGGTCCCGCTTGTCATTTGTAGATCTTTGACAGTCGTTAAGACTATTCAGAAGCCATAAGTCTGACATTCAGTCTTACCAAAGGGTATCGTAATTAAATCTTATGATATGTATATTTTTTATGCTTTAATGAACGCGGATAACAAAAGTGAATTTGTACAGAACCTCCGGTGGACGAGTCCGACGCGAACTTGTTCGGTTTGTTTTGTTGTTGTGATTTTGTTTTAGATTAAGAGTTAATCTTTAGAGTTAATCTTTCTGCATAGCACTCAAATGCACCTCACAATTTTGGAGTTATCTGCTTATTCAAATTATATTAGGGAGGTAAGATAGGCAGCTGCTTGTTGATATCGAATTCAACTGTATCCAGTCAGACTGAAATCCGATACCAAATTTAGAAAAAGGTTAGGCAGATGATGGTGACTCACTCCTCCTGTCTTTACCTAACAGTGTTTATTGTGAGGCCTAAATATTCTTAGTACAGACTTTTTTACATCGATAGTGGCTATTAAAAAGCAAAACCAAGTATGCTAAAACAAGAAAAAATAATCAACTTCGAGTTAGTGGTTCTCTCCTGTGCACACGAACTTTTAGTAGTGCTTTGTTTTGCATTCTTCTCTTGTTGCAAATATAACTTTTAAGCAGCTCTTCACGATTTTAATTAGTAACAACAGGAGATCTGGAAGCCGTTGTCTTAGAAGATAATGACTAAAACATGCTGTTGTAGTGCTGTAAGTCAGCTGGGAGTGGTCGTTGCCAACGACTGTTAATGAATATTAATGTTTGGGATGCTGCCACGGTGGTGGTGAAACAGCGTTTATAGTATTCTTCTTGAGCATTTCTGGCCAATGCCATCGTCCCATCATGGAGATGTGGCCGTAAGTGAACATCCATAAAATAGAGACATTATGCCAGGCTGGAAGACGATTATTACTATCATAAACAAATTATTGCTCTTCGTTCACGAGCCTAATATAGCATATTTTAATAATTAGAGAGACGCTTCCAGAGCCAATACTTGACCTACTCGAATACCAGTACATGAGACTGATATTTCATAAGATTTAGTGGCAATCGAATTATTCATTAATGAATTCGCTATTTACAGATGCAGGGAGCAAGGGACACCGACGCACAAACGGTCCGCGTGTATTCAGTACGTCATTCTGAACCCCTCATTCTGAACAATTGGAAAATTTTCATCGATTTTAAAACTAAAAAGCTGTTCGAAATATTTATATGGCAGTTTTTAGGGTTCCGTAGCCAAATGGCAAAAAACGGAACCCTTATAGATTCGTCATGTCTGTCTGTCTGTCTGTCTGTCTGTCTGTCCGTCCGTCCGTATGTCACAGCCACTTTTTTCCGAAACTATAAGAACTATACTGTTGAAACTTGGTAAGTAGATGTATTCTGTGAACCGCATTAAGATTTTCACACAAAAATAGAAAAAAAAACATAAATTTTGGGGTTCCCCATACATAGAACTGAAAACCAAAAATTTTTTTTTAATCATACTCAGACATGTGGGGTATCTATGGATAGGTCTTCAAAAATGATACTGAGGTATCTAAAATCATTTTTTTCTAAACTGAATAGTTTGCGCTAGAGCCACTTCCAAAGTGGTAAAATGTGTGTGTAAGTAAGAGTAGGAAAATTCTGAAAATATTTAGGATTGTAGAACGTAAAAAAAACTATCAACGAAAATTGGTTTCAATAAGATATTTATTTATTTATTTATTTATTTATCAAATGCAAACACTACTATCATTACAGGGAAATCCTAATGCGTTAGCGTGGTCCTTAATTAAACTATCATAAATAACATAAAACATACAATATTGTTTTTGTGAATTCATTCAGAGAGCACGAAAATAAATCGATCCTGTCAGCAGTGTCATTTAGTGCGTGCAAGGCGCGTGTCAGTGGTGCCTTGCTGAGCAAGTTGGTTCGCGCGCGAGGAACTGCTAGTAACCGTGGCAACCGGCGCCGCGATACATAATTGATATGATGTTTAGTTTTTGAGATATGGGACTTTTTCATCAAACTGCAGCAGTAACTTTGTTTTTCATTAACATACTATGAAAAACCAATTTAGTTTTGCGGTTGAGTGGAAGTTTACTAACTAATACTACTAAATAATGAATGACAGTTCAAAATATTGTTTGGGGCTATGGAACCCTGTGTGCGAGTAAGACTCGCACTTGGCCGGTTTTTTTTGTTTGTAAAAAAATTCTCACTAGTTCGACGATCGAACTAATGAAACAAACTACATAGTGAGAATTTTTCTTCTCATTTGTTAGACCATCGAACTACTGAGATTCTTTTTTCTCATTAGTTAAAAAATTCTTCGAAGATCGAACTGACGAATCAAACTACAAAACGTTTTTTTTTAAAAACGATGTAAAATATCCGGCTCGAATACGATGCATTGAATACGTGGTCGTTCTTTTCCACCTTCTATGTATAAATCCTGATTTGTCACCAATTAGGAGATTGTAGAAGTAACAGATTGTCTGAGCTATTTCTCAGGAGACTAGAACACAACATCAGAAACAGAGAACATTCGCTCGCTTGCTTTTCGCTCCACCTATCACCAAGTCTCGTCCCTTAAAGTCTCTGTTATCTTACGGAAGCTGCTTTCCTTTGTGACTATCCCAATGTTTATCGCAATGGAATGGCCTGTGCCTCCGGTAATGCTAAATGTTATAGCAAGAATAGTTTATATCCGTACTAAACTTGGAACACAAAGCTTAGATAGCAAGCACTCAACGATGGTCAAGAAAAAGGATCATTACTGCAACTAAGATTTTCTTAGTAGATTCGAAGAGATTAGTTGCTAAAAACAAAAATATTGCTGTTTACTATTTACCCAGCATATTATTTAATACGATATCAATGGTCCATGAACTACGTTGTGTGCAAAATAATTACAAGACGCTAAGAGAGCCGAAAGCTCTCGTTATATGCTTATTTTCAGACGTTCTTGATAACGTCTATTCATATGCTCTATTCATTTACATTTTACGTAGGTAGTCATTAATATTTTTCGAAGTCATGCTATCCGATTTTTACGCCCTATACAAATACGTCTTGCACCGTCAGTCCTTACAAAAGTCGCCCCTGCAAAGTCGCAGCAAGTCATTAAAGAATTCACATATTCGAGCCGAGCTTTGTGGAGACCGTTCAGTCGAATGACTTGCGCTTTTCACTTTTTAAACACATTGTCGATACGAGAATGGATCCTTTTTACGTGTTCTGAATAGAAATGGACGGTGCCACTTGAAGGCAAATGGAATGATAATATTCCTTGTTAAATGTAAGTGTTATTTGTTGAGGATCGAATTAACATGAAGACATTACACGACGTTTTAGCAAGAGCAGAAACTGCTGCAGTATTTTTAGAAATGACGTTATTTCTTGTAGACCCTTGCAAATTAATATACTAAGGCCAGACCTGTGTCCGAATTACGATCTAATCAGAATTTAATGGCTTATATTCACAGCATGGAGTTTATTATTAGGCCTTTATACAGAAATATCTTATCGTTGGGTAAATGAAAACGATTTGAGAGTAACTTAAAGTCAGGGGTTTTTTAACTCCTAAAAAGAGGCCTTTAATTTGAATACTGTCAATACTCAATCACTTAGGAGAGCCACTTTAGTACATTACTTTAATGTACCAAATACACAAGTAATTTAATTTCAATACTCGTTCGATCCCAACGTCGTTACGGTACCATCTCTAACAGCATACTAAAACCTAAAAACAGAATTTTATTTGGGAAACTAGGCCAAGTACTTCGAAGCTATTAATTTGGAGGGAGCACCTAAATATTAAGTACATGGAGTATAAATATTAAATGGTCTATCTGTGAAAAAGTCTAGTGGCGTTCGGTCAGTAAATTGGCTTTATTGGACGAAATACGTAAAAGGAAATAGCGGTGTTGGGAACGCAGCGCTTGTGGCACACTGAATGCTGTAAAGCGCTTTAGGAAATTGGACTTTAGAGTTTCAATAGAGATCTAAAAACGGCGGAATAGGATTTATTTCTGTTTCAAGAGACAGTTCTTTTTCGGGGCTGATTAGGCGGTCGACCTTCATCCATTTTCCATTCAAACGGCAATTTAGCCTGCTCTATTTTTAGAAATGTATTAAGTTGTTGTTGTTGTTGTTTTATGTGGAAGTTTCATGGTTACTATTCTCTACTTGAATATTTTTGTATCCCAGATGGTTTCCTTCTATGTTAAAAAAAAGCATAAAGAAGTTTTAGTTTCAAACACTATGATCCTTTTGCCCATAGCTAACTTCGGATTATTCCAGAAATCCCCACCGACAAATCCCCACCAGTGGGGATTGTTACTTTTTTTTCCAGAAATCCCCACTAGCTATTCATGATCGTAAAATAGCACAAAATTCGGATAGTAATATTGAAACTCCTTTCAACTTATAACAAGCCAACAAACTATTCGTTGTAACTTGAACGTTATTGTTAGTATCTTCAGAAACTTTTATCTTACTGAGGAACAGTTTATTATCAATAACAGCTTGTTTTTGTTCATCTCTTTCTAGTTTATTAGGTAGACCTAAACTCAGGTTCTGGATAGAGTTGTCATTCTATCAACAACTTTGATGATGGAAAAATGTATTGATAATTGATATTATATATTAAATTGTATTGTATTGATTGAATGGATTGATTGAGATTGACATAGGTTACAAAAAGCTATGTGAATACTATCAAACGTTGGAAAGTCGTTCCAGAAACACTTTGAAAGCGTTTTTTTTGGCAAATATCAGTTTTCTGGACTTAACAACGTCTAATAAATCGATGAACGCCGGCTGCACGCACGAAAAAGGAAGACTCATTGTAACGTTACGATGGGAGCGAGAGCGCTGCACGAGCGAGCGAAAGGCACTATCGGCTTGAGAGTTCGGCTTGCTATTCATAAAAGTATGCAATCATTTCATCAATGTTTTGTTATGACGTCGTCACGAACTATCGTCAAACTATCGTTAAACTATCGTCCGTAAATCGATTTTACAGACAGCCAATTTTTTATACAAGACTTTGCGTTTGGCCGCAACTCGCTTGATGTAAAGCGATGATGTGGCCTAGGAGTGGAGCACGCTTACCTACAAGAAACCGATTCACTCGAACTGTGAAGAGACCCAGATTATAATGATCAGGGAACAAAGAAGCAGCAGTGAAGTCCACAGACTAGCGCAATAAATGTACGACTATGAACAATAATAGAAACACATTTTTTGCCTTAAGAAGTAGGAGGCCCTGAACTTTAAAAACAATGTACAAAATCAAATGAGCTCGAACCAATGTCCACTATTTGCAATTACCACCGACAAAATCCTACCAAAAATAATAAAATTGATCTAAAAAAATGTAACGACGACAATATCGATTAAAGGAAGGAAGTCAAGACGTTGAACTGAGTTCCATAATGAATTCAGGAGCCATTTCACGCTCTCCAAAACTTTTTATCACGTCGTTCCTTTTTACTGTCACAGAAGGAATGGCCGATCCCGATCCTCTTATTGACAACGTTTATACTGCGGGTAATTTATGTATTGTTATTGGAGGGGTAGAGCTGTCAATGATTATGCGCAATTTGTAACCGTTTGAGACTCGCTGCTTCGCTACCGAAGAGTTCATTCGATTCAATTGAATATGTATTTCCAATGCTTTGAGGATAATGGATGGAGTAGATGGTGTTGCTAACTCTTCTATTTAGCATATTTGTTTGTTTACTTTATCATGTACTGTACTTTTGTAATTTAGTTCTTCACCACTACTCTCAACACATCGTGAGGATACACAACAACATAAATCCTAGAAAAAAGTTGAAGACATGTGACATCTACCAACATACAATGGGACCGCGTGGTGTAATATAAGCCTCTCCCTCTCATAAAGAGTATGTTGTACACCAGTGGGAACGTTACAGGCTGATCTTCTTGTTTAGCGTGAGTTTAGTGCCTAGATGGTGTCAGAGTTTTGCTTTTCGCCCATGGGCCTCTGACTTGACTTTACATGACGTCGAGAAATATCTCTCAGGCATGCTGGTTTCCTCACCATGTTTTCCTTCAACAAAGCAAGTGATAATTATACAATACGCACATCAATCCAAAAAATTAGAGTTGCGTGTCTTAGGGTCAAACTCTAGACCTATGGACTTGGCATTCCGACTGTCACAACACTAGACTATCACTATAGGCTGATAACTTTATTATCATGTCTTACATTATCATCTTAATTTTTATTACTCTCTCCACTACTGGACATGGGTTTGTCTTCAGGCCTACAATTATCATTCTGCTTTCTTAACTTATGTATTCATCGTTTGAAATACCTCCACCGAAAGCGAAAATGAAATAATAAACCTCAACAGGAAAATTAGCGCAGATGTCCAATCATAGGCTCACGTGTTCAAATTAAACTACATAAACCTAAAAAAACACAATATCACCTACAAAGTAGTAACCAAAATCATATCTCCCAGTACAGCACAAAGTTTACCTAGCTCGGATGATCCAGTTATGCCGTCCAATTATTTTAAAATCGGCCCAAAAGCGACGCGCGCGGCCCGCACCGACCGCCACTAATAGAATAACCTGGCCTGGCCTGCTCGAGGCCACTTTACTGCCCACGATGTGCTTAGGCCGTTAGGATTTCAGTAAGAAGGTCAAATGATGCTGCTGAATATTTTAAAGGAGGAGGATAATTTTAGAAAGACAAGTCCGGATAGAAACTGCAGCCATTTATTTATAGCTAGTGCGTATTATTAAAAGACCTTATCGTTCTATTAATAAGCTTAATGGCCTAGAGAAGTTTCAAGAAGGAATCATTGAAACCGTATTTTATAAGGAATAACAATATAAATATATGTAATAACCAACTTTTAACATTCCAACGAAAGCAAACTACTTACGTTTATAAAGCCCGTTTTATGACACTGCTCAGTAACTTAAATCACAGAATTGAAAAAGTCTTGAAGTGTAAATGCATGTTTTGTAGGGTCAGCACCGAAATGAATATTTTCATGAAAAATGAAATTGAAAAAAGAAAAAGAAAGTACCAAAGGGATAGGCCTAGATAGTTCCACTTTAAGTACAAGGAATTAAGGAAAAAAAAAGCATGTGAATACAAACTTTTCTAGATTTAGCTTCAGAGAGTTCGTACACATGAAAAAGCTGGGCGTTTACGGAGAGCTACAAATCCAAATTATCGTTAAGTGGAATCTTTTATCCATTATCTTCCTTTATCCTTTACGAAAGCTGTTCTGAATTTATTCTCTTTTGCTGCAAGTCGTATTTTGTCTAAACACTTACAAGGTGCTGATAAAGTCAGTTTTAAAGTAAACACAAATATTCCATGACGAGATTTTGTAGTATTTTCATGCAATCATTTCTGTAATCTATACTATGTACACGGACTTTTGAAATATTATAAAATAATACAAGTAAAAATTATTGCAAAACAATTTGGAAAACGCGCAACATCCTTTCAGAATTAAAAAAGTAAGCAAGAAAGTTAATGAAAAGTTTGTACAAAAGATTAATTAATAAAAATGTTTTTAAAATATGAACCAAAAGCCATCAAAGTGTTTTTCATATTCAAAGTTCGTTTTTATGGGAGCCGTCTTGAATTATTTTATTAAAATTTGGCTTAGGCCTGGTTCATAAAAGTGGCACTTCGTAGGCCTCTCGGACCGAGGTACTTCGCCAGAATTTACATTTATATTGCAAAGGTATCTTATGTTTAAGCTTGTTAAAAGTTAAGGGTGCGTTCAGAGTTTCTTTGAGGATATTGGTGATCTCTACGAGCTACATCATGACATAATGGCATCTCGTTCATCATTCTCTTGCCTTTATCCCAATTTATTTGGCGTCGGCGCAGCATGTCTCTTCCATACTTCTCTATTCCTCGTCATATTCTCAGCAGCCACTCCTTTCTAGTAATATCACCATTTACACAGTTCATTCATTCTTTCTTTGGTCTTCCTCTACTCTTATAACATCCATATTTTGACTCAAAACTTTTCTCACGACATTCGACATTTCCTCATTCCTCAACATCACTTGCCTATACCACGACAACCGACTATCTACCAGCCAACTTTTCAGTCACTGGCTTCGGGCATCCCGTTCAAACGTATGTATAGGTAACCGTTAGACCTTTAGTTTATGGCTTGCCTTTTTAGTTTATTGCAGCCTTTTTTTTTAGTTTGGGAAATCATCAAATGACTTTTCCGCTCTGGGCGGAGCGGAAGGGAGTGTCAGACTTGACTGACTAAAACCCATCCATGTTCCTTCTTAGCCCTTCGTGTTCCAGGGCCACGGTATCTCTTTCGAACAACCCGCAGCCCTGGCAGGCATCGGCCCTCTCGGACCCCTTCCAATTTGCTGACATCTCCTTGAGACGCGCTTGGAACACGAACGCGCCGTCGGCACGGCCTGTCGTCATAAGACGGACGGACGGTGAGCTAGCCCATTTCTCACCGTCCACAGGCCCGCTGGCTTGACAGCCTGACAAGTTACCGCATTTTATAACGAAACGTCCATTCTTACTGAGTGTTGCCCATTTACGTGGGATCCCATCATCAGATCCTGTCTTAGGTATACCTTCCATCATCAGCTCAGCAACATTAGATGATGATTACCAGGCACAAAAATCTGAAATATGTTATTAAGTGTGTGAAAAACATTGAACGTGCCTATTAAATTTGAGGGTTGCTGTAGGCGCGGGCATGTGGACAGTGAGTAATAGGCTAGCTCACCGTCCGTCCGTCTTATGACGACAGGCCGTGTCGACGGCGCGTTCGTGTTCCACGAACATGGATGGGTTCTAGTCAGTACAAGTCTGACACTCTCTTTCGCTCCGCCCAGAGCAATAGGAGTCATTTGATGATTTCTCATCAGTAAAAAAAAAGGTCAGATCGATCAGAATCTGACATGATGTTGAAATCATGAGGTGATACCATTGATGGTACAACCTGAGGAGTATAGGCTATAGAATAAAAAATAATTTTGAAAGTTGGTCCACAATTGGCGGAGAATAGGTGAAAGTACAAAAAAAAAACAGTCGAATTTAGAACCTCCTCCTTTTTGGAAGTTGGTTAAAAAAGACAATATTTCGTGAAAACATTGTATTTTGTTTAGTCTGCCTTTTGGGTAATCCAATTATTAATTTAGTGAATAGGTAAGTAGGTACCATTTTTGTACAAAGATGTCAAGACGAGGTGGATTTCATTTGATTGAATTTTAGTTACACAGCCCGAGGGTCCAAGATCTCAAGGGCTTGCTGTACTGGTAAATACCATTATAATAAAGACGTAATTATTTATAAGTTATAATATTCTACTTACCTATTGAAGCATTGAACGTTTAAAAATTTTCGGCAGATAAGTAAGAAGGTACCTACCTAAGTACCAGTCACAGGCTCACGAAGGAAGTAATTACCTACTTATTAAGTAGGAACAATTTCGTTGATAGTTAGTGACCGCCGGCCGGTTGGCTTCATCCAAAATAAGTCGAAGTTTTGTCTGGAGCTGTCTAGCAAGTACCGAAATCGAACGAACTGTTACGATTTCGAAGTGCTATTATTTTTTCTTACCCAACATAGTAATTAAACAACTTCTCAAAGAAACTCTTAATCGATTAGTTTAAAAAACGCATACAACACTATGTAAACGCAACGTAAACAGAATGTTTCGATGCATTTATTGAGAAGCTATACGAGGTAGGCGAGCCAAATTTTTTTTTTAAAATTGATTTTACGATTGAGTGTTTCTACGAAACATTCATTCGTGTCACATTCTATGAAAGCCATATGTGAAACTATTTGATGAATAGTCAAAAGGAAGGTTCGTCAATCATCACAGAAATCGGATTAAGCAGAGTTTAATTCAAGGAAGTAAGTAACTTGTTGATAATAAGTACCTTCCTCAGATTTAAAATCATTCCGTGTTTTTATGCGAAGGTACACATGTTACTTACCTCGTCGAAGTTTGGGCAAATATACTCTATATAATCCGATCTCTGTTCATCACTCAGGGGCAGACCAGTTAACAAAAGTCGTAGAAATCGACCTAGTAGTGCCATCTTTACAAAATTAGATGAACTATCAAGCTCTAAAGGTTTTCCAGTTTCTCACTACTGTTTAACAAAACATACGAACTAAGCAGTTAAGCGGGTTTTAAAATACATTCCAAGATAAAGAAGTAGTCATGCAACGTGAATAAAGTTAATTGGTTTTTTAATTTGTTTTAGTTTTCGAACGGAAACGACTCATTATTTTTGACATTGACATATTAACTGACGGATCTGAATCTGACGTTTGTCAAGTGATAACAAAACATAATTGAGGTAGTGCAATGTTTATGTCGTGTTTTAATTATTTCAGAGATAAAATGAGTGAAACAGATGAATATAAATGTGTGAATTGTGGCACAGGAGCTGCGGCGCTATACCGGACGTACGGACCGTCTGTATTGAAGCTAACAAAATGTGTAAGTTTTCAATATTTTCGAGTGCCGTACGACCTCGTATTAATCTAGTGATAAACGCCTGAATAGTACAGAAACAGTTATATGCAGACCTCGATATCGTCAACATAATTGTTGTTTATGCCGGGAGTCCTTCGAACACGGAAAATTGAGAAATTTTCATTATTTAAACGCAAGGTTCTTTAAAAAGCGGAAAGTGGTTACTCTTAGAGCTCTGCCTCATTAAGACGCCATAGCGACGTCGCCAGCGGCGCAGGCCTGGCGTCAGTCTGACGTTGTCAGAAATAAACGTTAAAGAAATTGCACTTCTTTGTTATGTACACCACAGAAAATGGAAAAAGGAAAGAAGAAAAAAAGGAAACTATGGGTTCATACTTTTTATTACATCGAAGCAGAAGTGGTGTTTTTTTTAAAGAGTATGGAGATTTACGAAAATATCCTGAATTTGTTCTCTCTCAACTCAATCAAATTTTCATTCATTTTAACATCAAATACAAATAAATTATACTAAATTTCGAGGGAGCGTCCAAAATGCTGGCTGATGGCTACTGAGAAAGCGAGGTGCAGTTAACACGTGTATATTATAGTGGCAATGTAGCCAGGCCTCCAATGTATCCAGAAGCCACATAGGGAGTTGTAGCTCGTGGCCACGTTTCTAAATTGGCGACATTGCCAAACCGTCGCCAAGTGAGTTAGGTACTGTACATTTCAATATTAACTGCTTGGATATGTAGCTGGCGATGTTGCCAGTAATATGCACATTACAAACAACCGTGGTACGATTTTGTATTCCTCTTGTTTATGGAGATTACAGACAATTATTGTTACCCAAAACATTGACAATGCATAATACATTATTTTTAAAATAATTGTGTTTTATTTATTTTCAGGAGAAGTGCAAAGAGATAGTAGATAAATACATAGAATATGATCCAGTAATAGTGATGATTGACCTGGTATTGATGTCCAGAGAAGCACAGAGGCATATCCTGTACAATACAGAGTTTAAGGTATGTGTGAAAACTTACTATAACAGTGATCAATATTCTTTAGGTTTTTGTTACTTTGCCCCATACAGCACAACGAAGATACAAAAAAAACAAGTGACTCTGCTAGACATGGTCACAGAGGAACAAGGAGATGGTGGGATGTCTTAAATGGCTTTCTCACAAATTGTTGAGGAGAAGCACAACACTGAGAGAAGTGAAAGGAAACGGGGAGGCTCTCTCAAACTTGTTTTTTCATTCATTTATTTGTTCATTTATTTCTGGAAAACATTTACTTGTATCTGTCAAGGATTTCGTCACTTAGAAAGTTGAAGATAGTTGTAGTGTAGTAATCAAGAGGGCAGTAAGTCAAAAAGGCAGTTTAGGTAGGTTGGACAGTCCTTATTAGTCTTTATCAAACAAGAATATATATTTATAATTAACAAAGAGGCATGGAACCCACATAGGAAGAAAAATCTTTTAATGAACATTCTATCTGTGGAATCTTATAATCTAACTCACTACCCTCTTGATTACCATGGCGTTATTGCCTGTTCCACAACATATAACTCTGTGGACAAGAATGTACAGTCTGCAAAGGATGTGCAGTTTGCCTGGTTACTTGTACAGGCTGCAAAGGAGATCCTTTGCAGGCTGTACAAGGAACTCCCTGACTCTTTTTAAGTTGACTTACTGCAAAACTCTTACCGTAAGAATCACCTGCAATAGACAATTTAAATGAATAACATTCCATATCACAAGTGAACCCAGAGAATTGTAAGTAATTGTTGTTTTTATATTATTTCAGTCATTTTGGAAGCTAGCTATAATACTAATAATGCTAGAAGCATATGGAGTGTGGAGAAGTGACAGTTTGTTCAGTTTAGGTGTTAATTCCATCTGTGGTTTTGAAAACAATTCTACTAATCTGTAAGTATGTGTCCAATACTTTTATTCTGTCTTAATAACTCTTAGAAATAGACTTTCGAACAAACCAGGTCCGAAAAGTGCTCTGTATGGACCATAAACCTATCTCATACCTATTTTTGCATACCAAAGCACTGTGCAGCCTGTCATGCCTTTATAATTATAGAAGACTAGCTGTCGGGCGCAACTTCGTTTGCGTCACATTTTCCCCGTTTTTGCAACATTTTTCATTGCTGCTCCACTCCTATTGGTCGTAGCTGATGATATATAGCCTATAGCCTTCCTCGATAAATGGGCTATCTAACACTGAAAGAATTTTTCAAATCGGACCAGAAGTTTCGGAGCCTATTCAATGCAAATAAACAAACAATCAAATCTTTCCTCTTTATAATATTATAATTTAGACAAACCTTTTTGCTTACCAAGTTGTGTTACCAATCAAAAAAAAGACCAAACCACTAAAAATGCACTTCTAATTCCAGAACAATACCAATAAACATATCCCAGTCGGTGCCCGACTCCTGGAGAGTCAGCTGTTGGGCGTGGGAAAATGTGGAGAAGAATGAGGAAGACAATGATCTGTTCATATGGGAGAAGGACTTCTATGTACAGTTCTCGTCTATTACTTGTGGTTAGAAAGAATTCCTATTCCTATGCTCCGGCCGAGGTCGGTCTGTAGATCGGTGATCTTCATTACATACCGAGTTTCCCCCGTGCCTCGGAAAACACAAGTGTCAATTGTAGATCTTTGACAGTCGAAATTAGTCAGTAGCCCGAAAGTTTGACACTTGTCTTACCATATTACCTAGTACCACCTAGGTTGTACAAGTCAGATAGGCAGGCGCTCGATGTAAATACTGGTATTCAGCTGCATCTGGTTAGACTGGAAGCCGATCCCAACATAATTGAGAAAAGGCTAGGCAGATGATGAGTAATAATAAAATTATTCCTAGTTCCAACTTGTGTTAAGTACCTACGCCTAATTTCGCTTGTGTGCGAATTATTGTTGCTCAATATTCTTCATTGCCGTTTACTTTTACTGATAAGTACCTACCTACGTTAGGTTAGGTTACTTAAGTTTTCTTAAAGAATAACTTTATTTTAAATTATATTTAATAACTTTATTTTTCCAGGTATATTGATGTTTGTAGCGACTGCACATCTTTTAATGACGATGGCAACACCATTCGTCACACGAAATAAAGGTAACAACATTGATCAGTCATTTTAGCTTTGTTTGTCCGCGTTAATGTTAGTATCAACAACAAGGCACAAGTACGTTGCGTTACATCTGGCAACGACACACTAAATCTGACAACATACGCGGTGTTTCTGTTTGTTTACAAATGTTTTGAGTGTCATGTTTTGAGATCCTGTATGTCTAGGTCAATACCGGTGGGTATAAAACAACAATATATATGTTCCGCAAAAGTAACGGATTTAAAGTTATATATTAATTCCAAAATATCGAAAAATCTCTACCTTGAATAAGCTAACCCAAGCTATCACCCCCTGCACTATGTCGTACTATTTACTGCACATTCTGTATACAAGGTGTTGTTTTGCAACCTCGTCAAATTCTAGGAGGTAACTATACTAATGATTCTCGACCCGAATCAATAATAATAAAATGAGTAGGTAATTTTCTTTTTTTTATTTATTTACTGAAATCGGTAACTGTGAACCACCCGTGTTTTAAACACGGGCCGTCTGATCCCCGCTTTATAACGTCGCTTACAAACAAACAAAAAACCTCAAACGTTTTTTCGATAATTTTATAATCCCTAAACCACGTTAAGGGGGTTATTCTGAAATATTGACAAAGGACATGTTTGATTTTGGGCTACCACTATGTACACTACATAGATAAATAGGAAAAAATAGAGGAATATCATAAAAATACAAAAAAAAAATAATTTGAAGAAGGGTATAGTCGTACAATAATTATTATTTGAAAAGTTTTTACTACGATAACCCTATTTTTAGGGCAGCCATGACAGTTGTTTGACGTTTGACGACATTGACTGTTTTAAGAAGTGCCGTCTTTGAGTCTTTCTTTGCATTCAGTTTGGATTTAACTTGTTGTTTTGTTCGACCAAACCAGACAAAACAAACCAAAACCCGAGATTTACGAAATACCAGTTGTTTTGTTTACTAAAGCAGTTATGACAATTACATTTGATTGAGGTATTTACATCAATCAAATGTCATTGTCAAAATGTCATTTTTTGCCTGCTGATCACGTGCTGATCTGATCCACCATGTTTAATTTTTATGTTGTGTTGCTCTCTTTGACCAAGTTAATTTGAATGTACATTAAAACGAAGTGAAATTAAAGAAAATTGATAATAAAAAACGGTTACTGTATTATTTAGCAATATTTACATATAGTGTACATAGTGCTAGCCCAGGCTCCATACATTTCTGGAACATCTCCTTTAAACAACAAAAAAACGCAGTGTTTTTTAATAATTTACTAGGTACCGTAATATATGTTGATTATTTATGTCTTTTGTGACAACATCCTGAATTTTGACGAGGATGCAAAACAACACCTTGTATACTCGTACAATAGTATCCATTTCTGCTTTCAAGATTATATCTATCTTGTGTATTATTGATCGTTTCCCAGTACTTTCCTGACAGAGTAGTATACAATCTATACTTAATATTATAAAGCTAAAGAGTTTGTTTGTTGGTTTGCTTGAACGCACTAATCTCAGGAACTACTGATACTACTATACTATACTATTCTTTTTTGTTATCCGATTTGAAATATTATTTCAGTGTTAGATAGCCCATTTATCGAGGAAGGCTATAGGCTATCATTACGCTACGAAAAATAGGAGCGGAGCAGCAATGAATAATGTTTCAAAATCGGGGAAAATGTGACGCATACGAAGTTGCGCGGGACAGCTAGTAATATATAGACTCTAAAGACATGGATTCTATCAAAGTGTTCTCACAATTATACATGGGTAGCGAATTAGGGTTGAACCACATCTATTAGCACGGAATCTTATGTTTCCATGTTCCTGTCCTTTTCTGTCGCCCAGAACTGTCATTTACTACAGCGAAAAACATATAGCCGGCTGTCGAGCGCATCGTCGATGCTGTCGCGTGCGATAGCACTCCCGCTTTGTTGAGTGCAAGCGCCTATCGTCAAAGGGAGACTACGTGTCATACAGAACAGTTTTCGCCATTAATAATATCAGCAGCTCATATCCGATTCGTGAAAAGTATTGTTTGGTAAGACGATGACGTGTGGAATTATCACCTTGAGAGTGACTGAATCCCTGTATTATTTTCATGATTATCACACATATTTAAAATGCTTTATTTCTATATTTCCAGTGCCCATAATACGAGTGCTGAAAGCCTTCACCCTGGCTGACGTGAGCATACTCTTCACGTTACCCATGCTGGTGTGGGGTTCCGATACGTCTGCGGACACACGGACCATTCACTTCGTTCTAGTCTATGCGTACAGCTTCGTCGTGTTCCTCAATGTATTTAGTGGTGAGTTATTTATTTTTAATAGACTTGAGTGTTAGCCACAAAATTGACCAATGCCTCTGTCCTAAAGAGTTGGCAATGGTTGCCTGCTACTGTCTAGCAAAAATAGAATATCAGAGTACCTAGCACCTCAGTCTGGATTGTTTATGGCTTACCCCTTTAAAGAGAATTAGTGATATAAGGGTATCCTGTACATCTTTGCTCATTCTGTCTGTCGGGACAGTCTTGATATTCTGATTAACACCTTCCAATTATGGTTTAGCAATTTTTACCTAGCACCTCAGTCTGGATTGTTTATGGCTTACCCCTTTAAAGAGAATTAGTGATATAAGGGTATCCTGTACATCTTTGCTCATTCTGTCTGTCGGGACAGTCTTGATATTCTGATTAACACCTTCCAATTATGGTTTAGCAATTTTTATTTTAGTCAAGAACCAATTCATATAATCAAAAGAAATCAGTGATCAAAAATGCATAATATCATTTCGAACCTAAGACTACCCACTTACCGATGTCACTTCATTGATATGATAGCAAAAGTTGTTAACACACTATTCTTTTTTTTTCCAGTGATATACGAATCCCCAGTATTATTAACGTCATTAATTCTAATATTCTGTAATGTGATGAAGTACATCACATGCTACCATACGACGCCAATCCTGAGAAGAATATTCGCATATTGAAGAGGTGCAGCAGCGTTTTATGATTATTAGAAGCGTGGACAAAAAGTCGTGTGTCTGAACCCCTTTTAGGAACAAAAGTATTGATATGTAGGGGTCAGAGTGGATGCCGCCAATGAAACTGAATGTGAACGGAACTCTTGAACGCCGCTTAGATGTACTAACTGCGTTTCGTTTTAATGGAAAAATCTGCCTTAATTATATTATAGTCCGGGGAATTTACGCCGAAAATTAGGCTAACTTTGCATTAATTAAAAACAGCGATTTTTTTCATTGAATGTGTAGGATATCGCCTGCCAAGCGTGGCGATTATGGCAAAACCCCCCAAAATGTCAATGTGGCGACACTCGGTGGAGGCCTATGTCCAGCAGTGGACGTCTTTTGGGCTGAAATGATGATGATGATGATGATGTGTAGGGTATGGACAGGAGAGTATCCCGCGAAAAGTTCACCTCCGCGTACATGTTTTTTTTAAGAAAACGTCTAATATGTATATAACTTGGTGGAAAAAAATATAAACAGGTATGTTTATTTGGAGTATTTGTAGAAGAGATTGAGTACCACAAGTAGGTCAGAAAAATTAAACATTTTCGTCCACGGAACACCCGTTTTTTTTAAAAAATCTTATAATTTGACTTCGTACTTAAGGCAAAAATATTAACAGGACAAAAATAGTGCTAAAATGATTTATATCACCATGTCTAACTATTATTATGAAAATTAAACAAATTCTGCTCCGGACTTCACAGAAAATCAAGAAAATCAAAAAATCTTAAATACTACTTACGGCAAAAATGTAACAGGATTCAAATTCATTTAATAATGAGAAATATATAAATCCAAACCTTAATCCCCCAAAATTAAACAAATTAGAGCGATAATTAATATTGTCAAAGTAAAAATTAAATTACGATGCACGGTGTCAGCGCTAAGCAGCGTGCGGCGTACGGCGTGTGCTAGTGTGCGTAAACAAGATAAGCACTGCGTTCATTGTGTGCGTATGACTGTGTTTTTGTTTGAGTCGGTGTTTTATTGAGTTACGCGATTGTACACCTTATTTCTATTTCGGAAAGATCAAATTCCTATGAAAGTGCTGCGCCAAATACAAGAATAAAGCTTGCAGACGTATTTTACGTAAACATTAATTTTTTTTTTTTCACGATTTGCTTTAAAGTGTTTAATTTTCGTGTAAATAGGTTAGAAATAGCCTTTAGATGAAAGTTAAACTAAATTAAACCCTGTTACCTTTTTGCCTCAACCGCTATTGTAAAAAAACTGGTAATAATAACTTCCGGTAGTACAATTTGTTTAATTTTGTTTATTGGCGGTGTAATATATTAATTTAAGTTATTTTATGTAAAAAAACCGCTGTTTATATTTTTGCCTTAAGTACAATCCAAAAATTTCGTAAATGTTTTTTTACCGTAATTTCCGTGGATGAAAATGTTTAATTCTGAAAAAATATATTACTGTCACCAATTCTTTACCTAAAGTAACTAAATTTGTCCTGTTAACTTTTTTTCCCATGTTTTTATTCACAAAAACGTGTTTTCGTCTTTTTCAGCTTGATCCGGTCTCGGAAAATTTTAATTTTTTTTTATTATTTGAAGAGCTAAGGTCAAGTACACGATTCAAGAAAAAAATCGCTGTTTATATTTAATGCAGGGTTCAAATCTAAAAGCCCCGGACTATTAAACAACATGTTAAAAAACCCTGTCAGATGGGTGAGTTTATTATTCTGTAGCGAGATTATATTTATGGAGTACTTTTATATAAAAAGTTAAAAAAAAAATAGAAAGAAACTTACACGGCAAGAGAAGGGCGAGGGCGGCTACACTCCGGTTGCTCTCGGGTAGAAGGCGGGTAGTACCTACATCTTAGACAAAACAACTGACGAGCGAACATACTAGTGCCTAAGATTTTTGTCGCGTATCAAAACTTTGTTGGATTTTAGAGAAATGGTGGTAATCACGCTTTAAAATTCAGTAATATGTTTATTGACAGTAGATACAGGCCAATAAAACATTGGTACCTATATCATATATGCCCCTTTCGGATCGGACAGGTTTTTTTTTAACATATTGTCAATATATTTTTATATTATTACAGAGATAATAATAAAACTCTTCACAGTATCACAGAGTATTTATTTCAAAAATATAACCTCAATATGTTGCTATATGAGTTTACTTACTAGATACACGATAATATACATAGGAGTTTACATTATATTTTACACTTATTTAGCAAACATTGCATATAACAAATATAATGCAAGGCATAGAAGATACTATAAGTAATTATATGATTACCTATATTATTTTATTTATATAAATAATTTGAATAGTCATATTTATAATGGGTTCTAAGGTTTAATTAACCAACAAAATAATGTGTTCACAATTAATTTATAACTGTGATCTAGGTTCGCCAACCAACTGAGAGCAGTGTTAAGGTTTATATGCGTGATTTCAAAAATCATTTTTAGAAAACTGTATAAGTAACTTTTTAGTAGAAAAATATCTAGGAATGTAATATGTTCATGTGGCTATCTGATGTTTTTACAACAGTTAAAATATTTGTGGTTCTAGATAAAATTCTGGAAATATACCTCTCACTTAACTTATTTTGTATTTATATTTTGAAAATATTTCGTAAGAATTAAATAAAGCTAAATGAAATACTAAATTCGCAAAGTAATAACTAAGGTTAAACTAAATGATGAAGATGTGATAGGTACTTAGCTGCTTCACACACAATCATACAAAAATAAGAGTGAAAAAGACCTTTATGGAAGCCAAAAGGCACTTGTTCACCCCGTCATAGAAATCTTTTTTTTTCTAGACCATATCTTCTAGTTACGGAGACAATGGAGGTTAAAGTACCAACTTCTGCACAAATAAAAAAAAGAAGCTTTAAATACCTTCCTTTTCCAGCAAAAACTTTTGCGCAGTATAAACTTTGTAGCACAGATTGCTTGTTGCATGGCTAAGGAATACAAATAAGGATTTTTAAAAGAAACAAGTATTAGCTATTAAATAGCTGTGATATGTTTCTGTGAATCTAAAATGAAAAGGATCACTATTATCTGAATGACATAGATATCTCATATATATTTTTGTCTCTTCATTCTAAGCCGTTTTAATTTAACAAAGTCGTTTTAATTATATCCAGTTTTATTAGACTCAATTTGTGCCAAATATTGTTACAAATAACTCATTGCCAGGACCTATTATCAACCCAATATTTTGAGGGCTTGATGTACAATAAATAATAACTAAAACTCATATAAAAACCCATCATCCCAATGAACAAAATCATTAATTATGTTACTTATGCTCACAAAATGACTTACTTATAAAATTGAAAAAATATTTGCAAATACTGTATTATTTATCTTGATCCAATATAATTTTTAGAATAAAAACTTAGCCGGTATAATTTTTCATAGATATACATTTTACTAAAACTACAGCAAATTATACAAAATAATAAACTGTGAAATAATATTTCTGTGTTTATAACTGGCAACACCATTCAGTCTTTGGCTAAATTGAGCAGAAGCAAAACCTCAACTAAAATAGAATACAATGATTGATAGTAAAAAATAAATATGTAATTCATACTGGCTAATGACTTAAGCTAAAAATATGAAAAAAGTATAAAATTGATGTAAATTTTAAATAATAATGAGAATTTTCTCTAATAATATTTCCTTGCTCTGAAGCCCCAATTTAAAATAATATAATATAATTATATACACATACAGTCAATAATAAGATTAACTTGTGCTACGCGATAATACTAGATTTTTTGTTATCAATTGTTTTATTATCAAGTAATGATGATTGATGTAGAAAATATCCGTCTAAATTGTTATTGGACAGGTACTGGAGGCAGAAATTTGTAAGCACATAACTTCTGTGTAGTGTTCTGCAATATTATGAAAAATAAAATTATATGTTAAACATTAACTTACATTTCAAAGCAGTAGACATTTGCCTACATTAAAATTTTACAAATAAATAATGGTGTGTTCAGACATGGATAGTTTCAGAATGAATAAGACTTCACCATAGTGTAAGACAAAATTTAAGAAGTATTCTTACATATTTTATAAAGAAAGTCAACCGTTTACGTCGACATAATGCTTATCATTAAGCTAACAGTACGTCTTTTGCTTTTTTTACCTAACTTTAAAATCATTATTGGTACACATGTAAACCTTCACAAGGGAATTTCAAACATAAATAATTACACAAATAGAGTTTTAAATAGTTTCGGTCTAGCTAGTGGTACACATGCATACCAACAGTGATTTAGAGGTAAACTTGTAACTCTATTCCCATCTAAACCCATACTTATTAACAATTTATCACATAAAGAATCAGGGGAGTAGTATTGATTACCAAGAACTATCCTAAACATTATCATAAATATAGGCATCTGTTCACCTATACATAAGCAAGGTGATTCATTGCACATAAAAGCGTGCCCATCTAACGCACACATACAACGGTCACACAGAACAGAGCATGTTGTGAAATTATGATGTCACAAATATTATCAGTAAATATAAATGTAGATTCCTAACAAAGTGACCTTTTGTTTTTGTTTGAGATAAAGAAGAAAGGCTTTATTTGATTAAGATAGTACATCATTAATGAAGTAAAGTTTAAGGAACTATAATCTATATTATAATATATATAGTATTTTGTTTGCATCATTATTTTAGCTTACTCAGATAATAAAAAGCTATATTACAAAACATTACAATTATAAAGGAAACAACATTAGGTATACCACCATAAATTAACGACATTATAAGTCTGTGTCAAAACTTTTGTCTGTGTGCGATAAAATCTTGAAGCACATAGTGTATTTTTCCTTACATTGTCTTAAATTGTCGTAGGAAGAAACTGGAAACTTCATTATCCTTAACAAAATATTTAGTCGAACGATAGACAGCAGTGAACTTTGAGCTCATTAGACATTAGAATTCCAACTCAGATTCCCAGGCATAATAAATATTATGACTTGTTCTATGTTCCTGGCCCAAAAACCAAACTAGGTCATTACGCCGCTGTGCCAAGACTTTGTAGGCAATATAACATGATGTCTAAAACCAATTTTGACATCTGTGAATCTCTTTGCAAAGTATAAGAAATGTTAAAAAGATTTATCTATTTGTTAAGTTTATTTAATATTATCTGACGTGTAAATTTTAATTCTATTAAACTTTTTCAATGTATTTTAATAGTATTATACATTTGTTAGCTTAGATGTAAATTCTGTTATGCCTGCTGTGGTCTTATTATGCATGCTGTGGTCTCCTGTAAGTGAGGTACAACTACGTGATACTTTTATCATGCATAATTTATTTCCCAAATTTTATTATTTATTAAATAATGGAATCATTCAAAATATCTGGCTTTCTATATATTTACCGTAAGACAATTTAAGCAACATACACTTTAATACACATAGCTAACAACAACATAGAAAACATTTATTTTAATACATTTTAACATTCAGTACTTGGATGTGTTTTCTTTGACCGTTCTTGTTCATATAATTATGTTTGTCAGACATTTTGATCTCATGCCAAATTCACTTTCCTTGAGACAAACATTGTCAGTGTGTAATAAATAAAGAAAGTAAGAAATATAATTATTAGTTTGGCCTGAGAAACTAACAAAACAAAATCTAATTCATGTTATAAACTTGTTTTTAAAACATATGCACCAAAAATGCTTAAAGTCCAAACATTCCCATAAACTGATACTTTCTAAAACTTTCTATTATTATCTAGAAGCTGTTTGTTTTAAAACCACAAGAATAAAAGATGTAGCACTAATGGTACATGGTCAAAGATCACAGTGTTGGGTCTTAATACAAATATTATGTCTGCGGTTAATGCATTTAGTACCTAAAATCATGATTCAGCTGGTACTAAGGATAAAAATTGTTTTTTTTTTCCTGTGCTACAAGGAAAACATAGACCAAAATTGTTTTTTTTTTTTTTTAATAGGAAGCATTATAATAACATGTTTTGGAATTACTATCAGAGCATTTCAAAAGAGGCCTATAAAAGGCTTTTAACATATCAGTTATAGATATTCTTATATCTTAGTTAAAACAGTAGTTTCATAACAAAACACATCCAATAACCTTTCTATTAAATATAACAATTACAAGGTACATAAATAACAAACGGCAAGGCATCTAGGGACTGAGTGGTGGGTCATCATTACCAATCATAACATCTTCATACATGACATCATGGGCCCGTCTTGCCTCAATCTTCTGACGGACGTAATCAACTAAATTGTACTTCCTAACTACTAGTACGATGCCTGTTATGAGTAGAGCAAGCGTGAAGATGGTTACTATAGCTACCGTCGCGCCATTGTGTGAGCCTGCCGCTGCGGCCGGCGTCTCGCAGTCATCCCCGACGCGCACGAACCCTCTCAGGCACTCACACTCATGCACAGTCGCATTACAACTCTGGTTCACAGGACACGTTCCAAGAACCGTCTCATTGCAGGACAGGATGCGCTCTGTTAAAAAGAATAAACTCCGTAACACAGAATAAATTGATTCAATTAAATAATCGTTGTCTAGTTACAACTTACCCGAGTAACCGTATTGTATCAGATTTAGGAGCAATGTCGCCAAAATATCGATTGTTTTCAGCCCCATGATGTTGTAACACCGCGCCAGGGTATATTTACATCACAATTACTGCTAAATATGATAAAGTTTTTCGTCTGTTTGAAAAAGCGAACAATACCTTTCTACTAGTAGCGCAAGCAAAACAAATGTCAAAAATATTGTGCTGTCATACTTCAAACACGTTTAGTGGCTCCTTTTTTTGAGAACGTACACAGTCCTAGTTATAGGGAAGAGTTTATCGACTGGCCATCTTAAAAGTTATAATAATTTAATTATCAGACGAAAATAAAGCATTTAAGATTCATTGCTTTTAATTCTGTGATATATTTTACTTTTTACAATTAAAATAAAGGACAACTAACAGAAAAACAAAACGTAACGCTGTCGTTCCGTTCAACGTTTGTGCACACGGTAAGCGATGATAAAAGTTTATGAAGAAATAAAACACTGATCCTCATTTTTTTTATTAACTTCTATTTAAATTGTATTACATTATGTATATCACATTGGATACCTAACTAAATAAAAGATTGCACACTAACAAACTCCCTAGTTGTACTAATAAACTGCTAACAGATGGCGTACCATCATAATAATTGAAAAGTAAAAGTTTTTATTTCTACAATCTATCAGTCTAGAAATATCACAAAAACTAAGTTTAATTTTATTGTTCATCAGCTTCGCCCCACGTGTATTTCTCGGGTAGGATGTAGTCCCTTACATCATGGCCATAGGCTTCGACACCACCGTTGCCATCGTCAGAACCCTCTCTGAAATACCAAATAACAATAGTTAATAATGACTCTCGGTAATCTAGTCATAGGCACGACTGCTTCGCCAAGGGCCCTGGGTTGGTTTTATATTTTTTCAGTTACATTCCGGAGTAGGTTAGGATGATGGTGGTGTAAAAGTTGCTCAGAAAAGTCGTAGGTCATGCACCAGCTAGGTAAGAAGTACGTTTAGGTAAGTACCGGGATCTTTATTACATTTCCATTCATTCGAAAATTATCATGCTCAACGCTTACCTCAGTTCAGAATGCGTTTCCTCTTTGCGTTGTTTCTGTTTCCTTTTGGGACGCTCTTCCTCTTCGTATTCAATCTCTTCGGGTTCGTGTTCCCGTTCGGCTGCAAATACATAACGTTTTAAAACTAACTTAAAAACAAGAGTTGGCAAATAAAAGAGTTATCCATACAAGATTTTTTATTCTTGAATTATATAGTAATACAGATTCCAAATCGAAGATTGGTGTATGCTATTGGCGGGATTCAATTCGGTGTCTTTCAAAATCAGAGGGTTTAATTCTGTTTTTTTTTTTTTTTCAAATCAAAGAGTTTAATTAATATTTATGTTAAAACAACCATCTGAAAATTCTTTTCAAAAATTTCCGAGGTCTAATAAGCTTTTCTGATTCACCTAGTTTCTCATAGTTGTCGCTGTAGGCTCCATCCTGACCCTTCTCTTCTTGTCCATAAGAATCCTGCTTTTCAAACTCGTAGTTGTCTCCGGCCTTCTTGTGGAAGGAGTCAAAGTGCTGGTAGCCTTTCTTTCCACCACCTGTCTTCTTACGAGAGTAGCCGATCTCGCCGTCGCCTTCGTTTTGCACTGATTTATGCCAGTCATCCGGCTGCGGAGAATTCGAAAAAACGAAATAAGGAATTTGATAAGGTAAACACAGGTTTCCTGTATCGTAGGCACATTAGAAATTAGAAGAAAGATGTCACACACGTTCACAAAATACGCGCTTAGACACGGAGTTGCAAGAATACAATACTTATTATACCAAACGGAATTGCTGATACTAACCCGGAATATAATGCAATGAGATAACGAGATGTTTTAGTTATAGGTCTCAGCTTTCTTTGGCGGACTATAGGTACACAGAATTAATTCTGTGTCAGCAATCAAATCGAGCGCTGCTTTAGCCTGACTCAAACTTTTTCACATTTTAATTATGAGATAGTCATT
Source organism: Cerastis rubricosa (assembly GCA_949152445.1). Classification (NCBI taxonomy): domain Eukaryota; kingdom Metazoa; phylum Arthropoda; class Insecta; order Lepidoptera; family Noctuidae; genus Cerastis; species Cerastis rubricosa. Next base: position 23,271,414 of record OX424531.1, on the reverse strand, counting down.
GTGTTCAAACTTACCGCAGCAGCCCTGGTTTCTCTGACGTAAGATCCAACCGACACAGTGTCATCAACCATCAAGAGATCTTCAAGAATGCTGTCAGGGTTGGTCGGCAGAGCCATGGCCAGCTGGAGCAGGCCCAGAGCAATCGTCGCGAATTTTAACGCCATTGTTGAATCTGTGAAAATTATGTCGAATGTGATTGTGTAGGTGTTGAATTATTAGACCCGTATTATCTGGAGTTGAGTTTAATTATATAATCTATACTTTTGTTTGTAAGGGGTTCATTAAACCAAAATTTATGGGGACCATCTCAATTCAAGAGATTCTAATTTAATTTAAACAAGAAAAACTATTTATAATTACCAATCATGTGCAACAAATAGAACAGTGTCGTTACTTAATGTTTTTACCTCACGTTACACAAAAAGTACAGTTGCTTTGACGCGTTCAGTTCAATACCAACTCAACACAATAATTCAAATCTTGTATTTTATATAACTCGATGTTGCAGCTGCCTTGGTCTTTCACAACGGCTGGCTGACCTATGTTCGGTTCTTCTCGAGTACCGTCGAGCAGGTTAGCAGTTTTTGTGGCCATTTCATCAATGGTTTCTTTAAATTTTCTTTTGTGGTTGACGGCGTGTGTGACGACCTGTGACTACAAACATTCGTTTGGAGAGACTACCAACCATAACTGTCTATACTTTATAGCCTCCGCAGCACGGAACAACGTCTCATTCATCAGACTTTCTATAAATGTCCAAATTCAACTTAGTCCCTTTATTTATTATAGCTACATTTACTAATTTAATTACCACCATCTTAATTAGTTTCTTTCACAAAGTTTCTATGACCTTCAAAGATTTAGTAACATTGGTAACCTGGCAGAAAATTAAATGTTTCATTACTTTAAATGCTGCGAGTATTTCAATAGTTCATGATAAGTCAACATAGCATGAAATTGAGCAAATACCGCAGACAAAATGAACTTGAGAAACTATTGATATGTCGTTGATTCGATTAAGAAACGGTTTCATTGTATGAATTGAGGGAAAGCTGATAGGTATAATAGCGACAAACCTAGTAGATTGGCAATCACTTGAGTGGCAGAATTATGGCGATAGTCGACTGTGTTACCACACCAATCGATCGATTGTTGGTAGAATGGATTAGTCGACGTCGATTGATAGTTTCTACTACACCATTCCATCGATGTCGATTGATGGCATCGATCGGCGGTCGATCAATTGTGTATAACGCCCGGTATCCGTCGATCAGCCAAAGCTAGTACACCAATCGATCAATGTCGATCGATGTCGATCGACGGATCGATTGGTGTGGTAACACCCTAACACGTAAATGAAGTGATGTTTTAAGTTTGGTAAGAAAAAAACCACGATGACTAATTATCAGCTAATTCATGGCCTTACTAATTCTTCGATTGTTGTAGTCAAATCTATCCTATCCTCACCTCTACCGCAACTTGTGAATTGAGTAAATACCTAGTGAACAAGTTTTGCATTTACTAACTTCCGCTTGCCAATTCGTGGGCCAATCTTCTGCACCTCCAATACCTGCGGCGGCCTGTCTACTTATGCTTGTAGGTATTCTCTTATGGAGGTGTTTACGATAAAGATAGCTGGCTCATGCTGGTTAGTGTCTCATCACTCTTAGTCTAATGCGGTAAGAACTAAATTAACTCGTCGATTTTGTGCGGTACCTAATACTGTGCGGATAGGAGCAATACCCACCCTTGACTTGTTTTATTTAATTTGTTCAATTTTATTGTTATAGTTACCTTACCTTGACCACGATTTCATTTAACAAATATTGATTTAAATTAATGATTGTACAATGTATTGTTTTACCTACTAGGCGAGAAATCAAATGCTGTTGAAAAATATTTTGCAACTAATTTTGTTCATGGCATTGGAACTATCATTAAATCTATCTACTTGAACAAGAGTAGAGGGCTCATGAAAACTATTTTCTCTCCTGTTCTAGTCTGTCAGGTTTAACCTGACAGACTAGAATCAATCTACAAATAATCCATTATAAATGCGAAAGTCACTCTGTTTGTATGTTTGTTACCTTTTCACGACTAAACGGCTGATCGGATCTTAATAAAATTTGGCAAGAAGATAGATTTCAACCTGGGGAAGGACATAGGTTATATATCATCACGCTACGACCAATAGGAGCAGAGCAGCAATGAAAAATGTTGCGAAAACGGGGAAAATGAGACGCAGACGAAGTTGCACGGGACAGCTAGTAATGTAAATAAAACACAATCTTGTTAAACCTGTTTAGTTTACAAATGTCAGTAAGCTGCCACTATACAGATGGTAATGTATTCTTTGCAACAGACGTGTAAACGGCTATGAAGTTCGAAATCGTCGACTCATTATTCGTCGTCGATTCGAACATGCCTGCTGATGCCTCGGTTAAGTGTTTTTCTTTAAGCGAAGCAGGAAGAACATCGTACATTAGTTGCCATTCTTTTTTCAGTTTCAGTTCCTCCAATGCATTTCCACTGGAAAGGTAAATAAAGCTTAGTATGAAAATCTTCACAATGTTGTACTATGCTTTTTGCCTGCTTCTATAACAGCTTTATAGTCAAAAGGGGCTTAAGTCCACGAAATGAAACAGTCAACATAGTTGTCGTCTCTTTATTTGTTCTGGCAATTGAAACAGCTGTCAGGAAATGAAGACTATGTTATTGCTTAGGAGAATTACTGCATCTTATCTTCAATTCCTACAGTTGATTTCCTTTTCCAATATGTTATTTCATCCAAATAAACTTACACAGCATCATCAGTTACATCGAACCGCAGAACTGGGAAGCCGACGTCCCGACCTCTCTGTATTGCATTTTTAACCAGCAAGTTGATTATCTCCGAATTTTTGGAAGTGTTTTGAGGTACGATCAGGATTACCTGAGACAAAAAAAAGTGAAGCATTTTAGTTAAAGTTTTGGGTTTCTTGGTCGCCGTCTACAACATTGATGTTGCCTACTGGTACACAGCTAAATGGATTATTCCAGAAATCCCCACCGGCAAATCCCCACCAGTGGGGATCGTTACTTTTTTTTCCAGAAATCCCCACTAGTTATATAGTGGGGATTTCTGGAAAAAAAAGTAACAATCCCCACCAAGTGTTGTTGTTGTCACACCTACCGTTCAGTCAGTCGAACGTTGGGTGTTTCAGTATCCGTGATCCACCGTAATGTGCAACGATACGGACAGACAGGATCTTACGTGCGCAGGCGAGGACAAGGCAGAAATCGTGCAACCAGTGCCCTAGACGACCGTTTTAAAAGGGTGCAAACTTTGAGAAATCGTCGTCAAACGGCTGTTCATACCAGAAATATCTTGGAAGAAGTGCGTAACGTACGTGTTAGTGAACGAACATTGAGGAGAAGGTTAAATGAAGTTGGTTGAAATACGTGTCAGCAAAAGCGCCAAAAGTTGAGGTGAGCCATCGAGTAGCCAGATTAGTGTTCGCCCGTCAGCATCAAAATTGGTCCGATGAGTGGAGTCGAGTTTTATTCTCTGATGAAAGCCGTATCTGCGTAAATTTCATTGATGGAAGGGAGAGGATGTGGAGATATCAAGGAGAACGATACAATCAAGCAAATTTATCCGAAACAACGGCTTACGGTGGAGGGTCTGTAATGGTGTGGGGTGGTATAAGTTTAACGGCACGCACAGCTCTAGTCATCATTGATGGCGGTTCTCTGACTGCACACAGGTACATAACTGCGATCTTAGAACCCCATGCTTATCCCTTTTGCTCTATTAATAGGCTCAAATTTTGTGTTTTTGTACGATAACGCACGCCCCCACACTGCGCGCATGAGACCGCTTTAACGCAGATGGACTGGCCAGCACGTTCACCAGACATGAATCCAATAGAACAAATCTGGGACATGATTGGACGAAGGGTCAGAGAAAGAATTCCAGCCAGTTTGAAGAATGGGACATTTTGCCTCAGGAAATGATTAGAGGTGTCATCAGGAGCATGGGTAGACGTACACGCTATTAATTCTTAATTTTTTACTTTTTTTATTAATTTCTGCACTTCTCTATCAATAAATTCTAACAACCCCACATTTTGTGGTTTTCTTTCCTATAGTAAACTAATACATGTAAAAAAAGAGAAATCAATAAATAAATACATTAAATCTCAAAAAATCATTTACTTTTTATTGTGTTCCCATAATTTTGCCGGTGTGTGTAGTTGTAAATATGTTTGATTTTCGTTTCAATGCTAACAATTTATAATGAAAGTTGATTATGATAATTAAATCATTTTTGTTTAATAATTTAGAAACAACACTTGGTGGGGATTGTTATTTATTTTTCCAAAAATCCCCACTAGGCTGAGTTTATATAACTAGTGGGGATTTCTGGAAAAAAAAGTAACGATCCCCACTGGTGGGGATTTGTCGGTGGGGATTTCTGGAATAATCCAGCTAAATGTGGTAGTAACTACTATGCGTTGGCACTTCCCTGACAGGCAGTCTAAATTCCGAAAATCAATAAATTCGAAATTAATTTAAGTCCTGGCACTACTGAATTAATTTCCATAATAATTGTCACGCAAGGAGGCGCAAAAGAAATATTGAATGATACATCATCATCCAATATTTCTTTTCATATTATACTCCGCCCTGTTTGTCTAATTAGCAAATAAAAATTCCAACGCACCTGCAATATATTGTGCACACGATATTTATCGTGCAGGGCTGGTGCGCGGAGGCAATGGGCCGTGAAGTTCATCAGCCTCCGCGAGCGGGTACACCGGATACATCGAGCCCATTTTTCGAGCATGAAAGCGTCCCAGGGACACACCGTCATGCCGAGAGCCAACCCTCGGATGTGGGACCAGCCTCGTCGCGATTCTTGTTGTTCTGCTAGCATCGAGTGACCTAGGCAAGGAGTTACGAATCAATTCATCCACTTTTCCAACCAAAGGAATTTGTTTCACGTTAAGTGCGATGAGGTCCTTGAGTTATGAGTCTAGCTACACGATAACAGACAAATGCTTGCACTGACTGGACAGATCCACTCAAATCTGTGTACTGTTTTCATCAAAAGCCCACCTCAGGCACTTTTTTTTTTTTTTTTTTTTTTTTTTTGTTTTGGCAGGAGTGGGAAATCCCCACGGACACCTCGACTATTTCACGACTTGTGAGACAGTCGAGGTAGTGCCGGACTCGAACCGGCTAAAAACCACTCCTGCCTTACCAGTGTTCCTCTAACATTATCAGAGACCTTTTTAGCTATGTGTTTGCCTTGTTTTGCGACTGATTTTTATAGGAGGCCGAAGAGACCGTGCTGTAAGCTCATTTTTATTCTGTGATTTTAATTCCATGATTGTACGCTATTGATTACTATAAATTTTTTGCTTTTTAATATTTTTTTGCTGTTTAACTACAATTTACTAATATAATAATTCTGTTTTAACTAAATATAATATTTTTACAATTTCTTAAATATGAACTCTTTTTATCCTGGTTTATTTACTATCTTAATCCCTTATTTAAATTAACTATAGTTCTCATATATTTTATCCATCACTAACCCTTTTATAGATGCCCTCAAAGATAATTTTCTGCGCTTGATTTATTTAATTTTAGTTTTAATTTAATGTTTTAGGTTAGATATGTATGATATTTGCAATGTATTCTTAGTATACAATTGAATATCATAATATTTATTTTCGGCTAAGTAATTTCTTGTAATGCCTAAAGTTTTAATTCTGGAACTAGTATAGAATAGTGATGTTTCTGTTTCAACGAAATAGCAGCAGAAAATTGCGCCAGGGTCGACACAACTTGACGATTCCACTAGAGTTGACTTTCGGTCATGCATAATTCCAGCCACTTTCTCATAAAAGTGGCTCCAATTAACGTTCTCCACTAAGCCAACCCTAGTGGTTCGCTCAATGCGACTGCAATCTGGTTGTGTCGAACTGGTCGTCTTTGTGTACACGGAAGTGGGCGCACCGACAACTTTAGCAGTATGCTATAGCTGCTCTCGCGAATGCGTCCCACTTCCTACGCACTGGGCATTCATTACTGAATGCATTGTGCGAGTGTGTCTCCAGCTTGGCTCTGGCGCAGTTAATACACGCCGCCGCCTCGCCAATCTGTTTGGCCGGGCAGTCCACCCTAAGGTGTTCACTGCCACAGTGGCTGCACAGATCAGCTGGCTCTGTGCACAGGCGTTTGCTGTGCCCGTAAGCCAAGCAACGGGTGCACTGCACCAAAGGCGTCTGGTCCTCGACGCGCACTCTCTGCAGGTCAATACGAAGCTTGCCTACATCGAGTGCACGTCTCCAGATCGCAGGTGACACACTCAACACAATGCTATTCACGTGCGGGTTTCGCGACTTTTTTCTATATTTAAGGGAAATTCTTTGTTCATCGTCCCCGAGGCCGTGAAAGATCTCCCGGTTCTGGTTCTTAAGGGCTTTCAACACTTCCTCATCACTGTGAACTAACAGCACGTCCCTAAGAACCAGAAGCGGGTCCCGATTTTTCACTACCTCGACGACGAGGTTCTCTCCGGCCAATTGTAGTCGCGTTTTTAGCTTGTCACGCTCTTCCTCTGTCTCGCACCCCATGATGACCTTTTGGTCCTTGGCTTTACGAACCTTTTCGACTCGCACCCAGCCCTCCTTCGCGTCCACAGCTTTTCGGATTCTTTCCAGGACTTCGCCCGCCGTATCCATCTCCTGCGTTGAAGAGACTACCACCGAGTGCAGCGTTGCTGGCTCCAGGGCCTGACCCCCAGTTTGGCGCTTACTCGCAGCCGCTGCACTAGCATAGGTTTTCTCTCCAACCTTTTCCCAGCCAGCCAGACTGTCTCGGAGCTTTTCCACATACTCGGAATTTTCCTTGACAATCGAGATGTGCTCCTTTAAGGTGGTAATGAGCTCAGTCTGGCTAGCGAGACTCTCAGAAATGGACCGGGGACAACAGTCAGCAGCGGGCGCGGGTGCTGGTACGGCTGCAGGTGCGAGAGGAGCCCTGTCTCGTTCCGACTCCTTCACCAGCTCACCTCAGGCACTTATCTGCATAGTCCTCATGTGAGTTGGACAAGATTATGTCTGTGGACCTTAAAAGTGACAGTGACCTCGTGACTTTTTTTTTCGGCTGTTTCTACTCAGAGTAGTCAAGTACGAAACACGGCCGGTGTTTAATCTAGTTTTAAAAAAAAAAAAGCTGATGTGAAAAAAGTGTTTGTAAAAACCTACTTGCAAAATAAACAGCATTTCATTTCACCGGAGCAGAAGGCAAAAGAAAAAAAATGGGCCGATCGTGTGAAAAAAATACAAATGAAAACAGACAATAAACAATAACAGAACGAAGGCTGACAGCAGGGGAGAATGGAAGAAGAAAACGCTGTGTACCGGTGACCTAAGTAACATATATAACCAGGATGTTTCGGCGCTCAAATGTGGTTGACGGACGGGGGTGTTGGTATGAAAAAGCAGGATAAAGATGTGAGTTACGCGCTAAAATATATTTACACAGCTTTTTGGAGTTTATATGAATACCTTGTGCCAATGCCCTAGCGACATAGTCGCTCAGCACAAGATGTGTCGCAGACGGGGGCGCGACGAGGCCGGGCCAGGCGAGCTTGGCATGCTCGCGCACGAAGCGAAGCACGCGCGGTACGTCGGCTGGCCGCGCGCGTCTCACGCGCACGCGTTCTTCATTCTCGGTACCGTGCACCTATACACAATACGCACTACAAATACATAGTAAGACTGCCCGGCTCTGCACAAATTACATCACTATGATTTAGAATTGAGAGCAGCGGTGGCCCAGTGGTGGCAGCCGCGACTTACGAGCAGTAAGCCGCGAGTTCGAACCCAGGCAGGCGCATTACTTTGTGTAATTTATTTCATCACCGCTGCCCTCAAAAACGGTGAAGGAAAACACCGTGAAGAAACATGTCCTAGAACGAAAATTTTGACATCTACCAACCCGCACTGGGCCCGCGTGGTGGTTTACATAACAGCTCACTCCCTCTCATAAGAGAGGAGGCCTATGTTCTAGCAGTGGGAACATTACAGGCTGATAATGATGATGATGATGATTTAGAATAATCGGCCTGGAATCTATAGCAAACGTCATCGTCCTGAGCAATGAAACTGCTCATTGTAGGTCCTCAACTACTCAATATAAACAGATGTGCGTGCATGTTGCCTAAATCCAGCACCACAAAATGAAATATCTGAATGAGGTTTTTTTATCAGCAACCTTCTTACACAATTTTTGGTGCTTATCAGACCAATCTTAATTGTTTCTGAAACACAAAATCCACCCAAGTAATTTGCTTGTAGCGTAGCGTACACTTTCAAGTGACTAAATTCAAGTAGAACTTGCCTAACGAACTTCTCAGCAAATTTAACTTTGTACCTTCTACTACAGACTAGCTGATAATAGTTAGAGTGTTTAGAAGAACCTGTGAGTTCACCACGACTCGGTTCGTGGTGACATCTTTCTTGTCGGTGTAACTCCTCCTAGGATGCCCACTGAGGCAGCTCAGCGCTACTTGCGGTTTCCTTCTGACGGTCTGTCTCACCGTAAATAACTTGAGTATACTGGACAACGCGGACATAGTGGGACATCCGAGAATGATAACTAAAGTTTCATGTAATTTCTTAAATCTTTTTATGTCTGTTTAACATGTTTAGGTTTTTTTTATTTACACTTAAAATTTAATAAAAATAACCAAAAATATAATATGATGGCATAGTGACGGTTGCTGTGACAGCTTCTAAGGTTCCTGTCACGGTTTCTGAATTTGAAATGATTTTGTAATGGCCAGGTTAGGTCGAAAAAGTTTTTAATACTTTTGTCTGTTCTATAAATAACATTTATACTATTGATTGTATACAACACTATATTAGTAATAAAATATCAAATCATTTTAATGTAGCAACCGAAAATGTAGGTGACTTATACAAACAATCATGAAGGAATAAAAACTCTTATCGAATTCGATGTCATTTTTTTTAAATTGACGTCATCTGTTCAGTATCCGTCACAATATTCTGGAATACGGTCAATTTCTTTCCATCTCCCGAAACCATGTATTAAAAAATATCCCAAACCGTACCATTCAAAACAATAGCAAAATTATCTGGTAATCATGAAATAGGTACAGAAAAAGGACGAAAATGTTGCAGTGTTTGAACACATTCCAGGGCCGAGCACTCAGATTGGCTGGTGGGGGTCCCATTCAGCATCGCATTAACGCTCTCTTTAGCAGGTTTTATAAACAGTCGACACACCGTTATGGTCCCCCAGTTGAGAAGAAACCTGTTAGTATTCCTAGCCTGTTCTTCTCAGCGTAGTTATGCGAACTGCGTCCACTTATATCGTCGCAAGGTCATCAAGTGCGAGGTGACAGGACAGGCGGTGCAATAAATTATGGCAGACCGTCCATCGTCTGTGGGGAAACGCCGAATACGCACTTGAGATCTGAACCGGCCATGGCCAACCCCCATTTGTGGAGATTGTCTTTTCTCCAGCCGACTTGGGTTGGAATTCTATTTAAAGATTTCCAAGTCAAGACACGTCAACACGTGCCCAGGTGGAAGGGTCTGAGATGGTTCGATGAGTTTTCTGCAGGTTTAAGCAGCTACCGCCAGAGATTACATCTTGCTGTTTAGGCCGTAGTCTTTAAGTGTCTATCAGCTGTAATACGGAGTAACGTGAGGCTACTTTGTTATTAAATTCAGTTTTGTATTAGATGGTCTATCATAGAGCGTCAAAATTTGTAAAATAATTATTGGTGGTAGGAAAACCGTAAAAGAAAAATTTAATCTGAAGTTAACTAGAATTCGTGATTCCCATAATAATGATCTACTTATCCCTATATTTTCTTATACACAGAGGGATTAAGACCATTTTTTTTATGTCATTTGACTCTGTTTTTTATAAGGATCATTTCATTGTATGATAAGAAAAGAAGTACAGCGGAAATTGCGCAAAAGTCAAAAAAAAACATACTAGGTATTTGTTTTGCAGAAGACCGCCCTTTAGACGGGTAGGTCTTCTGACCGAAATTCTTCGTAACGCCCCGTATGAATCTGTTTCAGTGTTTTGACCTCCGCAACGTGTCTATAAAACGAGCGGATGACAGCCACGCACTGACGGTGTCTTCGTTCTTGAAATTTCATTACTGGCCTCGCGAGCCCAGCATCATGGGATTATGGATGCCCCTTGACAGCGAATACTTGGCATTACTTACCGCAAAATATTCTTATATGGGTTCGTTTTTTGTTGTGCTGTTGCTGTAGCCGAGTGTACGAAAACTAATAAAAAGGTGGAACGAAGTTTAGAGTGGTCGGATTTTTTATTGAGTGAACAGAAAAAAATCGTGTGAACCCATGCAATTTCGTCCGATAAGACATCTTGTCTCACGAGTTTTTCATAGTTTTTGATGTTGCTACTTTTCGTGCATCCCATATCTTCCCGTGGGTGTCGTAAGAGGCGACTAAGGTACTTGCCAGAGAATGGGCAGCAGTTCTCTGTGCCTTTGTAACAACCGTACTGCGATCGCCAACCCGCCTGCCAAGCGTGGCGATTATGGCAAAACCCCCAAAATGTCAATGTGACTTGGGAGAGGCCTATGTCCAGCAGTGGACGTCTTTTGGGCTGAAATGATGAATGATGATGATGACTTTTCGGGCGACGTCTCACGATAGTCCTGACTGCACATGCCTGGGACATTTGTCGCGTAATATTCCACTTGTCATAATGTTCTTTCTCCAGGGGAACGCCTCTTGGCTATGGAGTACCTGCCCCGCACACGCGAGCACAAGATGATCGGTCTCACCGTGGCAGACAGGGTCTACCCTTGGATGATTGGCGAGCTCGAACAGTGGGGCCATGTCACGGAATGCAAACCCGAACGACACCACATGTATTTCTGCGCCCATTGTCTTAAGAGTCCCAATCTGTTTAGCAAGTACAAGGTTGAATATATTTATGATGTGAGTATTTGCGCAGTCTAATGTTCTTTTTTTCTCGCATTGGCACGAACTATAGGAGAAAAGGTAGCAAAAGAAAAATGTAAGGATCCTAGCAGTGGTGTCATATACTTTCTGCCTACCCCCATATATATATAAAAAAATACTCTGTGGCCTACCCTCTTACGAGAATAGTTAGTACCTCAATACGTAATTTATATCATTGAATAGACATACAAAGTAGTACCTAAATATCCTAAATGCTTTGCGAAAATGGGTCTAAATAATTAGAAAAGAAGGACAAGATAAATCGAAATATATAAGAAATACTCATTTCATCACAGATCCAAGTACTGGGCACAGCACAAGAAGTGACAGGGCAGGGTGTGGGCACATTTCTGTTGAAGAACGCGATTGAGAGCGCGAAGCTGATGCGGCACCCACTCGTACAGGTTGTGTCACTCAGTAATTATGTGTGAGTTATTTCATTCTTAACCTTAATGTAAAAGTCATTAGTTACAGTTTTACGTACACTAAGTACCTAATATCGACCAATCTATAAAATTTTATAACAATTTTCAGATCAAAAATTTGTGAAAAATGTGGAATGACTCAGGTCTGGAAAATGGATTACAGAGATTTTGTTGACTTATGTGGCCAAAGCGTGTTCTACCCACGAAGACCTCACAACACAGTTGCCATTTACGTTAAATTCTTTGACCCACTTAAAGGTGGCGAGTTACCATGCAAGCCACCGTTCTAACACTGCAACCACAATTCAAAACTCGCAGTCATCGATTGCAACGAATCACAAACTTTTGCACGTCTCCACCACAGTCCTGTTTAGCACACTGGTTCCTGTTTCGACTCCGTTACAGAAATTAAATTAGTTATAGGTATTGAAAATGTTTATAAAATTAAAACAAACTACCAATATATGTTTCTTTTAATAAAAACATTACAAAAAAAATAATATAAAAGCTACAAAAACGCTAACAATAATAAATATTACGGTAACTGACCTTAACTAACTATAGTTGAACCTAGCAACTACAGTGGTGTTTAATTTTGGTATAGTTATGTACTTACGTTCTACGTGTAATGGGGTAACATATAATACCTATAATAATAAGTTGATTTTTACAATTTCACTCAAAGATGAGGTATAAAGAGGTCTCGACGATGCCGAAAGTGCGGCGCATCAGATCTTGTTTTGGGGAATATGTATGGATAACTACATATATCAATGTACATTCTAACTACTATACAATTATTACGGTTATAACAGGTAACAATGTCGACAGGACTTCTATGGAATTTAGACATAACAGGACTTCTATGGAATTTAGACATAATGTAAACACTTTTCTGGCTAAACACGTGAGCAAGCAGGCACATATCCTATGTAGCTCAAAATAAAATAAAAAAAGCTTGTAATAAGCATAATTTCAACTGAGGAGGGGTATCCGTTACATAAATAAATGTTGAAGCATCGACTGGCGACAAGTCTTGAAAATAATATAAACGTTTCTAACCTCGAACAACACTTATTAGATTTTAAATAAATAAAAAAACTACGATACCAAAAATGACGAAGCAACAAAGTAACCTACTGAAATAGTTTGCCAAATTAACGAGCTCACAAAAAATAAGTGCAAACGAACAAAAAGTGTTGCACTGTTCATGGGACATGTCCGATCCGACACGCTAAGTTACGCAAATCAATGTTTGTGTTACGGTCAATGTTTTGGTTCAAGTGAATATTTAAGTTATCTAACTTAGAAAGGCGGTTGTAATTTAAATGAGCGTGATAGTCTTGAAAAATGTTCTCAATTGAAGAAATTGGAGATAGTACTTACGAATAAAACGACAGGACAAGAAAAAGTCATCAAGAAAAAGAAAGAAAATAATTGAAAGAGTAAGTAATTTTTAACCCATTTTATGAAGAACATAATTGAGACAATTTATTTGATAGAAACTCATTTCCAGCTTAATAAGCAAGAAAGAAACTCACTTAATTTCATGTAAACGCAAGTCACGTCTTCAAACTTTATGGGAAAAATCTTCATAGAAATTAGGAAATAATCAATTTTGTAGATCGAAAGCTTCGATAATGTAATAGAAGAAATTATGCACACTTCATCAAAGCACTTTCCATTCACTATTGTGTAAAGGCCTTGGTATATTGAAGAGTGGAATGCCATATTTCATGTTCTAGAAGTTACTTCTTTGTATTGAAAGCAAACATTGCCTGCAACTTGTGACACCGCTAGTTTGGGGTCAATTCTGATAGCCGTTTAATTATAACTATTATGCGATTGTTAAGAAGCCATGGAAGTAATTATCTTTAGAGTTACACCATCACGGTAGATAGCCAACTGCATAATGATTACGGTAGTATCAATTTTGCTGGCGATTTTGTATTTATCGGAATGAAAGATGGGTCAGAAAAGACACCCTAATGATTGTATAGATTTGCATCTTGTACTTCTCATATTGATATATCAGGTCGATATTCTATAACCATCCGACGCAAACCTAGACTTTCGTCATGAACCAAAACTTATAAAGCGTTGACATCGAACCTTCAAACTCTTTACAACAAACCAAACTATAAACCAACATCCCTAAATGGCATATAACGCAACAGAATCCCAGAGGAGACTGAATCTTAAGACCTAAGACGTACGACCTAGTTTTTTTTGTAGCTCCACTGGGATGCTCCCTCCTTGCCTCCTTTCCTGCCGTGGTCTGCGTGGTTTTCGTGGTGATGTTCGTGACCGTGCTTGCCGTGGTAGCCTTTGTGATCGGCGTCCACGTGGCCCTTGTTACTGGAAAAAGAACGGATAATAATAAGAAATTAATTCATCATCATCATATCAGCCCGGAATAACCCACTGCTGGAAATAGGCCTCCCCTGTTTTCTGTCACACTTCCCGATTTTGTACACACTTAATTAAGCCATGTTGGGACTAAAATGTGAATATCATAATGATTCTCCTGCCCTTAATCGAATTTAACTGGGAAGTCAGAAGTCACATAAGTACTATCTAGTCAAATCATTTCCATTCACCGTTTCTTTAGTCTTCCCCTATTTTTACAGCCTTACACATTCATAATCAAAATGTAAAATAACAAATGTAATGAACGTGACAGTTATGGCAATTTAGGAATAAAGATTCAGAAACAAATTCAAACTCTTTCCATCAGCTTTTATTCACTTGTATCAGATTGATAATGATTTTAAAACTGCAGCAAACTATCGTTGCTATGAAGTAACTGGAGTACAATCTCGGTTGATTGAATGATTACGAAGCCACCTATACGCTGAGACGGATATGCAGCATCCTGTAGGATGTTCTATAAATATCTTTCAGCTACTTCAATAGTCTCTTCTTATTTTGCATAAACCAAAGACATACAAATATTCACGACCGACAGACGAGACAAGACGACGAAAATCGTAATCCAATACTAGTTACTGCTTAGTAACAAATCGTACTGTCATACGCCCGCTTGTCGATCAAAAGTTTTGTATGAAAATATTCCCAATATGTCCGCTCTTTAAGTCTTCTCTTTGGCATAAATCTACTGATTTTATCTGCTTTTTTAAAACGACCAACGACACGACATTTAAAATTTTATCAATTATCAGTATCACCTACCAAGCTTATTTTATCCCAGTTCACCTCTGGTCTATTATTTCTGTAAAAATATAATTTTTAAGAAAAATTGTATACTTACGTGTATCCCTTCTTCCCTTTCTCAACGAAGTCGTGTCCCGCGTTGACATGGTGAGCCTTCTTCTTCCCACTCTCGTTGCTGGCATGCTTGGCATTGAACTTGCCGAACCGATGATGTTCGCCGCTCTTGTGGAAGTCGTCGTAGAACTTGTGCTCTTTGTGGAACTCGTCCTTGTGGTATTTGTTGTGATAACCTGGAAGATTAGACGGATTGGGTGACGGTTTTTAGGTATCAAGTTTTATTGTAATACAATGTTGACCTGCTTGCATCACACTTCACTAATATACATATGTTTAACAAATACCATAATTCTTTAAAAAAAACATTCTTTGTCCGTCTTCTTCAACAATTGAGAAAAACAGAACGATGTTTTGAACACGTGTAGCGCTAAATGCAATTAGTTTCCATGATTTGTGCTGCAAGCCTATTGAATATTGACATAACTGGAATAAACGAAGGTGTAGTTATTTTTAACTGCGATGATGTAAGATTTTCAGCAAAAGTTATAAGTAATAGAGAGGAATTGCAGCCTCACACTAATTCAGTTAATTATTATACAGTTATTAGTTTGAGGTTTGCGGCTTGTGTTACCAATACTAATAAATAAGCAAAAAATACAATTACTGAGGTAAATTCGAATATAAGTGTAATAGGACACGTCAAACCACGTAATATTTGCTTATTGAGGGCAATAAGTAAAGTTACGACAAACTGTAACAAGTAAGGTTATAACAATGAATATCTTTTACAAAAGGATTACATTGAAAGTCGTGACGCTCCACATTTTGAGTAAGTAAATAGGTATATTTTTTGTCATACTAACTCAACAATATTTCCGAAATGAGCGTAAAAGCAAATTAAATAGAACTTTTGTCACGTACACTTGCAACGAATTTCAGACTCTTGTTCCCAATCTTGATTATGACAATGAAAAGGATTTTGAAGTGCAGGTAAATTTAGCGAGTTATTCTTTGTGATTGAATCAATGGAAAATCGTAGTATTGCGGTTGAGGTCAGCACAAATTGAATTCGAATAACAAATAACTTTACGTAACTTGGCTTTCACTTGCCGCAAATTGTTACATTTTCTATTATAGAAGCAGGTGTTGTTGGGTCTTTGCGTATGCTCAAATAACTGCTTCGTTCTAAATCGATTTGTGTAATCAGTAATGTAACTTTATGTAGGGTATACGTTTATCTTTTTCTTTAACCTTTTTTCTTCCAGTCTTTTAAATAATTCTTCAGTTTGATTTGTTTAAGTTGTTCCAGAACATGTTTAGAAATAAAATAAGTGGCTCTCTCATAGGAAGTTATGTAAATTGAAGAACATTACCACTGTAACTGACAAGCGTTAAAATCCGAATGTTGTGTAGTTTCACAATCATTTTATTGCAATTACATTTCCAATGCTTAATTTGAAGATAGTTTTCAACGGCAATAAAATCTTGCAACATTACCACGAATAATTTGCAACTGAAAGATATTCACATGTCCCAGGAACCAGAAAGTCAAATAAAAATATGTGACTTCTACACCACCCCGCAATTATCCAGCGTAGTGGCTAACCCTTTCGTTTTCACAGAGAAGAACCCTCTTTCTCAGCAGTGAGAGCATTTCAGGCCAATAATGATGCTAAAAGGAATCCTAGTTTAGCTTACCCTTGGTCTTATGTCCTTTCTTGTGGCCTTTCTTCTCATCAAACTTTGCACCTCTCTGTCCGAAGGCTTCTTCTTCATGACTGCCCTTATGCCCAGCGTGGTCGTGGTGCTTCTTCTTCTTCCCCGCAGCTTCCTCGTATTCCTTCTTGTGGAGTTCATCGGTCTTGTAGCCTTTGCCTCCCTTGTCTACGTGGTGGTCGTGGTGGTAGCCTTTGGAAGTCTGAAATGTGGGAAATTTACATTGTTTATACTAGGTTATCTTTGTGATTTTCTGAGTAGCAGTCTGGATTCGTGTCCAATTGACGGCAATAAGCTCACCCCTTATTAAATGGGACCTTAACATAACTGACGAAATGTGGATGTTACATAGGTATGGGAAACCTCGGTTACAGCCCTGATGTTATGTTTATGTTTTATATAGGTACTAATTCTGGGTTGGATTTTGCTAATCTTGATATTTACTAATTAGGTCATTTATGAATTATTTACTAGATAATACTACCTAGGAAAGTAACTTTCTAATTATTGACAAAACATATCTACTAATAAGTACCTATATTTATTCAGCTGTATCCGGTAAGACTGCAAGCCGACCCCAAAAGATTTGAGAAAAGGCTAGGCAGGTGATGATGATGGTTTACATGTAAACCTCGTCTTTCTGTATCACTATCGACTAAACACTTTTGAAAACTTTAGTATCATTGGAATCACGTGAAAAATGTTTTAACCGTCATAAGACAACATTTTTATATTCTAGTCTCGACTTTAAGTACCAAAATAAAAATATTAGATTTTTTACAGTAAAATATAAACAATTAAACTGTTTTAAAAACATAATTTATTACCTACTTATAAAATTCTTGAACTAATAAAAATGTTAATTATCTTTTATTGGTAATTGTTTTCAAAGTACTTTAACAATCTTCCGCCAGACTAATTACATAACAATATTTATTTCTTCGTCAATTTTTTTTGGAATATAATTTTTGTCTTTTTTTGTTATCTATTTTGTGTTCTGTACAATCTATAACAATCTAACTTGATATGAGTTTGTATCATCATCATTATAATCGTCTGCCTTGCCTCAACCTAAGTTCTATGTTGCGGTCAGCTTACCGTCTTACCAGATGCAGCTGAATACATATCTGTATTAATATTTCTACAATCATCATCATCATCAGCCTGTACTCGTCCACTGCTGGACATAGGCCTCTTCCATGACACGCCACTGAGCACGATCCTCGGCCACTCTCATCCAGCTCTTGCCAGCCGCTTGCTGCGAAGATCGTCGCTCCACCGAGTCAGAGAACGTCCTACGCTACGTTTACCGATCCGAATTTCTACAAGCCAAAGTGATATTAGGTTTTTCCATCAGGAATTACTCAGTAGTAGCCACAAAGTTGTGCCCGGTTCATGGCAATAGGCTCCCCCCTATTACATGGGACTTAAAACACAACATGTTTTGTATAGTGTCAGATGTAAGGAATAACACCTCCCATATCAGCGACTAAGGGACTTGCCAGAGAATGGGCAGCAGCGTTCTCTGTGCTTTTGTAACAACTGTACTGCGATCGCCAACCCGCCTGCCAAGCGAGCGTGGCGATTATGGCAAAGCCCCCCTAATGTCAATGTAGCGTTGGGGGAGGCCTATGTCCAGCAGTGGACGTCTTTTGGCTGAAATGATGAATGATGACTCTTGAATAACCGATGGAAGGACGTTGGCTTGGTATTTCAAAACAAATCTATTCCAATGCGTTTACTTTTCCCTGGGCATATTCTAATCGCTTGGTTTCTAAACAACATCCATAAAACTACAAGCTTTACAAACAGTAACTGTCTACATAGGTACCTATAAAATAAAGCTTTATTGGGTATATTGTAGCCTTAACAAATGTAGGTACGTACTATAACTAGATTCCTATGGTTGCAATATCGGTTACACGCAATATCCAATATGCCGTTGTGGTTGAAAATTCTCTAGCTTCATATTTAAAGGTCATCAACCCTATTTAGGTCATAAATCTATGATTTAGGTAGGTCTTTTGTTTCACTTACAACATTGGCATTTCCATCACAGTAAGAAATAATCATTTTTAATCCAATCTCTGTATTACTTAGTTATACCAAGAAATAAACAAAATGTTTCTGTTCAATGTATCATTAAAATAACTTAAAAATACAGGGTGTTTGGTGCATCGTTTGCCAAATCGAATAGGGCGAAAGCAGAGGTCATTTGCTATCTCTTCACGCCCTAAAACTCATTCCTTGCCACACCAGTTTTTTTAACAACTTTTTAATTTAAATTTTGAAAAATTCCAAAATTCAGCATTTAATATAAAAAATAATAATGAGAAATCTGTTTCGGTGTTTAGGGATGGCCCTATTCTATGGCCTTCACGTTCCCCAGACTTAGCTCCGTTAGATTTTTACGTATAGGGACGAGCCAAAGAAATAATCTACGCCACGGAAGTTGAGACTAGGGATGATTTCATCATCATCATCAACATTTCAGCCCAAAAGACGTCCACTGCTGGACACAGGCCTCCCCCAAGTGTCGCCACATTGACATTTTGGGGGGTTTTGCCATAATCGCTGCGCTTGGCAGGCGGGTTGACGATCGCAGTACGGTTGTTACAAAAGCACAGTGAACGCTGCTGCCCATTCTCTGGCATGTCCCTTACTCGCCTCTTACGACGAGGGATGATTTACTCCAACGCAATGTTGCAGCTTTCGTAATTAGCTTACAATATCTATCTACTTACTTGAGGCATGTTATTTGTGCTAAAACTACTGTCCTTACTGTAATATCGAATATCAGCCTAATGTCTCGATTACACATTTAGTTAAAAATGAAAAGGTATTAAACTTTTTTTTGACGTATTGCTTACCGTTGGAAAGGAGACAGACTACAGAACTTTTTAAAAGAATTCGAAGATCCCGATCGCTTTTAGTTTTTTTATAGCAATTTAAAGTTGAGTTTTAAGTTTATTTTTCATTTACAAAAACTTTACTAGCTATTAAAAAAGAAAGTAATTGTTACTAGCAAGTAATTTTGAATTTGATAGATTTACACAACAATACGCATCAAAATTAAATCAAAATTTGAAGTCTAAACATTTTTTTTGTTAATTTTTAATTTATTAAAATTTTTAATTAATTGACCTTAAATGCTCAATTATGGAATTTTTCAAAATTTAAATTAAAAAGTTGTTATAAAAATACCGGTGAGACAAGGAATGAGTTTTAGGGCGTGAAGAGATAGCAAATGACCTCTCCTTTCGACCTATTTGATTTGGCAAACGATGCACCAAACACCCTGTATATTATTCATACTTTCTTAGTTCTTTTAAGGTACCGTAGCCAATTGGCAAAAACTAATCCCCATGTGGATGAGGCTGGCACAGGACCGTGGAGATTGGTACAAGAAAAGGGACTATACCCAGCATTGGGAGAATTCAGTTTCAGTCTGTGGATGATGATGATGATGAATACCATATTATAAAATTACTGTTGGCACCACAATGTTGAAATTTGAAGCGTAGGTGTCTGCTATGAACCGCTACACAAGTGATGCAAAATTATAACAAAAAATTGCCTTCCATTCAAGCAAAAGAGTGTTGAAAAAAATGTACGTACCTATATAACGAAGTGCCCACACAATATGCTTAATTAAGAAAAAAGATATCGATGTTCCTAAATATTTTTTTTCTCAATTTAATGGTTGTTTAGATATTCGCCACTAAAGCCGTAAAAATGTGTTCCCCCTCTAATTTTAAAACATAAATGAGCGTTAAAAATATTGTTATTATATTATTTGGTACAACGTTTGTGCGCAAGTCTGACTCACGCTTGTCTGGTTTTCTAAAAAATTTAACCCTTTTACGAGAAGTAATTTGTCAAAAATACTTTATTAATACTCACATCGTTAAATAAGGAATTCTTGTGCGTTTTGTTTGGCTTTGCGTTGTTTGTGTAATTTATTAATGAGATAGGTAAATCAGCGATAAAGACGTGGTTCCTTCTATTACAATTTAAAAGTACCACTTAAAATAGTTGTCCTTTCTCACACTATAAAATTTAGAACTTTATATTTCGAATAAACCAATAGATGAGCTGTTTTAAGAAATAGAAATGGCATAACCTACATTTAGGTTTCCTGTAAGCGGTCTTAGTTACATTAAGTATCGTCATATCTGTGCATCGTATCAACCAATCTTGTTGTTGACACTCCATGTGGCTCAAGTGTCACGCGTCGTGATTTCTTCTGATTAAGTTCTTTGAACTATAATTTATAAAGCCTACTTACAACATCTGTATGACACTTTTTATTCCTGAATCGTCGTTTAATTTTGAAAAACAAATTAATCTTATCTACTTAGTTTAAAACCGATCTATTTGTTAGTCTGGTTCTTAATACGAAATGGTAACGACCTTCAGAAAATAAAACAATTACTTACATCCATGTGTTCACGCACTAGTGCGACAACTTAGAATAACAAAAGAAGATTGACAACTAATTAATAAACTTCAGTATTCTTATCAGTTTGCAAACAATCATCAAAATAAATTAACGGTTTCCAAATCCTTATTGATAATTTGTTATGATTATCAGTGGTTCTTAACAGTAGATGCTAATGAGCTTTTTACATTTTGTACCTAGCTAACCAATTGATGAGTCTTAATTCAAATAATAAATAGAAAATCCTTTACCTTTGCTCCATGTTCTGCACTATGTCCTCCGTGCTTCGCATGGCCTCCACCTTGGCTATGTCCGTGAGCGTGCTTCGAATGATGTCCAGTCGAAGCACCGTACAAGTCTCCTGAAGCCAGCTGTTTCGGAGCCTGGATCAATGGCTCAGCATCCACAGGGACAGGGATCGGATTTTCAAGAGGAATAGGGTTTGAAGCCAAAGGAACAGCCACCGGTGGACTGGCTATGAACTGAACTGGTTGTGACACTACAGCATCTACCGGAGCAAACCTCGCTGCTTCAGCAATGTTAGCACTGTTCACATCGGGTTTCAAGTACCGAGGAGCCGGGGCGTACACTTTGTGGTAGTGGTTCGCGCTTGCTGCGAGCATCTCCTCGTAAGGCGGAGATTCCATCTCCCCATCATCAGTGAACTCATGGACTTCATACTGGTGGAGCCGACGAGGGACCCGCGCGTAATCCACCGATCTTCGTTGTCTCGGCTCACAACACCGCTTGACACGAACATGCTCGTCCAAAGGCCCTGCATCATGAATATCGCGCCTACTCCTGGACTGCTCGTAGTCATCATATGAGTCGTCTACATCTTCCTCTTCTACCCACGGCTCCTCCACCACTTCAGCGGCAGCAATCGCCAGCAATAGCAGGATGACCACTGGCCGCATCTCGTTCTTTAACTGATCTTAAACTGTCCTATTTTTTTGTTTTATACTTCCGAACCTTTCACCGTTGACTAACAAAGGATCTTGCTAAATACAGTTGCGTTGATATCAGCGTTTTTATATGAGTCGGTGGGTAAATGTTTGTTGTGTGGCGGGCGGTCGCACGCGCGGTACGGTCAGCACTGGTGGGCGATGGCAGACGGAGCCCACCACCTAGAAAGCGTATAACGACGCGGAGCAAATTATTTTTCCCGGTGAATTATTTTCACGATTTTTCGACCGCAGTGAAAACAGCGGCCGTGAATTGAATTAAACTTTTTCTAAGAGACTGGCCGTGAGATCCGGTTGCGTAAGCAATTACGAGGAGAACTAAATGATTTGGATGCGTGATCTTTGACAGAAGATGTAACTTATTGTACGCAGATAATCAGGTAGTAGTTTGAAAAAAAGTTTTCGATGTACCTGTTATTATTTAACAGAATGGTGGATATGCTGTTGGTAATGATTAAAAACATAATAAGTAAAATAATAAAACGGTATATTTACTAAATTTACTACTAGCTTTTGCCAGCGGCTTCGCTTTCGTTAATTTAATATTTAACAATCGCCTCGGATACGTGGCGCCATCTATTATCATAAGAACGTTATTGCTGTAGTTCTCGGTAAAAGTACTTTTTTTCGGGATAAAAAGTACCCTATGTCCGTTTCTGTACACCTGACAACGTATATGCTAAATTTAGGATCAAAATTTAAATTTATTTTCAGGATGATCGGTTCAGTGGTTTAGGCGTGAAGACGTAACAAACAAACAAAC
The DNA here is from genome assembly GCA_949152445.1 of Cerastis rubricosa. NCBI lineage: Eukaryota > Metazoa > Arthropoda > Insecta > Lepidoptera > Noctuidae > Cerastis > Cerastis rubricosa. The sequence goes on along the minus strand of OX424531.1, from coordinate 23,248,834 downwards.
AAACTTACTTTCGCATTTATAATAATTAAGTAGTTAGGATAGTTAGGGTTAGGATGTTTATTGTTGTTTTGAGTTCCCGACCATGTTAGTGACCTTGTAAATTTAAAAACTTATATTCTAATAAATGTTAGTTTTTTGCGAACTAACCGTAAACAAATGCGGAGATGCGTAGACGCATGTTTGTGTGAATCAGATCAACAGTTGACGGAACAACAACGACCGTTATCTTATCAAACATTGTCTGTGTTAAGACGTCAATGGAGGTAAATAAGGATTCACTTCGAGCTAAGGAACTTTATTCTAAGAGTGTTGCAATTGCAATATAAGTAAATAATTCAGATGATTTTATGTTTAACTACATCTACCTACATTGTAAAATATAACTGTCACACAAAACATGAAAGCGCACATTCTAAGTAATTGCAACAGGTTTAAATAAAATATGTATGTGTCTCGACAAGCACGTTAGGCCTTTGTCATTCGGGTAGCCCGGAAAACCGACAGCCAATCTACTAACAAAGGAGAGAAATAAACGGGAAGTGGAGATCAGCCCCCGTATTCACAAACGCTCGGACTCGATTTCGATTCGATAAGTCTAATGTCTATCCTGTTTTGGCATTACGAAAGCGAGCAAGATAGACATACGACTCTCCGAATCGAAATCAAAACCGAGCGTTTGTGAATACTGGGGCAGGCCATAGACATACCACTTGTCGAATCGTAACGATTGTGAATAAAGGGCAGGCAAGCAGTAGCTTTTATATAATAAGTTAAACTTGATGCCAACCCCAACATAGTTGGGAAAAGGCAAATAATTACTAAAATAACCGATAAAATGGAACGCCCCCCAATAAACGGAACTCATAGCTATCAAAATGTGAGTAAACTGTACACATGTGCGTAGCCCCTCAGAGCGTTCAGGCGTGATGTTATGTTAAGATATAGTGTAAACAATAAACATCTTAGCCATTTCAGCAATCAAGACAGATTTGCCGTGTAGTATTATTTTATTACTAGCTGTCCGGCGCAACTTCGTTTGCGTCACATTTTCCCCGTTTTCGCAACATTTTTCATTGCTGCTCCACTCCTATTGGTCGTAGCGTGATGATATATAGTCTATAGCCTTCCTACATAAGTGGGCTACCTAACACTGAAAGAATTTTTCAAATCGGACCAGTAGTTTCGGAGCCTATTTAATGCAAACAAACAAACAATCAAATCTTTCCACTATAAAATATTAGTTTAGATTATTTTTATTAAACACTTTTTTTTAAAAAAAACATTGCTCCACTCTAGGAATTTCTCCTGTACCGTGGGTGCGTTTACAAACATTTAAACTCACATACACAAACATCCAGACCCGGAACAACTATCTGTAGGCCTTACATATATTTTTTCCGTGCGGGGATCGAACCTGCGACAGGCAGCGCAGCAGTCAATCGCTTAGCCACTGCGCCAACCGTGCCGTCAAATTCCATTGTATGTCTGCGTAGATCAGCATCAGATCTTCACCAAATTTAAACACGACCACCAACTTATACCTTTCATCAGCAACAAGGAGATGATTACCAGGAATAATGCCTATGTGTGCCTATAAAATTTGGAGAGGTTCCTCGATTTCTCCAGGGTTCCATCATCAGATTCTGACCTGATGACCATGGGACCACATTGGTAGGACCACTTCTGTTTCTAACAATGCCCATAAAATTTGATGGTTGCCTTTAATTGCCCTGGGATCCTATCATCAGATCCTAACATAAACCTTCTATCATCAGCAGCATCACCAACACGAGATGATGATTACTAAGCTCAAATATCTGAATTGCTTTAGAAAACATATCAAAAACATTGCATGTGCTTATTAAATCTGAGGGTTGCCCTTTATTTCCCAGGAATCCCATCGTCAGACTTTTGACTTGGTGACAGTGGGACCACCTCATAAACGAATATAGGCGGTCGAATAAAAAAAGAATTTTGAAAAGCGGTCCACCATTGGCGGTGATATCGGTGAACATACATAAAAAAATAACATTCGAATTCAGAACCTCCTCCTTTTGGAAGCTGGTCAAAAAGAAGGTAGCTATCTTATTACCTACTGCTTCATTGGTTATTCTTTCGTTAATCACCGTGATAGGCCAGACTTTTAGAAAAAGTGATTAATTAATGAATCTTATCGACTAATTTAACTGTATTTATATAAAATAGATAACCTACGAGTAGTGTTATGTAGGTATATGTTACTTACAAGTACACATTTACAAAGCAAGATTGTTTGAAGAAGGCATCGTTGCGGTTTAGAAGTTATAGTGGCAAACATTGGAAAGAAAACGAATCAGCTAAGGCAAGTTGGGAGGATGAATGAAAAGCGACTAACAAAACAGATTAACCAGCCACATCTAATTTTGATAGTTCGATTAAATTACGATATTGCAGTCACAAAAACCTGAGCAGTATCAAATATGACCTCAACATACTAAGCTGAGATTTGATTCAGCTTGCGGTTCCGTAACTCAGCCTCTCCTTGACCAAGATGGACCTGCTGCAATGAGTTTTTATAATCTACGAATAATGCCCCTACTTCTGATTGTCACTTATTCCATGGCGTAGGTATAGGTTTGTGTATTCTTCGGTCAAACCGTTAAGGATGTTGGACATGTTGTACCTATTCACAGGATGCTAACTATCAGTATCCTGATACTGATACTACTACATTATTATCTATCAGTATTTGGAGCCGTGTCTGTAAATTGCCGTACCGGTTTGATCGAGCCAGTATTCAAATTTAATTTTCTTCTTTTTTAAAATAGGTAGGTACTTAGATTTGGTCCTTGATTCAGGCATCTAATTGGCAGTAATGCGCATCTAATCTTATTATTGTTATAACATATCATGGCTGTTTACCTCGCACATACCGCATCATCATTTTCCAGCCCTCGTCTCTTTGGGCCGCAGTATAACTTTCTCCCATACTTCTTTAGAAAAGGGATGACTACTGAGATACTTTTACCATCTATAACTCTCACACAGTCTATCTATCGTTACTTTGGTTATTCCCAACTCTTAAAAATATCCAAATTCCTCACGGCGACGCTACTGGTTTACTACTACTGCAGCATAAACCTGTGCAATATAATCTCAATAAATGGATTCTATCACTATTGTAGCTACACCACCTTACAGAATAAGTCTGCGCAGGCACCGTCTCGCACGATCGCTTACTGTTGCGAGTTAACTAAATAGAATGAATACATCTTTGTGATGACAAATATTCAATAACTTTTTGTTTGTGAATGTAAATCGTGGTTGTCGAGGAAATGTCGGTTACAGTCATCACGATGAGAATTACAATCGGTCAGCTGGCTGTGAAGTGTACCTATGTTGCTACGTTGTTGCTGTTGGTGACTTCAAACTTGTTTCTTTTATTAGTACCTAACTAATTTATATTCACCATAAAAGTATTAGTTTCTACAAGACAAACAAAATTAAAATATGGTGATGTTTTGATCAATGTGCGACATGCGTTCGTACGAAGAACCCGCAAAAATGAAGCAGTGCATGGGTGTTTCCTTTCTTGGATGTTCTCTTTATTCTCCTCATAGCGATCTTTTACGATGAAATTCACGTAGTTCATTTTACATTCCGGCGGCAAAGCGACCGCCTCTGCGGCCGCAAAGACGAAGAAGGCAACCTCCTCGGGGGTATTTCAGGTTCGTACAATACTATGCTATAATAATTATATATTATGATATAATTTTGATCTAGACTTTTACTACTTTTGAGTTAGATATAGCTCAGTCGTCTAAACTACGCACGAATAACGATGACGCAACTTATACACTTTTTATTTTACATTTCGAAAACTAATTACCTTTCTCAAGATAGCTAGTTTTTTTTTCATTGGAAGTATATTTAAGAACACTCAATTATAATTTTTGCAGTAGAATTTCCAATTTAGTATTTTATTTACTCGACGTTACGACCGCGACGCTTGGATTATTTTTTAGAGGATTTTTGTGTCGGGGTTTTTTATATCGTTTGCGTTAATATGAAGACTATTGTAACTGTTCTGCAAAATGCAAGTAAACCAATCTATTCCTGTGGTGCTGATGTTGTAAAAGGCTTTCGAGGATTTCCCTCAGCATACTATGTGCTAACACCCACAAAGAAATAATAAACGATACTCTCTTTAAATTTATTCAAACAATCTATGAGGCTGCCAAGATATACAACCTGTTTTTTTTATAACCCATAACTAGGGTTATATTCTGTAGGTAAAAATAATACTAAAACTCCTAGAATAGGTGGTCCAAAAATGCATAGTTTCGGAGATATCATCAATCATAATTAAATTAGGTCAAAAATTGGCACCAGTATAACGAATCTTTACTTTAGCGAGGTTGCCAAACTTTTCAGTAGTGTAGTAAAATAGGAGTAGTTTTATTGATAAATATGAGTAATTCTTTTTATTCAAGCCAATAATTCATATTTAAAGCTAAGAATATGCGAAAACGCAAAAAAAAAGTATGTTCGAAACACAATTTATAATTATGTCAGTTGATTCTTTGATATGGTCTGAATCATATCCTAGAGTTACGGGATATCAAAAAAAACAGGTTGTATAATTATGGTCCGAGATTGGCACACTTTTATTTTTTTTATAATTTCATAGTTTGCTTAGTTTGTTTAGTTTATTCTAAAACAATAAAAATATGTTATCTTGTACGCCATAAATGGCAAAACAGATCTGCATGTTTTACCTGTTATTTTAAGACCTCGCACATATTATTTGATGAATAGGTACTCATGTTTTACAATAAATAAACAATGCAATACACTTAACAAATTTTAGATAAGTACCTTCTTGTGTGATTTGAATATCTGTAAGCTTTTAGATAGCCAAACCTAGAGGTTAATGATATAGGTAAAAGGTACGCTTTCAGCTGGTGGATTAGTTTTCAGTGCGTTTGTTTTAACTAAGTCGATACTATACCTATAGCTATAAACTAGTCAAGTCAAAGCCGGATTTTCCTAGAGTTATCAATTTTCAATTAAAATTAGCAGACAATCACAATAAAAGCGGCACGTAATATGGACATTCCAACCTCTTTAGAATAGAAAATAATTAGGTGAGTGTACATAACTAATAATAATTATGGCACATTGCGCAAAATGATCTTGTTCTTAGTAGTTATAGGGTAATTTTAAATTCAATTTCTATTATTCAATTCATTGTCACGTTGGTCAATCGATATTTTGTTGGCAAACAATAGAAGTACGTGATTTGAGTAGATCTTGAGTTTCTCTGATCATGGCTAATGTGGAAATCCGATCGGAAGTAACAATTATTTGGTTGATTGTGAAGGAAGCAAATCATCAAGTTTGATCGAAAAGTTTTTATTGCAGTTTTTGTGAACTGCGCTATAACTTCTGAGTTAACATTATAGCGGGTTATTTTTCACTCGATCACTGATTTAAATTATTGATCAGTAGCTCTCTACCAAGTTTCGATTTTTGTCTTAGTTTAGTATATTTTAGGAATACAATAGCATCATCTCAACAGCATTACCAAGCTGCTAAGATGATTCTAAATAAAACTCAAAAAGTATTTGTCAATCATTTTATTTCACCGTGTTAGTAAACAAATCGATACATCTAAAGCAACTGAGTGCGATATACCTATACGTTAATAGTAATACCGTTCAACCTTACTACATACTTAATTTTATTATTATTTACAGTAATATTACACTTAGAGTACACTTTCTTTAAACGGAAACATTTGCAAAAAAAAAACACGTTTTATAAATGCTGCTGTTTTATAAAATGAACTTCCATTATGCCGCAACTCCGATGTTACACTTTGGCCTAGTGTAATACGAAGTTGCAATAGAATAAGAGCCCAGCTTATATTGGTTATGTTGTGCGGCCCACCGTACGCATACTATTCGTGATTTCAAAAACAGCTTATGATTTTTGCTGAAAAAATATTTATTTTACATTATAATAGTAAATAAACATTAATTACAGTTTTTATATTTTACATTCATTGCTGTTACGTTATTTAAATAAAAATGTAATTGTGACAAAGACTTAGATTATAACTTACTCTATTAAATATGGCACAAATATTATCGACTAGATAATAGATAGGTAACTTAATAACTTTCAAAAGTCTTTTATTTTTCGTTAAAAAATAGTGTGTACTGGGTGATGCACATTTTTTGTGTTAAATAATGATTATTTGAAGCATCTTTTAACAGCAATCTAGAATTTACGAAATTAGATGAAAAACTATTTTTCATTACTCATACTCTGAAAGTAGGTCTGAAGTTGCCTGAGGAGCGGGATGAAAGTAATACTTTTCATCCCTAGGGAGAATCGCTTTCAACTGACAGATGTCAAATTATAAAAAAAAATAGTTCTATTTACACATGTTTTAGGGTTCCGTAGCCGAATGGCAAAGAACGGAACCCTTATAGATTCATCATGTCTGTCTGTCTGTCCGTCCGTCCGTCCGTCCGTATGTCACAGCCACTTTTTTCCGAAACTATAAGAACTATACTGTTGAAACTTGGTAAGTAGATGTATTCTGTGAACCGCATTAAGATTTTCACACAAAAATAGAAAAAAAAAACATAAATTTTGGGGTTCCCCATACATAGAACTGAAAACCAATTTTTTTTTTAATCATACCCATACGTGTGGGGTATCTATGGATAGGTCTTTAAAAATGATATTGAGGTTTCTAATATCATTTTTTGCTAAACTGAATAGTTTGCGCTACAGCCACTTCCAAAGTGGTAAAATGTGTGCCCCCCCTCCTCTAATTTCTAAAGTAAGAGGAGAAAATTCTGAAAATATTTAGGATTGCAGAACATAAAAAAAACTATCAACGAAAATTGGTTTCAATAAGATATGATGTTTAGTTTTTGAGATATGGGACTTTTTCATCAAACTGCAACAGTAACTTTGTTTTTCATTAACATACTATGAAAAACCAATTTAGTTTTACGGTTGAGTGGAAGTTTACCAACTAATACTACTAACTAATGAATGACAGTTCAAAATATTGTTTGGGGCTATGGAACCCTGTGTGCGAGTAAGACTCGCACTTGGCCGGTTTTTTGAACCATGTTCCAACTTTCTATGCAGCCACGATGTAAAATTGAAATAACTTTAAGTTAATTATTGATTAAAGAATATATATTTTTAATTAACTTTATTATAATTTTGTTTCAACAATTTCTTTAAAATAACACAGAGTTGGGCAAAATATTTGCCATTTTTTCAATGATGAAAATGAAAAATAGTGGCTGGCCACAGAAATAAAAACAAAATAGGTGGTAAAGCGGCGATAAAATGTATTAATTTTTTCTTTAGCTAATTCATGTTTTTTATTTTTACTTTCCTTGTAATGAAAAGCACAGTGTTTACCTCGGGTTAAAGACTTATTTAGTCCCTCGAACTATTGGCGCCCTCACTTCATTCGGGCGCCAAACCCCGTCTCGGGACTAAATAAGTTACTTTCACCCCTGGGGTAACAATGTACTATTTTACACACTTTGGGGGCGGGGGGGGGGATTCATTAATTACGTGAATTCTTTAGGGGAGGTAGGGTGTCGGGCCGAATCTCAGCCAGTCTCTGGTGGGAGAGAGCTGGGTCTCAGCAAATATCACAAATTTTTCCCGCAATAAACTGTAAAATTTTGTGGAAACTAGGTTTAATTAAACATCTTTCTCCACTTAGACAAAACCCTACAGAATAATATTCAAGAATAAACATTCAATGAAAATAAAAAAGCAAATTGTTTTTACACTTAACTTCGCATTTTTGATAAATCTCACGTGAGATTGGGGGGCGGGTGAGGGGGTCAAGTCAAATATCACGATATCTCACCAAATGTGGTGTCGAAAAATGGCCAAAATTGCCTCTCGTAATTAATGGACGCCCCTTTATCTCAGACAATGAAAAGAACATCACATCATGACATCTACCCAGCCGTGGAATAACGGAGGTTAACTTAAAGAGTATTTAAAAGCTTAGCTTATACAGTTCAGAAGTACAACAAAAATAAAGAAAGAAAACACATGTGTTTAAGTAACACAAAAAATCCACCACCAATAAAATTCTAACTTACAAAACTAATTAATAAGTCTTTATCAAATGGTCTGACACAAAAGGCGTGAACTCGGGATCTTTTATTTTCTTTTTCTTGTGTAATGGACAACTTTTCTGTCTTTGTCCTGTTTCCGACTTATTATGAGTCAATTTAAAATGTCCGGATAATGAAACACTTTTTTTCCTGTGTTCCGTTTTTTGGCAATTATTTTTATCTACAATAATTTTGTCCCCGCCGTTCGCGGCTGAACCACTGTGCAGTGTGTTTTGTGCTAATATTCTAGAGTCTACTTGGTTTTGTTTTAATTTGTTCGTGTAGTGTGCTGACACCTCCAACTGGCTATGATGCAAACACGTTGATGTGATCTGAAATTGTATTGATGCAATTAATTTCGTTACATTGGATCAAGTTGCCAAAGGCAGGCAGAGAATATTAGATTGTACACCAAGTTAATTGCGTTGTCCAAAGAGACAGTGCCACTAACTATCGCAGTTGATACTCAGTTACTGTCTGCTCCTTTCTCGCAGAGAGGAGGCCTATGTCGCACACCAGCTGTGGAACCATTATGGACTAATAATGCTGCTGTCTGGTCGAGGACTCGAATAGAAAAAAAATAATATCTTTTGTCATGAGAGTGTTAAAATCCTAAGAGGGAAAGGGGAAAGAGAAAGCATAAAAGAAGTAAACGTGTCGCACCGAAACCAAGTAGAATGGGACAAAGGCAGTGGCAAGTACAAATGATGAGGAATTTTACTCTTCGGACAATATTTGAGACACGATTCGAGAAGAGTAAAAAGCGAGTTCTGCCTCTTAAACAACGCAACAAAATCAAGGAAGTTCAAGAACAAGACGAGTTAGGGTACTTACAGGTGTTGGCTGATGCCTCGGCCTCGCGTACAGCGCGGCGCGCTCGGCCAGCTCACTGCGCAGGCGCCACGCGCGCGCCGCCAGGAGACGCCGACTAGCTGGCTGACCGTCTCCACGGACACCATGCCATCTGAGTACGATAGGAGTATACGTTATACTGAGAAAAATAACCATTGTTATCATTATTTGACTAAGCCAGGCAGACGGCACGCAGCGATACCCCCTCCCCCTGCGCGCTCCCGTGCCAGGCGCTGAAGGGCAGCGTGCAGTACTGTACGGTACGTCAGTGTTACCTGACGAGCAGCTGCAGCAGGCGAGTGTACTGGCCGGCGGTGCGCAGCGCCAGGCAGGCGGCGCGCAGCGACACCACCTCCCCCCGCGCGCTGCCGTGCCCCGCGCTGAAGGGCAGCGTGCAGTACTGTACGGTACGTCAGTGTTACCTGACGAGCAGCTGCAGCAGGCGAGTGTACTGGCCGGCGGTGCGCAGCGCCAGGCAGGCGGCGCGCAGCGACACCACCTCCCCCCGCGCGCTGCCGTGCCCCGCGCTGAAGGGCAGCGTGCAGTACTGTACGGTACGTCAGTGTTACCTGACGAGCAGCTGCAGCAGGCGAGTGTACTGGCCGGCGGTGCGCAGCGCCAGGCAGGCGGCGCGCAGCGACACCACCTCCCCCCGCGCGCTGCCGTGCCCCGCGCTGAAGGGCAGCGTGCAGTACTGTACGGTACGTCAGTGTTACCTGACGAGCAGCTGCAGCAGGCGAGTGTACTGGCCGGCGGTGCGCAGCGCCAGGCAGGCGGCGCGCAGCGACACCACCTCCCCCCGCGCGCTGCCGTGCCCCGCGCTGAAGGGCAGCGTGCAGTACTGTACGGTACGTCAGTGTTACCTGACGAGCAGCTGCAGCAGGCGAGTGTACTGGCCGGCGGTGCGCAGCGCCAGGCAGGCGGCGCGCAGCGACACCACCTCCCCCCGCGCGCTGCCGTGCCCCGCGCTGAAGGGCAGCGTGCAGTACTGTACGGTACGTCAGTGTTACCTGACGAGCAGCTGCAGCAGGCGAGTGTACTGGCCGGCGGTGCGCAGCGCCAGGCAGGCGGCGCGCAGCGACACCACCTCCCCCCGCGCGCTGCCGTGCCCCGCGCTGAAGGGCAGCGTGCAGTACTGTACGGTACGTCAGTGTTACCTGACGAGCAGCTGCAGCAGGCGAGTGTACTGGCCGGCGGTGCGCAGCGCCAGGCAGGCGGCGCGCAGCGACACCACCTCCCCCCGCGCGCTGCCGTGCCCCGCGCTGAAGGGCAGCGTGCAGTACTGTACGGTACGTCAGTGTTACCTGACGAGCAGCTGCAGCAGGCGAGTGTACTGGCCGGCGGTGCGCAGCGCCAGGCAGGCGGCGCGCAGCGACACCACCTCCCCCCGCGCGCTGCCGTGCCCCGCGCTGAAGGACAGGCGCATCGCTCGGGTATAGTAGTCTAGGGCTAGTGGAAGAAGACCTGGAGACGAAACGGCGCATTATTGGGTGCAAAGTTCCTCATCCCTCATTGAAAAGGCAGTACTCTGACCAGACGGGTGTTGTGTCTGGTGGGCTGCCGGTGCACCACCCGACGTTGGTTGGCGAGTAGCTGAATTATGCATAGTACCTGTTAATCGGACGAATCGGTGTACTTGAACGATGTAGGTTTTCCATGATTTCAGGTGGTGTTGCGTTGTATGAGTAGTTGCCGCCACATTAGTAACCCTTACTAGCGGTCAACACAACTGATGTGAATGAATATGTTTTTATTTAATTCAAGTTTTTTCTTGGACCAATTTTATCATGGAAAGATGGAGTGTTTGTCAGTTAAGGTTCATTGAGCTTCATACCTGTTAGAACGGACCAGGCTAGGGTAAGCCCAAATGCGGTTTCCCCTACTTTCTAAAAAAGCATTATAGATGTTCAATTTAGAACTACAATATTCAGTATTAAGAAAAGCAGGCTGGTTTTTAAAATCTCACCTCTGTCCTTAAACCAGTTGCCGTAAAGTAAGTAATGTTCCCAATTTTTCGGCTCCAGTTCTAGCAGTTTGTCTAGAACTCCTCTCTTCTCGTCTTCTGGTTTGAGCAGCAGCAGTTCAAGGTACGCCTGAACAAACCTCGGCTCTAAAGATATGCAGCGTTCCAGCATCTTGAGAGATTCTGGTATTCGATTCTTCTTTCTGAAAAGAATTATAGAAGTTAGTAAATTAAGTTGACGAAAAAGTACTTTTGTTACGACCATTCTTTGAAATTATATTTAAACAAAAATGAAGGTTTAACTCGGCAGCAAACTGCATATTAGTGATTATTCAGTCGCCCTGGCTACATTAAGAAATTCTCAATGAAACTAGAAAAGCCGTAAGAAACATTGAGTACGTTGTTGAATTTGCAACTTTCGAGTCAGTACCAAAAGATGAAAATTTAACAGCACATTCATTTCTCTTAACCTTAACTACATTTCTTTCCACTGTTGAATGATGAGTCTACAAATCTGTTGTATTACTTACCTGTACAATTTAGCCAGATTATAATGAGCATTGACATGGTCCCTATTATATTTGAGCGCTTGCAAGAAGTGGTGCTCAGCCCGTCCTGATGCCAGCACCAACGTGCCCAGGTTATTGTGAGCACTCGCGTAACTTGGCCATAGACTGTAAAAAAAGGAAACGTTTTGGGTGGGTACAACCAAAGCCTGCTTCCGTATAATAAATGAAAGTCATAGTACTTGCATCACACACAATGATAAGTCATGGTAGATAGGTTTGGTTTGTTAAGTGTGAAAGAAGAAGATGCGGAAAAAGAAGAAGATGGATAATTTATAGAAGAAAAGGAAATGCTGCACTAACTTTTCTCATAAATTAGGATGATGGCGCAGTAAAGAGAAATATCAAGCAGTCAATAGTGTGTCTGAAATACGTAAGGTAGCCAAATATTACTTACTTCAAGGCCTCCTTGTAGTGTTTGATGGCGTTCTCTTGTTGCTCAATGTCTTTCAGGAAGTTCGCGAAATTGTAGTGTAACTTGGCGTTATGCGGCAACACTGACAGGTCCGCTCTGAAAAAAATAAACGGTAACAACAACTTCAATTATGATCTGTATTACATGGACTTTGGTAAGGAAGAAGATAATCTTAATCATTGTTCGGTATTCATTATACGCTTATTCTGTCGCGTTTCAATTTGAAAGAATTATTCATTTTCCTTCTTTCAGTAGTAATAAATTATTTATTATGGTTTTAGGAGATGCAGTAGTTGTTTGGCGTGGTTGCCAGTTTATTTTCTTTATATTACCGATAGACGTAATCAAATGTACATTGTGTATTTACATTCTAACAAGTGATTTAAAACTAACAGTAAATAATAAAACGGAAATATATGATGTTCATGTCAATCTCAACACTGACCTCAGCAGCGTCTCCCTGGTCCTCCAATCCCTATTCCTGAGGTGTGTCCTGGCAACGCCACCAGCCACCAGCACAGCTACTCCCAGGATCAGCAGTCTACTGCCAGAGCTTCGGCGCCACATCATCTGGACGCCGTACACCGTGATTATTACTGAGCCCACACTGAAATTAAAAATACAATGGAGTTTATCAAATATGTCGACATGGAGTTTATAAAATATGGGGAAAAGGGAAGATGTTTCAACCAGACGAGGATTGTGTCCGCTGCCCGGAATTGTCTTGTCAGGCTGTTGTTAATCTTTTAATTTTGCAAATAACTTTGCTTGCGCTATGCAGGATTTTTGCGTGACATAGTGAGTTCGGTGCATAGTTTATATGTAGTGTTATAGATTTTTCATTTTGATCCACCAAATTTCCTCGATATCATGAAGACATCACAAGTACATTTAGTCACCCTTATCAAGGTGTTGTGATATAGTATATCAAACGTGTCCTAATTAAAAAAGCATATTACAAAATTAAGGACTACGTTGAACATAGAGAAGTTTGGCCTTTGCCCCTTCGCACATGCAGCTTCCCTGGTAGCTCATAAACGGCACAAATGTGTGCATGTCTCTAACTATTCTCAATCATATTTTTTACCTTTCTTTCTAATCAGATGTTTTACAATAGTTTTTAAATCATTACACCTTTTGTTTAGAATAGTTACAGCACGGATGACAACATTTGTGTCACTTATTTGATCTAGTCTTTTTGTGATATTTCCTATTTATTTTTTGTTGTTGTTTTTGATATTTGACAACATTATACACAAAAAATAAATAGAAAATATAACAATATTTGATCTAGTCTTTTTGTGATATTTTCTATTTATTTTTTGTTGTTGTATAGTGTTGTATAGTTTTTTGTTGTGATATTTTCTATTTATTTTTTGTTGTGGTAAATATATATTATTAGACAACATTATACACAAAAAATAAATATAAAATATAACAAAAAAAAAACTATACAACACTATACACCAACAAAAAATAAATAGAAAATATCACAAAAAGACTAGATCAAATAACTGACACAAATGTTGTCATCCGTGCTGTAAGTATTCTAAACAAAAGGTATAATGATTTAAAAACTATTATTTAACATCTGATTAAAAAGAAAGGTAAAAAATAAGATTGAGAATAGTTAGAGACATCCACACATTTGTGCCGTTTATAGACTCTTTTTGCCTGTAATAGTAGGTATATTAGACATTTTTTTTTAATTTACCGATCGTTTGTAAATGTGTGGACATTGTAGGCCTTATAAATTCCTAGATCCTTGGTAACTTTTTATTTCGTTCTACGTTTTGTAGTAAGCAACGACTTATTGTCAGGCCTACGATGTCCTCCCATACTTTAGTAGGTACTAACGCTGTAACAGAAATATTGTAAAACCAAATGATATTAAAAGAGTAACCATGGAGTTACTTGCCGGTTCTTCTCCATAGGAAACGACTAACCCGAACCGAGCAACTTTTTGTTGACGTTTTATAAGTGCCCCTGTAAAATGCCCATATGCCATATGCCCATATGTAAAATAAAAATATTTTGGTTTGATTTGATTTGAGTGAAAGTGAAGTGTTCGCAATCGCATTTACCGAAATTGATGATAGATCATTTATTTCTGGAAGTTTATAACATAAATTAGGAGTGGTGCCCAAAATTCATGTTCTTGTTAACAGTGACAGTTTATAGTGTTTACCTGGGTATATACAGCACCCTCTCAGCGACTACGAAGCCCACAGTAACCAGCAGGTTGGAAGCTGGAAGGTACGGTATCACCAGCAGCATCAGCCCCACCACTGCGGGTGTGTGGCGTTGTAGCTGAAAATTATAAATAAAGTGTGTTGGCTCGAAAGTTTTCGTCTCCACTATACAACAGCAGGCTGTCTGTGAGGGGTTATAATTTTACAGACATCTGGGGCCTACCGTATCGTAGAAGTGTAATATTTTAATCTTTCTTCAGCGTGGGCAAGATGGAGATGTCCTTAATAGTTCCCATGTCTTTGCCACATTGAAGTGACATCAAAGACAGGGACCGGCCGCGGTAGGGCGCGGGACTGACGTGGGAGTACGGCTGGTGTAATTTCATGTACTTGTGTACAATGGACGATATCAGGCAGAGAGCGTGACTCCCGATCCCGATCCATTTAAGCTTAAGTTATACTGCTATGAGGTGGCTCTGTGGATCTTTTCGACTTTCTATATTGTTTAATCAGGAAACGGACATGTCATATAACAGAAGAACCTACCCTTCAACACGCACAAAGCCCGCGTGAGAGATTACAGCGCACTTCATCCCACAGAGAAGAGGCCTATGTCCAATAGGCTATTTTGCGTTAGTAGCTGATTATGCCATTTTCCCCAATTTTAGACGTGGTTCCGACAAAAATCTTAAAGTGCACTTTTATTTTATTATGCGTTTAGCAACTCTTATAAAATACACTTAATGAATACATATTCGTACCTCTAAATCCATCAAACACCGGTACGACAGCGCCAGCAACGCTATGAATGCGGCACAAGTGAGCAGGTTCCTGGGATCCCACCCACTGGTGATGAGAGGCACTGACCCCATCTGCCAGTCGTGACTGAGTGTCCACGGACACAGGAGTAACCACCAGTTGAACGCTGCTAGGTAGCAGAACGTCATCAATCTGGATATATACAAAATATAAATAAAAAGAGGCTGCAAGTCGGTAACAATTCTGTGGTAACAGATCACGAGTAATTTATATACAGGCTGGAATTTTTCAATGCCACCTGGAAGGAAAGTACCCTAAATACTGTAGGTAGCAAATTTTACTCAAAGGAAACATTATTTTATTTTAAAAAAGATACATGTCTGTATTCAAAGATTTTTTTAAATTTGCTTGACACTCGGGAATCGAGCTAACGAGGAACTTATCCTACCTGACGCCAAAAGAGGGATGGAAGGCAGGAGGATTATCCTGAGGTGAGAAAGCAGGTAGGGAGCCCTGCAGTAACGCAAGCCTAGCTCCAACCAGCAGTATCAGTGCTGCCAGTGCTCGAAGGACCCGCCCGTAGGAACTTTCGCTTCGCCACCGCCATTTTATTGTTGGTGAGAATCTGAAATTAATGTTTTGAAATCACAACAGGTGGTATTAACTATTATGAAGTGTGATACTATACAACAGATTTATTTTAACAACATGAGGTCGAAACAGGAAGAACAGGGTGGCGTCGCTAGTTAAAGTAAGTATGTAGCTTTCATAAGACCAACTTTTGGTCAGAAGACTTCCAGTGTGATCACTGGAAGTCTTTTGATCAAAAGTTGGTCTTTCAAAGCAATCTCATCTTAAAGTTTTACATTAACTTATTCTCATTTTAAACCATAGGTATTAAAAGAAAACTCGGTTACCTGTTAGAAGTCCAGCAACGGTACAGGTCGAAGGCTACGTTGAACAGTAGCGCGGTGAGGCCGGTCTCCTTGGCGAGCATGCTGAGTGCAGCCAGCGCCACGCTGGACCACACGCGGTGGCGACCTGATGACCTGGAACGTGAGGAAATGGGTTATAGTTGATGGCCAGAGATCAGAGGTACTATAGAGAGGGTACCAGAAAAAGTGTCATAGAAGTGTATTGTGGTTTCAGTGAAGTATTAACCTTATTAACCCCATCCGAATCCTTTGGTCCCGTTTGAGGGCCCCTTTTGGGCATCGCGCATTACGTGATCGCTGACGTCATTGATCCCTACTTCACGAACGATTAGAGTTTAAGTTTGCCTGTATGAGTGTAACCCATTTGGGTTCCTCGGGGTCTTAACGGCGGATGATGTAACTAACCCATATGGGTTCCACGGTGCCGTGCAGGAGCAGCAGGATAATGTTTATTGACTTATATTAGTACAATATCGTAAATTAGGGTGGGTGGATGATTATGAGCAGACAAAACGGTCTACCCTCTTTCTTGTTCGTTTTTTACGCGCCGTACCACTACCACTGTCACTCACAACTCGATTCTGTTCCCGACACATGAAACTCACTGTGTCCACTCGTGAACTTTTTACGGCACTCTTTCGGTTTTTATACAGTTGAACCAGCGGAACCAGTTGAACCGGCGAGTGATGCTGATGTGCTGAGACAGGATACCGCCGTTGCATTGCGTCACGCTAAACCTCCAACATCGAATATCACTGCCGATGAAACACTGCCGAAAAACTGTTCATAACACCGGAAGTGCGAGGTTGAGAGGCAGCCAGCATTTTTGCCGTACGTGAGGGGAGTGACAGATAAGGTTGCCAACATTCTTCGAAAATACGCCATAAAGACTGTCTTCACTCGTTTCAAGAAAGTGTCTCAGATACTGCGTTCGCCGAAGGAAAACTTTCCGTTAGAAAAGCCCGGTGTTTATAAAGTAGACTGCAGTTGCGGTTAGTCGTATATCGGTCAGATGAAACGTACGGTAGCTTGTCGAATAGCGGAACACATCAGGGCGGTGAAAAATAACGACACCCAAAAATCGGCCATAGCTCAACATCTGCTTGAATCAGGATCGAACCACTGGATTGAGTTACATAACCCTCAGGTCATCTCGACAGAACGCCACTATATACCCAGACTGATTAGAGAAGCTATTGAAATTACTAAATATAGGAACTTCAATCGGGAGGATGGGTTTCAACTGTCAAGAACCTGGAATCCAGTGGTTCAACTGTGTAAAAACCGAAAGAGTGCCGTAAAAAGTTCGCGAGTGGACACAATGAGTTTCGTGTGTCGGGAACAGAATCGAGTTGTGAGTGACAGTGGTAGTTGTACGGCGCGCAAAAAACGAACAAGAAAGAGGGTAGACCGTTTTGTCTGCTCATAAACATCCACCCGCAATAACTTCAGTTTATCCGTGATCATGGCGTTTGCAACAGCGCCGAAATATCGGGAACTCATAACAAATAATAAATATGGTAAATATCCCGTTACTAGTGTTATTGATAGTGTAATTGACCATGTCAGTTTAAAAAGTTGTATGATATGAAGAGACTTTTTTATTTATTTACGTTCCCGTAGGATCATTTCGGGCGTCCACACGAATCAAAATCAAAAGTCATTTATTTAAATTAGGCTGATAATCAGCACTTTTTGCTTTTTGAACGTCAAAATTACAAGAGTCAGGCCCCCAAAACGTCCGCCCTTCGCCATTTGCTGGTATAGTAGCTGGGAAGAAGAAGTAGCGGAACAAACTCCCCAGCAACACATCTGTCTGTTAGGTTACAAGAATCAGATTCTATACAATAGTGTTAAAGTTAATATTAGGTCTTTACCTATGAAATTGCCGTTTTGTTTTTCGAACTTATTTATTTCTTTTATTCAAAGTAATCACCCCTGCAATCAATGCATCTTTGCCAACGCTGTGGCAGTTTATGGATGCCCTTCTTGAAAAAATCAGCTGGATGGGAGACAACAAACTCTTCAAAGGCGTTTTGTACTGCCTCTCGGGAATTGAATTTTTTTCCCGCTAAAAAGTTGTCCAAATTTTAAGAAGGCGCAAGATCTGGGAGAGCTTCCAAACCCGACTCATGCAGCTTAGAGACGGTCTGTTGTGCAGTATGGGGCCGCGCGTTGTCGTGAAGTAGCAGTGGAGACGACCGATTGACCAAAGCTGGTTGCAGACGTGCGAGTTTCGCCATCATTGTGGTCAGTTCTTCAATGTACACATCTGCAGTAATGCTCTCGCCGTTTTGTAAAAAGCTATGATGAATCACACCAGCACTAGACCACCAAACTGTGACCATCACTTTTCTAGGGGTCATTTTTCGTTTTGCACATTGCTTTGGTACCGAACCAGGATCTAACCAACTTGCTGAGCGCTTTCGATTGTCAAAAAGAATCCATTTTTCGTCGCACGTAACAATTCGGTTCAAAATTCCTTCATTTCTGTGCCTGTTAAGCAGCGCAAGGCAAGTCTCGACGCGTACGTTGCGCTGGCGATCGTTAAGTTCGTGGGGCACCCATCTATCAAGCTTTTTTATCTTGCCAATCTGTCGCAAATGGACCAATATTGTTTTAATGCTAACATCAAAAGCTGCTGCCAGCTCAGCTGTAGATTGAGTTTCATCAGCTTCCACAATCACCTTTAATTCATCATTGTTGACCAAAGTTTCCGGACGACCACGAGGTTCATTTTTCAAGTCAAAATTCCCAGAACGGAACCGAGCAAACCAATAACGGGTTGTGCATTCGTTTGTACAGTTCTCTCCGTAAACGTCGTTGATGTTACGGGTCGTTTGTGCCGCGTTGGTGCCACGACGGAACTCATATTCCATAATTACACGAAATTTCAAAGTATCCATTATGAGGAAAAATGTTGAAATGTAATGAAAATACAACGCTAATCAATAAACAAAAGACTGATTTTGTAAATAGAATGTCATATTTTTAAAACAAAATTAATTTAAATTTAGAACTCATAGCCAATCAAAACTTTTTTTTGTTTGAAAAAGTGTGTACTGCAATACGGCAATTTCATAGTTATAGACCTATTATAAACGAAAATTCGTTACATCAAATTAATGTCAAATGTCAGCTAGCACACACCAATAATAAAATATTAATAGAATATACTCAAGAATAAATAAACCCTCCAGACATAAAGGGCGTGCCCGCGACTATACAGCCGAAAAAAATAAAAATAAAGTAAACTAGAAAAGGAAAATAAAATCTAAATCTAAAGGAAGATGGTAGAGAGTTGTAAAAGATTATACCAAGCCCTACGAATGAATTATGAACCTTATGAAGCCGGTGAAAGGGAGTACGTATTTTATGCTTATTTCAAGTGTTTATGTTGTGAATATCACTGTTTTTACTGTACAAATGAATATTTTGTCTATTATATAAAATGTTAGAGAAAATGAATTGTGAAACCACCGTGAGAATGCTAATCTCTTACAAAAATCTCTCAGAGATATACGTGCAATCAGTTGGTAAATTGCACGAACCGCTCTATTTTGAAGAACGAATATATTTTGGATGTCAACGGCTTTGCCCCACAGCAACATACCGTATCTCATAACACTATGATAATAATTAAAATAGACTAACCGTGCTGTCTCAACGTCAATGTATTGTCTAACATAAGATCGAAGCCGCGGGCCTAAGCTAATAAGTACATAAAGGGCAACCTTTACCTACTTTTATTTGATTTTAAGCTTTGACTGCAAAGCAAATATCAAATTATATTTTCTTATTTCAACGTTATGAATATTTAATTACAGGGGTCGGAAAAATTGAAATTCGAGCCATATTCAATTTCGAAGATCAGATACAAAATAAAATTGAAATAAATGAGATTCGTTGAGAATCAGATTGTAAATTATGAAATATCTCGGATACGGAATGGGATCGGTGTCAATAATGATTTACGGTGAGATTGCTAACGAGAGTGGAGCCCCCTGTCGCAAATAAGAAATTGTCATCAATAACGGATCGAAATATATTGGACTCGTCATCTTCATCAGTATGTATTTTTAAGATAATTTTTATGGTTTTAGCCGGCGGGTGATAGAAATACTTCCCTTTCCACACACGTCATTGGGAACTAAAGACGTTATGGTCACAATGTCAACAAACTAATAGTCACTGCTTACACCAAGCATGATTCTTTATTAGTAGCTTACACTGTGTCCTACTTTTAAGCCAAGACCTCCCTTTTCTCCTTCTAGAACAACCTGTCTTATGCGATTCCCAAGCACGTTTGTACCGTAAACAAAACCATGTATGTCATTTTATGAAAACCCAAGTGCTCAAATAACAAAGTTAGTGCACAACCGTTACACCTAATATTGTTAATAATTGATTGAAAACAATTTCAAAGTTGTGGGTAGATAGATCATCAGTATCAAGTAAAATACGCCAATCACACTCTAAATAACTTTAAGTTGATAGAAGACCGTAAATGAAATAATGTCAAACTAGCGAGCATACCCTCGAAATTGTCCATGTTGAGGGTAGAAACAAAGCCGAACTAGCAACAACTAGTCTAAAACTACTTGATGAGGTATGATGCCATAACTTGTGATAATAGTTAGGTCACCTAAATGTGTGGTTTTATAATTTAAATATATTTTTAAAGCTATGGCAGGGTTCTTTCCAGTACTTACTGAGAGGTGAGACGATACTTAGTTACAGGTAATAAAACTATCTTGTTTTATTTGTATTTCTAAAATTGTTTAGTTGTTCCGAGTGTCGAATCTGACATCCACACCAAAGCAATCGGTTCGGCGGCAAGGCATCTGTTGTTGCCGTGACCTCGCATTCGGGTCCAGTTAACAATACGTAATTTTCACGAGTTCGCGCCGCGGTCGCTTAGCAATAAGTAGCTAACTTACCCATGATACAGCAGAACAGAACAGAGGAAAAAAAGGCACGCTAGCACATCAGCTCTGCCAACTACTCCTGCCACCTGCAACAAAGAAAATGTATCCTTTCAATACTTATTTTCAAACCGAAAAACAATAAAAGAATCCCGTATTAAAATTATAGTGGTTTTGGCCATCTTTCGATAGAGGACGCGGGAGAGTAATCACAATGACGGGAACAAAATACCCTTCGGCTTCGATAAGGGTATTTTTATACCCAAAATAGGTACTTGTACCCCCCAACTGGTTGGTGTACAAGAACAACGAGTTAAACTTTGTAATCATAATGTAATCTCAGTCTGTCCATGAAATGTCATCTTGTAAATAACACGCCCGCTTTAACATAACTGCCGAAATATGAGTGTATTAGGTACGTACGTACCTACACCTCTACCTAACCCTTTAGGGATTACAGGCGTGATGTATTAGTATCTTAATTGCATCTTAAATCTCTTTGTGTACACACACACACAACCCAGCCAGAACTTTCCATTTCCTCCCTTAAAAAAATCTAATCTTGCCCCCTAAATATCTGAAGATCTAATCTTTGTCACATTAGGTCTGTATCGAGTAATTAAGGGGCTTCTAACTTCATTAGGAGTCCATTTATTCGTTTTAAACGAGAGTGCTTCCCCTTAAGTGTCCATTACGTGTATAATCGAAATGGTGCACGTCTTGAATGCGTGGTCCAAGTGACGAGAATGGGGCGAGCTATTCAATAGTAGGCTGAGATCGCAATACCACAATATGCTCGGAATCGCTGTGATGTGGGCAACAAGGCTGCTAGGTTGAAGTGGGATTGGGTGGGCCATGTCTGTAGAATGCAGCAAGACCGATGGGCCAGAGTTGTCACACAGTGGGTGCCAGGCGGAGGAGGCCTAGACAACGCTGGCGAGACGACTTAGAGGGGTTTGTGATGGATTGGCCGGAGAAAACCGCACAGAGAGAAGAGTGGAAGGCTATGATGAAGGTCTTTGCCCAGCAGTGGCACAATAAAAGCTGATAAAAAAATGCAAATTACATTATGTACCTAATTCAAAACTTCAACAATTTCAAAACCAAAATCCATGAATTCTAATTGCCAAAAACTTGATTCTTTTTGTATTTTAAATGAGCAGATGAAGTCCTAAATAAGATAACTAAAATAAATATAACATTATAAGACTTTAAGGATTGCCCATTAAAATTGTTGGCAAAGTAATTTAGTAGTTTCGAATAAATTATTTTTAAGAAAACTTAACTGAAGTTTTCCAATTGTTTAGCATAATATTGTCCCTAAAGATTTCAGTGACTGAATTTTTACGAAAATATGAGGTTCTGAAGATTGAAACCATTATTTATTTTAGAGATTTATAACTGCTACTTTACGTAGCCTGCTCGACTTTTAGGTGGGCAAGAGACAGTTTAAAGCACTCCTTAATTTAAGCTAATGCCTCATCACTTACACCATACCAACTAACAATATAAAAGGCCAATTTTTGAAGGAGAAAGTGCGCACCAGATTGGCCTTCGTTTTAATATTTAATTAATTGTCAATTAGATCCTTAACGATGAGAATTGTTAATGGAAAAGTTACAGCTTACGATCTGCGGTGGTCTAATGGTTATGTACCCGGTCACTGGCCGGGTTTAGGGGGGCGTCTGGGACCAACCAGCGTTTGGTAAAAGTTTTTTAGATTACATTAAGGAGTTACAGTTAAAATGAGACTTGACAAAATTATGGTGACTTCAATGAGTAGAATTAACAAACGAAACAATAAACCAACCAAAAAGATGAGAATAAAAGTCGAATGTTCATCAATAATTACGGTTAAAATAACACATGGCGTTTCCTATCACTTTTCAGGACATTAACTTGGTTTTAAAACTTTTGTTATTCGTCTATAATAGGGGAAAAAGCATTATTACAGATTTCAGATGTATTGGGGAATTTGTTCAGCCAGTGCTGCTCACCTAAAACACTAGTACTTAAGTGGCTAAGGGCGAGTGTTTTGGGTGACTGTCTCATGAAAGCCTAATTTTAATCATTATTTTAATTTATGATTGAAATAATTCTGCTATTTTATGCTACCAGTTGACAATAATACTAAATCGTAGTTCAAGGGATATCGCGTTTTACGTGTACGAACGATTAGAAATACAGCAGTGCACTAAAAAAAAACCGGCCAAGTGCGAGTCGGACTCGCGCACGAAGGGTTCCGTACCATTATTTACAAAAACGAGCAAAAAAATCACTTCGTTGTATTGGAGCCCCCCTTAAATATTTACTTTATTCTGTTTTTAGTATTTGCTGTTATAAGTAACATTATTTTTAAGTGTATTTACTAACGAAATTATGGATCGTTGTGTCTGAAGCAAATAAATAATATACAATGTGTTGTTTTGCATTCTCGTCAAATTCAAGGAGGTAATTATCCTAATGATTCTCGACCCAAATCAACAATAAAATGGGTAGGTGTTTTTTTTATTTATTTTTTCTTATTTACGGAAATCCGTAAGTGTGAACCAGCCATATTAAAACGCCGCCCGTCTGTTACCGCGCTTAGACGCACACAAAGAAACGCTAACAATACATACACAACGCAAACGCAACGAACATACGATAATTTCATAGGTACCTATTCCCTACCACGCACGGCGCAGGTGTGCGGGTATGCCGGCGGGGTGCGCGGGCGCACTCTGTCGCTCGCGCGCCTATCCACCCCCGCCGTCCCGGAACCAAATAGTGTGCTTAATGTCGCCGACGCGTGCGTGCGCGTTGCGAATTCCGCTCCTAGGTACATCGTTGAGACGTAGGTGCAAAGTGCAAGATGACGTACAATTACTCAAACGTCGAGTTGGTAGAGGTGGTCCGCATGTATGCCATCAGTGGAGACAGCCTACGTGGAGCAGTACGGTGTTTCCCCTCAATATGGTCGGCATGTACGCGAGTACTTAACCGAAAGGTTTGGTGACCATTGGATGGGTCGCGGAGGACCTGTGGCCTGGCCCGCTCTTCGGACCTGACGTCTCTAGACTTTTATTGCTGGGGAGACGTTAAAAGGTTAGTTTACTCGGAGAAAGTGACAAGTGTTACAGAATTACGTGAAAAGATAATTAGTGCTTTCGACACTTTAAAAAGGAATGTGATAGTGCTACGTAAGCTGAAGGAAAACCAGCTACGTCGTTGTCGACTGTGCCAAGAATGTGGTGGTGGCAACTTTGAACATACCTCTGGGTAACTTAAGTAGGTAATTTATTTATTTGTACATAGACTATCATTTTGTAAATACGTTGTTAGCTTAATCAATTTTATTAGTGTAAATAAGTTGATTTCAAATTTTTAACTACGCCAATAATACCTAACAGTCGAAAGTATTTCTACATACCTACTTAGCTAGCACATCTTTCCAATTCCAACAAACGTAAAAAACATTTTTAGATTTAGTAAATCGGTACACCAACTAAGGTACTAAGCACCAATAAATTCAATCTACAAATTCAAACAAAATCATTACGAAAACTTTAGGCTGAATTTACCTATGTACAATGTTCAGAGTGTTAGTGTAGATAGCAATAAAGCAAAACTAACATTTTATTAATCATCTGATAACTACCGAACTTAGGTAAGTACAGGTCAGTGAACTTTTCTTTGGCACACTAGTATTGTTGTCGTTAGTAAGATTTCCGTATTCCAATGATGCTTAAAAATTAGTTTAGTATCAAGCGAAATTTATGACAATAATGTAGGTGATTTTCGAAATAAAATTAGGCAAAATTGCTAGGTACCGGTCGCCGTAGGTCATCGCACGGTCGCAACACTGTTGCATTTCGTAGGTAAGACGTCGACTGTCGACTCTCACGCAAACAGAGCAGCTGCATTGTCGCTGTGTGCGTAGTTGGGTGATTCTGTTTTAAGTGTTTTGAATCAAGGGTTTTATTCTGAAATACTGTTAAATTTCAACAATAAAAAAAAGCAACGCTTATTAATTATAGACCGGTACCGAACTTTAAATTGATTATTTATGTGTTTTATGACAACGTCCTGAAATTTGACGAGGATGCAAAACAACACATTGTATATATAACAGCAATAGTAATACATAATCTGTAGAAATTTCAACTGGCTAACTATCACGAATCATGAGATACAGCCTGGTGACAGATGGACGGACGGACGGACGGACAGCGAAGTCTCAGTAATAGGGTCCCGTTTGACCCTTTGGGTACGGAACCCTAAAAACGAAAAACCAACCAAAACTACGCCCATAAACTCTTACGTAGACACTTTATTCCATATAATTAGTCACACACCAACTTCCACAACCCATTAACATTGCAAAACAAAAAACAAACAAACAGAACGTTGAAATTAATTCATTGGGCCGACTGTACTAATTAATTCTGCAGCCAACTGTATGTACCAGAGGCGACACCAATTATAATTATGTTCGCTGCGAAAGCTCTCACAGAAATTTGTAAATAATTCATTATTATCCACCCCTTTTGTCCAGGGATGCTATTTGTTTCTCTAGTAGGCCGATAGAAAATATTTTGGGAGTGAACAATTATGCGCCTTGACTATAAATAGATCAATTCCCGTGTTTTCGACTATGAATAGTGTTGTTTTGGGAGTGACTTCGTGCATACCGTTGATTGTTGGTTTTTGAGTTAGGATAAGCTTTAGTTTGACTTTTAGATATTTTGGAAGACAGTAACTTAGCGTATATCATAGGTTGAGATAGTGGTCAAACCTTCCATACAATGCGTTTCAAATAAGAATAGGAAAATCTGTAAACTGCTACTTGAGAAGTACGGATTAAGTCATAAAACACGATGTTAAGATTATGATAAAAATAATGATGCTATGATATAATGCTATATTGGTGTCGCCTCTGGTACATATCTTGACTTGACTCGCGAGGTTGTCGACATGTGGGATGTTGACTCAGCGATCATTGTGCCGATAGCCGTATCAGCCAATGGCTTAATTAACAAGAGCCTCGACCAATATCTGATGAGGTTCTCGTAAGGCAGTTCGATCAAGGGCTTGATTCAGAAAGCGGTACTCCTGGACACGGACGTATCGTTAGGAGGTTTCTTTCTCTGGAGCCCAGACCGCCGGTAGCTTGGACCCTGTTCCCGATACCGGTGGGCTACTATTTTCATATTTTTAAATGTTTTTTTTTTTATTATTTTATACAGAAATATTTAAAAATGTAAATGATATGTATAAAAATAAATAGATGAGAATAATGCTATTATACAAATTATTACAAACCGTACTTTTTAAGTGACAATAAACAAACAGAGGCCATCGACGTTCCTATTCATATTTGACGCGCATTGTAGGTAAAACGCCAGCCGGTCAAACTTCGCGAAACTATCAAATTTTGCCAATCAACCTTGAACCGTATCCTTTAACGATAAGGTTGAATCGAATAAAGAAATTTGGCAGTTTGTTTTTGTTTTATTATTACTTTAACTAAGTGTTAAAGCAGAAGCTTTTACCAACTGCTGTAAGTACTGATAACCTAGCTAGGTTACCTTGGCTAAAGGTGACCTATAATTTGAAGCTTACCCACAGTAACTTGGATAGAACTATCAGTGAAAACTATGACTACAAAGGCTTGTAGAACCAAACAATAGATAGCGCCTGAACGATATAACTTAGCAATATGTTGTCTCTCTAAAACAAATCATTATAAAAAGGAAAAGAGAAATGAAAATAAAGGAGAATTATTTTCAAAGCCGAATAAAAATCCTAAGTAAAGAATGCCGCTAAGACAGACCTAGAAAGAGATGCGCACTAAGATGGCTAGTCCGAAGAGGCACACGTTAGTGGGAACACTAACGGCAATTATATAACAAACTTATTTTTGTATTTTGAGAATAATACTGTAAACTGACATGATCACTAACAATATCATTAACACGATCCGTGATCATGGTGTTTGCCACAGCGCCGAAATATCGGGAACTCAAAACAAATAGTAGGTAAACATGGTAAATATCCTGTTATCAGTGTTAATGATAGAATAATACTTGTTTGACTTGAGAGCAGCGGTGGCCTAGTGGTGGTAGCACCGAATTACGAGCAGCACGCCGTGGGTTCGAACCAGGCAGGCGCATTAATTTGTGTAATTTATTTCATCACCGCTGCTCTCAAAAACGGTAAAGAAAAACATCGTGAGGAAACCGGCATATCCTAGAACTGAAAATTCGAAGACAAGTGATATCTACCAACCCGCACTGGGCCCGTGTGGTTGATTACAGTCCCCGCTGTGGAAGCATTATAGGCTGATGATGATGATGATGAATACTTGTTTAAGAATCGCGAGGATATCATGGATAAATCTCGCACTGACCAGGCGAGCATGGCTCAGAAGGGAAGCGGCCTATTCTCAGTAGCGAGTGAAAGTGAAACATGGCTGCCAATATTGATGAAAACAGTAGTTTTAAATAGTGATCCATTAAAATTTTAGTTCCATTATTTGTATAAATGTCCGCAAATACCTATCCAGCTATTCAAAACAGCTATTAACCGTCCGTCAATAGTTAATGGGCACCTAATTATTATTTGTCAAACATGTTGTTTGTACGTTATTTATTAATCTGCTGTGGTGGTTAATTTTCGGCATCACTTGAAAACTAAATAGAAATAATTATTTATGCGAAATTCAGCTTTCATATTTATTAATTACCTACCTACCTTTATGTTTTCAGAGCCCGTAAAATAAAATGATGTACCTAATGATGATGGTTTCCATCATAATTTTAACTATCAATTTTAGACAGCTATCAAAGAAACAGTCTAAGTATTACATACCTGACGAGAAGTGAGTGTAGATTTTGAGGCACACCTCTACCTAACCCTTCGGAGGTTAAAGGCGTGATATTTTTTTAAAATTTAAACTTCATGTACAATAGTGGTACATAGGCGGACTTAATGCCACAAGGCATTACCAGTCAACCTTTGGGTTAAATACGACAACATTATGATAATAAAAAAATCATACCCTTACATAGATACTAATACACATTGTACAAATAAAATAGACTAATAAATATTATAAGAAATACCAAAATAAAAAACGAGAAACCTAATAATCATTACTATGACTAGACTTATAGATAGATATTGTTATATGTCTATTCACGAATACATCGACCAAGCGTGGTGATTCTAGGCTATCTGTATAAGAACAGGTATTTTTCCAGCAGTGGAATAATAATATATTTATTCATTTATTTAATCAGATAACAAAGATCCATTGGGTTAGTAACAATATTCTTAACCTATGTTAGTACTTAATTGATTTCACAGACATTGTACAGTGTGTGTGTGACTAGACAGCTCACCAACGGGCTGTCATGCCTCCCGACTATGGCGCCCGGAATGCTGTTGGGGCTGCCACGGAGTCTGTTTAGCAGCGAGGCCGCTTTCTTATGCCGTACAGCATTGAAACCGTCGGTACGAGCCTCAGCGAACATAGATGACGCGCTACAAAACCGAGGCAGACGCAACAGCACCCTAAACACGTTGTTATACTGGATCCGCAGAGCATTGTAGGCCTTAAGGGTGTAGCTGAACCACAGGCTCCCCGAGTACAGCGACATGCAATATGCTTTAAACAGCGTGACTTTGACTGGGGCTGTACATCGGAAGAACCGGCGTGCCAGCATATTTGCCCGAACCGACAATGCTCTGCCTGCAAGTGGCCCAGGTATTTATAAGAGTACACCCTATGCAGCTGCACACCGTTCAGTAAAACAGGAGGGACGATGGAGGGACACCTGGCACCGGACTTGAAGACCATGTATTTTGACTTGCCTTCGTTGTATACAAGGCCATGAGAAGCAGCATACGACTCGCAAACATCGAGAAGCTTACGGAGCGCACCGACCGAGGGGGCCAGCAGCACCATGCATAGCACCATAATAGGCTGGTGTTATTGTTAGCCAGGAATGCTAAATTAAAATGAATGATCATATTCTAGACATGACATTTGTGCTCATAAACAGAAAATTCTATACACTCAAAATGATCCAAACGAGCTCATACTCCATCCCCTTGATAAATATCCTCGTAAATACTTCTTCCTTACAATGCCACCAATAAACTCATGGCACCTTACAACCACCACAGTCATAAAACGAAATGAACTGCAAGAACAAAAAGAGCTTGAAATAAATTGCATAGAGCAACTTTTCGAATTAAAAGGCTCCTCGGTTAGCAATCAGTGATGTAATACGAAAAGTTGCCAAGATTATTGCCTTCCAATATCTTATGTTACGTGGAAACTTTAGTACCCACCTTTGTATGTGTGGATCTACAGGTTGGATGGCGACATAACATACCTCGCAAGAAATGTGGTTAAAAAAAATGTGGCTAAACCCCCAAAATGTGTCGCTGCTAAGAAAAAAGTCGTCTTTTAACCTGTCTTTTAACCTGGTGTAGTCAAGAGCAATTTTCGGATTATCTGCATCGTTTGCGATTTAATTTACAAAAATGTAGATAAACAATATGTTTCTGGTAAAAATTTACCTTAAGACTCACACATAAAGTTTAGTTTGTGCGATCACTTCAAATGTTTTTATGACTTTTGAAATCATCATTCGAAGCCTTGTTACATCCACTGCTGAGTACACATACCTGATCCCTTTTGCAACATTTTCCCTGGTCCGCGCGAGTCTCAATGTCAAGTCTTTTTTGATATTATTTTTTTTGTTAAATTGAAATCAAATTAATTTATACAAGCATAAGTTTAATATTCGCTTAAGAGGAAATAAGTAACATCAACTAGAAACAAGGAATTAAATAGAATGTTAGCCAAGAAAAAAAAATGTTTATTAGTGGGCGTTACACCAGTTACGTGTGCTCTTTGCACACTTACACAGGTGTTGTCATATATCCTCACGATGTAAATAAGATTCTTGCAGTACGTGAATCTGTTCAATTCCGAAATAAAAATAGCTCAAGTTGGTAGATGCTTGGGCATTTTGGTGTTCCAGAGGGCCACGGTTACGAAAACATTTTTGACAACGAGCTTTGTTCAAATGTTCGTAAACTATAAAGCATCTACATACTTTACAATAGATTTGTATTTGTTCAAGCTGCCGATGCTGACAATGCACAAAGCATTAAATAAAAAAATCATGCCCAACGTAATTTCACTTGTTTATTTACTCAAATGCGAAATTCAGCTGCTATCAATCATGAAACGAAATCACTTCACTCGAACAAAACCCCATCAACTTTCCAGCTCTTGTCCTATTGGCAGTATCGCATTTGGATCAAGTCATCGTCTCTTGTTCGGGCTCAGGGACGGTACAGATCAGCCGACACGCAGTGACGCGTAAAGGAGATGTTCCAGAAATGTATGGAGCCTGGGCTAGCACTATGTACACTATATGTAAATATTGCTAAATAATACAATAACCGTTTTTTATTATCAATTTTCTCTAATTTCACTTCGTTTTATTGTATATTTAAATTAATTTGGTCAAAGAGAGCAACACAACATGGTGGATTAGATCAGCACGTGATCAGCAGGCGAAAAATGTCATTTTGACAATGACATTTGATTGACGTGTATTACGATACACGTCAATCAAATGTAATTGTCATAACTGCTTTATTAAACAAAACAACTGGAATTTCGAAAATCTCGGGTTTTGGTTTGGTTTGGTTGAACAAAACCACAAGTTCAATCCAAACTCAATGCAAAGAAAGACTCAAAGACGGCACTTCTTAAAACTGTCAAAGTCAACAAACGTTAAACAACTGTCATGGCTGCTCTAAAAATAGGGTTATCGTAGTAAAAAACTTTTCAAACGATAATTATTGTACGACTAGACCCTTCTCCAAATTATTTTTTTAGTATTTTTATGATATTCCTCTATTTTTTTCCTTTTTATCTATGTGGTGTACATAGTGTTAGCCCAAAATCAAACATCTCCTTTATCACTACTAGGGATTGAATCAGTCGACATCAAGCGTCCGTAAGGTATCGCCCGAACGCACACGGACGAACGTTATTTTGGATAGATTTCTGACCTGAGATTAGAAGGATGTTGGTAATCCGCTTGTTGGTTTAATCAATTAATTGATTTAAGGAATGAGTTTTGGAAGCTTTCGTAAATAATAAACTTTACTTTGAAGAATATTTGATAGTGACGGTATTCCAATTAAGTTGCATGGGATATTATTATACGAACCCATCGATAAAAGGATGAACTTCCTTACTTTATATAAACTTTCATTTCCTGTTTAACCTTTTTCTTGATCTGCTTCGTTCCATATGAAACTTTTTTGCGAAGTCGTATAGTTGTGAGCTGTCTGTCAGTGAATTTAACTACTTCAATTCAAATTACTATTGTTTGCAACAGTACAACGTTAACACAGATAATTGAGAGAAGAGTAGTTTAAAACTAAAACAGCCAGTTCCAATGTAAATTATTTTCAGCCACAAACTCAAAAGCCTCTCAAGGTCTCTTCACTAAATTTAATCAAAGTTCCCATCGCATGAAACAATAAATAAGAAATTTTCACACAGTATAAATTTTCTGCCGAAAAACACAACAGTAACTTAAACTTAGCGAACTTTTGTCCAATAAATTGTGTTAATAAATTAATTTATAACCGATTTGAGGGTAGATCGTTAATCAAAGGAGTCGGGTTTATCGGGCCTCCCCCCGTTTTCATCAAGAATTTGACTCACGAAGCAGAAACTGTAAATGTACGGAGATATTATTATTTATGTGTGTGCGTGTGTTTTGATGTAATCTATTGTGTTGAGAGGAATGTGAAGGGTTTATTAAAATAGTTCCCAGTTTATTATTAGGGGGGTTCATTTTAAAGCAGGTGAAGAATGTATTTCCGTGCGTGCGGTTGGGGAAGTTTTGAATAGTAACGTGAAAGTATTTTGGTATTTACCGTGAATAGTTATTTACTTATTTTAGACTAACCAAATGTAATAAATATTACACAGGCAGACTAGCAGCGTTTTTGAATACATATTATATTAGGCATTATTTAAACTAAGCACGTGTGGAAAGGAACCTTTTGAATACTGGAACAGTGCATATGCCAATATTATATCAGGTAATTGATAGATTTTTCTTTAATCTTCACCATAATTATCGTCGTTATAAATGATTATCATGTTTTCAAGTTATATTTATCAATATAAGTGACATAAAAACTAACTGATATGAAAAACTGCAGTAATTCTGGCAAAGGTCTTCAGAGACGCTTGCCAAGTTAACTCCCTACATGTAAGTATACAACAGCCTCTTCAATAAAATATCAGGCAGCAAAATTAAAAGCCGTACCCACATACAGCACATAAACTATTTACCTCTGTGCTCGTATTTTATTGGTTTTTATATGACCCGATGCACGGCCTCGTAAAAGTTGATGGCTTCTATCTTCTTACATCGTTCTTATTATATAGAGATCGATCGATACAGTTTTTATTGTTCAAAGGAAATTTTGGAGGTTCGTGAAAGTGTTTTTGTTCTTCATTACCTTTTCTTGCGGCTCTAGTCGATTTATGAGTTAACTTGAAGTTGCCATGTTTTCAAATTAAATTGATAATTTGTTGAATTGAAATGGCTTTAGCAACAGAACCTGTATGGTCACAGGTATCTTGTGACGGCATAGAAAATTCTCTAATTTGTGATTACTTTTTGATGATTTCGTCAACAATAATGTGTATTTAAAGGAGGAGGAGGAGCTTGTGGCTAAATAATAACAGCCGCACGGGTCGATCTTTAAGGTTAGGCCATGCTTGCCGAGGTTGGTCCGTGGATGGGTGACCATTATTACATACCGAGTTTCCTCCGTGCGTCGGAAAGCACGTCAAGCCGTTGGTCCCGGCTGTCATTTGTAGAAGCCAAAAATCTGACATCCAGTCTTACTAAAGGGTATCGTATTACCCAGTCACTGGGTTGAGGAGGTCAGATAGGCAGTCGCTTCATGTAAAATACTGGTACTCAGCTGCATCCGGTCAGACTGGAAGCCGACCCCAAGATAGTTTGGAAAAGGCTAGGCAGATGATGCTAATGTGTATTTAAACACATCATTACCAAACTTCACAAGAAAGCCAAAAACCCACCTACAAAAAAAACCATAAAAATATTTCACCTTCAATACTTCTGAGGAAAAAATTGAAAGAATTTTTCGATTTCACTTCAACGACTTCAGAGCCTTCGGCAAGCCTGTAATTACATTTTTTTGAGTCAACTCAATTACTTGGCTGAAGCCTCCGACATACCTTTCTAGGGAACTGAAAGTTTCCGGAAGCGAGTGTCAGTCTGTCTGTCACAGTTTATATACTTTTGATTAGTTTGACTCTGGGGTCTTGGTTCATGTCTTCACGAAATTTAATAGAGTGTGCCGTAGTGGGGTTTTTGGAAAGTAGGTCAGGTTTTTTTAGGAAAAGATTGATTATAGACGAATAAGTCTTACCACGGGTTTCGGGTACCCAGTATTAACTAGGCTGTGGTGGTCAGATAGGTAGTCGCTTCATGTAAAATTAAATTTAAAATAAGAAAAGCACAGAACAAAGCGGACCCCCGACGCTACGACGCTTGGATTAATTTATTTTTGACTTTTTAGAGGTTTTTTGTGTCGAGGGTTTTTAAATTTTTTTTCCTGCTTTTTAAACTTATTTTATTTTTTCTTACCCGTGACTGTCCTACTCCTGGTTAACGAAACCAAAGAAAGATACAAAATTAAAAAAAAGGTTAATTTTGGGGGGAGGGGGGCGCAACCCCCCCCCCCCCTCAGCAATGCCCTTGGTGACAAGCGACAACATTTCAAATTTCAAATAGACTACCTGTGAAAGTTGTTTATATCCCTACATCAACTAAAAAAGAGGTGATGATCTTCAAACGGCTGAGCAGATTTTCTCGAAACATAGCTAAGAACACTCTTGATTAAAATACCTTTCAAACGATACCACTTTTATCAAAATCGGTTGATCCGTTTAGGAGCTACGATGCCACAGACAGACACACAGATACACAAATACACACGTCAAACTTATAACACCCCTCTTTTTTGGTCGGGGGTTAAAAATACTGGTATCCGGTTAGACTGAAACCTGCGACCCAAACATAGTTGGAAAAAGCTAGGTAGATTATGATACCTTGAATCACTAAGTATCGTTCTTTGTTCTTATGAATGCATAAGAATCAAAAAAACAAATTTTGCTTTGGCTGGCAACTTCTCACTTTGATTGTAAAGAGTGATAATAAAATAATAATAATTAAATTAATTATTGATTTTCTATCTCTGGCATGTTGTGACTACGTAAAAGTGATCATTTCAGCCCAAAAGTCCACATAATATTAATACAATCAAATCTGAACTTGAACAATAATAATCAAGAAAGCATGAAAATGTCGGTGACAGCTTGACAGATCAAGACAGTTTATTTTCGAATTTCTTTGCCTTTGTGCGGGCTAATGTGCTTGTGCTATAGGATTTCAAAAAGTCAGCTGTGGAACAGCTGATTCTGTTGTGATTTACAAATTTTGAAGTTTGGATGCAACGCGACAAAGGTTGGCGTGGTCAGCGCGGCGCCCCAGGCCGCCAGCGCGACTGCGCCGCTCTCCGTCGTCGCGTTGCTACGCAACATCAATTGTTGAAATGTTTATATGTAAATTTGTGTTTTTTAAGTGTATTTTATAGTTAGGGTTTTTAAAGTTACGTTTGTGTTAGTTGGTAAGTTAATTTTTATTCCCTTTTTTATTTTATGTTAAGCGCCGACTGTAGCGACACCGGAATAATTAGTGCCAGTCAACCTGCCCCATCACTGGATGTACAGCTGGTAAGATGCCCTCATTGCTCCCAGGCACGTTTTTTTAAGGGCGAACGGGGGCTTAAGATACACTATGGCAAGGTCCACAAATCTCATAGTGTACCTTTGTGCCCCCCAGCCACATCCCAGTCACCTTCAGAACAAACTTTGTGGAAAACCTTATCCAAATTCAAAAATTCCACCCCGGTCCTAAAAAGAGTTCCCCGGGGCGCGAGACACTCTGTTGCACTGAGTTTAGCGCGATGTGTCCGTCTCGCGACCCAGGAGAACTCACAACATGCTTGGGAGCAATTACTCACCTTCCCTTACAGGATTCTGCATGTCCAAAAAAATTTGGCTACTCAAAAATCATTAACAACACAAATTAAAGAAAATTGCAACAATTCGGCCCGTATTTTAGATTCTAAATTACCTTTTTTCAATAACCATTCTCAGAAAGACATTTGTGCTCATGTGGAATCCAAGCTAAGTGAGGGTGATATTAGGGGGGCAGCTAGATTACTGTTCAGCAGTGATGTGGTGGCGCCTTACTCTCCAGAGACTCTTTTAGCTCTGGAGAGCAAACATCCAGCGCCTGCGGTTGGTCTCACCTTTCCCGACACACCGGCCCACCCCGACCCCCTTCAGGATTCACCTGGTATCCAAATTACAGCCCCGCAGTTGATCGCAGCCGTAAGCTCTTTCCGGAGTGGTTCTGCCGGCGGCCTCGACGGTCTAACTCCACAACATTTAAAAGATTTGTTGAGCTCAGGCGCCGGGGAAGCTGGTGAGTCGCTCTTGAAGGAGCTTGCGGTTCTGATCAATTTAATGCTCTCCGGTGGTGTGAACGATGCCGTCGTCGATGTCTTGTATGGGGCTAACATATGTGCCCTGCGCAAGAAGGACGGCGGCATTCGTCCCATTGCCGTGGGTTGCATTTACAGGCGTATGGCAGCCAAAATTTGTTGCAAGCTATACAGCGAATCGCTTGCAACTAAGTTCCAGCCCCTTCAACTTGGTTTTGGTTCCAGAGGGGGCTGTGAGGCTGCCGTACATGCCTTATCATCTTTTCTAAACGCAAAAAAAGGTGAGGTCATTCTCAAGGTTGACGTCAAAAACGCATTCAACTCCGTAAATAGGGACACTTTGTTGACTGAAGTTAAAAAAAAATCTACCCGAAATTTATGGTTTTATCTGGCAATGTTATAGGCATCCATCAAAATTATTATACAAGGACAATG